>CM046878.1:553992732-556392732 GCA_025667525.1 Glebionis coronaria
AATGAACCGGACCCTAGAGTTCATTACCCAAGAAAAGTCCTTGAAGAATGAATATATACAAGAAGGGTCCTTTATCATTGAAGAATTGACACTTTATACCCTTGTATATTCATAATTACAAGTTTTGTCCCTAAAGTTTGTCAAAGTTACAAAAAGGACCCTCAACTTTGAAGAATTGGCAAGATTGGTCCCTCTAAATTAAATACTTGTCACTTTTAGTCCTCCATAAAGTCAAAGATACAAGTGAAGACCTTGAAGTATGAAGACATGTCAAGAATAGCCCTTCAAAAATCAACAAATGGCAAAATATACCCTTGATTATATTTTGCAAAAGTTTTTGTGGTCAAAACATAAAGTTTGAAACTTCATTTACAAAGGATTCTAGTTATAATCTATCAAAACTAGAAATGAAACAAAGAAGGAAGAAGAGGGGCCAAAGATGGGAGACACAAGAAGTTACCTTAACCAACCAATGCATGCCACCTAACCCCACTCACCACAACAACCAATCACATCCCACCTTCCACCACGTCACCTATCCACTCATCGGTTTAATAACTAATTAATAATTAGTTTAAAAGCTGGCGCCTAACACATGTTTAAACCCTTAACCAGATCAAACAACTCACTATTCACTCCAAGAACACAAATTGGGTTTTTGTTAAATCAATGAAATTAAACCCTAAACTGCTCCAGATTTAAAATTAAGGGTTTAATTAACCAAAACCACCTCTTAAACATCCATCACCATCACCTCACATGATACCTCAACCCTCCCCTACCCCACCTTATGCTACCAAACAAAGAATAGCCAGAGAATCAACGTGCCAAAGTTCAGTTTTCATCCTACGCTCACAATGGATGTCCTAGATCATTCCACATCTACTGGCATTACATGTTTCCTCACAAACGTCCAAGTTCAGTCAAAGATATTCAAATTCTCCAAGGGCAATTTTGGGACTTTAGCATTAGGGTTTTTAGTTCCTTTTTAGTTTTCTAGCAACTTTGTAAGCCTATATAAGGCATAGGTCTTCATTCGTGTACTCTTGTTCTTGGTTTTCTTTTGGTCACAATTCTGTAAATCCTTTTGTTCATGAATGAAAAAAGTGTTTGAAGTTATTGACGAATTCCAAGCTCCATCTTTACTTTACTTTGATTATTTATGTATTGAGTTTGAGTTGATTAAAGGTTTCAAAAAAGTGGTTTGAGTTTTATGCATTTGAGTTTCAAAAGTTTTTTTAAAATCTTGGATTTTTCCAAATGTTTTGATTCAAGCCTTGAGTATGTTTGGGCCAGTGATTGATCACATCTCTCTGATAAGAATATTATCAAGGATAAGTGAGATCTTGGTTTGGGAAAGCTCAAGTGTGAGGATAGAACACTTGGAAGAAATCTATTTCCTTTTCATTTTTTTTATTATAACTGTTGCTGCTAACCTTATTCATTCTTAACAGGGGTGTGTTGGAAGCTTGTGATTCTTTGAGCTATCACATAAGCTTTTACATTCAGGGGTGTGGAAAGTACATCCCTGAGGTTTGCATGTTTTTCTCCTTTTTAATACTTTTCAAAGAATTTGGTTTAGACTGTTATATAATGGTGTTTGCGGCATGAAATCTTGTTCTTGGATCTTATCAATGTTAGAATGTTGCTTGCTTAAGTTTATCTAGGTCTTGAAAATGTTTTGGCTTATTTAATTTTTGATTCATAAGTTTAAAAGGGTGTTTGGGATTGCTGTTTGGTTCAAGATTGGATAACATTGAGTAGGTGTTAAGAGTTAAGGTGTGATTGTATCTGATATTAGGGTAGTCTTGTGTTAAAACCTGCTTAACTTGTGCTTTCAAACACTTAATCGGAATCTTTGCTATAAACTAGGTTGTTTTAGTTGATTGTGAACTAAAAATTGGTCAAATGATAGCTAGGGTATAAGACTAAAGCTGAGAAGTAATAAATCTAAGTTTTTGCAACTTATTAACATGTTTTAATCATTTGAAATTCAATTTTTGGTCAAGTACATCAGCAAAGGTCAATTTTGTGTTCACTATTACATAAGAAACATCATTTAGGCTTAATACTAGTCCAAAATTGTGAACCATTGCCTGAAACCAGTTTATTTGTGCTCAATTAAGTTTATTTGTGTTGTTGTATGCTTTTGGTGGAATCTTATTGGCTTTAACTTGCTTAAACATAGCTTAAAACCATCAGATTTAGCTTATTTGCATATCTGAGCACATTTTGATTAAACTGTATCAATTGGCTAAGTGGAATTGTCTTTTATTGCTTGATTGTGACTCCCTACAACTCACTGGTTGTAGGGCTGCCTTGTTTTTCCAAAACCTCCAAGTAAATCTCTCTGAAAAGCATAATCATTTAATCATCAGTGGGAACTCCTTTCCCACTAAAAGTTCCTACTAATAGTTATAATTTGCAAACAGCTTATTAATAAGCCATTTTAGCTTATTCCAACGTGCAACAACTTTGATTTTGTAATCAGTCTTACTTAATTCTCCCATTGAATCAATCTGGAGCTTTGTGGCCTTTGACTTTAGGGTTTGACTAGAAAACGAACTAGTTGACTTTTTCACAAGTGCTTATTGACTTATTTCAGCTTATTCAGCGTGCTTATTGGAAATCTTTTTATTATTTAGCTTAATTTAGTCATTTGAAACCTTTTGCAACTTGAATCAGCTCCTAAAATAGTCTAGAACTCGAAAACGACTATTTTGTCGTTTTATGTAGAGAGCTCTTGGTTATTTCAGGCTTATTTCTTGAGCTTTTTCAAAGTTTCTTTTTACAAACAGCTTTATAAGCCCAAGAGAAGGATGTGTGTCAATTTAAAGCTTATGTCTTAATGGGTAAAAAAGCCCATTAAGAATAAGCTGTTTACTATTAAGTTGTGATAAGCACTCTTTCAGCTTTTGGGCCTTTAGAGTTTTTTGTTTAAAATTGAATTTTAAGTTAATCTGGAAATTTTGGGCTTATTTAGTAAACATTTTTCTTATTGGGCAAAAAGCCCATTTAGTAAATTGTTTTCAATTTTGACCCATTTGGAGGCCCATTAAGGGTATTTAGGTCATTTCACTTTCATTTCTGGTTTTATTAAGTTAAAATAAGTTAGTTTGCAAGTATTTAGAATTTTTTATAAATTTTGAATTTTTAATATTATTTTAATATTTTATTTTTAGTTTTTAATTATTTTAAATGGATTTAATAGGTTTTAAAATTTGGAAAAATACTCTTTAGCCTTAGTAAAATATTTTTGAGATTTACAAAGTGAAAAATCTTTGTTTGGGCTTTTTGTTAGTTATTTTGATTTTTAAGGCTTTATTAGCATTTAAAAATTAAATATTAATTAATTTAAAAAGTTTCAAAAAGTTTTGTTCATTTTTAAACCTTGTTATATTTTTAGGAATTTTTTGTGATTTTTAGGATAATTTTTATTTTTGCCTCGTTTTGCGTGAATCCGTGTTTTTCGTCTTAGTGTAATTTTCACGTATCCGTCATTTTTCTTTTTCCATTTTCTCATCAATATTAATCAAATTAAACACACACTTTAGTCCTCCTTGGTTAACGAACTTATATTGGGTCATTAACACTTTATTTTCCTAAGTCATTTGTTTACCGCTTTTGTCGCTTTGTTTTTCCTAAAATAAAGTGTACAAAAATACCACAATCAACTGGTGAAACACGATTACGACACAGACCAAAAAAAAGTTATAGAAACACGCGATTCAGGAATATTAAATAAAGAGGATGGTACAAAAAGAGGACAACAGTATTAAAACTGATAAAAATGGTTTGACACAATCAATCACATGTAACTGTGTAACATAGTTGTAGAGAAAGAAAAGTCGTACCATATCAATCTGATCTGACACACAAAGCCAACACAAACACGAACACAAAAACACGAAACACCCCCGTAGCTCTGATGCCAATTGTTAACAAAAGATTCACCATTAATGCGGGTTTAGATCCGGAGGTCGGGGAGGATTGAAGAGGTGTTTAGTCATTGTAGTGAGAGAAACAAGAGAGAAATAAAGATGTGTGTTTATATATAGAGAGAGAAGTAGAATAAAAAACGACAATCCTCACCCCTCCATGGAAGTATGGAGGGGTATATATAGCTCGGGACTTGAACTACTTACATGTGACAATATTAGTCCTTGCAAGTCTCGGCTATGTAAACTATTGTAATTCCGTTAGTCGCTCACATATTAAGGCTAACAACCCAATAGTACTATCATTTAAACGAGCGGCTATTCCCAACTTGCAACATCAAGCTAGAAGATAGTTAACGGTTCATGAAATTAAGGTCTTAAGTAACAAGGTACTTATACAATTCAAGGCAACAACAGGCAACATTCGGGTCCAAACAATCATTCATGACTTGTGTTCATATTATTTCAAATAACATGTATCCCCCTCACGGGTTTAAAAACATTTAACAACTTGTATAAAAGCGAGGCTATAGAATCACCTTGAGTAATAGAAGTAGGAAGACGATATTCGACGATAGATGATGCCCAATGAACACGAAAACCGCAACCTACCAAATAAGGTGCGCACTTTAACAACTATATACTCAAGTATAATTCATACTTTGTAAGATTAAAGCAATAATTAAAAACCAAAATAAACTCACACAAATTTCTCATGCAAGTGATACTACTATAAACTTCTACATCTTTACTTTACTAAACAATTCTCCCGATAATGTTCTGCCGGAACATACCAAATGTCCAAGCTATTTTCCCATACCTAGACACCTCCAATTCTTATGAAACTTGCTGGATAACTCACTCGCATCATATAGAAATCCCTCAAAAATTGTTATCAAAAGATTTGACCCCTAAGACCATCTTCTCAACATACCTTTGACTTACAAAATCCAGACACTTTTACGTCTTTGACTCACAAAACCATTTTAACCTTCTTAAACAATTTTGTTTGCAAAACCAACACTTGGCATCAAAAATAGACTCAAAACCCTAAGATTAGAGCCTGATAACAACCCTTGCCATTTTTAAAACTCATTTTATAGTCCCCGAAATTCGATCCAAATATCGACAACAATTTCGTATTGTGTCAATACTCGTCTCCCGGTACAGGAATAATCAAACTAGCATAACTTCCTCCTCGTTTTGAGTTAGAAGCTCTACCTTATATCGAATCTAAGCTTATGAAAATTTCTATAACATAATACAATCATATCGACCTCAACTTAGACTTAAGGTTCCCAAAATACTCTTAAACTCACTCATCTAAAATACATCTTTCAAAACCACATCAAATCAATCTTTTGACTCATTTTAACTAAATCCATACTTCTAACATCAACTAACCATCATCCTAATCAACTCTTATCAACCCACATCACTTGCATGTTCCATCTTCAAATGATCTACCCTAAAATTTATGCATGCAATAACTAAAAATGGATTATAATAACAATAAACACAACCATACAAGCATAAAATAGATCAAACACCTTGTTCTTCATCGAATAATTTGAAAGAAATAAAAATTTATGCATGTGGAATATTTTTATACCAAAATAATCACCATTTTATTTGCAACATGGGTCTTTGTTTAGATTATCATGAATCAAAATTAAAATAAAAAATTTGGGGTGTTTGTGGTGTTGAAACTCACGACCAAAGAAGAAAAGAAAAGGGGTGAGTGGATTTTTCTTTTAATAATTTTATATGTGAAAATGGTGAGAGGAAAAAGTTTATATAGTAGTGGTTGGAGGGTTATTTTTGCCAATTTTGCAATCTTTTGGACTAAAATATAAATAACTAGTTAAAAACGGGAAACGACTAATAGTCAATTTTAAAAATATTTACGGGATTCGGGTTTCGTAAAAATACTTTTCAAAAGTATACAACGCACACAAAATATAATAATATAGTTCCCGGCACGACTTAATACACAATTAAAAACACATCGAACCAACAAATAACAAAACGTAAAATTTCGGGCATCTGTCGATATCGCAATCACTAGTAGTCATCGTGACTAGTTAAAATGTAAAAATAATACTTCTAACATCGGTTTCAAATTAAACCACCAAACGTCATAGCATTCATGCTCATCAAAAATTTCAAAACTATTTGTAAACTATGATTAAATAATGATCTCAGGTTCGGGTTATCACATCCCACTTAAAAAGAGCGACGTCCCAGTGCTCGGCCCTTCTTATGCTCACATTTCGTACTTCTATAACAAAAGAGAACTCTTTTCCTTAAAAAAATCCTCACGCTTCCTTCGCGAACTCATGTCCACTCCTAGAATTCTTGTATCTTCACAATAAAAACCCTACAATGCTTCAACCTCTTAATCTCATTATTATAATAACCACGGTTTCCTCTCTATGAAATGCAACTCATCCTCAAGTTGAATCTCCTCCAATGGGATCACCAAATCCCTTTCTACCAAACATTTCTTAAAATTCAACACTTTGAAAAGTGTTATGGATGACTCGAAGTCCATCCAGCGGCTAGTCCATCATAAATTAGAAACTCAAAGTCTATCCAGCAATTCTAACTTATAAGCAACCGGTCCAATCCTTTGAATAATCTTGAAAGATCTAAAATACCTCGGACTCAACTTTCCTCCTTTTCCCAAAACGAATTACTAAACACAACTTCTTAATGCCATGGAAAAGTGTGATCCTTAATCTATACAATCACCTTAGTAGTCTTCAAAATCATTTGACTCCCCTACATCACTCCAACACACATGAAACCTAACTAAGGTCCGCAAAAAGCCTCAAACAATGCAGCCTTATCACTAACGTGATAACTATTGTTACATAATACTTCCCATCAGTGGAAAATGTCGTTCCCAACCATTCCTAAGTAAATCACATGTTCACAAGTATATCGTCCAACATTCGAATCATTCTTTCACTCTGTCCATCAGTCTCTAGATAATACGTAGTACTCAACTCATCTTAGTTCATATCCAACATTCATTATAGTGCAGAGATTTCCAAAACTCAAAAGTAAACCTTCGTCTGTGTATTGTGATATAAGTTTACTTGAAATTTTCGACAATTCCGTCACTAAATCCATAATGATTCCTCCTACTTCCAGTCAAGCCTCCTCTTCATTATAACCATGAGACTATTGTGAAGCTTCCACCACCTCCTTCTGCCACCACCTTGTCTTTTATTTAAGCATGTGGATTGCTTATTGCTAAGACATCTAATTTAAGCAAATATTAGAGTTCTTGTTTAATTAGGATTAGATTTATGCTTTTGTTCTAGGCTTGTGTTCAATACATCTATGTATGATTTGTTTCCTTGTATCTTTTTCATGTTTTTGGTTTAACATACTTATTATGGATCATGGTCATCTTTTTCTTCTTTTATTTCTCTTATTGTGTGACCTTTGCTATTTCTTGTTGGGTGTTTCTTTTCTTCTTCTAACCCTTCTATGTAGCTTGTCACCATAGCTCGATCTTTTCATGCCCCAAGCAAGGGGGAGTAAGCACCAAAGTGAGCATTTGCAATGTCTAATTCTTCTCTTCGGAAAAGGAGGAGAAATGAAATAAAGTCGTCTTCAAAAATCTTGTTTTTACGCTTGATTGAGTTTATGTATTGTCGGAATCAAAAATTGGAGAGATTGTTAATGCAATAATGCCTAAAAACGTTACTTTCACTTTTCGGTCTTGCTTTGTTTCGATTACGAAAATATATAAAACAATCGGTTACGAAAACAACGAAAATCGAATCCTTGAGTTCAAGTATTTCTCATTTCATCCATTATCAGTTAAGGTATGAATAAACAAAGTTCTCAACCTAACTAAGTGATCAAGGATTTAGTTTTTCTTAAAAATCTCTTTGTATTAAGTGTGACAAAATTTTTATTAAAATTTATTTTTAAGAAAATGTTTTATTAAAGTGGAAATTGAAAATTTGAATATGGCATATTCCAAATGGTTTAGGAATATCCTTGGAGGATACAATCTCCACCAAATGGGACTACACCACTAAAAGAAAAAAAAGAGCGGAGTCTACTCTGGCGGTTCAGTAAATAGGTGTGCGGTTCTTTATCAATATTGAACCGTATGTACCTTTATCAAGACGCGCTCAGAAAGAGCCGTTGGAACCTTCTCATATAAATAGTGGACTATTTCCAGATTTTCAATTCACCTCTTTTGCACACAAATTTCCAGATTTAATCCACCTTCTCAAATCACTCAAATCCTTGGTTATTTGGTTGATTACTACTTGTTTAGAAGTGAATCTTTCTCCTCTCATCTGATCCTCTCAAGTGCAAAGAGAAGAACACTTTCATCCTTGAAGTGGTGTGTCTAACTCAAAGATCCATTGAAGATCAAACTTTATTTTCATTCTTGCGTCATTTTGAAGATCCAAATAGTTGTGTATATTTTGAAGTTGTGTATGTATATTAGTTAATACTTAGGCCTTAATGTATATTGGTGTAGATCAGTCCTAGATAAGATTAGGGCTTGACTTTTAGCTTAGAGTCGGAAATTGGTTAAGCGACGTGTACGGTTTCTCCATCTTAAGGAGCTTGTTGATTAGTGAACTCTTGAGTAAGGAGTACTCGAGAAGTGGAGTAAGAACGAGATGTGAGCTTTGTTTTCGAACAACTATAAATCCTTGGTGTTTGGTTTGATCTTTCCTTTGCTTATCTCTTTACATTCATTATTCATTCCTTGCATATACTTGTGATTATTAGTTTAGTTACACTATCTATTTTTGATATTGTGCCTAAGAAGATTTCACATATTTGCTCTAGTCTATGTTTTTAAAAGGATTTTTGAAAACCCATCTTTAACAAGTAAATATAAGAAACTATTCAACCCCCCTTCTAGTTTCTACACTTACATTCATGACAAGGCGACTACTCAACGATCGACTACAGATCTTCGAGTCAACAATTAAGGGGAGAAATTGTAAATATTTGAGCTTATTAATTACTTGACCACGACCTCGTGTATATATGCATACAAGGTGATGCTGATTCTGAGGTATCGAAACCAGCAAGGGAGAAGGAGTAGATATATACCACGATCGGTCTAGTGAGTGCTCCCTTATGGTTAGCTTCTTTTGATTGGTAATGGTTTGGCTACTTTTGGGTGCATTATTTCAACCTCTTAGTGGAAGATACATCTCGTAATTACTTACTACGCATTATTTGAGTTTCAAGGTGGAAGAGTTGGGAGAATAATTATCTAAAAGCTTGAGGTGATTGGTTACTGATTTTAGAAACGCTTCCCCAAAGGGTTAATCACGAAGCTTATTACTTATAAATGCGTAGAATTACTTTACAAATAGAAGATGCGTGTAAGGTTGATAAGTATGGTGATTTGGTAAGATAAGCGAATAGAATGTGTTCACTTGGGACTGAGTTGAATTAAGTGTTCTCATTTCATATACTTAAAAGGATAAACTATAACATCGGAGAATTAGTTGACTTTAGGGTTATAAATCACATCATCACAATCCTTAATTGATAAATGCGATCATCTGAAACTTAATTAATTGTGGTGCCGTGTTATCAAATTCTTGAAAGGATTAACTATGTGCTTCAAATATTTGGGCTTTATACATTAAGACTGCTTGATGCGAAATGAAATAAAAGTTCTGAATCTACTCAAGAAAGGATTTATGGTTTAGGGGGAAGCTAAGACAACTTATGTCAAGGCATTACAGGGAATATCTACCGTTGATGAGAAGAACCACATTATTCTATCATATGTTGTTCTCATCTTTCGGATCAAACCTCGTAATCGGTAAAAATGTGAATATGTGTATCTACATATATTAGGCTTGTGTGGCAAGGTGTAGTGCTAGAGTAAGAATTTGTTTTCAAGCATTTCTCTCGAAGTTCAAAATCTTTCATAAACCATACTCGAATACTACAACTTAACCCTCCTTAATTTGAGGGGGATAATTAATATGTTCTACGACCAATCATAATTTCATTTTACCTAAACCCATTAATTCATTGGTATCCAAAATAATAAGAACTGACACTTTGGGTAAGGGAGATTATGGGATTAAGGTGACTTGTTAACATATGTGATTAAGACAAAAATGACTTAATGTATAATCCTAACTTTATATAAGTAAAATGTTTACTTAAATTCTTTCGCATTTCAAGTTATAGAGAACGAAAAGATTTTCCAAAAATGAATTTCTAAAATCTTTTAACTATAACAGTTGCAAGCGAAACTTCCGAGTTACCAATGGACGAGAATGAGAGTATTTACATATATATATATATATATATATATATATATATATATATATATATATATATATATATATATATATATATATATATATATATATATATATATATATATATATATATATATATATATATATATATATATATATATATATATATATATATATATATATATATATATATATATATATATATATATATATATATATATATATATATATATATATATATATATATATATATATATATATATATATATATATATATATATATATATATATATATATATATATATATATATATATATATATATATATATATATATATATATATATATTAATTATATATATATATATATATATATATATATATATATATATATATATATATATATATATATATATATATATATACGTTGTAATATTTATCGATTATTTGTAATCGTGAATTACAAGGTATGTTTTCTTTTATTTAATTATAAATGATAATTTTATGCTTATACGAGATATTTATACGACGTAGATTGTCACGAAGCCACTCTAGTATTTTAACGCTAACGCTGAAGTTAATCCTGCTATTCCCGAGACTAACTAAGTTGTGGATATACATGTTCCCAACGAAATGGTTAATATTCTCGATAATATTCTTTTGGTTACAAGGATTTTGATTCTTTGGTTCTTATTATTGATTCATCAATCCGTTCATTTCGTTTAGCAAATTTAATCTGCATTTTCACTAATCTTTGACATTATACTGTTTTGATAGAAACAAGTTTGTCTGAGATGGTACTATTGGTTGTTAGGATTTGAGATTGATAGGTATGGTATTCACATGCCAACCAGGATTTCATATCATATCACTGATCATTTTCTGCTAAATCAATCTCTCGTTTATTTCGATCCTAATTTTCTGCGTTGAGCTGGCGATTCTTAACTAAGGTGATTTATAATTGTCTTGTTGAAATAAATTGGCCATTTATTTGAACAAAGAAATTATAAATTGTTGAACCACAAATTTATAAATCTTATTTGGATGGATTTGATCAATCCATGGAAATAATGATTTATAAACGTGTGGGCTTAAGCATATAGCATATGTGCATTTAAACTCCGATTGAATCATAATTCGTTTTCTCGATTCATTCTTTGGTTTTATTCATTTAATTCTATGATCGTGGGATGGTTGTATTTGGGCTGTTCCAAAACCATCAATTGAGGAGGATATCAAGCGTCTCTGAAAGACACTGTAGAAATCTTCTTTTAATGGGACCGAGAAGCCTTCTTAGTCACGTGAATTACCTAGTAACTCTTGTGAATTAGTATATCAATTGTAGTATCTTTTCATAAATCACTAAAACTAAACTGTGACATCAGTTAGTAGGACTAGACTTATAAGTTGTATGGCATTAGATGATGATAATCTATAATGCTTGACAATGCAACTTGCACTAGTTTGTGATCAATGAAGTGACTATCTTTTGATTCTAAATTCTACATCGTTCTATTATTATCTTTGTTTGATTTTCTCTTTTAAATTTTCGTGGTATAACGCAACCATTGAATGAATACTCATTATGATTTGATTTGCGTTGCACAAGAATCATGCAGTCAATGAAAGCTATGACAGAAGCACGAATGCGCCAAGTTGTTAGTGAATAAGTTGTTGTATCTTTAACTGAATTCATGGCCAACATGAATGGTGGAACCTGAACTGTCAAGGTCAAACAGTATACTCATGGGCTGACCAAGAATATACAGGGTGATGTGACTTCTTCTAAAACATTTTCTATTTGTAAAGCTGTCTGCATGGCTTATTAGCTCATGAGACACATAATTCAAGACAAGGCTAATGAGGTCACTGAGTGATAAAAATAACTCTCAACTGAAAATCGTTTCGTGCATTAAAGATCGTTAGTATATCGAAAAAGGTTGTGAATTACTCCTAGCTCAAGTATCGGAGAAGGAATCGAAAGAGAAGTGAGTCGAAGATGTTTCAGTCATCTGTGACTATCCTGAAGTCTTTCCACAAGATTTTTCGTGGCTTTCGCCCCCAAGTCAATAGAATTCTAAATAGATCTAATTCTTGGTGTTGCACCGTGGCACGTGCGCCATATCATTTAGCACAAAAAAAATGAATGAATTACATGTGCAGTTGCAGGAGCTATCTGTTAAAAGGTTTATTCAACCAAGCTTGTCGCCATGGAAAGCTTTGGTATTATTCGTAATAAGAAAGATAGATTGTTTCATCGAGAAATGGATTAATTATGGTCAAGAACCAATATACTTTGCCGAGGATAGATGACTTATTTGATCATCTATAAGTTTCTAGTATTTATTCGAAGATTGATCTACGGTCTGGTTATCATCAACTTCGCATGTAACACCCGTGAAAGTGCCGTAAGATGCTAAGTTATTGTCTCAAGAGTTTTTCAGTATGAGCATCTCTCTTAAGTTGTGGCTCACTTGTGGATGTGATATCCCGAGCCCAACGTCATTTATTTAATCCTATTTTACGAATATTTTTGAAATTTCTAAGAATTTTTATCGTGGATATATTTGACGGTTTAAGTTGAAACCAACGTTTACGGCCGTAATTTAACGTTTGACGATTTAAGAAGAACCGATAACGACTACGATACCGCCGGATGCCCAAAATTTACATTTTATTATCGATTGATCGATATTTGAGTTTTTCGAGATTTTATTTTTATTACGTGTTAAGTCGAGTCGGAACCAAGTGTATATTCGTTTTGTGTGCGTTTTAACCTTTGGAAAGTAATTTTGTGGAACCTCGACTCCCGCAAATTTTCAAAATCAACTAGTAAGTCATTTTATGCCATTAAGTAGTGTCGTTTATATATGAGGCCAAAAGAAAACCAAAATGACCAAACAAGCCCCCCCCACTTTTTTTTTTTTTTAATATACACAAACACATAAACACCCACACAAACACACACACAAAAATCAAAACCCCCTCCCCCTCTCTTCTTGAAACCCACGGCCAAACATCACCCACCACCATCACCATCATTTTCTTGGGTTCTTGGACAAATTAAACAAAGACCCATCTCCCATATCATCTTGTAAGTGAATCCCACAAACAAAAACACACATGCATCCATTTAATTTTTCCAAAAATTTAAGGTTTTTCAAAAATACGTTTTGATTTAATTAAATCATGAATTTGTTTAATTGGTGTATTGATAATGTTTATTCATTCATAAAACGAATTGGGGGCTGATTATTTTGGGTGTTTTGGTCACCAAAACCCACGAAATTTTTGGGGTTTTGGGTGTGTTCAAGGTGTTTGATGAAATGTGTTGTGGGGTTGTGTTTTAAATGGTGTTTTTAGTGTTTATAAATTGTTTAATTACATTGCATGTATGATTTAGGTTTTGGGTTTGGATTAGGATTCAAATTTCATAGTGTTAAGGGCTGTTTGGATGATTGGGAATGATTATAAGTGGTTAGGATAGGTCTAGGTGATGTTTGGATGGATTGAAAACAAGTAGAAGGGTGATTTTGAATGAGTCGTTTTCAAACAGATTGTTTAGGGCTATTTTCGTGGTTTTAAATTTTGGTCCAGGTTGTGATTGTAGGATATAGTTGTAGTGGTCGTCGAGACGCTCGTTTCGGTATAAGATAGTGCTTTTAACTCCAAACGAGTCAAAAGTTATGTCATTTTGAAAATACGTGTACCGGGAGATGAGAATCAACACAATCCGAATTTGTGTTTGGTTTTGAGTCAAATCCCGGGGACCATAGATAGAGTTTGGTAAATGTTTGAAAGTTGATTTTTGGTCTCAAACCTGTGTATGTGAGTCTATTATTAGACTTAGGTGTCGTAGAGGTCAATGGTATATTTTAAATGGGTCAAATGAGTCCGACTTGGTCAAAGTGCAATTTCAGTCCGAAAAATGTAGGTTTAGTAATGTGTTGAGTAACGGGTCGTAAAAGCGAAAACTTTTAATGGGATTAAAAATAGGTTTTCTACAGGTCTTAAGGTATTTTTGAGAATTTTCTCAAAATTTATAAAAGGGTATAAGTCTAGGAAAACAGCCCATACTTTTGTAAAGTATCGGCGAAACCGTAAAATGGATAGTAACTTTAATAACATTGATAAATGGTATAAGTCTAGTAACAACTACTTGTTTGACTTTGGCGTGAGTTTTCATAAGCATTGAGTGTGTTTGCATTTGCGTGTGTTTAGTACAATAATGTACGCGGAGTATTGATTTGGTTTACGTACCTTGATTTTAGGTCAAGTGTTTGATTTTCCCGGGCATCCACGTCGTCGGTGACATTTAACTACTACTACTACTACTACGCAAGGTGAGTCTATAGCCTCGCTCTTTACTTATTTCAAATGATTTTACCCGCGAGGGGGATACATGCTATTTAAATGAAAATGAACATAAGTCTTGAATGATTGTTGGACCCGAATGTTGCCTTAGAAATTGTGTTGAGTACCTAGTTGCAAAAGACCCTAATTTCATGAACTATTAACTATTGTCTTGCCCTTGCGAAGGGGGAAATAGCCGCTTATACAAAGTGATAGTACTATGGGGTTGACTACCCTATCCGAGACGAGGGCTAGTACGTTGATACCCCCTGCGGACGGATAATTTGTGATAAGAGATAAGGTATAATTGCAACTGATGCCTTATTAGGGGCCATGGTTTCATCTGAATCACGCCGGTAATTATTACGCGGGTGATTGAGTTAACGGTTTAGTGTCATGAGCTTAAACACAATTGTCATATCCTTGAATAATAGATTGTATGGCCACAATGCTATTGAATGATCATGATTGGTTTTTAACACTTATGTTCAACTGATGTTTTGATAAACCTATAGATTCGCTCAACCTTTGTGTTGACGATTTTAAGCATGTGTTTCAGGTAATCAAGGTTGATAGCAGTGGAGCATGCGAGGATGGAAGTTGTTGTGGCTTGGCGGTCTACTTGTTTTCCTCCCTTTTTGCACTTAATACTCTTTTATATTATGTCATGATAATGAAAATGTACTTTTTGGTTGAGATTCAGTGGGGACCTAAACGCAAACTCTGTTTTGTATTATCTTGGGATTTGGAAAACCGTAGATTTGTATAATTTAAAAATGTTTAAATTCATGTTTAAACTTTTACGTCTCTTTGAGTCGTTTAATATAGCTTATGTGTGATGATAACTACGTAGCACCCAAATGTGGTAGTTCCGCTGCGCATAGCATTTGTGGGGGTGTTACAGATTGGTAATCAGAGCCATGAGTTATAGAGAACTAGGTCATTTTGAAAAATCCTAAACTATAACTTTTGGTGTCGTAAGAAATTGTCCAAGCACACAACTATCCTGCATGGCTCCGGTAAGAATTCTTTAGCATTGCTTTATATTTTAGATGTATCCCTCAAAATGGATATGAATTCCCGAGTATTTAGTAAGTAAATACTTTGATATATATTGAGATATATTGTTTTGTACTTTGAGTACTTATCATCGTAATTTACAAATTTTTGTAAGATTATCGTATATGTTGCATGTAATTGGCATAACGGGCTACATTGCATTACATGGCAACACCGCGTTGTAATCCTACGTGCATGTATGAATAATTTTATGTACAAATATGTATATACTATGGTATTTAAAGGCATTGCACGTGAAGCAATGGTCTTTGAGTGATTATCGTACATGTTATAATGCGGTCTTGCTGAGAATTCGGCCTTACCGCTAATTATCAATCTTGATAATTAATTTATTGTTCGGATAACCGAGTGTGAACCTCGTTTGATACTCTAGATACGTAAATAACGCTTCGTAACATATTGTATATCAACTAGATTGATCTCGATTGTCGTTATCGCACGGTGGTGTGTCATTTTTTGGACATTTTCTTTTGAAACGTAATTTACTTACGTATTACTTTATTTCCTTTATTCCTAATGGGTTTGATATGTTAGTTCACGTAACTATAACATAGACGAAGTATAATCGACGATGCGTACATCGGGGCGGAGAATCATGTGTGTATATTATGAAACGTGGTTGAGGCGTGTTGCCATTTAATCGTTGTTTACTATTCTAATTGAATTTTAAAGATGTGTTTTAAAATAGACTAGCGTTGTGATCAATCGCGATAACTTGAAATTTGGTTGGTTTTTGTGTTAATTTTGTGGAGTACGATTTCGAGACTCATCCGAGGCCGATAACAACACTTAGTTGACATACGTATTCTCGCTTCGTTTACTTCATTTTGTTTTGTTGTTTCATTATTTTGAATTCGATATTATACATGACGAGGTCCGGCATTTGTGTGAGTTAAGTAAGTATCGAATTTTGTTGATTGAATGGTTTAAACATAAAGTGTTTTACATATTTAATACTTGGCGGATGAAACTTTTGGATAAAAATGACTTATGATGTGTTTTGTAACCAATAAAATATGTGTAGAGTGTAAATGGACAAAGTGAAAATATTTTTTTTTTCTTCTTCCTTCAACCTTGGTTGGTAAATCTTAATAAGTAATTATTATTACTCGTAAAATCCTTGTTTTTATATATTAAAATTTGATACTAAAAGATTGTGATGGACTTGTTAAGAATTTGTTTAAATTAATCTGAGAAAGGAGTTTATAATAAAATTTGCGATATGACTATTGAGTATATGTAGCTTCGGATTTGGTATGAATTAATTTTCGGGTCAATGTAATTAAATTTTGACGTATCTTGTAATATAAAACATGAGTAGAAGATGTGGGCATGTGTTTTGGAGCTAGAAACTTTGTAAAATTGGTTTTATTTTAAACATAAGGTTATGTTTACGTATGCATTGGTATAAACTAGAACTCGTCACTCGTTGTAGTGAATAAACTGGGTAAAAAAAAAAAAAAAAAATCTTTCATTTTATTTCGCTGTGAGATGTGTTAATTTTAAAATTGTTTGATAACGAGCTAAAGATTAAAAGTTGAATTTTATATATTTTGGAAATAATTGAAATAAGCATTTTGCTCACCTACTTCATTATTATATTATCATATTATTATCATTAATTTTTGAGATGCAAGTCTCGACTAAAAATCGGTAATTTATCCGAGATAATACTACGTGAAACGTCTTTGACGCCTGACTCGAGCCGCGTGAATAAAATATAGCAAATCAATTGTAAGGAAGACATGTGTGTAATAAAAAGTCAAAATTTGATTTTAAGAGTTAATTGGACTAGTTTAAGTCATTTTGGATATTTGTATATACGTAATGAGATAAGTTTTAATAACAGTAATGAGAAACTTTGAAAATTCTTACTATGTACGTTTTTAGTACTTAAGATATGAGCATTAATGATATTTTGACACAAGTATGGAGATCTTCAAACCTAATGATTTTATCAAATATGATGACCGAGTCACCGCCTTACTAATGTTAGTACTTTCCTCTTGAGATTGTAACTTTTCAGAAATTAAAACTTTGTAAGTTGAAAAATGAAAGGTGTAAATTCTTTAATGGTGTAACCCAAATTAAAAATGTGTGAATGCTCGCTTCTACAATGTGCAAGGTAACACAAATTATAATACGCTAATGGATTACCCAACAAACGAATATTTGTATTATTTTCTTAAGATGTATATATAATGTTTTGAGTCACGATGGTTCGATCGTGCGACATCACTTCTTTAATTTTGTGAGTCCGTATCTAAACTTGAGTCGTCATGTGACTGTTCATTTTAACATTTATCATGATATGAAACCATTATTGTTATATTTATTTTAAAACTACTATTTCGCTAGTACTTGAAAATGAGGGTATGTCACCCGGTGTATTTTGTCATGTTCATGGACGCCGTAACTTTCTTCTTTCGGTTAATGGAACCTAAAATTCTGTATTTACTTGTATGATGCTATAAATCTTCATTAGAGTGGTTGTTTATTTATATTTAACAAAAGCAAGGAGGCGTAGCCGCTTTACCAAATTGTAGAGGTGAAAGAACTCGATCTTCCTGGTGAAATTGTTTCTATTTAACCAAGTGATTATTCTTCTCTCCCCGTATACCCCTGGTGGAATGGGTGTGCAACTCGAGACGGTGGAAATTATGATCGTTGTTTTATTTTTGACGCTTGTGTGATATTCAATTTTTACTCCATGTATTCGTAGATCGCTGTTGTTATCCCGAGACTTTTGTCATATATTTGAAGCATTTTCGTTTCTGATGTAGTTAATTTTAGTTGGCAATTATATTGCTCGTTTACCTCGTTCGATCTCATTGATTTTTAATTTTATTACTTGTTGTGCTTGCAATGATCTTTAATCATGAACCACCTTACCGTTATTTTGTGAATAGTCTATTTTGAAAATGTGTATGAGTGTGTCCAATGGTTCGTTCAACCAAATGTAAAGGGTGTCGATTTCTTTATTTAATTATTTATTTATTTTCCTCACAAAAAGGCAAAGTAAACGTATGATTTCAAAATGGATGAAAAAGGTTTGATGTGTTTCTTAAAACGATGGTAGCAATATTTTCCCATTTCAAATTTCATTTCAAATGGTTTAATTATTTTGAAGATTAGGTCGAAAACTTTCGTAGTCATATTTGGTATGTAATAATAATGTTTGTGTCGTCACTCGATCCTCAATTATGCACAGCTTAGCTAACTATGCATAATTCGGGAAGAGTCCTGTTTTGTTGGTTGTTGTTGCTTGATCCTTAAGTATGCATGATTTGGCTAATTATGCATAGTTTAGGAAGGGCACTATCGTGTCAAACAAATTGGTCATCTTGAAACTTATAGTGTTTTGATGAACGTTTGGATGAGGACGTTTCTTCTTAAAATGGTGGACCATTCTTGCAAGTAGTCGTAATTTCTTTGATTCTTAAAGAAAATTTTTGAATTTTCTTGTGTTCCTTGAAATCTTTTCTTTTTGTTTGGCGTTGACTTAGTAAGTCACTGTGACCGAGTAATTTTGGAAATGTGTTATGTGTAATGTGTGAAATTTATCGGAATCACGAGGGTGTTGATGAAATACCAAAGGGGCTCGTACCGACACTGAGAAGAAATTTTAAACAAGAATAGAAGACTGCCGAAGTAGAGGAACTCCGAGTTCGAATAACTCCGAGGGAAATAAAGAAGACTTCTCCTACATCAAACATATCGTACCTTATTTATTTTCTTTTCTCGTTCTTTTGGTATGTTTAATGTCACGCGATAAACTGTTGAAGTTTACCAACTATGCATCGGTAGTTGGAAGACAATTCCATTGTCGTCTTCGTTTATTTAAGTCAGGAATCCTCTTTGCTTGACTCAACCATCCTTGATTATCAATGGTTAAACGATAGATAGCCATAGTTGATGTTTGTGTGGTAAACCACTGCTTTTTATGTATTTATGTGTTAAGAGATATGGTCGAGTGATCGTAAGTTGTGAGGACTTGAGACGACATTGTCCAATGAAGTCCGATCATGGGGAACACGTACCATGTAATATATTTCTTTTTATATTTAACTGTGAACGGTGATGCTTGTTGAGATTTTGACCACGTTTGGGACGGAAGTGAGATGGTGTTCTTGTAATATCTTTTGGGTATGGATCCGTGTCTGAGCACCCTGCGATGACATATGTATGTATTTTATTTCTTTTTGGATATGCATCCATAGATGGCAAGCTCGTAAACCTTCTTTAACTTGCAATTTTCTTTTGACTGGACTCATCCGAGAAATATGTCGAATATTCTTATTTTATCATGGCTGGGCTGATTAGCAAGTATGAGTTAACTTGATTGAACTTATTTACTTGGCATGGGTTGGCTATTTCGCAAACATGTCGTGATACGACTTTATGTGCTTCATAGTGACTTTTGTGTTTGATTGGATTGTGACGTTTTCGAGAGAGTTATGTATACGTCGGATGATTACCGTATCGATGGATTCGTTTTTGATGAAATAGGTTTGTATGTACCTAATATTGCGACAAGGTGATTTTGTACGACTAGTATTAATTACTTCGTCTTTTATATTTTGAACGTTTTCCGATGGGGTTATGTGTGACCCGTGTGATTTTCTTTATGATTAATTGTTTTTATGAGACGATGAACCAAGTGAAAGGACGATTCGAAAGTTGGAAGACGTGCTCCGAGCGTATGTGTTTGATTTTGGTGGAAGTTGAGATCGTGGAAGGGCGTGATTTGTTTTGTAGAATAAGAAAGGTGGGTCCAAAGGTATGTTGGACCAGTTGCCTACTAGTTGGAACTGCTGGATGAACTCCGTGGAAATGACAATACTCTTCATGTGTCGAATTTGAAGGATTATGGGATGAAAAGGTAGATCACCAGTTGGATAGAATGAAGCAGGAAAAAGTCAGTTGAATGGACTTGAAATGATTCGAGAGGCTACGGAAGAGATGGTGTAGATTAAGAATCACTTGCTAACCGCGAGAAGCTTTGAAAAGAGACGTGTTGATAACCGTAGGAAGAATTTGGGAAATTGAAGTGGAGATCATGGATCGAGATGGTAAGAGACTGAAGCAAGGTGTAATACCCATGGTGAAAATGTGATAGAACCCGAAACGTGAACCGGAGCTCGGAACAGAACATGAAGACCTCTTTAGGAAGAAGTACCTTTACCTTCCTAGTAGTACAAAATGCGAGTACAAGAACCGGAGAGCGCCGGGACGTCGCTCCCTTAAGGAGGGGAGGATGTAACACCCGTGAAAGTGCCGTAAGATGCTAAGTTATTGTCTCAAGAGTTGTTCAGTATGAGCATCTCTCTTAAGTTGTGGCTCACTTGTGGATGTGATATCCCGAGCCCAACGTCATTTATTTAATCCTATTTTACGAATATTTTTGAAATTTCTAAGAATTTTTATCGTGGATATATTTGACGGTTTAAGTTGAAACCAACGTTTACGGCCGTAATTTAACGTTTGACGATTTAAGAAGAACCGATAACGACTACGATACCGCCGGATGCCCAAAATTTACATTTTATTATCGATTGATTGATATTTGAGTTTTTCGAGATTTTATTTTTATTACGTGTTAAGTCGAGTCGGAACCAAGTGTATATTCGTTTTGTGTGCGTTTTAACCTTTGGAAAGTAATTTTGTGGAACCTCGACTCCCGCAAATTTTCAAAATCAACTAGTAAGTCATTTTATGCCATTAAGTAGTGTCGTTTATATATGAGGCCAAAAGAAAACCAAAATGACCAAACAAGCCCCTCCCACTTTATTTTTTTTTTAATATACACAAACACATAAACACCCACACAAACACACACACAAAAATCAAAACCCCCTCCCCCTCTCTTCTTGAAACCCACGGCCAAACATCACCCACCACCATCACCATCATTTTCTTGGGTTCTTGGACAAATTAAACAAAGACCCATCTCCCATATCATCTTGTAAGTGAATCCCACAAACAAAAACACACATGCATCCATTTAATTTTTCCAAAAATTTAATGTTTTTCAAAAATACGTTTTGATTTAATTAAATCATGAATTTGTTTAATTGGTGTATTGATAATGTTTATTCATTCATAAAACGAATTGGGGGCTGATTATTTTGGGTGATTTGGTCACCAAAACCCACGAAATTTTTGGGGTTTTGGGTGTGTTCAAGGTGTTTGATGAAATGTGTTGTGGGGTTGTGTTTTAAATGGTGTTTTTAGTGTTTATAAATTGTTTAATTACATTGCATGTATGATTTAGGTTTTGGGTTTTGATTAGGATTCGAATTTCATAGTGTTAAGGGCTGTTTGGATGATTGGGAATGATTATAAGTGGTTAGGATAGGTCTAGGTGATGTTTGGATGGATTGAAAACAAGTAGAAGGGTGATTTTGAATGAGTCGTTTTCAAACAGATTGTTTAGGGCTATTTTCGTGGTTTTAAATTTTGGTCCAGGTTGTGATTGTAGGATATAGTTGTAGTGGTCGTCGAGACGCTCGTTTCGGTATAAGATAGTGCTTTTAACTCCAAACGAGTCAAAAGTTATGTCATTTTGAAAATACGTGTACCGGGAGATGAGAATCAACACAATCCGAATTTGTGTTTGGTTTTGGGTCAAATCCCGGGGACCATAGATAGAGTTTGGTAAATGTTTGAAAGTTGATTTTTGGTCTCAAATCTGTGTATGTGAGTCTATTATTAGACTTAGGTGTCGTAGAGGTCAATGGTATATTTTAAATGGGTCAAATGAGTCCGACTTGGTCAAAGTGCAATTTCAGTCCGAAAAATGTAGGTTTAGTAATGTGTTGAGTAACGGGTCGTAAAAGCGAAAACTTTTAATGGGATTAAAAATAGGTTTTCTACAGGTCTTAAGGTATTTTTGAGAATTTTCTCAAATTTTATAAAAGGGTATAAGTCTAGAAAAACAGCCCATACTTTTGTAAAGTATCGGCGAAACCGTAAAATGGATAGTAACTTTAACAACATTGATAAATGGTATAACTCTAGTAACAACTACTTGTTTGACTTTGGCGTGAGTTTTCATAAGCATTGAGTGTGTTTGCATTTGCGTGTGTTTAGTACAATAATGTACGCGGAGTATTGATTTGGTTTACGTACCTTGATTTTAGGTCAAGTGTTTGATTTTCCCGGGCATCCACGTCGTCGGTGACATTTCTCGTTACGTCTTCGCTAGAACTACTACTACTACTACTACGCAAGGTGAGTCTATAGCCTCGCTCTTTACTTATTTCAAATGATTTTACCCGCGAGGGGGATACATTCTATTTAAATGAAAATGAACATAAGTCTTGAATGATTGTTGGACCCGAATGTTGCCTTAGAAATTGTGTTGAGTACCTAGTTGCAAAAGACCCTAATTTCATGAACTATTAACTATTGTCTTGCCCTTGCGAAGGGGGAAATAGCCGCTTATACAAAGTGATAGTACTATAGGGTTGACTACCCTATCCGAGACGAGGGCTAGTACGTTGATACCCCCTGCGGACGGATAATTTGTGATAAGAGATAAGGTATAATTGCAACTGATGCCTTATTAGGGGCCATGGTTTCATCTGAATCACGCCGGTAATTATTACGCGGGTGATTGAGTTAACGGTTTAGTGTCATGAACTTAAACACAATTGTCATATCCTTGAATAATAGATTGTATGGCCACAATGCTATTGAATGATCATGATTGGTTTTTAACACTTATGTTCAACTGATGTTTTGATAAACCTATAGATTCGCTCAACCTTTGTGTTGACGATTTTAAGCATGTGTTTCAGGTAATCAAGGTTGATAGCAGTGGAGCATGCGAGGATGGAAGTTGTTGTGGCTTGGCGGTCTACTTGTTTTCCTCCCTTTTTGCACTTAAAACTCTTTTATATTATGTCATGAGAATGAAAATGTACTTTTTGGTTGAGATTCAGTGGGGACCTAAACGCAAACTCTGTTTTGTATTATCTTGGGATTTGGAAAACCGTAGATTTGTATAATTTAAAAATGTTTAAATTCATGTTTAAACTTTTACGTCTCTTTGAGTCGTTTAATATAGCTTATGTGTGATGATAACTACGTAGCACCCAAATGTGGTAGTTCTGCTGCGCATAGCATTTGTGGGGGTGTTACATCGCATCCGCGAAGAAGATATTCCAATTACTGCGTTTAAAAATCATTATGGTCATTATGAGTCCTAAGTAATGTCGTATGGACTAACCAATACATCGGCAGTATACATGGATTTCATGAATCGTGCGTGCAAGCCGTATCTTGATAAATTTTTGATCATGTTCATTGATAATGTTCTGATTTATTAAAAAAATAGAAGAGCATGGTGAACATTTAGAGACTATCTTTAATTTTCTAAGGAGTGAAGAAATGGTACTGGTGGCAAAACATGAAACCGGATATTGCGACTTATGTTGGTAAATTATTGGCATGTGCTAAACTCAATGTTGAATACCAAAAGCCATCAGGATTACTTCAACAATCGGAAATTCCTATCTGGGAGTGGGAGCCAATTACAATGGATTTTATTGTAAAGCTTCAGAAAACTCTGTTTAGATTTGATTCAGTTTGGGTCATTGTCGTCTGATTAAATATATATGCTCCTTTCATTCCAATAATAAAATGATCGTGCAAACTAAGAATCTTTATTTTTTTAGCCTCTCGTAGTAGACAGGAAAGTTAGGATGATGTGAAGCAAAAACCTTTAGAATTCAAGGTAGGTGGAAAAGTTATGCCAAGGTTATCACCATGGAAAAGGTGCTATATAATTTAGAAAACGTGGGAAGTTAGGTCCCCGTTAGTTTGGACCCTTCGAGATGATATCGAAAGTGAGTCCGGTGGCATGAAAACTTAAATAACCTCGAGAACTACAAGGAATTCATAATATTCTTTCATATGTCGAACTTAAAGAGATTTCTTTCTCACAAAGATCTTATTCTCCCTCTTATTGAAGTATGAATCGACGGAAGTTGCATTTCATCAAAGAACTTGTTGATATTATCATAAGGAAGTTAGGAAACTAAAGCAAATTCGTATTCCTATTGTCTAAGTCTGATGGAACTCAAGACGAGGTCCAAAATACATTTAACTCTTCGATTTCAATGAGCGATCGAGGAAGAACGCAAGTTGATCTTCGGGACGAAGATCCCAATTTGTTAGGGGATGATGTAACAATCTGTGAATTTCAGATCGATATTTTAATCTCGACTATTAAGTATTATATGATTACTTTAACGAGAATTTTGAATTATCGGCTAACCGAGAAGGTTATAGCTTGAAACTTAACGTAAGAATGTCGTATAGATGAAAACCGACAAGGAATACGTTGGTATCGATATTATATTCTCAATATATTATAATAGTAATTTTATTGTATTTATTTTAATTTCTCGTGATTTATGTTTTAACGAATGACGAGAACTATTAGTGATCGCGATATCGACGGATGTCCGAAAATATATGTTCTATTATCGATTGTTTTGATATTTAATATTTTCGACGTTTTCGATTTAATTACGTTTTAAGTCGTGTCGAAACTACATTATTATATTTATGAAGCGTTTTAACTTTTGAAAAGTATTTTTACGAAACCCGAGTCCCGTAAATATTTTTCTAATGTCGTCATTTAATTTTTCGTTTTAAAAATATTTTTCGTAATTTACGTTAAACCTTTATGTGTCATTCGTTCATTCGACGCATTAATGTATTTTAAGTCATTTAATTATTAAAATATCAATGTTCTTCGAATGTCATCGGTTTTATTCTATATTGAGTGTTTATTTTTCGCGTTATACGTGTAACTTTTAAAATCTCGTAACTTTTAAAATATCGGCTTTTAATAATACCCACTTTGACAAATCGTAAAACAAAAGTTATATTAAACATCACACAAAACATCTAATCCTACCAACTTTTACGTCAAAGATTTAAAAATAATAAAATTCAACTTTATGACTATTAAACAAAAAAAAAGAATAGAAAATATAAGAAACTACTATCTACGTGTCTAAATGAGCAAGATAAATGGTGTCTATGTTATAAACGTGTCGCTTTTATAAAATAAAGAACCATGCCAACCGTTTTCTTTTATATTTATTAGCTTTTGGTATTTTGTGAACTAACAACTTATGAAAAGAAAGTCTCAAATGAAATTTTGGAAGATTTTGGGTAATGACATATTCGTTTGTCATGATAATTAAAGTTCGGATTTAGTTCAATTACATGGTATGATTCTTTTGACTCTCAATTTAAATACGTGTTTAATTTTTGGTTTTATTTCTTTAACATGATAGTCTTTGTAAACTTATTTTTTTCTAAAAGATTAACTATCTAATATAGTTATACTTGGTCAATTTTGTAAAAAACATTTTAATTACCAAAGTTAGATCAAATTGAATTGATTCAAATATAAATTATAACACTTTATTAAGTTTCATAAATAAAGTAATAAAATATTGCTTTGAATTCGATCAGAAAGCTATTCGCACAATTATGTGTTTCATAGAACAAATGATCAAATTTAAGTTTTGTTATTATATCACAAACTACTTTTGCACTTATTTTGCAACTATTGTTTGAAATGATTTTTAAGCCAGATGAGCTTTGTAGCTATTTCATTCACTTAAGCTAAGTGATAAGTTTATAATTGTTTTTCTTAATTGTTGGCAAGCTTTTTACAAATTTTAAGAGTGAAATATATATTTAAGTCATGCTACATTCTTATTTTTTTATATTAAGTTAAAGATGATTAACTTATATTTTAAGCCTAAGACGCGTCACTTTATTTTAGGTTGTCGTTAGAAGCTTGCAGTTCTAAGTTGCTTTCGGCGTCACGTCGTTGACTGTTATCGCTTTGCATAAGGTGAGTTCATAGCCTCGCTTATATATATATATATATATATATATATATATATATATTTATTTTATAAAACCCGCGAGGGGATAACATGCTTGTTTTACTAAAAATAAAAGAGTACAACTATTAGTTGCGGTAAACCAATTGAATGGTGCAACTAGTAGTTGTGGAAGCTCTATTTACTTGAAAAGTATTTATTGAAAATGAAGGGTACAACAAGAGTTGTTGTAAACCTATGAATGGGTGTAACTAGAAGTTGTCGTAAACCCTATTTATTTTAAAATAAAACACAAGGGACCCGATTGTATGCTTAGATTAAAGTTATTACATAAGTTAGCTTACAGCCTTAAAAATACTCACATCCCATCATGAATTGTTAATCGAAAGAACGCTAATACTATGGATAGATCTATCGGGGTGACGCTCAGTCCGATGCAATTAGCTATCGCAATGTGTAGTGAAGCACATGTGTATTGGAGCACATCGGATGCATTAGTATAAGAGAAATATACGCACTTGGCTGGTGTGTTGGTGGGCTGAAATAAATATATGTTAACGTTCAATGTCATGAGGCTTATGTAATAACACCGATAATTATGTCCGTACAACATAATTGTCTTTCGATGAAGGTTTATCCAGATACTTGTGTTCGATTTACATATTTTAAACTCTATGGATTCACTCAACAGTTTTTGTTGATTTTATAGCATGTTTTATCTCAGGTCCATAAAGAAGGTACTCAAGGAAGGTGGTTTCATGAAGCTTGCTAAATTTTGGTGACTCTAGCCCGCTTTTATTAAATATATCCATTCAAAACAAGTTTTATCTTTTGGTGTGTATTGTAAATATTTTAAAATTATCTGAGACCGTGTATGGATTATTTATTTTTTAAATGAATGGATGTTTTTATCAAAACGACTCGTTTTGAGCCGTTTTCTATAATTGTGTGATTGGATCATTGAAGTAACACTCAAGGACCCTTCCGCTAATGTGAACCGATTTTGAGAGTGTTACACACATGTTAAGGGGGAGCGTTTTAATGTCAAAAACACTTAAGATACAAAACAGTTGATATTTATATCAAAAGTACTTTAGTGATTTTCAAGAAGTTTTCATTGTTGGCGAATACTTACCCAAAACATACTTAATTCACGATGAATGTAGTGACAAAAGGGTGGTAGGAATAGGTATAATTCCAATGATTCTTCCAGAACCGGAGGAATCTTCCCAAGGACATTCCATAGCTAGAAATAGTAGTCCTTAGGAAAGATGGGGAATGATTATGAACGTAGCAGAATGCCGACCAAGTATTTAAGCTAGCACCAAAACAATTACAAAAAGGTTCTAGTTATGACGTATTGGTAAGCATTGAAGGGGATGAAGAATGAAAAAGAATTGTAAAGATAAAAGGTGAAAAGAAAGAAGTCCTCCTTACAAATTAGGTAGAAACCGGGTCAACACATATGCTATTGATTTCATTTTTTAATGATGCTCAATATTGAAGACAAGACGTCATGGACCCAATGATGTCGTGCGGAACCCCCCTAGCTAACTCAAATATCTCTCAAAAGATATTTGTTTTAATACCACGGAGTTCAACATGCTATCTATTAGTTTATTCATTTCGAATAAACTGATATTGAAAAGGCGGCAATCCTCTCCATCCATCGCTCACTAAATCAAAACGCACTATTGAGTCTAGAGCCACGAGATCATCAAAAGTCTTATTAGGACAATTTCCAATTATTCTTTGCTTCTTCATACAATGTGAAAAGTAAGAAAGATTTTATGAGTCCTACGGAATATTTTTTAATATTGCGAAAACATCTGAGTGATACGTAAGTATTACAATGAAGATGAAAATCCTGCTTGAGTCAACATCAAACAAGCTCATGGTAGGTGACACATGCAGTTCTTTAAGAAACAAACTTGTGATAACTGAAATAAAAAATGGTTTAACTCTTTATTGAATACAAACTTGTTTCAAGGCCTCTACGCAAAATCTAAGTGATCTTTCCAGAACACTCAAAGTGTCCCTCTTAAGTGTTCACAACGATGAGTAGAAATTCTTCTAGTGTTAACATCAAACAACACTGTGGTAGGTGACAAGCAAGATTATATTAAAATCAAGCTTGTGACAACTAGAAAGCAACGATGGTGCGATTCTTAATTGAGTTTTACTTTTCCCAAGTACATGAATTGACGGTTTGAATCATAAGGATAATTTTATCCAAATGATTCACTCTTTACGTTCGTAGTCAGCTTTGGACGATCGAGTAAAGAGAACGAGTTTACCAGCGAAATCTTGTCAAGGAGGTTCTTAGTTAAATCTACCCATCACAAGTAAGATTTTTAATATCGTCCAACGGTCTTCACCGTCCGGAGGCAAAATGCTACCGAATTAGAATGAAATGTCAAATCCATTTCGTTCGTGTCTGTTTATGTTGCTGCATTTAAAGAAGATAACGTTGCGGTATCCGAGAAGAATTCGTCCTCACATACTTATACTTTCTGCGCCAAATGTTTCAGTAAATTCAAGAAAGTTCAACATAAAGTCTTCCACTATATTAAACTTTGAAACTTTCAAGAATTCAACAAAGTATGAGTATGTGGGACATGAAGTCACGAGGAGGCAAATATCACAAGAAGGAGAAGGTCGCATGTGAAGATGATCTCTAATCACATAACAAGTCAAGGTCAAAAGAGCATGCTTCAAGCCAAAGCCTAAAGATTAACACAACATATTCAAAAGAAGAAGAAAAAAAAAGACTACGAGCTCAAGAACGAATATTTAGTATAGATGCTAGGTTTAGGACTTTGTAATTTGGAGTGACCTCCCGTAGGGGGAGATTGTTGGAAATACGTTTTTAACGTATATTAGAAGGATCCGTCACTCCAACAATATTATTAAACATTACTCGTAGTTAGATTGTAGTAAACATTACTTAGCATACCCGACCCAAGGGCTGGCCATGGGCCGGCGGCCCAAGTCCAATATGGACTTAGGTATATAAACCCTCTCTTTTGATGGAGAGGGTGTTGGTTGGCTCATTATTTTTAATAACATTTCACACATTTTCTATCATTTCTCTCTCTAGAAAATCTTCATCCTCAGTCTTGGTTTTGAATTACCAATATTCTACAAATTACAAAAAGGAGAAACTCTAATGTTAAACTAACTAACCTCATTTAGGCATGTGGATTCTTGGTAAAAATTACAAAAAGGAGAAACTCTAATGTTATATTGTTTTGTAATATTTTTTTATTTAATGTAGTTTTTTTATTTAATGTAATATTTTTTTATTTAAAGTAATATTCTTTTAATTTAATTTAATAATTTGTTATTTAACGTAATTTTTTAAAAAAAAAGTTGAACTTAGTCATTTTGTTATGGAAACTAGGTCGCCTGTAGGTCGTTAGAGAGAGATTGATGATGTGGCAGAAAAAAATGTCAATCGCTTGACTCGCTTGAGATCGTTGTTCCATGCAGCCTAAATGATATTTTAGTATTCAAACTTTAATAAAAAGAATAATTCACTAAATATAAAAAGTCATTGTAGTTTGAGCATTATAAACACTCTACATTGATGTTAAGCATATTGTCATACTGGAATTAATCTAAGCTGCTAGGATAAATTATGCATTTATATATTTGTGATTTGTATGATCAAAACAAAACATATAATTGATATTAGTATCATTCTCCACAACAACATTCCCCATAATCACCAATAAAAGAATGTCCACGACAAAAACCATGTTTAAATCCTCTATCAAGGCATAGGGCAATGCACAATCTTTCCACAGACTCGTCGCCGTCTTAATTTTAATGACATCCATGTCTTTGTGTTTTTTGTTTAGTTTGTAGAACAATTGTGTCTTGAAATCCTTTATATACACCAAGCATGTGGCCTAATTTTGTAAACGGAAAATATTATGTCTTTAATACAATAAATTCCGTACAATAACTTTATTTTATAGCATTAAAACTCTTACTAATTGAATCGATTTGTTGTTAAATATAAACTATCGGATATCTAATGCAGCAACGGGTACAATGTGATAAATCGAACAAAAATGATAGTCACCATGTCCGGTTCACTAATTTTTATAGATTCGAGTTTGTTTGTTTTCGTACTGTTTTTATAGATTTTAATAAATCAACTGGTCTAGCTTAGTTGACCACCAAGGTTCCACTAAGTGGTTTCTTTGGGGGAGGTTGTTTCCATGGAGGTTTTTGGTTCAAAAACTGCCAAGGACTTTTCCTCTCAGGTGAAGTGGATAAAAAAGAGTTTAACCATAACTAAGCGAGAGTTCGAGGAAGACATACTAGTCGCTTGAAAAAATACTTTTAAATGTTATACAATGTGAACATATAATTATAATTTTAATTGTATTAATGATATATTAATGAATCTTAATTATTTTTATTTTTAAGTGTGCACTAACTATTATATATTACTGGTAATTAGTTTTTAATATGTGTTTTAATTATGAGATTTTAAGTATTTTATTTTAACTTGTATACTTGTTTTGTTTTAGTTGCATATAGACTTGAGATCAATGTATATCTTCTTTTAGCATAGACTACATCAACCAATCATATTTATTTAAACCAACTTTCTATTTAAAAAAATTTAATATCTCACAAACGGTAATCGTCAAGTGTTACACAACATGAAACATATCTCACAAACGGTAAATCGTCAAGTGTTACACAAAAATTTAATATCTCACAAACGGTAAATCATCGACCAATCACAGTCATCTATTTATAAAAAATCCATTTTTATCATTTTTTTAAAATTAAATATTTTACAAACCGTTAACTTTTACACAAAATGAAACATACCATTGCGACGAGAATTAAATGATATTTCTACCGAGGGGCACATGTGTATACTTTCAACGACTTTTTTTGTTTGAGAAAATCATATATGATTCATATCACAAATTATATATGATTTTTTGAAATCATATATGATTTATATAAAGATGAATATATGATTTGAAATCATATATGATTTATATAAAGATACATATATGATATGAAATAATATATGATTTTCTCAGACAAAAAAAAGTTTGTCGAAAGTTTTTACATGTGCCCCTCGATAGAAAGATGATTTAATTTTGTTGCAATAGTAAATTTTGTGTCGCTTGACGATTTACCATTTCTAAGATATTTATTTATTTTTTAAAATGTAGGAAGTGAGTTTTTAAAAAATGAGTGAATATAAGTGATTGATTGAGTTTATGATAATTTAGATGTATGCATTAATTTAAACTGTGCATTAGTATGCACCATTAGATGTAAATTGATTTTTCGGGTATTTTATAACTAACTTAAAGACCCGTCTAACACCAGGAGTAGTTTAAAGAATGATTTTTTAAAAAGAAAATGAACGGATGTTTATAAAACAAGAAAGTGAAACAGGTTCTCGTAATAGACGAGGACAATAAAAGAAAGAACATGTAGCATTCGTGGCCATACTAAAGTTTGTGACAATAATAAAAAAGCCTTTGATCTGTTATGGTCTTCATGTATAACGTATGTGAGTCCTAATTAACTGAAAAGAAATTGGCCATGTCGTTAACACCTGAAAGTTTAATATTAAAAATGATTAGAATGAATATGTGAACTTTAAGTAAGACTTAGATGATAAAAAATAATAGATTACATACCATTATAAACGTCTTCAAAGACCGTGTAACACTTCCTTGTATACAACATTTGTAGTTGTTTTACATACATTACCGTCCGGGTCACAAACAACAACCTTCAACCCTTTCTTGCTTTTTACTCGATATACAACTACATATAGTTGACCGTGAGTAGAAACTGGATGTGGTAGGTACATACCGACTCTAGACAGTGATTGACCTTGACTTTTATTAATGGTCATTGCAAATGAGAGTGAAATAGGGAACTGTTTTCAGACAATTTTTAGCGATAAACGCTTGTTAGGTGGAGTGATTCTTAACCTGGGTAGGATAACTATCTTTCTGAAATGTGTTCCATTGATAATTCGGGCACTAATACCAGTTCTCGTTAGATTAAGCACCTGCAACCTTGTTCTATTATACAATCCGTTTGGTTGATCGATATTTCTCAAAAGCATTATAGGCACACCCACCTTTAATGCTAACATGTGATTCAGGACACTTGAGAACTTTAATCCGTTTATAAATTCAGATGAGAAAACAGATTCATCGACGGAAGCACCACGATCTGCTTTGTCTATGTTGTCACAATCAAATAGATAATCTCTTCTCCAGGAAATCTTCCCAACAACTTCTCATTTATAGCGTCAACAATTTCATTAGTTGGTGCCAGAATTGCCTTTTCTTGGAAGTAGGAATCATCGTTTATGTTGGCCAGAAGTTTTGGATACGTGAAATCCACAATAGACGTGACTGGATCGTCAGTCGCGTCTATCAGATGATCTTCAGACACATCTATTTCAACCTCTCCGTCATTATCTTCCCCCAAGCTCATCGTCTCTTAACTTTAGTATCCATTCGGCAAATTCTCGTATCTCATCAACATCCTCAGGCCGTGAACCAACTGTAAGTCTCATGTTCACTATCAACTTAAGCACTCTGAAATGATCCCACAAGTAGGACTACTTCAGGGAAGCACTTACAACGCTTGACGCGAAACTTTTGGAACAACGGGAAGAACCTGCCTAAAATCTCCTCCAAAAATGACTATCATGCCTCCAAATGGGTCTTGACACATTTCTTGCCTATTTGTCCTCAATACGTCCTTTAATGTGCGATCGAGAGCCTTAAAACAAACCTTGTTAGCCATCAGAGCCTCATCCTAAATAATAAGCTTACATTTCTTTAGCAACTACCCAAGATCACTTTGAGGACATATGGAGTAGGTAGACGTTTATCTACATTGATTGGAATACGAAACCGGGAATGTGCAGTCCTACCTCCCGACATCAACAAAGATGCAATACCACTGGATGCAATGTTTAACACTATGTCTCCTCATCTCCTAATACCAGCGGCTAGTGTTTTCCATAGGAAAGTCTTTCCTGTACCTCCGTTTCCGTAAACAAAATACACGCGTCCGCTTACCTCCTCAGAAGAACCCAAGATAGTGTTATAAACGCCCTTCTGTTCTATGGTTAAAGAAGCGTACAGGCGTTCATACTCGTTCTCTAACTCAACGGGATCATAATCAGTCTCATCAAATATAAGACGATTTCCAAAAGCAGTCATGTATCTGTCGTCTGGATAAGGCATCTCAGGCCAACTACGTAGGGAATAACCTCTAGATCGCATAAGTTCTGTAGAAACTAGAAAGAGGGGTTGAATAGTTTCTTAAAAAATAGTTGTTAAAGATAGGTTTATAAAAATACCTTTTCAAAAACTTAAGCTTGAGTGATTATGTGAAACCTTCTTATACACAATATGAACAAAGTAGTGCAACTAAACTAATAATCACAAGTATAAAGAATAATGAATGTAAAGAGATAAGGGAAGGAAAGATCAAACCAAACACCAAGGATTTATAGTGGTTCGGCAACGAAGCTCACTCCTCGTTTCTACTCCACTCCTCAAGTACACCTTACTTGAGAGTTCACTAATCAGCAAGCTCCTTAAGGTGGAGAAAACCGTACACAGTGTTGCTTAACCAATTTCTGACTCTAAGCTAAAAGTCGAGCCCTAATCTTAGCTAGGACCAATCTACACCAATATACTTTAAGGACTAAGTATAAACCTCAATATATACACAACTTCTAAATAGACATAACTACTTGGATCTTCACAACAATGACATAACAATGAAAGAATAAGTTTGGATCTTCAATGGATCTTTAAGATTGACACAACACTTCAATGATGATAGTGTTCTTCTCTTTTCACTTTGAGAGGAAAAGATTAGAGGAGAAAGATTCACTTCTAAACAAGAATAATCAAACAAATGATCAAGTATTTGATTGATTTGAGAAGTATTTAAGAATCTGGAAATGTATGTGCAAAAGAGGTGAATTGAAAGTCTGAGAATGGTCCACTATTTATAATATAAACATCCAACGGCTATATCTGCACGCGGTTCCTTATTGGTACCCGCGGTTCCATATCGATAAGGAACCGTTATAGGTTCTAAGGAACCGCCTGCATAGACTCCGCTCCTTTTTGTATTTTAGTGGATTGGTTCAAATCTGGGGATTAAAATATCCTGAAAGGATATTCCAAACCAAGATAGAATATGCCATTTTCAAATTTCAAATTAATTAATTTAATAAAACATTTTCTTAAAAAGAAAGTTTAATAATAAAACTTTGTCACACTTAATAAAAAGTGAGTTTTAAGAAAAGATTATATCCTTGATCACTTAATTAGGGTAATTACTTGTTTGTTCATACCTTAAGTGAAAATGGTAGAAATGAAAAATACTTGAACCCAAGAATTCGTTGTTCATTGTTTTCGTAAATGCTTGTTTTTACATATTGTCGTAATCAAAATAAAGCGAGACCAAAAAATGCAAGTAATGTTTTTAGGCATCATTGCATTGACAATCTCCCCCTTGTTGATTCCGACAATACATAAACTCAATCATCTAATAAAACAATATTTTTGAAGACGATTTTATCATTTCTCCCCCTTTGTCGAAGAAAAAAGGTTGCAAAAGTCTTTGAAGAAGAGAAGAACCGGACTTTGCAAATGCTCCCCATTGTTGCTTACTCCCCCTTGCTTGGGGCACCAAGGAATCGATATATGGTGACAAACTATATAGAAGGGTTAGTAGTAGAGAAGATATACCCAACAATATATAGCAAAGATCACACAAAAAAAATCAAAGAAACAAAGATCCAAGATAAGTCATGTTAAAAGACAACATGATAAAAGCTACAAGGAGATAAAGCATACAAGGATGCAAGAAGAAGAAAAACAAGCCAAACTAAAAGCATAAATATTATCATAGTTAAACTAGAACCCTAATATTTGCTTGAACTAGATGTCTTAAAGATAAGCAACCAATGCTTAGATAAAAGACAAGGTTGTTGCGGAAGGAGGTGGTGGTGGCTTGGTAGAGATCTCATAGTTGTAATGAAGTGGGGGTTTAACTAAGAGACTCTTGATGTAGCTCAACTCCTCATAGATATGAGTCATAGCAAGATGTTGATATTGACAAAAATGACAATATGTTCCATGATGCATGACATTCTCATTAGAAGGAGGAAGAACACTAAACTCTAGTGGGGGAAGATAAGAAGTTCCACAATCAACATTCTTAAAAGGAGAAGAGATGTGATTTTGAGTATTCTTGGGTGAATTTGGATTGAAAGAAATTGGAGAGAATGGAGGAGAATCAAAGCTTTCATTTGGGGAATAAGACATTTTGATTTGATAAACAAAGCAAAATGCTTAAGGTTAAATAGAAAAAGCCCAAGATAAATTGGGAATGGTCAAAAGGGCTGAAACATAGATTCCAAAAAGTGTTGGGACAATTTTGGAGTTTCAGGAAAGCCCGAAAAATAAAGTACTGAGCGCGGTTCTTTATCTCAACCGGCGGTTCCTTATCATTGGGGAACCGCGGCCTCAATAGAGAACCGCCCACAGTGGGTTGAATTTGGTGATGAGGGAGAATTTTCCAATTCAGCAAATCCTATTTTTCTAGTCTAACAAATCATGGAGAAGAAGCAAAGATAGACAAAGAAAACATACAAGTGCTCACCAAACAAGATTTTGACCAAAAATACATGGATTCTTTAAAAAAATCAATGAAGGAGGTGTGTAGAACAAGACATATGGTCATGACACAATGATCCTCTATAGTTTCCTTTTGTTCTTGCTATATTTGAGAGAACCATACATATGAATTATGTAAGCTCATTATGAATAGCAAGAATCAATGAAAAATGTTTTTAGATTGAATTAACAATGCAAAAATATTTTTCTATACTTTTCGAGAGAATTTTGAGAATTTTGAAAAGGGAAGAGAAGAATTTTAACAAGAATTTTGTGATTCAAAAATGCTCAAATAAAGAAAGGATTTTCAAAATTTAAAAAGTCTCAATTAAGATGTACAATTAAGGAATATGTTCCATTAAACCTAGACCTAGACGCAATTAATTAAAATGTTCCCTCTTAAGTGGCTTAGTGAAGATGTCGGCTAAGTTTTCTACCGAGTGTACCTTCTCAATCAAAATATTCCCCTTTTGAACATTATCCCTAAGTAAATGGTGGCAAATCTCTATGTGCTTAGTTCGTGAGTGTTACACGGGATTCTTGCTAAGGTCTATTGCACCCTTATTGTCGCACATGATGGGAACATCATTTAGAGAAATCCCGTAATCAACAAACGCTTGCTTCATCCATAGAGCTTGTTGACAAGCTTTACCGGCACTCACATACTCGGCTTTCGTGGTAGATATAGCAAGAGCGGTTTGTTTCTTGGAGAACCAAGAAGTTAAAAAACAACCCATGAAGGTACAAACTCTACTAGTTCTTTTCTGGTCCACATAGTCTCCCGCATGATCCGAGTCCACATAGACAATGGTTTCTACGCCGGACCATTTAGGATACCATAATCCTAAATGTATAGTGCCCTTAATGTATCGAAAGATACGCTTAACCGCTTCAAGATGAGAGGTTTTGGGAGCCTCTTGGAAATGAGCATAAAGGCAAACACTAAACATGATAACCGGCCGACTTGCCGTTAAGTACATGAAACTATCAATCATACCTCTATATTTGGTGTTGTATACCGACTCACAAGCATCATCTACGGTGAGTTTAGTATCCGAGGCCATAGGGGTCTTCATTGGTCTAGAGTCTTCTAATCCAAATTTCCTTAGCATTTCTTTAATATACTTGGATTGATTAAAGAAAATACCATCGTCCATTTGTTTAATTTGGAGTCCTAAAAATAAGTAAAGTTCTCCCATCATACTCATTTCAAACTCGCCATGCATGATTTTGGCAAAGTCATCACACAATGATTGACAAGTTGAACCAGATATAATGTCATCAACATATATTTGTACGATAATGAGGTGAGAGCCTTTCTTCTTTGTAAAGAGTGTATTGTCTACCATCCCCATGGTATACTCATGTTTAACAAGAAATGCTTTAAGTTTATCATACCAAGCTTTGGGTGCTTGTTTAAGACCATAAAGAGCTTTCTTAAGCTTGTAAACATGATCCGGTTTCTCAAAATTAATGAAGCCGGGAGGTTGAGCCACGTATACCTCCTCATTGATCAAACCATTAAGAAATGCACTCTTTACATCCATTTGTTGAAGCTTAAAATCTAAAGCACGAGCGTTAGCTAAAAGGATCCTAGTAGATTCTAATCTAGCAACGAGTGTGTATGTCTCGTCATAATCTATACCTTCTTGTTGATTATAGCCTTGAGCTACAAGTCTAGCCTTGTTACGAGACACAACACCATTCTCATCTAACTTATTCCTATATACCCATTTGGTTCCTATTATGGTTTAACTTCTAGGTGGAGGAACAAGTTCCCAAACGTCATTAGCAATGAATTGATTCAATTCTTCTTGCATGGGGATGACCCAACTCTCATCCATCAAAGCTTCTTTAACATTCTTTGGTTCAATCAAGGTGACGAAACAAAAGAAGTTACTTTGATTTTGGACTTGAGATCTTAGGGTCCTTTGATTTAATTCGCCTATGACGTTATCAAGAGCATGATCCTTAGACTCCTTAATGTTTACTCCCTTTTCAACACTAAGGTCTTCAATTCCTATGTTTCTAATATCTTTGGCATTAACTATGTCTATTTCATATAAGTCATCATCTACAAAAGGTGGTGTCTTAGATGAAGGAGGGGTTTCATCGAATGTTACGTTAAGTGATTCTTCAATTACACCCGAGGTTCTATTGAGGACTATGTAGGCTTTGCTAGTTTGTGAATAACCTAAAAAGATACCTTCGTAAGACTTTGGGTCGAACTTTGTAAGGTAATCTTTCGTGTTAAGAATGAAACACTTGCTTCCAAACACTCTAAAGTATTCTAATGAGGGATTCTTGCCTTTAAGAATCTCATAGGGGTTCATTCCTAGAAAAGGTTGAATAAGAATTCGGTTGAGAATATAAGTCGATGTGTCCACGGCATTGCACCAAAAGTTTTGTGGCAAAGATTGATCATTTCACGTCGTCCTACTCATCTCTTGGAGAGTCCTATTCTTCCTTTCAATTACCCCATTTGATTGTGGAGTGCGAGGAGCCGAGAACTTATATGTAATAACATAAGCTTCACAAAAGGCACCGAATTGTACTTCATTATCAAATTCCCTACCATGATCCGTCCTAATAGAGACAATTGAACATCCTAGTTGATTTCGAATTCTTCGACTAAAGGTTTCGAAGTGATAGAAAGCTTCATTCTTAGATGCTAAAAATCTAGTCCAAGTGAATCTAGAATAGTCATCTACTATAACTAGGGTATAAAGGTTACCTCCATAACTCTGTATGGCGGAAGGTCCAAAGAGATCCATATGTAGGAGCTCTAAACACTGAGAGGTCGAAACCAAATTCTTGGCTTTGTGACTTGAGTGAACTTGCTTCCCAATTTTGCAAGCATCACAAAAGTGACTATCAAACTTCATCTTGGGGAGATGTCTTACCAACTCCTTAGAGACTAAAGATTGAATTAGACGCATATTAGCGTGACCTAATCTCCTATGCCAAACAGTAGAACTATCATCTAAAGTCGCTAGACATAAGTTGTCCTTTGACTTCCTATTGACCTTCATGACATAAAGCCCATGTTTTCTAACACCTTTTCCAATGATCTTTCCATCTTTTACGATTTCACTATCATGTTCCGAAAAGATGACCTTACACTTACTGTCACAAATTTGACCTATACTTAGAAGGTTAAAACCTAAATTATCTGTGTGCTCTACGTTTTCTATAGTCATAAATTCAAGAAAAACCGTACCTTTTCCAATGATATTTCCACGAAGATTACTTGCGAATGTAACGTTACCTCCATCATATGCTCTGTAGTGTGAGAATAAACTTCGATTACCCTTCATGTGTTTAGAACAACCACTATCCTTAATCCACTCGTCGGGCTCTAGATCGATTCCCAAGCATATCTAGGTAACAACACACAAGATCAAACATTTTGTCCCCAATATCTAATGGGTCCAAAGTTGTTAGTTCCAAACATCCCTTGCATTTGCTTGGGATGCATGAATGAAGGAGACATTCCCACGGGGAAAAGTATTGTGGTTTAAAGTTATTCCAATTCATATGACCATTTTGTTGTCCATAATTTTTCCTAGGTGTCTTTGACCTTGATCTAGAATTATTGTTATTGTTCCTAGGTATCGGAGTTTTACTTCTAGGTCGTGACTTAGCTTGATCATTTCTTTGTGGTGTAGGTGTTCTACTTCTAGGTTTAGACTCATTTCCTACTCTTGGAGGAGTAGATGTTTGTCTAGATAAGTCTCTAGTTCCCATCAAAGGTTTACTTAAAGGCTTATAAAATTTTCCAAGGGTATTGTTATCAAGGATAGGTACTTGGACCTTGTTAACAAGAAGATGTTTAGGCCCTTCAACCAAATTAGCCTTTTCAGAAACTTCAGGATATTTACAAAAAATCATCCTTTGTCCGCGGTTCCTTAGCTCCACCCGCGGTTCCATAGTCATAGGGAACCGTGCAATATACTGGAGAACCGCGTACAGTGGTATGTTTTTCTAAAAATCTAACTTGTTTTGGTTCACTAGTTGATGTTTCATTAGTGTCATATGCCTACCAAAGTCTTTCCCTAGAATGAATTTGTTTATTCAACATGTCATTAAGAGCACTAGTACCTTTCATGAACTTTTCCAATTTAATGGAGGTACTCTTAAGTTCTTCATTCTCTTGTCTAAGGTTTTCACAATTTACACAACCTACATCAACTTCTTTGTTTTTCTCAAGCTTAGCTAGTTTCTCTTTTAGCTCACTAATCTCATTTTCAAGCTTAGTTCTAGTTGATTTTAGCACTTTGTTATTTTTAATGAATTTAATGCTAAGTTTATGTAAATTATTGTATTTACCTTCTAACTCATTAACATCTAGAGAATAACTATCATTGCTATAATATTCGGTTTCTGAATGTACCGCTTTAGACGTGTGAGCCACAATACATTTCTCATCCTTAGGATTGTCATCAACATCTTCACCGCTATAGCTCTATGAACCTCCAAAAAACGTCGTGTGGTTTGTGTCATGTGAAGACTTAGGACAATCACCGATGAAATGATTTGGATCACCGCATCTAAAACACTTCCTATCACCTTTATCATCTTTAGCATATCAGTTTTTGGAGAATGATTTCTTGTCGTTGTTTGGTTGCCTAACGTATTGACCTTGTCTTTTGAAGAATTTCTTAAAGTCTCTAACCGCCAAGGCATATTCCTCATCATCACTATCCGAGGAACCTTCATGGTCACTTTGCACCTTCTTGGCTTTGAGTGCAAGAGACTTTCTTTCACTCTTAGTTTTCACCATTTCCGAGTCCTTCAAAATTATCATCTCATGAACCTTCAAGTTACCAATGAGTTCATCGAGTGATAATTTGGCGAGATCTTTTGATTCTTCAATCGCCGTGACTTTAGCTCTCCATTTGGGATGAAATTCCCTAAGAAACTTCCTAACATTGTTCTTGCTAGAAAAACCTTCATCAAGTGCTTTTAAACTAGTAATAATAGTGTTAAATCTAGCAAACGCACTATCAATAGTTTCATCTTCTAAGATGACAAATTGTTCATATTGTTGAACAAGAAGATCGATTTTACTTTCTTTGACTTGGCTATTATCTTGGTGGGTTACTAAAAGAGTGTTCCAAATATCTTTAGCGGTTTCATACATAAAAATACTTTCGTACTCTTTCTTTGGTAAAGCATTTTAAATCACCATTTTAGCCTCATTATTTTTAGCAAGTTTCCTTTTAGTATCATCACTAGCTTTGTCAAAAGTGACTAACTCTTTACTTTTAGAAACTTCATTATATTATGGCAAAAAATCACCATTGGTAATAACATGCCAAAGATCTAAATCTTTTAATTTCACATAAGTCTCAAACCTATTTTTCCAATAAATAAAACTACCGGTTTCAAAAAGAGGTGGTCTTTGCATAGATTGCCCTTCTAGATACTTGTTGAAATCCATAGATCGATTCAAGTTTTAAAATACAATATATTTTAAAAAGGCTTATAAAAATTGTAGAAACTAGAAGGGGGGGTTGAATAGTTTCTTAAAAAATAGTTGTTAAAGATAGGTTTATAAAAATCCTTTTTTCAAAAACTTAAGCTTGAGTGATTATGTGAAACCTTCTTATACACAATATAAACAAAGTAGTGCAACTAAACTAATAATCACAAGTATAAAGAATAATGAATGTAAAGAGATAAGGGAAGGAAAGATCAAACCAAACACCAAGGATTTATAGTGGTTCGACAAAAAAGCTCACTCCTCGTTCCTACTCCACTCCTAAAGTACACCTTACTTGAGAGTTCACTAATCAACAAGGTCCTTAAGGTGGAGAAAACCGTACACAACGTTGCTTAACCAATTTCCGACTCTAAGCTAAAAGTCGAGCCCTAATCTTAGCTAGGACCAATCTACACCAATATACTTTAAGGACCAAGTATAAACCTCAATACATACACAACTTCCAAATAGACACAACTACTTGGATCTTCACAACAATGACACAACAATGAAAGAGTAAGTTTGGATCTTCAATGGATCTTTAAGATTGACATAACACTTCAATGATGATAGTGTTCTTCTCTTTGCACTTTGAGAGGAAAAGATTAGAGGATAAAGATTCACTTCTAAACAAGAATTAATCAAACAAATGATCAAGGATTTGATTGATTTGAGAAGTATTTAAGAATCTGGAGATGTATGTCCAAAAGAGGTGAATTGAAAGTCTGAGAATGGTCCACTGTTTATAAGACAAACATCCAACGGCTATATTTGCACGCGGTTCTTTATTGGTACCCGCGGTTCCATATCGATAATGAACCGCTATAGGTGCTAAGGAACCGCTTGCATAGACTCCGCTCCTTTTTGTCTTTTAGTGGATTGGTTCGAATCTGGGGATTAAAATATCCTGAAAGGATATTTCAAACCAAGATAGAATATGCCATTTTCAAATTTCAAAATTCAAATTAATTAATTTAATAAAACATTTTCTTAAAAAGAAAGTTTAATAATAAAACTTTGTCACACTTAATAAAAAGTGAGTTTTAAGAAAAGATTAAATCCTTGATCACTTAATTAGGGTAATTACTTGTTTGTTCATACCTTAAGTGAAAATGGTAGAAATGAAAAATACTTGAACTCAAGAATTCGTTTTTCATTATTTTCGTAAATGCTTGTTTTTACATATTGTTGTAATCAAAACAAAGCGAAACCAAAAATACAAGTAACGTTTTTAGGCATCATTGCATTAACAAGTTCTTAGACATAGAACAAACATGTGACAATCCTCAAATTTCACCTATGTATTATTTGTTATAATTGTATTAATCTGAAATTTTGACTAGAAATTTTTGTTTTTTTATGCCTTACTTTGTAAGATGAACTACTTCTCACAACATGAACTGCCACTTCAACATATTCCTATATGTTAGAATACAATGTATATATCAAGACTAAGTTATAAAAGTAATCAAATAAGTACATTATGAATAAGAACATCTCAAATATAACTATGATGCCCTAAATTCCCTTAGAAACCCTAGAATTCCTATAAATGAGTTATAAACTCAAGAATGGTAAACTATGAATGGAGAATACATATGAATAAGTCATTATGAATTATAAACAATTTATAAACTATACACTAAAGACATAATAATACATAAGAATGGTAAGAACAAACTATACAAAGCTAAAAACAAATAAATATACATAATAGTCTAGATCACCACCTAGAAACCCTTGGTAAACAATATTTCAAGCAATGTAACTACATAATATCTATGTACAAGTATCAAAAACAATATACTAGTTATAATCTATCATATAAAGGAATGTTAACTGATCACAAAATACTAATATTCACTAATCCAAAGCTAATTACAAGTTAAGACCTAGTAACCAAGATTAACATAAAAAATGAATTATACATTGAATTAGAGTCAAATCTTTTGCCACAAATTATAAAACTAAACTATGTATCATATTAAGATTATACATTTATTTCAAGTTAAGTTACAAGTTCATAAGGCATAAGGTACAAGTTATCAAAGCATAGGATCTTAAGCTCCCATAATTATCTCTAGAATATGATCAACATATATAAACCCTTAATCTAAGAATGTAGAAACCTTAGAAGTCATAAACATACTATATAATCCCAATAATAATTGTTTATAAAGATACAAACCCTAATTACCCAAAATAGAAAGTCATTAGGATTAATGACCAAAAAACCCTTATATTAAGAAATCCATATGGAATCATTACCTAGTCTTTTAGGACAAGTCTACAAACACTTTTAGCACTTAATTAAGGTTGTAAGATTATATTAGGATAATTTAAAAGTAACCTAAAGCACAAGGTACAACATTTCAATGCATGGCTTGTAAATTAGGTCAAAATGAGTATTTTCACCCTTTAGACATGTTTACTTAGAATAACTTAATAAAACAAATGTAGGGACTTCATGAACACATTGAGGACAATGTAGGATGTATAAATTGAGTTTAAACCAGTAGCTAAGTGAAGGATAATCACTTTTATTAAGACTTAACTATAAATCATTAGAAACCCTAACCCGCCTAAGTTTTCTTCCCATTTTCACATCAAAACTTTGTTAAGCTTCAAACCAAATACCCAAACATGTTAATTACAATGTATATACCAAATCTAAACCCTAATCCATCACTAATCACATTGATAAACCCTTAATCACCAAAATCACAAAGTATAAAGTTACAAGCTCTAATTGAGACCCGGTTTTACTTTTTCCTTCCAAAAACTCATTTCAAACCTTTCCCTCCTAAATTTAAAACTAAGGAAGATATTTTTAGATATTTAGAAGATATTTCCAGCCTAATCAACCAATAACATAGGTGCATAAGCTACTTTGTGGCAAAATTTCATCCTAGTACAATTTGTGGCTTAAAAACCTTCCAACACTTCTACATTGAATTTTAAATATACATAGACTCTATAAACTTGCATAGATATTCACTAGCCTTCCTTAGTCACTTATCTATCTGAATTACATGTTTCATTGCTTAACTTGGAGCCTAAGGGTTGAAACTAGTATATATAGGGGCGAATACTTCACATTAGAACTTGCACCCCGTTTCCTTTGTATCTCCTACCCATTCTCCATAACCACCTCTATATACGTCCTAAGACATGTCCCAAGACCAGAAACCAGGTCTAGAAGGTAGCCATTGAAGCTCTTGAAGCTTTGATAACAAGTTGTGCTCATAGGAAGCCATTAGGAGCCATTTTGGAGCATCTTATGTAATTTCTATGTTAGTTATGCTTTGATCTTGTTATAATGAATTCTTAATCTTTTTATAATGCCAAAATTATGTTATAAAGATAATATAAAAGAAACTAAGTCATTTCATCAATTTAAATGAAAGTTATAAGTTACAAATGTCTTAAAACCCTAGTTTTGTAATTTACATAAAATAATAAGCAAACCCCATTTAAAAAGCTATAATTCTGAAGAAATGTTTTTATTTTGATTATAAACATGTTTTGAAACTTTGTTTTAAAATCCTAGATCATTTGGTCCATGTTTGAGGTTATTATGTGTTTTTTACAAATATATGGGACTTAAACTGTCATTTTTTGAAACTATTTAACATTTTGGGCCAAAAGTATCATTTTATGAAATTATAAGCTATAAGAATAAATGTTGGAAAGTTTGAGGTCCTAAGGTTAAATATTGAGGGTTTAAAATGCAAATACTAAAACTATATACTTTAAGGGTTAAAAGTGTAATTATACCAAAATATAACCAAAATTTTTGCCAATTTTGAAACTAAAAAAGATTAATTATAAATATGAGAAAGTAATAAAGGTATCATGTTAGTAGGGAGGTTTGTACAAATATGTTCCATCTCGATATTACGTTCTGACTGGGTGGTTGTGTTTACGATTTAAAGTGCCCTCGCTCCTCAAACATTTAAAGAATGGCTTCTAAGTACGATGGCCCGAACAATGATGTTATATTTACAACCAAATATTAATTAAAGAATATATAACCAATACTTATAAAGATTGAACAAAAGATTAAAGACTTGATGCTATACACAAGGTATTAGTCCAGGTTTGTGTGAGATCAAGCTGTTGTTTATGAGACCAAGTTGTGGTTTGTATGATCAAGCTGTTTATCTGTGAATGAAATGTATCTGATTATAGCTCAGACTCTATGGACATAAGGTGATTTCATAGCATCACTTTTAAATGCTTTCTAAATGATTTCAAAACCCGTGAGGGGGCTATATGCTAAAACTAGAATACTTGTGTTTTTTTAAACTGTACGCTTTTACTGAAATATGTTATTGCATGATTGCCTAAACTGTTATTTGCTACCCAAATTTCATGAATCATTAAACACATCCGTGTGCGCTAATATGGTAAAATAGATCTATTGGAATTAACGTCATCTGTGTTTGTGTTACCTGTACGATGGGTAATCGAGCACACTTTATTATAACTATCATCGTTGAACACTTTATGTGTGCACTAATATGGTGAATAGATCTATTTGGGTTTAACAAATCATGTTTCTATACATGTTCAAGTGGGTAATTGGGCATACTTATTAGAACTAATGGGTAATTTATGCCTGCAGATTACTTGTCATGAGATCCTGTCATGACAATCACTTCGGTGAATTTTCGTTAGTTTTGATGTCATCCCCTTAGTATAACAAAACATAGCTCTATGTGAACAAATAATAACGTAGCTCAACGTGATAGACCTGTATTCAAAAATGTCATTAAAAACCTGTGAATTCACTCAACCTTTGTGTTGACTTGTATGCATATATTTCAAGAAATTGTGACTGATAGCATGGAGCAGCATACAGATGGCATGAAGAGGCATAAGCTTGAAATAATTGATATAGATTTTGAGAACCTCATATTATAAAACTCTGATTTTTAATGATATATAAAGAAAGTTGATTGAATCACTCTTTTGAGTTGTTTTCTTTTATTATGACTTGTGTTCTATGAAGTAATACCCCAAATTAGCTTCCGTTGCTATAAGGTAAAAATGAGGGTGTTACAGATTGGTATCGGAGCCATGGTTATAGAGAACAAGAAATAAAATCTTGACTATGACTACTTTTAACATAATTTCAAGAAAGTTCTCCGTGCCAATGCCAATGCTGCTACAAGAATGATGTAATATTATACAAATACTAGTACTGCTACCCTTAGAACAATGTGTACTACCATGATTAAGTGTAAGTATAAATATTATACTTATAAGTACATATGTTTAAGTATATGTAATATAATATGAGTAATATATATAATAAAGATTTATCAACGTCTCCAGAAATATGTATTCCTGTCTTCCTCTTATTATCATCTTATCGTATTCTCAAGATGAGCGTTCTACAAGTATTCCTGATGATTTTTCCTGAAGTATCATATGGATTAGGGATTTTCTAACTTATGCCATAGTGGCATGAGATAAAACACATTTAATGCTACAAGATTTCTCCTCAAAGTGTTATCACTCATTAACTGTGTTTAATTTTTTCTTTTCTGTCAATTCTACCCTTGCCATTTGAACAAATATTATGACTCAATATTTTCATAAAATAAACAGCATCAACTCCTTTCAATTCAATCGTAACAACCTGTTAGCAATAACAATCTTAAATCAATTATAAAAATAAACTAAATTGACTCAAAATTCCCTCCCATTTTTTTAACCAGAGAATAGAATTCCCTCCATTATTTTCCCACCATTACTTGACTACAGTCACAATGTTTATATATACTTTGATTAGTCTCTCACTTGTATAAAAAACAAAAGGTACGTATATGACTAGTATAATTTTCTAGTAACTTAAAGTTTTTGCAAAGTATATGACTAATTCGTTTTGTTTGTTTTTTCACTGTAGATGAAGAAAGGTCTTCCTTTTGATTTAAATGAAGTACCCATGGATGAAGATATTTTCGTTGTAGAAGGCCAAATCGAAAAAGAAAATGTCGACGAACCTTTTGTTGGTCAATGTTTTCTTAGCGAAGAAGAAGCATTGGTTTTCTATCAGAAGTATGCAAAACTAAGTGGGTTTTCGGTAAGAAAAGGAAGGTTCGAGAACAAGAAAGGGGAAAATAAAGGCGAAAGGAAAAGACGCGATTTCTTTTGTCATCGCGAAGGGAAGCCCGGGGATAAATTGGTAGACTATTCAAAAAAACAAAGAAATCGAGTTGCTACAAGATGTGAATGCACGGCTATTATGCGTGTAAAATTAAGAAGAATGAATGATATTTTTCCGGAGGAGTGGCAAGTTACTAGATTCGTTTCAAAGCATAATCACGACTTATTGTCTACAAACGAGGTTCGTTTTCTGCCGTCTTATCGTAGTATTACAATCGATGATGAGAAACGTATATTATTGTTAAAAGAAGGTGGCTTGTCTGTTAGGCAAATTATGCGCGTCATGGAGCTTGAAAAAAATGTAAAACATGGAGAACTTAATTTTCTCACGAAAGATGTTTATAATTTTTTATCAAAATATCATAAAATTCACTCCCAAAATGATGCAAAAGATATTTTAGAGTATTGCAAAAATGCTAAGATTGAAAATCATAATTTTCAATATGATTTTACAACCGATACCGAAAACAGATTGGAACATATCTTTTGGTCTCATGCTCAGTGTTATAATTGGTGCCAAAAATATGGAGATGTTGTGGTATTTGATACAACTTACAAGGTGAATTCGTATGACATGCCTTTTGGCATCTTTGTCGGTATTGACAATCACGGAAGAACCATCTTACTTGGTTGTGCACTTTTGCGTAATGAAACAATAAAAACCTTTCAGTGGCTATTCAAGGTAATCACGCATCTTTTTTATTTAGTGAATAAAATAAAAATTAATCTAAAATTACACTGGTCTTTAATTATGTGCTTTATATTTTATAGGTGTTCACTTGGTTAATAAAGAAATCACCAAAAACTATATTAACTGATCAAGATCCATGGATGACACAAGCAATTGCAAAAGAGATGCCTTTTACAAAACATGCATTTTGTATATGGCATATCACTAGTAAGTTTAGTGGTTGGTTTACTTCAATATTAAAAGGCGAGTATTCAAATTGGTGCTCCGAATTCTACAACTTATATAGGTTAGACACAGTTGAAGAATTTGAACACCAATGGCCGTTAGTTACTGGAAAGTACAAGTTAGATGAGAATAAACATGTTGTTGGGTTGTATAAGATTAAGGAATTTTGGGTGCCCGCATATCTTCGAGGCTTCTTCTTTGGTGGTATGACAACAACTGGGAGATCAGAAAGTATTAATGCGTTTATAAAAAGATTTATATCTTCTCGTACATGTTTAAGTGAATTCATTAAGCAAGTAAGTGATCTCATGTAATTATCTAACTCTTATATTCTATGTTTCTCAACAACTAACTTTTTTTCATGTAATAATATTTTAGGTTGATCTTGCAATAGAAAATGTTGAGCAAAAGCAAATGCATGATACTATGTTGGTGAAATACAGAGGCTCGTGTTTGAGGTCACTTTCGCCATTAGAAGAACAAGTTCGTCAATTTTTTACTCCATATGCATTCAAAAAGTTTCAAGAGGAGTTTGGAAAATCAATTCAATATTCGGTTAAGGAAGAAAAGCAAGACTTATTTGAGGTTAAGCATCACAAAGCGAGTCGATTGCACAAGGTAATTTGGGATGGAAAAGTAGCTAAGTGTAGTTGCAAAAATTTTGAATTTGTTGGGATACTTTGTCGCCATATTTTAAGTGTGCTCGTTCATAAGGATTGCTTTGAAATTCCGTCTATTTATTGGTCTTCTCGGTGGTGTCGGCAAGAGGTTGAACTTGATGATATCTCTATTTCACATCAACAAAAAAGTAGCACTGTGGCAACTTCTTTGGACAATGTTGCTCTACCTTCGATTGATTTGGTTGATCGTCCACCTAAATCGACTACGAAAGGACGACCCAAGAAAAATCGATTGAAACCAAAAAAGGAATTGGCAAAACAAGTAAAGCGTGCTACAAAGACAAAGAAATCTAGTGAAAGTGGTAGCGGTACAACCCAAAAGCGTGCTACGAACACAAAGAAATCTAGTGAAAGTGGTAGCGCTATTGCCCGAGAGCGTGCTACGAAGACAAAGAAAGCTATCGAAAGCGAAGATTTGAATCCAATTTTTTGTTTGAAGTGCTAAAACTATATTTTGCATGTTTTTTTTTCCAACAAATGCGAACAGCATGAATTGTAAGAACTAGATTTTGCATTATTTTTTTCTACCAATGTGAACACAGATTATTATAATATTTGAGAATTTGAGAACCTTTTACAAGATGTTACAGTAGCTATTTATATGGTACTCTTTTTCTTCCTAATTTTATGTTCGTATTCTTCCTAATTTTATGTTCGTAATATATTATGCTATTTAATATGAATGATTCACCTTTCAAAAAAAAATATGAATGATTCTAGTCAACAACTGAATATTCATTGTTTATGCTATTATGATAATGATTGAATTATCTTTCTTTTAAAATGGCAAGGGTAGAATTGACAGAAAAGAAAAAATTAAACACAGATAATGATTGATAACACTTTGAGGAGAAATCTTGTAGCATTAAATGTGTTTTATCTCATGCCACTATGGCATAAGTTAGAAAATCCCTATGGATTATTAGATATTTCAAAAAATACACCCAAAGATCATAAAATCCCAAAAAGCCGTTTTATCCTTTGATGACGACCCCTATATGCAAGTTATACAAGCATATAATGAAGAAATAAATTTTACACCTCGACACTAAAATTTTACATCACCTTACCCTATTAGTATACCATCACCTATATCTGAAAACTTACCCAAAAATGCCTATGAACAATAAATTAAATATATCCTACCCTGTATGAAAGAATTTCCTCTCGAGCGTATTGAAGATCTTGAAGATAAAGTTAAAGGACTTCAGAAAGGCCGAAGAATTATACAACCAGATTTTGAGAAGTTAGAAGATTTTGAAGAAATAAAGGCTAAGTTGTGGAGAAGACAAATGATACACGATGAAGAAATTGTTCAAGCTCGACTGAAGATTTCTGCTCTTGAGTTAGTCATTGAGGACATTCATATTAGACATCGAGCCGATATACGAAGTCTTTTTGATACCATCAAAGAACTTAAGAGGGGTAGATGAAGACATTAGACTATTAAGTTGTAAATACTTTCAACTTTATGTCTTTACTTTTATGTTAACAGAGAAGCTTGTCATATAAGTATAAACAAGACAAGTTGTTAATAAATAAAAGTTTTGTTTCTCATCTTGTCGTTTCATATTTATTTTTGAGGAATAAGAAACCCCTATTTCTTGGTTTTCTCACAAGTAATTATGAATAAAACTGCGTTAATTCTGGAAAAAGCATATGCTTAATAAAGTATATATTTTTGGAATTTTTGTTATCTTCTATGATAATACAACTTATCAGTTGAATATAACCCGTAAGTTTGAAGAAAGAGTAAGGAAACTTCCTAAGTTTTCTAGAAATATTCTATTCTCGGATTTTGTCTATCAAAAGATTCTTTTTATATGAAATGTAAAAGAGAAGCTTGTTTTATAAGACGAGTTTTTACATTTTCTGTTATATTCCTCCATTCCATATCATGGAAAAATTATGTTACGATTATGTATGAGTCATATCTTTATAAATCCGTGGTAAACTTTGAAATTCTATTCTATAGTTGGATTTATTATTTTTAGTTATGAATGATAATCAACATAGTAAGTTTCCTATAAACCTAAAAGATATACATTGTGTTCGATAAGCAATTATATGTATCCCTATACATATGTGACAAAAGTCTTCTGATATGAGTATACCTTGGATTCTGAATTATTTATATTCTTTCTCTTCATTTAAAACCCTAAAAGTATTTGACGAAGAATTTACGATGATGTGGCTGCAATCCTGCAAGTGCAAATTGTCAATAAGAAGTGTTATCCGAAAGAAGACTCGATGACTAGTTAGGTTTTGATATCCAAGGAAGAAAAGATGCTATTAGTATCACCCGTTTGATTGAAAGAGCCAATTTATTTTCTTATCCTATTAATCATATTTGAAATTATAAAGAGAAGCTTGTTATAAGAAGATAGCACTTCGTCAGTTATCTTGGTAAATTATTTATGCTCAACTTATTGAGATAAAAGAAGTACATAAGATTGCTTGATTAAATTTCAAATATTTCTTAGAAAGATGATCGAGAAGATGAAAGAAGAACTTCGCTATCTAATAATAAAAGGAAATAACCTCGAGACAAACACGAGGAAATTTCAAAAGTTAGTAGAGTTATATCATCTTCCATAGAATGATAAAAGCTTTCATCAGAAGATTTTATCATAGAATATCGCAATGGAATTTCATCTAAAATTCTATTAAGAAGACTCTACCAAAAGATTTTGTTAGAAAATTTTATTAAGGAATTTTATCAAAGGTTTTTAAGAGAGATTACCACTTCCAAAATCCCAATATATTGGAAAAAGTCATTAACCTTTACCCACAGATTTGATGAACAAAGTAATTAAGCACAATCCTGTGCAAAAATCTAGCACAAATTCAACAAGGAAAAAACGTTCGTCAATTATAATGAATTAGAAACTACGATAACTTGAATTGGTAAAAACACCAACAAGAAATATTAAATCTAGCACAAGATCTAGACATGTAAACAATGCTAGATTATGTTGGTCAAGAAACCAAACAAATAAAAAGATTAAACTTTTATAAAAAAATAAATTAAAAAAAACTTACTGATAAAAGATCATTCATGGTTTGAATAAAGAATATGAAGCTGGATTTTTTTGGGTTTTAATTTAGGTTAATGTTTTTTTGGGGTTTTAATGAAAGATTGTTGTTGTGTTTTTTTAGGTGTGAAAAAAACAGAAAGTGTTGTTTTCAAAGAAAGAGAAAGAAGAAAGAATTGGGTGACAGATCGTGAGAGAAGTTGTAGAATATTGATAAACTATAAATCTATGAAGTGGGTTGAAGATTCCTAGAGAGAGAAACTAGTGAGAGAAAGTGAGAGAGAAACTATGTGTATTTTATTCAAATGAGAAAAGTGGAATGTCAACAACCAACCCCTTTCCATGGTGGAAAGGGGTATTTATATCCAAGGCCACTATTTGGGCTTGGGCCGACCCATGACAAGCCCATGGGTCGGTTTCTTACTTAACTTAATAAGTAAAATTAACTACGAGCTATTACAACATAAATAATATTGTGGAGTGATCGATACTTCTAATATACGTTAAAACGTATTTCTAACAATCTCCCCCTAAGGGAGGTCACTCCACGTTACAAAGTTCTAAACCTAGCATACTATACTAAGTCTTCGTTCTTTAGCTCGTAGTCTTTTCTTCTTTCTTTTTGTTGTGAATATTTTGATTTGATCTTTTAGGCTTTGGCTTGAGAGCATTGTTCTTTTGACCAATCACGTGCGATCTTTGCCTTCTTGTGAAACTTGCCTCCTCGTGACTCCATGTTCCACACACTTATGTCTTTTTGTTGAATTCTCGAAAGCTTCAGAGTTTGGTACAGCGGAAGACTTCATTTTGCACTTTCTTGAATTTTGCTGAACTTTAATGAAGAAGAACATAAGCATGTGGGAACGACTCCTACAGGTACACCGCAACACCACCGTCTTCAACTGGTACACAGCAATGTCACCGTCTTCAACAGGTACACAGCAACGCCACCGTCTTTAACAGGTACACAGCAACGACACGAATAAAATGGCTTTGACATTCTATTCTAATTCGGTAGCATTTTACCTCCGGTCGGTGAAAACCGTTGGACGATATTAGATATCGTACCCGTGACGGATAGTTTCAATTAAGTAACTTCCTGACAGGATTTCGCGGGTAAACCCGTTCTCTTTATTCGACCGTCCAAAGCTGACTGTGAACATAAAGGGTGAATCACTTGGATAAATTATCCTTGTGATTTAAGTCGTCAATTCATGAAACCTGGAACAAGTGAATTTCAATTAAGATTTTCACCATCGTTGCTTTCCAGTTATCACGAGCTTAATTCATAAAGAATCTTGCACGTCACCTACCAAGTGCTGTTTGATGTTAACACTAGAAGGATTTCCACTCGTCACAGTGATCTATAAAGAGTCACTCTGAGTGTTCTGGCAAGATCATATGATAATGCGTAGAGGCCTGGAACGAGTTTAAGTTCAATTAATAATTAAACTACTGTTTCTTTCCAGTTTTTCACAAGATTGGTTCTAAAAGAACCGCACGTGTAACCTACCATGAGCTTGTTTGATGTTGGCTCAAGCAGGATTTCCATCTTCATTATAATACTTGCGTATTACTCGGATGTTCTGGCAATATTACAAGAATACTGCGTAGGACTCATAAAAATCTCTTACTTTTCACAGTGTGTGAGAAAGCAAGGAATAAATGGAAAGTGTCCTTATGAGACTTTTGATGATCTCTTGGCTCTAGACTCGATAGTGCGTTTTGATTTAGTGAGCGATGGCTGGAGAGGAGTGCCACCTTTTCAATATCAGTCTATTCGGAGTGAATAAACCAATAGATAACGTGTTGATCTCCGTGTGATTAAAACAAATACCTTTTGAGAGATATTTGAGTTAGCTGGGAAGGGTTGTGCATTGCATCACTGGGTCCATGATGTCTTTCTTCAATGTCGAGAATCATTAACAAAAATGATTCAATAGCATATGTATTGACCCGGTTTCTGCCTAAAGTTGTAAGGAGGGCTTCTTTCTTTACACCCTTTATCTTTACATTTCTTTTTCATTCTTCAACCCCTTCAGTACTTACCAATACATCATCACTAGCACCTTGTTGTGATTGTTCCAGTGCTAGCATCAGTAATTAGTCGGTACTCAACTACGTTCACAATCTTTCTCCATCTTTCCTAGGACTTCTAATTCTATCTAGGGAATTGTCCTTGGGAAGATTCCATCGGCTCTGATGAATCATTGGACTAAACCTATTCCTACCACCATTTTGTCACCACATTCGTCGTGAATTAAGCGTGTTTTGGGAAAGTATAGCCACCATGAAAAATCCTTGAAAATCACCTAAGGTACTTGTGATATTGAAATCAAAAGTTTTGTACCTTAGGTGTTTTTGTTCATCAAAAACGCTCCCCCTTAACACGTGCTTTACACATATTAGGTTGGATTATCGTTAAGTCTTTTGCATCTTTTAGCCAAGTATCATTTAAGTCTCCTTAATCCCATTTTCTCCCCTTATCCAAAATGTTAACCATTAATATTTGGGATATTGAATAGATTAACCGGTCTTTGGGTAAAAAATGAAATCGATGTTTGGCCATAGAACATGTTAATGCTCCCCCTTAAATTAATAAGGGATAGTTGTAGTGCTTTAGTATGATATATTTTGAAAGATTTAGAATCTCGTGAGAAATTATTGAAAAATTATCATACCTTAACACTACATCAAGCCGTAAAAGCACAATATTCACAAATTTACATATTCATAATTAAAAACCAATATAAAGTGGACCTGAAATGTACGACCCATTAGATGGATCGTTGCAGTAACTTGTGGTGCACTCCATATGGTCTACCACCAACGAATCTTTCTAAACTCCTCATCAATCTACGTTCACGGAGCTTTTGATCAATCTTCTTGATCACATACTTCGCCATTTGCCGATAACCCTGATGCCAATCCTCAGTCATCTCTGGTAAAGACCCACCCGAATTAAGATGCTCCAACTTTCCTCTGACGTATATAAGAGTCCCATCACTGTACTTATAAAGCTCACCCACCCTCATAAACTTCATTATCCCTCGACTGTTCAAGTAGAAAATCCCGTAACTCGGAACAGAAATGCCGGTATAGGGACATCTTGTGACATGTTGAGGTAGAACTTGATTCACTGGACGGGTTAGGTTAAGCTTCCTTTGGTAGCTTTCAACTCCCAATTGAAGATCTTCAACTCGTTTCTTGATAACAACGCTTCGTGTGAACATACGAAGTGCTGTATTCAAGGCAATGATGTCTTCACGAGCAATATGGGTAAGTTGATCCCGGGTCATCATAAGCAACATGTCTCCGATATCCTCAAGGCGAATGATAGAAAAATATCCCTGCTGGATTGTGTATTCTCTGTCATCCTCCCTTTTTAGACGAATCTCCGTCACATGATAATAGCCATTCTTGGCTTCAGTTTTCAGCCCCAAAATGCTGGAGATGCGAATATCGGATCTAACGTTGCTTCCTGAATTAGCTAAGCAGCAACCTCTGTACGCCCTTCGGACTCGTTCGTCCCAATGAGATGCACCTATAACAGCATACATATCATAATTACGAGTTACCTTTGGGACCCAGAGTCGGTTTACCTTTTCCTCGATCTAGGGTATTGTCCCCCAGTTGGCAACTTTCAGCAAGGTCAGGGAGGTTGCGTACTGTGATGAACCCTTCAGAAGATACTCAAGATCATAGGTGACGAAGAAGTCGAGAGCAATTTGATTATCTTGAGAAGGATCAAGTGGAGGTGGAGCTCTTTCTGATTCATGGAGGCCTGGCCTTTGAACGGTGTTAAGAGCTTTCAGGACCTCGTCAGCATAATACTCGAACTCCATTCGGGTTAACCTGGTTTTGGCGCAAATTCTCTTATCCTTTAGCGCTCTCTTTACCAACGACGGAGTGACCGAAGATTTATACTCATGAGCCAGAAATGCGCACAAGTCAATCGGACTACGGATACGGAGATATAGAACATCTCTGTCAGCGTCTGTGATTGGATCATATTAAGCCGCTGCCGTGATCCAAGCTTGTGGCGGTGCAGTCTCGTCAATCTCCAATGTGTCTGCCCAGTCCCGTGTGCTTGACTCAGGAATAGTAGATTGTGGTTCTTGTTGTAGAGGAGTAGAGACATGAACACGTGCTGGTTCTGATTTAGGCATCTCAGCGGTGTCATGAACAGGCGAGTGTTGTGCTGCTTCAGGTTCAGTTACTGATTCTGCAATCACAGGAGCAACAACAGAACTAACAGGGTTAGTGGTAACATGTATAGACACAGCAATAGATGTACCAGGAATCGATGACGCTGTAGTAGCATTCACATCTTGGCGCCACTTGGATCGTCTTGATTCCGTTGAGGTGGATTTTTCCTTCTGCGCAGCATCTTTTTGAGACTTGGTATCAGACTTAGATGGTTTCTTTGTGCTGACTACCTTGTCCCCCTTTTAGGCTGTTTACCATCATCATCCTCATCGTCACCTTTGTTGCTTCCCTTAGCACTCTCCTCATTTCCATCACCACCATCATCACCATCATCATCATCATCATCCTAATCATCATCACCACCATCGTCACCATCATCATCATCATCTTCTTCTTCTTCTTCACCTTCTTCTTCCCCATCACCCTCTTCTTGTTCACTTTCTTCCCTTTCTTCCTCAGGCAGAATGTGGTAAGGTACCACACTTCCAAACATCTTAAATAGCCGATCATCCTCTATAATAGTGTCATTGAGTGACTTGTAGAGAGTCCGTTGAATTTTAGATTTATCAAAAGATCCAAGTTCCCTCATACGAGCTTTGAGGATCTTCTTTAATTCAAAATCCGTCAAGTCATATGCGATTTTGTAGGCGGATTGAGAAGGATTTGACGACTTAATCATCAAATTATCAGCCGCGAGTGTCTTCAACTCATCACGCAGTTTTGGCATAATGGACTCAACGGATTCTTTCACTCTCTCTTCAACAGAAGCTTCAAGTGTTTCTTTCTGCTCCTTGTATTTATCCCTCATAGCTTGAAGTCTCGTGATTCGTGCTGCATACTTATCAGCTTCGGCCTGCTTGGCCCGAGCTAGTTCTTCTGCATGAGTTTTACGTGTTAACTCCATCTCTGCAGCGAACTTAGCATGCATCTCTTCTTCGGCTTTCTTTGAGGCTTCTTCACTTTGCACTCGTCTAAGTAACTCTTGGCGAAGTTCATTCATCTCTCTTCTTTGATTATCCGTATGTTTATCCAAGAGTTCTGCCATTACAAATGCAGCCATTGAAGATGATGCAGAGCTACTCTAGGTTGGTTGAAGAGGCTCGGTTGTGACCACAGTACTGAGGATGGGAGTTATTGGTGGTGGAAGGAATGGTGTTGGTACCGGTCGGGTTGGTAAGGGTTGTATTGGTGGAGGTTGAGTTACTAAAGGCTGAGTAGGTACCATGATTGTAGGAGCACCGGACTCCTTTTCAACACTTGCTGAAACAGGGATGGATGTCTCCTTCGAAGTAGAATACCGTTCAGGTGATCCAAACTCATCAATATCCTCTGGCTCCTCGTACTCTTCTTCAATATTTATCTGTGCACCCGAACCACTACCTCCCGTGTCTTTCCTACTCCTTTCAATAGCTATCTTCATTAATTTTCTCTCAGCCTTGTCAAGAGTAGGATCATCAACATCTTCTTCGTCGCGGAGAACTAACTCATCAGCCGTACCCTTTCCCTTCTTAACCTCAGTCTTCTTCTTCTTGGTTTCGGGTTCAGATAAAGGAGCTGGTTGCTTGCGTTTACCCTTACTCTTGACCGTAGTAGACGAGTCTTCTCCTGTCTGAAGGCTTGCTTTTAGCTTCTTGATTTCTAGTAGCAGTAGTTTGTAATCAGCAGAAGCTTTAATTTTATCCGTCAGAAGATAATCGGGAATAGGACCAGGAATAACACCACCAGATGGTCCTTCATGCCTTAGATCCACAGTGTGATCAGCCTCTTCAGTGTGATGACGACTTGCTGCACGCTTATCAATAGAGACATCATTCTTCATAAAATAGTTAATAATAAGCTTGATAAACCGAGGGTAAGGAAAGAAATTAGTCTTCAGCTTCTTGTTTTGGAAGAGTTGAAAGTTAAATTCTTCCCACATCAATAATGCATAATCTGCATTTGAGCCTTTGTACATGCCATAGAAGATGTTCATGACTGGACTACGCAACGCATCATGCCCAGATGTTTTAGGTGTGAGACATCTACTGAGAATACCCAAGATTGCTCTCCAAGGTTGACCTACTTTAGCGGTGGTAAACTCAGACACTACTCGTATGTCAGGACATCCAAGAGCATCGAACATCTCCATGAGTTCGTCTTTGGTAGGATCCCTAGAAAATGACATACCTTTGGGTGTATCCCGTATTCCAAAAATCTTACGGAAGTCTGAAACTGTGAGAGTCTGCTGCTTGTTGTCGAGAGTGAAGGTGATCTTGTTTGAAGTGCTTTCCTTGGTAGCCCAGAACTCATACATGTAATCATAAGGCACCGAGGCAGTACTCCTTAAAGCATTCTTGAAATGAGAGTGATCAAGAATTGCTATGGCGACTTTAAATCCATGGTGAGTGGATTTTGAAACTTGCTTCAGCCGGTAATTGTTTGGTATGAACTTGAGAGCTCTTGCTTCGGCAATTGCGGCTGTTCTAGCATCTTGGAGTGCTTGTACTGTTGGATTAGTCATCGTATCTGCTTAAGATAAGACATAAAAGGTTGATGCACAAACAATATATAGATATATATCATTATGACTTCTAAGTATAATACATTTTAACAAGTACTTATAACAGGCAAACAACTATCAATCCAACAACTCTTCATTCGGAACTCTTCATTCGGAACTCTTCATTCGGAACTCTTCATTCGGAACTCTTCATTCGGAACTCTTCATTCGGAACTCTTCATTCGGAAGTCCTTCATTCGGAACTCTTCATTCGGAAGTCCTTCATTCGGAACTCTTCATTCGGAACTCCTTCATTCGGAAGTCCTTCATCCGGAACTTCTTCATTCGGAAGTTCATCCGGAACTTCTTCATTCGGAAGTTCATTCGGAACTTCTTCATTCGGAAGTTCACTCGGAACTTCTTCATTCGGAAGTTCACTCGGAACTTCTTCATTCGGAAGTTCACTCGGAACTTCTTCATTCGGAAGTTCACTCGGAACTTCTTCATTCGGAAGTTCATCCGGAACTTCTTCATTCGGAAGTTCATTCGGAACTTCTTCATTCGGAAGTTCATCCGGAACTTCTTCATTCGGAAGTTCTTTCGGAACTTCTTTCATTCGGAAGTTCATCCGGAACTTCCTTCATTCGGAAGTTCATTCGGAACTTCCTTCATTCGGAAGTTCATCCGGAACTTCCTTCATTCGGAAGTTCATAACCCTTGTTCATCCGGAAGTTCACAAACGCACCCTGTTTATGATTATTCTAAGCGCTATAGTGAGTTTTAAGGCATTCTAAGGCAACCATAGTGTTCTAATCCTAATCCGATCCAAAACCCAGCTAAAATCCCTAATCAATTAACCCTTAATTAGGCACAAACCCTAATTGGATTTAATCTGATTAATCGAATCATTTAACTGAATTAAGGAATGAATTAGGCGAATTAGAAATTAAAGATTGATGTTTGTACCTTGTTTAATCGAATGAAACGGATTGTAAGATGAAAACGAGAGTTTGTGAAAGCTTTGTGTGTGTTTATGTGTGTGTTAATGGCGGCAGAGAGAAAGAAAAAACATAAACAGTGAATATGAAAAAAAAAGTCAAAATTTTTATAACTTTCTCCCTTAGTCATTTTTAACCCTAAACTTTTCTTTCCTTTTCCCTTTTTATTACTTATCTTTTCATATTTCTTTTCTCGTCTCCCTAACCAACGTTAAACTTAGCCAACTTAACCTTCACACAACTTAAGCATCACAGCAAATCTCCAAGATCATAAAGCAATTCCTATCAAATTGAGCGAGCACGAGTCGTATTCTAAAGCAAGACCACTCATAAACCATTTAGCCAATTAATTTTCCACAAACACTTTTGAAAATCATTTTGATGACGAAGATGAGTTAATATTTTCTCCCCCTTAAACGATGACCCGTTTTCTATTTAAAGAGATGTAGTCATTGTTTAAAGAGTCAAATATTGATGAAAACATTTCAAATTGATTATCTTGAAAAGATTGATTCGTGGTGGCAATAAGATTTCTCTTATTTTGACAAATTAATGCACTTACACTAACTCGTGTTAGACCAAGTTGTAAAGTAAACTTGATCCCTTTGCATGATTTGGCTTGTAAATCATGCCCGAGAAAATTAATTCCCGTTGTGAGCCAACGTTTTCCAAGGGAATACGTGACTTTAATATGAAAACCGGGTTGCAGTCTGAAATAACTACAAGCCATAATGGGCATGTTTTAAAAATGTACAACTTTAATACGGACTCTATTTATGGCACCGTGTCAATATTGATCGACATTTCTAAGGCCGTAAATATTACCGTACTAAAAGACATGCCCGATTTTAAAAAACGAAAAATATTTTTGGTTTTCTTGATTTTATAATTTTTATGGTTTTTGTAGGTTTTATATTTTTTATGGTTTTTCTTGGTTTTATATTTTTGTATTTTTCTTTTTGTGGTTTATATATTTACGATAATATACATGATCACGAACAAAGGATACGCCTGAATAGTTTACCATCACTATTCAGCTGATTCTTCTGCCAATTCTTTGAGAGTCGCTGGAGTGAATGATTTCATGCCAAGCTTGTCGATCAAAAACTCGATTCGTCCTCGATCTAAGGCTTTGGTGAACATATCTGCCAGCTGATACTCAGTAGTGACAAAATACAGCTCGATCACTCCGTTCTCCACCTGCTCTTTGATGAAATGGTAGCGAATGTCTATGTGCTTGGCCCGGGAGTGTTGAACGTAGTTGCAGCAAAGGGCAATGGCGCTCTTGTTGTCACAATACATCGGGATTTTGTTGAATCCCAAACCGTAGTCAGTTAATTGTGATCTCATCCAAAGGACTTGAGCACAACAACCGGACATGGCGATGTATTCAGCCTCTGTGCTAGAAATTGCAGCGCTTTTCTGCCTTTTTGAAGACCAACTGATCAATCTGTCTCCAAGGAGTTGCACAGATCCAGAAGTGCTACGCCTCATGTCTTGACACCCAGCATGATCGGCATCTGCGTATGATATTAAAGCAATGGAGGAATCTTTCGGATACCATAGACCACGATGAAGTGTTCCTTTGAGATACCGAAAGATCCTTTTAACAACATGTAGGTGCTTTTCGGTAGGCCGAGCCTGATACCGGGCACACATGCATACGGCAAATTGCAAATCAGGCCTGCTAGCAGTCAGATATAGAAGGGTGCCGATCATTCCACGGTAAAGTTTTGGATCGACAATAGTCCCATTCCTATCTTCATCTAACTTGGATTTCTCCACCATTGGAGTGTCCACGGGGTTACAATTTTCAAAGTTATATTTCTTTAAAGATTCTAGAGCATATTTGGATTGATTAATAAAGATGCCTCTGGGATTCTGAGAAATTTGTAATCCTAAGAAAAATGAAAATTTTCCCATCATTGACATCTGAAAGCGTGTGGACATTATCTTCTCAAAGCGTTTGGACAATTCTATGTTAGAGGCAGCAAATATTATATCATCAACATAAATTTGTACCAGAATCATGTCGTTGTCCTCCTTGAGAGTGAATAGAGTGGGGTCCACTTTGCCTTTGGAGAAGCCTTCCGAAATGATATATGTTGAAAGGAGATCATACCAAGCACGTGGAGCTTGTTTCAACCCATAGAGAGCTTTCTTAAGCTTGTACACATGATTAGGAAACTTCGTGCTAACGAACCCATCCGGCTGACTTACATAGACTTCTTCCCTTAGTTCACCATTCAAAAATGCCATCTTCACATCCATTTGATAGACGATCATGTTCATATGAGCAGCATACGCAAGGAATAGTCTAATAGCCTCCAATCTTGCAACAGGAGCAAAAGATTCTTCAAAGTCGATACCCAAGGCTTATTTGTATCCTCTAGCAACCAATCTAGCCTTATTCTTCAAGACTGCACCCATCTCATCGAGTTTAACCTTATAAACCCACAACAAAGTAAGGATGTTAACCTTGTCAGGGAGAGGAACTAATTCCTATACTTTAAGTCTTTGGAATTCATTTAGTTCTTCCTGCATGGCTTCAATCCAAGATGATTGAGTCATAGCCTGTTGCCAATTTTTAGGTTCAACTTCGGAGAGAAATGCATCAAAGTAGCAATAGAGTGCACTCTCTTGTAATTGATGGCGTGTAGAGACTGGTCGATCAAGATTACCAATGACATTTCTAATTGGGTGATCTTTTGTCCATTTGGTGCTATGTTTTTCAATCTGTGGTGGTCTGGAGTGAACAATAGAAGGAGCTTCTTCTGAGGTAGACGCGGCTGAAGGGTTTTCAGGTATCGGTACACCAAAGAAAGGAAGCTCTTGTAGGTGAGCATATTCCAAATCGTGATCAACTGAATCCTCTTCAACATCATTAGGCACAAGTAAGGGTGACGATTCAGGTGTAGTTTGAGAATCACTTGGTAAAGGTGCATCCGGTTCAATGTTAATTGAAGATGCATTAGATAAAGCTTCATTTGCTTGAGCAACAACTTCAGGGATTGGAGCTATCACTACAGGTGCTGGAACTTCATCATTTGGGGGATCAAAGAATTCATCAAACAATGGTTGAAACAGTTTATCCCACTCGGGCCTTGTAGGTGGTAAAAATGATGTAGAAGTAGGATTATTGGGAACTAATCCGGAACTAATAGCACCGGTTCCCATCTCATGAAGTGCGGGTTCAGAGCTGCGTTGCTCAGAAGCCATGGCTGTCAGCTCATCGAAATCAGCAGCCATAGTTTCTATTATCTTACCAAGACGACGGTTGTAAATTCGGTATGCTTTCTTGGAGGGTGAGTAACCAATGAAAATACCTATATCGGCTTTCGGTTGAAGCTTGCCCAAGTTCTCACTATTAATGTTTGGATAACAAAGAGCACCAAACACATGAAAGAATGAAACATCGGGTTTACGATCATGTAGAAGCTCGTAAGGTGTTTTTCCATGGCGTTTCCGAATGATAGAGCGGTTTTGGGTGAAACATGCAGTAGATACAGCTTCTGCCCACAAGAACAATGGAGCGTTCGCATAAATCAGCATAGTCCTAGCAGCTTCCATAAGCATACGATTCCGTCTTTCAACGACACCGTTTTGTTGTGGAGTGCGTGCAGTGGATGTTTCATGTGAGATACCAACATCTTTATAGTAAGCACGAAGAGTCTGGTTGACGAACTCTGTCCCATTATCTGTACGAATACGGCGGACAGTAGTATTTAAACGTACCTGAATGAATTTCAGAAAAGTGATGATAGCCTTCGGTGCTTCATCCTTTGTACGTAGAAATCTAACCCATGTAAACCTGGAGAAATCATCCACAATAACAAGAATGAATTTCTTACCGCTCACACTTTCAGTTCTCATTGGCCCACAAAGATCCATATGCAAAAGATGAAGTTTTTCTTGATTGGTGTCTTCAGCTTTGGGCTTGTATGATTTCTTGGTACTTTTCCCCCTTGAACACGCGGAACATAAATGATCCTTGTGAAATTTGAGCTTTGGAAGACCACGAACTAATTCGTTTTTAGTCAGATGATTAATAGCATCAAAGTTGAGATGAGATAATCTGCGATGCCATAACCATGACTTGGTCTTAGATGCTTTAGAGAGAAGACATACTGGAGAAGCGGCCATCATGTCTTGTAGGGACAACGTATAAAGATTTGCACCACGAGATCCCTTCAACAAGTCTTTTCCTTCCAAGTTGCGGATGAAACAAGTATGTTGTCGAAAAGCAACCTCTAGGTTGGAATCACAAAACTGTCCTACCGAAAATAAATTATGACCAAGACCTTCTACATAGTATACCCTTGAAATCGTAACGTTTCCAGTCTGATATTCACCATAACCCATTATCTTTGCAATATGATTATTACTAAATTTAACCGTTCCAAGAAACTTGCTGACGAAATTTCGGAGCATCGAGCGATCTCCGGTCATATGCTTTGAACAACCGGAGTCCAAATACCAGAGGATGATTTGGACCACCTGAAAATATCACCAGACGAGGACAATGTAGAGGTATCGGAATCTGAATGTTCCTTGTTATTAGCAGGTACAGATTTAATAATCTTAGATTTGCTAACTCTAGGTTTCTTAGATTTCCTAGCCTTCTTCCTAGTTGGTGGTGTAGATTCTAGTTGGCTTAAATCCTGAGGTATTTCTTCACTGATAGGCACTATAGTGGGGGCTGACCTAATTAAAGGGCGCGGTTTCCATACTGTAGTGCTAGTGTTCCTAACTAAAGGACGCTCAGACCTAACCTCAATGGATGCATTCCTAGTTAAAGGGCACATTTTTCCATCTAATGTAAAGGTCCTACCAGTGGGACGCCATTGCCAGCCAACTTGGGCACGAGTTCTACCAGTTGGCTTCCATTCAAGATCATTCCTAATGGCATTCATTTCATTCACATGATCAATAAGACACAAATCATGACGTTGGGAAAACATACATTCATTAAAATTCCAACATTTCAAATCAGAATTCACAAATGGTTTAGGCTTCTGCACAGGCGCAGAGCTTTTAGTCTTAACATGATTCTTTTTATTTAAATCTAAACTAACATTCCTATGGTGAGCTTCTACTTTCTTCTTGTTGGTACTACTAGTGGAGGGCTTGATCTTAGCTTTCTTGAGTGGCGATCCTTTAGCCTTAGTAGACTCTTTTACTCCTGTAGAAGGCAAAGTGGGAATATTAGCAACAGATTTTAAAGGTGCCTTACTTGATGGTGCCAATGACGGTTTTGCTCCTGGGGTCTTATTGAATGGAGTTACAGCAATGGGTCGATTAGTGAGTAGTGCAGAACCTGGTTTACCTATGTATTGCAAATATGCTAAGCAATATTGAATTCGCTTAATATATTCATGAGCTGAATAATAGTAGCTACTTGAGGGATCTAAGGCATAAAGATCGTCTAAAATATCCCTAACAAGATCTACATGCTTAATTGCATTCCTCATATAATCATCGTAGGTAACCGGGTTTTTCTTATGGAGCGGGTTCTTATAAAGCACTACTGACTTGGTTGTTGGAGCACTAGAGGACGGTGCAGAGTTGGTAGCTAAGTTATTAACAGCTTCTTGTCGGGTGAGAAGAAGTGTCTCCTTTAACTCGGCCAAAACCATGTTTTTGTTAATGAGCTGGATGTTTAAATCAGAGATTTCCTCACACTTTTGGTTCAGTTGTTCAACATAAGATTGTTGCTGTGCAGCATTAAAAGCTAAGCGTTCTTCTACTGAACCATAAAGAGCGGATAGTCCCTGTCTTTCCTGATCCATCTCCCCTAGAATAGACGAAAGTCTAATTTCTAAGTCCTGGTTTTTAGACTCTGCAGCCTCTAGTTCCAATTTTAGTGTTTCATTTGATGACACATCTCTCTTTAATCTCATAATCTCTTCCTCTAATGCCTTAACTATTGCAATCATCTTGTCACTCGTCTCAACATTGTTTTCACAACCATTTGTTATCAAAAGATCCTCATTTTGAGTTTGTTGTTTTAATTCTAAAGATATACAATGTTGTTCTAGTTGATTAAAGCGTTTTGAAAGTAAATTGTAAGAATCTTGTAGCTTTAAAAATTCAGCGTTAGATTCGTGACAAGAATGATTATCTACCTCATTTACAGTATCAGCAACATTTACAGAGAGATCACACACATCATCACATATATTCACAGCATCACAGTTAATCATAGCGGATGTAAGCTCATTCGATTAATTAACATTCACAGTAGTAAGCACATCACACGAAATTACTTGGGACAAGAATCGGTCATATTCGGATAAAATCTTTTCCTTTTCAATTAATTGTAGTTCGTAAGCGGTGTCCATTTCATAAAACACTTTTTGAACTTCTGCAATTTCAAACTCAAGATTTTCCGAAAGAGATGCAAAACTTCCTTTTAGACTTTCGACAAACGGATTGATCTCATTCTTAAACACCTCGTTCATGTGTTCGAAAGCCCATTCTCCGGCGTTTAGGCCATTTGAAGTCGTACATTCCAAAATGACCTTGTCAAAACTAGCAAAGTATTGATTAATCTCTTGCAAGTTTAACCATACAGTGCTAACAGGTGGAAGATCCTTTGGAATTTCCTTAGGTCCTTCCATTCTGACAAGTGTAGGAAGTGTACTAGGGTTTTCTTCATGTAACATGTAGGTTGGTGCTGTGATGAGATCTTTATCCATATGGAAGCGAATTCTAAAATCCGTTTTTGCAAGCTCCTGATTCATTTTAAAATAATCACACTCGGGATATTTTGCAAAATTATATGACCGATGCTCATCAACTAGATCCTTATTTGTGCGATCATCGAAAATATCAATCGGGTCTAAGACCAATCCTAATTGGGTTGCATTATAAAGTCTAGGACTATGGATAAAAGCTTGTTTTGCATACCGTGGGTTAGGGGGAAGGCCTTTTTGACGCGATAAGTTAAACTCTCTAAAAGATGCATCAAATAAGTGTACTAGTTGAGAGGCAGCGTATTGTCTTAAAAGCAAATAATATAGACTTCTAATCTTATTAGCCGCATTAATTTCCATTTCATTCTTCTTAGACTCGAGTAATTCAAAATCCGTTTGAAGTTTTTGAAAATTAGTGACCACTAATTCTTTTTCTTTAAGTTCGTTAGAAAGATCTGCTCTTAAGGTTTCAATTTCTTGCAAATGACCCATTTGTTTGTTTCGAAAATGATCATATTCGGGATTTGTTATAACACTATACGAAGGAACTAATTCCAATGTTTGAACTTTTTCGGTGCACAGAGCAAGCTCACTAGACAAATTCTTATTCTTAGCTAGGGTTTCTAAGAGTGCAGTATTCATTTGGCTAAGTAATGTAGCAGGAACCATGACCAAGTTTTGTTGAGCAGGAGTATGCGTATGCGAAATGGCTCCCGGTTGTGATTCACTCAAAGTCTGGGGACTCACATTGATATTACTATCATTGATTGTCTCCTCATTTGAAAGACTCACCACCGAAGACTCATTCGAATCAGCACTCTCTTGCACAACTTGATGTGGTTGAATACTAGTATCAGTGGTATTATCAGTGGTATTAATAAGTACCTCAGATCTTTTTTCTGGCCCTAGGCTAGAGATGGTTGCCATAAGAGCTGCCTGTGTAGATTGAAGTTCATCACAGTCGGAATCATAAGCATCAAGATCATCTGCTTGGTATGCTGCATTCTATGTGGTGACAATGTCTTGTTCAGCAATCCCTGGATCAGCAAGAAATGAAAGCTCCTCTTCATCAAGTTCCCTTCCTTGTGCCTGAGCGTTCACCAGATAAATCTTCTCTACAAACCACTGACCATCCCTTCTCCTCTTGGGTTTTTTGCAATCCCTGGACATGTGACCCTCTTCCTTACAGTTGTAGCATGTAATCATTCTCAACTTGCCTGTGGAATTAGCCCGTGGAGGAGTGTTGACCATTGGAGCAGGATTGACCTTGCGTGCATTGGTGGTTGATGTAGTAGGTCTCCCCTGATAAGGTTGAATAGGTTGAACCATTACCCTGCCATTCTCAATAGTAGCTTGTTGGCGAGAATTGGATGAATTCCTCAGCTGATTGTTAGTAGGAGCTGGTCCTCTAAATCCTCGTTTGCTTAATGTCCTTGTGAGATAAGCAGACATAGTGGCTAACACTTCAACTGGGTCAGTTCCTTGTTTGAATTCACGAATGGGTACTTCATCATCATCACAATACAGTGCTTGGTCTTGTTGAGCTGCATAAGCACTAGAAGGAATACTCATGTGGTCAGAGTAGTTTGATGGATATGCTGCATTCTCTTGATAAGAAGAATATGAAGACTGAGCATAAGGTGCAATGCTTGCTGGGTGAGGTTGTGAAGCATATTGTGATGAAGGTGCATTAAACTGATATTGTTGCTGATGTGAGGTGGGTGGTTGCGGTAGAATCGAATATTGAGGGAAGCTTGGTGTCATGTAAGGTGATGGATGATAGGCTTGATGTCCCAAGATATAAGGAGTGTTGTTGTGTGACAAGCTTGGTTGATTCGCCATCAAAGCTAAAGAATCAGGGTACATACCTCGAGGCGAACGGTGCATGATCACGTGTTTCTCATGCTGCTGAAGAAAAGCATAGAGTTGATCCAAATTGCACTTATGCAAATCCCTGGTTAACTTAACATCGGTAATATACTCGCCCCATTCAGCTTGAGGTAAAGTATTCAAAAATTTGGTGTTAACCTGGAATGGAGCAATCACGAGATTGTATACATTCAGATCATTCATGAGAGTAGTGAATCTGAAGTAATAGTCGTGAAGCGTTTCCCTTGGGCTGTACGTGAATCTATCAAACAGATCATACAACTGACATTCCCTTTCCTGTTTGGTAAGAGACGTACCTTGTAACAACACCTTTAGACGTTCCCATAAATCATTTGCCACCGTATACTGACTTATCATTCGATAGATGTCATGTGGAAGAGCTTGGAGAATGGTTTGAAGAGCGTTTTCGTCTGCATCGGCAACAAGTTGTTGAGGTGGTGTAAGTTCTTCAAACTCCCTTGGTCGAGTCACATTGTTAACCACGATGGTACCATAGTCAAGTGGACCATTTAGAATTGACTTAACCATAAGCCTCCCATATGTCGGTTTTCCCTTAAGGTATGACATCATACGGCCTTGCCATGCTTCAAATACTTCTTTAATGAGCATTGGAGGGCGATTATCCGTTCCCGTAATGACGGAAATGTCCGTAAGTGATGTCATCTAAGGAATTAATGAATTCGGATTCATTTTGTTCACTTCAAAGAGACAAAGATTATCGGTTGATCGAGCAGTGAAGTAAAGTTTGTGAGTTGTGTTGAGTTTTTGTTGTAAGAAACCAAGATTAAATCCTCTAAAAAAAATGGTCGAAAAAACAAGTAAAATATCCCTTGATCCGGAACTTTTGTTGATTCGGAAGTGTTGATTCGGAAGATTTGATCCGGAACTTTCCTTGATCCGGAACTTTCCTTTGATCCGGAACTTTCCTTGATCCGGAACTTTCCCTTGATCCGGAACTTTCCCTTGATCCGGAACTTTCCCTTGATCCGGAACTTTACCTTGATCCAGAACTTTACCTTGATCCGGAACTTTCCTTGATCCGGAACTTTTGGTTCGGAACTTTTTGATCCGGAACTTTCCTTGATCCGGAACTTTCCTCGATCCGGAACTTTTGGTTCGGAACTTTTTGATCCGGAACTTTTGTTGATCCGGAACTTTTTGATCTGGAACTTTTTGGTTCGGAACTTTGTCTGGGAAACAGAAACTTGTACGAGTATTCAGTCGATCAAAAAAATGAAGAACAAACCCAGATTTTTACCAAATACCCCAAAAAGTTTTGTGATTTCTATAATAATAAGTAAAAACTAATACTTATCTACTAATCTCAATCACAAAATCACCAAAAACTCCAATAATCAAGATGGATCTTCTTAAAGAACACTAATACAATCAAAAACTAAATAACAACACAAATCATTACCTTAAATCACCCCATAGCTCTTGATACCAAATGTAGAATATTGATAAACTATGAATCTATGAAGTGGGTTGAAGATTCCTAGAGAGAGAAACTAGTGAGAGAAAGTGAGAGAGAAACTATGTGTATTTTATTCAAATGAGAAAAGTGGAATGTCAACAACCAACCCTTTTCCATGGTGGAAAGGGGTATTTATATCCAAGGCCACTATTTGGGCTTGGGCCGACCCATGACAAGCCCATGGGTCGGTTTCTTACTTAACTTAATAAGTAACATTAACTACGAGCTATTACAACATAAATAATATTGTGGAGTGACCGATACTTCTAATATACAAAACGTATTTCTAACAGAAGTGAAGAGAAGACAGGCTGCCTGCTTCTTGCTTTGCTTATCAGTTTTTATTTTATTTTATTTTATTGGGTTTTGTGTTTTGTTTATTTTTTTTGAAATTTGGAATTGATACGGTGGAGATATTCGGTCAAAAAGATAGGGTAAAAGACCAATATGGTCATAATCAACCCTCAATAGTTAAAGCATGGTCAAGTGAAAAGATTTTGACAGATTGGTCATACACAATTGCACAAATGCATAAATCCACTAAATACTTACCATGTGTCCACTGACATTATATTTTATTATATTATTAAATTATCAAATGACAAAAATACCCTTTTACTTTCTCTTTCTTCCCTTTCTTTTACTTTCGATCTTCAGTTTTTTCAAAAAAAACAAATCTGGTAACCAAATCTTTAGGCTATGTTATACGATTTGATTAGGCCAGTTTTAGTGTTGAAATAGACTTGTTGAAAACACAGTCTATCAAAAAGCTTGAGATATAAACTCGGGCGCCCTAAATAAGGAGGTTAAACTATAAACTTGCTTGGGTTGAATAGAAGAAATGGAATCAAGAAAAATCGTAGTGAAAAAGTAGGGTCGAAATCAAGAGTAACAAGATAATTCTCTCAGTACCCTCTCAAATTCATCATCCCAACTAAAGTACAGTATAATTTTATCTAATTATTCAATTTCCCATTTCTTGTTTTTATTGATAATAATCATTCTAATCATATATATAAATTATGCAGGCTGGTCGTTCAGATATTGATTTTGTTTGGGTCTACACTCTCACTTATGGTGGTAGCATTGTTTCTGTCTGTCTGTCTCTCTGTTACCTTTCTTTATTTCTATGTTACTTATCATTTTTTTTATTGTAGAAACTAGAAGGGGGGGTTGAATAGTTTCTTATATTTACTTGTTAAAAGATGGTTTTCAAAAATTCTTTTTCAAAAACTTAGGCTTGAGGAAGTATGTGAAATCTTCTTATGCACAATATGAACAAAGATAGTGTGACTAAACTAATACTAACAAAATTATATGCACAAAGAATAAAGAATGTAAAGAGTTAAGGGTAAAGAAAGATCAAACCAAACACCAAGGATTTATAGTGGTTTGGCAACGAAGCTTACTCCTCGTTCCTACTCCACTCCTCGAGTACTCCTTACTCGAGAGTTCACTACACAACAAGCTCCTTATGGTGGAGAAAATCGTACACAGTCGCTTAACCAATTTCTGACTCTAAGCTAAAAGTCGAGCCCTAATCGTAGCTAGGACCAATCTACACAACTATACTTAGTACATACACAACTTCCAAATAGACACAACTACTTGGATCTTCACTAGGGGTGTCATTCGGTTCGGTTATCGGGTTGTTCGGTTTATTCGGTTCGGGTTATTCGGTTAATTTTTTTTCTGAGTCAACCCGAAAACCGAGCCGAACCAAAATAGATTTCAACCGAACCGAACCGAAAACCGAATTTGAATTCGGTTCGGTTTTCGGGTTGACCCGAATAACCCGAATTTTCTGAATTTTTCAAAAAAAATATATAATTATATAAATATTTAGAAAAAAAAGGTTATTTCAAGTATAAAATGATATTTTTATATTAAAATTATGTTTTAATAACTAGTTTGCATATATTAGGATTAAATTAAATTTTAATAACTATTATATATATATAAATTTATTAAAAATATATATATATATATATAAAATTTCGGTTTTCGGTTCGGTTCTCGGGTCCGACGGCCAAACCCATACCCAACCCGAGAACCGTATTTGTAGTTCGGTTCGGTTTGGTTATGACCCAAAACCCGAATTCTATTTTCGGTTCGGTTCTAGTTCGAGTTCGGTTCGGTTCGGTTTTCGGTTTTTGTGGGTCAAACCCGAATTATGGACACCCCTAATCTTCACAACAATGACACAACAACAAATGTATAAAATTAGATCTTCAGTGGATCTTTGGTGGTGGACTTAACACTTTACAAGGATAGTGTTCTTCTCTTTGCACTTGGAGAGGAAGGGATGGAGGAAAAAGATTCACTTCTTAAACAAGTAGTAATCAAACAAATGATCAAAGATTTGAGTGATTAAAGAAGAATGTTTGAATCTGGAAATAGATGTGCAAAAGAGGTGAATTGAAAAGCTGAGAATGGTCCACAATTTATAGGACAAGAGGCCAACGGATATATCTGCCCGCGGTTCCTTATCTCAGCTGGCGGTTCCTTATCGATAAGGAACCGCGTAGGCACTAAGGAACCGCCTCGTAGACTCCGCTCCCTTTTTGTCCTTTAGTGGTGGAGGTCTTATCTAGGTTAAAAATATCCTGATAGAATATTCCTAATCAAATAAGAATATGCCATTTTCAAATTTTCAAATAATTAATTTAATAAAACATTTTCTTAAAAAGAAAGTTTAATAAAAACTTGTCACACTTAATAAAAAGTGAGTTTTAAGAAAAGATTAAATCACTTGATCACTTGATTAAGGTTAGTACTTGTTTATTCATACCTTAAGTGAAAATGGGTAAAATGAAAAATACTTGAACTCAAGAATTCGTTTTTCGTTGTTTTCGTAAATGCTTGTTTTTACATATTGTCGTAATCAAAACTAAGCGAGACCGAAAAATGCAAGTGACGTTTTTAGGCATAATTGCATTAACAATCTCCCCCTTTTGATTCCTACAATACATAAACTCAATCACACAAAAACAAGATTTTCGAAGACGAGTTTATTCATTTCTCCCCCTTTGTCGAAGCAAAAAGGTTGCACAAGTCGGTGTTGAAGAGACGGACTTTGCAAAGACTCCCCCTTGGTGCTTACTCCCCCTAGTTTGGGGGACCGAGGAATCGAGATATGGTGAAAAGCTACATAGAAGGGTTAGTTGAATAAAAGAGACAACCAACAAGATATAGATATGGGTCACAAATAAAGTAAAAGAGAAGATAACACAAAGATAAAGATCCAAGTTAAGTTACTAAAAGAAAATCATACAAAGATGTATGGAAAAAGAAACAAGCCAAAAGAATAAATCTAATCCTAGTTATTCTAGAATTCTAAGATTTGCTTGAATTAGGTGTCTTATGGATAAGCAACCAATGCTTATAAGAAGACAAGGTAATGGCGGAAGGTGGTGGTGGTAGCTTGTTGGAGATCTCATAATCATAGTGAAGAGGAGGCTTGATTAAGAGACTCTTGATGTAGCTCAACTCCTCATAGATGTGTACCATAGCAAGATGTTGATATTGACAACAATGACAATATGTTCCATGGTGCATGACATTATCATGAGAAGGAGGAAGAACACTAAAGGGTGGTGGTGGAAGAAAAGATTTTCCACAATCTACATTCTTGGTAGGAGAAATGTGATTAAGAGTGTTCTTGGGTTAGTTGGGATTGAAGGCAATTGGAGAAAATGGAGGAGATTCAAGGCTTTCATTGGGAGAATAAGACATTTTGGGATGTGAAGTATGGCAAAATGCTTATGTTTAAATAGGGAAGGCTCAAGGTATTTTTGGGGTGGTCAAAGGGTTTGAAACAAAGATTCTCAAAAATGTTGGAGCAAATCTGGAGTTTCAAAGAAAAACCCAAAAAAAAGGAAGCACTGTACGCGGTTCCTTATCATAACAGGCGGTTCCTTATCACTAAGGTACCGCGGTTCACATATGGAACCGCCTACAGAGGCTGTTTTAGGTGTTGGAGGAAGATTTTTCAGCAAATCTTATTTTTCTAGTCTAACTCATCATAGGGATATGCTTAAAAGCAGAGATAGACAAAGAAAACACATACAAACTTACCAATTGGAGATATGACCAAAATACATGGATAAAAAAATGTAGGAGGTGTGTAAGACAAGACCTTAAGTCATGATACAATGATCCTCCATGATTCTATCTTGTTCTTGCTATGTTTGAGAGAGTCACACATATGAATTATGTAAGCTCTAGATTAATAGCGAGAATCTATGAAAAACCGTTTTTAGATTGATTTAACAATGTCAAAAGCATTTCTCAACCATTTTCGAAAGAGACTTTGAGAATTTTGAAAAGGAGAAGAGAGGATTTTTCAAAAAGAGTTTGGAAGACTCAATGACTCAAATTGGTAAAATAAGAGACACAAAAGGAAAGAAGGTAATTAAGGAAGATGTTCCATTAATCCTAGACCTAGACGTAGGTAATTAAAAGGTTCCCTCTTAAGTGGCTTAGTGAAGATGTCGGCTAAGTTATCCTCGGAGGGTACCTTCTCAATAGAAATGTTCCCCTTTTGAACATTGTCCCTAAGGAAATGGTGTCGAATTTCTATGTGTTTGGTTCGCGAGTGTTGCACGGGATTCTTGCTAAGGTCTATAGCACCTTTATTATCGCACATGATGGGAACATCATCAAGAGAAATCTCGTAATCAACAAGCGCTTGCTTCATCCATAGAGCTTGTTGGCATGCTTTTCCAGCACTCACATACTCGGCTTCCGTGGTGGATATTACAAGAGCGGTTTGTTTCTTAGAGAACCAAGAAGTTAAACAACAACCCATGAAGGTACAAACTCCACTAGTGCTCTTCCGGTCCACATAGTCTCCCGCATGATCCGAGTCCGCGTAGACAATGGTTTCTACGTCGGTCCCTTTAGGATACCATAATCCTAAATGTATAGTGCCTTTAATGTATCGGAAGATACGCTTAACCGCTTCAAGATGAGAGGTTTTGGGAGCCTCTTGGAAGTGAGCACAAAGGCAAACACTAAACATGATATCCGGTCGACTTGCCGTTAGGTACAACAAACTACCAATCATACCTCTATATTTGGTGTTGTCTACCGACTCACAGTTTTCATCTACGGCGAGTTTAGTATCCGAGGCCATTAGGGTCTTCATTGGTCTAGATTCTTCTAATCCAAATTTCTTTAGCATTTCTTTAGCATACTTAGATTGACTAAATAAAATACCATCATCCATTTGTTTAATTTGGAGTCCTAAAAAGAAGTTAAGTTCTCCCATCATACTCATTTCAAACTCATCATGCATGATTTTGGCAAAGTCATCACACAATTCTTGACAAGTTGAGCCAAATATAATGTCATCAACATATATTTGTACGATTATGAGGTGAGTACCTTTCTTCTTGTAAAGAGCGTGTTGTCTACCATCCCCATGGTATACTCATGTTTAACAGGAAACGCTTTAAGTCTATCATACCAAGCTTTGGGCGCTTGTTTTAGACCACAAAGTGTCTTCTTAAGCTTGTAGACATGATCCGGTTTCTCAAAATCAATGAAGCCGGGAGGTTGAGGCACATATACCTCCTCATTGATCAAACTGTTAAGAAACACACTCTTTACATCCATTTGTTAAAGCTTAAAGTCTAAGGCACAAGCGTAGGCTAAAAGGATTTTAATGGATTCTAACCTTGCTATCGGTGCATATGTCTCGTCATAATCAATCCCTTCTTGTTGATTATAGCCTTGAGTTACAAGTCTAGCCTTGTTATGAGACACAACACCATTCTCATCTAACTTATTCCTAAAGACCCATTTGGTTCCTATAATGGTAGAACTTCTAACTGGAGGAACAAGTTCCCAAACATCATTGGCAACGAACTGATTCAATTCTTCTTGCATCGCAATGACCCAACTCTCATCCGTCAAAGCTTCTTTAACATTCTTTGGTTCAATCAAGGAGATGAAACAAAAGAAGTTGCTTTGGTTTTGGACTTGAGATCTTAGGGTCCTTTGATTCAAGTCACCAATGATATTGTTGAGAGTATGATCCCTAGGCTCCTTAATGTTTACTTCCTTTTCAACACTAAGGTCTTCAACTCCTATTTTTCTAACCTCTTTGGCTTTAACTACTTCAAATTCATCCAAGTCATCATCAACCAATGGTGGTGTCTTGGGTGAAGGAGGGGTTTCATCAAAGGTTACGTTAAGTGATTCTTCAATTACCCCCGTGGTTCTATTTAGGACAATGTAGGCTTTGCTAGTTTGGGAATAACCTAAAAGGATGCCTTCGTAAGACTTTGGGTCAAACTTGGTAAGGTAGGCTTTAGTGTTAAGGATAAAGCACTTGCTTCCAAACACCCTAAAGTATTCCAATGATGGTTTCTTACCTTTAAGAATCTCATAGGGGGTCTTTCCTAGGAAAGGTCGAATAAGAATTCGGTTGAGAATATAAGTCGATGTGTCCACGGCATTGCACCAAAAATTTTGAGGAGAAGATTGCTCGTTTAACATCGTCCTACTCATATCTTGGAGAGTCCTATTCTTCCTTTCAACTACCCCATTTGATTGTGGAGTGCGAGGAGTCGAGAAGCTATGGGTAATACCATGAGCTTCACAAAAGGCACCAAATTGCACTTCATTATCAAATTCCCTACCATGATCCGTCCTAATAGAGACAACTGGACATCCTAGTTGATTTTGAATTCTTCGACTAAAGATTTAGAAATGATCGAAAGCTTCATTCTTAGATGCCAAAAATCTAGTCCAAGTGAATCTCGAATAGTAATCAACTATAACTAGGGTATAAAGGTTACCTCCATAACTCCGTATGGCGGAAGGTCCAAAAAGATCCATATGTAGGAGCTCTAAGCACCGAGACGTTGAAACCAAATTCTTGGCTTTGTGACTTGAGTGAACTTGCTTTCCAACTTTGCAAGCATCACAAAAGTGACTATCAAACTTCATCTTGGGGAGGTGTCTTACCAACTCCTTAGAGACTAAAGATTGAATTAAGCGCATATTAGCGTGACCTAATCTCCTATGCCAAAGAGTAGAACTATCATCTATAGTCACAAGACATATGTTGTCTTTTGACTTCTTATTGACTTTCATGACATAAAGCCCATGCTTTCTAACACCTTTTCCAATGACCTTTCCATCTTTTACGATTTTAGTGTCATGTTCCGAAAAGATGACCTTACACTTATTGTCACAAATTTGACCTATACTTAAGAGATTAAACCCTAAGTTATCTACATGCTCAACATTTTCAATGGTCATGGAGTCAAGAGAAACCGTACCTTTGCCAATGATATTACCACGTAGGCTACTAGCGAATGTGACGTTACCTCCATCATATGCTTTGTAGTGCGAGAACAAACTTCGATTACCCGTCATGTGTTTAGAACATCCACTATCCTTAATCCACTCGTCGGGCTCCAAATCAATTCCCAAGCATATCTAGGTAACAACACACAAGATAAAACATTTGGTCCCCAATATCTCATGGGTCCAAAATTGTTAGTTCCAAACATTCCTTGCATTTGGTTGGGATGCATGAATGAAGGAGGGGTTCCCCTGGAGAATAAAATGGAGGAGGATGGTAATTCATATAACAATTTTGTTGTTCATTATTTCTCCTAGGTGTATTTGATCTTGGTTTAGAGTTGTGGTCATTCCTTCTAGGTGTTGGGGTCTTACTTCTAGATCGTGAATTGTTTTGATTATCTCTTCTAGGCGTTGTCGTTCTACTTCTAGGCTTAGACTCATTCCGTTCTCTTGGTGGAGTAGAAGATGGTCTTGATAAACTTTTATTTCCCATGAGAGGTTTACTTAATGGCTTGTAGAATTTATCAATGGCATTGTCGTTAAGTATGGGTAATTTTACCTTGTTAACAATAAGATGCTTTGGTTTTTCACCTGATTTTGACTTTTCAGAAAGTTCATGATTTTCACAAAAATCTTGTTCTGGCCGCGGTACCTTATCTATGGCGGCAGTTCCATAGTGATAAGGAACCGCCCCATACAGTCTGGGACCGCATACAGTTGGTGATTTTTGTGAAAATCTGACTTGTTTAGGTTCACTAGTTGAAGCTTCATTTGAGTTAAAACCTACACCAAGTCTTTCCTTCGAATGAACTTGTTTGTTTAACATATCATCAAGAGCACTAGTACCACCTATAAACTTTTCCAATTTAATGGAGGTGCTCTTAAGATCTTCATTCTCTATTCTAAGTTTCTCACAACTTAAGCAACCTAAATCAACTTCTTTATTTTTCTCAAGTTTTGCCAATTTCTCCCTAAGATCATTGATCTCATTTTCTAGCTTAGTTTTGGTTGATTTTAAGGTTTTGTTCTTTTCTATGAATTTAAGGCTAAGTTTGTGTAAACTATCATATTTTCCTTCAAATTTAATATCATCAAAAATGGAGCTATTGCTATAATATTCGGTTTCGGAATGTACCTCTTTAGAAGTATGAGCCATAAGACATTTCTCTTCTTTGGGGTTGTCATCATCATCTTCACCGCTATCGCTCCAAGAGCCACTAACGAACGCCATGTGATTCTTATCGCGAGAGGATTTTGGACAATCACCAATGAAGTGATTGGGATCACCACATCTAAAGCAATTCCTATCATCTTTTTCATTCTTGACAAACCGATTCTTTGAGAATGGTTTCTTGTCATTGTTGGGTTGCATCACGTGTTGACCTCGTCTCTTGAAGAACTTCTTAAAATCTCTCACCGCCAATGCATACTCTTCGTCATCGCTATCCGAGGAACTATCATGGTCACTTTGTGCCTTTTTAGCTTTAAGTGCAAGAGATTTCCTTTCACTCTTGGTTTTCACCAATTCCGAGTCCTTCAAAATTATCATCTCATGAACCTTTAAGTTGCCTATGAGTTCATCGAGTGATAAGGTTGAGAGACCTTTCGATTCTTCAATCGCCGTGACTTTTGCTCTCCACTTTGGATGTAAGGCCCTTAGAAACTTTCTAACATTGTTTTTGCTAGAAAAACCTTCATCAAGTTCTTTTAGACTAGTAATAATGGTGTTAAACCTAGCAAACGCACTATCAATAGTTTCATCTTCTAAGATGACAAATTGTTCATGTTGTTGGACAAGAAGATCGATTTTGCTTTCTTTGACTTGGCTATTACCTTGGTGGGTTACTAAAAGAGTGTTCCAAATATCTTTAGCGGTTTCACACATAAAAATCCTTTCATACACTTTCTTAGGTAAAGCATTATATATCACCATTTTAGCCTCATTATTTTTTGAAAGTTTCTTTTTAGTGACGTCATTAGCTTTGTCAAAAGTGACCAATTCTTTTGTTTTAGAAACTTCATTAAATTGATAAGGTAAAAAATCACCATTGGTAATAACATGCCAAAGATCTAAATCTTTTGATTTCACATAAGTTTCAAATCTATTTTTCCAATAAATAAAATTACCGGTTTCAAAAAGTGGTGGTCTTTGCATAGATTGCCCTTCTAGGTATTTGTTGGAATCCATAGATCGATTCAAGTTTTAAAATACAATATACTTTAAAAATTATTGAGCAACCTGTCTCGAATACCAATTATAGAAACTATAAGGGGGGGTTGAATAGTTTCTTATATTTACTTGTTAAAAGATGGTTTTCAAAAATCCTTTTTCAAAAACTTAGGCTTGAGGAAGTATGTGAAATCTTCTTATGCACAATATGAACAAAGATAGTGTGACTAAACTAATACTAACAAAATTATATGCACAAAGAATAAAGAATGTAAAGAGTTAAGGGTAAAGAGAGATCAAACCGAACACCAAGGATTTATAGTGGTTCGGCAACGAAGCTCACTCCTCGTTCCTACTCCACTCCTCGAGTACTCCTTACTCGAGAGTTCACTACACAACAAGCTCCTTATGGTGGAGAAAACCGTACACGGTCGCTTAACCAATTTCTGAATCTAAGCTAAAAGTCGAGCCCTAATCGTAGCTAGGACCAATCTACACAACTATACTTAGTACATACACAACTTCCAAATAGACACAACTACTTGGATCTTCACAACGACACAACAACAAATGTATAAAATTAGATCTTCAATGGATCTTTGGTGGTGGACTTAACACTTCACAAGGATAGTGTTCTTCTCTTTGCACTTGGAGAGGAAGGGATGGAGGAAAAAGATTCACTTCTTAAACAACTAGTAATCAAACAAATGATAAAAGATTTGAGTGATTAAAGAAGAATGTTTAAATCTAGAAATAGATGTGCAAAAGAGGTGAATTGAAAAGCTGAGAATGGTCCACAATTTATAGGACAAGAGGCCAACAGATATATCTGCTCGTGGTTCCTTATCTCAGCCGGCGGTTCCTTATCGATAAGGAACCGCGTAGGCACTAAGGAACCGCCTCGTAGACTTCGCTCCCTTTTTTGTCCTTTAGTGGTGGAGGTCTTATCTGGGTTAAAAATATACTGATAGAATATTCCTAATTAAATAAGAATATGCCATTTTCAAATTTTCACATAATTAATTTAATAAAACATTTTCTTAAAAAGAAAGTTTAATAAAAACTTGTCACACTTAATAAAAAGTGAGTTTTAAGAAAAGATTAAATCACTTGATCACTTGATTAAGGTTAGTACTTGTTTATTCATACCTTAAGTGAAAATGGGTAAAATGAAAAATACTTGAACTCAAGAATTCGTTTTTCGTTGTTTTCGTAAATGCTTGTTTTTACATATTGTCGTAATCAAAACTAAGCGAGACCAAAAAATGCAAGTGACGTTTTTAGGCATAATTGCATTAACATTTATATATGATTATTTTTTAGGGTGACTGTATCTCCTTTGATGTAATCATTCAAGATGCTTGCACTACTGTTTTGACTACTCAAGCTTCTACCAAGGTTGTCTACCCTTTATTTTATATTCATATACTAAAATGCTTTTCTATACTTTCTACTTGTCTTCATTATGTTCATTATGTCATTAGGTGTACAAATCCGTGGCTATCAAGTGATCTAAGCAAATTAGATAATGGATAAGCTGTTGAATCTCTAGTTCAAAAGTAGCTCGAGATCATCGGTTTTATACTTGTTTTCATACTTAAATCACATTATGTGTTACATCTGTTTTATACTTGTAAAGCTTGAGCCGCTATAAGATTACAATGAATATGTTCTTTGTATTTTGGATACTACTTATGAGTTGAGGTTTGTGATCAGAACAGAGGTCACAATGAAGTGACAAGGTTTAAGCAGTTTTATACAAGAAGTTTAGGCCCCTGAAGTTAATGATTTTGTGCAGATCTTATTGCTTCAAAATATAAAGAGATTTGGGCCCCTGAAGTTAATGATTTGGTGCAGATCTCAGATCGTGCTTACGAGCATCGTCATGTGTTAGTGATGGAGAAGAGGATTTTGGGTAGATTGGAGTGGAATATAATTTCCCCAACCCGTTATGTGTTCCTGGCTAGATTCAAAGCTGCTAATATCCCAATGGATACAACGGTGTGTTTTCTACTTCTTGTTGATACTAGTTCCTCGGCTTTTGGTATGCACGAATTATACAATTCTGAATCATTCATTTACATGTCTTTATATCAATGGTGGCTGTAGCAGCGGTGTATGCGGCACGAAGCACACTAAACAAGACCCAAGTGTGGCATGAAACGCTAGAAATGCACACTGGTTTCAGTGAGAAACAAGTGATGGAATGTGCAAAGATGATGGTTGTGTTTCATTCATTGGAAAAGGATGATGAGAAGAGGAAGGTGATATATAGAAAGTACTCGAGTATTTCTCGTGGGGCAGTTGCGTTATACCCACCAGCTAAAGTTCTGTTGGAAGCTTAATAGTTATAGAGATTATTGTTTGTTTTTTGTTGTTGATGAAACAATATATTATTTTATTTCTGTGAACTTGGTTTAAATTTCAGTTAACGAAATATGATATCTTTTAGTAGCACTTATTCTCATTAGTTTTTAGCCTCACTGATCACCAAAGTTGTTACCGTCTTATACTTCTGTGTAGGTTATAAGCATGTGTACTATGTCGATTGCCAAGCAGGGATTATTAGTGTGTGATATCTTTGGGACGTTCTAACGCTTTCTGTGAATAAAGTTCTGATTGCATCAAGTCGAACAGTTTGCATCATCAGGACTTTCTCAGTGTCTCACCATTTCATTACAGCAGCTGCTCCACCGCCACGGCGCAACTACTCAAACGCCACTGCTCAATTGCTCCACCGCTACTGCTCAACTGCTCCACCGCTACTGCTCAACTGCTCCACAGCCATGCTCAACTTTTCCAGCCTATATCCGTGTAACCTTACGTAAACAGAAAGCTCCCTCAATTTTAGCTATTAAAACCCTTCCAGTCCTTGATTACTCAGGTTTCTAAATCATAAAGCCTCGAAAACCCCAAATAGGAGAAAAAACAACAATCACAGGGGGAACTGCAACAGGGGGAACTGCAACAGGGGGAAAAAGTAAGTAAACAGGGGAACCACAAACTCCATACGTACTGATTTTTGCAGAAGCTTGGTTTTGCAAAGGCGTTAGTGCGCGCACATAATCATCAATACACCTTAAAAAGTTGAATCCCACTCGAAAGCTATATTACATGTTTGTTCCTACTTTCTAGTGTATGGTTTTCGTGTAGAGTGTGTGTATAACTATCAGTAGGCCTTAGATCATACTCCAACTATTACATTCTGATTATGTTTTTCATGTAATTTATGTCTTTATGTGTTCAGGTTATGTTCACTTCACATTAAGATCAACAAGAAACCCATGATTCATGACTTGGACTGAAAACGAGTTAATACATAAGATTACATGTAACAAGAAATGTATAGTTCGTAGAACAGTTACAAAGACTAAATCATCTATAAAATTTTCGATTCACAAGATACATAAGATTACAAAAGAACATAGTTGACCACAAAATGTTAAATATGGTACATCACATTTACTTATAACATGTTTTGAACCCGTTTTTTTGATGATACCCAACAACCATCATATTGCCATCCGAACCCTCACTAGCTTCATGTTTTCTCGATACATTTCCAAGATCCCGATCTTCCTTGTCTGCTTAATTAAAGCAGCAAATCAAACAAAGATTAGAACATGAAAAACAACACGGAAAATGTGAAGTAAAATTGAGTAGAGAATGCGACAGTTTAGCGATTCAGCTTGATGTATAATTAATATGTAACAAGAAAGAGTAAATTGCAAAGGAAAGCGATTTGGTGAAAATAAAAAAGAGTCGAGAAGATGCAGATAAAACATGGGTTGAAAAGGGATCAATCCAATATTCACTACTAATGTTTAGCCAACAGGGGCTGATTATTTACATACTGCAACCATACATCTTTTGACGGTGATTAGATTATACAATAGCATTTTAAATATGTTGGTAATCAGTTATTACCACTTTCGCCATTTGAAGCGCCTTCAAGCTTTGGCCAATGGCATCCACAAGGGTTTGTTCATGTTCCTGGATTACAAAACCTTATCGGCAAATATTAAATTAGTCAATATGACATCAGGATGCTAAATTTTGATCAGTTTTTACCTTGAGCACTTTTCTGACCATCTCAATATCCATTGGATCAGCGATGCTTGAACTGAACACTTTGCCTATCTGTTAATGCAAGCAAGAAAGAATTAATGCTTTTGTAGAAACGAAGTGTAGACAGGTTCTCAACCATTTATACTAAACGATTGTTTGAAAATTAATGTATAATACCGATGACAATGTGCCGGTTGTTGCCCCAACTGGGAGTGGGAAGACTATTTGTGCTGATAATAATCAGCACTCCTGATAGATGGGACGCATTATCTCGTTGTTGGAAGCATAGAAAGCATATTCAACAAGTGAGCCTTTTTACTGTTGATGTGTATGTGGTCTGTGTTTGTTCATATAGACAATCTCACTTATCCTAGCTCTATAGTCATAGTCAACCCCAATACGCGACCCACGCCTTATGTAGTTTCCCATAATTCGATGATTTGAGTCATACCCTTTGTAGAAACTACCATCAACAACCTTATGCTTCAAAAAATCACGAAGATCAGAACCTCTTCGTCCTTTGAGAAATGATCCTGGTTTTGAGTTCCTTCTCTGGAAAGAAAGGCGGTAAAAGATGCTTTCCCTTGGTTGCTCAGACAAGTTATCGAGACGATCATAAACATCATACCTCTACTCTTTAAGTGCATTTTTCGATCTTGTGTAGGCAGAATTGTGATCTGCATAATGAACATCGACCACCCTCTGTTCTTCATTATAGACGGTATAACAATCAGCCTCTTTTTCATAACCTACTCTTTCTGATCCACCTTCAACAAGAACATCAAAACCTGGTGGTAACTTCAACCACCCTTCACGCTCTTCATAACCATCTGAGCTCTAATCATCAAAAACATCCGATTCACTCTGAAAAAATTCTTCATGTTTCACATTTTCTTCACTTTTAATATACTTGACATATTCTTCATCTTCTATATTTTCTTCACTCTGAACAAATACTTCATCGTCTACATTTTGGTCACTTGGAACAAATACTACATGTTTTACATTCTCGTTATTTTTAACAAGTTCACTTTTCTCGGGTACCCGAGAAGCTGGTACACCAGAAGCGAACTGGGGGGAATCCTGTCTGCGTTTTTCCACTGGGTGAGTGTGTTCAATTTGAGCAGATTTAGGTGGATCGGGATGACTCTTGACAGGTTTTGATCTAGTGTTTGTTGCTGCATATAACTTCTTTTCACAGGGTACTTCATTAATTACCGTGGATGTAGCAGGTCCATGTAGAAAGGAGCAGTTATCACCTTTACTACAAACCCCCTTCAAGTAGAAGCGACAAGGAACATTTGTCTTGCCCAGAGGTAAAGCATGTTCGTTGTTGAGATTAGGAGGTTCATTATATGCTTCCTTGAGCCCATCCAATGGCTAGAAATGTAGCATACAATAAGTCAGAATATATATACAAGCAAATAGAAATTTCAGCTTGTCAAATCAACATCACACGGTAATTGATGTAAAAGACAATTAGATGTTATAAGCAAGCAGAATGTGTCTTTGGCTCACGATATGAGACCAGACATAGTCAATAATTTTGTCCGTATAAAGTTCTATCAATCGTGCAGTTAATTTGATGTTTGCTTAAAACTCAGTTTGGTAAAGCCGTATCAATATACTACTAATTATTAGAGCTTGACATCTTTGTAAGCACATCTAATTATTATTATTATAACGATACATACCACCCCAGGGGTTGTCACGATAATGTGATTTACAACTTGGATCTTACGGTCCAGTTGATCCATAAAGAAAGTAACATAAACTTCAAGAATCATATATGACCACTGCCCTATTGACATCTATAATGGTCTTTCATACAGTTTGTAGATTAAATGTAAAACAAATTTTACTAACTGTATTTTTTTAAATTAACAAAGAACATACCACATCACGATCTGAACTCGGTCTGATTATCTTTGGTGAAGCAATATGTCTTATGGGAGGGTTTTATAGGAGTGAATCTCGGGTTCTGACACTCTGGATACAAAACAGAAGAAAGAAGAAAGGAAACAGAAAGAGATAAGAAAAAGAGGAGCGTATATTTTTAATTTTAATATTTTAATAATATAATAAATATTGTGTCAGTGGACACATGGCGATAAAGTAGTGGATTTATGCATTTGTGTAGTTGAACATGACCATATATGTCTTTTTCTTTCCAATTGACTTAATGAAAGTTTTTAAATGCTCCACTTGACCATATTGGTCTTTTTCCCAAAAAGATATATGTCCATATGATAGTAAAAAAGTTATTTCAGGTTTACTTTTTTATGGAAGTACAAAAATCATCCATGTGTTATGTCGAAAAATTGAATTAAATCATTCGTTAGTGTTTTGGACAATAATCATCCCTCCATTAGTGCGCGGGGCATAATACATCCCTCATGGACTAACGATGCAAATATTTTTCTCGTTAAGAGTTAACACGGTTTAAAGAGAGGGTATACTTGTCTTTTTCTTTTTCTAGGATGTATAATGAACCTTATCATAACTAGTTTCGAAAAAAAATATTTTCAAAAAAAAAAAATTATTTTCAGAAAAAAAGTTTTATTTTCGAAAAAAAAGATTTATTTTTGAAAAAAAGTTTAACTTTCGAAAAAAAAAATTATTTCTAAAAAAAGTATAAAAAGAAATAAGACTATTTTTTTCAAAAAAAAGTCATATTTCTTTTTTCGAAACAATTTTTTTTTAAAAAAAAGTTTAATTTTTTTTTTTCGAAACAAACTTTGTTTAAAAAATTAAACTTTTTTTTAGAAAAAAAAATGTTTTTATTTTTTTGAAAAAGATAAAACCTTTTTATTCGAAAATAATTTTTTTTCGAAACAAGTTTTTTCAAAAATAAATTTGTCGTCAAAAATAAAACGTAAATTTTTTTCGAACAAATTATTTTTCTAAGAAAATGCATGTTTATTTTTTTCGAAACAAACATTTTCTCAAAAAATTAAAAATGTTTTTTTCGAAAAAACATTAAAAAAAATTTCAAAATTTTTTGTTTTGATAAAAAAAAGTTTAATTTTTGTTTTCGAATTAAACTTTTAAAAAAAATAGACTTTTTTCGAAAAAATGTTTTTTATTTTTTTTCGAAAAAGATAAAACATTTTTTTCGAAAATATTTTTTTTAAACAAGTTATTTAAAGTAAAAGATTTTTTCGAAAATAAAACTTTTTTTTTTTGAAAAATAAAAGTTATTTTTTCGAAAATAATTTATTTTTTTTCGAAACTAAAACTTTTTTTTTTTAAATATTTTTTTTCCGAAACAAGTTTATGATAAGGTTCATTATAAATCCCTAAAAAAGGACAAAGATAAGTATAGCCTCTCTTTAAACTTTGTTAATTTTTTACGAGAAAAACATTTGCACCGTTAGTCCAATGAGAGATGTATTATGCCCCGCGCACTAACGGAGGGATGATTGTTGTCCAAAAAACTAACGAAGGATATAATTCGATTTTTCGACATAGCACATGGATTTCCCTCTAGTATATATTTGAAACTATGTTCATTTTGAAAAAATAAAGGTTTTTAACAGATATATATAATACGTGACAAAATTTCATTGAATTCTCGTGTATTCCGAGACCTTTTTGACAAAGTGTTTAACACTTTATACAAACTATCTATACTAATATATAAAACATTTAACACTTTTTCTAAAATTAGAAGTCTTAAAAATTAAGTCTCAAACATTTCTTATAATAGAAAAATTTATCTTTTGCTAAGAAATTAATGAATATTAAAAGTCTTGAAATAATTGTAATTCAATACAATTTTGTAACTGAAAATTTAAGTGTTAATAAGTATAATTAGAAGTTACAAAGAAAAATTAAATGTCTTAATCATGATTTAACTTAATTCATAAAAACATTTTTAAAACCTATTGTCTAACAATTTCATGTAAACAATTAAATTTTCACTATATAAAGTCTCAGAAATTTTAAAAGACAAATGTAAAATATGCAAAACAAACCATCGCTCTCTCTCAGCCACAACTCATTTTCGCCAACTTTGAGGTACCGAAAAAAAATTTGGTCGTTGTCTTTAAAAAAAATGTTCATTTTTGTAATGGTGTTTTCGTGGTTTAACCAAATCCACAAAATTAGTTACCGACTACCCGGCGCCGCAATGCGCAGGTAGCCGGCTAGTTTATAAACGTGTACTAGCTTTTTTTTTTAACCAAACAAAGTATTTGGATGTTCCAACTTTCACGTTTCAGGGGACTAGAAAAAAGTCTTGCATAGTAGGTAGAAGGATGCTTCTAGATTCGATGATCACTAGTCGGCTTAATTACTTATTTACATGGTACCCCTATTGGTACTTTTACCTCACAAAAAGTACACTAAAATCCGGATTCACTTGCTATAGTCTCTCTGTTTACAGTATATTGCAGTTTTTTTTATCAGTTTCTGTTCCGTATTTCTGACAGTTTAGAGAAAAGGTGTCACGAAGAGCAAAAGGCTCTTCACTTGTGACACCTCAGCGCCACGTCACACCAACTAACCAAAATAAAAAACCAACTAACCACCCCCTCACTCACAACTAGTCTCTCTCCTCTTCACTTGGGTCCCACCACTCACCATTTTATTTCTTTTTTCATTTTTCACACAAATAAAAATTTATTTCATAAAATTAAAAATTACAAATACTTCAAATAAAAATACAAATACTTAAAAAAAATACCGAAAAAAACAATACGGAAAAAAAATACAAATACGCAGAAAAAAACATCCTAATCATCGACTGCATATTTCGCCGCGATTTTTGCCTGTTTTCTTTCGATAATCGACTTGTTCGGTTCAGGCAAATTGTCGGTTCTGATCGAGAGAAACTCCATCTCTTTAAACTCCAATTCAGTATCGGCTTTAGCTTTCTCGGCATCGGCTCTAGCTTTCCTCGAGTAGTACATGTCTCTACCGGCATGTATATTGTGGAGTAAAGCCTCGTTTATTTCTCCCTTCGAAGTGTTCGAACCACTACCCGTGCTGCTGCCAGTTGTTTCTGATCGAGTCTTCTTGGCAGGTCTCTGTTTGTCGGCTGGTCGAGCTCGAGGATCTGGACCGAATACGGAGGTATGATCATTTTCGTCTAGACCCTCGGGTGCGTCCCATTTTGAGTAGTTTTTAAGCACCCTCCACATGGTCAAGCGTAAATTTTCTCCCCCTGTTACAAGCTGAAAATTCAAGTTTTGCAGCATGAATCACGTCATCATCGTTTTGACCGCTTTTCTTGTTAATACCTTTGAAGATAGCGTGAAACTTTTGAACATCGGGGTGCATCCTTGACCATTTCCCGGTCAACATATTCTTGGTACGACGATTTGCGTTACGCCCATTGAAATCGTCATAAATCGTGTTCCAAAAATACTCTTCAGTTTGATTAGTCCCCCGATCTTTGTCTTCTGAAACGCTGACCCAACACTCGGCCAGTATGACCTCCTCAACAGGTGTCCACCGTTGGGGTGTCGACTCCACCAAAACATCAGCTTCGTCATCGATGTCGTCTTCGTCTGCGGACAAATCAACCGCGATAGATTTTTTGACCCCCGTTTTCCTTTACGAACTTTTTTTTTGTGGTGGAGGTTGCGGTGCTGGTATTTTGAATTGTGTTTCAGGGACTTGTTGAATTTTAGATGGATTAGGATTAAACTACGATTGATTAAACTGAGATGGGTTAAATTGAGATTGTTGCAAAGCTAGTAGTTGATTATAGTAGATTTGTTGGGGTGACAAGTTTGGAAGTATTGATGCGAAAATGGTGGGAGGGCTGCGAATTGACTGGAGCCTTGGCCGGATTGCGTCGCCGGAGAAGAGGACGACGATTGATTCGGATCCGTGCTTTGGCTAAGAAGTTGCGAGTAGGAGAGGTAATTGTTTGGGAAGTTTGACATTTTTTTGTGATTGTAGGTGTAAATTTGTGAATGTATTGTGTATGTATATTGTGAATATAGTGTGTGTGTATATTGTGTATATATATGAAAATAAATAAATTAACTTTTATTTTTTTTATATATATATGTTACCGTTTCACAACGGTATAAATATGGGGGCCCCTGATAGGTGTGAAAACACTCATCCTTTTACCACTTATTTCTGGCTAAAACAAGACCAAAACACGTATTTAATATCATTTGTTTGGAGTTATGCGTGGTTTTTGTGTTATTGTGTTTTCAGAGTCAACCGGATGAATATTGAAGAAAATATGGGATTGCACGGGCTTTATCGAAAAAAAAGACTCAAGATGAAGTCTATTGTCCAAGAGATGCAAAAGAATTGAAGTCATTATGCCTATTTGAAGATTTATCGAAGAATAGAGCCAAAGATGGAAGATTCATATATGTCGAAGAACTCGAGTCTATTTAACAAAAGATTATAAGACGAGTTGGAATTATTCACCGACACTTCTCAAATCCGGGTCGGAAACGTTTATTTAGAAGAAACGTAAAGACTAAAGAAGAAAGAAGAAAAGAATCCCAAAACCAAGCCCATTCACAAAGCCCACAAGACATGCCTATAAATAGGACTTTACTTCACAAATTTGGAGCACTTAGTTAGTCTTAGTTAGTTTTTAGTTTTTCATTCTCTCTAGTTTTAGAGAGAGAAAGTTCTAAACTTTCTCTCACTAGTTTTCATATTTTTCTCTTTCAAGATCAAACCTTTGTATTGTTTTTCATTAATCAAGTTTAGTTTCAAGCTTTTAATCTTTAATCTCATTCTTCCTTTCGTTGATTTCGATTGATTTTGGTACAAATCTCGTATGATCCGTGTTGTTCATCAAGGATTTTGTGCTTAAAAAGTTAATCTTTTTATGTTTCCTTAAGTTTCTACACGAATAAGCTTTAAGATCTTTGTGCTTATTGGCTTATTTGTTGGTTTTGCTTATTTAAAGTTTTCTTAAAAAGTTTATCTTTTTAATATTTGATTTATAAGTTTGCTTATTTAAAGTTAGAAAAGTTATTTTTAGTGCTTACTTGATCCGATTCAGTTTAGAGTCGTTTTAGTTTGGGTATTAGCTTATTCAATAGCTTATTCCCTAGCCTAAGTTTCGGATCAACACTATTTTCGGAAAGGGCAAAGCCCTTTTCCGACCTGATATTCCGACCAGTAGCACTCCCCTTCATTCCGATCACCCGATCGGAAAAGGGTTTCATAGATTCCGATTTGGCTTGTTTTCGTATTCCGATTGCACTCATTTTTGAATATTCCGATTTGAGTTGTTTCAGAACATTCCGATCTGCATAGTTTGTAGAATATTGATAACCTATGAATCTATGAAGGGGTTTGTTGATTTCTAGAGAGAGAAAGTTAGAGAGATAAAGTGAGAGAAACTATGTGTTATTTCAAGAAAATGAAACTAGAAAAGTGACAACAACCAACCCCTTTCCATGGTGGAAAGGGGTATTTATACTCCAAGCTTACAATGGGCTTGGGCCGGTCCATGACAAGCCCATGGACCGGTTCTTACTTAACTTAATAAGCAACTAATGACTATTTGTTAACTACGAGCTATTACAACATTAATAATATTGTGGAGTGACCGATACTTCTTATATACGTAAAAACGTATTTCTAACAATCTCCCCCTAAGGGAGGTCACTCCACGTTTACAAAGTTCTAAACCTAGCATACTATACTAAGTCTTCATTCTTTAGCTCGTAGTCTTTTCTTCTTTTCTTTCTTTTGTTGTGAATATGTTGGTTTGATCTTTTTGGCTTTGGCTTGAGAGCATTGTTCTTTGGCCTTTCACGTGCGATCTTTGCCTCTCTTGTGAATTTGCCTTCTCGTGACTCCATGTTCCACACACTTATGTCTTTTTGTTGAATTCTCGAAAGTTTCAGAGTTTGGTACAGCGGAAGACTTTATCTTGTACTTTCTTGAATTTTTGCTAAACTTTGATGCAGAAAAACATAAGCATGTGGGAACGACTTCTACAGGTACACCGCAACACCACCGTCTTCACTGGTACACAGCAACGCCACCGTCTTCAACAGGTACACAGCAACGCCACCGTCTTTAACAGGTACACAGCAACGACACGAATAAAATGGCTTTGAACATTTTATTCTAATTCGGTAGCATTTTACCTCCGGTCGGTGAAGACCGTTGGGCGATATTAGATATCGTACCCGTGACGGATAGTTTCAATTAAGTAACTTCCTGACAGGATTTCGCGGGTAAACCCGTTCTCTTTATTCGACCGTCCAAAGCTGACTGCGAACATAAAGAGTGAATCACTTGGATAAGTTATCCTTGTGATTTGAAGCCGTCAATTCATGAAACCTGGAACAAGTGAATTTCAATTAAGATTTTCACCATCGTTGCTTTCCAGTTGTCACGAGCTCAATTCATAAAGAATCTTGCACGTCACCTACCAAGTGCTGTTTGATGTTGACACTAGAAGGATTTCCACTCGTCACTGTGGTCTATAAAGAGTCACTCTGAGTGTTCTGGCAAGATCATATGATAATGCGAAGAGGCCTGGAACGAGTTTAAGTTCAATTAAGAATTAAACCACTGTTACCTTCCAGTTTTTCACAAGATTGGTTCTAAAAGAACCGCACGTGTAACCTACCATGAGCTTGTTTGATGTTGGCTCAAGCAGGATTTCCATCTTCATTGTAATACTTACGTATTACTCGGATGTTCTGGCAATATTACAGGAATATTGCGTAGGACTCATGAAAATCTCTTACTTTTCACAGTGTGTGAGAAAGCAAGGAATAAATGGAAAGTGTCCTAATGAGACTTTTGATGATCTCTTGGCTCTAGACTCGATTGTGCCTTTTGATTTAGTGAGCGATGGCTGGAGAGGAGTGCCACCTTTTCAATACCAGTCTATTCGGAGTGAATAAACCAATAGATAACGTGTTGATCTCCGTGTGATTAAAACAAATACCTTTTGAGAGATATTTGAGTTAGCTGGGAAGGGTTGTGCATTGCATCACTGGGTCCATGATGTCTTTCTTCAATACCGAGAATCATTAGCAAAAATGACCTCAATAGCATATGTATTGACCCGGTTTCTGCCTAAAGTTGTAAGGAGGGCTTCTTTCTTTACACCCTTTATCTTTACAATTCTTTTTCATTCTTCAACCCCTTCAATGCTTACCAATACGTCATCACTAGCACCTTGTTGTGATTGTTCCAGTGCTAGCTTAAGTACTTGGTCGGCATTCAGCTACGTTCACATTCTTTCTCCATCTTTCCTAGGACTTCTAATTCTATCTAGGGAATTGTCCTTGGGAAGATTCCATCGGCTCTGATGAATCATTGGACTAAACCTATTCCTACCACCCTTTTGTCACCACATTCGTCGTGAATTAAGCGTGTTTTGGGAAGGAATTGCCACCATGAAAAATCATTGAAAATCACCTAAAGTACTTGTGATATTGAAATCAAAAGTTTTGTACCTTAGGTGTTTTGTTCATCAAAAACGCTCCCCCTTAACACGTGCTTTACACATATTAAGTTGGATAATCTTTAAGTCTTTTTCATCTTTTAGCCAAGTATCACTTACGTCTCCTTAATCCCATTTTCTCCCCTTATCCAAAATGTTAACCATTAATATTTGGGATATTGAATGGATTAACCGGTCTTTGGGTAAAAATGAAATTGATGTTTTGGCCATAGAACAAGTTATTGCTCCCCCTTAAGTTAATAAGGGATAGTTGTAGTGCTTTAGTATGATATATTTTGAAAGATTTAGAATCTCGTGAGAAATTCTTGAAAAATTATCATACCTTAACACTACATCAAGCCATACAAGCACAATGTTCACAAATATACATATTCACAATTGAAAACCAATATAAAGTGGACCTGAAATGTACGACCCATTAGATGGATCGTTGCAGTAGCTTGTGGTGCACTAGATATGGTCTTCCACCAACGAACCTTTCCAAGCTCCTCATCAATCTACGTTCACGGAGCTTTTGATCAATCTTCTTGATCACGTACTTCGCCATCTGCCGGTAACCCGGATGCCAATCCTCCGTCATCTCTGGCAAAGTCCCACCCGAGTTCAGATGCTCCAACTTTCCTCTGACTTGTAGAAGAGTCCCATCACTGTACTTATGGAGCTCACCCACCCTCATAAACTTCATCAAACCTCGACTGTTCAAGTAGAAAATGCCGTAATTCGGGACAGAAATGCCGGTATAGGGACATCTTTCTACATGTTGAGGTAGCACTTGATTCACTGGACGGGTTAGGTTAAGCTTCCTTTGATAGCTTTCGACTCCCAACTGAAGATCTTCAACTCGTGTCTTGATGACAATGCTTCGTGTGAACATACGAAGTGCTGTATTCAAAGCAATGAGATCTTCACGAGGAATATGTGTGAGTTGATCTCGGGTCATCAGAAGCAGCATATCCTCGATATCCTCAAGGCGAATGATGGAAAAATCACCCTGCTGGATTTTGTATTCCCTGTCATCCTCCCTTTTCAAACGAATCTCCGTCACATGATAATAGCCGTTCTTGGCTTCAGTTTTCAACCCTAAAATGCTGGAGATGCGGATATCGGATCTAACGATACTTCCAGAATTGACTAGGCAGCAACCCCTGTACGCCCTTCGGACTCGTTCGTCCCAATGAGATGCACCTATGACAGCATACATATCATAATTACGATTTATCTTTGGGACCCAGAGTCGGTTTACCTTTTCCTCGATAAAGGGTATTGTCCCCCAGTTGGCAGCTTTCAGCAAGGTCGGGGAGGTTGCGTACTTTGATGACCCCTTCAGAAGATACACAAGATCATTGGTGACAAAGAAGTCAAGAGCAATCTGATTGTCTTGAGAAGGATCCATTGGAGGTGGAGCTCTTTCTGATTCATGAAGTCCTGGCCGTTGAACGGTATTCAGAGCCTTCAGGATCTCATCGGCATAATACTCGAACTCCATTCGGGTTAACCGGGTTTTGGCACGAAGTCTCTTATCCTTCAACGCTTTCTTCACCAAGGATGGAGTAATCGAAGTCTTATACTCATGAGCAAGAAATGCACATAAGTCAATCGGACTGCGGATACGAAGATACAACACATCTTTGTCAGCGTCTGTGATCGGATCATATTGTGCTGCTGCCGTGATCCAAGCCTGTGGTGGTGCAGTCTCGTCTATCTCCAACGTGTCTGCCCAGTCTCGAGTGCTTGGTTCAGGAACCGTAGATTGTTGTGCTTGTTGTAGAGGAGTAGAAGTGCGAACATCTGCTGGTTCTGATTCAGGCATTTCGGCAGTGTCGTGAACGGGTGAGTGTAGTGCAGCTTCGGGTTCCGTTACTGATTCTGCAATCACAGGAGTAACAACAACAGAACTAATGGGGTTAGTGGTAATAGGTAAAGATACAGCGATAGAGGTACCGGGAACCGATGACGCTGTAGTGGCATTCACATCGTGGCGCCACTTAGTTCATCTTGATTCCGATGATGTAGATTTGTCCTTCTGCGCTGCATCTTTCTTGGACTTGGTTCCAGTCTTAGCAGTTTTCTTGGAGCTGGTAACCTTGTCTCCCTCTTTAGGCTGTTCACCCCCATCATCATCCTGATTGTCATCCCCGTTACTACCCCTAGCACTCTCCTCATTCCCATCACCACCATCATCGCCATCATCATCATCCTCATCATCGTCATCATCATCCTCATCCTTATCCTCATCATCACCATCATCGTCATCCTTTTCCTCTTCTTCTCCTTCTTCTTCCTCTTCCTCTTCACCAGTACCCTCTTCCTGCTCACTTTCTTCCCTTTCCTCTTCAGGTAGAATGTGATAAGGTACCACACTTCCAAACGTTTTGAATAACCTATCATCCTCCATGATAGCATCATTCAGGGATTTGTATAGAGCCCGTTGAATACTAGACTTATCAAACGATCCAAGTTCCACCGTACGAGCCTTAAGGATCTTCTTCAATTCAAAATCCGTCAAGTCATAAGCAATCTTGTAGGCGGATTCTGAAGGATTGGATGACTTGATCAACAAGTTATCAGCTGCTAGCGTCTTCAATTCATCACGCAGTTTAGGCACAATGGATTCAACGGATTCTTGCACTCTTTCTTTCACAGAGGCTTCAAGTGCTTCTTTTTGCTCTTTGTATTTATCCCTCATCGCTTGAAGTCTGGTGATACGTGCAGCATGCTTATCAGCCTCAGCCTGCTTAACCCGAGCTAGTTCTTCTGCATGTGCTTTTCGAGTCAACTCCATATCTGCAGCGAACCTAGCAATCATCTCCTCTTGAGCTTTCCTAGATGCTTCTTCACTTTGAGCTCGTCTTTGTAACTCTTGGCGAAGTTCATCCATTTCTCGTTTGTGAGTATCCACATGTTTATCCAACAGTTCGGCCATCACCAATGCAGCCATTGTAGATGTTGCAGAGCTGCTCTAGGTTGATTGGAGAGGCTCGGTTGTTACTGCGGTACTAAGGATGGGAATTATCGGTGGTGGAAGGAATGGTGTTGACGCCGGTCTGGTTGGTAGGGGTTGTATTGGTGGAGGTTGAGTTGCTAAAGGTTGGGTTGACATCATGATCGTAGGAGCAACAGACTCCTTTTCCACACTTGCTGAAATAGGGATTGATGGCTCCTTCGAAGTGGAATAATGTTCAGGTGACCCAAACTCATCAACATCATCTGGTTCCACGTACTCATCCTCAACATCTACCCTTGCACCTGAACCACTACCGCCAGTATCTTTCCTACTCCTTTGAATAGCTATCTTCATCATTTGTTTCTCAGTTTTATCAAGAGTAGGATCAACAACGTCTTCTTCGTCACGTAGACGCATCTCATCAGCCTTACCCTTTCCCTTCTTACCCTCTGTCTTCTTCTTCTTGGTTTCGGGTTCAGGTAACGCAGCTGGTTGTTTGCGTTTACCTTTACTCTTAACCGTTGTAGACGAGTCTTCTCCAGTCTGAAGGTTTGCTTTCAGCTTCTTGATTTCTATCTGCAGTAGCTTGTAATCAGCAGAGCCTTTGATTTTCTCAGACAGAAGGTAATCAGGAATAGGACCCGGAATCACACCAATAGACGGTCCTTCATGCCTCAGATCCACAGTATCATCAGCTTCTTCAGTGTGATAGCGACTTGCTGCACGCCTATCAATGGTAGCATCATTCTTCATAAAATAATTAATGATAAGCTTGATAAACCTTGGATAAGGAAAGAAATTTGTCTTCAGCTTCTTGTTATAGAAGAGTTGAAAGGTGAATTCTTCCCATATCAACAATGCATAATCTGCATTTGCAGCCTTGTACATGCCATAGAACAGGTTTATTATAGGACTGCGCAGAGCATCATGGCCACTCGTTTTTGGTGTAAGACATCTACTGAGAATACCCATCAATGCTCTCCAAGGTTGTCCTACTTTAGCAGTCGTAAACTCAGATGCAACTCGTATTTCTGGACATCCAAGAGCGTCAAATAACTCCATGAGTTCATCTTTAGTAGGATCCCTCGAGAATGACATGCCTTTGGGTGTATCCCGTATACCAAGAATCTTACGGAAGTCTGAAACTGTGAGTGTCTGCTGCTTGTTGTCGATGGTGAAGGTGATCTTGTTTGAAGTGATTTCCTTGGTAGCCCAAAATTCATACATATACTCATAAGGCACCGAGGCACTAGTCCTAAGGGCGTTCTTGAAATGAGAGTTATCGAGGATGGCTATGGCGACCTTAAAACCATGGTGAGTGGATTTTGAGACTTGCTTCAGCCGGTAGTTGTTGGGTATAAACTTAAGGGTTCGTGCTTTAGCAATATCGGCTTCTCTAGAGTCTTGGATTGCTTGTACTGTTGGATTAGTCATTGTATCTGCTTAAGATAAGATATGAAAGGTTGATGCACAAAAACATATAGATATATATCATTCTTACTTCTAAGCATAACACATTTCATAACATAATACAACAAGTACATATAACATGCAAACAATAATAATCAAACAACTCTTCATCTGGAACTTTTCCTCATTCGGAACTTCTTCATCTGGAACATTCCTTCATTCGGAACTTCCTTCATCCGGAAGTTCTTCATTCGGAACTTCCTTCATCCGGAAGTTCTTCATTCGGAACTTCCTTCATCCGGAACATTCCTTCATTCGGAACTTCCTTCATCCGGAAGTTTTTCATTCGGAACTTCCTTCATCCGGAAGTTTTTCATCCGGAACTTCCTTCATTCGGAAGTTCTTTATTCGGAACTTCCTTCATCCGGAACATTCCTTCATTCGGAACTTCCTTCATCCGGAAGTTCTTCATTCGGAACTTCCTTCATCCGGAAGTTCTTCATTCGGAACTCCCTTCATCCGGAAGTTCTTCATTCGGAACTTCTTTCATCCGGAAGTTCTTCATTCGGAACTTCCTTCATCCGGAACATTCCTTCATTCGGAACATTCTTTCATCCGGAAGTTCTTCATTCGGAACTTCCTTCATCCGGAAGTTCTTCATTCGGAACTTCCTTCATTCGGAAGTCCTTCATTCGGAACTTCCTCATTCGGAAGTTTTTCAGAAAAAATCCTTCATTCGGAAGTTCTTATCCTTGTTCATCCGGAACATCAAAAACGCAGCTTATAAGGTTAATTCTAAGCGCATTTGTGATTTCTAAGGTAATCTAAGGCAATACCTCTTTATCTAAAGCTAATCCGCACAAAACCCACCACAAATCTTAATCAATTACTGTTCAATTAGATGCAAAACCCTAATTAGGACTTAATCTAAATTAAACGAATCATTTAGTGGGAGATAGTGAAGAATTAGACGAATAATGAGTTTAAATTTTGATGTTTATACCTTATTAAGCGAATGAACAGGATGGAATGATTAATAATCAAATATTGTGAGCTTGTGTGTTTGTTTAACAATGGCGGCAAGTGGAATAGATAAACAGTGAACAGGAAAAAGGGGGGCGGGGGGTTATATTTGACTAGGTCAAATTTTTTGACAAGTTTCAATACATATCACCTTTAGTCCCTACATTTTCTCATTCTTTTCCTTTTTGTCTATAATTTTTCAATTTTCTTATCCCTTGTTTAACTTACACACAACTTAGCAAACGCAATCTATTAGCATATCTCCAAAAATCTAAAAGCAATGCCTATCACATAGAACGAACACAAGTCTTATTCTAAAGCAAAACCACTCAATTACCATTTAGCCATTAAATTTCACAATCACTTTTGAAAAATCAATTTTAATGACGAAGATGATTTAATATTTTCTCCCCCTTAAACGATGACCCGTTTTCTATTTAAAGAGCTGTAGTCATTGTTTAAAGAGTCAAATATTGATGAAAGCATTTCCAATTTATATCTTGAAAAAGTTTGATTCATGGTGTCAATAAGATTTCTCTTATTTTAACAAATTATTTTTATGATTTTTGTTGGTTTTATATTTTTGTATTTTCTTTTTGTGGTTTATATATTTACGATAATATACATGATCACGAACAAAGGATACTCTGAATAGTTTACCACGACTATTCAGCTGATTCTTCTGCCAACTCTTTGAGAGTCGCTGGAGTGAATGATTTCATACCAAGCTTGTCGATCAAAAACTCGATTCGTCCTCGATCTAAAGCTTTGGTGAACATATCCGCCAGCTGGTACTCAGTAGTGACAAAATACAGCTCGATCACTCCGTTCTCCACCTGCTCCTTAATGAAATGGTAGCGAATGTCTATGTGCTTGGCCCGGGAGTGTTGAACATAGTTGCAACAAAGGGCAATGGCGCTCTTGTTGTCACAATACATCGGGATTTTGTTGAATCCCAAACCGTAGTCAGTTAATTGTGATCTCATCCAAAGGACTTGAGCACAACAACCGGACATGGCGATGTATTCAGCCTCCGTGCTTGATATTGCAGCGCTTTTCTGCCTTTTTGAAGACCAACTGATCAATCTATCTCCAAGGAGTTGCACAGATCCAGACGTGCTACGCCTCGTGTCTTGACATCCAGCATGATCGGCATCTGCGTATGATATTAAAGCAATCGAGGAATCTTTCGGATACCATAGACCACGGTGAAGTGTTCCTTTTAGATATCGAAAGATCCTTTTCACAACATGTAGGTGCTTTTCGGTAGGCCGAGCCTGATACCGGGCACACATGCATACAGCAAATTGCAAATCAGGCCTACTAGCAGTCAGATATAGAAGGGTGCCGATCATCCCACGGTAAAGTTTTGGATCGACAATAGTCCCATTCCTATCTTCATCTAACTTGGATTTCTCCACCATTGGAGTGTCCACGGGGTCACAATTTTCAAAGTTATATTTCTTAAGAGATTCTAGAGCATATTTGGATTGATTAATAAAGATGCCTCTGGGATTTTGAGAGATCTGTAATCCTAAGAAAAATGAAATTTTTCCCATCATCGACATCTGAAAGCGTGTGGACATTATCTTCTCAAATCGATTTGACAATTCTATGTTAGTGGCAGCAAATATTATATCATCAACATAAATTTGTACCAGAATCATGTCGTTGCCTTCCTTGAGAGTGAATAAAGTAGGGTCCACCTTGCCTTTGGAGAAGCCTTCCGAAATGAGATATGTTGACAGGAGATCATACCACGCGAGTGGAGCTTGTTTCAACCCATAGAGAGCCTTCTTAAGCTTGTACACATGATTAGGAAACTCCGTACTGACGAACCCATCCGGCTGACTAACATAAACTTCTTCCCATAGTTCGCCGTTCAAAAATGCCGTCTTCACATCCATTTGATAGACGATCATATTCATATGAGCAGCATACGCAAGGAAAAGTCTAATCGCCTCCAATCTAGCCACAGGAGCAAAAGATTCTTCAAAGTCTATACCCAAGGCTTGTTTATATCCTCTAGCGACCAATCTAGCCTTATTCTTCAATACCGCACCCATCTCATCAAGTTTAACCTTATAAACCCATAACAAAGTAAGGATGTTAACCTTGTTAGGGAGAGGAACCAATTCCCATACTTCAAGTCGTTGGAATTCGTTTAGTTCCTCTTGCATAGCTTCAATCCAAGATGATTGGGTCATAGCCTGCTGCCAATTTTTGGGTTCAACTTCAGAGAGAAATGCATCAAAGTAACAATAAAGTGCACTCTCTTGTAATTGATGGCGTGTAGATACTGGTCGATCTAGATCTCCAATGACATTCCTAATTAGGTGATCTTTTGTCCATTTAGTGCTATGGTTTTCAATCCTAGGTGGTCTGGAGTGAACAATAGAAGGAGCTTCTTCTGAGGTAGACGCGGCTGAAGGGTTTTCAGGTATCGCTACACCAAAGAAAGGAAGCTCTTGCAGGTGAGCATATTCCAAGTCGTGATCAATAGAATCCTCTTCCACATCATTAGGCACAAGTAGGGGTGATGATTCAGGTGTAGTTTGAGAATCACTTGGTGAAGGTGCATCCGGTTCAATGTGAATTGTAGATGCATTAGATAAAGGTTCATTAGCTTGAGCAACCACTTCAGGTATTGGAGCAATTACTACAGGTGCTGGAACTTCATCAGTCGGGGGATCGAAGAATTCATCAAACAACGGTTGAAACAGTTTATCCCACTCGGGCCTTGTTGGTGGTAAAAATGATGTAGAAGTAGGATTATTGGGAACTAATCCGGAACTAATAGCACCGGTTCCCATCTCATGAAGCGCGGGTTCAGAGCTGTGTTGCTCAGAAGCCATCGCTGTCAGCTCATCGAAATCTGCGTCCATAGTTTCTACAATCTTGCCAAGACGACGGTTATAGATTCGGTATGCTCTTTTAGACGGTGAGTAACCAATGAAAATACCTATATCGGCTTTCGGTTGAAGCTTACCCAAGTTCTCACTATTGATGTTTGGATAACAAAGAGCACCAAACACATGAAAAAATGAAACATCGGGTTTACGGTCATGTAAAAGCTCATAAGGTGTTTTTCCATGGCGTTTCCGAAGGATAGAACGGTTTTGGGTGAAACATGCAGTAGAAATAGCCTCTGCCCACAAGAACAATGGAGCGTTCGCATAAATAAGCATGGTCATAGCAGCTTCCATAAGTGTACGATTCCGTATTTCAACGACACCGTTTTGTTGTGGAGTGCGTGCAGCGGATGTTTCATGTGATATACCAACTCCTTCATAATAATCACGAAGAGTCTGGTTGACGAACTCTGAACCATTGTCTGTACGAATACGGCGGACAGTGGTATTCAAACGTACCTGAATGAATTTCAGAAAAGTGATGATAGCCTTCGGTGCTTCATCCTTTGTACATAGAAATCTAACCCATGTAAACCTGGAGAAATCATCCACAATTACCAGAATGAATTTCTTACCGCTCACACTTTCAGTTCTCATCGGCCCACAAAGATCCATATGCAAAAGATGAAGTTTTTCTTGATTGGTGTCTTCAGCTTTGGGCTTGTAAGATTTCTTGGTACTTTTCCCCCTTGAACACGCGGAACATAAATGGTCCTTGTGAAATTTAAGCTTTGGAAGACCACGAACTAAATCGTTTTTAGCCAGATGATTAATAGCATCAAAGTTAAGATGAGATAATCTGTGATGCCATAACCATGACTTGGTCTTAGATGCTTTAGAGAGAAGACATACTGGAGAGGCGGCCATCATGTCTTGTAAGGACAAGGTATAGAGATTTGCACCACGAGATACCTTCAACAAATCTTTTCCTTCCAAGTTGCGGATGAAACAAGTGTGTTGTCGAAAAGCAACCTCAAGGTTGGAATCACAAAACTGTCATACTGAGAATAAGTTATGACCAAGACCTTCTACATAGTATACCCTTGAAATCGTCACGTTTCCAATCTGATATTCACCATACCCCATAATCTTTGCTATATGATCATTCCCGAATTTAACCGTACCAAGAAACTTGCTGACGAAATTTCGGAGCATCGAGCAATTTCCGGTCATATGTTTTGAACAACCGGAGTCCAAATACCACAGGATGATTTGGACCACCTGAAAATATCACCACACGAAGACAATGTAGAGGTATCAGAATCTGAGTGTTCCTTATTATTAGCAGGTACAGATTTAATAATCTTAGATTTGCTAACTCTAGGTTTCTTAGATTTCCTAGCCTTCTTTTTCTTAATAGGTGGTGTAGATTCTAGTTGGCTTAAATCCTGAGGTATTTGTTCACTGATAGGCACTATAGTGGGGGCTGACCTAATTAAAGGGCGCTGTTTCCATACTTGAGTGCGAGTGTTCCTAACTAAAGGACGCTCAGACCTAACCTCAATGGATGCATTCCTAGTTAAAGGGCACATTTTTCCATCTAATGTAAAGGTCCTACCAGTGGGACGCCATTGCCAGCCAACTTGGGCCCGAGTTCTACCCGTTGGCTTCCATTCAAGACCATTCTTAATAGCATTCATTTCATTAACGTGATCAATCAGACACAAATTATGACGTTGGGAAAACATACATTCATTACAATTCCAACAATTCAAATCAGAATTCACGAATGGTTTAGGCTGCTGCACAGGCGCAGAGCTTTTAGTCTTAACATGATTCTTTTTATTTAAAACTGAACTAGCATTCCTATTGTGAACTTCTACTTTCTTCTTTGTGGCACTACTAGTGGAAGGCTTGATCTTAGCTTTCTTGAGTGGCGATCCTTTAGCCTTAGTAGTCTCTTTTAATCCTGTAGAAGGCAAAGTGGGAACATTAGCAACAGATTTTAAAGGTGTCTTACTTGATTGTGCCAATGACGGTTTCGCTCCTGGAGTCTTATTAAATGGAGTGACAGCAATAGGCCTATTATTAAGTAGTGCAGAACCTGGTATACCTATGTATTGCAAATATGCCAAGCAATATTGAACTCGCTTAATATATTCATGAGCCGAATAATAGTCGCTACTTGAGGGATCTAAGGCATAAAGATCGTCTAAAATATCCCTAAGAAGATCGACATGCTTAATGGCATTCCTCATATAATCATCATAGGTAACCGGGTTTCTCTTATGAAGCGGATTCTTATAAAGCACTACTGACTTGGTTGTTGGAGCACTAGTGGACGGTGCAGAGTCGGTAGCTAAGTTATCAACAACTTCTTGTCGGGTGAGAAGAAGTGTCTCCTTTAACTCAGCCAAAACCATATTTTTGTCTATGAGCAGGATGTTCAAATCAGAGATTTCCTCGCACTTTTGGTTCAGTTGTTCAACAAAAGATTGTTGCTGTGCCGCATTAAAAGCGAAGCGTTCTTCTAGTGAACCATAAAGAGCGGATAATCCCTGTCTTGTCCGATCCATCTCCCCTAGAACAGACGAAAGTCTAATTTCTAAGACTTGGTTTTTAGACTCTGCAGCCTCTAGTTCCAATTTTAATGTTTCCTTTGATGATACCTCTCTCTTCAATCTCATGATTTCTTCCTCTAATGTCTTAACAATTGCAATCATCTTGTCACTAGTCTCAACACCGTTTTCACAACCATTTGATATCAAAAGATCCTTATTTTGAGTTTGTTGTTTTAATTCTAAAGATATACAATGTTGTTCTAGTTGATTAAAGCGTTTTGAAAGTAAATTGTAAGAATCTTGTAGCTTTAAAAACTCAGCGTTAGATTCGTGACAAGAATGATTATCTACCTCATTTACAGTATCAGCAACATTTACAGAAAGATCACAAACATCATCACATATATGCACAGCATCACAATTAATCATAGCGGATGTAAGCTCATTCGAATAATTAACATTTACAGTAGTAAGCACATCACACGAGATTACTGCAGACAAGAATCGGTCATATTCGGTTAAAATCTTTTCTTTTTCAATTAGTTGTAGTTCGTAAGCGGTGTCCATTTCATAAAACACTTTTTGAACTTCACCAATTTCAAACACAAGATTTTCCTTAAGAGATGCAAAAGTTCCTTTTAGACTTTCGACAAACGGATTGATCTCATTTTTAAACACCTCGTTCATATGTTCAAAAGCCCATTCTCCGGCATTTAAGCCATTTGAAGTCGTACAATCCAAAATGACCTTGTCAAAATTAGTAAAGTATTGATTAATCTCTTGCAAGTTTAACCATACAGTACTAACAGGTGGAAGATCCTTTGGAATTTCCTTAGGACCTTCCATATTGACAAGTGTAGGAAATGTACTAGGGTTTTCTTCATCTAATATGTAGGTCGGTGCTGTTATGAGATCTTTGTCCATATGGAAGCGAATTCTAAAATCCATTTTTGCAAGCTCCTTATTCAATTTAAAATAATCACACTCGGGATATTTTGCAGAATTGTATGACCGATCCTCATCAACTAGATCCTTACTTGTTCGATCATCGGGAAAAACAATCGGGTCTAAAGCCAATCCTAATTGAGTTGCATTATAAAGTCTAGGACTATGTCTTAAAGCTTGTTTTGCATACCGTGGATTAGGGGGAAGGCCTTTTAGACGTGATAAGTTAAACTCTCTAAACGAAGCATCAAATAAATGAACTAGTTGAGAAGCAGCGTATTGTCTTAACAGCAAGTAATCTAGACTTCTAATCTTGTTAGTAGCATTAATCTCCATTTCATTCTTCTTAGACTCGAGTGATTCAAAATCTGTTTGAAGTTTTTGAAAATTAGTGACCACTAACTCTTTTTCTTGAAGTTCATTAGACAGATTTGCTCTTAAGTTTTCTATTTCTTGCAAGTGACCCATTTGTTTGTTTCTAAAGTGATCATATTCGGGATTAGTTAGAACACTAGACGAAGGCACTAGTTCCAAGGTTTGAACTTTCTCATTGCTTAAGGCAAGCTCATCAGACAAATTCTTATTCTTAGCTAAGGTTTCTAAGAGTGCAGCATTCATTTGGCTAAGTAATGTAGCAGGAACCATGACCAAATCTTGTTGAGCAGGAGTAGGCGTATGCGAAATGGGTCCCGGTTGTGATTCACTCAAAGTCTGGGGACTCACATTGATATTGCTATCATTGTTTGTCTCCTCGTTTGAAAGACTCACCACCGAAGATTCATTCGAATCAGCACTCTCTTGCACAACTTGATGTGGTTGAATACTAGCATCAGTGGTATTATCGGTGGTATTAATAAGTACCTCAGATCTCTTTTCTGGCCCTAAGCTGGAGATAGTTGCCATGAGAGCAGCCTTTGCAGATTGAAAGTCATCACAGTCTGAGTCATACGCATCGAGATCATCTGCTTGGTATGCTGCATTCTGTGTGGTGACCGTGTCTTGTTCAGCAATCCCTGGATCAGCAAGAAATGCAAGCTCCTCTTCATCAAGTTCCCTTCCTTGTGCCTGAGTATTTACCAGATAGATCTTTTCTGCAAACCATTGTCCATCCCTTCTCCTCTTGGGTTTCTTACAATCCCTGGATATGTGACCCTCTTCCTTGCAGTTGTAGCATGTAATCATTCGCAACTTGCCTGTATTAGCCCGTGGAGGATTGTTGACCATTGGAGCAGGAGCAGGATTGACCGTGCAAGCATAGGTAGTTGATGTGGAAGGTCTCCCCTGATATGGTTGAATTGGCTGAACCATTACCCTGCCATTCTCAATTGTAGCTTGTTGGCGAGAATTGGATGAATTCCTCAACTGATTGTTGGTAGGAGCTGATCCCCTAAATCCTCGTTTGCTTAAAGTCCTTGTGAGATAGGCAGACATAGTGGTTAACACTTCAACTGGATCAGCACCTTGTTTAAATACAGGAATGGGGACTTCCTCATCATCACAGTACATTGCTTGATCTTGAGCTACATAATCACTAGAAGGAATACTCATTTGATCAGGGTAGCCTGTTGGATATGCTGCATTCTCTTGATAAGATGAATATGAAGATTGAGCATAAGGTGCAATACTAGCTGGGTGAGGTTGTGTAGCATATTATGATGAAGGTGCACTGAACCGATATTGTTGCTGATGTGAGGTAGGAGGTTGTGGTAGAATCGAGTATTGGGGAAAGGCTGGTGTCATGTAAGGTGATGGATGATACGCTTGATGTCCCAAAATATAAGGAGTGTTGTTGTGAGACAAGCTTGGTTGATTCGCCATCAAAGCTAATGAATCAGGGTACATACCTCGTGGAGAACAGTGCATGATCACATGTTTCTCATGCTGCTGAAGAAAAGCATATAGTTGATCCAAATTGCACTTATGCAGATCCCTGGTTAACTTAACATCAGTAATATACTCACCCCATTCAGCTTGAGGTAAAGTATTCAAGAATTTGGTGTTAACCTGGAATGGAGCAATCACCAGATTGTATACATTCAGATCATTCATAAGTGTGGTGAATCTGAAGTAATAATCGTGAAGCGTTTCCCCTGGGTTGTAAGTGAATCTGTCAAACAGGTCATACAACTGACATTCCCTTTCCTGCTTGGTGAGAGACGTACCTTGTAGCAACACCTTAAGACGTTCCCATAAATCCTTTGCCACTGTATACTGACTTACCATCCTATAGATGTCATGGGGAAGAGCTTGGAGAATTGTTTGAAGAGCTTTCTCGTCTGCATCGGCAACAAGTTGTTAGGCTGGTGTAAGTTCTTCAAATTCTCTTGGTCGAGTCACATTGTTGACCACTATGGTACCATAGTCGAGTGGACCATTCAAAATTGACTTAACCATAAGCCTTCCATAAACCGGTTTTCCCTTAAGATAAGACATCATCCGACCTTGCCAAGCTTCAAAAACTTCTTTGATGAGCATTGGCGGGCGATTATCCGTTCCCGTAATCACCGAAATATCCGTAAGTGATGTCATCTGAGGCATTACCGAATTCGGATTCATTTTGTTAACTCCAAAGAGACAAAGATTATCGGTTGATCGAGCAGTGAAGTAAAGCTTGTGAATTGTGTTGAGTTTTTGTTGTAAGAAACGAAGATTAAATCCTCTAAAAAATCGTCGAAAAAACAAGCAAAATAACCCTTGATTCGGAACTTTTTGTTGATTCGGAAGTTTGATTCGGAAGATTTAGCTTGGAATTACCTTGATTCGGAACTTTTGGCTTGATCCGGAACTTCTTGGTTCGGAAGTTCTTGGTTTGGAACTTTTGGCTTGATCCGGAACTTCTTGGTTCGGAAGTTCTTGGTTCGTAACTTGTGCCTTGATCCGGAACTTCTTGGTTCGGAAGTTCTTGGTTCGGAAGTTCTGACTTGATCCGGAACTTCTTGGTTCGGAAGTGCTTGATCCGGAACTTATTGATCCGGAACTTCTTGATCCGGAACTTCTTGATCCGGAACTTCTTGATCCGGAACTTCTTGATCCGGAACTTCTTGATCCGGAACTTCTTGATCCGGAACTTCTTGATCCGGAACTTTTGCTGGGTAATCAGAAACTTTGATACGATGAACAGTCAACCTCAAAATAAGAGATTAAACCCAGATTTTGACCAAATAACCCAAAAAGTTTTGTGATTTCAACAATAATAAGTAAAAACTAATACTTATCCACTAATCCCAATCACAAAAACACCAAAAACACCAAGAATCAAGATGGTTTTTCTTAAAGAACACTAATACAATCAAAAACTAAAAAAACCACACAAATCACTACCTTAAATCACCCCATAGCTCTTGATACCAAATGTAGAATATTGATAACCTATGAATCTATGAAGGGGTTTGTTGATTTCTAGAGAGAGAAAGTTAGAGAGAGAAAGTGAGAGAAACTATGTGTTATTTCAAGAAAATGAAACTAGAAAAGTGACAACAACCAACCCCTTTCCATGGTGGAAAGGGGTATTTATACTCCAAGCTTACAATGGGCTTGGGCCGGTCCATGACAAGCCCATGGACCGGTTCTTACTTAACTTAATAAGCAACTAATGACTATTTGTTAACTACGAGCTATTACAACATTAATAATATTGTGGAGTGACCGATACTTCTTATATACGTAAAAACGTATTTCTAACATAGTTTAAGAGCATTCCGATTGCATCCTTATTGTTATTCCGATCACGCTTTCCGATAACAACATTCCGACGAGGGGTTTGATTAACATTCTGATCTGGATCCAGTAGTTATTATTCCGATTGGTGCTTGTTCCCACATTCCGATTGAACCCAATTCCCATGCATTCCGATTAGCTTACTTTCCGACCAATATTCCGATGAGAATTAAAGTTATTGTTTTTGCAAAGTTTTCAAGTGTTAAGTTTTATTAGATGTTCAAGTATTCAAGCATTTATTTTTAAGCTCGTCTTTTAGTTTAATCTTTTAAAGTTTTAATTTTACTCTTCGACACTTGCTTAATTGTTATTAGTTTAAAATAGATAAACAAACCTACAACTTTTTATTAACCAAGAACAAATCATTCCACTTAGAACCGTGATCAATTCGAGGAGATACTGAGACGATTCTAGAACCCCATACAAAATGCATTGTATCAAATGGCGCCGCTGCCGGCTCTTCTCGTTAAGATCAACTGTTTTTTGTGAGAACTTGGATTTTGGGATCCGTTCACCGTGAACGTTACTTTTTCATAAAAAATTTCAAAAACCCTAAAAAATATAAAATTTCAAAAATCCTAAAAATTAAAAAAAAAACATAAAAACCAAAAATATTTCCGCTTTGTTTTTGCCTTGTTAGTTCTTTTGCAGGTGCATGCGTACACGATCCACGTCTTATCAAGAGCCCGAGCCTCTCGAAGACTTAGACATGGCTGGTGTACAAAACAACAACAATAACCCACCTCAAAACAATAATAACAATAACAACCCACCTTTCAACAACAATAATAACAACAACAATGAGCCTCTACCGGATAATCGCCCGATGATTGAACTTCTGCAAGCACATGTAGATGGTAACGATGATCCAATTGTCATACCCGTGATTGCAACCAATAACTTTGAGCTCAAATCCGGCTTTATCCAGATGGTCTCTGCTCAACCATTCTTGGGGCGTACCATTGATGATCCACATGACCACATCAATAGATTCTTGCAACTCACTAATACGGTCAAATTCAATGGTGTTCCACAAGAGGTAATCCGTTTACAACTTTTTCCCTTTTCTTTAGAGGGACAAGTCCGGCATTGGCTTGCTAAGGAACCGCCACAGAGTATTCTTACGTGGACGGATTTGGAGACCAAATTTATCAACTACTTTTTCCCACCCTCTCGTACTACCGCTTTGTGGAATGAAATTATCAATTTTGAACAAAAGTACGATGAGTCTTTTAGTGAATCTTGGGACCGTTTCAAAGATCTTTTAAGAAAATGCCCACAACATGGTTTTACCAAAGTGCACCAAATTAACACTTTTTATAATGGTTTAAGCATGAATGACCAAGATTCACTAAACAGTGCCTCGGGGGGTAATCTTTTGGCTAAGACTTCCAATGCTGCTTGGGATGTCATTGAGAATAAGTCTCGTGTGCAAACCAAGAGTGTTTGGACCAATGTCGCTAGTGCTAGTACTAGTGACAACGATAAGCGACTTGACAAAATCACTGCGCTTCTTGAATCGCTTGCTACCCAAACCGCCAGCAACACCAACAGCATCAACGCTAAAAACGCTCAAGTCAATGCTGTCAACCAACCATGTGAGATATGCGGGGGTCCTCACTCTTACACCACTTGTACCGCCACCCAAGACTACCCTTCTGAGAATGTGAATGCTGCATACGGTACCTATCCTCAACCCGCTTATCAGGCTCGTCCTCAAGGTGACCGCAACTTGCTTAGCTACCGCTCCAACAACTATCTCTCACCACCCGGTTTTACTCCTAACAACCCAAACCAACAACAAAACCTCAACCGCCCTCCTCAACAACAACAACAATCTCGTGGACCATACATACCACCTCACAAACAACAACATCCACCTCAAAGAAACAACCAAGTTTACCAGCAACCTGCTTATCAACCACCCGCATACAATGCTCCTCCCAACCAACCCACCGCTTTACACCAAGAAGTGGAAACCTACATGAGGACTAACGATGTGATCGTGGGAAATCTTCAACGGGAAGTGCTCAACTTGAAAGCAGACCTGGTAAAACAAGGGAACGATCTGAGAGCTGACATGAGAAACACTTTGTATAGTCAAACGAATGACTTAAAGAACATGATGGCTAGTTTCTTCCAAGGTAATCAACCCTCTTCTTCGGGTACTCTTCCGAGTAACACCGTTGCGAATCCAAGAGGGGAGATGAAAGCAATCACCACTCGCAGTGGAAAAGGTACCAAGGAACCCGAGCTTCCTATACCTCCACCGGTGATTGTGACTAAGGAAAACGAGTCACCTGCTCCTATTCCTCATCCTTCTACTTCCCCAATTTCTCTACCTCTTACTTCTACCCCTCCTCCACCCAAGGATGTGAGTGATCCTATTCTCCCAAAGACTTCCTCTTCTTCCGATATACCTTATCCATCAAGATTGAGGAAAGAGAAGCTCAAAAGCAAGGATGATATTCAGGTTTCGAACTTTCTTAAAATGTTTAAACAATTGAATTTCAACATCTCCTTCGCTGAGGCTCTCGCTCACATGCCTAAGTACGCGAAAATGTTCAAAGATCTTCTTAGCGACAAGGAGAAGCTTCTTGATATTGCTAACACCCAACTTAATGAGAATTGCTCTGCAGTGCTCTTAAGGAAATTGTCAACCAAGCTTGGTGATCCGGGTCGTTTCTTAATCCCTTGTAACTTCCCGGGAGTAGAGAATTGCATGGCCCTCGTCGATCTAGGTGCCAGTATTAATCTAATGCCTCTAAGCGTTTGGAAGCAATTATCTCTCCCTGAGCTAGTCCCCACCAAAATGACTTTGGAATTAGCTAACCGTACGGTTGCTTATCCAGTAGGGATAGCCGAAGACGTCTTTGTAGGAGTCGACAAATTCACTTTTCCTGCCGATTTCGTTGTCGTTGACTACGACATGGACCCTCTTGTGCCATTGATCGTTGGTCGTCCATTCTTGAGGACCGGTCGCACTCTCATCGATGTTGAAGCCGGTGAGCTTATCATGAGAGTGGGCGACGATAAAATCGTCTTCAACATGGGAAAGTTGTCTAAACAACCTTATTCATACGAGAGTGTTAATTGTATTGACGTTCCAGATGAGGCTTTTGAAGAACACTTTATTGATGCTTGTAAAAATATTCCTACCTCTCTTCCCAATGTTGAGACCGTTTCCTCTATTGATTCATCACTATCTCTATTTGGAGAAAGTGATTTCTTTTGGAAAGATCTTGAAGCCACCATGGGAGATGTGAACTTAGCAAATGATGATTCTCCCACTGATTGGGATGAAGACATGCGTTTCTTTGAAAACCTTCTCAAATAAGACAATCTTTCTCCACCATCTCCCACGGTTATTGCTATCGATGCTCCGACTTTGAAAACGCCTCCCATCGAAAATCCTCCAGATTTAGAACTTAAGAAGTTGCCACCCCATCTCGAGTACGTGTTCCTTGAAGAAAACAAGAAGTCGCCTGTCATCATCGTGAAGGACTTGAAAGAAGAAGAAAAATCTCGCCTCATCGCCGTGCTTAAAGATCATAAGAAGGCAATTGCTTGGAAAATTTCCGATATCCGTGGAATTGATCCGAACTTTTGTACTCACAAGATTCTCATGGAAGATGACTTTAAACCCGCAATCCAGAGCCAAAGAAGGGTTAATCCTAAAATTCATGACGTCATCAAACAAGAGGTTATCAAACTTCTTGATGCCGGCTTGATTTACCCTATTTCGGATTCGCCGTGGGTAAGTCCCGTCCATTGTGTGCCCAAGAAGGGCGGAATAACCGTTGTTCCCAATGAACACAACGAGTTGATTCCCACTCATCTCGTCACTGGGTGGAGAGTTTGTATTGATTATCTCAAGCTCAATGATGCCACGAGAAAAGACCACTTTCCTCTTCCCTTCATGGATCAAATGCTCGAGCGTCTAGCTGGTAATGTAATGCTCCTGGGACGTTCCAAAGGTGTATGATGGCTATCTTCCATGACATGGTGGAAGACACTATGGAAGTATTCATGGATGATTTCTCGGTTTATGGCGATTCTTTCTCTGCTTGCCTTGCCAATTTAGAATGTATGCTGAAGCGGTGTGAAGAACAAGGTGGGAAAAATGCCATTTCATGGTAAAAAAAAGGCATCGTGCTTGGACACAAGATCTCCAAAGCCGGTCTTGAAGTAGACCGTGCTAAAGTCGATGTTATCGCTAAGTTGCCTCCACCTTCAACAGTGAAGGGTGTGAGAAGCTTCCTTGGTCATGCGGGCTTCTACCATCGATTCATCAAAGATTTTTCTCAAATCGCTCGCCCGATGACCCACCTCTTGGAAAAAGATACTCCTTTTATCTTTTCCAAAGAATGTATCGAAGCCTTCAACTCGCTTAAGGATAAGCTAACTAAGGCACCCGTCTTGGTTACCCCTAATTGGGAGCTGCCTTTCGAGTTGATGTGCGATGCTAGTGACTTTGCTATTGGAGCGGTTTTGGGCCAAAGAGTGAACAAACACTTCCAACCAATCCATTACGCTAGCAAGGCAATGACTGGGGCACAATTGCATTATACGACAACTGAAAAAGAGCTTTTAGCTGTTGTCTATGCTTTTGAAAAGTTCCGCCCTATCTTGTCCTTTCCACCACAATCGTTTACACCGATCATTCTGCGTTGAAGTACTTGTTAACTAAACAAGATTCCAAACCAAGGCTTCTCCGCTGGGTTTTGCTTCTCCAAGAATTTAAAATCGAAATTCGCGATAAAAAAGGAGCTGAAAACCTAGCCGCGGATCATCTCAATAGACTTGAGGATCCTTACCAAGGGGATCATCCGAACAAAGAAATCAATGATTCTTTTCCCTTGGAGACCTTAATGTCTATCAACTCGACTCCTGATGAAACCCCGTGGTTTGCGGACATTGCAAACTACTTGGCGGGTGGAATTCTCGTTGACGGGTTAACATCCCAACAAAAGAAGAAGTTCTTCAAAGACATTAAGACTTACTTTTGGGATGACCCGTATCTTTTCAAACAATGTGCCGACTTGATTATTCGCCGATGTGTTGATGGACCGGCAGCTTTCGAAATCCTTGACGCTTGCCACAAAGGACCCACCGGTGGTCACTTTGGTCCCAACCACACCGCGAAAAAAGTGTTTGAATCGGGATTTTATTGGCCCACCATTTACCGTGATGCTCACGAGATGGTTAAACATTGTGATGCTTGCCAAAAACAAGGCAAGATCACACATAAAGACGAGATGCCTCAGAATTTCATTCAAGAATGTGAAATCTTTGATGTTTGGGGTATTGACTTTATGGGGCCATTCCCTTCTTCTAAAGGAAACAAATACATCCTTGTAGCCGTTGACTACGTCTCCAAATGGGTTGAAGCCAAAGCTTTACCCACTAATGACGCAAGGGTGGTTTGTAACTTTTTGAAATCGCTTTTCGCTAGATTCGGTGTGCCTCGTGCCATTATTAGTGATCGCGGGACTCGTTTTTGCAACGACTAATTTGCTAGAGTCATGACTAAGTATGGTGTAAATCATCGTCTTTCCACCGCTTACCACCCACAAACTAATGGCCAGGCTGAAATATCAAACTGAGGATTAAAGCGAATTCTCGAAAGAACCGTAGGAGAGCATCGTGCCTCATGGGCTGATAAACTTGATGATGCTTTGTGGGCTTTTCGTACCGCATACAAGACTCCGATTGGTTGTACACCATATCGTCTCGTATACGGGAAAGCATGCCACCTCCCCATTGAGTTGGAGCACAAGGCTTATTGGGCCTTGAAGTGGGCTAATTTTGATATCAACAAAGCCGGTGACCTACGCAAGATCCAACTCAATGAGCTCAATGAACTCCGTAATGAGGCTTATGAAAATTCTTTGATCTATAAGGAGAAGACTAAGCTCATTCACGACTCTAAGATTAAGAACCGAGAATTCCAAGTTGGAGACAAAGTTTTACTCTTTAACTCTCGATTGAAAATCTTTTCGGGCAAGCTGAAATCTCGTTGGTCCGGCCCATTCACCATTGCCCAAATTTTTCCATATGGTACTCTCGAGCTCGCTCAACCTAATGGACCAAATTTTAAGGTGAATGGCCAACGAGTGAAGTTGTACTTTGGTGAGGACATCTCTCAAGAGATGATTCCATCCCTCACCACGTTCCCCATGAACTAATTTTGGGTCGAGTTAGGCTCATGACTCGGTTATCAAAAACAAGCGCTCCTCGGGAGGCAACCCGAGTATCTATCCTTTTATGTTTTAACCTCCTAAGTGTAGGGGGACCTATATAGGTGTTTGTATTTGTGTGGTGATGTGATTACAGGGATAAGTGCACTCTTGGAATCTCTGAAGAACCGTGCTCCCGTGTTATCCGAAATCCGGTTCTATCTCTCAACTATCGTGATTCAATTTTCTTCATACTCACATTTGAAATTGATCACCTTAGTCGTCTCTTCCTTAACTTGAGTTAACCAACGTGCACAATGTCATAAGTGTAGGGGAGACTTTTCCCACATGCTTAAACATTGAGGACAATGTTTATCTTAAGTGTAGGGGGGACTTCTATCGAAGTTTTAAGTGGACTTTTCCATGAAAATGCCTTTATTTAACCGGAAAATCATATTTTTCAGCATTTTTCAAATTTTTAATTAACTTTGGCCATTTAGTCGTAATTTTTAAATTTTTATCGTTGCTTTCATATGTATATATCCCGTAATAAAGTCAAAAATATTAATAAATTGGTGTAGCTAGTTTAGAAGTCTTCGACATATTAGGCCCGTTGTGATTATTTTGACTCAACCCGAATAGACTTATTCAAGTTTATTCTAGCTAGTATCCTTAACCATGTAGACCTTAAATGGTTTATTAGGCTAAGCATCCACGAGTCTCATTACTTGAGATTTTAAATTGTGGAGAACGAGAAATGATAGAGTCAATTATAAGTCGGTATTCTTGCACAAGCTCACTTGGTGTAATTATTTGCCTATTCTCCCATCACTTGCTAATAATTTATCTGCAATAAGTAAAGTCGTACAATTTGAAAAGTTACTTAGCTTCTAGCCCAAGATCGTTTAAAAGTTGCTCGGTAATGATAAAAGTTCATAGCCAAGGCATAACTTATGAAGCGGGGCGCGAAGATTGGCGAGTCCGAAAAGGCCCTAACAAGGCATGAGGATTCAATTTTATTGCTGAAGATCCAAAGTGATGTGAAAAGCATTATTCCCAAAATCAATATGAAGGATCAAGACTCACGACGAAAAGCAATCAACTCCCATAAAGATCATGGAGAAGTCTATCCGAAAAGACCCTAACAAGGTATGAGGATGAATAGATCCAAGTCCGAAAAGGAGGCGGATCGTTGTATCTCAAAATCCCAATTAGAGATTAAAGAAATAATCATGAAGTCGTGGTCAACAAAGTTGGAGTACCCCTCAAAAGTCTCCAAGTGAAGAAACTCTATAACGAAGAGAAGACCATCACCTCAAGAACGTCTCTCAAGATATGAAGTATGAAGTACATGCCAAATATCGGCCCGAGAAAGGTCTCAAATCGTGAACCAAGTTATGCCAAGATATGAACTTTTTGATATCCCAAGAAACAGTTTTAAGAGATTTTGTCCTTTAGCTAACTATTGATCAAATCGTCCTACTTTGCTTTCAGCCTAAATAACTATCAAAATAAGTCTAAAAATGCATCTTCATGATCATTCTAAGACAAAAATAAAATATAAGAGATACACCTAGGAATAAGGGAGTTTAAGCATATAATTAAGCCATGTGAGTAAGTGTTTGATTTGCTAACTTATAATAACAATGATCTCGTTTTTAAGCTTAGTTTGGGGAACGTGAAACTTGAGGGTGATGAATCGTCGCAGCACCGAAGCCCTAATGTAAGTCTTAGATTCCTTTGCAAGTTATTTCCACATAGCTATTTTCTATCCTTTTGTTTACTTTAAAGTTTTAATTTCTCTTAGTACTTTAATTTTTGTTTAGTAGTATTTTAATAAGGCCAAGGTTGATTGATTATGAGAAAAGTGTAAACTTGCTTTATCGCTAAGCATTGCATGAGGGCATGGCAATGGTTAAGTGTAGGAGATTTGATAGGTGTGAAAACACCCATCCTTTTACCACTTATTTCTGGCTAAAACAAGACCAAAACACGTATTTAATATCATTTGTTTGGAATTATGCGTGGTTTTTGTGTTATTGTGTTTTCAGAGTCAACCGGATGAATATTGAAGAAAACATGGGATTGCACGGGCTTTATCGAAGAAAAAGACTCAAGATGAAGTCTATTGTCCAAGAGATGCAAAAGAATTGAAGTCATTATGCCTATTTGAAGATTTATCGAAGAATAGAGCCAAAGATGGAAGATTCATATATGTCGAAGAACTCGAGTCTATTTAACAAAAGATTATAAGACGAGTTGGAATTATTCACCGACACTTCTCAAATCCGGGTCGGAAACGTTTATTTAGAAGAAACGTAAAGACTAAAGAAGAAAGAAGAAAAGAAGCCCAAAACCAAGCCCATTCACAAAGCCCACAAGACATGCCTATAAATAGGACTTTACTTCACAAACTTGGAGCACTTAGTTAGTCTTAGTTAGTTTTTAGTTTTTCATTCTCTCTAGTTTTAGAGAGAGAAAGTTCTAAACTTTCTCTCACTAGTTTTCATCTTTTTCTCTTTCAAGATCAAACCTTTGTATTGTTTTTCATTAATCAAGTTTAGTTTCAAGCTTTTAATCTTTAATCTCATTCTTCCTTTCTTTGATTTTGATTGATTTTGGTACAAATCTCGTATGATCCGTGTTGTTCATCAAGGATTTTGTGCTTAAAAAGTTAATCTTTTTATGTTTCCTTAAGTTTCTACACGAATAAGCTTTAAGATCTTTGTGCTTATTGGCTTATTTGTTGGTTTTGCTTATTTAAAGTTTTCTTAAAAAGTTTATCTTTTTATTATTTGATTTATAAGTTTGCTTATTTAAAGTTAGAAAAGTTATTTTTAGTGCTTACTTGATCCGATTCAGTTTAGATTCGTTTTAGTTTGGGTATTAGCTTATTCAATAGCTTATTTCCTAGCCTAAGTTTTGGATCAACACTATTTTCGGAAAGGGCAAAGCCCTTTTCCGACCTGATATTCCGACCAGTAGCACTCCCCTTCATTCCGATCACCCGATCGGAAAAGGGTTTCATAGATTCCGATTTGGCTTGTTTTCGTATTCCGATTGCACTCATTTTTGAATATTCCAGTTTGAGTTGTTTCAGAACATTCCGATCTGCATAGTTTAAGAGCATTCCGATTGCATCCTTATTGTTATTCCGATCACGCTTTCCGATAACAACATTCTGACGAGGGGTTTGATTAACATTCCGATCTGGATCCAGTAGTTATTATTCCGATTGGTGCTTGTTCCCACATTCCGATTGAACCCAATTCCCATGCATTCCGATTAGCTTACTTTCCGACCAATATTCCGATGAGAATTAAAGTTATTGTTTTTGCAAAGTTTTCAAGTGTTAAGTTTTATTAGATGTTCAAGTATTCAAGCATTTATTTTTAAACTCGTCTTTTAGTTTAATCTTTTAAAGTTTTAATTTTACTCTTCGACACTTACTTAATTGTTATTAGTTTAAAATAGATAAACAAACCTACAACTTTTTATTAACCAAGAACAAATCATTCCACTTAGAACCGTGATCAATTGGAGGAGATACCGAGACGATTCTAGAACTCCATACAAAACGCATTGTATCAGGCCCACATTTTCTTCCTTTTCACCTTCGTTGAAACATGGCGAATAGAGGCGGCGAAGAGGACCCCCGGTGTCACGGCGAGCACCGACGAACCCCCCTCGCCGTGACACCGTTTGCTCTTAATATATTTGACCTTTAAAACTTTATAATTTTCATACCGTATTTACAGTTTCTTAGTTTTATAACGTAAACTAAATTTAAAAATTAAAAAAATTAAAAAAAAAGTTAAAAAAAAATTACAAAAATCAAGGAGTATGTATAAGGTTTTTGGGGGTCTTTATAGCTTTCCCCTATTTACATATGTTAACCCATACATCTTAACAAATACTGTACTAATTTGACTAATGACACGTTTTTTTCTAATAATATTATGACATGATGAATATACATGAAACACGCATAAATCATTTCGTCTTGTAAGGAGAACCGGTATACGTACTCTAGTTTTCAAAAGTTGCATGCATCATAAATCAAATCGTTAGTTATCCAACATTGTAAGTTCCCCAGTTAACATCGTAATTCTGTTCTCATATTCACGTGGCTCATATTGTTTTCGACGACAAGATTATGCGAATAAACTAGTCAACTTATCCGGCATTGCCGCATTGGCGTTTGCGACCCTGATTAAGCAAGTCGATGAGTCTGAAGGTATATATTTATCATAACAATTATAAAAACCTTAATATGAATCAAAACACATACAGCGGAAGCAAATTAACAAGATTATTAATTTAACACAATTATAATTAATCAAGATTAGGGTTACATACCTTTATCCTAGCAAGATCTACAAGTCGACGGAACGATCACCGGTAAAGATAGATCACGAACACCACCAGGATATAGTCTAAAGCAAGACTACACCACGGTCTTGTACACATGTGATACGACGAGTTAACCGTGAGTCTAGCACGAACAAACCGAGCTTCCAAGTCTATGAAAGATCTACCCAGCAACCCTAGAGAGGGACTAGGACTAGATCTAGAATAGCTTAATGAAAATAAAAGAAGAACCCTATTTGGGTGTTTGTGTGGCCGGCGGTTAGGAGCAAGAAAGAGAGATGTGTATTAAAAATTATGAAGCCCTTTGGTTTGTTTATATACACCTTAGAAAAAACTTTTCCTCCAAGGTTTAAACAAATTAAGGCAACAAAATATTTTCCCTTCCCTTTTGTCTGCTTCTATGGTAGGTTATACACAAGCCCACAAAGGGGTTTCCGGAACTTTTCCGACACCTTCTTTTAGCTTCTATAACATTCTATAACGGTTGTTTAATACTTAACTTTTAATTACTTAACGATCGTTAGTTTAAGCTACGGTTTGATTTAATAAATTTAATAAATATAATAAATATATTTAATAAATAAATTAACCCTTCACGTAATGTGTGCAATCCCGTGATCTCGAGTTCGATCCTATCACACGACAATCGATTTTAAGTCCATAAACTTTCAGCTCCCACTTGGACAAAATTCGAATATTGTGATCACATTAATTAGCGTCTAGTTACACTAACAATGTCACTAGTACAACTCGAGTAAGGTTTCCTGGACAAAACCTTTTAATGATATATAATCATTATTATTATCCTTTCATTTCAAATACATCGTTAATAAGGATATGGATCTCAGTCATTCCTTTCATTAACTATTCTGTTTCTCGTTTACGGATATAGCAAGATTACGAAAACACATTTGGGTGTGGCCACACAAACATCTTACTACTCCCCCGAGGGGCCCAACTGTATTTATACTTCAAAATAATTTGAAGGAAACGAATCCCATTTCGACTACAAGCAAAACACATAAACTTTGCAACACTTATGAAAATAACCCTTATAGCTACCAGTTACGTTTAGCGTTAGGTTACCTCACAGAAATGCACTACATTCAATGCAGTTTTCTGGTATCTCAGGTCTAAGGATAACTATTTATGATTTACTTAATGACAAAGATCCATAAAGTAAAATCATATAGTTGGGATAAGTCCAATATTTGATCCATCAAATATCATCCAAAATTGACCAATATACTTTCAAGTATACTTTGTCACCATTTTGAATTGTCTTAGTTTAATAATACTCCCATATTATTAATCGACAACGCACATTCAGAAACATCACAATGCTCATGGATTAAAACATGTAAAATAGGATACAAAATCAAATAACAGAAAAATAAACGAAATCCAATCTTTATTTCATCAATTCAATAATGTCTTACATCCTTTATCCAAATACTAATCAACCATTTATTGCATGAATTCGCTAGCTAGTTGCAGCCCAATAGCTTTGGCATGCTTAACTACCTTTGGCCTAGATAAAGCCTTAGTAAAAGGATCAGCTACGTTATCATCTGTGTGAACTTTTATTAATTTTATTCCTCGAGCTTCCACTTGTTCTCGAACGTAGTGATATCTACGTTTAAAGTGTCTGGCGCCTTTCATAACTACAGGGTCATTGGCGAATATAATTACATCAAAATTGTCGCAATATATATCAATAGGTTCTTTAATTGAAGGAATCACTCCAAGATCTCCAATAAACTTCCTAATCCAAACAGCTTCCATTACAGCTTCTGAAGCGGCCATGTACTCAGATTGAGTCGCATGCATAGCAATGGTTTTCTGCTTACTACTCTTCGAGTCAACTGCTCCTCCATTGATGACAAACACGTAACCCGTCTAAGACTTCGTATCGTCTTTATCACATTGCCAGGACGCATCACAGAACCCGGTTACATTCAATTCTGTGTCTGGTTTACCCCCGAATACCAAAAACATATCTTTTGTACTTCTCAAATACTTTAGAATATGCTTAACAGCATTCCAGTGGAACTTTCCTGGATTCTGTTGGTATCTACTGACCAAGTTCTAAGCAAACGCCACATCAGGCCTTGTGCACCTTACAACATACATAATAGATCCTACAGTCGAAGCATAAGGCACCTTTCGCATGTAAGCCACCTCTTCAGGTGTTGATGCATCTTTCTCATGACTTAACTCATGCTTAACCTCCATCGATTAAAAACCTTTCTTAGAGTTATGCATGTTATACTTCTTCAATATCTTATCAATATAAGCATCTTGAGTAAGACCAATTAACCGTCTACTCCTATCTCGATAGATTTTAATTCCCAGAATATATGCAGCATCTCCCAAATTCTTCATAGAAAAACATTTACCAAGATAATACTTGACTTCCTTAAGTCTTGGAATGTTACTTCCCATGATTAATATGTCATCGACATATAAAATTAGGAACACTACATTACTCCCACTAGCTTTGCGATATACACATGGCTCATCACGATTTTGAATAAATCCGAAAATTTTGATTTCTTCATCAAATCACTTATTCCATTGACGTGATGCTTGCTTCAAACCATAAATAGATCTTTGAAGTTTGCACACGCGCTTTGGATATTTAGGATCAACGTACCCTTCCGGTTGTTGCATATAGGTGTCTTCATCTAAGCGACCGTTCAAGAAGGCAGTTTTAACATCCATTTGCCATATCTCATAGTCATAGTATGCTGCTATAGCTATGAGAATCCTAATAGCTCGTAAGTCTGCTACAGGAGAAAATGTCTCCTCGTAGTCTACGCCAAAAGTTTGAGTAAAACCTTTAGCTACGAAACGTGCTTTATAGGATTGTATTTCACCATCCATGTCAGTTTTCTTCTTGTAGATCCACCTATTTTTCACTACTTTAGAATTTTTAGGTGCATCCACAAGAATGTGAGACCCCCAAAATCAGGAAAGGAAACACGTAGGCAGCATGGGGGTAACACGTCATGGTACAAGTAACAATGAATTATAAATGACTCGAAAATGACGTAATAAAACATTTACATTACATAATAAAATATCAAAGTTTTTAAACAAAGGTCCCAGTGTTTTATAAGCGGAAAAATCTATTATTTAAACATGGTTTTGTAATATATGGTTACCAATAATATAGGATAAACTTCTGACAGCTTTTACCAAAACCAAAGTTTAAAATATAACACAGAAATCTCCAAGCTGATCAAATATCATGCGGGCTCCCATCCAAGCAAAACTTAGTATTATTACCTGAGATTAAACATGTAAAACATCAACACAAAGTTGAGTGATATTCATAGGTTTAGCAGTAAAGTTGTGGAACACAAGCATTCATTTGTAAAACAAGTAATAGGGAAAATGGTTATATACGTCAACCATAGTCCGAAATCATTATTATTGCTATTTAGCTCATGACACCGAAGCTTAACAAAAGGTAAGTTCCCCTAGTGAGTGTTCAGCCTAAACACTCGAGTATAAACAAATGTAATGCGTCAAAGTAATACGAGACGGGGATTGTCAATCCCGATGGATCCACCCATAACATTCGCGCTTAGTAACACAAGTAAATTAACGGTGCATGAAATGGTAGGGAAACTTAGTGGCTATGTAAACTAAAAGCAATAATAATAATGGTAATCTGTTCTGGAAAGCATACAAGTTCTGGAAAGCATACAAGATCTGGATAGCATACAGTTCTAGATAGCATACAGTTTTAAATGAATGTGTTCCACCATGTAAAATCTCACCCCGCGTTTAGAAACAATGTATAAGTAGTAAAAAGGGGCTATGAACTCACTTCGAAACAATAACATTGGTTAAAATAACACAATGTAGCCATGGAGGAATAATATCTCGAAACAATCCGTAGTCTAAATTAAATAAGGTATGTATTACTATACAAGCATATTGACAAATAAACGTAGTATTTAGTCCCCTAGTATGTGCTTGGGTTTATTTAAATAAATCGATAGTTTTAATGCTTGCGAATTTTAACGTTTTAATAAAAGTGTAGTCATTTAATCAATATATATATATATATATTTAGCAATATTGGGCACTTCGTTGATGAGACAGTTTATTAGTCGAGTCTTTTAATGGGTCAAATATCCTAAATATGTTAAATCGAGTTTATAAATAAATTTTTAAATTGATTAGTTTTTAAGTAACAAAAATATGATAATAAGTAAAAAAAGTTTAATTTAGGTAACATGTTGGATGTTAGGAAACCGGAGACAATGTTATATGTATTTGAAAAGTTAACACATTCGCATTTTTAAACAATTTGACTCTCTCATTACGTCTGTTGTAAAAGGTGGTCTCGAACAGTTTTTCGGCGTGAATAGCGGGCTCAGTAGTAGCTCGTGGAGTAAACCGAAAATACCGTTGGGTAGGTTACCGGGTGGTCGATAAGTAGGTGTTTTAAGTTTTATAAACCAATGTCGTTTGATAGGTTAAAAACGTGTTCGAAATAAGGGTCGTGAACCTATTATTAAACATTACGGGTCTACCGGGTCAGTTTTGATATCATTTACGGTTCTCGATTGGGACTTTTGGGTCGAACCAAAGGTATGGCCGTGTAGACGGCACGGCTGTCTACAACTTCCGTCATTTAACCGTCTTATGAAAAGGTATTTTTTAGGGTTAAAAATGGGTCGTAAGAGGTCGTGTTGCAACGCTATAGAAATTATATTTTTTGACCAAAACAAGTCATGTTCGATGTTTTTCACCGATTAATATCTAACTCGTTTCTTGACCGATTTGAGTGATTCGAGTTTTTATGAGTTCTTTTCTACCTCGTCACTTTTTGCTCCAATAGTATCTCGGGGCACTTAATTCTAAGTGATTTGAATTTTGCTCCGAAAGTTACCCTTAACATGTTTATTTCGATGTAAAATACTAGTACTCATTCATCATATTTGATTATTATCGTTTAAACTGGTACAGTAAGGACACCAACGAAATCTTTGAGTTTTAATTGGATTATATTTTACGATATCTAAACCAACTTATTTTCTGTTTTAAATTGAACCTCAAGCACAACTAGCTAACGACTAAGCATACATAGAGAAGAAATGGAGAAGGTGCGATACCTCACAACGGTTGAAGAAAAAGGAACGTGTGTGTGCAAGGTTCTGCGTACTTCCCGATCGAGCTCTAGCATAACATTTAAAATTGATTTGGTGTTTTTTTTCCTTGTGTAAAGGATTTATAGCAGCCATGTATGAAAGTAGCATTCTTTTAACAAGTTATCTACATTTGAGATTTTAAAGATTACATAGGGAGCTGTTATAAGATTTATGGAGTAGCAAGTAATCCGACAAAAATAAAATGGAATGAAGGAGTCGGTGTTTTTGTGCTTTCTTTGGCTCGGCAAAAAAACAAAAACTGTCACTGGTGCGTTTCTCATAATGGTGCAAGAAATGAATTTAAAATATTTTGATCATATCCTTAGCTATGAAAATACACGCACAACATATCTTGGGTACGTGTCCATCCTTTACATGAGCTTTTGTGGTAGTGCCACATAAGTAAAATGAAGGATTATATTTTTGTTTTATAAGAAAGTTGTACTGTGGTATGTATATAGTCGGCAAAAGAAGAAAAAGAAGTTGAATAGTTTTATTTTGTTAACTTTTGAGTATGAGCGGGTATTATTGAAGTCCGGTATTTTAAAAGTTACGCGATTTGAAAGATACACGTTAAACACTAAAAATAAACGCTCAATACAAAATATAAACGTTGACATTCGGATGACGTTGATATTTTGATAAATAAACGAGGACATATAATTTAATACACGTTAACGGGTCGTATAAACGAATGACGCCTAAAAGCTTAACGTAAATTATGAAGTATGCTTGTAAAACAAGAAATTAAAATGACGACAATAGAAAATATTTATATGTCATAACGAGAATTTTCATGCTCGATGACGGACATACGCTTTGCCGATAAATTATAAGGGACACATATTCGATACGCTAATGTTCTAACCTTGCTGGTTAGTCAATAATTTCATATTATTCATAGAACGAATATGATAATTAAAAGTCGGGTAATAAATATTGGTCCGAATATTAGAAATAAGATTAGAGCTCGGTCTAAATGTTAGTATTAAATTTCGGGTTACTACAGTAAATAAATATAGAAAAATAAAAATAAATTTTTTATAATTTCGAATAAAATATTATCAATGATCGGAAAAATAATTAAAATATAATTTAATTAAAATTCACGAGATCTCAGGATTTACATAAGAAAAAAAATAAAGAGGAACAAGTAAAACATTGTAAAGTCGAGAAGTACAAATAAAATAATAATTTAATTATCGAGAAAAATACGAGTTCTCACAGTCGTCCATCCTAAAGGAACTCTGGTCCCTCAGAGTTCAACTGGAGACGGAAAGAGACGGGAATAAATAGGGATACTTTGCTTATCAATGTGTTTGGTGTTTTGAAATCAAAACTATTAGTAAAGGACATTTTTTTACTATGTTACTTTGGGATTAGACCGAAATTATATATTAAATGACTAATCAATCGCTATGTCTTTTCTTTGATAAAGATAGTGTTCAAAGTAAAAGTAGAACATTTCAAAAATTATTTTGATCGTCTTAAGAACTTTTGGATGATTGCATAAAATTATTGTTAAAACACGGGTTTATGCTTACGATTAGAGAAAATCAAATTTCCAACAAACATGATAGAATAGATGCATCGATAATAGGGACAATAAGAAACAAAGGATTTAGCAAGATTATTTCACGAGTGTGGTTGGCGTCACCAACAACGGCTTATTAAGTTCTCGGTGGTCGATACACGATCAAGAGAGAAAAGCCACACAATAAATTTTCAAATCAAAGAAATTATTAAGAAGTCACTTGAGAGTAATTCCAGTAAGATGACAACATTAGCAATGAGAGGCGAAATCAATACGTGGCTCACAAGAATGAATTTCAAGACGATATAGTCTAACACACATCATGACAAATACACGAAATGATCGTTCACGTCCAGTCATAAATCATTATCCGCATCTAGAGACGTCTCGAAATTCTATCAAAATAGATAGAGAAGGTTGGTCAATGTAGAAGCATAACAACATTGAAACTTTCAAGTTTGGTATCAATGGTCTGTAATTAAACGAGTGGTAATAACTAGAACATATATCGTTGAGTAAAGAAACATGTACTTGCAGACACGTAATTTGTTCAAGAAAGAGGTAAGGAAACATGTGCATATGTTATGAACGGGTGCTACTCGCATAATATGTATAAGTTTTCAAAATTTTCATTTATCTAACTTTTTCAAAAACACAAGTAAGAAGTTGGTTCTTGGCCAAATATTTAGGGTGACTACTATTCAGCCTCGCGTGGCTCCTTCTAAATTACGCATAGGTGATCAGGGCATGCACAATTTAGGACTAGCAATGCGATGCTCGGCTTCGTCAAACCAGTATTACATGTCATATATTTAAAATATATATATGATACCAAAAATAGAAATCGGAAGAATTTTTTTATGAATCTTTTTGCAAGTAAATAATTGGGTAGATATTTATTTCAATAATTTTAATGTTACAAGATTTCTTTATAAGAACAAAGTGAAAATACATTGTAAAATTAATGTCAATTAATTTTATAAGGTAACATTAAAGTATTTAATAAGGCCCAATTGGAACACTTTGTAAAATGTTTTGCAAGCAATACCAAATTGAATTCATATGGTGACACGATGATAGCTTACAAAATAGCGAGTGAGTTACATGAGGGTAATAAAGAGTAGTGCAAGACAATCGATGAAATGGTTACACGGTGATATGGTTTCAAAAGGTTTAGTCAAAATTGTCATGAGACACGTGTCAAAATGATAACGAAAGATGTGAAAAAAGAACTTCAAACCTCGACCCCAATCGATGGTACGATAGAAGAAAAGAAAAATAAAATAAAATGACAAATAAGTCATGTATAAAATAGAGGATAAAGGAAATCTGTATGCGTTCGCATCGTAATTCAGTTGACATAAAATGCTTTTAAGAAAGTAGAATATCAGTTCTCGAATAATACAACTAACACGAAAAGTTTCTATTTTTAAACGTTTTCAAACGCAATCAATGTTTGGTAGTTGTAAAATCTCATTCGTTAAAGTTTTATGAACTCAAACAAACTAAAAAACACTTCAAACCATATTTTTAAATTCTATCAGCTTTGACTTTTAAGTTTGACTTTTGAGTCCGACCAGATCAATTGACTCACTAAATGACATTTTCAAAACTCGGAGTCTAAAGCATGTTGGTGTAAAAAGCTGTTTCTGACAACTTTCTGGTTTTACTCGAGACTTGAAACGGATAAAAATGGACAAAAATGCCCTCGCATCAAATCTGTCAACAAAATGATATTTTAAAAATATGGAGAAAATAAGTTCTTAAATTTTACAATTTCAAATGAGCGTAACTTGCTCGTTTCTAAGATTTATGGGTCTAATTTTATGTCATAAACGAACGTCTCAACAAGTAGAAATATATTTTTATGTCTAAAGTTTATAAAAATATTTTCTTGACATCGTTAAATTACATGTAACTTAACTTTTCTGCATAAAGTATATTTTTCGACACCTTGAATTTTAATCAAACTTCATAACGACCCCGAATTTATGTACACACATGACTTGTGGATTCCATAAAGACGAAACAGAATAGATTGTATAATTAAGCATATAAAGAAAAACATAGTACAAAATTGATTTATGAATACCAACGATAATATAAGAAATCAAAAATGGCGCATGAAATCCGTGTCTTCGATTTGAAGATGCAATGCATGAAGGTCTCTTTGCGGCGTGATTTTCCTTAATCACAAGACATACCGAGAAAGAAATGGAACATTAACGGGTTGCACTCCTGGACCGATGTGGTTTAATAAAAAGGGAGGATACAAGTTTATAGAAGTAGAATTGTATTCCAAACAATGGTATCACGAGAGTATACACAACATATAAAAGTAAGCCGATAAAAACAAGCGGTCCAAAACGAACGAGTATGTGGGGTCAGTCGTATCACGCACAAACGAAATAGCAATAGTACTCAGAAAAGTGAGTATGAAAAGTCGGCAGCATATGCGCTCCGAATACAACTATGAATGTCATAACAATATAAAATTATTGTAACAAGATCAATTCACAAGAACAAGAATTCAAGAAATACAGTAAAGGCAGATGTAATCACAGTAATATTCAATGATAATTCATTAAGCACAAAGGCTTTGAAAAGAGATAGTAATTATCGTCATTAGGGTAATGTAATATTTCAAAATTTAATCAAGAGATGAAATACTACAACGATAATTAAAATTAAATAAAAAGGATTAAAGAGTTACCCGCGCAGATATCGAACAACAATGGCAGATTCTTTGTTTGACACTCAGAAACATGAAATATTTGAACTTGCGGTTATAGACTAAGTTTTGAAAACAACTCAGTTCCCTATAACCATCGCTCTGATACCAATCTGTGAGACCCCCAAAATCAGGCAAGGAAACACGTAGGTAGCATAGGGGTAACACGTCATGGTACAAGTAACAATGAATTATAAATGACTCGAAAATGACGTAATAAAACATTTACATTACATAATAAAAGATCAGAGTTTTTAAACAAAGGTCCCAGTGTTTTATAAGCGGGAAAATCTATTATTTAAACATGGTTTTGTAATATATGGTTACCAATAATATAGGATAAACTTCTGACAGCTTTTACCAAAACCAAAGTTTAAAATATAACACAGAAATCTCCAAGCTGATCAAATATCATGCGGGCTCCAATCCAAGCAAAACTTAGTATTATTACCTGAGATTAAACATGTAAAACATCAACACAAAGTTGAGTGATATTCATAGGTTTAGCAGTAAAGTTGTGGAACACAAGCATTCATTTGTAAAACAAGTAATAGGGAAAATGGTTATATACGTCAACCATAGTCCGAAATCATTATTATTGCTATTTAGCTCATGACACCGAAGCTTAACAAAAGGTAAGTTCCCCTAGTGAGTGTTCAGCCTAAACACTCAAGTATAAACAAATGTAATGCGTCAAAGTAATACGAGACGGGTATTGTCAATCCCGATGGATCCACCCATAACATTCGCGCTTAGTAACACAAATAAATTAACGGTGCATGAAATGGTAGGGAAACTTAGTGTCTATGTAAACTAAAAGCAATAATAATAATGGTAATCTGTTCTGGAAAGCATACAAGTTCTGGAAAGCATACAAGATCTGGATAGCATACAAGTTCTGGATAGCATACAGTTCTGGATAGCATACAGTTTTAAATGAATGCGTTCCACCATGTAAAATCTCACCTCGCGTTTAGAAACAATGTATAAGTAGTAAAAAGGGGCTATGAACTCACCTCGAAACAATAACAATGGTTAAAATAGCACAATGTAGCCATGGAGGAATAATAGCTCGAAACAATCCGCAGTCTAAATTAAATAAGTTATGTATTACTATACAAGCATATTGACAAATAAACGTAGTATTTAGTACCCTAGTATATGTTTGGGTTTATTTAAATAAATCGATAGTTTTAATACTTGCGAATTTTAACGTTTTAATAAAAGTGTAGTCATGTAATCAATATATATATATATATATATATATATATATATATATATATATATATATATATATATATATATATATATATATATATATATATATATATATATATATATATATATATATATATATATATATATATATATATATATATATATATATATATATATATATATATATATATATATATATATATATATATATATATATATATATATATATATATATATATATATATATATATATATATATATATATATATATATATATATATATATATATATATATATATATATATATATATATATATATATATATATATATATATATATATATATATATATATATATTTAGTAATATTGGGCACTTCGTTGACGAGACTGTTTATTAGTCGAGTCTTTTAATGGGTCAAATATCCTAAATATGTTAAATCAAGTTTATAAATAAAGTTTTTAAATTGATTAGTTTTTAAGTAACAAAAATATGATAATAAGTAAAAAAAGTTTAATTTAGGTAACATGTTGGATGTTAGGAAACCGGAGACAATGTTATATGTATTTGAAAAGTTAACACATTCGCATTTTTAAACAATCTGACTCTCATTACGTCCGTTGTAAAAGGTGGTCTCGAACAGTTTTTCGGCGTGAATAGCGGACTCAGTAGTAGCTCATGGAGTAAACCGCAAATACCGTTGGGTAGGTTACCGGGTGGTCGATAAGTAGGTGTTTTAAGTTTTATAAACCAATGTCGTTTGATAGGTTAAAAACGTGTTCGAAATAAGGGCCGTGAACCTATTTTTAAACATTACGGGTCTACCGGGTCAGTTTTGATATCATTTACGGTTCTCGATTTGGACTTTTGGGTCGAACCAAAGGTATGGCCGTGTAGACGGCACGACCGTCTACAACTTCCGTCATTTAACCGTCTTATGACAAGGTATTTTTTAGGGTTAAAAATGGGTCGTAAGAGGTCGTGTTGCAACGCTATAGAAATTATATTTTTCGACCAAAACAAGTCATGTTCGATGTTTTTCGCCGATTAATATCTAACTCGTTTCTTGACCGATTTGAGTGATTCAAGTTTTTATGAGTTCTTTGCTACCTCGTCACTTTTTGCTCCAATAATATCTCGGGGCACTTAACTCTAAGTGATTCGAATTTTGCTCCGAAAGTTACCCTTAACATGTTTATTTCGATGTAAAATACTAGTACTCATTCATCATATTTGATTATTATCGTTTAAAATGGTACAGTAAGGACACCAACGAAATCTTTGAGTTTTAATTGGCTTATATTTTACGACATCTAAACCAACTTATTTCTTGTTTTAAATTGAACCTCAAGCACAACTAGCTAACGACTAAGCATACATAGAGAAGAAATAGAGAAGGTGCGATACCTCACAACGGTTGAAGAAAAGGGAACGTGTGTGTGCAAGGTTCTGCGTACTTCCCGATCGAGCTCTAGCATAACATTAAAAATTGATTTGGTGTTTTTTTTCCTTGTGTAAAGGATTTATAGCAGCCATGTATGAAAGTAGCATTCTTTTAACAAGTTATCTACATTTGAGATTTTAAAGAGAACATAGGGAGTTGTTATAAGATTTATGGAGTAGCAAGCAATCCGACAGAATAAAATGGAATGAAAGAGCCGGTGTTTTTGTGCTTTCTTTGGCTCGGCAAAAAACAAAAACTATCACTGGTGCGTTTCTCATAATGGTGCAAGAAATGAATTTAAAATATTTTGATCATATCCTTAGCTATGAAAATACACACACAACATATCTTGGGTACGTGTCCATCCTTTACATGAGCTTTTGTGGTAATGCCACATAAGTGAAATAAAGGATTATATTTTTGTTTTATAAGAAAGTTGTACTGTGGTATGTATATAGTCGGCAAAAGAAGAAAAAGAAGTTGAATAGTTTTATTTTGTTAACTTTTGAGTATGAGCGGGTATTACTGAAGTCCGGTATTTTAAAAGTTACGTGATTTGAAAGATACACGTTAAAAACTAAAAATAAACGCTCAATACAAAATAAAAACGTCGACATTCGGATGACGTTGATATTTTGATAAATAAACGAGGACATATAATTTAATACACGTTAACGCGTGGTATAAACGAATGACGCCTAAAAGCTTAACGTAAATTATGAAGAATGCTTGTAAAACAAGAAATTAAAATGACGACAATAGAAAATATTTATATGTCATAACAAGAATTTTCATGCTCGATGACGGACATACGCTTTGCCGATAAATTATAAGGGACACATATTCGATACGCTAATGTTCTAACCTTGCTGGTTAGTCAATAATTTCATATTATTCATAGAACGAACATGACAATTAAAAGTCGGGTAATAAATATTGGTCCGAATATTAGAAATAAGATTAGAGCTCGGTCTAAATGTTAGTATTAAATTTCGGGTTACCACAGTAAATAAATATAGAAAAATAAAAATAAAATTTTTATAATTTCGAATAAAATATTATCAATGATCGGAAAAATAGTTAAAATATAATTTAGTTAAAATTCAAGAGATCTCAGGATTTACATAAGAAAAAAAATAAAGAGGAACAAGTAAAACATTGTAAAGTCGAGAAGTACAAATAAAATAATAATTTAATTATCGAGAAAAATACGAGTTCTCACAAAGAATCCAAACATCGTTGATTTCCATGGATTTCATTTCCTCATTCATCGCAACTATCCATTTTGACTTTTCTGGATCAGACATTGCGGATCGATAGTTAGCAGGTTCACCAAGATCCCCTACTTCCTCCTCCTCATCCTCTATGTAAAGACATAGTTTGTCTGGCGCACGTATGGTTCTTTGAGACCTACCTGGAGGAATTAATTCCGGTGGAACTCCCAGACTTTCTGGTTCTACAGGAATTTCTCCGCTAGTATTTTCAGAAGGCAATGTATCTTCTTGAATTTCTTCAAGATTATAATTTCTCCCACTGATTTCTTGATTTACAAGATCACTTTCAAGGAAGTCTCCATACCGAGCTACAACTACTTTGTTCTCATCCGGATAATAAAAGTAGTAACCCATAGTTTCCTTAGGGTAACCTACAAAGATACATTTTACTAAGCGTTGTTGGAGTTTATCTCCAGAGTCACGCTTCACATACGCCTCACAACCCCAGATTTTCAAATAAGACAAATATGGATTCTTGCCATGCCATAGTTCATATGGTGTCTTATCAACCTTCTTTGGGAACCATATTCAGAATACGAACAGCAGATTCAATAGCATAATCCCAAAAGGATAATGGTAAAGTTGTAAGATTAAACATAGATCGCACCATATCTAATAATGTACGATTTCTCCTTTCAGATACACCATTTTGTTGTGGAGTATATGGAGAAGTAAGTTTCTGAACAATTCTATTCTCACTTAAATAATCTTTAAACTCTTGACTTAAATATTCACCACCTCGATCAGAACGAAGAGCTTTAATCTTCTTAGTTGTAACTCTACTTCTGCTTTAAACATTTTGAATGTTTCAAACACCTCATGTTTATGCTTAAGTAAATAAACATAACCATAACGGATATAATCATCCGTAAACGTTAAGAAGTAGCTAGCACCTTTCCTTGACACATGTCTAAGTGGTCCACACACATCAGTATGTATCAAACCAAGTAGTTCAGTAGCCCTTTCAATATTGCTATTAAAAGGTTTCTTGGTCATCTTTCCAGAGATACAAGATTCGCATTTATCAAATGATTCATCATTGATATGTTCCAAAATACCATCACGTTGAGGCTTTTGTATGTGAGTCTTCCCAATATGGGCAAGTCTACAATGCCAAAGATAAGAAGAGTTCTTGTCTAACTTTCTCTTCTTATTCATGCTAAAAACAAAATTATTTTTCCTCTTGGAATTACTATCATGCATGTTAATTTCAAAAACACCATTCACAGAAATTGCATCAAAATAGAATAAACCATCTTTGAAAACAGAAATTCTATTATTATCAATTGTGTGATTAAATCCAAGATCCAACATACAAGAAAAGGAAATGACACCCCTAACAATTGAAGGTGCATAATGACAATTATTTAAAAACAGTACTAAACCCGAAGGTAAAACTAATTTAAATATTCCTATAGCTTCAACCGCTGCTTGTGCGCCATTGCCCACTTGCAGAAATTGTTCCCCATAGGAAAGCTTCCTCTTCAACTCAAATCCCTGCAGGGTATTACAAATGTTAATACCACATCTCGTATGATATACCCAGGAGTTTGATTTGTATGTAAGATTAAATAACTCTATCACAAATAAGTTACCTAAAGATGCTGCAGCAGCTAGCTCAGCCTTCTTCTTATGTTCTTGCATTTCATGGAGATGGAGAGAGCAATTTCTCTTCCAGTGTCCAGTCATCTTGCAGTGGTGACAAGTCTCATCTTTCTGAGATTGACCTTTCTTGACAAAGTTCTGCTTTGATTTTGATGGAGTCGCAACTTGTTTGCTCTTATCAACCTTGCCTTTGCCTTTCTACTTCTTATTCACTTGTGGTTTTGGTTTAGTCACTCTACCCTTTTGCACATAAAGTACTTGAGGAGTAATAGTGGATGCCTTATCTTTCAACCCCTTTTCAAAGTCAATGAGCATTGCATGCAGATCATTAACCGTCTTCCCCGTGCAATGCATATTATAGTTACAAACGAAATCATTGAAGTCCAAGTTAATAACCATATTATGATCAAAGGGTTGTCCTAGTGCGATGAGTTGTTCCATATAACCCCTCATTTCCATATAATGGGCACTTACGGACTTTCCAGGAGCTTGCTTGCAACTATGTAGAGCATCAACCAAATCATAGATCTTTACAGCTTGCGGCGTTTCATACACTGCGTTGAGTTCATCAAGCATTAGCTGAGGTGAAAATAGCTCATACTTCCTTTGAAGTGATGGAGCCATTTTCCCTAACATTACAGCAGCCACCTCATGGTGCTTCTTAACTTAGCAGCGTGTTGAAGCCTTTCCGCATCAGATGCTCCTTCAGCAAGATCCTCCGCAAATAGAGTAGTGAAGATATCAATAGTACCAGCTGCTCTCAGAACAATTCTTAGTGAGCGATACCAGTCATTGAAATTAGGGCCAGTAAGTTCAGGCCATTCAAAGAAAGCTTTGAACGCCGAGCTTATTGTCAGATTGTTTTCGGGTTGAGCCATTTCTACAGAAATAAGTTCAAACATTAGTATTTTTTATAATACAATTCAAGAAAATAAAATTACCCCGGTAATAAAACCATAGTATTTTCCTTGAAAAACTAGAATCCATATCGACATAGATTTATCACATCAGTTGGTCTGCTAGTGACAAATGTATTCAACACACTAACTTGTCGAACAATAATTGACAAACAAATTTGCAATTTCTAGATACGTTAGGGATTTACATTGCCAAAATCATTTGCATTGTAAACATGTTTCATCCCTACTTTACGCCCTAAGTTTCCAGTTCTTACTGAGTAACTTAATTAAGTCGACTAATCTAAAGAACGTAAAACCTTCATGTGCAATCTTATTCAGTCATGAAGTTTTCTCTCCATTACAAAATCGTCCAATATCTTATATGACGACAATTGTAACTTCAAGTATTCATCAATTAGATGGCATATGACTTAAATTTTTAGGGTATAGATTTTGGTGTCAAAATCATGTATGGAGAAGCATGCATACATCTCCATAACACAAGTTTAATAAAAACGTTTAGTAAACTTTTTGGTGAGACTAAAATTTCATCATATATTTGTAAGTTGAGGTATTGGTTAAACCAATTAAAGATTTTACACACAACTAAATTCACACCGTACTTTTTCTAGAACTTAGCTATAGCACAAAGAAATAACCTTATTCATTGTGTTTCGGATGTGAATTAATGCAGTTAAATGAACCTTAAAGAACTAAACAAATAACAACCGTAGGTAATTCCAATTTTGACGCACAGGCGAGCCGGGAATTTGGTCAACGCTGAAGCATAACACCTCCTTCCTTAACCGGGTACTTGACCAGCGGTGCGTTATACCCACTTTATAGTTTGCCAAAATTGAGTAGGCCGTTAAGTTGCTATTGCAATTCTAATCAACGCAAATCATATGTAATTTAGACCTCAAAACAATTCATTAATTTTGATAAGATTTAGTCCATATTATTTTTCTTAAAAAAAACTACCCTTGTTTACAACATACAGTATAAAAACGTATGAAAACAAGTAGTACAAAAAAACTCAATCAAATAGCCACATGCATAACAATTTATTCAAAGAACATCAAATCTAGAGTTTTTATAAACATAAAAGTCTTCCCTAATTTTAAAACTTTGAATCAAATAAAGCAAATAGCACTCAAAATTATATGATCCGTAAAAAACATGCATGTTTATTACGGATCTCCCACATTCTCTTAACAATTAAAAAACTACGGATCGTAACCACACATGACATAACAATTAATTCATGCAAAACATCTAAAGTTAATTACCATGTAATTTTAGTATTTACAAAAAAATAATTTTTTTTAATAAAAAAATTGGCCAGATCCGATTTTAAAAACAATAAAAAACAAAAACCCTAATTTTTATAAAACCTAAAAAACAACATGTAATTTTTAACACAAATCAATATTAGTTAAAAAACTTTAGATCTTGATAATTATAATCATGTTAAAACGGATCTCGATGCCACTGAAGGTTTATATTTATCATAACAATTATAAAAACCCTAATATGGATCAAAGCACATACAGCGAAAACAAATTAACAAGATCATTAATTTAACACAATTATAATTAACCAAGATTAGGGTTACATACCTTTATCCTAGCAAGATCTACAAGTCGACGGAACGATCACCGGTAGAGATATATCACGAACACCACCAGGATATAGTCTAACGTAAGACTACACCACGGTCATGTACACACGTGATATGGCGAGTTAACCGTGAGTCTAACACGAACAAACCGAGCTTCCAAGTCTATGAAAGATCTACCCAACAACCCTAGAGAGGGGCTAAGACTAGATCTAGAATAGCTTAATGAAAATCAAAGAAGAACCATATTTGGGTGTTTGTTTGGCCGACGGTTAGGAGCAAAAAAGAGAGATGTGTATTAAAAATTATGAAGCCCTTTGGTTTGTTTATATACACCTTGGAAAAAACTTTTCCTCCAAGGTTTAAACAAATTAAGGCAACAAAATATTTTCCCTTCCATTTGTCTCCTTCTATGGCCGGTTATACACAAGCCCACAAAGGGGTTTCCGGAACTTTTCCGACACCTTCTTTTAGCTTCTATAACATTCTATAACGGTCGTTTAATACTTAACTTTTAATTACTTAACGATCGTTAGTTTAAGCTACGGTTTGATTTAATAAATATAATAAATATATTTAATAAATAATTTAACCCTTCACGTAATGTGTGCAATCCCGTGATCTCGAGTTCGATCCTATCACACGACAATCGATTTTAAGTCCATAAACTTTCAGAGTCAACACCAACGTTACTTTTCAAATGTGTTTCTAAAATGATTATTTATTATCTATAGATATATCTATATCTATATTTAAAACTATTTTATAAAGCATTTGGGACTTTCTTAAAATAGGAAAGCTGAAAATTCAGATTTTTTACCTACTAAATAAAGCAAGTTGTTGATATATTCATCAACATTATATATACTATAACCTTTTCTAACAACTTTTTGCAGCAAACTTTTGTAACAACCTTTTAAAATAACATTTTTTTTCTTTTAAATTGAAAAATCTTTTTACTTATTAATTATTTTTATAATCTAATTTCACTATATTTTTTAAAAATTTGTGCTTTTTAATTTGATATCCATTTTAGTATATTTTTATTAACTTTTAGTCTTTTTCAATTTTAGTAGGTTTTTTAATTCGATTTTTATAACTTTACAATGAGTAAGAGATTAATATTTGTTAGTCTCAAAATTCGTTATTGAGTACTCGCTGCCGCATTACGTGAATACTATTCTAGTATTTAGTTGATTGATTAAAGAAGGCTTTGCAAAAGCAAAACAAGTCATTAGTTCAATCTCGTAACTAAAGTCACTTCAACATGTATTGTCTCGGCTAAGCTTTTGTGAAAGTCAATAAATATATTATGTGATTCTACCTTCAAAATAAACAGAACAATATAAAGCGGAACATACGAAGCGAAAGCTTTTATTTAGTATCAAAGTTACAATTCGAAAGCTATAAAGAAAACTAATGATATGACTTCTATTTATAGAGAACCAATGTCCTAAAACATATCAAACAAAAACATACTAAAAATAACAAAGCTTGTATGATAAGCCAAACAAATTTACTAAACAAACCCTAAAGTTTAACTCATTTTCCAACAATCTCAACCGTGAGTTCAACTTCATACGAAACTTCAAAACAAACGAATCTTGGTCTTCAAATTCAGATATCCGAATACCAAATTCCAAACGCCCCTTGGGAGTTTAAGTCACTTTTCGAACAATCTCCACCGTGACTTCAACTCTATTCGAAACTTCAAACTAAACGAACATTCCGTCTTAATTCGGAATTCCAAACGAACGAACGAATAAACGATCGAATCAAAAAAATAGCAAACAAACAAACAAACGATCGAATCTGAAAACGATCTCAAACAAACAAACAAACGATCGAATCTGAAAACGATCTCAAACAAACAAACAAACGATCGAACCTGAAAACGATCCAAACAAACAAACAAATGATCGAACCTAAAAACGATCTACCAAACAAACGACGTAACCTGAAAACGGTCAACGAAACAAACGACCGAACCTGAAAACGGTCAACCAAACAAACGATCGAACCTGAAAACGGTCAACCAAACAAATAAATCGCCCCAAACGATCATCACCAAAGACTATCAAATTCGAACAACTAGCTTCAAAAACCCGACGAACAACAAATTTCAAACGATCTGATGCTTATCAAATCTTCAAACACCTGACGATCTCAAATACCGAATAATTACTTCACCGTAAATTAATTATCTCCAGAAATTCTAAAACCATCAAACTCGAATAACCAACTTCAAAAAATCCGTCCAACAACGATCCCAAATTCTCCAAAACCGAAAAATGATCAAATATTCACCGATCTCAAATCCAAATACAAATGTAATGGCCCATTATGTATCTCCACCAAAACTCTTTACGAACAAAATATACGAGAATGAATTCAAAAGAAAAAGAATAATAACACAAAACAAATCTAAAAGCAAATTAAACCCAATCCAAATATTTTAATTGTGTATACCCGTATCCTAAAATTTCAAAGCCATCCAACACATAATGAAGTAAATCAGATCCCACTTAATATCCAATGTTTTAAAACCCAGGTTGCTGGGTCCGAGTCAATCCGGGTCGACCCATTGTTAATATCAAACGAATTCCAACACATGGACAATAATCCCAAACTCGACAAAGACAAACTTTAATCCGAACAAACCCACAAAATTTTTTTTCTCTTCTTCTTCATATTGACGAATCGAACCACGCTCTGATACCACTTGTTGGATAATTCAAACGAACAATACCCAAAGCGGAAGCTTTTATTAAATACCAAAGTTACAATCCGAAAGCTATAAAGAAAACTAATGACATTGACCTCTATTTATAGGGAACCAATGTCCTAAAATTTACCAAACAAAAACATAGTAAAAATAATAAAGCTCCAAACAAACCCTAAAGTTTAACTCACTTTCCAACAATATATACATTTACTTTATATAATTTATATTATGTTTATTACTCCCTCCGTCCTATATTAAATGTCCACATTTGACTTTTTAAATCTTATTTTTTTTAACTTTAACCAAAGGTAACGATTTTTGTGTTATATAATATTTGATAATAATTATACTAATGAAAAATACATTTGAAAAACAATTGATTCATATATTTTACATCAAGTATTATATATAACACATATAAATATTTAAGGTCAAAATTGACAAAAAAAACTAAAAAAATTCAAAGTGGACATTTAATATTAAACGGAGGGAGTATATATTATTAAAATATAAAAACATTTGTTCAATTATGTTTTTGATGAAAACTAAAATCGAAATTTTTGATCTTTTTCTATAAATTTTCGTTATCCTTTTCTGTTTTTTGAAAAGTAAAAACCATATCGTCAGTTTTGGATTAACCATATTAGTATCAGTCGTAACAATTAGTTATTTGTATGGTTTTAAAAAGCTCTAAAATGCTTCAAAAAAGTTTCACAAAAACATGAGGTTTGATCTCCACGTTAGCTATAGAGTAAAAATTAATATGATAAGTAACAAAATGTGATATGTCGCGATAAACTGAGATTTATAAAGATTTTTTTAAATTCAATTTTGATAAATATCGTATTTTTTTATATAATAATTAAAAATATTACATTCAAAAATAATTTCTTAACTTTATCCCTATGCAATATACTTTTTTGTAACCTCAATATATTTAAAATTTATATTTATACTCTCATTAAGCATAAGGAGGATCTCAAGAAGTTGGATGAAGAGATTGACATGGGTAATGGATCTTCAGTGGTTGCTGCTAAACGTGTAGAGGTGATTAACTCCATTCAAAGTATTAATAAATCTTTAGCATTGGAGTTAGCTCAGAAAGCAAAAATAAAATGGGCCATTGAAGGGGACGAGAATTCTCGTTTCTTTCATGGGGTTCTTAACAGAAAGAGGAGTCAAATGAATATTAGAGGCGTTATGACCGACGGTATATGGTGTGATAATCCTAATTTGGTCAAGGCTGAATTCTTCAATCACTTCAGATAACGTTTTGACCAACCTTCTTCCCAACATGCATCGATTTCTATGAACTTCCCGAACACCTTAACGATCGATCAACGTGATATTTTGGAAACTTCTGTCACCAAAGAGGAACTCAAACGCGCAGTCTGGGACTGTGGGATGGACAAGTCCCCTGGTCCAGATGGTTTTACGTTTGGCTTCTATAGACATTTCTGGTTTCTTGTGGAGGATGACATCTTTAATGCTGTGAATCACTTCTTCACGCATGGGGATATTCCAAAAGGATGCAACTCTTCTTTTATTGCGTTGATTCCCAAAGTTTTGAATGCTAACTTGGTTAAAGACTTTAGACCTATTAGCCTCATCGGCAGCGTTTATAAAATCATTGCTAAAATCATGGCGAATCGTCTTGTAGGGGTGCTAGACAGCATTGTTAATGAAGTTCAGTCGGCTTTCATTGCAGATAGACAAATTCTCGATGGCCCATTTATTATTAACGAAATTATTCAGTGGTGCTCCCTGAAGAAGTAACAAGCGGTTATGTTTAAGGTAGATTTTGAGAAAGCCTTCGACTCAGTTAGATGGGACTTTCTTGACGAGGTGCTTTTTAAATTCGGATTTGGGGTTAAATGGAGAAAATGGATCCAAAGTTGTCTAAGCTCGTCTCGTGGCTCTATCCTTGTTAATGGCAGCCCTACGGAAGAATTTCAGTTTTACAAAGGACTTAAACAAGGTGAACCGTTATCCCCTTTCTTATTTATTCTCATCATGGAAAGCCTTCACTTATCTTTTGATCGGGTTGTAAACGCCGGGTTATTTTCTGGGATCCAACTAAATAACTCGGTTACTATTTCCCATATGTTTTTTGCGGATGATGCGGTGTTTGTGGGACGTTGGTGTGACTCTAATATTGATACACTTGTCAATGTTTTGGAGTGTTTTCATAGAGCTTCTAGTTTGAAAATCAATATGTGTAAAAGCAAGATTATGGGTATAAATGTGGAGGCGGAAAAAGTGAACCTTGCGGCTACTAAACTTGGATGTTTAACCCTTCAATCACCATTTACGTATTTGGGTACTAAAGTTGGAGGCCTTATGTCTAGGTCGGATTCTTGGCAGGAGGTTGTGGAAAAAGTCAAGTCCCGTCTCTCTAAATGGAAAATGAAAACTTTATCCATTGGGGGTCGTTTAACTTTGCTGAAGTCGGTCATTGGACCAATCCCCATTTATCATATGTCCATCTACCGAGTTCCAAAAGCAGTTCTTCATGAGATGGAATCTATTAGAAGTCGCTTCTTCAATGGTCAGGATAATACCAGCAGTAGGGCTTCGTGGTGTAGTTGGAGTAAAATTTCCACAACAAAAGAGAAAGGAGGCCTAGGAGTTGCTAGTTTATATGCTCTTAATCGTGGGCTCATGATGAAATGGATCTGGAGATTCTTTACTCAGAAAAAATCTCTATGGGTGCGTGTGGTCCAGGCTATTCATGGTGATGACGGAAGTATCTCCAAGACCATTAAAATAGGTGGCAAATCATGTTGGTTGAATATTGTGAAAGAAATGCAGAATCTTAAAGCTCAAGGGGTTAATTTTTTCGACTATTTAAAATTCAAGTTGGGGGATGGTGCTATGGCTCTTTTCTGGGAAGATCATTGGAGTGACCGTGGGGTTTTAAAAAACTTGTTTCCTAGAGTGTATGCTTTGGACAAAAATAAAAATATCAGTGTCAAAGACAAGATTTCTGATCTAGACTTAAATCATTCTCTCCGTCGGCCGGTTAGGGGTGGTATTGAGGAGATGCAGTACAACGAGCTTGCTGAATTGGTTGCTAATGTCCACCTGGTTCCTCAAGCAGACAGGTATATTTGGTCCTTGGATAGCGCTCATTCTTATTCTGTGAGTTCCATGCGTAACGTTCTTGACGATAAACAGTTCCCCTTGATCTCCTCTCCCACGCGATGGGTTAAATCTATTCCCATCAAGGTCAATATATTCGCTTGGAAAGTTAAGTTGGATGCTATTCCGACTAGACTTAATATATCCCGAAGGGGTATGGATATTGAATCAATATCATGCCCTGTTTGTGATAATGGCGTAGAGTCCACTGGGCATCTTTTCTTTTCTTGCAGTTTAGCTACCACTTTAGCTGTGAAAATTGCTCGTTGGTGGGACGTTCCCTATGTAGAGATCAACTCATATAGTGAATGGCTTTCTTGGTTGATTTCCTTACGTCTATCATCTAAGTGTAAGGCCATGTTAGAAGGTGTGTATTACGTGATGTGGTGGTTTATTTGGATGGTTCGTAACAAGATCATTTTCGACACCAAAGTTCCAGAGAAGGCGACTCTGTTTGATAATATCCGTACTTCTTCTTATAATTGGTGTAGATTTCGTTGTAAAGCCTCGTTCAGTTGGGACGAATGGCTAAAAAATCCTTATCTTATTGTTGTGTAATCTAGCTTCTTGCTAGTTTTCATTTAATAAAATCTATCGATGTTCAAAAAAAAAATAAGTTACAATAACTTAACCATACCGTCACACCACCCCTCACACCATTCTACTCATGCAATCATTTCTGTATTTTATTATCTTGATACACACGAACAAAATTAAAATCATAGATAAAAAAAATAATATAAAAAGCAGTATTTCTTTGAAAACAATCATTACCCAAAAAAAAAAAAAAAGAACCTAGGGTTTGAAATTTATGAGTCAAGTAACAACAACCCCAAAATTTGGACTTTTTTTCCCTCCCTCAAATTCACCCAAAGCAATAAATTCCCCTCTTTATCACCTATTCACATTCATAAATAAATTTATTAAATTTTCATTCATTCACCCAATTTTTATCTTCTTTTAAAACAATCAAATTTTTTCACAATCAAATATCACCAGCTAACAGATCCCTAACGGTATATTCCTTTTTATTAATCAATTCTTTTTTAATTATTCCCTGTTTAGGTTTCCCTTAGGCGTTTGCGATAATTCGATTAGTTTGAGAATATCCGAATATGTATATTTTGGTTAATTCATATATATTTGATTGATTGTTTATTGTTTTTTATAAAACTAAACCTTATTATTTGTTAGCGAATTGAAATTATGGTATAATCTGTTTAGGGATAGGGCGCGAGTCTTTTAACTCATGTTTACCTAGCGCGGTTTCTTGTAAATGTGGCCTGTAGTCGTGGTTTGTCAAGTTTATATCCCTGGACCGCTAGACTTTCTTGGTGGTGGTTATTGATGTTCTATGAATTACGTTTTTGAGAAGATAAACAAATTACCGTATTGCCTGTAGCTTTAGTTGTCGCCTGTAATTAATGGTCATTTGTGTTGGTTAATCGGATGAGGTTTTTCCTGTGTAGCTAGCGAGGTTTCTTGTAAATATGGCATTTAGTCGTGGTTGTTATGAGATGTAATCTATGTAGTTTAGTTTCTCTATATCCGTTGACTGTTGGCGATATGAAACGAGTAAACGAGGTTTTTCTTGTTTAGGGAGCGGGCAAGATTCTTTTGACTCGTGTACGTGAACCATGTGGTTGTTTCTGACCTGCTCCAAGATGTTTGTCCAGCGAGGGAGGGTTGAACCTCAGATGTCTTGTAAATATTGCTTGTAGTCGTGGTTGTTATGAGATGTAATAGTTTAGTTTCTCAGATTTATATCCATTGACTGTTAGCAATGTTTACCTGACCGATCGACTTTCTTGGTGGTGGTTATTGGTCTTTTATGAACATCGTGTTTGAGAAATTAGGTTGACTGTATTGCGTGTAGCTTTGGTTGTGACCTGTAATGGTGATTTGTGCTGGTTGTACGGGGTTGATATTGATGTAATTGTAGTGATTTAAGTTTAGAGGGTGTTTGGGAGTTTTTGATTGCGTTTTGAGGAAATTATTTGATTATTGCGTCTGTGTAACAGCAGATAAATAGAAAAAAATACGGTGTTTGGTTAATGGAAACATTATTTAAAAACATGATTATCTGCATTATCTTTAAGAGTATAATGAGGGCCGTAAAAGTAGGCTGACACCAGCTTTTGAGAACAAGGAATCTGTTTTCAAAACCTTGATTATCTGAATTAATTTTTATGTAAAAGCTGATATGAAAAAAGTAGGTTGCTGCTAGCTTTTGAGAATGCTGTTATATCGTATTATCGTGTTTAAATATAGATTATCTGCATTATCTTATAGAATACACGTAGTTTTGAAATAAGTGACACTAGTTTTTGTAGAGAACGCTGAATGTTCTGAAAACACAGATTATCTATCATTTCTAAGAGAGTACAAGGCTATAAGTAGTTTTGAAAAATTGGGTTTACTCTAGCTTTTTAGAACACAGAATCTAGATTATCTGCATTATCTTAGAGAGTGTACACAGTTTTGAGAAGTAGAGTGTTTTGACTAACATGTACATGGTTTACATGGGGTATTTGTGTGACTGTTTCTGAACCTTTTTCTGGTCACCCCCAAGATGTTGATCTAGTGAGGCTTGAACCCAAGACCTCTTGTGAGGATATCAGGACGCCTGACCACTAGGCCAGCTTCATGGTGGTTATTGGTCTTTGATGAATTACATGTTTGAGAAATTAGATTAACCATATTGACTGTCACTAATGGTGATTTGTGCTGATAGAGTTCAACATGGCTGAGCTGTATGTTCAAATGTTATCGTTGTAATAATACTATACTAGGAATATACTTTAGACTTTTAGAGGGCGTTGGGGAGGTTCTGATTGAGTTTTCTATCAAATTCTTTAATCATTGCGTGTATGTAACGCCGGATAATTTAGAAAAACGTCCCTGAAAAAAGTGACTATCTGGGTTATCTTTTAAGATGATAACGAGTTTTTAAAAAGTATGTTGACATTAGCTTTGAAGAACACATAATCTATTTTGAAAACTTAGATTATTTGAATTTCTTAGAGAGTATAATCATTTTAGAAAAAGTAGGTCGACACTAGGTAATCTGTTTTCAAAACGTAGATTATATGCATTATTCTATATTTGTAGTCTCGAAAAAGTAGGTCGACGCTATCTTTTGAGAAAGGCAGAATCTGTTTTCGTAAAGTTAAATAATCTGTATAGCGAGTATACTTAGCTTTGAAGACGCATAATCTGTTTTGAAAACGCAATCTCGAGACCTCCTTAACCCTTGTTGAATTTTCGATAAATTATTTACATGGGTGTAATTGTAATTGTAATTGTTGTTGCAGGGTTTTGTTAGTGTTTTGTTTAGTGGAGGCGTGTTGATGGAATTAACCCAGGAAACGATTGGATCATAGATAGCTGTATCATTACAGTGGGTGAAATACCGAAATATTTTGGATATTAAAAGCTGGATTGATTTGATTTATATGTTCAGTTTATCTGAATATGGAGTCAGAAATCACGAGTCCTTCGACGAGTATGGTCAAATGTTGTGATTCTGGTTGTAGTTATTGTCATCCAAGTAACGGGTCTTATTCCGGGACATGGTTACGATCAGTAAAACGGAAAGTAGATGAGTATGAAGAAGAAGGCCACAAATTCTTTATACCAGGTCTTGTAATTCCTGCTGTAGCTCGTGTGGAGATTGAAAATGAGTGTGACGTGCTACGTGAGATGGTTAGTAACCAACAACGCACGATTCAAGATCTCATTGCTGATTTAGAGGAAGAAAGATATGCGTCTTCTTCAGCTGCTAATGAAGCCATGTCTATGATCTTGAAATTACAGCGTGAAAAAGCTGAAGTTCAAATGGAGGCTCGACAGTTTAAACGTTTTTCTGAAGAAAAAATGGCTCATGATCAACAAGAGCTTATGGCATTAGAGGAATTGTTGTATAGAAGGGAGCAGTCGATTCAGTCTCTGACATGTGAAGTTCAAGCTTATAAACATAGGATGATTAGTTTTGGACTTACGGAGTCAGAAGCTGACGGGGATAAAAGTTTTTTAACACATGAGAATAGTATCGCCACGAATTTAGAAAGCCAATTTGATTTCATGGCATATGAGTACCCTCCTTTGAAATGCGACAATTTGAATGAAAATACTGTGTACCCGGAAAACACTAGCGAAACAGTTGATATAGAAAAATATGCTTTTGGTGAAACCCCACGCTCTTTAAAAGATATAGAAGAAAGAATTAACCAACTGGAGAATAGTCCTACACCGAGTCAACCGATTCTTGAAAAGGTCATAGTCGGTCATTCACCAATGAAGACACACTCGAGAAGATTTTCTAGTGATAGCGCAAGCTCGTACTTTGCAACGGTTAAGGAAGATGTCACATCAGATTCATCTAGACTTGCAAACGAATTTCCTAGTTTTAAAAAGGTGGAGACGGTATCTGATTTTGGAGATGAAATGAGTGACAGGATTTATACTATTGACTCGATACATGACATAAATAATGATCCTAAGGCTAATATTGGTACTTATGATGATTTCATGAGTAGTCCTAAAGAGTTGTCGTCTCGTGATGATATTGAAGATCCAGAAGTTAAGAAATTATATGCTAGGATTCAAGCACTCGAGGCAGATAGGGAATCTATGAGGCAGACACTTATTTCTATGAGGACAGATAAGGCTCAGTTGGTATTGTTGAAAGAAATAGCTCAACATTTGTGCAAAGAAATTTCACCACCAAGCAGGAAGCCTATAAAAAAACCCGCTGCTAGTGTGGGTTCAGCATTCCTTTCAGTGTTCATGGTAATCCAGCTTTACTTTTAGGATTTCCAATTTGTTTCATTTAATTTTTAAAGAGTTGATTTTGGTAGTTGCTTGCTTGTGATGTCTTAGGTTACCCCACGTCAGCTTTCTCTCTCTAGCGACCTAGTGCGACCTATTTGCCCCAACAAGGCGACCTAGTTGAAAAATAAATATTTAAAAAAATAAAATTACATTTAATTAAAAAACATTACATTTAAATTAAAAACGTTACATTAAAATTAAAAACATTAGACGATTATGTGCACCCTGGTAATCTCTATGTATGTACCCTCGTTTTTTGAGAGGGTTTCATGCTTCGTAAGCCGATTGACAAGCTTGCGTAAATACTGCAAGCTCACTTGTAACTTCATCCTCGTGAAGAGTCGCCAAAAAATAATTCATAAGACATTGTAGTTTGGAGAATTGTGGGGTTAATTTGTGTGAAAAATGGTTGAATAAATGGGGTATTTATAGAGATAGAAGGTTAAATTTAAAATTTAAAAAAAAAGGTTTTTTTTTTAAAATTCTAACGGTAAACAAAACACTCCCAAAACACTCCCAAACTCGAGCGCTTATAAGACCGAATAGGCTGGGATCTAACTGCACGGTCGCCACAACGGGAGGACCGAGTGCGAATCGGTGGCGACCTATTTAAAAAACCGCCGTTGCGGGTAGCCTTAGTGTCCAAATTCTTTTTCTGTATTTGTTTTGTAAAATTGCTGCTTATTTTGTCATCTTGCAGTGGATTGCATCACTTGGTTACTGGAGAAGGAAGTCACAACGAAACAAGTAAGTTGTGATTATTTGTCTTATAAACTGATATGCGTTATATATTTATATGTTGAGTTGGCTGCCTTTAATTGCATTATGTAGCTGGATAGTTTAGAGGTTGCAAATCTGACATTTTTCCTTATGATTGGATCTATATGGGTTATGTTCTATACATGACAAACGAAATGGGTTAAGCTAACATATTTAGTTAGAAAAGAAACAGGTCAAATCACTAAAATGGTTTGAATGGGTCAGATCAATTGAAAGTCGTCTAGAAAGTCTTAAATGCATGAAAACATCTTTATTGAAAAGGTAGCAATAGTTTTGTACTGTAATTATCTTGATGACTGGCCTACCCGCGTTGAACAGCACTTTAATTTAATGGTTTTGACCCATTACCCAGCCCGCGGAATACACCACTAGACGGCTTCATCATGATAGAATTTTGACATGATTACTTCTTCTGCCCTTTACGTAAGGCAATTTGAAAACGTCTAGTTATTATCTGTATGGGCAATGAGGCTACCTAATATATTAGTACATGAATCATTCTTTGTTTTCTGATGTATTATGGAAACGGAAGGAGTACGTGACCAACGATTATTACAATTTTATGCTCAGAAGTCAGAACCAACTTGGTCAAATGATGGACACAAATTAATATTCATACACTTAACATCCATAAATATCAAATTTTAGAGAAAAACCCTTATGCTGCTGGATAGTATGTTCATGGCACTGTTCTGTATGAAGCACATAACATTACTGGATAGATATAGCTGTAAAGATGGATATGCATAACTCTTAAGTTTTCACACACTTGGTTGACGAACACTGATATCCTTTTTATTCATCTTCCTTTGGGTTTTCCAGGCACATTTTTAATGTGTTGGCGAGCAATGCAGGCTTGCTAATGCTTCTAGACAAGGGGCCTCAGATGGGGCAATGGAGGTGCCTTTCAAGTACCCAAGTTTGAAAAATCAACCTCAAAAGTATTTTGTATCCATCTCTCTGATCGTTAGAGATATTCCAACTCTTTGATTTCCATCAGTTTCATGTTCTGTTAGAATTTATGATTTTTTCATATTTCTATTGAAATATCCTCAGGGAATTTGTTTAATTGCACTGCTCCGTTAGCTTATGAAGTGTTATTTGTTATTTTCTTGCGAGTGTGGATACAAATATGGTCCTTGTAAGATTTGATGGAATTGCACGGTTAGCATTATTCTAATATGGATACGTGCTCATTACATAACTACATTTTCGAATATGATTTTTGCATCATTTTGTGGATTTATGCTCACCAACTGTCTTAACTGTATAGTCTTGTCTATTTGTTCTATTCTTTGTGTTATGAACAAAGTGAATCTGATAGTTTTGTGTCGTTTCAGAAGCGTTTTATTCTCGAGGAATGCTAGAACCACATAATGTTTACAAAAAAAACATCCACATAACGATGTGGCAAATCATTTGGACCAATTATTGTCTACTTTCTCCACTAACTACTTGTTTCATAACAAATCATATTGGTACACCTCATTATGTGGAAGTTTTTTTGTAAACTTTTTGTGGTTTTAGCAATTCTCTTTATTCTCACTTAACTCGCTCATCACGCATTTGGATTGGTGACCCGGACCAGACCGTATAATTTCAATCCGAGATTTTGGACTAATTCGGTCCTCGGTCTGGTCCTACCAAAATCCCATCGATTATACCAAATACGACCAGAGCGGTCCTAAAACCGATCTGGACCAGACCGACCCAGACCATTTCGGTCCGGTCCGGTCTCGTCCGGACATAATGCTCACCCCTACTCATCACCATTCAATTGTAGTAAACACCAAAAACTCAACGCTCATTAGAATACTCAATTAAAAAAATACCCTACTAAATACCTAGCACAATCACCAAACCAGTAAAAAGAAAAAAACAATACTAAAAACACCAACTCATCATAACTCACCAGTTACTCACCGTTTGATGTTATTAAGACTAACTCACGCATAAGTATATTGATTTGGAAATAGAGAGTCAACTCGTGAGATTGAAAAGTCACTCATGACATATTAGTTGTTCTGTTTAACCTTACAAGACAGATGTTTTGGATTTGCTTATTTTGTTTGTGTATATGTTAAAAGAAAAATGATTTGAATGTTTAAGATGTAATATTTGTTTGTGCTTAAAAGAATGTGATCGTATTTTAGTGGTGTATGAAATCATGGGTTGTATGTGTTGTTTTCAACCAAATACGTAAATTTAAACATATAGTTAGACATACAAATTATGCATGCAAATTAACAGTCATATTTTATATATTTTTTTAACTGTTTGTAAAAAATACAGTATGCACGGACAGGGACGAAGCCATGATGAAAAATAACCGGGTGTACAAATTTTTTTGAACCGTAATATAACATATGTGAAAAGTGAATTAAAACGACGGGTAAAAACATGTTCCGATTGACTGAGTGCATTTACGATGCATTTGTAAAAAATCGATGTTTTCTTCACAAATTAACAATACACAGAAAAAATCTATAGGGGTCACGGGCACCCGCCCAAGGCCCGTTGATGGCAGGTGCTGCAGGGGCAGTGGCACAGGGCCCAACAATTTTTTGGGCCTCCAATTTGTAAGCCTAATTACTATAGTAGTTTATAATTGTACATAAATTAGTAGAAAGGCCCACTTATAACCATTTCTTTTTTCACAGTCCAAACGATATCAACTTGCATAATAGTTACTCCATAGTCACTGCTGACATCAATTTTGGAAATTTGAGACACTCCAATTTTCATGAAAAATATCAAAACAACACTTACTGAAGAAAAAAGTATATGTTACATAAAAACGACCTTTTGTAACAAGTTTTTGGTTTGGTCTATGTGTTCATGTGACAACTTTTTGATTTTTGAAAAACAATTGTTAACATGTCGACATAACTTTTGTCGCGTTTAGGGCCTCATTGGTTACAGATAGCACAGGGCCACTAAATCTCATGCGACGGCCAATCCCCTAGCTCCGTTCCTGTGCACGGGAAAAAAAGTATTTTGATAAATCCTTTCATATGCGTTTATTAAAGATTTTGGATAGAAACTAACTTTAATAATAACAAAACAAATAGCGTCTTATTAATTTATGAAAAGAAAATTTTTCATCTAAAAAAATTACGACGCCGAACATCAAGTAAACGAAACAAATGAAATGACTATCAAATTTTGAATTTCATAAAAATAAAAATTAATTCCATCACACAAAAGACCTCACATTTTCGGACAACCATTCACTTTATAAACCCCCACTCACCACACACCTACCCGAAAACTTAGCTATCCGAAATTTCAAATTTTTTTTTTGTATTTAGGAGTATCCAAAATTTTGGACTAAGAAGTATTTACGTAACAGAAAATTGGGACCGGGTTTATTTGGAAAAAATCTTAGCTAAGTTAGGTTATACCTCCTGTTTTAGCTAAGATTTTACATTTTGGATATCCGAAACTTATATTGTGAGAAAAATATCCATCGGGTTCATGTGAACCCTCGGGAATCCCGTAAGTCCACCCCGTCTATTCAAAATCCTAAATATCCATCCAAAATCTCATATATCAATATATATGGCCTCGAAACAAAAATCCCGTATATCCGAACACCAAAATCCCAAGTATCCACATCTATATCTAAAATCCCAAATATCCATAGAATGATTCACAAATAAGCTCATCCAATAACCAAACACCAAAAATGATTCTTAAATAAGCTCCTCCATTAACAAAACACAAAGTTCGTATCGGATAAAATCGGATTCAAATTTTTGAAAATCCGGATTTGATAAAACCGGATTTTTGAAAATCCGGTTTCGGATCGGATCGGATTTTTCTCAATCGGATTTTTTCGGATTAAAAAGTTCGTATCGGATTTTTTTCGGATTAAAATTTTCGTTATCGGATTTTTTTCGGATCAGTTTTTTCGGTTAAAAAATGTTCGGATCGGGTTTTTTCGGTTAAAAATGTTCGGTTCGGGTTTTTCGGTTAAAAGTGTTGGTGTCCTTTTTTTTCGGAATTTATTTACAAACATTAAAAAAAAATACAACTATATAACATTAAAAAAAATACCATAATAATTTTTATTTCAACAAGACAATCATACAACTTCATAATTTTTATTTAAACACTACAATAAAACTACAATAATCACTAATACATTTCGAGCTTCGGCATAGCCATCACCCGAAAAATATTAGTATACTTCAAGTATCTCGAGCTTCGGCATTGCCATCACCCGTTTTACTCAAAGTATATCCTCATATTCTTCTTCGACATCTCCGGCTTCTACTTCTATATCTTCAAACTCACCTTCGTCTAATTCTGTAGTTGGAGGTGATATCCCTAATTCCGCTTCTTCGTTTTCTATTGTTTCTTCAACGCCGTCTAATATTGGACCTTCCAACGATGTTTCATGTTGTATCCTCTCTACTCCGTCCAAATAATCTTTCAAACATACACATACTTCCACGGATTGAGGGGTAAGTCTTGACCTTCTTTCGGATATAATTCTACCGCTTACCGAAAAAGCCGATTCGGAAGCTACCGTCGAAGCTTGAATCGTAAATAAGTCACGAACCATAATGGCTAATATTGGATAAGTTAACTCCATTTTTTTCCACCATCCCAAAATGTCAAAAGTTCCTAAATCCTCGGGTCTAATAGTTTTTACAAAACTTTGCGACTTATATTGACCCAACTCGCTTGATTCCGATGTTCGTTGACGCTTGGTAGCGCCATCGGTTATAAGATTCCAAAAGTTTATATCAATGTCCTATGTTGCCCTTCCCCCCGTTTGCGATGATCCGACCCCCATTTGGTCAAAAAATGTGTGTTGTTGTCCACCATGTTTTGATACATATATTGCAAATAATTTTTTAAAATTATCGTTAAATTTAAAAGTTTGAGACTCTATATAGTTTATATCGGGATCATTTGGGTTTGGCCCAAATTCTAATCCTAAATTCCCCAATATTCTTCTAATTATATTTTCGACCCCCCCAAAATTTATCATTGGATTAAGTGCGGCGGAGCAAGTAAAAACCAAAGGTAAACTAGCAAAATATTTTACAAATTTCTTTTTTATAACTTTAACCATTTTTCTAAACATTCTACAAGGTGACATTTTTAGTTCGTCTAATTTTTCCGTCATAGCAAAAATTTGCTTTAAAACTAATGGGCTAGTTGGGTAATAAACACCGGATAATAAAGTTGTTGACACTTTAAAAATTTGTAAAAATCTTGTCAATTCATCTAGTTGTTCCCAATCTTCGTCGCTTATCGAAGTGGATTGACCTTTACGAACAAGTTTTTCATTAAAAGCGTTTAAAGTATCACGTTGTCGTAATATATTTTCAAACATAATGCAAGTAGAATTCCACCTAGTATTATTATCATAGCAAGCTCCTAGGGGTGTATGACCACACATTTGTCGAAAACGATGATAGTTCATTTGTCGTTCGTTACTCGAACTATATATAGTTACTAATAAACTCCTAAATTTTGTCTTTAAATCACCACATATTATTAACGCCGCTTGAACGGATAAATTTATAACATGAGCAACACAACGAGAATGAAAAAATGCACCATCTAATACGGGTTTTATACGTAATTTTAATAAATCCATAGCTTTAGTATTATTAGATGCATTATCTAGTGAAATGGTAAAAACTTTATCATCTAAATTATATTCAATTAAAGTATCATGTAAAATTTTTCTTAAATTTGATCCCGTATGTGGATAACCAAATAGTTTAAAAGCAATTGTTCGTTTCATTAATAAATTTGAATCGGGATCAAACCAATGAGCCGTAACGGCTAAATAAGAATTTGCCCTACCATGTGGTGCGGTCCAAGCATCCGTAGTTATAAAACACCTTGTTTATAATTACGAAAACCATCAATAATTTCTTTTTTAGCCGTTTCCCATAATTTAAATGCATCACTTCTAAGAGTAGTACGACTTACATGATGATAACGCGGTTGTAGCCTTTTTTTTATAATGTCCGTAAGCTTGACATTGTCGAAGTGGTTGAATGGAAGCCCTTGTTGAATGACAAACTTCGTAAAATCAAGTCGAACCGCGTCATTATCAAATAAAAAAACGTGACCATCCGCACCAATAGTACCATGTTCCGAACCACCCGCTCCGCTATCAACCGCCCCGGTACAACCGTTCCAATGAGTACGTAGTGTAGAATTACCCGTCGTGCCATAAAATTTACTACACTTCTTGCAACGCGCCTTTTTCACCCCGTCTTTCATAAGATAATAATCGAAATGTGACCAAACATCGCCTTTTCTTGTCGTCGTAACAACTCGCAAAACATCATCATTTGTGTATTTTTTTTAGCATTACTAGTAGCACCGGTACTAGCATTAGTAGAAGCTTGTTGTGATGGTATGTTTTCCATTCGGGAATCGGGATTAGAAAAAGATTAGAGAAATGAGAGGGCTTTTTGATATGTTTTCAACCCCAACTCAAAACATATATATATATACTAAGTTACTAGCCATTTCTATGCTCAAAAAGACAAAAAAACGGCCAAAAAACATGCCAAACGGCTATATAGCCGTTACCCTTAAATTAGCCAATGTTTCTGGAAATCGGTTTTTTTTTTGAAAAATCCGGTTAAAACCGGATAAAACCGGATAAAACCGGTTAGCCTGAAAGGTCAAACCCAACGGCTAGTTTGACTTTTCAGGCAAACCGGTTTTATCCGGTAAAAAAAAACCGGCTCTACAAAAAAAAAAAAAAAAAAAAAATTTTTTAATAAATTGTAAAAAACCGGTTAAATCCGGTTTTTATCCGATTTTTTTAAAATCTGAAAACCGGTCTAACCGGTTCGGATAAAAAAATCCGGATCGGATAATTTGAAAACCGAATTTTGAAAAAACCGGTTCGGATTTTTGAACCGGATTTTCAAAAATCCGGTTTTCATTTGCACCTCTACTCATGACATATTAGTTGTTCTGTTTAACCTTACAAGACAGATGTTTTGGATTTGCTTATTTTGTTTGTGTATATGTTAAAAGAAAAATGATTTGAATGTTTAAGATGTAATATTTGTTTGTGCTTAAAAGAATGTGATCGTATTTTAGTGGTGTATGAAATCATGGGTTGTATGTGTTGTTTTCAACCAAATACGTAAATTTAAACATATAGTTAGATATACAAATTATGCATGCAAATTAACAGTCATATTTTATATATTTTTTTAACTGTTTGTAAAAAATACAGTATGCACGGACAGGGACGAAGCCAGGATGAAAAATAACCGGGTGCACAAATTTTTTTGAACCGTAATATAACATATGTGAAAAGTGAATTAAAACGACGGGTAAAAACATGTTCCGATTGACTGAGTGCATTTACGATGCATTTGTAAAAAATCGATGTTTTCTTCACAAATTAACAATACACAGAAAAAATCCATAGGGGTCACGGGCACCCGCCCAAGGCCCGCTGATGGCAGGTGCTGCAGGGGCAGTGGCACAGGGCCCAACAATTTTTGGGGCCTCCAATTTGTAAGCCTAATTACTATAATAGTTTATAATTGTACATAAATTAGTAGAAAGGCCCACTTATAACCATTTCTTTTTTCACAGTCCAAGCATTATCAACTTGCATAATAGTTACTCCATAGTCACTACTGACATCAATTTTGGAAATTTGAGACACTCCAATTTTCATGAAAAATATCAAAACAACACTTACTGATGAAAAAAGTATATGTTACATAAAAACGACCTTTTGTAACAAGTTTTTGGTTTGGTCTATGTGTTCATGTGACAACTTTTTGATTTTTGAAAAACAATTGTTAACATGTCGACATAACTTTTGTCACGTTTAGGGCCTCATTGGTTACAGATAGCACAGGGCCACTAAATCTCATGAGACGGCCAATCCCCTAGCTCCGTTCCTGTGCACGGGAAAAAAAGTATTTTGATAAATCCTTTCATATGCGTTTATTAAAGATTTTGGATAGAAACTAACTTTAATAATAACAAAACAAATAGCGTCTTATTAATTTATGAAAAGAAAATTTTTCATCTAAAAAAATTACGACGCCGAACATCAAGTAAACGAAACAAATGAAATGACTATCAAATTTTGAATTTCATAAAAATAAAAATTAATTCCATCACACAAAAGACCTCACATTTTCGGACAACCATTCACTTTATAAACCCCCACTCACCACACACCTACCCGAAAACTTAGCTATCCGAAATTTCAAATTTTTTTTGTATTTAGGAGTATCCAAAATTTTGGACTAAGAAGTATTTACGTAAAAGAAAATTGGGATCGGGTTTATTTGGAAAAAATCTTAGCTAAGTTAGGTTATACCTCCTGTTTTAGCTAAGATTTTACATTTTGGATATCCGAAACTTATATTGTGAGAAAAATATCCATCGGGTTCATGTGAACCCTCGGGAATCCCGTAAGTCCACCCCGTCTATTCAAAATCCTAAATATCCATCCAAAATCTCATATATCAATATATATGGCCTCGAAACAAAAATCCCGTATATCCGAACACCAAAATCCCAAGTATCCACATCTATATCTAAAATCCCAAATATCCATAGAATGATTCACAAATAAGCTCATCCAATAACCAAACACCAAAAATGATTCTTAAATAAGCTCCTCCATTAACAAAACACAAAAAATAATTCACAAATAAGCTCCATTATTCATAAAAGACAACCTACTAGTAGAATAATAATACTCAATATATATTAATACTAAAATAAAGTGTGCTCAACGAACGATGGGATGACTAATTTACTTGAGATACCGTATGGCATCACCATCGTTCACACACGTGATAAGTAGATAAGTTTTATGCTCCGTCTCCTCCCTCATTCGGGATGAGTGAAGCGAGACAGGGAAACAGTGATGGGTCAGGGTTGTATCCACATGTTAGTTCATGAAAATCAACATTAACATTTTTTTCACGATAGAAACACCCGTGTTTATGATACTTGCACGGATACCAGCGAGCGAAGTTAGGTTTGGCTTTGGTGATTTTGTTGAATTTAGGGTTTTGTTTGTTTTTGTTCTTCATTTTTGTTGTTATCCAAGTCATTTTCGGATATCTCAAATGTAAAAACTTAGCTAAAGTAATGGGTGTAACATAAAAACTTTATCGCAAATTTCGGATATCCAAATTTGTGATATATATTCTAATTGACAAGTCCCTTAAATGATTTAAATTTACAAAAAAAATTATAGTCGAAAATTTCCCATTTCATATTTATATTTTAGCCCACAAAAATTCATGAGATTCTTATAATAATTGTATAAATTATCATAATAATTGTATAAATTCATGCGATAATTGTTTGTTAAAAGGATTTCAAACTTGTAGAAAATATAACATTCAATGAAAAAAAGAAAACATAGCAACAAAAAACCAAGAACCGGAAAAATCAAGCAAAAATATTTGTTCGAGTTTAGATTCTAAAAAACTTATAGCCGAGTTTTTGGTTTTATAAAAAACCGGCCTGAGACCACCTCATGTTCACCCATAATCATAACTCTCGATACTTGTAAAACAATATATGTGCACCTAATAACTAACTATTTTGGGTCCGACCCTGGATATAGATGTGGATGCTTGGGATGTTGAGTAAATTTTTGTTTATGGATGAGGTCATATCGTTGGTTGTGGATGAGGTCTATTCCGAAGTATTATGTATATCGAATTTTGAATTTCGTCTTTTATGTAAAAATAAAATTTAATACAAAAAGTGTTTGACTCCACACTTTCTAACAACTCTCTTCCCTTTATAAACCCCCACTCACCAACCCTCATCACTCTCACTCATCCCCTCTCTCCTTTCACCTGAATAACAACAAGATGAAAAAAATAACCAAAACCCCAAATTTAACAAAATCACCAAATCCAAACCCAACTTTGTTCGCTGATATCAATGCCAATATCATATCCAAGGGTGTGACTATCATAAAAAGTAATTAAATTTTGCTTTAAATGAGTTAACCTGTAGACCCCCACCCTACTCTTTCCCTATCCCGCTCCACTCGTCTCGAATGAGGGATGAGGCAGAACATAAAACTAAGCCTACATATAACGTTTGTGAAGGATGGTGATGTCATACTTTTTACCTATTAATAAGTCATCCTATCGTTCGTTGAGCACACTTTATTGTAGTATTAATTTATTAAGTATTATTATTCTACTAGTAGTTTTTCTTATATGAATAATGTAGCCTATTTGTGAATTTTTCCAATGTTTGGTGAATGAAGCTTATTTGTAAAGCATTTTGGTATTTGGTGAATGAAGCTTTTTGTGAATCATTCTGGTGATATTAACCCCCACCCCCACTCTTTCCCTATCCCGCTCCACTCATCCCGAATGCGGGAGGAGGCAGAGCATAAAACTAAGCCTACTTATCACGTGTGTGAAGGATGGTGATGTCATACTTTATCCCTATTAACAAGTCACCCATCGTTCATTAAGCACACTTTATTTTAGTATTAATTTATTAAGTATTATTATTCTACTAACAGTTTTTCTTATATAAATAATGGAGCCTATTTATAAGTTTTTATGGTATTTGGTGAATGAAGATTATTTGTGAATCATTCTGGTGTTTGATGAATGGTGCTAATTTGTGAATCATTCTAGTGATATTTAGGATTATATATATATATATATATATATATATATATATATATATATATATATATATATATATATATATATATATATATATATATATATATATATATATATATATATATATGTGGATACTTGGGATTTTGGTGTTTGGATATATGGGATTTTGGTTTTCGAGGCCATAAATAATGATATATGAGTGTGGATACTTGGGATTTTTAGTATATTTTTGGTTGTGGATGAGGTCATATCGTTGGATGTGGATAAGGTCTATTAGGGAGTATTATGTGTATCGAAATTTGAATTTCGTCTTCTATGTAAAAATAAAAATTAACACAAAAAGTGGTTGGCTTCACACTTTCGGCAACCCACTTCCTTTTATAAACACCTACTCACCAACCCTCACCACTCTCAATCATCCCCCTCTCTCCTTTCACCTGAATAATAACAAGATGTAAGAAAAATACCAAAACCCTAAATTCAACATCACCAAATCCAAACCCAACTTTATTCGCTAGTATTCATGCCAATATCATACCCACGGGTGACTATCGTACCAAACAAGTGAATGTTGCTTATCATGAGTTAACCTGTGGATTTAACCCCCACCCCACTCTTTCCCTATTTCGCTCCACTCTTCCTGAATGAGGGACGAGGTGGAGCACAAAACTAAGCCTACTTATCACGTGTGTAAAGGATGGCGATGTCATACTTTATCCATATTAATAAGTCATCCTATATTTCGTTGAGCATAATTTATTTTAGTATTAGTTTATTAAGTATTATTATTCTACTAGTAGTTTTTCTTATATGAATAATAGAGCCTATTTGTGAATTTTTTCGGTGTTTGGTGAATGGAGTTTATTTGTGAATCATTCTGGTGTTTGGTGAATGGACCTTAATATGAATCATTCTAGTGATATTCAGGATTTTGAATATAGATGTGGATACTTGGGATTTTGGTGTTTGGCTTTGTCTTTGAGGCCATAGATACTGATATATGAGATTTTGGAGGGATTTTTAGGATTTTGGATATTGATGTGGATACTTGGGATTTCGAGTAATTTTTTTGTTGTGGTTGAGGGTATATCGTTTGTTGTGGATGATGTCTATTTAGAAGTATTATGTGTATCGAATTTTGAATTTCGTCTTTTTTGCAAAAATAAAAATTAATACACAACGTTGTTGGATCCACACTTACGGACAAACCCTTACATTTATATACCCCCACTAACCAACCCCCATCACTCTCACTCATCCCCCCTCTCCCCTTTCACTTGAATAACAACAAGATGAAAAACAAAAAATAAACAAAACCCCAAATTCGACAAAATCATGAAATCTAAACCCATTCCTACTCTTTCCCTTTCCCGTTCCAGTCGTCCCGAATGAGGGAGGGGCGGACCACAAAACTAAGCTTACTTATCACATGTGTGAAAGATGGTGATGTCATACTTATACCTATCAATAAGTTATCCCCGTTGGGTATTAGATTTGATGAGACAAAACATAAAATAATTAAACAAGAGGGCTTATTTGCAAATATCAAGAAGTACAAGAATATGGAGACCTTCTACACAATGAAGAGGACTAAAGTGCAAAAGATTGAAGGACTCATAGTGTAATTAGGTTTATTGTAATAAGGGTTATGTGTAGTATATAAACACACACCCTGCGTAGGTTTTCAATATCCCGTTATTTACAATGTAGTCCTAAAGCGTGTGGTTTGTTTTGTGAACACCTAGGTCATTACTTGTAATCCTTTGATATTAATACAAGTAATAGTTCGGAGTAATTTGTCTTGTTGTTCAAACACCTTGTTATAATCAATGTTCTAATTCCGCTATGATTGTTTCATATGAACGTTAGTTATTCTAGTAAGCTTAATCGATCCATGATTCTTGGTTTCATTAATTGGTATCAGAGTCGGTGGCTCTCGATACCAGGATCTAATAAGGTGTTCGTGTCGAAGAACGAAGCTTAAAAATTCATATATGTTTTAAGTTCAGATCTCTATGCACAACCATATTCAATCAATGATAACTCTTTCGTTAACAGTTGGATCATCGTGAAATTCGAATGTAGGTTCTCGGCACATGTGTCTAGGATCTCACTGGAGCGATCATCGATCTTAGTGTTAAGAAGAAGTTTTACTCTGTCGAAGTTTACCGCAGAAACAGGTTGTGAATTTTATGTGTTTTTAATATTCAATAAGATTTAGGGTTTCTTCCCCTATACCCTAGATCGATTTTATAAACAGAAAAGAGTGATGTTTAGGTTGATGTTGGTGGTTCTTAAACGCTTATTCGATTTACAAAATTCTAATTAGAGTTTCGATTCATAAGGGTTCTTATGAATAACCCTAGATCTGGTGTACGTCTTATTCTGTGAATCAAGATGGTCACATTATGGAAGTTTATGGCTGCTGATCATTAGAACATACGTTGTTTATGAAATCAGTTGAACAAGATAGATGTTTTAAGCAGCATGTTATATGGATACGTGTTGTTTTTTGTTAACTGTGTTGTTGCATCTTTTAAAAGACATCACGTGGGATTCAAAATCGTTGCAGCAACAAGTCATTTTGAGAGAAGAAGTATGGATGGAGAAGGTATATTTGATTCTTTATTTTTGGGTACGATATACATCGATTAGGATGCTGACAGTCATGGTACATGAGCTGTTTTCATGCATATGATTCAAGAATTATTCAAGATATCACTTGAAGAGAATGGGATGTGACGTGATATGGCAGGCATGAAGTGAATGTGTGATATGATGGGATTGATGTTGCTGCTAGGAGCAACAATTTGGTTTGTTGATTGTGACATGAGGAGGATTAAAGAAGAATACTGTTCACATCGATCCATGATGATTGACTGTGGTTTTGAAGCTTAAAAAGACATGATGTGATGTGGTCTGCTCAAGAAAAAGGTAACTACGGTTTATTTAAGAAGTAGATTCAACAAAGCTCTTTGTGGTCCAAGATATTATACACAGTAGGTATATAGTGGTGTACCCACTGTTATAATGTTTAGCCACTGTTGTGATTTGTTTTATCCACTGTCCAAATCTAGCCACTGTTGCATTCATTGTTGCCACTGTTAGACAATAGTGGCTAGCGCTAGCCACTGTCACATATATTCTACCCACTGTTGGAAAACAATATTGTCAGATATATTAAGTCTACTCGCTGATAAGTATTGTCCGATATTGGACAACACATGCTGAAGGATATGAGATGAAGTTGGATCTCAGACATTATTGACTTTTCAAGATTTATGGCTCGTTCATTGAAGGTTTCGATAAAGACGATTGATTATTACTTATTTGGTGTTGGAGTTTCTTTTAACAGGTTTGTGACTTATCATATCTTAAAGTCGTGGTCTCACCAGTCACACTGATTTTAAAAATAACTTGTTTGTGCTTAAATGGTTGGTCACGAAGACTTTTTAAACCTAACAAATGAATGGTTGCTATCATTTGAAGGAGTTACATTATTTGTGCTCAATGTCTCATAAGAAGATGAGGATTTTGACAAAGAGACCGTGGTCTGCTTATATTTTATACCACTGGTATAAGTTCGACGTCACATGGATAGTGAAGATATAAGGTACAAGCTTGGGAGATTCCACTTATTCAACAAATTGGTTATATTCATTTTTCTTCATTAGTAATCTAGAATTGGAGTATACAAAGTTCGTGATTCATTTACATACACCACTCAATGGGAGGTGTTTATTAGTTGCTTGTCTTCAGAAGAACTCTATTGGATGAAATAAAAAAGGGAAGAGTACACAAAGATCAAGATATGCAACTTATTTTATGTGGTGATATGTTTTACAAGAAATCTTACTTTAAAGGGAAGCTTGTTCATTCGTGAAAGATTGAGATTTGAAGCTTGGTTTTGTCATCATCAAATATGGGAAGATTGTTGGGTATTAGATTTGATGAGATAAAACATAAAATAATGAAACAAGAGTGGCTTATATGCAAATATCAAGAAGTACAAGAATACGGAGACCTTCTACACAAACAAGAGGAATAAAGTACAAAATATGGAAGGACACATAGTGTAATTAGATTTTTTGTAAGAAGGGTTATTTGTAGTATATAAACACACACCTTGCGTAGGTTTTCAATATCCCATTATTTACAATATATCCTAAAGCGTGTCATGTATTCTAGACGTGTGTTTAGTATAAATTTATTAAGTACATTATTCTACTAGTAGTTTTTCTTATATGAATAATGGATCATATTTGAGAATTTTTTCAGTGTTTCGTGAATGGAGCTTATTTATGAATCATTATGGTGTTTGGTAAATGGAGCTTATTTGTGAAGCATTCTGGTGATATTTAAGATTTTGGGTATAGATGTGGATACTTGGGATTCTGGTGTTCGAGTATATGAGATTTTTTTTTCGAGGTCATAGATACTGATATATGAGATTTTGGAAGGATATTTAGGATTTTGAATCATATAGATGTGGATACTTGGATTTTGAGTAGATTTTTGGTTGTAGATGAGGTCATATCGTTGGTTGTGGATGAGGTATATTAGGGAGTATTATGTATATTGAATTTTGAATTTTGTCTTTTTTGTAAAAATAGAAATTAATACAAAAAGTGTTGGCTTCACATTTTCAGATAACCCATTTCCTTTATAAACCCCCACTCACCAACCCTCGTGACTCTCACTCACCCCTTTTATCCTTTCACCTGACTAACAACAAGATGAAAAACAAAAATAACCAAAACCTCAAATTTAAAAAAATCACCAAATTCAAACCTAACTTTGTTCGCTGGTATCCGTGCAAATATTATATCACGGGGGCAACTATCTTTAGAAACAAGTAAATGTTGTTTTTCATGAGTTAACATGTGGATTTAACCCCCACCCCACTCTTTCCCTATCCCGCTCCGCTCGTCCTGAACGAGGGAGGAGGCGGAGCACAAAACTAAGCCTACATATCACGTGTGTGAAAGATGGTGATGTTATACTTTATCCCTATTAATAAGTTATTGTTGGAAATACGTTTTTACGTATTTAGGTTCCAACAATATATTACATGTAACGGGCTCGTAGTTAGGAAACTATAACAAATGTAAAATGGGCCTAAGCTCGTAGTTTAGCCCATAGACATGTAAAGCCCATGACTGTATGTCATGGGTGCATAAACCCTCTCCTTAGATGGAGAGGGTGGTTGATTCTCATAATTTACACATATGTTTTCACACTTTCTCTTTTTATATTGTGTGTGTTCCAACCTCTCTCTCTCTCTGTCTCTCTCTCTCTCCCTCTCTCCCTTTCTCTCTCTCTCTCTCTCTCTCTACTAGTTAAGGGTTTATTATTAATCTACATTTGGTATCATAAGCCATGGGTAGGTTAAGTGATAACATTTGATTTTGATTCGTGATTTACTTCTTCTAAAAAGATACACAAACTTTTTGATCATCTTTCATTCGTAATTTTTTTTTCATCCATTTATTTTGGTTCGAAATTAAGATGATGATACACGGTTGTTGCTGATACAATTTACCAAATCAATTTACCATTTTTGGTTTTATTTACCATGCTTAGTCCATACAACCTCAATTAACAACCGTTAAGCACAAGTCATTCAACGAAAACAATGATTTCTTCAACAACAGATTAATTATTGTTTCACAGTTTGTTCTTGATTTTGTAAAATCCCGTAAAAGATTATATTTCTCGGTTTTAATCAGTGTAAAATTCCGTGAACCTTAATTGATTTTAAATCCACAACAACAAAATCACTTAATCTACTAAAGATCCTTACCTTCATTTCACTTCTAGACTTTCAATTGAATCGTTGAATTCGAAATCTCAAGAGGGAGAGTTACATCATATGCTACATATGCACCAAGCACAATCTTTCTACACCAATGAACCTCCAGATGTTCTAATACCGGTGTTCCCACAAACCGACAATATAACGAAACCCTAAGCCATCTTACGGCTTACTTGTACAGGCTTGTTCCTCTTAGAGTACTTCCACCTACTAACAACCAATTCCGCACATCTTCGAATACTCGAAAATAAGATACTATTCAAGAAGGTCAGATTAAAGCAATCAAGGAGTCTGCATAACCGTTAAGTGAAGCAATAACTCATGAATATGTGATTCAAGAAATGTTAGATCCTGATTTGATTATCACGGACAGCAGTGGGATGAAGTCGAACAATAACTGCTCAGATAATGCACACATCAAGGTGAATGTAGTCCAACATCGAACTCAAAAGGAGATTGGTCATACGAATGACACACTAAAGGCCGATAATGATTGTAATGGCATGGAATCAGGAGGAAAACAGGAACCAAGCAACAAGTCTGGAGATGCTGTAGCACCAACACTTGAGGTACAATGAAATGCTGTAAAACACCATGATTTATGTCATATTCCTGCTTCATTAACCACTTCTGATTCTAATATTGAAGAGCTCAAAACAATATTAGCTCAACGATCTAAAGATCTTAAGGATGCCAAACTTGAATTTTCTAAGAAAATAGAGAAGTTTGAAACATATCTTGAAAAACTTGAATATGCAAACGTTTTTATTCAATGAAAATTGGATCAAATAATTTAAGATTCTAAAGCTGAAAAAGATAAATTTTTTAAAACAAATTAATTTGCTAGAATTTAAGCTGCCATCCCAAGATTAATTACAAAAAGAGAATAAGACCTTAAAGACTCACGTTTAGGAGAATGTTTTTTTAATAATTGTACTGAAAAACGAGTTGAGGAAAATTAAAGGAACCAATGGGGACTCTAAGTTTGAAAAACCATCAATCTTGGCGAAATCGCCTAAAAATCAGTCTGTTAGACAACCGAATGCATATAGATATGAGAGACCTAAAGCCACTAAACCACGATTTACCTCCCAAGTTGATGTGAATCAGTTTTCAAAACCCGACACGACACTACCTAGGCTCAATGTGACTTAATCAACCTTTGCAAAACCTTAAAACAAGACTGCTTCTAGTGATATTAGGTATATATCTAAGAACATGCTAAAACATAGGACGCATAACTTGCCTTATAATCACTATATAGAGGAAGCTAAGAAAAGGACACAAGAAAGAAATGCTAATGTGATGCCTTTCGCTAGAGTATGTAACACTGCTAAAGGTAGCATTCCTAAACCTAGGAGCGTCAATCGATCATTTAGGAATTGGCCTGCTTCTAAGAGTAGTTGTGCAAATTTATATGAAGTGTGTGAAGCATATCACAATAGGATTTATAGATTTCCCTCGGACCCCAAACATGGTGTTTGCTCGTATCCATAAAAAGTTTCATCACGAAAAATCATGCTGCTTGTGTAACTAAGGTCTTGAATGAGCTAAACTTAGGTGCTAAAAGAGGAATTCCTAAAGGAAATATGTTTTCTCCCGCCGTGCATAAGAAATGATGTCATATATATCCAATATTAGGTGGTAATCAACAGCTAGAAGATTTAAATCTATTGGTCTTGAGTGGGTTCCTACAGGAAGGATATTTATCTCTAGCACTATCAAAGTTGACTGTGAACCCCCACGTGGTTCTAATAAGGATATAATTAACCTATAAGAAAGCATACAACCTACTGATGAAAGTGTAGGTACCGAGATTAAGGTTCAACAAGAACAAACTGGTAAACCTATTGCCTACCGTACCAAAGCGTGGTTGCTGAAGAATGGGATATATAAGAATCAAGTGTCTCCGGGGATTTATAGTTAAAGTTATAACAATGGTTTACAGTCACATGATAGACTATAACCCGGAATTCAACATCAAGAAAGTTTATCTTTAAAGATTTACTTATCCTCGAAAGGAGAAATTAATTTTTCTCGGCCATGAGCTTTGTTTAAAACATTCAAAGTTTTAAGCTCATTTAGGAAAGTTTGTCCCTCAAAAGACAACTTCTTCTCACAACGGGAAATTAATTTTTCTCGGTCATAAGCTTTATGTTAAAACATTCAAAAGTTTTCAAGCTCATAAAAACGACTTCTAAGTAAATGTTAGCTTAGGACTTGCTCTTCATTTAAAAGGAAAGTATACTTTCTAGATAACTTATCCTCTCAACAAGAAAATCAACTTTCTCGGGTCTTGAGCTATTTATCAAAATATTCAAAGTTTTGTAGATCAAGTCATCAGACTCTGTATATATTTAAAAACCAAAAGCAAAAGAAAAAAATATTAAACCTATAAAAACCATAAAAATCGAAAAAATCAGAAAAATCCAAAAATATGTTTTCTTTCAAAAAGGGATGTCTTCTGGGACGATACTATATACGACCTTAGAAGTGTCATTCAATAATGACACAGTTCCATAAATAGAGTTGGTACGTAAATATTTTAAAACATGCTTCTATGGCTTGTAGTTATTTCAGACTACAACCTACTTTTCATATTCAAGTTAAGTATTTCTTTGAAAACTTTGGCTCATCAACAAGAATTAATTTTCTCGGGCATGATTTACGTTATAAACATGTAAGGGACCGTGTTTACGTAATAACACAATCTAACACGAATATATGAATGCTTCACTGCATTTATTTGTAAAAATAAGAGAAATCCTATTTTTAAAAGTTGTCTTCTCAACAAATCGATGTCTACATTCACGACAAGGTAACTATTTAAATATCGACTACAACTCTTTAAATATAAAACGGGTCAACAATTGAGTAGGAGCAATTGCCAAAGAGTCAGATTATTATATGCGACTTGTTCTACATCTATTCAAGAAAAGATTACCGATTTTCAGGACGCTAAGACAACTTCAAGCATAACATTACGAGGGAGACGAACATTTGCTGAAAAGAACCACATGAATTTATCATATGATGTTCTCATCGTACAGGTCCAACCTCGTAAATTCTACTGATGACGTATAGTCCCCAGTCGGGCTGGATAGTCCGACTCACGGGTACTACCCGTATCCATCAGGAATGGATTAATATTTATGCGACAGGATCAGACAAGAATATAATCTATCTTATGATTATATTCGCCTAAGGAAAAAGGATATACACTTACCTCAGTTATGCGATAAGGATCAATATATTTTTGAGTCATTATCTCTTCCTTAAGCCGCAAGAATAGGGTCCCAGCCAGGACTCTCTCGAGTATAAAAGAACCCACAAATTCCACAAAGATACGATACACACAATACGCTAAACCCTAATACACTCAAATCAATTACTTACTCTCACGCTAGAGTCTAATCATGGGTCACAAACCCACGGTAAGCCTAACGGTGTCTGTTTTTAGTGTGCAAGGTCCTTAAACAAGTTTCACTTGGTGCAAGAGCCGAAGTCCACAAGACCCCGAATTAAGCCTAATTCGGGTCACGCTCGGCCCATCCAACTTTTGTATCAACAAGTTGGCGCCATCCATGGTGCCCTACACTAAGCTCTAAGTAATGACAAAAACGGTATGAGCGAAGGCCATCGAAGATCCTCGACGGTAGATGGTCACAACGCATCCATAAATGTTACTCCTGGATCCGCCAGTGAGGCAAACAGTCGAGATGTAACAAATCCACCTTTCAGAGGAACAAGTATACTATTCTCAACCCCCTACCTATTGTTGAGGAAAGAAATGTAGAACAGGAGTCAACTCAGCCTCATCCTAATAATCACAAAAGAAGGATACCCCCACATCAGAAGAAAGCGGGGAAGTAATTGCTACTGAGGCACACATGATGGAAGAATATGTAGCGATCAATCTGCAAGCCCTCATCCCACTAGTTGCTAAACATAGGAAAAATCAGAAGGGAACGAAAGGAAAGGAGCGCGCAGAACACGATCAATCCTCTGAAAGCGATCCATCAAGATCGAGTGATAACCACCCTGTAAAGCGCAGGCGTGAATATTACTTTTCAGATGACCAAGGCTTCTCACAACCTTGGACAAGAGATATAAAAAATGCTTTCACGAGAAGCATACAGTATTACTCGGATATAAGAAAGCATCGCATGCCAGCAAACGTAAAAACATACGATGGAACCTCAGACCCGGAAGACCACTTGAAAGTGTTCAAATCCAAAGCAGGCGTTGAGAAATGGCCGGAACCTGTATGGTGCAATATGTTCAATTCTACACTTGTAGGAAACGCGCGAATCTGGTTTGACAGACTTTCGCCACGAACAATTGATGGGTATGAAGCATTGCAGAAATCATTCAAAAGAAACTACGCATAGCTCGCCCTCGGGTTACAATGGAACCCATGATAGACTTGCCACCGAACCTAAAAGTGGCAGTCCATCCGCAATATCCAGACCAAGAGATAACGATCGGGGGGACATTGTTCGACGAAGGAAAGGCTGACATGTGCCGCCTCTTAAAGGATAACCTGGACATCTTCGTGTGGGAACCTAAAGATATGACGGGGGTACCAAGGTCAATAGCTGAACACAAGCTTCAAATCCGTGAAGGATATCCCCCATTCAGGCAAAAGAAAAGAGGACATACCCTAGAGTGCAACAAGGTGATACTTGAGGAAGTGAAGAAGCTGGTAGACGTGTGAATCATGCGGGAGGTTTAATACCATGATTGGATCGTTAACTCAGTAATGGTTAAAAAAGATGATGGCAACTGACGCATGTGTGTTGACTTCACATACCTCAATAAAGCTTGCCCCAAGACTGCTATCCACTCCCGGAGATAGATTGGAAAGTAGAATCGTTATGTGGATATCCTTTTAAAGGCTTCCTAGACGCATACAAGGGATACCACCAGATACAAATGGCAGAGCAAGATGAAGAAAAAACAACATTCCATACCAGCCAGGGTGTGTATTGCTACACAAAAATGCCATTCGGACTCAAGAACGCAGGGGCCACGTTCAGCGATTGGTTGATAAAGCGTTCGAAGGTCAAATCGGGCAAAATTTGGAGGTATATGTTGATGACCTGGTAATAAAAAGTCACATAGAAAGTGAACTTATCCGGGATATAGAGGAAACATTCTCAACACTTATGAAAATAAACATGAAGTTAAACCCAAAGAAATGCACTTTTGGGGCAATAGAAGGCATGTTCCTAGGATACATGATTGACCCCAATGGCATCAAACCCTGCCCAGAAAAGACAGACGCAGTCATTCAGCTTCAAAGCCCAAAGACAAAAAAGGAAGTGCAATCGCTAAATGGGAAGCTCGCAAGGTTGAATAGATTCTTATCCAAATCCATAGAGAAGTCGCTCCCTTTATTTAAAACACTCAAGAAGTGTATCAAAAAAGGAGACTTCAAATGGACAAAGAAAGCTGAGAAAGCCTTCGGGGAACTAAAAACACATTTAGCTTTGCTCCCTATGTTAGTCGCACCACACCCGAAAGAAGAACTGATAATGTATTTGTCAGCTACACATGGAGCGATCAGCGCGGTGCTGACGACGGATAGGGAAAATGTGCAAACACCAGTATATTTCATAAGCAGAGCATTACAAAGCTCGGAACTGAAATATACCCAATGGAGAAATTGGTACTCGCACTAGTATTTGCGGCGAAAAGGTTGCGTAGATACTTCCAAGCACATCCTATAGTGGTGACTACAGACCAACCCATAAAACATATAATATCAAAACCGGACGTCGCGAGTAGATTACAAAAATGGAGTGTCCTACTTGGGGAACACAACATTACGTACAGACCGCGCAATGCTGTAAAAGGACAAATTCTGGCAGACTTCATCATCGAAAAACCAGAAGAAGGTGATCAGGATCCAAAACAGAAGGAAGAAGACCAAGACCCATGGATCTTATTCACTGACGGGTCATCTTGCACTGATGGATCTGGCGTAGGGCTCATACTCACCAATCCTGAAGGAATGGAATTTACATACGCGTTGAGTTTTGAATTCACAGCTACAAATAATGAGGCGGATTATGAGGCGCTTATAGCAGGACTAAGAATTACAGCCCGAATGGGCGTGCGCAATCCCGAAGCAAATGTAGATTCTCGCCTGGTGGCAAACCACATACTTGGTGAATATGAGGCAAAAGAAGAGAATATGATACAATACTTGCAAAAAGCCAAGTAATTGATTGAAGGATTCGAAAAGTTCCTAATACGCCAAGTACCTAGTGGGGAGAACAAGAAAGCAGGCGTACTCAAAAAAATAGCATCCACCAGCTTTGCACACCTATCAAAGCAGGTCCTGGTAGAGTTCCTTAAAGACAAGTCAATAAAAGAGCAAGAAGTCTCATCGATAGTGGAAAAAGAAGGTCCTACATGGATGACACTGATCGTAGACTATTTGATGAAAGATTCACTCCCGCATGACGAAACCGAATCACGACGAATACGAAGACGCTCGAGGCAGTTCGAAGTCAGGGACGGGATTCTTTACAAGCGCTCATTTCTTCAGCCATGGCTAAGATGCATAGAGCCGCGACAAGCGCAGTATGTCATTAGTGATATACACGAGGGATCATGCAGCATGCACGCAGGACCAAGGTCTGTAGTGGCAACAGCGTTGCCTAGTGGATATTATTGGCCAACCATGCACGCGGACGCAAGTACACTCATAAACAAATGCAATGACTGCCAGGTACATAGGCCGATACTACGTCAACCCCAAGAGGAACTGAAACCTATCACTTCCCCTTGGCCATTCTTCAAGTGGGGAATAGACATCACATGACCTTTCCCCATAGCCGCAGGTGGAATTAAGTTCCTAATAGTTGCGATGGATTACTTCACGAGGTGGATTGAGGCAAAGGCAGTCGTAACAATCACAAGAAACCAAGTAAAAAGGTTCGTATGGGACAATATAGTATGTCGCTTCGGGCTACCTGGAGAGATCGTTTCTGATAATGGAATATAATTCGCGGAGAACCCATTCAAAGATTGGTGCGTGAAAAACAACATAACTCAAAGGTTTGCATCGGTAGCCCATCCACAAACAAATGGACTTGTGGAAAGAGCAAATAAGAGTCTGGGAGACGGCATAAAGGCGCGGTTAGGGGAACACAACAAAAAATGGGTCGAAGAGTTATCACATATCTTGTGGGCGCATCGCACAATGATAAAACAGCTACGGGCGATACCCCTTTTGCCATAACGTATGGAACATAGGCAGTTATCCCAGCCGAGATTGGATTACAAACGCTCCGCACAGCAGAGGTAGACATGGTCACAAATGATGACGACTTACGATTGAACCTGGACATAATCGATGAGCGAAGAGAGTTGGCAGCTATCCACAAGGCCAAGTCAAAAGCAAAAATGAAGGGTTAATACGATGCTAGGGTACGAAAGACTTCCTTTAGGCCAGGTGACTTTGTGTATCGCTCAAACGCGGCCAATCACGCTGAAAATACAGGAAAACTTGGGCCTAAGTGGGAGGGACCTTACATGGTGACAGATGCATTGGGGAACGGCGCATATCGACTACGCGACATGGATGGTCGCGGCCTATATAGGCCTTGGAACATATTCCACCTAAAGAAGTGCTACCTTTAGCAGCGAAATTCTGAAACCAATGTATTATTTTTCTTTTATTTCATGTATTTAAAATCTTGCAAGTATTAATAAAACTGTCGTGGTCCCTAGCTAGTTCCACGACACATTCTAAAAACATTTATTTTAATCATACGTTTATGTTATATATTGCCTACTGGCGCACACGTGCACAACGTTTCCAGGAGAAATAAGAGGAATGGGTCTACCCTACTAATTAGACTCGTCGAGTAAGGCGGATGCAACCCCATCGACCACGAACCATGTATCCTTGTTAGGCCCCTTGCTATTAATGACGTCGTAGCAAGTTATACAGCCAGTACATTCTGAGACTGATAGGACACAATCGTGCACACCTAACAACTGGTCAGCCTCACCTGGACGTCCTTATGGTAGTAGCGGTATATCGCATGTAATGAGTCTGCCTCACCCATACGGAACATTTATGAGTTTACATTAATTCATAACACGAATCTGTGCTATAAACATTAAAGTGTAGAAACATATTTCTCATAACAACAAGTGGGAAGTGTTCATTACAAATAAAGGGTGAACATTCGCACATACGAAGTACATAACATATTTACAAATCAGCTAAACTGTTGGAAAGTAAATTGGTGTCAGACAAAGATCTCTTCAACTTCAACAGGGGGGGGGGGGGGGAATAAGCTGCGGCGCGGTGCTCTTTCATGTTCTTCTCCATTAGATCCAGCACGCGCGCATCCCTCTCTAGCAGCGGCAAAGGCAGAACAGGGATGGAGGAAGAAAGGTGGGCCGCACCAACGGAAGGTGCAGCCTCAATGTTCAGCACAACCTTCTTGGTAACAGAACGACTATCATGTACCGCGAGCACCTCGGACAATGGCACTTCCTTCTCAACCCTAAAAGGGTCTAGCACATCCCTGAGGTGAGCAAATATTGGTACTGTTAGCTTCTCTAAGGAAGGCTTCAAGTGTAAATCCTCTTGTGCTTCTGCGCCCTCTGCCTTATGACGCGCCAGAGTTAGGCCTTCCATCACAACCTCAATTGGCAGCTCATGGTCCTTGTCGCCAAGACCGAAAGATGGCAAAGGACAAACACTCATATCTTTCAGGGCGACTGTGAGCTTAGACTCGATAGTAGGGTCATAGAAGGACACCTCTGCCAAATCTTTCTTCAACAAATCAGCTTTGTGCGCCTTCACTAGGCCCTTGGAGGTACCCTCATTTACTACAGCTATAATGGATTGCGCGAAGGTAGCACGCAAAGTGGGGTCTTCCAAAGCACCCATGGCGGCTAGGCGCAAACCATGGCACACCAACCAAAGCTTCTAAGCTATCTCATTTATCAAACGTGGATAGAATTCAGTGTCAAGCTCAATACTTAGTCTTTTCAGCTGGCTGCTAAGGTCCTTCACATCACCACTTAGCCTTGCACCCAACGCATCCACACCGGCCACAAACTGGTCCTTCCCCTGCTCAAAGTTTTTCATTGCCTCTTCATTTGAAGCCTTGAGTTGGGTGAGCTGTGCACGCTCATCTGCAAGAGCGGCAGCCAAATCATCTTTTTCTTCAGTGAGGGAGTGGATGAGATTGGCATCTTGGCGTCCTCTTTCAGCCTCTTGGACAATTTTTGCCTGCATCTCCTTCAAGTCGAGAGCCTTCTCCTCGACCATTTGCCCTAGTCTCTCTTCAGTGGACTGGACTTGGGCGGATAGCTCTAAGAACCTATTCTTGATGTGCGACATCAATGTCACGTTCAACGACGAAAAATAACTAACTTCGTCTGCCAAAACCACATCGCTCATTCCTTCCAGTATAGCAGCTCGACCAAGCGGCACAAGGTTGTCCAAGAATCTAGAACAGTCAAACGCACCGGTTACCTCCGAGGACACGGGCAACTCCCAGTCAGGAGCGAACACGGAGTCTTGAGGGAACGCGCTTTCCTCCACTGTTGAAGTCTCCTTTTGGGGGGGAAGGCGCGACATCAGCCTTCGCAGAGGAATTTTCCTGGTCATCACTGATACAAGAAAGCAGAGATTAGAGAAATATAAGGAGGAATATGGGCGGTAGTAATAGAAGAAAGACAACTGTTTAACTTAAGTTGATGGTGGCAGGGGGAGTACGTGCAGGAGTCCTCGCGGCATTATCCTTAATCTCTTCTTCAGTTACACGCGCTTCTGTCCATGAGGGCCCATCCCCTATGCAAGCAGTTTTGTGCGCAGCTGTTGGGGGGCTCCTTTGCCTATTCCCCAGCGAAGCAGAGTTCTCCTCCTCCTCAAATTCTTGAGCGGCGATCTCAACATCCTCAGTGAAATTATCCGACGATAGCGAGGAGCTGAGGAACGATGGTGGTGGTTGTTGTTGTACTGGTGGTTGTTGTTGTACTGATGGCTGTTGCTGTGGTGGCTGCTCTACGCCGATGTCTTCATGCTCTTGCGCTGCGGAAGCCTCCCCAACATCCAACTCCATGGTATTCTTTTGTGCACGCTCCTATAGCGTCTCTTCATTTTCACCCTTGGGGTGGGTGTAGACTATCAAATCATCAGGGAAAGCACCGCGAACCAGGTCGAATATGTCCATTGCTGTGCAACGGCAAAACAGACAAACAAGAAAACAAAGGTTTAGTTTTTCAGATAAAGATGGTACTTACAGGAGGATATGGAGAACGCGGGAAGAACCACTAACCCTGGCCACTCTGGGTACGGAAGACATGTATCTGCTGCGCTCCACAGATGACTGCGCGACTCAGTACAAGAATAATCAACAAAGCCCCCAGGTACGGTTGCACGGGAATGCGGTTGTTATTCAAAGTCTTCGCGTCCCCAGTATTGTAGGAATTAGGGCTAGGTGCTGGGTCCTTCCTCACCGTTCCGGGGGTCAAAAAAGGAAAATGAAAAGGAAAGGCAACTTCGTCAACCCAGAAGAACCTGTCATTCCAGTCCCTTAGGGAATCTATTTTCCATCATAACATTGCATCCCGCTCTTTCGCTTAGCGAAAGAAGCCCAACCATTGGCTAGTTGCCGTTGGTAGAATGCACGGAATAAATCTACAGTCGGTTCTATGTCTAGGGTACGGCAATTAGTTTCGAAATTCGATATTTTGGCTACTCCTATACAATGTAGTTGAGATACGTGGATCTCATAATGCATTAACACGCTGATAAGGAAGCGCGACATAGGGATTCACTGATTAGCGTAATAAAAAAAGCGGGTGTATACTCCTATTTTTCCCTCGGGCGCCTGACTTATATTGTGCTGGGGGTTAGGAATTTTTGGGTGCAAATAATTCGGTATGTAGTAGTCCGTCGTGTATTGGTCAAGCTCCCCTATGGTTAGGATCGAAGTGACATCGGATAGTTGTCTAACCATGGTCGCGTGTATAAAGTAAGGTGGTCGTAATGGTTACCTTGGAAGAGGTTTGGCAACGATGGAGTTTTTAAAAGACGTTAATGGAAGTTTGAGTGTTTTGAAGTGATTAAACAGTTAGGGGGGGGGGGGGGGCGTCAGGGATATATATATATATATATATATATATATATATATATATATATATATATATATATATATATATATATATATAGCCTTCTTGAGTTACTGTTCAAATACTTAAATCTTCACCACGTGTTACCCACTTGCTCAATCCAACGGTAGAAGGTGAAGGGGTAACTATGACGTGGCAGACGCTTTTCCCGAGTTTCGAGGAGGTTAGGTAAAAAGGGGGGATGAATGTCTTCTTGGCGGGAATGTTTGAATTGGTTGCTCATGTGTGGTCTATACGCATATTGGTTTTTGAGCGCTTGGAAGATTGTAGTCTAGAAGCCGCGGTTAGAACCTGCGACCACTAGACTAGGGGGACATGATGACGTATAGTCCCCAGTCGGGCTGGATAGTCCGACTCATGGGTACTACCTGTATCCATCAGGAATGGATTAATACAAATGTGATGTGCGCACAGCCCAGGAGGCCCGGTAAGTCGCTGTCGCACATACGGTTCATTACTTAACTGTGTCCTCGTCGCACTGCGACAGGATCAAACAAGAATATAATCTATCTTATGATTATATTCGCCTAAGGAAAGAGGATATACACTTACCTCAGTTATGAGATAAGGATCAATCTATTTTTGAGTCATTATCTCTTCCTTAGGCCCCAAGAATAGGGAGCCCAGTCAGGAATCTCTCGAGTATAAAAGGAACCCCCACGGTTCCACAAAGGTATGATACACACAATACACTAAACCCGAATATACTTAAATCGATTACTTAATCTCACGTCGGAGTCTAATCGTGGGTCACAAACCTACGGTAAGCCTAACGGTGTCTGTTTTTAGTGCGCAGGGTCCTTAAACAAGTTTCACTTGGTGCAAGAGCCGGAGTCTACAAGACCCCGAATTAAGCCTAATTCGGATCAAGCTCGGTCCATCCAACTTTTGTATAAACATCTACAAATGTGAATATGTTATCATATATGATCTTTACCTGTGATATAGTGTATGAAGTGTTTGAGTATGAATTTTTTTCTAAAATTATTCAATAAATTCAAAGTCTTTTAAAATCACATACTCAACACTACATATATACACCCTCATTAATTTGAGGGGGATCTTGTGATAATCATGAAGATAATCAAACCTGTGTTTCTCTTCCAAAATTTTATAAAAATTTCATTAAATTAATTGATATAAAAATATCGATTGGGTTAATATGTTTGATAGGGGAGAAAATGTGATTTAATATGTGATTAATCAAAATAATGGTTTGACTTAACGTTTTGGCTTATCCCAACATATGCGAAATGTTTTTAAATATCGAGGCAAATGTTAAAGGGGAGCAAATGGATTTTGTATATCAAAGGAAGTTTTTCACGGTGACGAACACTTACCCAAAACCCAACTAATTCACGACGTTTTGGTAACAAAAGGATGGTAGGATAGGTTTAATTCCAATGATTCTTCCAGAACCGGAGGAATCTTCCCAAGGATAATCCATAGCTAGAAATATTAGTCCTTAGGAAAGATGGAGAAATATTGTGAACGTAGCAGAATGCCAACCAAGTACTTAAGCTAGCATTAGAACAATCATAAAAAGGTGCTAGTTATGAAATATTGGCAAGCATTAAAGGGGTTGAAGAATGAAAAAGAATTGTAAAGATAAAGGGTGTAAAGAAATTAGCCCCCCTTATAACTTATGCAGAAACCGGTCAATTCATAAGCTATTGGGATCATTTTAATGATGCTTGGTGTTGAAGATAAACATCATGGACCCACTATGGCAATGCACAACCCATCTCAGCTAGCTCAGATATCTCTAAAAAATTATTTGTTTTAATCACACAAAGTTGGTATTGAAAAAGGTGGCACTCCTCTCCAGTCTTCGATTACTAAAATCCAAAATGCACGATCGAGTCTAAAACCAGTTGACATCACATCATTTATCTCATTAGGCTAGTATCCCATACTTCCTTGTTTCTTCACACACTATGAAAAAGTAAGAAAGATATTAAGAGTCCTACGTAAAATCTTCATGATCTTGCCTGAACATGTGAGTAATACGCAAGTATTCAGAATGAAGATGGAAATCGTGCTTGAGTGAACATTAACAAGTTCATGGTAGGTGACTTGTGCGATTTTATATAATATCAAACTTGTGATAACTGGAAAACAACGATGGTTTAATTCTTAATGGAATTCAAACGTGTTTAAGGCCTCTATGTAATATCCTTGTGATATTGCAAGAACATTCACAGTCAAACTCTTCAGTGTAAACAGGGATGAATGGAAATCCTTCTAATGTTAACATCAAACATCATTGCGTTAGGTAACTTCAAGATTCTACATGAATCAAGCTTGTGACAACTAGAAATCAACGATGGTGCGATTCTTAAATAAATCAAACTTGTTCCAGGAATATGAATTGACGGCTTCAATCAGGCGGATAATTCTTATCCAAATTATTCACTCTTACCGCGCTATCTGCTTGAGACGATCCGGTAACGAGACCAAGCTAGTACATCCGCGAAACCCTATCAATGAGTTTCTTAATTGAAACTACCTATCATAGGTACGGTATCTAATACCGTCTAACGGTCTTCACTAACCAGAGGTAATATGCTATCGAATAGGAAGCCAGTTTTATCCTTGTCTATGTTTTATTGCTAACTGTCTTAGGCAACATAACAAGAAGGTGGTGTCGTGGTGTTCTATCTGGATAAAAAGTCGTCTTCACATGCTCATACTCAATGCTAAAGACTTCAACTAATTCAAGAAATCTTAAAGTTAAGACTTTTGCTGTATCAAACTCTAAAACTTTGAAGAATTAAAAAAGTATGATGTAGGCCTACGTAATCCTTAGATTATCCTAACCTTGGAATGATTACAAGAGAGATAGATAGATGAAGAACTAGAGAGAGAGAAAGAAAAGAGAGGTTTAAGAGAAAAAGGAAATATTATATTGAATAATAGAAAATATGAGAACCAACCCCTACCAACATGCCAGGAAGGGGTATATATAGCCCACCTTACATGTGGGCTTCATGGGTTATATTGTAACTTACTAGATCATGAGCCCATACTAGATATATCTCGTTGGAGTGACCAATCCTTCCTAAATACGTAAAAACTTATTTCCAACAATCTCCCCCTAAGGGAGGTCGCTCCAAGTGACAAATTCCTAAATAGTCTATAGCTCGTGAGCTTTAGCTAGCTATGCTAACAATGATGTGACCGAGACTTTCTTAGGAATTTCGTATTCCCAACAATCTCCCCCTAAGGGAAGTCACACCTTTTTACAAAATCTTAAACCTAGCATACTATGCTTGAGTCTTCAATCTTGTTCTTGTGAATATGCTGATGTGATCTTTGACTTTAGTATTGAGCATGTTTCCTTGCCTTGACCTTGTGCATTCATCACTTGTGATATTCGCCTCCTCATGACTTCATGTCGTACATAATTATACCTTTGTTATTCTTGAAAGCTTTAGAGTTTGATACATCGGAAGACTTGATATTGAACTTTCTAGAATTTGTTGAAGTATTAAGTGCATAAAGTATAAGCATGCGGAGAAGATTTCTTCTCGGATTCCGCAACGCCACTGTCTTCAAATGCAGCAACATAAGTAGACACGAACGAAATGCCTTTGAACGTTTCATTCTTATTCGTTAGCATTTTACCTCCGGTCGGTGAAGACCGTTGGAAGATATAAAATATCGTACTTATGGCAGGTAGCTTCAATTAAGAATCTCCTTTATAAGAGTTTGCGGGTAAACCAATTCTATTTACTAGACCGTCTGAAAGTAGTCTGCGAAGGTAAAGAGTGAATCATTTGGATAAAATTATGCACATGATTGAAGACTTCAACTCCGATTCCTGGAACAAGTTTGATTCAGTTAAGAATCGCACCATCATTTCTTTCCAGTTGTCACGAGCTTGATTCTAATAGAATCTTGCAAGTTGTAACACCCCCAAATTTACAACGCATCGGAATACAACATTGGGGTGCTACTTCATAATACAAGCTCACGAGTCACAATAAACGTATTTTAAAATAAACATTTACCAATGATGATTTCATCAAAAGATCAGAGTTACAAGGTCCCAATAAATTAAGAAAACTTATTTTCAAATAAGTTGCAATATACAATTTTTTTGTTTAATCTTTTCAAAAGAAAAGATTTTTATCCAATGCACAAAGTTCACCAAGTCCACTTCCTTCGATATCCGCATCCAATCCTATCCAAGCATGCCAATATAAACCTGAGATAAACATGCTTAAAAGTCAACAAAATGTTGAGTGAATCCATAGAGTGTATAAACAATAACTTTGAACACAAGCTTAATAAAAATTTTATTCATAGAACAATCAAACGATGCTAGAGCCACGAACCGAACCTTAACCATGTGCCCAACCTGGAGTGAGACACTCCCAATACTAAATACAATATATCCTCGTATGCTCCTCGCAAGAAAACATACTCCGGATAGGTCGTTAGGCCAAAATAGATCTATTATTACTGTACCAGCGTTTACCGATTATGGTAATTAACGGTCCATGAAGGAAAGGCCACAACACAACACTCATAACGACGTTCACATAATAAAAATACTTGTGTTCGATTTTCTAAAACAAGCATGTATCCCCCTCGCGGGTTTGAAAAGCATTAAAGGATTTAAATGCGAGGCTATGAACTCACCTTATCCACGAGGTAAGTGAATCACAGTACTCATAATTTGAGTAGAAACAGTAGTGGTAAGACGATCGCCGACGATATGGATGCCCGGGAAACACGAAAACCGCAACCTATCAAAATAAGGCGCGCGTTAAGACTCGAACTCAATATCGATATATACTAAGTATAATATGACTTTAAATATTTTCAAAGTATTTATATTTCAAAACCATTGATACTAACCAAATGAATCCATACTAACCCATTTATTCAACAATACCTGTTTAAACACTTGTACACTTGAAATTGACCCGTCATACGACGCCAAGTCAACGCAAGTCAAACTATTATTATACCTTAATTGGACCAGTAGTTAAGTCATTTATATAATGACTAAACACTTGAGTAAGTCACCATATCCAATAGTGAACACTCAAACTCACGTCACACGAGCATTGAACTAAGTGTCCAAATACCAATCAGCATGTACACTCCAAATGTACATACCGATCTACCCTATCTAGACTTGTCCGATTTAGATGAAATTTGGTCTCCAAGTCACTTATAACCTGTATAAGATCCCACCAAAATTTGAGCCAAAGTTCTCACTTTAAAACCCATCAGCTCGACACTTTACTCGACTCTAAATTTGGGACACAATTATACACTTGTTTCATAAAACCATTTAGACCACCTTAAAAGTATTATTTGGACATTCCACCTTTTAAACCCACTACTAGACTCATCATATTAAGTTTATAAAACTTAAAAACCAGTAGTATCATTTATCTAATCAAGCCTAAAGTCCCCGAGAGTCGACCCAAAATCAGCCACAATTTCAGATTATGCCGATTTGCGTCTCCCGGTACACAAATACTAAAACTAGCATAACTTTTGACCCGTTATGAGTTAGAAGCTCATTCAAGCGGCAAAACGAGCGTCTTGAAGATTACTACAACAAAATAAAATGATCTCAGCCTATATCCAAACTCAAACCCACGAATTTATTAAATAAATAATCTGCCTAAAAATACCCTTTTCAAAATGATTCAATCTCTCTTTTTTATCAACATGCATCAACACGCACCTCATTCTAACACCTAATCTATCATTTCTAATATTAAAAACAGCCTCTTACACCACTTGATCATATAGAATTCATTTGGTTAAAATAATACATGCATGCACTCAAAATCCCCATTATAATATTAATAACACACTACCCATAAAAATGGATCAAACCCACTTGTTCATCAAGAAATAATTTGAAAAAGTTATTGCATGTGAAAGATTTTTAGATCAAAATGATCACAAGATTGAAAATAAGATTGGACTTACTTTATTTTCTTAAGATTCAAGATCAAAATTTAAAATCAATGGGTGTTTATGTGTGATGGGGGTGGCGGATTGAACAAGAGAGAGGGAGAGAGAGTTACCAAAAATTTAAATGATAAAAATGAATGTGTGTGTTAGTTTTTGGGTTTATATATATGGTGGGTGGGGTTGGTTTGGTAAATATTGCATAGTTTTGGGTTAAAATGTAAATATTAGTTAAAAAGCGGGAAATGACTAATAGTCAGTTTTAAAAATATTTACGAGAGTCGGGTTTCGTCCCGGGTTCATAAAAATAAAATCTCGTTTCTTAAATCGACCGTTTTAATAATTAAACGCACTCAAAACGAAATAATAAAGTTCGACTCGACTTAATACGTAATGAATTTTTTTTTCTTCAGAAATATCAAATATCAAAATAATCGATATTAAAATATAATATTTGGGCATCCATTGGCATCGCGATCACTAGTAGTCCTCGTTACTCGCCAGAAAGTAGAAATAAAACGTTCAATATCGGTTTCAACTTAAACCGTCAAACGTCATAATAATTAACGTTATCATATACTTCAAAAATATCCTAAAAATAGAATTAAATTATGATCTTATTTTTACGGGGTTTACATCCTCACCACCTTAAGGGAGAACCGTCCCGGGGCTCGTTAAAAGAGATCACTTCATAGAAAATCTTCTCGAGAGTACATAACTTCATCGAATGCGTTACAAAATTACTTAAAACAAGGTAATTGTAACTAATCGTACAAAATCACCTAATCACATGATCGCTAGGGAAACCTTCCATCAAAGGAGATTTCTTCGAAGCAGAAATCATTCGGTGTATACATTACTCCATCGAACGCACTACGACGTAAATTGAAACATTGAATGCTATCATTAAGCACGTATAATCACATTACGACATGCTTGCAAACTAACCAAGCCATGCCAAATCAATCAATTCAATCAAGTTAACTCATGCTTGCTGAATAGTCAAGTCATGATAATTATGAATATTTGACGGATTTTCGAATAAGTCCAGTCAGAAAAAAAGTTTGCATATTAAAGAATGTCCACGGGCCTGATAGCCATTGATGCATATCCAAAACGACTTTTGTCATAGGAGGGTGCTCACACACGGATCCATACCCAAAATTTATTACGGGGTGTTCACATACGGATACATACCCAAAATGATATTACGGGGTGTTCACAAACGGATGCATACCCAAGGTAATATAGGTACGCGTTACCTTCCGATCGGACAACATTCACAATGCCGCCTCGAGCTCGCACAACGTACGACCACTCGACTAAAGCCAAAACAATATTACATGGTGTTCTCATACGGATACATACCCAAAGTAATAGAGGTACGCGTTACCTTCCGATCGGACAACATTCACAATGCCGCCTCGAGTTCGCACAACGTACGACCACTCGACTAAGTCACAAATCACATAAACACATAACAAGCAAAGGTTTTGCAGATAATTTCAACTATGGCTATCCACTGTTTGATCATCGACGATCAAATGGGATCGAGCCAAGCACAAGGATTCCTCAATTAAATAAACGAAGACGGCAACCCGGATTGTCTTTCATCTACCGATGCGCGGTCGGCAAACTTCAACTATCCATCGCATACCGTTTTATTCCCTACAGACTATGATGACGGACGACACCACTGGATCTAGTAGGATCCGACCATTGTGCTTGGCTCTCGCCAAAGGCTCTCCTTTTTGAACCATCCTTGTGTGACCCTACGTTGGTATACGAGTCAGCACTCTACGTTGGTATTCGAGTTCACAAGTCAGAATAGGAACAAATCAAACACCTCGAATTCAAAACTCGAGTCAATGAAGATTCGTTCGTGACATAAGCTGATCGAACACATACGTTTCGGGGGAAGATGTCTTCTTCAGTGGCCTCGAAGTTACTCAAACTCGGCTTTCCTCCAGTTTGGCAGTCTGTTGATCGTGCTAAAATTTCTTCTTAGTTTCGGTACGAGGTTCCTTGGTAATTCGTCACCAACATGGTGATTTAGACGGGATTCACACATTAGGCATGACAAATAAAAATATTTTACGGAAATATTCGGTCAAGGTTACTTTCTAAGCTAACACTAGTCGAAAGAGAATATGTCAAAGAATACAAGGAAATTTGGGACATGTTCTTACGGAGTTGAATCGAACATGATTACTTGCATAAGGATCCACCATTTGAAAGTGTTCTCACCCAAAAATTTATTCAAAACCACAATTTTTAAAGGCAACGACTGATCTGACACGATGTGGCTCTTCGTGAATTATGCATAGTTAGCTAGGCTATGTATAATTAAGGACCGAGCAACGACACATCTAATACATCACGACTCTTCTCGAATTATGCATAGTTAGCTAGGCTATGCATAATTGAGGACTGAGTGATGACATATTTGACGCTACTAAAAGAAACTTTATGATTATTGCACAACATACAAGATTATGAAAGTTTTTGACTTATTTTTGAAAATAAGTAAATCACGTGACATATAAATAAGAAATTATTTTTACCCTATTTCTAGAAATACATCATTATTTGTATATTCATTCTTGGGAAACATATTTTTCCTTCGTCTTCTTGTAAAAAAAAGAATTTCAAGGCAATTTGGTATTTGGTTCGATAAAATACTTTATATATTAATATATATATTCTCGAAAATTTTTACATCGTAAAATGACGCTAAGGTGGTTTGGAATCAAGGATCAATGCAAGTATAAATAGCAGAAATCAAGAATCAATGAGACTGAATGAGGTGAACGAGGAATATATTTGCTACTGAAATTGCTTGCACTATGAGTCAAGATACACCTAACATATGTCAAGAGTTTTTAGGTAACAACGACATCTATGGAATCATGAAATGAACATCGAGCATCATCACAATTGCCGAAAATTGAAGAACGGTCATATTCTCCATAATGAAGCCAAGTGTAGTACATGCGCTCCCCAATTATACATTCAATTTCTAGAAGGTTATCTCCACTGTTTCGCGTGACACGCACATACCACCAAATTTAGTTTCCAATAACAAGAGAAGGAAAGGTTGCGGGGTCCGTGAAGGGGACAAAAATACAACATACAATATATCCTTCCTAACATGTACTAGAAAAATAACGATCTATATAAAATGGTCCTATACTAAGGACAAGATGAAACGTGAACAAATGACAGGACTACTCAAGTCCAATGGTAGAATCACGGAATCAGAGGAGATAAAGTATGATCAAACCATACGCATCCAGAACATTAGATATATTAATTATATATCCTTAATAGAAATAATACGAGTTTGCATGCGATGAAAAATCCACTTGCGCGTTCTAATTAATATTATTTATCATATTGTAAAAGAGATTATTTTTACATATTTAAAATATGTTACATCATTGAAAACTTTCTAACTTTGTCATGTTTTTAACTTTATAAAGTTGTTGTTTTTGAAAAGTTATCATTTCGAGAAAATTTATACTTTGAGTAGGTTCGGTTACTAGGTTATTATAATCGGTAAAATCATTAGACTTAAAGATTTCTATACTTGTGTCAAAGACTTAAATAATAATTAGACTTTTTGTTTATATAATTACCCAACAAGACTTAAATCAGACCATTTAACTTTAAAAATTAACGTATGACTTATTAATAAATCTATATGTATGTTTCCTCATGACTAACCCGTTATATTACATTTTCGTGGCTCGGACTTTAAAGACATTTTACTAAAACATTATTTCATAATATTTTTTTATTTTTTTATTTTTTATTTTTTTGTTTTTTATTTTTTATTTTTTATTTATTTATTTATTTTTTACAAGTCTCGTAGCAATGTAAAACGACATTTCGAAAAACAATCGTGTTTTGCCAGATGGCTAAAACTGACTCGAAAGTGCTCGATTCGCTCTTTCAAATTTTTTGTCAACTTTTAGTTAATAATTTCAAGTGTTTAAAATTTACACTTAAAGTGTATATTTTGATTTTTCTCTGGTTTATTCATTATAACAAAACACAAGCTTTAGTCTTACGTTAAAATATTCGTAAAAATAATTTTATCTTATTTTAAAATTAACAATAAGTTTTTCCAAGATCTCAAACCTCTAAATACGTGACAAAGTTTCTACTCACGAGCGTATATTATGAAACATGCCAAAGTTTATATTTGACGCAAAAATAAATTTATATCATGTTTAAACCCATGTATACACGCGTTTCAAATCGTGAAATTTCTCAATAACCCTTTCAACTAATCTAAGCAAGTTTTCGACGGATCACATCACAGACATTTATCAACAACAAGTTATGTCGTAAAACAAATGATTATATTAGTAATAGAGATTACTTTAAATGATTTACCAAAAAGACTAGAGAGGAAATAGTTTCGCCTCCTTCATGCGTTCCTTAGTCGTGGCTCAAAAGAGAAAAACCAAACCAGAACACAAACAAAATCTAACCATGTGTCACACACACATATATATATATATATATATATATATATATATATATATATATATATATATATATATATATATATATATATATATATATATATATATATATATATATATATATATATATATATATATATATATATATATATATATATATATATATATATATATATATATATATATATATATATATATATATATATATATATATATATATATATATATATATATATATATATATATATATATATGGATATATATAATATCGTATCGTATCTATATTACATATGTACGAGATTAACCATATCAGATGATAATGGAAATACCATTATTTAGTATAAATAGTACAATCCAAAGTACGTCCATAGGGGTGATCGAAAAGTGTAAATAGCGATCTACTGGTTCGTCAAGAATCGTATCATACGTATATAATTACAACTTATACCACGCACGCATATGGTATAAAATATACAATTAAAGGCCTAGCACAAAGCACATAAAGAATCGGGAAGGATTGCACGCGCGGATATCAGACATCGGTGAACGACTCGTGAAATTTTTTAGAAAACAGTCATAGTCCAGGTTTTGAAAAACGACCTAGTTCGCTATGACTCGAGCTCTGATACCAATCTGTAACACCCCAAAATTTACAACGCAGAGGAATACAACATTGGGGTGCTACTTCATAATACAAGCTCACGAGTCACAGTAAATGTATTTTAAAATAAACGTTTACCAATGATGATTTCATCAAAAGATCAGAGTTACAAGGTCCCAATAAATTAAGAAAACTTATTTTCAAATAAGTTACAATATACAAATTTTTTTGTTTAATCTTTTTAAAAGAAAAGATATTTATCCAATGCACAAAGTTCACCAAGTCCACTTCCTTCGATATCCGCATCCAATCCTATCCAAGCATGCGAATATAAACCTGAGATAAACATGCTTAAAAGTCAACAAAATGCTGAGTGAATCCATAGAGTGTATAAACAATAACTTTGAACACAAGCTTAATAAACATTTTATTCATAGAACAATCAAACGATGCTAGAGCCACGAACCAAACCTTAACCATGTGCCCAACCTGGAGTGAGACACTCTCAATACTAAATACAATATATCCTCGTATGCTCCTCGCAAGAAAACATACTCCGGATAAGTCGTTAGGCCAAAATAGATCTATTATTACTGTACTAGCGTTTACCGGTTATCGGTAATTAACGGTCCATGAAGGAAAGGCCACAACACAACACTCATAGCAACGTTCACATAATAAAAATACTTGTGTTCGATTTTCTAAAACAAGCATGTATCCCCCTCGCGGGTTTGAAAAGAATTAAAGGATTTAAATTCGAGGCTATGAACTCACCTTAGCCACGAGGTAAGTGAATCACGGTACTCATAATTTGAGTAGAAACGGTAGTGGTAAGACGATCGCCGACGATATGGATGCCCGGGAAACACGAAAACCGCAACCTATCAAAATAAGGCGCGCGTTAAGACTCGAACTCAATATCGATATATACTAAGTATAATATGACTTTAAACTTTTTCAAAGTATTTATATTTCAAAACCATTGATACTAACCAAATGAATCCATACTAACCCATTTATTCAACAATACCCGTTTAAACACTTGTACACTTGAAATTGACCCGTCATACGACGCCAAGTCAACGCAAGTCAAACTATTATTATACCTTAATTGGACCATTAGTTAAGTCATTTATATAATCACTAAACACTTGAGTAAGTCACCATATCCAATAGTGAACACTCAAACTCACGTCACACGAGCATTGAACTAAGTGTCCAAATACCAATCAGCATGTACACTCCAAATGTACATACCGATCTACCCTATCTAGACTTGTCCGATTTAGATGAAATTTGGTCTCCAAGTCACTTATAACCTGTATAAGATTCCACCAAAATTTGAGCCAAAGTTCTCACTTTAAAACCCATCAGCTCGACACTTTACTCGACTCTAAATTTGGGACAGAATTATACACTTGTTTCAAAAAACCATTTAGACCACCTTAAAAGTATTATTTGGACATTCCACCTTTTAAACCCACTACTAGACTCATCATATTAAGTTTATAAAACTTAAAGACCAGTAGTATCATTTATCTAATCAAGCCTAAAGTCCCCGAGAGTCGACCCAAAATCAGCCACAATTTCGGATTGTGCCGATTTGCGTCTCCCGGTACACACATACTAAAACTAGCATAACTTTTGACCCGTAATAAGTTAGAAGCTCATTCAAGCGGCAAAACGAGCGTCTTGAAGATTACTACAACAAAATAAAATGATCTCAGCCTATATCCAAACTCAAACCCACGAATTTATTAAATAAATAATCTGCCTAAAAATACCCTTTTCAAAATGATTCAATCTCTCTTTTTTTATCAACATGCATCAACATGCACCTCATTCTAACACCTCGATTATTTCTAATATTAAAAGCAGCCTCTAACACGAGTTGATCATCCTAGAATTCATTTGGTTAAAATAATACATGCATGCACTCAAAATCCCCATTATAATATTAATAACACAATTGTTTACCCATAAAAATGGATCAAACCCACTTGTTCATCAAGAAATAATTTGAAAAAGATGAAAATTATTGCATGTGAAAGATTTTTAGATCAAAATGATCACAAGATTGAAACTAAGATGGGACTTACTTTATTTTCCTAAGATTCAAGATCAAAATTTAAAATCAATGGGTGTTTATGTGTGATGGGGGTGGCGGATTGAACAAGAGGGAGGGAGAGAGAGTTACTAAAAATTTTAATGATAAAAATGAATGTGTGTGTTAGTTTTTGGGTTTATATATATGGTGGGTGGGGTTGGTTTGGTAAATATTGCATAGTTTTGGGTTAAAATTTAAATATTAGTTAAAAAGCGGGAAATGACTAATAGTCAATTTTAAAAATATTTACGAGAGTCGGGTTTCATCCCGGGTTCATAAAAATAAAATCTCGTTTCTTAAATCGATCGTTTTAATAATTAAACGCACTCAAAACGAAATAATAAAGTTCGACTCGACTTAATACGTAATGAAATAAAAATTTCAGAAATATCAAATATCAAAATAATCGATATTAAAATATAATACTTGGGCATCCATTGGCATCGCGATCACTAGTAGTCCTCGTTACTCGCCAGAACGTAGAAATAAAACGTTCAATATCGGTTTTAACTTAAACCGTCAAACGTCATAATAATTAACGTTATCATATACTTCAAAAATATCCGAAAATAGAATTAAATTATGATCTTATTTTTACGGGGTTTACACAAGTTACCTACCAAGTGTTGTTTGGTGTTAACACTAAAAGGATTTCCACTTGTAAGACCCCTATTTTTACCTTATAGCAGCGGAAGCTAATTTGGGGTATTACTTCATAGAACACAAGTCATAATAATAGAAAACATCTCAAAAGAGTGATTCAATCAACTTTCTTTAAATATTATTAAAAATCAGAGTTTTACAATATGTGGTTCCCAAAATTTATATCAATAATTTCAAGCTTGTGCCTTTTCATGCCATCCTTATGCTGCTCCATGCTAACTGTCACAATTTCCTAAAATATATGCTTAAAAGTAAGCACAAAGGTTGAGTGAATTCATAGGTTTGTAATAACAGTTTTGAATACATGTCTACCACTTTGAGCTACGTTATTATTCGTTCACATAAAGCTATGTTTTATTATACTAAGTTCATGATATCAAAACTAACGGAATTCACCGAAGTGACCATCATGAAAGGAGATCATGACAAGTAACCCATTGGTCCAGGTTACCCATTAATTCTAATAACGTTTGCTTGATTACCCACCCGAACAGGTAACACAAATAGGATTTGCTAAACCCAAATAGATCTAAGTAAGCTTGATTACCCACTCATACATGTAACAAACTGAATTTGTAAAACCCAATAGATCTATTTTACCATATTAGCGCACATTGATGTGTTTAATGATTCATGAAATTTGGGTATCAAATAACAGTTTAGGCACTATTGTAATAACATATTTTGTTGAACTAAATCACACGACTAATCAAACACAAATAATATGATGATGATTAAACTAAAAAAGAAAGATTAGATTAAGATGATGAGAAGAAAAGAAATACAAAGTTTGGTGATTTCCTAGTGAGAGAAACAAAAACACCTTTCTCTCTCTAAAACTATGAAATGGAAAAGCACACACACAAACGAGGCTTAGGAGCATTTTATACTAACTAGGAAATGTTTAAGAGGCCTTCCTCATTTGTGTGTTCGGGACTAAATCCCGTTACATAAACAATAATAACTAAAAACTCTCGACATCATTAAATAACACTTTTCACGAGCTTCGCAACGATATTTTATATGACCATCACTTTAATTACTTCTAACAATCTCCCCTAAGGGGTGGTCATGTAATATGTGACTTCACTTCTTTGTTGTTGCAGACTTTGAAGCTCGATGTCTTGAGAGTTCCTTCATAGTTCCTTTCATAACTTGTGATCTTGGATCTTTGATCCTTGCCTTGCCTTGATCTTGAAACTTTGCCAGATTGTGTGCTTGTGTCTTTCCCCACATACTCATGTTTTGTGTTGACTTGAAAGCTTGTTAACAATCTCTCTTGATCATCAGAGTAGCGAAAGTCTTTGTCTTTAGATGTTCTTGAGCTTTCTTCATTTATATGAGCATGTGGTCTTGAATTACGACTTCTTGAAGTTACGCCTACGTTTGCATTCCTCCGGTTTCGTGTTATACAGTAAGAATACTGTACCTGTGATTAGGTAAGTTCAAAGAACTTCCTTGACAGGGTTTCCGGCTGTGGTAGCCGTTCTCAATACTTGAATTTATCGAAAGATAATTCATAGTAAGGAGTGAATCATACAGTTCCATTCTGCTGATTAAGTCGTCAATTTAATTTCCTGGAACAAGTTTGAATCAATTAAGAATCGAACCATCGTTGCTTTCCAGTTGACACAAGTTTTATTCATATAGAATCGCACAAGTTACCTACCGCAGTGCTGTTCGATGATGACACTAGAAGGATTTCCATTCGTCACTGTAAATACTGAAAAGTATTACTTTGAATGTTATGGCAAGATCATAAAGATATTGCGTTGAGACCTGGAACGAGTTTGAATCAATTAAGAATCAAACCACTGTTGCTTTCCAGTTAGCATATGTTTAATTCAAACTGAATCGTAAATATGACCTACCGCAGTGCTGTTTGATGTTAACACTGGAATGATTTCCATTCATCACTGTGAATACTAGAGAGTATCACTCTGAATATTCTAGCAATACCACAAGGATAGAGCGTAGGACTCTCTAAATTATCGCTTGTGTTCTAAAGATGAACAACAATTGATATATGAAATAAGTGTCCTAATGAGATTTTTACTGAATCTCGTTGGCTCTAGACTCTATAAGTGCACGTTTATTTGGTGATCGGAGGCTGGAGCAGACTGCCACCTTTTCAATATCTACTATCTCGGAGTGAGAAAGTTGATAGAAATGAGTTGAACTCCGTGAAAATAAAACAAACTTCTTTTGAGAAAAGCTTAAGTAGGCTGGGAAGGGTTGTGCATTGCATCACTGGGTCCATGATGTTTTTTCTTCAATACCAGAAATCATCAACGTGATTCTGATAGTAAATGTATTGACCCGGTTTCTGCCTAAGCTGTATGGAGGGCTATTTCTTTTCACCCTTTATCCTTACATTTCTTTTTCATTCTTCAACCCCTTCAATGCTTACCAAGACGTCATAACTAGCACCTTGTTGTGGTTGTTCCAGTGCTAGCTTAAGTCATTAGTCGGCATTATTCCAGTACACTCAACTACTCCATCTTTCCTAAGGAATTTTAAGTTCTAATGGATTGACCCTGGGAAGATCCCTCCTGTTCTGGTTGGATCATAGGACGAAAACCTAACCACCTTTTGACACCAATATCGTCGTGAATAATTGTGTTGAAGGTATAGATATCGTAACCAGAAACCCTTTCTAAATCACCAAAAACGCTTCCCCTACATATGTGCATCATAAAAAGAAGGTTTTTGCACCTATTAGGAAGAGAAAGCACTTATATCAAAAGATCTTATCCAAGAATATTTTTTGATCACATTTTAATCACTATTCTCCCCCTCAAAAATTGCATGAAATTGAAATTTTTGTGAAACTAGTGATGAAACATGGAGAGAATAATGTGTCATGAAGATTTGGAACAAATGTTTATGAAATCATTATACCCCTCACGAAAAGAGATTCTATTTAAATAGGGGAGTATATGAGCACATTGTTTTGAAATACTTTGAAAAATTATGCTCAAAAGTCCAAGAAAAATTATGTTCATGAGCTTAAAACTTTGAATGTTTTGATATAAGCTCATGACCGAGAAAAACAAATTTCTCGTTGTTGAGGATAAGTCAAAGACTTTCCTTTATTTAGCGACCGGGTTATAGTCTGACATGTGACTATAAGCCATTATGAGAAGAAAAGTAGAAAAGACATGTTTTGAAAAACCATTTAAACTCTCATTCGAACTTTATGTACGTACCCGTGTCGTAATTGAGCAACATTTCTAAGTACGTCCATATTATCGATGCTGAGAGACATGTCGAAGAAGAATATTTTTGGTATTTTTGAAAGATTTTCTCATTTTTTATTTTTTTATAGGTTTTATATTTTTGTATTTTGATTTTCTGAAAGATATATACAAGATTACTGCAAATGTGTAAGACGTTCAAGTTCATCTGGAGTGAAACTACGCATACCAAGTCGATGAACCAAGAATTCAAATCTATCTTGAGAAAGAGCTTTGGTGAAGATGTCGGCTAGTTGGTAGTCCGTCTTGACAAAATACAGTTCGATCGTTCCTTTTTCCACATGCTCCTTTATGAAATGGAATCGGACAGCTATGTGCTTGGTCTTGGAGTGTTGGACCGGGTTGCAGGATATGGCTATGGCTGATTGTGAGTCATAATAGATAGGCACTTTGTTAAAGTGAAAGCCATAATCCGTGAGTTGTGTTCTCATCCAAAGGACTTGAGCACTACACACTGATAGAGACACATATTCTACTTCCGCGGTGGATAACGCCGTGCAATCTTGTTTTCTTGAGGACCAGCTCACTAGCTTCTCGCCTAAGAATTGTGCTCCACCGGAAGTGCTCTTGAATGTATCATGACATCCTGCATGATCGGCATCTGAAAAGCTAGTTAGATTAAAACCAGAATCCTTCGTATACCAGAGACCCATATGAATGGTTCCCTGGAGATAAAGAAAGATCCTTTTAACCTCCTTGAGGTGCTTCTCGGTTGGCTTAGCCTGGTATCGAGCACATAAACAAGTAGCATGCACAATGTCCGGTCTGCTTGAGGTTAAGTACATAAGGGACCCGATCATACTTTGGTATTTTGTAGCATCTACAAATGTCCCTTTCTTATCCAAATCAAGCTTGTGTTTTGTGTCCATTGGAGTACCAATAAGATCACAGTTTTCCATTCCAAATTTCTTTAGAATTTCATTGCTTCTTTCACACTTGCTGGTTCCATTGTGCTGACTGATAGTGCATAGATACACATATCACTGTTGGTACGCAGCTGATTTCGTGTTGAGACTGGTCGTGAGAGATTGCCAATCACTTGAACCAAAGGATGATTCTTAGTCCATTTGTTTTCATGTGGAAGTGTATGAGAAACTTGATGCGAGCTCGACGGATCCACATATGGTGTTGAAGGCTGAGTAGAACTTGTGGAAGCCGCAAAAGGATTAACAAACTCGTGTTCGTTGAGCATCGCATTGATTGCTGACGGTGCAAATTGAAGCGCGAGTCCTGAACTTACGTGTCCAGAAGTCTGACCTTGAAGCTCGGGACGTGAACTTCTATGTTGAGAGGCCATACCCGAGAGTTCATCAAAAGTAACATTCATAGTCTCCATTACCTTTCTTGTCCTTCGATTATAAACCCTGTAAGCACAAGCAGTTGAAGAATAACCAATGAAAAAGCCAATATCACCTTTAGGTTCAAGTTTACCGATATCTTCACGATCATTCTTCGGATAACATAAAGCACTGAAGACATGTAAAAATGAAATATCCGGTTTTCTTCCATTAATGAGCTCATAAGGTGTTTTGTTGAAACGGGTGTGAATAATGGAGCGGTTTTGAGTATAACATGCAGTTGCTATAGCGTCGGCCCAAAGAAATAACGGTGCACTGGAGGAGAGAAGCATCCTTCGAGCAGCTTCAACTAACGTACGATTCCTCCGTTCTACAACTCCATTCTGCTCTGGAGATCTTACAGCCGAAGTTTGATGAAAAATCCCAACTTCGTCAAAATAAGCTTTCAGTTTCTGATTGGTGAATTTTGTACCGTTATCCGTTGTTACAATGATAACATGGGCTTGAAGTAGCACTGATGTTTTCTTCAAGAAATTGATAATTACATCAGGGGCTTCATCTTTCGAAGCAAGAAAATGAACCCATGTGTAACGAGAAAAATCATCCATAATTACAAGGACATACCTCTTTCCATTAATGCTTTTGATTCTCATTGGGCCACACAAATCCATATGAAGGAGATGCAACCTATTCGTCAAATTTGGAACAGGTTTGGGTTTGTGAGGCTTCTTCTTTCTTTTACCTTGCTCACATAATGGACAAAGATGGTCTTTAGTATATTTGAACTTTGGAAGACCGGTAACGAGATCATCTTTTGCAAGTTGGGTGATGGCATCAAAATTGAGATGAGATAACCTTTGATGCCATAACCATGACTTTGTTGACGTGGCCCGGGCCATGAGACAAATTGGGGATGCAGCAGACATTTGAAAGAGATCAATGGTGTAAAGATTGGTGGTACGATTTCCTTTCAACAGATCAATTTCTTCAAGATCCCTAACAAAGCATGTATGACTTCTGAAGGCAACCTCCAAATCTGAATCACAGAACTGCCCAACCGAGAACAAATTGTGTCCCAAGCCATCAATAAAAGATACTCTGGTGATGATAATATTACCCCAATAAAGGTCACCATAGCCTAGAATTGCAGCAACATGATCATTTCCAAATCGAACAGTTCCCATAAAACGCCATACAAATTTCTTGAGAAGACTTCGATTCCCGGTCATATGTTTGGAACAACCCGAGTCCACGCACCAGAGACAAATTTCAACAGCCTGCCAATGATAAGAGAAGAGAAAATTTGGCAACCGAAGAAATAGGTTCATGTATGGTTAGGTAATAATCAAGCCATATCACATATCGACATTTCACAGTCAGTATGAGATCTACTAGAATCAATAACATGACCATTAGAGGCAAAATATCTTCCAGTAGGCAACCACTTAGAGGTAGATCTAGGACTTCTAGGCGTAGCAAGACTTTCAGTGGACCCTACCTGCTTAGTTTTTGGAACATACACTTTAGCCTTAGGAGTGCTATGTGTTTCACTAATAGAAAGCTTGTCAAGTCGAGTGTAACCACCATAATTCAAACCATTCATAGTCAAACCACAAACATCATGACTAAAAGTAAAGAAACATTTATTACCTTTAGCACAAATAACTTCAGATTTTTCATTCCGAATAGCAAGTTTAAAGTCATTACATTCAGAAGAATTAAGTTTCTGATTATGAATAAAAAACGGTAAATTCCTACGGTGTTCTTCTACTTCCACATTATTAGCCTTGGGACGACTACTTCTAGAGACAAAAGGGACCCTATCATTCCTTGTATTGCTCGTAGGATGTGGCCTTCTGCTCTTAGTGTAGTTGTTCATTCCTGTAGAAAAAGACACACGCTTGTTAGAATTAGCATTTTTTAAATCAGTGACTTGTGGTTGTGCGATAGTGGTCGGTTTTGTCCTAACGCTTGCTTTACGTTGGTTGCTAGGCATAGAGATATCTACCCTAGTTTGAGATGAAGGTCTAACGTGAAACATTCCTGGGGCAATAACATCAGCTTTCATTCCAGAAGCCTTGGGAAACGGTGTTACAGCAATACGAGTGGGTCCTGAGGTTGCTGGTTTCTGGATCATCGTATCCACAATCGAGCTAGGATCAGAAGTCTTATCTTTTAACAAGGCCTTTAATTTACAGTTCTCACAGATTTTATCAATAATTTTCTGATAGACAGGCTTGCTTTGTTCAACAACCTGCTTATACGAAACAACAACAGATTCTAAATCTGCAATCTTAGCCTTAAGCTTCTGAACATTACCATCACTAGCACTCTCTAACCCTGAAGAGGCCAAATTCGTTTCCTTAACCCCTCCTAATTGAGCCTGCAACCGTGCGATAGTTTGTTGCATTTCATTGTAAGCTTTTTCATACGAAATCTTGTCATATTTGCATTCATCACATTTTTTGACAAATTTATTCCAAAGATCGGTGAATTCTTTATCCTTTTTAATGCGACAAATTTATCCATTTTCTCTTTCATAAGATCAAGCTCAGTTTGAAGGTTTTCATTATGCGACACAGAGGTACTTAAGTCAACAGGCTACTATCAATACAATCACGTGCTTTAGATAGGCGTTCAAGATCGTTTTCCAAAACTTTGATTTTATCAAGAGACTCATCAGCTTCCTTCGCCAAAGATTTAAAGTCTTCAACGAAGTTGGCAAATTCTTTTAGAAAAGCATTTTCCAAATTGCCTAACCGAGCATTAACTTGATTAATAATCGGATTAATATCATTTTGAAGAATTTTCTGGACCTCAATCTGAACAGGTGATGTAAAATTTCCTCTAGTGATTTTGGAATTAACAACACGTTTAAGTATGACAAAGTTATCTTTTAGCTCGTTTAGAAATCGGCGTGTGATATTCGGTTTAGGAGGGTCATCAGACAATTCCTCACTTGGTAGCAAAAGCTTTTCAGTACTCGTTTTAGACCGAACAAAAACTGTTGGAGGATTAACTTTTGGATAATAAACGGGTGTCACATCTTTATTAAGCTTTTTCATTCTTAAACGAGTCTCTACTGCAAGTTCAGTAGTTTCCTCGGAATCATGCACACTAGGAGGATCATGTTCATCAGACAAGAGCACACTACCATTATATAAGGTTTCATTAGTGGCCTGAACTTGCTTAAGATATCCAGGATTAGGAGGAAGAGGACAACCTAAAGCCAATTTGTATCAAGTGTAATTTATCTCATTCACTTTTGGTGCGAGCATATTTATCGTCTGCATAGTTTGGCCACGTTTTACTAAAAGGTTGTCTAATTCTCTAATCCTATCCTGAGCTTTGCAAAAATCCTTAAGAAGCCCATCTTCTCGAATTTTGAAATCATGTTTCAGCTTTTTTTGTTCTTCTTTTAAATCCAAAATAATAGATTTTTCAGTTGAAAGCTGTTTATTAAGAGAAGTGATTTCATCATTAAATTCGCTTATCTTTTTAGCACTACTTAAGTGTAAGGCATTTAATTTCTTAGTTGTGCATTTTTCTTGATAAACCGATGTAGCATGAGCTTGTTCAAGTTCTTTAATTTTAGCCTGGTGAATTTCAAAACATTTCTCCCGTTCCTTATATCCCGCAAGCTCAGTGGTCAATTTGGCATTAGATTCTCTAAACTTATTATTAACCACCGTAGCATGATCTACATCCTTAGCAATCTTATCAAATAGAGATTTATAATACGCATGTGTCTTATTAGGAAGGGTTGTAGGCTGGGCAACTTCATCCACACCAAGGTCCACACTGGGCTCATTCGAAATAATATTACTATTATTCGTTTGGTCCCCGTGTGTCTCAATGTAGGGCTCAAGCATCTAAGTATACTCTTCCTCCTGATTAGACATACTATATATATCATTATCATCAAAACTTGGGTGTACCTCAGAGGGACCGTCTGAATCATAGACGGGAGCTCTGTCATCATGCATTCCTGAGGTTGATTGATAGGTGTGAAAACACCCATCTTTTCTACCACTTAATTACATTAAAACGGGACCTAAACGTATATTTTATGTCGTAAATGGCGGAATTATGCGTGGTTTGTGTTTTTATTGTGTTTCAGGGTCGAGAAGGTGAAAAGTGGAGAAAACACGGCTTTCACGGGCTTTTATTGAAGAAAAAGACAAAAGACAAAGTTGAAAGATCAAGAGTGGAAAAAGAACGGAAGTCCAAGACCAATTCTGAAGATTTATCGAATAAAAAGTCAAAAGACGGAAGTTTACTAAAAAGCCGAAGAACTCAGGTTTAAATTATAAAGAAATTACAAGACGAGTTCAAAGAAATCCCGAGACGAAGTCTTAGAAGTCGAAGAATTTGAGAAGACTGAAAGACTGAAAGACTGAGGACCAAGATAGAAAGAAAGAGGAAGCCACCAACCACTCCCCTCTCCTATAAATACCACCCTCACAACATGTGAGAGGGTTGATTAGTCTTAGTTTAGTTTTAGGATTAGATTAGGAGTAGGTAGTTTCTCTCTCTAAACTTATGCTTTCTCTCTCTAGATTGATTTGTGTTTAAGCTTTTGTTATTGAATCTTTACTTTTTAATTAAGCTTTTAATTCTTCATCTTCATCCTTTCTTGTTGATTTGTTCTAGATCTTTGAGTTCATGTTCTTGAGTTTTTATGATTTTAATCAAGTGGGTTTTGATTGATTTGGCTTTGTTTTTTAGTTTTAATGATTTGTTTTGATTGATTATTGTTAGTTGATGTTTATTGGTTGTTTAGATTTAAACTTTTGGTTTGTTTTGGTTAAAATTGATCAAATTCGTTCTCCTTTCGTTTTCCCCTGTTCTTCATCTTCAAGTTACTGTATCTTGCCAAAATTTCCGTATGAGATGTTTCCTTGATCTTCTATTCGGAATATTTGAGTATGTCCCTATTCGGAAAGTTGATTATTCCGAGTAGGATTACCTATTCGGAAAGTTTTATTATTCCGCATAAGAAGTCCTTATTCGGAATATCTGATTATTCCGAATAGGATTCTCTATTCGGAATATCTGATTATTCCGAATAGGATTCTCTATTCGGAATATCTGATTATTCCGAATAGGACTCTTACTCGGAATGTTGGATATTCCGAATAGGACTCTTACTCGGAAAGTTTAAATATTCCGAATAGGACTCCTTATTCGGAATGTTCAAGTATTCCGAATAGGCTTCCTTATTCGGAATATTCAAGTATTCCGAATAGTTCTATATTCCGAGTAGAGCTGATTTTCCGCATAGCATTCTTTTCTTTTTTTTTATTTATTTATTCCGAGTAGCCTTTTCTCCTTTTATTCCGCATAGACATTCTTATTCGGAATACTTTCGTTATTCCGAATGGAGTTTTAGTTTTCAGTTTTAAACTTTATTTGTCACGCCTTTTTCTTTATTTGCACTTTTTCTTGCTTTCCTTTTATTTTAAGTTTTAATTTGCGTCATTTACTTTTATTACCTTTAATTTCTCGTCATTTATTTCCCGTTAAATTTTAATCTTTCATTGTTTCTTCTTATCGTCTTTACTTTATTTTTAGTTTGTTTCAAGTTTTTACTTTTCATTAGTTTAGACAACGACACCTCTTTTGATTCACCAAGAACAATTAATCTCGCACAATTAACCAGAGATCAATTCGAAGAGATTCCGAGAAACGAACTTTCATCTAGTAAAATCTCTTTATTAAAATGGCGCCGCTGCCGGCTCTTTTCGTGAAGATCGAAGGTTTTTTGTGAGTGACGCGTTGGATTTTGGGATCCGTTCACTTGTGAACGTTATTTTTTTCGTGTACAAAAATTTTCAAAAATCCAAAAACATTTGAAAAATCATAAAAAGCATTTCTTTTTCAAAGTTTTGCACCAAAAATATTCTTCTTGCTTATCTATCTTTCTTTATGGATTTTTATGTCCATTGCGTCCGGTGTGGGAAACAATTATCTGGGAACAACTCTTGTCAATGGTGTACATGTGAGCGGTGCGGAAACGATATCGACTACACACAATCCGGATTTTGTCCTTTGTGCAACTCGACTAATTCGTACTTTTTGAACCTACCTCCTGTTCCCCCGTGCATCTATTGTGGAAGCGATTCTCATTGGCATGTTTCGTGCCCGGTTCGATACCCGTATGGTCACGGGCAAGAACCGGGGTACAATTATGACAATGATAATAGCTATCCACAAGACGCACCTGATTTTTCTCCATACCCGGTTTGCAACAACTGTGGGGGTCCTCACGATACCTATTATTGTCAACCAATGAATTGTTATGAGCCAAATCCGTGTCCTCAGTTTTCTTCACCTATGGATTATTATGAACCAAACCCGGTTTCTAATTATTCCCAACCGATGAACAACTATGAGCCACAACCTTGCTATAATTCCGGTTTTCAAAATCTTGAGCCCCCACCGCACTCACTTGATCATCAGCCTTGTCACGGGATGAGTTACCAAGAACCAATTGTCGATCTTGCTACAGCCTTTCAAGAACAAAGAAACGATCTTGCTACAGCTTTTCAAGAGCAATCGAAAGAGCTTTTACACACGCTGTGAACTTGTATGGAGTCATTTTTACAGCAGCAAGATCAGACGAGTACTCATATCCCTGAGCATATTATTGACCCTATAAATAATGAGGAGAGTGATGACGATATTGAGGTTATTTTCGACGAGGAGGAAATTCTAAAGCAAAATACTTCACTCCTTCGTGATGATGGTTTGCACATTCCTGAGATCGATGAATATCTTGATATTGATACACCCGTGGAATACATATCCGGGTATTGTGATGTGGAGGGAGATATACTTTTTCTAGAAGATTTATTACACGATGACACTACACCTTCTATCCCAGAGGTGGAAAGATGTGAATCTACTGAAAAAGGGACGCAGGTGGAAGGTAATTGTTCTCATACTTCTCATATTATATTGCCACCTCATCCTCCCACGTACAAACCCAAGAGGGTGATGTATCACTTTTACTCTACTCGTTTTATACCGGGAAATGAGGATGAGTGTTTTGACCCGGGAGGTGACATTGATTATGCTATGATTGATAACAATACGGCTTTGCCGTTTGCTCAGTATCCATTGTCTTTGGGGGATGACAATGTGCTCACTATACCCAACCCACCTCCCGTGGATCTCGATTTCACATACTTCTCGTATGTTGAAAGGACCTTTCTCCCTTTCAAGACTTATCTCCCCGCCTCTCCTTTGTTGTTGTCCTCCGGGAACGAGGACAAAGTCTTTGATCCCGGTATTACATTCGAGGCTTCCCCATGGACCATTTAATTCGGGGACGAGTCAGGCTCGTGACTCGGTTAATATAAACAAGCGCTTTTTGGGAGGCAACCCAATTATCTATCTATCTTTACCATAAGTGTAGGGGGGGAGCCCCGTGGTGTTTCTTGCTTTCTTTCTTATCATATGCAGGGATTAGAGCTTCAAAGACACACTCTTGATGACTTTTGACGAACCATGATTCCGTGATTCTCCTATCCCGGTTCTATCCTAAACTCTTTTTGATTCACTATTTTATATTTCTCAATATTAAAATAGGAATCTCTTTAGTGGTCTTTTCCTTAACGAGATTTAAACAACGTGCACAATGTCCTAAGTGTAGGGGAGTTTACTCCCACATGCTTAAACATTGAGGACAATGTTTATCTTAAGTGTAGGGGGGACTTCTATCGAAGTTAAGTGGCATTTTCCTTGTATTTGTCCTCATTTTAACCAGAAAATCAATTTTTCGACATTTTTCAAAATTTTTAATCTATTTTGGCCTAGTTGTAGTTCCCTTTATTTTTTCTACTTTTCTCCTATTTTAATAAAATGGTTTTAGCAAGTTTAGATATCTTAGATATATTAGGCCCGTTGTGAATATTTTGACTCAACCCGAGTTTACTTATCCGAGTTCACTCTAGCTAGTATCCTTAACCATGTAGACCTTAAATGGTTTATTAGGCTAAGCATCCACGAGTCTCATTCCTTGAGATTTTAAATTGTGGAGAACGAGAAATGATAGAGTTGGTTACAAGTTTGGTATTCTCTCATTAACTTATGTGAGTTAATTATGATCTTTTTCTCCCATCACTTGCTAATAATTATCTGCAATAAGTAAGGTCGTACGATTTGAAAAGTTACTTAGCTTCTAGCCCAAGATCGTTTAAAAGTTGCTCGGTAATGATAAGAGTTCATAGCCAAGGCATAACTTATGAAGCGGGGCGCGAAGATTGGCGAATCCGAAAAGGCCCTAACAAGGCATGAGGATTCAATTTTATTGCTGAAGATCCAAAGTGATGTGAAAAGCATTATTCCTAAAATCAATATGAAGGATCAAGACTCACGACGAAAAGCAATCAACTCCCATAAAGATCATGGAGAAGTCTATCCGAAAAGACCCTAACAAGGTATGAGGATAAATAGATCCAAGTCCGAAAAGGAGGCGGATCGTTGTATCTCAAAATCCCAATTAGAGATTGAAGAATAATCATGAAGTCGTGGTCAACAAAGTTGGAGTACCTCTCAAAAGTCTCCAAGTGAAGAAATTCTATGAACGATGAGAAGACCATTATCTCAAGCACGTCTCTCAAGATATGAAGTATGAAGTACATGCCAAATATCAGCCCGAGAAAGGTCTCAAATCGTGAACCGAGTTATGCCAAGATATGAACTTTTTGATATCCCGAGAAGCAGTTTTAAGAGATTTTGTCCTTTAGCTAACTTTTGATCAAATCGTCCTACTTTGCTTTCAGCTTAATTGAATTATCGAAATAAGTCAACAATGCATCCTCGTGATCATTCAAGACATCAATAAAATATAAGAGATACCCATAGGAATAAGGGAGTTTAAGTGATTAATTGAACCACATGAGTAAATGTTTGTTATGCTAACTTGTACTAACAATGATCTTGTTTTTAAGCTTGGCATGGGGAACGTGAAACTTGAGGGTGATAAACATTCATGACACACAAGCCCTAATGTAAGTCTTAGATTTCTTTACATGACTTTTTCCTTGTTGCATCTTGTTATTTTCTATATTTTTGATTTTCCTTAGTTGTTTAATAAAGGCCAAGGTAGGTTGATTATGATGGAAAGTGTAAACCTTGCTTTACTGCTAAGCATTGCATGAGGACATTGCAATGGTTAAGTGTAGGGGATTTGATAAGTGTGAAAACACCCATCTTTTCTACCACTTAATTACATTAAAACGGGACCTAAACGTATATTTTATGTCGTAAATGGCGGAATTATGCGTGGTTTGTGTTTTTATTGTGTTTCAGGGTCGAGAAGGTGAAAAGTGGAGAAAACACGGCTTTCACGGGCTTTTATTGAAGAAAAAGACAAAAGACAAAGTTGAAAGATCAAGAGTGGAAAAAGAACGGAAGTCCAAGACCAATTCTGAAGATTTATCGAATAAAAAGTCAAAAGACGGAAGTTTACTAAAAAGCCGAAGAACTCAGGTTTAAATTATGAAGAAATTACAAGACGAGTTCAAAGAAATCCAGAGACGAAGTCTTAGAAGTCGAAGAATTTGAGAAGACTGAAAGACTGAAAGACTGAGGACCAAGATAGAAAGAAAGAGGAAGCCACCAACCACTCCCCTCTCCTATAAATACCACCCTCACAACATGTGAGAGGGTTGGTTAGTCTTAGTTTAGTTTTAGGATTAGATTAGGAGTAGGTAGTTTCTCTCTCTAAACTTATGCTTTCTCTCTCTAGATTGATTTGTGTTTAAGCTTTTGTTATTGAATCTTTACTTTTTAATTAAGCTTTTAATTCTTCATCTTCATCCTTTCTTGTTGATTTGTTCTAGATCTTTGAGTTCATGTTCTTGAGTTTTTATGATTTTAATCAAGTGGGTTTTGATTGATTTGGCTTTGTTTTTTAGTTTTAATGATTTGTTTTGATTGATTATTGTTAGTTGATGTTTATTGGTTGTTTAGATTTAAACTTTTGGTTTGTTTTGGTTAAAATTGATCAAATTCGTTCTCCTTTCGTTTTCCCCTGTTCTTCATCTTCAAGTTACTGTATCTTGCCAAAATTTCCGTATGAGCTGTTTCCTTGATCTTCTATTCGGAATATTTGAGTATGTCCCTATTCGGAAAGTTGATTATTCCGAGTAGGATTACCTATTCGGAAAGTTTTATTATTCCGCATAAGAAGTCCTTATTCGGAATATCTGATTATTCCGAATAGGATTCTCTATTCGGAATATCTGATTATTCCGAATAGGATTCTCTATTCGGAATATCTGATTATTCCGAATAGGATTCTCTATTCGGAATATCTGATTATTCCGAATAGGACTCTTACTCGGAATGTTGGATATTCCGAATAGGACTCTTACTCGGAAAGTTTAAATATTCCGAATAGGACTCCTTATTCGGAATGTTCAAGTATTCCGAATAGGCTTCCTTATTCGGAATATTCAAGTATTCCGAATAGTTCTATATTCCGAGTAGAGCTGATTTTCCGCATAGCATTCTTTTTTTTTATTCCGAGTAGCCTTTTCTCCTTTTATTCCGCATAGACATTCTTATTCGGAATACTTTCGTTATTCCGAATGGAGTTTTAGTTTTCAGTTTTAAACTTTATTTTTCACGCCTTTTTCTTTATTTGCACTTTTTCTTGCTTTCCTTTTATTTTAAGTTTTAATTTGCGTCATTTAATTTTATTACCTTTAATTTCTCGTCATTTATTTCCCGTTAAATTTTAATCTTTCATTGTTTCTTCTTATCGTCTTTACTTTATTTTTAGTTTGTTTCAAGTTTTTACTTTTCATTAGTTTTAGACAACGACACCTCTTTTATTTGATTCATAAAGAACAATTAATCTCGCACAATTAACCAGAGATCAATTCGAAGAGATTCCGAGAAACGAAATTTCATCTAGTAAAATCTCTTTATTATTGATGCTTGCTGTAAGTTTGCCATCAAGATGTAGTTGGCATTCACTTCTTCTTCCTCGTCATATTCTGCAGCAGAAGCCATAAGATCAAATTCCTCAGCTTGAAGTGAAATCCCTGCCTCTTCTTTTTGTGCTATGAGAAGTTGAGTCTGAAGATAAGCAGCATCCCTCTTCTTTTTGGCTGTGCAATCTCGAGCATAATGACCAAATCCCCTACAGTTGTAGCACTGAACCTGACGATTGTTGTTTCCATTTTCAGTACCCGTATTCTCAGCCCTTGCAGCCACAACGTTTCCCATCTGATTACCAACCGTTGGCACAACTATTAACCCATTCTGATTACCCACATCTGGAACAGTCGGATTTTGACCACGGATTTGTCCATACTGATTTACTGCATTCCCAACATTCTGACCATATTGTGTCCCCGTATTCCCAATAGCTACTAATTGGCGATCTTGATTCGCATTCATGAAAGGTTGAGCAATCTGCCTATTTCTAGTGTTCGAGGAGATTCTTTGATTGTTGTTGGTGGGGTTAATGGTAAATTTGAATGCCTTTGCGAGAAGTGCAAGACCAGTATTAATCGCATGAGTAGGATCGGTGATGTCATCAAAACATGCAATGGGTTGTTGTAAGTAGTTCACAGCAGCAGGAGGTTGATATCCATAGGGGGTGAGTTGTTGTTGTTGTGGCATGAAGTTACTTGATGAGGGTTGATGGTAAGGTACCATGGGATATGACATAGATGATGGAGAGTTTGCCATAAAAGCCAATGGGTCTTGTGTCTTGGCACGTCTTTCAGCCCTAACTTTGTTAGCTTCATCTTGATTCATCTTCAAATAATCATATACTTGAGTGTAGTCCACGACATGAAGATCCTTGGTTTGATTGACAAGAGTGACATATCGTGACCATTCAGAAGGAAGATTATCAAGAAATTTGATGTTTGCAGCAATTTGTGCAGGTTCATGTTTGTTTCTTCTAAGATGATTCATGAGGGTTGAAAACCGATGATAGTAAGGTTCAATTTGTTCCCCTTCACTAGACGTAAATTTCTCCCATTCACGAAGCAACTTAGTCTCCTTTTCTTGTAAACCGATTTCACTCCCCTTCATCATTTTCTGAATCCTAAGCCACAGCTCGTGTGCGGTTTCACAACTATCGACAACAGCATAAACATCTTCAGGAAGTCCCATGAGAATGACTTGTATTGCTTGATCATCGGCGTCGAGTTGTTTGGATTCAGCTTTAGTTAATTCTTCATCCGTTTGCTCATGACTAGATTCAGCCACTGGGTTAGCATTCGTAGGGTCCCCAGGAACAATGATTGTTCTTCTAACATACGGACCTTTTTGAATCGAGTTGATAATCAGTTTTCCCAAAGGTTTACATTTTGCATAACGAAGGAGACGACTAGCCCATGTAGTGTAGTTCTCCTTGGTGAGCATGGGAGGACGATTCTCAGTACCCGCATCTTAAATATCTTGTTGAGACGTCATCGTATCGTGTGAAAAACAGGATCTCAATTCGTAGAAAGCAGAATGTTGATGTTAAAGTCCCCTAAATATGACTAAATCCCCTAAAAAATGAGCTCTCCTGAAACCAAAAAACACGCGATTGTTAAAAATTTTCAAAAACACAATTTTTTGAAAATATTTTCGGAATATTTGGGGTTTTTCGGAAAAATAATCCTTTTTCGGAAAATGAAGGAATTTAGGAAAAAAGACACTTTTTCGGAATAAAGAAGATTTTCAGAAAAATGACACTTTTTCGGAATAAAGAGACTTTTCGGAAAAAAACACTTTTTCGGAATAAAGAGGTTTTTCAGAAAAAAACACTTTTTCAGAATAAAAAGGATTTTCAGAAAAATGAAACTTTTTCGGAATAAAGAGGATTTTCGGAAAAAAACACTTTTTAGGAATAAAGAGGTTTTTCAGAAAAAAACACACTTTTTCGGAATAAAAAGGATTTTCAGAAAAATGAAACTTTTACGGAATAAAAAAGATTTTCGGAAAAAAGAAGGTTTTTCGGAATAAAGTGGATTTTCAGAGAAATTGACTTTTTCGGAAAAACATGGATTTTCAGAGAAATTGACTTTTTCGGAAAAACATACCTTTTTCGAAAAAAGAGAAGTTTTCAAAGAAAATGGGTTTTTCGGAAAAAATGGGAATTTTCAGAGAAATATTTTCGGATAAAATGACAGTATTTTCGGAATACAAAACCCTTTTGCGAAAAAACCAATTCAGAGAAAATGGGTAATTTCGGAATAACAAACCCTTTTGCGAAGATTATTCCGAAGATAAAGGGGCACAGTTTTGAGACGACCGATATGATACAAATCCACAGAAACCACTTCGATCACACCAATAACAACACCTCAAAGCCACAAATACCAATCGAATCCAAGAGCCTAAACCAAAAACCCACGAAATCAATACCAAATCAACACCAAAGCTAACTACGAATCCCTTGGCGAATGATACCACTTGTTGAACTAAATCACACGACTAATCAAACACAAATAACATGATGATGATTAAACTAAAAAAGAAAGATTAGATTAAGATGAAGAGAAGAAAAGAAATACAAAGTTTGGTGATTTCCTAGTGAGAGAAACAAAACACCTTTCTCTCTCTAAAACTATGAAATGGAAAAGCACACACACAAATGAGGCTTAGGAGGCCTTTTATACTAACTAGGAAATGTTTAAGAGGCCTTCCTCATTTGTGTGTTCGGGACTAAATCCCGTTACATAAACAATAATAACTAAAAACTCTCGACATCATTAAATAACACTTTTCACGAGCTTCACAACGATATATTATATGACCATCACTTTAATTACTTCTAACATATTTTAGTAAAACATATAGTTCAAAAACACATGTATTCTAGTTTTAGCATATATCCCCCTACGGGTTTTCAAAACATTTACCAAACTTTAAAAGTGAGGCTATGAAGTCACCTTGGCCTACAAAGTCTAAATCACCTCAAATATATTTCAATCAAGGCAGATAGCTTAGTCTTACAAATAACAACTTGGTTCCACACAAACCTGGATTAACACATTGTGTATAGTATTAAGTCTTTGATTTTTAGTTCAATACTTTTAAGTATTAGTTAGGTATTCTTTATTTAATATTTGGTTATAATTATAGCACCATTGTTCGAGCCATCATACTCGGAAGCCATTCTATAAACGTTTGAGGAGCGAGAGCACTTTAAATCGTAAACCTAACCACTCAGTCAAAAGGTAATATCGAGATGGAACATCTTTGTACAAAGCTCCCTACTAACATGATACCTTCATTACTTACTCATATTTATAATTTATCTTCTTTACTTTCAAAATTGGAAAAAATAGCCCTTTTAGTTATACTTTGGTATAATTACACTTTTAACCCCTTATGTATATAGTTTTAGTATTTACATTTTAAACCTTAAATATTTAACCTTAGGGACTCAAAATTTCCAATATTTATTATTATATATTTAAATTTCAAAAAATAAAACTTTTGGCCCAAAATGTTAAATAGTTTCAAAAATGATAGTTTTAGTCCCTATACTTGTAAAGATCACATAACAACCTAAAAAATGGACCAAATGATCTAGAATTTTAAAACAAAGTTTCAAAACACATTTATAATAATAATAAAAACATTTATTCATAATTATAGCTTTTGAAATAGGTTTTTGCTCATTATTTCATGTAAATTGCAAAACTAGGGTTTTAAGACATCTTTAGCTTATAACTTTCATTTAAAATGATCAAAATCTCTAATTTCTTTTATATTATCTTTCTAACATTATTTTGGCATTATAAAAAGTCTAATAATTAATTATAACAAGATCAAAGCTTAGCTAACATAGAAATTACCTAAGTAGCTCCAAAATGGCTCCTAATGGCTTCCTATGAGCACAACTTGCTATCAAAGCTTCAAGAGCTTCGATGACTTCCTTATAGACCTGGTTTATGGTCTTATAAGAGTCCTAGGACGTATATAAAAGTGGAATTCAGAAGGGGTAATGGAGGTATAAGAGAAACGGGGTGCGAATTGGAATGAAATGTTTAGGTTGCTATTTATACTAATTTCGCCCCTTAGGCTCCAAGAAAGGCCTTGAAACGTGTAACATAGCTAATTTAGTTACTAAGGAAGGCTAGGAAATATCTATGCAAGTTTATAGAGCTTAGGTACATTTAAAATTCAAGGTAGAAGTGTGGGAAGGTTTTTAGGCCACGAATTGGTTTATGGAAGAGAAATGGACACCAAGTAGCTTATGCACCTATGTTCTTGGTTGATTGGTTTGAAAATGTCTTATAGGTATCATAAATATCTTATTATAAGTTTAAATTTAGGAGGGAAAGGTTTGAAATGGGTTTTTGGAGGGAAAATGTAAAACCGGGTCTAAATTAGGGCTTGTAACTTTATACTTTCTGATTTTGGTGATTAAGGGTTTAGGAATGTGAATTAGGGTATAATTAGGGTTTATACATTTTAATTAAGAAGTTTGGGTCTTTGGTTTGAAGTTTAACAAAGGTTTAAGGTAAAATTGGGAAGAAAACTTAGGTGGGTTAGGGTTTTTAATGATTTATGGCTAAATCTTAGTAAAAGTAATTATCCTTAAATTAGCTACTGATGTAAACTCAATTTATACTTCCTAAATTGTCCTCAATAGGTTCATGATGTCACTAAATTGGTTTTACTAAGTTATTCTAAGTAAACATGTCTAAAGGGTGAAAATACCCATTTTAGCCTAATTTACAAGTCATGCATTAAAATGTTGTACCTTGTGCTTTAGGGTACTTTTAATTTATCTTAATATAATCTTATAACCTTAATGAAATGCTATAAGTGTTTGTAGACTTTTCCTAAAAGACTAGGTAGTGATTCTATGTACATTTCTTAATATAAGGGTTCTAGGTCACTAATCCTAATGACTTTCTATTATGGGTGATTAGGGTTTATATCATAATATAAGCTTATTCTAGGTCTCATATGGTATTTTTATGACTTCTATAGTTTATACATTCTTAGTTTAAGGGTTTATATAGGTTCATCATAATCTAGGTATAATTATAGGAGTTTAAGATCCTATGCTTTGATAACTTGTACATTGTGCTTAAGTAACTTGTAAATTAACTGAAAATAAATGTATAATCTTAATATGATAATTAGTTTAGTTTTATAATTAGTTGCAAAAGATTAGAATCTAATCCAATGTGAAATGGATTTTATATGCTAATCTTGGTTATTAGGTCTTAACTTGTAATTAGCTTGAGATTAGTGAATATTAGTGTTTTGTGATCAATTACCTTTTCTTTATATGATCGATTATAATTAGTATATATTGTATTTGAGACTTGTACATATATATTATGTATTTATATTGCTTGAAACATTGTTTACCAAGGGTTTCTAGGTGGCAATCTAGATTATTATGTACATTTATTTGTACTTAGCTTTGTATAGTTTGTTCTTACCATTCTTAGGTATTATTATGTATTAAAAGTATAGTTTATAAATTGCTTATGATACATAATGACATTCATAAGTATTCTCCATTCATAGTTTACTATTCTTGAGTTTACAACTCATTTAAAGGGATTCTAGGGATTCTAAGGGAATTTAGGGTATCATAGTTATATTTGAGATGTTCTTATTCATAATGTACTTATAAGATCACTTTTAGAGTTTAGACTTGATATATATAAGGTATTCATATCTTATAAACACAAGTAGATTTGATAGTGTGAGTTGTGTGAATTTGTGCACCTTGCTATGTAAGCTACTCACATAATTCATATAGGAAAAACAAAAAAATTTCACCATAAAAACAAAGTATTATGTATTTCACAAGAATAATGTACATAACGCATAGATGAAAATATTGGGTTGTCATAGTCTCTACCCCTTAAATAAAATCTATTTATGAGATTTAGTTCAAAGTAAGACTTCTTATTCTAAAAATAGAAATACGGCTTATTTATTTCCAGTAGCGGCCCTTTCTTCTTGCAGTTCCTGGTTAGATGACCCACATTATGGCAAATCTGGCACCGAATAGTGCAAGGCCCCTCGTGATGCAGAGTACATCTTATACATAGTGGCAATTTTCCATAATATACATTTCTCTACTGGGATAGCAGTATTATCCTTGAAGTTTTCTTGCCTCTTATCCTCACGATCGTTATTGTAGCGATTGTTGGAGCGATTATCGTTGTCGCGATCATTGGAGTAGTAGTGGTTGACATTGGATTCTCTTTTATCTTCAAACTTCCTCTTATGATCCTCGGTTTCTTTCACAAGAATGCGCTTTAGAACTTGATCCATTAGACTCTGAGTTATGGAAATTACTTCTTCCAAAGTTTGGGACTTTGAAGCAGTGACATCCCTCAATACTTTGAGGCAATCCTTTCTATGAATGCTTCCATAAGTTTCTCAGAATCTGGCACCATAGTTGGGCATAATAGTGCTAGTTCTTGGAATCTTCTTATGTAAGTCTTGAGATCATTTCCTTCCACCTTAGGTTGATAAAATTCTTCTTCCATCTTTCTGATCTCATTTCTAGGACAATACTTCTTTATCAACAGCTTCTTAAATTCAGACCAGGTGGTCTTATAGGCTTCTTCAATTCCAATGGGTTGAGCAAATGAATTCCACCAGGATAATGCTTCATCAGTTAGTTTACCAGTAGCAAATTTCACTTTGTAGTCCTCAGTAAATCACTTCGAGCAAATACTGATTCAGTTCTCTCAAACCAACGAATAAGACTAACAACACCTTCCGATCCTTTGAAGTTAAAAGGTTGACAGTTCATGAATTCCTTGTAGCTACACTTCTTGGCAATAGGAATTTATCTTTGAACATTATTCCTTTCAACATTAGTCATGTTAGTAGCTTGTGCTTGCATAGATGCAACAACACTATCAGCTACCAATTGCCTAATTTCTTCTTGAGTCATTGTTACCGTTGTAGATGTCGATGCTCTTGTGGGTGACATTATGTCAACACACACAAGATAACAGAGGGTGAGAATGATATATTTGTCAAAATCTTCATACATAAGGGTATTAAATCAATTGACAAATCATTCATAAGGGTTCCTATTTTGGTACTATCATATAATTATAAAATCAACGAAAAAGTCTTATATATTGAGAAAAATACATTTGTGTATGAGCTATACACTTAAGCCCAAAACTTTTTAACTCATTATTTCTACGAATTGATCAGACTCGTGTGAACAACATTTAGAAAATTATGGTTCAATAATTTAAAATTTTCTTATTTTAATGAAGGATCAATTCATTTAAATAATAAAACCATAAGTTATCTTATTTAACCATAGGTAGCTCATAACATGAATCCAAAAATCCGAATATTATATTGACGAAAAATTTGAAATCCAGATTTCTAGAGGCGAATAAATAGAATGACAAGGTTTTAACGGATAACACATCTTTTATTTATTAACAACTTGTCTTGATTATACTTACAGGACAAGCTTCGCTATTAACCATAAAAGAAAAGACACAAAATTGAGAATATTTACAAATCAGCTTGTCAGCTATTCGGCTTTGTAAAATTCACAAATTCTAGTCTATTGTCTAACTCTCTTCTTCTTGAGTTCATTGATGGCATCAAAAAGACTTCGTATATTGGGCCAATGTCTAATTTGAATGTCCTTAATGACTAACTCTAGAATAGAAATCTTTGGCCGAGCTTGAACAATTTCTTCATCGTATATCTCTTGTCTTCTCTATAACTTGGACTTGGCTCTTTCAAAATATCCTTCCAGCTTCTTAAAATCTCGTTTTATGATTCTTCGGTCTTTCCTAAGTCCTTTAACTTTATCTATAATAACTTCACTCGGGAAGAACTTTTTCATTATCATAAGGATTATTCATCGAAAGATTGGAAATATACTTCAGGGAGTCGTAAGGAATACTTGTAGAATGCTCATCTTTTGAACCCGATAAGATGATAATAGGAGGAAGATAGAAATACATATTTCCAGAGACGTCGATAAATATCATAACTTATTTATAATAGTAACATTACATTATGTACACATAAACATAATATCACTATTGCATTGTTTTGAAGGGTAGCAGTACTAGTATACTATTACCTCATTCTTGTAGTAGCACTGGAATTGGCACAGAGGACTTTCTTGAAATTATTGGGAAAAGTAGTTATAGTCAAGATTTTAATTATTGTTCTCTATAACCATGACTCTGAGTACCAATCTGTAACACCCCCATTTTTACCTTATAGCAGCGGAAGCTAATTTGGGGTATTACTTCATAGAACACAAGTCATAATAATAGAAAACAACTCAAAAGAGTGATTCAATCAATTTTCTTTATAAATTATTAAAAATCAGAGTTTTACAATATGAGGTTCCTAAAATCTATATCAATAATTTCAAGCTTGTGCCTCTTCATGCCATCCTTATGCTGCTCCATGCTAACAGTCATAATTTCCTGACATATATGCTTACAAGTCAACAAAAAGGTTGAGTGAATTCATAGGTTTGTAATAACATTTTTGAATACATGTCTACCACTTTGAGCTACGTTATTATTCGTTCACATAAAGCCATGTTTTATTATACTAAGTTCATGACATCAAAACTAACGGAATTCGTCGAAGTGACCGTCGTGAAAGGAGATCATGACAAGTAACCCATTGGTCCAGGTCACCCATTAATTCTAATAACGTATGCTTGATTACCCACTCGAACAGGATTCGTTAAACCCAAATAGATCTAAGTAAGCTTAATTAGCCACTCGTACAGGTAACACAAAATGGATTTGTAAAACCCAATAGATATATTTTACCATATTAGCACATGGATGTGTTTAATGATTCATAAAATTTGGGTTGCAAATAACAATTTAGGTACTATTGTAATAACATATTTCAGTAAAAGCATATAGTTCAAAAACACATGTATTCCAGTTTTAGCATATATCCCCCTCACGGGTTTTCAAAACATTTACAAAACTTTAAAAGTGAGGCTATAAAATCACCTTGGCCTACGGAGTCTGAATCACGTCAAATATATTTCAATCACAGGCAAACAACTTAGTCTTACAAATAATAACTTGGTCCCACACAAACCTGGATTAACACATTGTGTATAATATCAAGTCTTTGATTTTTAGTTCAATAATTTTAAGTATTAGTTAGGTATTCTTTATTTAATATTTGGTTATATTTCTAGCACCATTTTTTGGGCCATCATACTGGAAGCCATTCTATAAACGTTTGAGGAGCGAGGGCACTTTAAATCGTAAACCCAACCACTCAGTCATAACGTAATATCGAGATGGGATATCTTTGTACAAAGCTCCCTACTAACATGATACCTTCATTACTTCCTCATATTTATAATTTATCTTTTTTACTTTCAAAATTGACAAAAATAGCCCTTTTAGTTATACTTAGGTATAATTACACTTTTAACCCCTTATGTATATAGTTTTAGTATTCACATTTTAAACCTTCAATATTTAATCGTAGGGCCTCAAATATTCCAATATTTATTCTTATATATTTAAATTTCATAAAATGATACTTTTGGCCCAAAATGTTAAATATTTTCAAAATTGACAGTTTTAGTCCCTATAATTGTAAAAATCACATAACAACCTCAAAAATAGACCAAATTATATAGAATTTTAAAACAAAGTTTCAAAAGACATTTATAATCATAATAAAAACATTTATTCATAATTATAGCTTTTGAAATGGGTTTTTGCTCATTATTTCATGTAAATTACAAAACTAGGGTTTTAAGACATCTTTAGCTTATAACTTTCATTTAAAATGATCAAAAGCTCTAATTTCTTTTAGATTATCTTTATAACATTACTTTGGCTTTATAACAAGTCTAAGAATTCATTATAACAAGATAAAAGCTTAGCTAACATAGAAATTACCTAGGTAGCTCCAAAATGGCTCATAATGGCTTAATATGAGCACAACTTGCTATCAAAGCTTCAAGAGCTTCAATGGTTCCTTCAAGACCTGGTTTCTGGTCTTAAAAGAGTCCTAGGACATATATAGAAGTGGAATTTAGAAGGGGTAATGGACGTATAAGAGAAGCGGGGTGCGAATTGGAATGAAAGGTTTAGGTTGTTATTTATACTAATTTCGACCCCTCGGCTCCAAGCAAGGCATTGAAACGTGTAAGACAGATAAGGTAGTGACTAAGGAAGGATAGGGAAGATCTATTCAAGTTTATAGAGCCTAGTTACATTTAAAATCAAGGTATAAGTGTTGGAAGGTTTTTAGGCCACGAAAAGCTTTATGGAAGAGAAGTGACCACCAAATAGCTTATGCACCTCTGTTCTTGGTTTCTTGTCTTGAAATATCTTATAGGTATCATAAATATCGGATCATAAGTTTATATTTAGGAGGGAAAGGTTGGAAATGTTTTTTTTTTGCCGAAAAATGGAAAACTGAGTCTAAATTAGGGCTTGTAACTTTATACTTTGTGATTTTGGTGTTTAAGAGTTTAGGAATGTGATTAGTGATAGATTAGGGTATAATTAGGGTTAGACATTGTAATTAAGAAGTTTGGGTCTTTGGTTTCAAGTTTAACAAAGGTTTGAGGTGAAATTGGGAAGAAAACTTAGGCGGGTTAGGGTTTTTAATAATTTATGGTTGTCTTAGTAAAAGTAATTATCCTTCAATTAGCTACTAATGTAAACTCAATTTATACTTAATACATTGTCCTCAATATGTTCATGAAGTCCCTACATTAGTTTTACTAAGTTATTCTAAGTAAACATGTCTAAAGGGTGAAAATACCCATTTTGACCTAATTTACAAGTCATGCATTAAAATTTTATACATTGTGTTTTACAAGTGTTTGTAGACTTGTAAAACCCGCTTTAAAATACCTTAGAATATTAAATGCATGAAAATACGGTTAAATTAAAAATTTATAGTTAATTAATATACGACAAGAATCATGAACATTTAATACGAATATTACATATATTAATTAATTACTACAAGTATTACGCATATTAATATTAATATTAATACATGATAAGTATTTACGTATAATACTCAAGGTTGCAAAAATCGCTCGGCGCTACCTAGGCGGTTGGGCACCACCAAGCGATTAATCGGTTTGGCGGGGATTAATCGAGGATTAATCGGATTGGACTTTTTATGCATAAAATTATAAAATTTTGTAGGTATAGCCCGATTAGGCCGATTTATCCGATTTTTATCCGATTTTTTCCGATATGGCCGATTTATATTCAAAACCGAGTTGACCGATTTATCCTTTTTTTAGGATTTCAGCGATTTATCCCTGATATATCCCCGATTTATCCGATTTTGACCAAACCGATTAATAAGGCCGATTAGTGAAAATCGTTGCGGTTAATCCCCGCCAAGCGATTTATCCCCGATTAATCGGTCGCCAAGGCTGATCTTTGCAACACTAATAATACTTAAAACGTAACAAGAATAAAAAAGACATGTAAAACGCGAACACACTCGATAAATATTTAAGCATGAAAAACGAAAACGAAATGTAAGAGGGTGTGTGTGTGTGTGGCGTCCAAAAAGAAAGAAAGGAAGGGCCTTGGCCCAATCCATTTAGCTATCCAAATCCTTAAACAATTAAAACTCTAGGAAAGATTTCATATATCACTTTTACAGGAAAATAACAAAACCCTGACTCCCTTTTTCTCTTCCTATTGTTCAAGATCTTTAAAAACAATTATAAAAACATGTAATCAAGAAGATTTAATCATGGTAATCGGGGTAAAGGTTGGTTTGTTTCAGGTTCACGCAAACCGAGACCAAAGATGGTCTTGGTGGTGGGTTTTGGTAACCAGCCGCACCCCATAAGGGGGCGGTGGTGGTTTTGTTCGGCCAACCGCAAGCACCAACACCCCCAACGGGGGCTGTTGGCTTCCAGCAGTGGCAGTTCGGCCAACCGCAAGCACCAACACCCCCAGCAGGGGCTGTTGGCTTCCAGCAGTTGCAAACCGATAGCTTATGCTCTCGGTGGGAAGGTTGGTCACAACAAGGGGACCCCGGCGCAAGCTGGGGGGTGGTTTTTGGGCAGCAACGACATCGACCAAGCAGTCGGTGGTTGTTGGTGGTGTTCGGCAGCAAGCCACAGCCGCGACTGTGGTGAGCTGTGGTGTTCGAGACGAAGCCGAGACCTTCCTTGGTGTCAGTGGGGTCTTGATGGGGCTCGGTTAGAACCAAACACACCAAGGGGTGCGTTTGGCTAAATTTTGCTAAAACATGTTATTTTATTTTATTAATTAATTTACTAAATAATACATGGTTTAATTCATTAATAGACAAGACTTAGGTTATAACTGACAAGGTCATTTAAATAAACTTTGTTATAGTAATTATTAAAAATAATTATTCATGTTATAAGTACATGTACACTTAATTAATTTATTTAGGAACTTAGCTTAATAAATGAATTACATTATTAACCAAGGTTTAATTTAATTAATAACTATACTTTAATTTAATTATACAATAAGTTATTTAAGGTAGAGTTTAATTAATAAATCATGAAATATTATTAATTAATAAATACTTATAATATCATGTATATTATTATTAATTAATAATCATATGCTAAGACTAAGTATTAAATATTATTAGACTTTACTACATATTAATCATGACATATAATATGCTTATTAAAACTATAGCTTATATCATTTTACTTATTTAATAAGCTTATTATTACTTATGGAAACATGCTATTTATGGAAATATACTAAATATGGAAACATGCTATTTATGGAAACATACTAAATATGGAAACATACTATTTATGGAAACATACTAAATATGGAAACTTTCTATTTTTATACTAATTATGGAAACTTTCTATTTTTGGAAACTTACTATCTATGGAAACTTGCTATTTTTGGAAAGTTACTATATATGGAAACCTGCTATTTTTGGAAAGTTACTATATATAGAAACCTGCTATTTTTAGGAAGTTACTTATTATGTTATAACAAGTACTATAACACATAAAACATGAAATACACTAATCAATAACACATGAAATACTAAGAAACACATGAATAAACATGAAACACTAAAACAAGACAAGAACAAGTAAAACAAGTTAAAGAACACGTTAAGTAAACTAATAATCAGTAAGTATAAGTTAAACAGATAACTCATTCATGTCCCATTTCATTGTGTAGCTATTGTGAAGTCGGAGTGATCTTCTACTTTCATTTTCATCCTCATTACTGGACATAAGGTACGGATATTCCGTCCTTTAGTAAGGATACTCTTTTCCTATACTTAAAATTTCCCCGTTTGCAGCCATCTGTTTCCCCAGTAGTTGTTTAAACTAAACAAAAATTAAATGATTAATATTTTAGATTGCCTGAGCTATATACATGCATGCCAGTTCCACCTAGTTATGGAGGTACCATAACCCTAACACTGGAGGCACCGGTATTATGACTCTTCCGCGGTGAGAGTGATTGCTCGCGGCGTCCCTTTCAGTTAGTTGGCCTATTTTATTATTATCATGTGGGGCGAATGGGTGCATCCTAGGACAAGTTAGAAAGATTACATGGTAACTATGATGTGTGCCTTACATCCTTACATGGAGCTGATCCCTCTACCCAGACTATTATAATTAGAGGCAACCCCTCTAATTGCATGATGAGGTCACCCCTCTAAGTATTCACACACGTTGATACTTCATGACCTATATAGGCTCCAAGCATATTTAAAATACAGTTTTTTAGTATAAAATAAACATAAGTCTTTTCAGAATATAAACCAGTTTAAAAACATACACCAGGTTTTCTAGGACTTACACTTATTCCGCTGTATTTCATTTCATTATTTGCTTATGTTTATGCATTATATCTCATTGTCATATATTCGCACACTAAGCTTATTGCTCAGTCGTATTTTTCTTTCCATGTCCCAATACGACAGGTACTAAAGGGCAAAGCTAGGATTATCAAGAGTACGTGCATTTGGATGGAGGCTCCCTTGTATTCACTTCTTTTAATGCATTTACATACTTTTGTTTTGCTAGACATTGTTTAGTCCTTTCATACATTTCTTTACTTATGCATTGTGTGTGGAGCTTATGTTTGTAACCGATGTTTATTTCCGGTTTCCTTTATGGTCATTTAATGTTTTAGACATTTACCTTGCATGCTTTGATGAAACGCCATAATTACTAAGTAACGGTCCACTTATCCAAGTGGGGTGTTACAATTATGGTATCAGAGCCAAGGTTTCGACATGTAGGCTCTTAAAATTGACATGTGACTAGTGTGTAGTCACTAGAGTCTTCCTAATCTGACAGTAAAATTTATTCATTTCAATTCATGCATCATTATTTTCTTAAGTTTTTGACTAAGTAATGGTTGGTATAGGACTAGCCATATTTAGTCGCATGTGCTTTTCATTCGAATTTTGTTTTGTGAACCGACACATAGGCGTTCACCCTTGCTCATTTAAATTTTATGTTGTGAACCGACCCATAGGCGTTTACCATAAATCATGTCAATTTCTGTTGGCTATGCCTTCATAAACTACTCCATGCATCTTCTGTGTTTATCCTATGTTTCTAACATATTAATCATTTTGCTTGTTCCAATTTTAAACTGTCAGATGGTTAACACACGCACCAACGAGGAACTTGCTAAAGTTGTCCAAGCAGCTTTGCAAGCTATGCTCCCTCAGATCATGGATCAGATCTAGACTGAATATCAGAACATCTAGAATCTAAACAATCCTCCTCCTCTACCTGTCACCCTACACACCTGGCTATAGAGATTCAACAAGCAGAAGCCTCGAGCATTTGAGAAGGATGAGGTCCCATCTGATGATGAAAAATAGATCTCACACATGGAGAAAATCTTCGATGCCATGGGATGTGATGGAGTGTACAAGGCACGTTTGGCTTGCTACAAGTTCGAAGGCGATGCACTAGCTTGGTGGAGAGCGTACAAGCTGACAAATGGATGTTATGTATGGTTCGCTACTTTGACTTGGTGCAATTCAAGGAACTGTTCTATAATCACTTCTTCCTAAGGGCTGAGCAAGAATGGTTAAAGAGGGACTACCATGCTATTCGTCAGAGAATTAGTGAGAACAACATGGAGTTTGTGCAGATATTTTTCAGGTTAGCTGGATTTTTGGGCGCTACTGCAGGTACAGCTGAAGAGCAAGCGAAGCACTTTCGCTAGGCTCTTCACCCCACGAGTGCTGATCGGCTACTTAGTGTCATTTTCACCAATGTGTCACAAGTGGCAGACGCAACACGTAGACTGGAGATGCTCCATGAGAGAGACGACTACGAGGAGCCATCTCGTCCATAGAAGTGGTCTAAATTTCAGTCATCAAGCGTTACCATCTTATTCAAATCTATACGTTCATTTTATATCTTGTCCTATCCAATTGTATCTTTCAGGAAGAAGGGTGGAGATCGGTCCTAACCGGCCACTCAGCAGACGAACAACAAGGGGCACAGTCAAACTAATGACCGATACGGATCAGACAGGCGTAACGGTAATGACAATTACCGTAACAATTCCAGCTATTCCAACAACAACCGGTCCCTAAATTTATAAACTCTTTTATGTTAAGTTGTTGTATGTCATACATGTTAATATCTCAGCATCACAACAAGAACTCTACGAGTGGGCGTGACCAGAATGATAAGGGTCAACAGCCTAATAACTCGTCTTCATCTGGTATTATATCTTAAACTTTCAGTGTAGTCATGTTTATACCCAAATAATCATGTCTTACGCATATCTTCTTAAATAGGCTCTCAGTTAGCGAGGGTACCTCTTGGAGGTTATATCCATCCTATTTGCACTACTTGTGGTCGTAGACATCCTGGACCATGCCGTCAGGCTGCCGATGTTTGCTTTAAGTGTGGACAACCAGGTCATATGTTGAAGGACTACAAGAAGGGAGAGACTGTTGGTACGTCTAGTATTGCTCTTCCTAAGCCACCAGCTTTAGGTCGTGTCTTCACTACCACCAGAGATTAGGCGAATAAGTCGACAGGTATCATTACTGGCATCCTCTGTATAACATGCTGACTGCATTTTATTCGATATGTGTGCTACTCACTCACTTATATCCACTAGTTATGCTTTTGGCATTAATAAGACACCTACACTACTAGAGAACATATTAAACATATCCACGCCAATGAGAGACTCTGTATGAATTACCAATGTGTACAAAGACCTTCCCTTAGAGTTTGATGATAAGATTCGCCTAGTTGACGCACTTCCTCTAGATATGAGCGATTTTGATTAAATCTTAGGCATGGACTGGTTAGCTAAACACCATGCCACTATCGACTGTCATACCTATTGGGTTATCTTCGATGATGTTCAAGCTCCAGAGTACATTCACAATGGTTTCATACCAGGAAAGTCTGTACAAATCATTTCTGCCTTACAAGCCCGTGCTTTACTAGCTTATGGCTGCGAAGGCTTCTTAGCTATGATTTATGATATTACTGCCGAAGATCCGTGGATCCAAGATCAACCAGTTGTTTCTGAATTCCCCAATGTATTTCCAGAAGAACTTCCGGGTATACCACCTATCCGCGAAGTTGAGTTTGGTATTGAGCTCATTCCAGCAGCTCAACCAATATCCAAGGCTCCTTATCGCATGGCACCCATAGAGCTCAAGGAGTTAAAAGACCAGCTATAGGAGTTACTTGTCATACCCCACCATGGGGGAATATGAGGCGCGACGTATGGATATTATCACAACAATAGCGTGTCTATAGAGATAACTAAATGAAATAGAAATGTCATAAATGGGTGACACAATGTCATGACAATATCTCAAACAATGCAGGCATCTAGGTAACTAGGTAACATGCCTACCTCTTACCAAAGACATTCAAATAACACACAACAAACATGCAGGTGTTTAAAAAGTATCACTTAATCAAACATTAAATAAAGACTAAAAGAAAAGGAGGGTTCCTCCAAATGCAATTCTAATCCTCCCAACTAGCCACTTCTATTCTCACGCTTAACCACATTCTCACCTAAAAGAGACACTAAAACACATCAACAATAATGTTGGTGAGAGTCATAGGTTTATACTCGAACGCCAAATCAGTTACAAGCTGTGAATAACAACCATAAATAAAAGAACATATGGACAATGTGCTATAATTATGCATTAACAACTAACATTCAAGATTAACGATTAACTATAATTATAAGGCTCCAAGCCTTACCAATCACCATGGTCCCATAGGCGCCCATACACCTATGAACCAATCCCAAGGCCCCGCCTTTTCAACATCCCCTTGGTACCAAGTTAAACCACAATAACAATCAAGAATCACATAGCAATTAATCATATAAGTGTACACACAAGTCCATCACAAACCATAAAAACATTCACAACATTAGTTACAAAACCATACAGTGTCTCTTCCATCCCATCTGGAAGTCAAAATTATTAAAATATATGGGACTATGAAACTCACCTGATCAAGCTTCTCCAAATATCCGCGCTCTAGCAAAATCTAAAGACACAAACATATAAAATCAAGACATGAACCACATAACAAAATGGCTCATAAATCTATGATGGATATCTAACCTTCTATTACAACTTAATCTCATTTATATGCCATAAGCATTGATACAATGATTTTTGCTATGGGTTCTAGATAATCTCTCGGTATCCTCTCGAATTGATCACGGTTCTAAGTGGAATGATTGTTCTTGGTTACAAATAGGGGGTTTGGTTTTTGGTTATCTAAATTTTAAACTAAATGCAAGTAATTAAAATTGTCATTAAGAAAATTAGGAGTATTAAAGTTAAACTACAAATAAGAGCGAGCAACTTTGGAAATTAAAACTTGACAATTCAAAAGCTTAAAAACAAGTAGGAAATAAACTAAGTAAAAGAGCGGGAAAAACTATATTTGAAAAATTAAGCAATAAGAAAACACAGACCTGAGTCCGATCGTAGTGCGATCGTACTCAAAAGTAACCCAGATCGCAACGCGATCGCATCCAATACAACACGATGGATCGTGTTCCCAGATCGCACTCAATGCGATAATAACCAAGGAATGGATCGTACCCACAAGTACGATGGAATAAGGGCGATCGTACTAACAGATCGCAACCACGATCGCAGCTAGTGATCGTGGTCTTGATCGTGGTTCCGGATCATAACAACTGATCGCACTCAAGCGATCGTAGCAAGTAAAGGAGATCCGATCGCACCCCAGATCAAAGTAAGTGATCGTGGGCGTGGATCGTACCAGGGAAGGGACAAACCGATCGTAGCAGTAAAACCTAATGAGATGACAAAGGCGTCCAAGAAAGAAAATAAGCTTAATTCAATAAGCAGTAATCAAATAAGCATTTTCAAACCTTTTAAAATAGTAATAAGCAAAAATTCGTTAACTTTAGAAATCTAATATCCGAGACTTAATGAACCGATCATCAAATAAGAAAACTTTTTAAAACAAAGCTTAAAAATGAATAAGCCGAAAATACAAAGAAGCTAATAAGCATCAAAAGCTTATAGCTTAAACGTAGGAGAGCTTATGTAGGAATATAAAGATCAACCTCTTAATCATGAAACATCAAAATCAACACGACTTGAGAACCAATCGAATCAAGCATGAACTTTTCGGATCAAGATCAAAATAAAATAAAGGAAGGTAAGAATAGATAAAGGAACAAAAAGCTTAACGTGAATTAGATTAGTGAAATCCAAAATACAAAAAGCTTAAAACTTGAAAAGGTAAAAATGAGAAAAGAAAAATCCTAGTGAGAGAAAGTTGAGAACTTTGTCTCTCTAACACTAGAGAGAATGAAAAATAAAATGAAAAACTAAGACTAACTAGCTCTAAATTTGTGAAGTGGAATCCTTTATATAGGCGTCTCTTGTGGGCTTTATGAATGGGCTTTGTTTTGGGCTTCTTTTCTTCTTTCTTCTTTAGTCTTTACGTTTCTTTAAATATACGTTTCCGACTTTGGATTTTGAGAAGTGTCGGTGAATAATTCCAACTCGTCTTATAATCTTTTGTTTAATAGGCTCGAGTTCTTCGACATGTATGAATCTTCCATCTTTGGCTCTATTCTTCGATAAATCTTCAAATAGGCACAATGACTTCAAATATTTTGCATCTCTTGGACAATAGACTTCGTCTTGAGTCTTTTTCCTCGATAAAACCGGTGCAATCCCATGTTTTCTTCAATATTCATTCGGTTGACTCTGAAAACACAATAAACACAAAAACCACGCATAATTCCAAACAAATGATATTAAATACGTGTTTTGGTCTTGTTTTAGTCAGAAATAAGTGGTAAAAGGATGGGTGTTTTCACACCTATCAAATCCCCTACACTTAACCATTGCCATGCCCTCATGCAATGCTTAGTGATAAAGCAATTTTACACTTTTCTCATAATCAATCAACCTTGGCCTTATTAACATACTACTAAACAAAAATTAAAGTACTAAGAGAAATTAAAACTTTAAAGGAAACAAAAGGATAGAAAACCATTTTCACTTGAAAATAGCTATATGGAAATAACTTGCAAAGAGATCAAGGACTTACATTAGGGCTTCGGTGCTGCGAAGATTTATCACCCTCAAGTTTCACGTTCCCCAAACTAAGCTTAAAAACGAGATCATTGTTATTATAAGTTAGCAAATCAAACACTTACACACATGGCTTAATTTTATGCTTAAACTCCCTTATTCCTAGGTGTACCTATTATATTTTATTTATGTCTTAGAATGATCATGCAGATTCATTTTTGGACTTATTTCGATAGTTTATTTAGGCTGAAAGCAAAGTAGGACGATTTGATCAATAGTTAGCTAAAGGACAAAATCTCTTAAAACTGCTTCTCGGGATATCAAAAAGTTCATATCTTGGCATAACTCGGTTCACGATTTGAGACCTTTCTCGGGCCGATATTTGGCATGTACTTCCTACTTCATATCTTGAGAGACGTTCTTGAGATAATGGTCTTCTCATCGTTAATAGAGTTTCTTCACTTAGAGACTTTTGAGAGGTACTCCAACTTTGTTGACCACGACTTCATGATTATTTCTTTAATCTCTAATTGGGATTTCGAGATACAACGATCCGCCTCCTTTTCGGACTTGGATCTATTTATCCTCATACCTTGTTAGGGTCTTTTCGGATAGACTTCTCCATGATCTTTGTGGGAGTTGATTGCTTTTCGTCGTGAGTCTTGATCCTTCATATTGCTTTTGGGAATAATGCTTTTCACATCACTTTGGATCTTCAGCAATAAAATGGAATCCTCATGCCTTGTTAGGGCCTTTTCGGACTCGCCAATCTTCGCGCCCCGCTTCATAAGTTATGCCTTGGCTATGAACTCTTATCATTACCGAGCAACTTTTAAACGATCTTGGGATAGAAGCTAAGTAACTTTTCAAATCGTACGACCTTACTTATTGCAGATAAATTATTAGCAAGTGATGGGAGAATAGGCAAATAATTACACCAAGTGAGCTTGTGCAAGAATACCGTCTTATAATTGACTCTATCATTTCTCGTTCTCCACAATTTAAAATCTCAAGTAATGAAACTCGTGGATGCTTAGCCTAATAAACCAATTAAGGTCTACATGGTTAAGGATACTAGCTAGAATAAACTTGGATAAGTCTATTCGGGTTGAGTCAAAATAATCGCAACGGGCCTAATATGTCAAAGACTTCAAAACTAGCTACACCACTTTATTAATATTTTTGACTTTATTGCGGGATATGTACATATGAAAGCAACTATAAAAATTTAAAAATTACGACTAAATGGCCAAAGTTAATAAAAAAATTGAAAAATGTTGAAAAGATGATTTTCCGGTTAAATGAAGGCATTTTCATGGAAAAGTCCACTTAAAACTTCGATAGAAGTCCCCCCTACACTTAAGATAAACATTGTCCTCAATGTTTAAGCATGTGGGAAAAGTCTCCCCTACACTTATGACATTGTGCACGTTGGTTAAATCAAGTTAAGGAAGAGACGACTAACGTGATCAACTTCAAATTGAGTATGAAGAAAATTGAATCACGATAGTAGAGAGATAGAACCGGATTTCGGATAACACGGGAGCACGGTTCTTCAAAGGTTCCAAAAGTGCATTCATCCCTGTAATCACATCACCACACAAACACAAAGCACCTATAGAGGTCCCCCTACACTTAGGAGGTTAAAATGGAAAAGGATAGATACTCGGGCTACCTCCCGAGGAGCGCTTGTTTTTTATAATCGAGTCACGAGCCTGACTCGACCGAAAATTAGTTCATGGGAAACATGGTGAGGGATGGAATCATCTCATTAGAGATGTCCTCACCAAAGTACAACTTCACTCATTGGACATTCACCTTAAAATTAGGTCCATTAGGTTGAGCGAGCTCGAGAGTACCATATGGAAAAATTTGGGCAATGGTGAATGGGCCGGACCAACGAGATTTCAGCTTGCCCGAAAAGATTTTCAACCGAGAGTTAAAGAGTAACACTTTGTCTCCAACTTGTAACTCTCGGTTCTTAATCTTAGAGTCGTGAATGAGCTTAGTCTTCTCCTTATAGATCAAAGAATTTTCATAAGCCTCATTACGGAGTTCATTCAGCTCATTGAGTTGGATCTTGCGTAGGTCACCGGCTTTGTTGATATAAAAATTAGCCCACTTCAAGGCCCAGTAAGCCTTGTGCTCCAACTCAACGGGGAGGTGGCATGCTTTCCCGTACACGAGACGATATGGTGTACAACCAATCGGAGTCTTGTATGCGGTACGGAAAGCCCACAAAGCATCATCAAGTCTATCAGCCCATGAGGCACGATGCTCTCCCACGGTTCTTTCAAGAATTCGCTTTAAGCCTCGGTTAGAGATTTCAGTCTGGCCATTAGTTTGTGGGTGGTATGCGGTGGAAAGACGATGATTTACACCATACTTAGCCATGACTCTTGTAAATTGGTCATTGCAAAAATGAGTCCCGCGATCACTAATAATGGCACGAGGCACACCGAATCTAGCGAATAGCGACTTCAAAAAGTTACAAACCACCCTTGCGTCATTAGTGGGTAAAGCTTTGGCTTCAACCCACTTTGAAACGTAGTCAACGGCTACAAGGATGTATTTGTTTCCTTTAGAGGAAGGGAATGGCCCCATAAAGTCGATACCCCAAACATCAAAGATTTCACATTCTTGAATGAAATTCTAAGGCATCTCATCTTTATGTGTGATCTTGCCTTGTTTTTGGCAAGCATCACATCGTTTAACCATCTCGTGAGCATCACGGTAAATGGTGGGCCAATAAAATCCCGAGTCAAACACTTTTTTGGCGGTGTAGTTGGGACCAAAGTGACCACCGGTGGGTCCTTTATGGAAAGCGTCAAGGATTTCTAAAGCTGCCGGTCCATCAACACATCGACGAATAATCAAATCAGCACATTTTTTGAATAGATACAGGTCATCCCAAAAGTAAGTCTTAATGTCTTTGAAGAACTTCTTCTTTTGTTGGGATGTTAACCCGTCAACGAGAATTCCACCCGCCAAGTAGTTTGCAATATCCGCAAACCACGGGGTTTCATCAGAAGTCGAGTTGATAGACATTAAGGTCTCCAGGGGAAAAGAGTCATTGATCTCTTTGTTCGGATGTTCCCCTTGGTAAGGATCCTCAAGTCTACTGAGATGATCCGCGGCTAGGTTTTCAGCTCCTTTTTTATCGCGAATTTCGATTTTAAATTCTTGGAGTAGCAAAACCCAGCAAAGAAGCCTTGGCTTAGAATCTTGTTTAGTTAACAAGTATTTCAACGCGGAATGATCGGTATAAACGATTGTGGAGGAAAGGACAAGATAGGGGCGGAACTTTTCAAAGGCATAGACAACAGCTAAAAGCTCTTTTTCGGTTGTCGTGTAATGCAATTGAGCCCCCGTCATTGTCTTGCTAGCGTAATGGATCGGTTGGAAGTGTTTGTTCACTCTTTGGCCCATAACCGCTCCAATAGCATAGTCACTAGCATCGCACATCAACTCAAAGGGAAGCTCCCAATTAGGGGTAACCAAGACGGGTGACTTAGTTAGCTTATCCTTAAGCAAGTTGAAGGCTTCAAGACACTCGTTAGAAAAGATAAAAGGAGTATCTTTTTCCAAGAGGTGGGTCATCGGGCGAGCGATTTTAGAAAAATCTTTGATGAAACGACGGTAGAAGCCCGCATGACCAAGGAAACTTCTCACACCCTTCACGGTTGAAGGTGGAGGCAACTTAGCGATAACATCGACTTTAGCACGGTCCACTTCAAGACCGGCTTTGGAGATCTTGTGTCCTAGCACGATGCCCTCTTTTACCATGAAATGGAATTTTTCCCAATTAAGAACAAGGCGAGTGTCTTCACACCGCTTAAGCATACGTTCTAAATTGGCAAGGCATACAGAGAAAGAATCGCCATAAACCGAGAAATCATCCATGAATACTTCCATAGTTTCTTCAACCATGTCATGGAAGATAGCCATCATACACCTTTGGAACGTCCCAGGAGCATTGCATAAACCAAATGGCATGCGTTTGTAAGCAAATGTTCCGTAGGGACAAGTGAATGTGGTCTTTTCTTGATCTTTGGGATCGATGGGAATTTGAAAATACCCGGAGAAACCGTCTAAGAAGCAGTAATAGTCATTACCAGCTAGACGCTCGAGCATTTGATCCATGAAAGGAAGAGGAAAGTGATCTTTTCTCGTGGCATCATTGAGCTTGCGATAATCAATACAAACTCTCCACCCAGTAACGAGACGAGTGGGAATCAACTCGTTGTGTTCATTGGAAACAACGGTTATTCCGCCCTTCTTGGGCATACAATGGACGAGACTTACCCATGGCGAATCCGAGATAGGGTAAATCAAGCCGGCATCTAGAAGTTTGATAACCTCTTGTTTGATGACGTCATAAATGCGAGGATTAACCCTTCTTTGGCTCTGGATTGCGGGTTTAAAGTCATCTTCCATGAGAATCTTGTGAGTACAAAAGTTCGGATCAATTCCGCGGATATCGGAAATTTTCCAAGCAATTGCCTTCTTATGATCTTTAAGCACGGCGATGAGGCGAGATTTCTCTTCTTCTTTCAAGTCCTTTGCGATGATGACGGGTGACTTCTTCTCTTCTTCAAGGAACACGTACTCAAGATGGGGCGGCAACTCCTTAAGTTCTAAATCCAGAGGATTTTCGATGGGAGGCGTTTTCAAAGTCGGAGCATCGATAGCAATAACCGTGGGAGATGGTGGAGAAATATTGTCTTCTTTAAGAAGGTTTTCAATGAGGCGAAGATCTTCATCCCAATCGGTGGGAGAATCGTCATTTGCTAAGTTCACATCTCCCATGGTGGCTTCCAAATCTTTCCAAAGGAAATCACTTTCTCCAAATAGAGATAGTGATGAGTCAATAGAGGAAACGGTCTCAACATTGGTAAGAGAGGTAGGAATACTTTTACAAGCATCTTTGAAGTGTTATTCACAAGCCTCATCAAGAACGTCAATACAATTAACACTCTCGTTAGAATAAGGCTGTTTAGAAAGCTTTCCCATGTTGAAGACAATTTTATCGTCACCCACTCTCATGATAAGCTCACCAGCTTCAACATCGATGAGAGTGCGACCGGTCCTCAAGAATGGACGACCAACAATTAATGGCACACGAGGGTCCATATCATAGTCGACGACAACGAAATCGGCAGGAAAAGTGAATTTGTCGACTCCTACAAAGACGTCTTCGGCGATCCCCACTGGATAAGCAACCGTACGGTTAGCTAATTCCAAAGTCATTTTGGTGGGGACTAGCTCAGGGAGAGATAATTGCTTCCACACACTTAAAGGCATTAAGTTAATACTGGCACCTAGACCGGCTAGGGCCATGCAATTCTCTACTACCGGGAAGTTACAAGGGATTAAGAAACAACCCGGATCACCAAGCTTGGTTGGCAATTTCCTTAAGAGCACTACAGAGCAATTCTCATTAAGTTGGGTGTTAGTGATATCAAGAAGCTTCTCCTTGTCACTAAGAAGATCTTTGAACATTTTCGCGTATTTGGGCATGTGAGCGAGAGCCTCAACGAAGGAGATGTTGAAATTCAATTGTTTAAACATTTTAAGAAAGTTCGAAACCTGAATATCATCCTTGCTTTTGAGCTTCTCTTTCCTTAACCTTGATGGATAAGGTATATCAGAAGAAGAGGAAGGCTTTGGGATCGAAGGATCACTCACATCCTTGGGTGGAGGAGGGGTAGAAGTAAGAGGTGGAGAAATTGGGGAAGGAGAAGGATTAGGAATAGGAGCAGGTGACTCGTTCTCCTTAGTCACAATCACCGGTGGAGGTATAGGAAGCTCGGGTTCCTTGGTACCTTTGCCACTGCGAGTGGTAATTGCTTTCATCTCCCCTCTTGGATTCGCAACGGTGTTACTCGGAAGAGTACCCGAAGAAGAGGATTGATTACCTTGGAAGAATCCAGCCATCATGTTCCTTAAGTCAGTCGTTTGACTTGCCAACGTGTTTCTCATATCAGCTCTCAGATCGTTTCCTTGTTTCACCATGTCTGCTTTCAAGTTGAGCACTTCTCGCTGGAGATTTTCCACAATCACATCATTGGTCCTCATGTAGGTTTCAACATCTTGGTGTAATGCGGTGGGTTGGTTAGGAGGCGGAGCATGGTATGCGGGTGGTTGATAAGCAGGTTGTTGGTAAACTTGGTTGTTTCTTTGAGGTGGATATGGTTGTTTGTGAGGTGGTATGTATGGTGCACGAGGTTGTTGTTGTTGTTGAGGAGGAAAACCGGGTGGTGAGAGATAGTTGTTTGAGCGGTAGCTAAGCAAGTTGCGGTCACCTTGAGGACGAGCTTGATAAGCGGCCGGAGGATAGGTACCGTATGCTGCATTCACATTCTCAGAAGGGTAGTCTTGGGTGGTGGTACAAGTGGTGTAAGAGTGAGGACCCCCGCATATTTCACATGGTTGGCTTACAGCATTGACTTGAGCGTTTTTAGCTTTGATGCTGTTGGTGTTGCTAGCAGTTTGGGTAGCAAGCGATTCAAGAAGCGCAGTGATTTTTTCAATTCGCTTGTCGCTGTCACTAGTACTAGCACTAGCAGCATTGGTCCGCACACTCTTGGTTTGCACACGAGACTTATTCTAAATGATATCCCAAGCGGCATTGGAAATCTTAACCAAAATATTACCCACCGAGGCACTGTTTAGTGAATCTTGGTCATTCATGCTTAAACCATTATAAAAAGTATTAATTTGGTGCACTTTGGTAAAACCATGTTGTGGGCATTTTCTTAAAAGATCTTTGAAACGATCCCAAGATTCACTAAAAGACTCATCGTACTTTTGTTCAAAATTGATAATTTCATTCCGCAAAGCGGTAGTACGAGAGGGTGGGAAAAAGTAGTTGATAAATTTGGTCTCCAAATCCGTCCACGTCAGAATACTTTGTGGCGGTTCCTTTGCAAGCCAATGCCGGGCTTGTCCCTCTAAAGAAAAGGGAAAAAGTTGTAAACAGATTACCTCTTGTGGAACACCATTGAATTTGACCGTATTTGTTAGTTGCAAGAATCTCTTGATGTGGTCATGTGGATCATCAATGGTACGCCCCAAGAATGGTTGAGCAGAGACCATCTGGATAAAGCCGGATTTGAGCTCACAATTGTTGGCTGCAATCGCGGGTATGACAATTGGATCATTGTTGCCATTTACATGTGCTTGCAGAAGTTCAATCATCGGGCGATTGTCTGGTAGAGGCTCATTGTTGAGAGGTGGATTGTTATTGTTGTTGTTATTATTGTTGTTGAGAGGTGGATTGTTATTGTTGTTGTTATTATTGTTGTTGAGAGGTGGGTTATTGTTGTTGTTTTGTACACCAGCCATGTCTAAGTCTTCGAGAGGCTCGGGCTCTTGATAAGACGTTGATCGTGTACGCATGCACCTGCAAAAGAACTAACAAGGCAAAAACAAAGCAGAAATATTTTTGGTTTTTATGGTTTTTTAATTTTTTGTATTTTTGGAAATTTTATATTTTTTTAGGATTTTTGAAAATTTTTGTGAAAAAGTAACATTCACGGTGAACAGATCCCAAAATCCAAGTTCTCACAAAAAACTGTTGATCTTAATGAGAAGAGCCGGCAGCGGCGCCATTTGATACAATGATTTTTGCTATGGGTTCTAGATAATCTCTCGGTATCCTCTCGAATTGATCACGGTTCTAAGTGGAATGATTGTTCTTGGTTACAAATAGGGGGTTTGGTTTTTGGTTATCTAAATTTTAAACTAAATGCAAGTAATTAAAATTTTCGTTAAGAAAATTAGGAGTATTAAAATTAAACTACAAATAAGAGCGAGCAACTTTGGAAATTAAAACTTGACAATTTAAAAGCTTAAAAACAAGTAGGAAATAAACTAAGTAAAAGAGCGGGAAAAACTATATTTGAAAAATTAAGCAATAACAAAACACAGACCTGAGTCCGATCGTAGTGCGATCGTACTCAAAAGTAACCCAGATCGCAACGCGATCGCATCCAACACAACACGATGGATCGTGTTCCCAGATCACACTCAATGCGATAATAACCAAGGAATGGATCGTACCCACAAGTACGATGGAAGAAGGGCGATCGTACTAACAGATCGCAACCACGATCGCAGCTAGTGATCGTGGTCTTGATCGTGGTTCCGGATCGTAACAACTGATCGCACTCAAGCGATCGTAGCAAGTAAAGGAGATCCGATCGCACCCTAGATCAAAGTAAGTGATCGTGGGCATGGATCGTACCAGGGAAGGGACAAACCGATCGTAGCAGTAAAACCTAATAAGATGGCAAAGGCGTCCAAGAAAGAAAATAAGCTTAATTCAATAAGCAGTAATCAAATAAGCATTTTCAAACCTTTTAAAATAGTAATAAGCAAAAATTCGTTAACTTTAGAAATCTAATATCCGAGACTTAATGAACCGATCATCAAATAAGAAAACTTTTTAAAACAAAGCTTAAAAATGAATAAGCCGAAAATACAAAGAAGCTAATAAGCATCAAAAGCTTATAGCTTAAACGTAGGAGAGCTTATGTAGGAATATAAAGATCAACCTCTTAATCACGAAACATCAAAATCAACACGACTTGAGAACCAATCGAATCAAGCATGAACTTTTCGGATCAAGATCAAAATAAAATAAAGAAAGGTAAGAATAGATAAAGGAACAAAAAGCTTAACTTGAATTAGATTAGTGAAATCCAAAATACAAAAAGCTTAAAACTTAAAACTTGAAAAGGTAAAAATGAGAAAAGAAAAATCCTAGTGAGAGAAAGTTGAGAACTTTCTCTCTCTAAAACTAGAGAGAATGAAAAAAAATGAAAAACTAAGACTAACTAGCTCCAAATTTGTGAAGTGGAATCCTTTATATAGGCGTCTCTTGTGGGCTTTGTGAATGGGCTTTGTTTTGGGCTTCTTTTCTTCTTTCTTCTTTAGTCTTTACGTTTCTTTAAATATACGTTTCCGACTTTGGATTTTGAGAAGTGTCGGCGAATAATTCCAACTCGTCTTATAATCTTTTGTTTAATAGGCTCGAGTTCTTCGACATATATGAATCTTCCATCTTTGGCTCTATTCTTCGATAAATCTTCAAATAGGCACAATGACTTCAAATCTTTTGCATCTCTTGGACAATAGACTTCGTCTTGAGTCTTTTTCCTCGATAAAACCCGTGCAATCCCATGTTTTCTTCAATATTCATCCGGTTGACTCTGAAAACACAATAAACACAAAAACCACGCATAATTCCAAACAAATGATATTAAATACGTGTTTTGGTCTTGTTTTAGTCAGAAATAAGTGGTAAAAGGATGGGTGTTTTCACAGCTATCAAGCATCCCGTTACACCCCTCTATAAAGCCCTTAACTTAGTTAAGTTCATAATCCTTCCCGTTAACATTTAACCCAAAACAATCCTGATTTTCATACTCCGTATTATGAGCCAACCGCCCACTAAAACTAAACCACATTCCTTTCAACGAATATATCATAAACTTATATGTGTTATAAAAGTTCTCAGCCCTTTCCCCAACCTCAAAGATATTTCTAAGTCCTTGATATGCAACTTATACCTTTAACTATCCAAAATTTACCCATTTTGAACATATAAAAGTTTGTTATGAGCAGAGGGTCTTAACCTATTCCATTTACTTATCCCAACTTTAGATCCTTTCTATAATATATAAAATAACTCCCATATTCGTTTGAAGGTCTATCTATAACCCAAAGCACCCTAACAAACTCAAAACATAAAATGTAAACAGACTGATCCAAAAACTGTTTTGACACCCGACTGATATAACCTGCTTTTGACCCACTTCCCAACCTCCAATTTAGTTCTCTTTTCTTGCATTAAAAAGCTAAGTCAAATACCTTACAGGGGTACTTGGATTGCATCATAAAAGTTTGTATAAGTCTAGATATGATCAAAATAATTGACCTAAAATTCTGCCCAATTTTTAAAAACGATTTTAAACACGATTAAACCCTAATTAATCATACATAAAACCTATTTAAAACCTAAAAATGGATTTCCAATGATAAAAACCCATTAATTACATCACTAATTACAGGTCATTAACAAACCCTAATAAAAAAATTACGAATATCAACCCTAATCCATCATATTAGGTTACATATACGTAAATTAAACGTTAATTGACATAGTTTTAGTGTGTACCTTAAAACCTAATTGAATTATTGGGTTTTCTTGCTCCTCCATTGATAGAAATGACTGAGATTTGTTTTGTGTAAGGCTAAAATCGTTTTTGGGGCATAAAGAGTCTTATTTATGGTTAAAATTAAAAAGGCTTCATATTAGGACTCAAATTGGGCTCCCCTTACCCTTCCTTAAGTTTAAGTTAGCCCAAACCCAAACCCAAACACCATATGGCCGACTTTTTGACTATATTTCTGTTATTAAACCATTACTAAACCAAATGGTACTCTCGGGTTGCATCCGATCCTAAACCTGAAAGCCTTACGTAAATTTTTCGACTTTTTACGCGATTTACCGTAAATATACATAATTTTATGAAAACTCTTAAAATAAGTTAGTGACTTAATAACTAAGTCTAGAATAACCTAAGAGTAACCCGTAAATTATTCCCGACACTAAATCCTTAGTCCCAGACCTCTAAGCGCTAAACCCTCACATCGTAAATATACGATTTACTATAATACATATATGTATATATAAAAACTTAAAATAACACCCTTTCATTTCATAGTCACTACCACGTGAGCTCATGAACATGAAATAACCACACATCGTTTCACTTACAGCGTACTCCGTACCCGCAAACGATATCCAAACCACACTTTATTCACACCAATTAACACATAAACACATAAAGACACGTAATTTCACGAAATATGCACAAAATAAAACTAAGTGACGAACCTCAAAACCGTGGTTGTCACATCACTCCCTCCTAATAGAAATCTCGTCCCGAGATTTACTCCTTAGGATCAACAAATCACATGAGGATATATGTTCTAAATGAACTCCTCTCATTTCCACGTGAACTTTAGTTCATGACTCAATTTACCAGATATATTAACCAAAAATATTTAACTTCATTCTCAAACTCTTGATCTCGCAGTCCATAAATCTTACAAATGACTATTTGATAATCAAAGACTCTTATTATCACAAATCTCGACTAACCGTATATGCAAATATGCATTCACAAACAACATTTCCCAAATATTAATGCAAGAAATATATTATGTACACCACTTAATTCCCCAGGTAATTCTATACCCATAAGTTACTGGTTCGATCTTTCCAAAGATCATAAATGGACCTATAAAACTCGACATCAACTTTTCTGTTTTTACTGAAACATACCACCCGTTACTATGGGTGAAACTTTGTGCAAAACTTTGTCACTAAACTCTAGTGGTTTCCTCCTTTTCAACATAGCATCTCTTGTTGATCTCATCCTTTCCACAATCACCATTACTACATTAGTATTCTCTTTCACCAATTTTAGTCCACCATAAGGACATCTCACCATATCCTTCCATATAGTGCCTCAAATGGCCTTCATCAACTTCTAGTATGATAACTATCATTATATGAAAACTCAGACATCGCTAACGAGTTTCGCACCTCCCTCTAAATCATTCACCCAAGCTCTCAACACGACTCCTATACTTGTAGTAATTTCTTACTTCGTCCATTCATTTCCAATCAGCCGGATATACTCATATCCAATCATGTTCATCAAATCCCTTTAGTCCGTACCCCAAACCACGTAAAAATTCCAATTTCCTTACAAAAGTGACCTATGACGGTCTTTCACATATTCATTAGTTAGTTCCGTCAACTACCATCCAAACCCATGCTACAACTACTTCCATTAAATTTGGATAGCTTATTAGTAGCACCCATACACTTCTTTTCTCACTTTCCTCAATGAATGATTTTTAATGATCCTTTATAGTCAACTTACCCTTGAACATATTCAACTTTTTCTAAGACAATTAGCTACATTTATTCCTTTATACCTACAAAATGTCTTACCTTCAAGGTCATAGTGCTCCTCGTCTTGTCTCAGTTAGACCAAGGCCTCCGTCTTTCATGACACATCACATCTATAACTCCTCATCCCTTTGATTATCGATACTAAACCTTACAATCACACAGTATAGGTCAGTGTCATTCCCTTTTCCACACTACAACAATATTAGCCTTCCTTGTGCTTTAGTCTACTCATTAGGTTCTACCAAAGTTTTACTTTCGGTTCCTATCTCGACCTATTTCATTCATGATTCACATCTATCCACACTTCCTTCTTCTTCCTCAACTCATTCCATACATCACGATGTGATGCTTCCCGTTTATCAAGTCATCTACACGTTGAAATTACCTAAGTAACTTCACTTGTTTTCCTTACGACCAATTCTCCTACTCCCTCCTAATAGGGATAGATTAGAGTTTCTCGTGATTCCACGAGGATCACACTCTAATCTAAAACCCATATTGGTTTTCATTTGCCTAAACCAAGCCATATTATAAATTCTTACATAGGTCTCATAGCTCTCTTCTTGACATTACACCTATCATGTGGTACTTCAATCATCAACTTCTAGGGATACTTGGTTCTATCCTTTGAAGGTTCTCCCTAATTCCTTCACTATCATGTCCAACCAAAATTTCACACTCAATTCATCAACTCTATGGAAATCGTTAGTGCATTGGATAATGCATAACTGTCTCTTACAAAGATCCTTCATAAACACCTTTACTAAACCGATCCTCTAATCACTTCTCCATGAACTTATTCAGCTCTAGCTTCACTACTTATCCCTCGATATTGATTGCCACAAATTTCTATCTTTGTGTAGTCACTCAACTCCCCTTGTTACTTTCACGAGTTCTTAATCTCCTATGTTATGTAGTCACTCCATCACAATCCATTGGTTCAGCTCTTTGTAGCTCCACTCCGGTACTTGATCTGTCCTTCTTCGTCACGAACCATATGGAGGCTCCCATCATAGTGCTTGTCACCTTTCCAGTCCTTGCAACTTTTGTGACTCATTCGAAATCTCTTGCATCCTTCTTCCAGTCGGAGCGTAGTCCTTTCAGCTCCTTGCTTCACGATCTAGCTCTTCACGTACTCCTTCTCGTCTCCATGATGTTACCTAGGAACTTCACACTATGCAGTAGCTTCTAACTTCCACTCATCTACCATAATATTTCTAAAGTTACTTCAACCCCTCAATGGCACTCTTCCTTACTTGTTGTACTTCACCATTAATCAGCTTCCTACCAATCATTCTTTCACATCCATGTTTTCCTTCGCGTGTCTACTACTACATTGCCTTGATAACTAGACCAATTCCCTTGCGTGTTATTTGCCCAATCTTTCCATTAGTAGAAACTTTCTACTATAACCTCACATCCGCTAATACTTTCATCAATCTCCTAATGGTACGTCAACCAACTTCTCATAACATGACATCTCGTTCCCACGACCAGTCAACTAACTTTACTTACTCCCTTATTCCCGTAACCAATATAAGTTTCAAAACTCCACAAATCTTAATCATTCCTTCAACACAACCTTTAAACAAAATACATCTCTCCATTCTAATATCTAAACATTAAATAATACTACCCAACTCTATCCTCTCATCCTAACGTTTCCACAACCGCATAACTAAATCAATCATGACATGTAACAAAAGAATTCCAAACAATCGTCTCCCAAAATAAAATATAGGGTAAAACGAACCCTAGCTAAAATAACTGAAAACAAAACGATGTAATCCGAAAGATCAATGGAGTGTGCCAACAAAAAAAATTCAGACTCATCACGATTTGTATTACCAAATTTCAATATCTTAGAAAATTTTAAATTTTCATCTCAATTAGTTACCTCACATTAAGACCATATTTTAATACCAATAAATGAAATCATAGTCATATTTTACCATCTCCGTTACTATCAAAGGGCACAACTCAGTTAGTGTACTAAAACTCACTTTATCTATCATCTCCTTTAACAATAGACTCATCTGTTATCAAAGGTATCAACTAGTTAGTATACTAAAATGTTATTTTAACCATTATCTTGTTAATTCACATTAAACTCATTTCACTTGTTATTATGAAACCAATACATGTTTATAAAATAAAGTGTTTTTATTCATTTTATTTTATACTATTATTATAATTATTATTTATATAATCCATTTAGGCTTGTGATAACTAAACTATTACACGTTTACAAGGTATGGTGTTATTATTATCATTATTAAAATAAAATCTCCCTTTTTACTCCTTTTGTCTATTTAAATACTTCTAAAATTTTAACATCATTTTTAAGAAAATTATCGTAAAATTCTTTACCCTTTATATATACTATCACATGTTACCTAGAAAACAAATCCATTCATTGTCAAGAAATATTTATTTTAACTTACTACTAATAAACTTAAAGAAAGGACATGTAAGTTATAATATCATACCGTACACTTACAAAGTATTTTCAAAATCATTTTCCTTTAATTAGCTAGACTCTTTTGCAAGAAAACTTGGTAGTATTCATCAATTAAAATACATACCCGAATGTAGGCACACTTCAAAAGATTCAAAACGTCGTTGGAAATCCATCAAACTCCAGCACTAATAAATTGATTAAACACGAGAGAACACTAGGTACGTTCAGGTTATAATAACTACTGAACGACCGTATATCATAACATAACATCTACTAGTATATATAGATGCGTATATATATACCTATTAAATCACCCAAAACATACTCGTTATCATACATGTCAAGTCAATCAATCGCGTCATACGCTCGTTTTTTCCATACGAGTAATCACCATCTCACCATGCCACAACATGGCATAAAACCCATCACCAAAACCAACCCATATCGTGTGACCCCATAATCACACAACATGACTATAACCCAAAACATATAACACAAAAAAAATAAATAGCCATATCATAGGCAACCATTACATAAACCCCTATTTTCCACAAATACCCAAAATACACATCCCATCATATACAAGCATGTACTAACCCCTTCTTCATGCAACCATACTTGGAAGGCCATCGGTGTTGTGGCACATATATAATTACGTAGGCCTCCATAATTATAGATGTCCCCTTTCACCAATGTACTCCATCCTATGACGACACTTATAAGAATATAGTACTACACGGAACACATAAGTCTACCACATATATACCACATAAAATACACACTATATATACCGTATACGTAAAATAAGAACATCTCATACGTGAACCCTAACTTCATTCATACTCGAGGCTCAAAAGCCAAAACAAATCAATAAAAACAAAATATCTAACATAAAAAAAAGGATCACAACAATTCAGGCGGAAATTTGATCTACTACTAGTCGCAGACTCAACATCGGTATTATCCTATTATTACCTAGCGCGTCTGTTCTTCTACGCGACATGGGTAACATTAAATAAGTTCCTACACTTCCGGTTCATACGTTGCATCAATAGAAAATAAATTAATTTACTTACATATACTATATCTCAATAAGTAAGTATGAAAGTAAATAAATATCCAAAACGAAATTAACACTTAAGCACTCCATATACTATAATGTACACATACCCCTATGACACCTACATGCATGGACCCTTAAGCTATAGACTAGGCTACTAGACTAGGCAACCTAATTCTCTATAACCATTGGCTCTGATACCATTCTGTCACACCCCACCATGGCGGAATATGCGGCGCGACATATGGATATCATCACAACAATAACGTGTCTATAGAGATAACTAAATGAAATAGAGATGTCATAAATGGGTGACACAATGTTATGACAATATCTCAAACAATGCAGGCGTCTAGGTAAGTAGGTAACATGTCTACCTCTTACCGAAGACATTCAAATAACACACAACAAACATGCAGGTGTTTAAAAAGTATCACTTAATCAAACATTAAATAAAGACTAAGAGGAAATGGGGTTCCTCCAAATGTAATTCTAAGCCTCCCAGCTAGCCACTTCTATTCTCACGCTTAAAACACTAAAGAACGTCAATAATAATGTTGGTGAGAGTCATAGGTTTAGTCTCGAACGCCAAATCAATTACAAGCTGTGAATAACAACCATAAATAAAAGAACATATGGAGAATGTGCTATAATTATACATTAACAACTACCATTCAAGATTAACCATTCACCATAATTCTAAGGCTCCAAGCCTTACCAATCACCATGGTCCCATAGGCGCCCATACACCTATGAACCAATCCTAAGATCCTGCCTTGTCAACATCCCCTTGGTACCAAGTCAAACCACAATAAAAATCAAGAATCACATAGCAGTTAATCACATAAGTGTACACACAAGTCCATCATAAACCATTAAAACATTCACAACATTAGTTACAAAATCATATAGTGTCTCTTCCATGGCATCTGGAAGTCAAAATCATTAAAAGATATGGGACTATGAAACTCACCTGATCAAGCTTCTCCAAATATCCGCACTATAGCAAAATCTAAACACACAAACATATTAAATCAAGACATGAACCACATACCAAAATGGCTCATAAATCTATGATGGATATCTAACCTTCTATTACAACTTATTCTCATTTATATGCCATAAGCATCCCATTACACCCCTCTATAAAGCCCTTAACTTAGTTAAGCTCATAACCCTTCCCGTTAACATTTAACCCAAAACAGTCCTGATTATAATACTCCGTATTATGACGTCCACCAAAACTAAACCACATTCCTTTCAATGAATATATCATAAACTTATACGTGTTATAAAATTTCTCAGCCCTTTCCCCCAACCTCAAAGATATTTCTAAGCCCTCGATATGCAACTTATACCTTTAACTATCCAAAATTCACCGATTTTGAACATATGAAAACTTTGTTATGAGCAGAGGGTCTTAACCTATTCCATTTACTTAGCCCAACTCCAGATCCTTTCTATAATATATAAAATAACTCCCATATTCGTTTGAAGGTCTATCTATAACCCTAAGCACCCTAACCAACTCAAAATATAAATGTAAACATGCTGATCCAAAAACTGTTTTGACAGCCGACTGGTATAAGCTGCTTTTGTCCCACTTCCCAACCTCCAATTTAGTTATCTTTTCTTGCATTCAAAATCTAACTCAAATACCTTTACAGGGGTACTTGGATTGCATCATGAAAGCTTGTATAAGTCTAGATATGATCAAAACAATTGACCTAAAATTCTACTCAGTTTTTAAAAACGATTTAAACATGATTAACCCCTAATTAATCATACATAAAACCTAATTAAAACCTAAAAACGATTTCCAATGATAAAAACCCATTAATTACATCACTAATTACAGATCATTAACAAATCCTAATAAAAAAGTATGAATCTCAACCCCTAATCCATCATATTAGGTTACATATACGTAATTAAACGTTAATTGACATAGTTTTAATGTGTATCTTAAACCCTAATTGAATTACTGGATTTTCTTGCTCCTCCATTGATAGAAACGACTGAGATTTTTTTTGGGGAAGGCTAAAATCGTTTTTTGGGGCATATGGAGTCTTATTTATGGTTAAAATTAAAAAGGCTTCATATTAGGACTCAAATTGGGCTCCCGTTTCCCTTCCTTAAGTTTAAGTCAGCCCAAATCCAAGCCCAAACACCATATGGCTGACTTTTTGACTATAAATCTGTTATTAAACCATTACTAAACCAAATGGTACTCTCGGGTTGCATCCGAGCTGATGTGACTCTAATTACACATCATATTTCCTCGTAAAATGTGCTAAAAACGGTTAAATAATCATCAATTATGCATTGTATATGTGTGTTTTCTTGTTTGTGCGTGTGTAGGTACGAATATCAAAGAAATCACATGAAATAAAGCCAAAGAGCTAAAACGGACAGGAGAATTGTTAAGAGCACGAGAAATCGAGTCTGACGGTGCCTTTTTCTCTTATTGGGCCGACCCATTTACTACACTTAATGGACTACGTCTTATTTAAAGCCTACAAGTTTATAAGCTGCTGGCCCAACAATTCATCTTCAGCCTTTTTGGTTTATTAGAGGCCCGAATTGGTAGAAGTAAGAAGGCCCGAGATTGAAGCCCATCTATTTTTAGTATCTCAAATATAAGATCTGATCTAGCTTCAATATTACGCAGCTTTCTTTTATTTTATTTCTTTTATTTTTCCCTGTCTGTTTTTCATATATGTAGCGTATGTTTAGATATTATTACATTGGAATAATATTTTTATTTTTTCTTTTGTCTGCTTCTTTTTATGTCTTTAGATTAGACTACATTAGGTTAAATAAAATTTCAATTTCAGCTTCATTTTATTATATGAAATTCTTCCTAACTTCTTGTTAAGATAATACTCTGTGTTTCATTTATTACAATCAAAAGTTGGTTCCGATATTAGATGCCGGTAATTTGATTTTCGGTTGGAGTTAATTTTTGGTTTCGTTTTAGAATGATTATTGGAGTCGTACTTGTAGCTTCATATTTTTAGGTTATGTTTATGTTTAGTTTAAATTTCGGAGATGAATTTCCTGTGAATCGATTTAGATTTGGTAGATTATTCATGTGATTTGCAGCTTTGTTTGATATGGTTCTTGTTTATGATTAAAGTAGTTCTCGATTCGGTTATTTATAGCTTTCTTTTCGGCTTACAGATTTGGTAGTGTGATGATTTGTAGTTTGTGGTTTTAATTTGATTCGGAGGTAGTTTATGTTCGTTTATAGTGGATTTCGGATTTGATAGAAGTATGACGATTCCGGTTTTGTTGATTTAGATTAATGATTGGGCTGTGTTTCTGTTTTGATTAATAGTTGATGTTTTTGATTCGGTTTTGAGTATTGTTGTTTTGGATCGGACAGTCGGTGTAGTTAAATTTCATTAAAAAAGTAGTTTCGGTATTAGTCTTGGTTCAATAGCAGCTTTACGCAGCCCTGTTTGGATCAGCTTAGTAAATAAGCTAACGAGGCTTATTGGAGCAGTGGTTTGGTCCGAGATCGGTTCGTAGTTTTGGTTTTGGTTTGTTAGATAGCATAGCACACGCCGACAACGCAGGTCGGGATGGCAGCGTAAATCGCTTTACTTTTTTTCATTTCTTCATAGATCTTAGTTACTGATTCGTTGTAGAGTTCACTTAGACGCTATCTGCTTGATTTGCCTCTATGTTTCATAATTGTTAACTGGTCTTGTTTTGTAGTTTGATTAAGTCTGCTATTTTTCTTTACTTTTGCCTCTATAGCTCAAGTTTTAGATGTTCAATTGGTCATTGTTTTTCGTTCTTTTGCTTAATTTTGTTGATATATCGCAGCAGTAAAGAAGTAATAGAAGTAAGTGCTTTTGTTATGTTGTACTTCCTGTCAGTTTTAGTTACTCAGTAGGTTATGTTCGAGTATAAGTCTAGACCAACTAAGTATCTGTTAGGCTGTTAAGATTTTATTGAAAAGTGGTTACATGTTAGGCTGTTATGTTTCATTATAGGAAGTAATATAGTATTAGGAATAGTGGAGTATAAGTTTGTTACAAAAAGTTTGGTTAAAGCTGATAAATTTTACAAAGAATCTGCCAAAACTTTGTTTTATTCGAATCTTTAAAAATCATGTAAGGGTAGTGAGTTTGACTTTTCAAAAGCTGTTAATTTCAACTACAAAAGATAGGATAGAAACAAGTTTGTTTCTATAGAAGTAATAGGAGTATTTAAGTGCAGTAATGTTTAACGTTTTTTTAATTGGATTTGCTAGTTTTGGGCCTTATCAATGTAATTGGATTTACTTTTTGTTTTGCTTAGCTGCATTTGATTTGCATTACTACTGTTTTCGTCTAACTTCTATATTTTCTTTACAATTCTTATTTGAGCCCTTTTAGTGTAAGATTAGTATAATCATGTTAGTAGTATAATATTAGTATAACCAATCGAGCTTTAATTAACCAAAAACAAATTAAGTCTTATCGATAAAACGTAAAATCAATTCGATACGATTCGAGAGAAAAACGATGATACTAAAAAACGGTTATTACAAGCCAAAACCTGAAAGCCTTACGTAAATTTTTCGACTTTTTACGTGATTACCGTAAAATACCTATTTTAATGAAAACTACTAAAATAAGTTAGTGACTTAATAACTAAGTCTAAAATAACCTAAAACTAAATTACTCTCGACACTAAATCCTTAGTCCGAGATCTCTAAGCGCTAAACCCTCGCATCGTAAATATACGATTTAATATAACACATATACGTATATATAAAAATTTAAAATAACACCCTTTCATTTCATAGTCACTACCACGTGAGCTCATGAACATGAAATAACCACACATCGTTTCACTTACAGCGTACTGCGTACTCGCAAACGATGTCCAAACCACACTTTATTCACACCAATTAACACATAAACAAATAAAGACACGTAATTTCACGAAATATGCACAAATAAAACTAAGTGACGAAGGTGAAGCTATCACTAAATGGCCAAGACCGCCGTCTACAACTGAGGTTCGTAGTTTTTTGGGCTTAGCTGGTTATTATCGCAGATTTGTGGAGAACTTTTCAAGGCTAGCCTTGCCTTTGACCAAGTTGATGCGTAAGGGAGAGAAATTCATCTTGAATGATGAGCGGGAGAAGAGATTTGAAGAAGTTAAGCAGCGATTGGTTTATGCACCTATTCTTACTCTCCCATCTAGCACAGGTGGATTTCAGATTTATAGCGACACTTTGGGTAAAGGACTTGGCTATGTACTCATGTAACATGGGAAAGTGATTGCCTATGCATCACGTCAGTTTTAGCATTATGAGGAGAATTATCATATCCATGATCTGGAATTAGCAGCAGTTGTCTTTGCACTCAAAATCTAGAGGCACTATCTATATGGTGAATCATGTGACATCTTCACTGATCACAAGAGCCTAAAGTACATATTCACTCAGCGCGAACTAAACACGAGGCAAAGAAGGTCGTTGGAACTACTCAAGGACTATGACATCAATCTTCAGTACCATCCCAGTAAGGCGAATGTAGTGGCAGATGTTCTTAGCAGGAAGTCAAGCATGATTGCTGGAAGAAATCATACGTGATCTAGAGCGGTTGGACATTGAATTCTTAGTACGAGGACAACATGGGTACCAGGATAATATGAGAATTGAGTCAGACTTAATCTCTCGGATCAAGGCAGCTTAGAAGGATGATGGTGAGATTTGGGCTATTATTCAGAATATTGAGTAACAGACAGAATTTCGTATAGACGAAGATGGCATCGTATGACAGGGTACCAAGCTATGTGTTCTGGATGATCTTACACTTAGAGAAGCTATACTGACCGAGGCTCACAGTTCTCCATTCTCTATTTATCCAGGATCCACCAAAATGTACCATGATCTCAAACATCATTTTTGGTGGAGTGGCATGAAGCAGGATGTTGCTATTTTCATTTCCAAATGTCTAACCTGTCAGCATGTTAAGATAGAACACCAACGGGCTAGTGGTTTACTACAACCGTTAGAGATTCCTGAATGGAAGTGGGACAAAATATCCATAGATTTCGTCACCGAACTTCCGCTGACTCAAGGCAAGCATGATGCTATATGGGTTATAGTCGATCGTTTAACCAAGTCAGCTCATTTTCTTCCAATTCGCAAGGACTTTTCGGTTAGCAAATTGGCAGATATATATTTCTTCAGTAGATCATGCGACTGCATGGTACTCCGTCAGATATCATATCCGACAGAGATCCTCGATTGACGTCTAAATTCTGGAAGGGTTTGCAGAAAGCTTGGGGCACCAGACTTAGGCTTAGCACAGCCTTGTCCTCAGACTGATGGTCAGTCATAGCATACCATTCAGACCTTAGAAGATATGCTGCGAGCTTATGCACGGGAATGGACACGGAGTTGGGATGATTACATTTGCTTGGTTGAGTTTGCCTATAACAATAGTTGGCACGCGAGTATTAAGTGTGCACCTTTCGAGATGCTTTATGGCAGGAAGTGTCGTGCTCCAATCTGTTGGGATCAAGTTAGAGAACGAATCATTGAGGGACCAGAAATGTAAAACCCGCATGCTTTTACCATGAACAGTACATTTAGTAAACGTACTTACATATTAAAACTTTCCTTTTATAGCATGAACACGTGTCACGATTAGAAATTTCAGAAGTTATGTACATATAATTACACGATAAGTATTAAGTACGTGATAGTACACGATAATTATTAACAATAATAATTATAATCACGAACATGAAATCATGAACGTTAAAATCACGAACACGTAATTACATACTTAATTAATATTACACGATTAATATCGTTAAGTATAAGTATTTAAATATAACACGAACAATTATAACACGAATATACGAACATACAAACACGTAAGTTTAAAACACGGGAAAAATCTAGGTTTTCCCTTGTGGGCCCTACTAGTCGGGGCACCAAGGAGAGACAAGGGGCCCAAAGCCCACTTTTGGTTTAATTAAGGGAAACTAAAAAACACAGAGTTTTCATAAACATATTTTACAGAAAATCAAAACCCTACTTTTTCTTTCTCTCTCTCTTGGCCGACGGCAACCACAACACCAAAGAGGTGTTTGTTTGATTTTTGGATAATCAAATTCAAGATCGTGTTCATGTTATTGTTCTCTAATCTTTACACGCATTCGGTAATCCGTAAACCCTTTTATTTTTATTCTTTTTATTTAATTATTACCACATGAACATGGATTAAATAAAAACATGTCACGTAATAATGGGGGTTAAATTAAGGGTTTGTTCGGGTTTTGTTGCTCGGCCGACACACAAAACGAGAGCCCAAGGATCTCGGCGTGTTTTTGAACACGCCACCAACCGAGATCTATGATCTCGGTGGTGTTTGGTTCGGTCGGCAGCAGGAACAAGGAACCCCGATGCAAGTCGGGGTGGCCTTGTGGTTCGGTTGGGTCTTGGCAGCAAGTAGCCACCACCACCGGCACACAGCCGATGGCGGCGTGGGTCAAGTAGGGGGAAACAGCGACGTAGCAGTGGCAACCACTGGCACACAGCCGGTGGGAACCCGTTGTTGGGCAACGGCTAGCCGAGAAGACAAGACCACCGGCTTAAGCCAGTGGTAGATTAACAAAAACAGTGGCAACCGGCTGAGCCGGTTTGCCACTGTTAAGGGGTGTTTGGTTCGGACCGGTTCAAGGGGTTCCGGGTCCGGTTCACGACATTTCTAAATTAAATACACGGGTCCGGTTCATGAATAAAATCATACAAGTATTTTATTTTTACAAGTATTTATTATTAACAAGATATTAAATTAATTAAAATATGACATGTTATTAATTTAATTAATCATGGACTTAGGTTAATTATTATTTAGGAAATAATACATGTTTTAACCTGAGTATTTATTTATTTAATTTAGATTGTAGTATTAATTAATTATTAAGACATGAAATATAATTAATTAATAAACATGACTTAAGTTATTATTAGTATAATATTAATACATGTTTTAACCTTAGTATTTTATACACCTTAATTTAATTAAATCATATAACCTATAGTTTATTTAATTAACATGTTATTATTAATAAACTATACTATAATCACATGACTTAGGATATTTAATCCAGCTTAATTCTAGATATGGAAACTTTCTAATTCAGGAAACTTACTATTTTTGGAAACTTTCTAATTTTAGAACAGATCTATTTTAAGAAGTTAAACTATTTTTGGAAACTTTCTATTTTTGGAAACTTTCTATTTTAGGAAACTTGCTATTTTTAGAAAGTTCCTTATTATTACACAACAAGCATAATAATACAAGAAATACAGGTAATAATTAATCAGAATACATAGAATACATGATAAACACAACATAACCTTAAAAATCAGTAAAACAAGACATGAACATATAAAACAAGCTAAGACACGATATAATCAGTTAAGTACTCTATAAACGGAATACTTATACATGTATCCTATTTATGTAGCATTATTGAGATCAGAGTAGGACTTCTTTTCGTTCGTCTTTTCCGTTCACTGGACATAAGGTACGTGTTGGAAATACGTTTTTACGTATTTAGAAAGGATCGGTCACTCCAATGATATTGGGCTCGTGATCCAATATAGTCCATATAGCCCACATGTAGGGTGGGCTATATAAACCCCCTCCTAGCATGTTAGGAGGGGTTGCTCACTTGTATTTGACACTTTTCATTCAATACACATCTTTCTCTCTCTACCTCTCCCTCCTTCTCTCCTTTCTCTCTCTAGTTCATCTTTCTTCTCCATCTCATTCAATAGGTAAATCATATATTGCTTAATCCTAAGAAACTATGGACCTACAATTGGTATCAAGAGCTTTGGTTGATTCTTAGGATTAACGTATTTTTTATCTTTTGATTTGGTGGTAAAAATCTTTTATTTTCTAATTTTTTTCTCATTTTTTTATCATCTTTTTATCTATCAATTTTTTTAAATCATACTTCATCAATTTTCTAAATTTTTGGTAATCTGTTCTCTATCAATTTGATCATTGTAAATCACAAAGTATCAATTTTTTATATTTTTTATCTTTTTTATCAGTTGTCTCTTCTTTTGGCACATTTTTTTATCAGTTTTTTTTTATTATTGTTTCTATCAAAACATTTGTCCAAATTGATTTTCTCTCTCTCAAATCTGTCATTTTTTTTGTCTCATCCGTCTGTGTATTTTCGGAAAAGGGTTATTTTCTCCGAAGAAATTTCTGAAAACCCATTTTTTCCGAAGAAATTTCTGAAAACCTATTTTTTCAGAAGATTTATCTGAAAAGATCATTTTTTCCGAAGAAATTTATGAAAACACACTTATTCCGAAGAAAGTTCAGAAAATCCTCTTATTCCGAAGATTTATCCGAAGAATTTTATGGAAACCCACTTTTTCCAAAGAAATTTCTGAAAACACACTTATTGCGAAGAATTCTCTGAAAAGTTCAATTTTCTAAAAATTGGTTCTTTTCTGAAAAGATAGCTTATTCCGAAGAATTTCTAAAAATCAGAAGAAGACTCGACCCCTAACTCGATTCAAACAAAACGGTCAACTCTCATACAACTCTCGAACACACACTCGAAGACCTCTCACGACTCGACTCAAGACTCGAACACCTGACTTACATCTTTACTCAAATCTTTTGGTATTCGAAACACAGACACACCAAACTCACAAGACCAAAACTAGATCCACAAACCAACCGTCACTAACATACCCACTTACCCTCGAACACAGCCTCAACTCGACCCACAACTCGACTCAATCCAACATCACTCGACCCAAGACTAAGACTCAAATCACTCGAAAACGACTCGAACCACAAACAAACACACCTCAAACATACTCGTCCCCAACACTGACTCTTCTCTCGCCTCGTTTCTAAACACACGCACCCAACACCAGAAACCCCCACGCCTCGACTCTTTGACTCACAAAAACTGAGACTAGGCTCGACAGTCATCGAACACTCATCGCACTCGCCTCTTAATTAACTCGACAACAAAGACTCACATCAATCAAACTCACACCCTCGACTCATCAGACTTTCAAAACCAAAACAGACTCATCTCATAATCACTCCACTCTCGGCACACTAGACTCGCACTCTGACTCAACACATACAACCATCTCGACTCTCACAACACCCTCGAACACAAAAAAACCGACATGCACTCGAATATCAAACCTACCTGAGATCTTTTCAAGATCTTGTAGCAAACGAAATATTGTGCTCTTCATATTGATTCGTGAGATTGGTGTTTTGAATAAGTGGGTGATAGGATAAGATGATAAATGATGAGATTCGTTTTTATTATTGATGACATAGGATCAAGATAATTGAGAATTTGTGGCTGTTTGATCGAGAGTTTACATAGGATCGCTCGGCTGTTTGTGGCTGTTTGACATAGGATCGCTCAAATATACTGAGATAGATGGATCGAGAGTTGAGATTTGGGAGAATATAGTAGGCGGTGTTTATAAGGTTGGCTGAGTTTCATTCGGGTGTGAAAGAGATTAGGTTGTGTGAGTTTAGTAGTTGTGAAAGAGAGAGAGAGAGTCTGTTTTGGGAGAAAGAGAATAAATAGACGGAGAGAACGAGGAGTCAAATAAGGGATTTTTTTAGTAAATTGAGTGTTGTGTTGACAACCACGTAAGTATATTTGACCACTCATGGGCCACGTTATCACTCTCTACACGTTTAAAAGTTAACAAATTATTAAACGTTTCTAGACACTCTCTAGACATTTCCAAGTTATTAATCGTTTATTTTTTGGCAAAGTTAAATTAACGTTTAGAAAGTTTTTTTAAGAAATGTTATTAACGTTTAGAAAGTTTAGAAAGTTAAATTCAAGATTAAAGTTATTAACGTTGTTTTTAAGAAAAAGTGACAATTATTTATCATCAAACTTTCAATGGATTCGTTGAAATCGAAAATTCACGAGGGGGGAATTGCATCATTTGCAAGACAAAGTTAGAGAAAGTGGCATCACTTCATTTCAAATGCTTCAGTATCATCTAGTTACTCTTTCACGGATTCAAGGAGGGAGCGAGTTTGTGACAATTTTTGGTCAAGATCGTCATATATTCATGGAATCGATGTTCCTCATCTTAACCCAACTAGCAGAGCAACTCCACAATAAAAACTTTAATCACTCTGCATCGGCACTTGCATATAAGGCTCTTGTGACACAACTCACGCCTTTCCTCCAATTCAATATCATCAAGTCTGAAAGTTCAGTGATTTGCCAATCATTTCTTCGAGATACACATACCGAGCTTCGAGATTTCCGTGGTATAATATTGAAACTCATGACATCGGTCTCGTCTTCGATTTATGAAAGATCTCGACTTCAGCAAGCGAATGATAATGGAGTGCAAGAATCTATGATGCAGATGCAACAGAAGAATGGTCACACGGTTGACAACTTGGAGCCTAACGATGGCAAGAGCACGGAATCAGGAGGACAACATGATACCAGTGGCACGTCAGGGAATGTTCACGAGATCTCTTTTGATGACACCTTACCCGTTTATGACGAAGAGCCTGGAAACATGGTACAATGTAATGTTGTATATGATGTGTATGCTGATGAAATTGTTGATGAAATGTCGCATATTGAGCATTTTGAACCTAATTATGACAAACATGGGATGGAAAAGAGTGATAGAAATACCAATTCTGATTCATCCGACGTGAGTCATAATGGGGGAGAAAGTGTTCAAAATGCTAAACATCATGATAATTGTCTTATAACTGCTTCATTGACTGTTTCTGATTCCAAGATTATAGAGCTCGAAACGATTGTAGCTCAACAATCAAAAGATCTTGAGGATGCCAAACTTGAATTTTCTAAGAAATTTGGAAAAATTTGAAACATACTTTGAAAAACTTAAAAAGTCAAACGTTGTTCTTGAAAGAAGATTGGATCAAAAATTTTTAGATTCTAAAGCTAAAAAGGATAATCTTTTGAAACAAATTCAGTTACTAGAGACTAAATTGGCATCCCAAGATAGATTGCTCAAAGAAAATGAAACGTTAAAAGCTCAAGTTCAAGAAAAGGTCTTTGCTATAGTTGCGTTGAGAAACGAGTTAAGGAAAACTAGAGGACCTAGTGTGGACACTAAGCTTGAAAAACCATCAATCTTGGGGAAACCGCCTACAAATTTGTTCGTCAGACAACCGACTGTTAGACAACCTACTGCATTTAGATCCGAGCGACCACAATCCTCGAGACCGCGGTTTGCCTCCCAAGTTGATTTGGTTCATCTTTCTAGACCAGTCACTCCAGCAACTAGGCCAACTAATCACATGATTGCCTCTAGTTTCCCTAAAAAGACCAAGACCACGTCTAGAACTAGTTCGAATGACGTTTGCCATAAATCTGGTCGTAGGGAAGCTAAGCAAAAGAAACATGTAAGAGATAGCAATGTCAAACCTAGTCAGATGCCTTCTAGATTACCCAACACTTCTAACCGTAGCATGTCATCTCCTAGGAGCATCGATCAATCATCTAGGAATTACTCGGACATTAAATATGCTACTTGTAAAACATGTAGAAAATGTGTCTTTACGGCAAATCATGACTCTTGTGTCAAGAAATTACTTGATGAGGTGAACTCCTGTGCTAGAATTAAGTCCCAGTGGATAGCTAAAATCAAACCCTTTGCTAAAGTTTGGCGCCCCAGTGGTAGAACTTTCACTCTTGTAGGAAAGGAGTGCCCTTTAACTAGGATAGTCTTCGATTCTACTAAGACTATTAGGGAGGAAATTGATAAAGATGATACTTCACTTAAGCCTAAACTTAAGGTTTTCTATAAAAGGAAACGTTTGCCAGCTAAGATAAGTGAATCATCTACTCAGGTCGCCTCTGACACAAGTAAAGCCAACTGTGAACCCCCACTTGCTTCTAAGATAGATATCGCTAACCCATATCAAAGCATGCAAATTACTAATGAGAATGCAGGTACCAAAGTTGATGTTCCAAAAGAACGAAGCGGACCAATCGTTGTATACCGTTCAAGTAAGGACACTCTTAGAGTTTGGTTGCTGAAGAAGCAGATATCGAAGAAACAAGTGTCTCAGGGGATTCATGGTTAAGCTTACCTACAGGCTTACAGTCGGATCACAGAATTTAACCCGTGCTTCAAAGAAAGGAAAGTTTATCGCCGACAATAAATTTATCCTCAAAAACGAGAAATTAATTTTTCTCGGGCATGAGCTAATCTTAAAAAAAACATTCAAAGTTCTTAAGCTCATGCACAAGGACTTATAGTCACATCACAGACTGTAACTCGTTCATCAAAGAAAGGAAAGTTTATCGCCGATGATAAACTTATCCTAACAACGAGAAATTAATTTTTCTCGGGCATGAGCTTATATAAAAAACATTCCAAGTTTTTAAGCTCATGCATAATGGCTCACATTCAAATCACAGTATGTGACCCGAACTTCAGAGAAAGGGAAGTTTATCTCGTCAACGATAACTTACCCTCAAAACGAGAAATTAAATTTTCTCGGACACGAGCTTACATTTAAACTATTCAAAGGTTTTAAGCTCGTGTAAATGGCTCCTCGGTAAACGATAGACGATGACCCGGACTTTAGAGACAGGGAAGTTTATCTACGCAACGATAACTTACCCTCTTAACGAGAAATTAAGTTTTCTTGGACACGAGCTTATCTTAAAACCATGCAAAGGTTTTAAGCTCGTGTATAAGGATCTTCATCAAATATCAGATGATGACCCGATCTTCAAATAAAGGAAAGTTTATCGCCGATGATAAACTTATCCTCATTAACGAGAAATTAAATTTTCTCGGACGCGAGCTTACATTAAAACTATTCAAAAGTTTTAAGCTCGTGTATATGGCGTATAATCACATTTCAGATTATGCCCCGGACCTCAAAGAAAGGAAAGTTTATCACCGATGATAAACTTATCCTTACAACGAGAAATTAATTTTTCTCGGGCATGAGCTAATATTAAAAACATTCGAAGTTTTTAAGCTCATGCACAATGACTTACAGTTAAATATCATACTGTAACTCGGAATTCAATTTTAGGAGAGCTTATCTTTAAAGATAGCTTATCCTCGTAACGGGAAATTAAATTTTCTCGGTCATGAGCTTGTACTAAAACATTCCAAGTTTTAAGCTCATAAGGAAAGTATATCTTTTAAATAAGAGAACTTCTCTTCATAACGAGAAATTCATCTTTCTCGGTCATGAGCTTTCCGTTAAAACATTCAAAGTTTTCAAGCTCGTGAAAACGACTTCTAATTAAATGTCAACTTAGAACTCGTTCTTCAATTAAAAGGAAAGTTTATCGCCGATGATAAACTTATCCTTACAACGAGAAATTAATTTTTCTCGGGCATGAGCTAATAATAAAAACATTCGAAGTTTTTAAGCTCATGCACAATGACTTACAGTTAAATATCAGACTGTAACTCGGAATTCAATTTTAGGAGAGCTTATCTTTAAAGATAGCTTATCCTCATAACGAGAAATTAAATTTTCTCGGTCATGAGCTTGTATTAAAACATTCCAAGTTTTAAGCTCATAAAGGAAAGTATATCTTTTAAATAAGAGAACTTCTCTTCATAACGAGAAATTCATCTTTCTCGGTCATGAGCTTTCCGTTAAAACATTCAAAGTTTTCAAGCTCGTGAAAACGACTTCTAAGTAAATGTCAACTTAGAACTCGTTCTTCAATTAAAAGGAAAGTTTATCGCCGATGATAAACTTATCCTTGCAACGAGAAATTAATTTTTCTCGGGCATGAGCTAATAATAAAAACATTCAAAGTTTTTAAGCTCATGCACAATGACTTACAGTTAAATATCAGACTGTAACTCGAACTTCAAATAAAGGAAAGATTATCTTTTATGATAACTTATCCTCATAACGAGAAATTAACCTTTCGCGGTCATGAGCTTGTCTTAAAACATTCGAAGTTTTAAGCTCAGAAAGGAAAGTGTATCTTTTAAATAAGAGAACTTTTCCTCATAACGAGAAATTAACCTTTCTCGGTCATGAGCTTTCTGTTAAAACAATCAAAGTTTTCAAGCTCATGAAAACGACTTCTAAGTAAATGTCAGCTTAGAACTCGATCTTCAGATAAAAGGAAAGTTTATCGCCAATGGTAACTTATCCTTAACAACGGGAAGTTTACAACTTCTTGGACTTGAGCTCGTTTCGTAAGATATTAAAACATCTTAAGCTCAAGTAATTGTTTTTCAAAACTTTGAACACAATTTTTCAAGAATTTTTCAAAAGGTTTTTCTAAATCTTTCAAAATTGTGTGTTCAAAAACATTTTGATAAAAAGAGCATGTCTTCTGGAATCGATAATATTTACGTTCCTAGAAATGTCGTTCAATAATGACACGGGGTTGTAAATAAAGTTCGAGCAGAAGTTTAAATGATTTAAAACATGCTCAAAATGGTTTGCTTTCCGATAGTAACCCGCCTTTCACATTGAAGTCAAGCATTTCACCGGAAAGCTTTGACTTCAGAATCCGAAGTTATCAACTCCACAATCCGAAGTTCGTTGCAATTGATATCTACATACTATACGATACGACTACTCAAACGACGACTACAACTCTTTAAGTAGAACACAGGTCAACAATTGAGGGGGAGCAATTGTCAAGCGTTCAGACTCTTCGACGCCGAAAGTGCCAATGTTCACAAGTTGGTGTCAAGACAACGATATCAATTGTCCATGTGGTGTAAAAGAGAAGATAATTTCAGAAGTTACGAGGAAGACCAACATTCGTGAACAAGAACCATGTGATTCTATCATATGATGTTCTCCATCATTCAGGTCCAACCTCGTAAACTGCTAATCTTGTGAATACATTATCATATATGATCTTTGCACGTGATAAATACCTTACACTTGTGTTTAAAAGGTATTTAATTTACGTTTCAAGTACACCCTTATTAATTTGAGGGGGAGCTTGTAAAAATCATGAAGATAAATGGATTTAATCGGATTTGCATTTTTCTTCCCAAATTTTCTTAATATCTCATTAAATCAATTGATATTAAAAACATCGATTGGGTTAATATTTTTAATATGGGGGAGAAAATGTAATTTAATATGAGATCAATTATTTCAATGGTTTGACTTAATGTGTTGGCTCATCCCGACATGTGCGAAATGTTTTCAAATATCGTGGCATATGTTAAGGGGGAGCAAAATGGATTTGTACTTCAAAATGGATTTCATGGTGACATATACTTACCCATAACATCTTAATTCACGACGGTGACGATTGTAGTGACATAAGGATGGTAGGATAGGTTAAAGTCCAATGATTCCTCTAGAACCGATGGAAACTTCCCAAGGACAATCCATAGCTAGAAATAGAAGTCCTTAGGAAAGATGGAGAAAGATTGTGAATGTAGCTGAATCCCGACCAAGTACTTAAGTTAGCACTGGAACAATCACAACAAGGTGCTAGTGATGACGTATTGGTAGGCATTGAAGGGGTTGAAGAATGAAAAAGAATTGTAAAGATAAAGGGTGTAAAGAAAGAAGCCCTCCTTACAACTTAGGCAGAAACCGGGTCAATTCATATGCTATTGAGATCATTTTTAGTGATTCTTGATATTAAAGATAGACATCATGGACCCAGTGATGCAAGGCACAACCCATCCCAGCTAACTCATATATCTCTCAAAAGATATTTGTTTTAATCACACGGAGACAACACATTATCTATTGATTTATTCACTCCGAATAAATTGGTATTGAAAAGGTGGCACTCCTCTCCAGCCTCCGATCACTAAAATCCAAAATGCACGATCGAGTCTAGAGCCATTTGAGATCATCATATATCTTATTAGGACACACTTTCATTATTCCTTGCTTGTTCACACAATGTGAAAAGTAAGAAAGATATTAAGAGTCTACGCAAAATCTTCATGATCTTGCCTGAACATCTGAGTAATACGAAAGTATTTACAATGAAGATGGAAATCCTTCTTGAGCGAACGTCAAAAAGCTCATGGTAGGTGCTTGTGCGATTCTTTATGAATCAAACTTGTGATAACTGGAAAGCAACAGTGGTTTAATTCTTAAATGAATTTAAACACGTTCCAGGCCTCTACGCAATATCTTAGTGATCTTGCCAGAACACTCAGAGTGATACCTTAGTGTTCACAGTGATGAGTGGAAATCCTTCTAGTGTTAACCTCAAACAGCACTTGGTAGGTGACTTACAAGATTCTATACGAATCAAGCTCGTGACAACTGGAAAGCAACGATGGTGTGGTTCTTAATTGAATTTCACTTGTTCCAGGAACATGAATTGACAGCTTCAAATCATGCGGATATTATTACCTAAATGATTCACTCTTTATGTTTGTAGTCAGCCTTGGACGGTCGAATAAAGAGAACGGGTTTACACGCGAAATCTTGTCAAGGAGGTTCTTAATTGAAACTACCTGCCACAAGTACGATTTTAATATCGTCCAACTGTCTTCACCGACCGGAGGTAAAATGCTACCAAATTATAATGAAATGTTCAAGGCCATTTCATCCGTGTATATGTTTTGTTGCTAACTGTCTTATGCAGCGTAACAAGAAGGTGGCATTGCGGTGTTCAATCCAGAAGAAGTCGTCAACACATGCTTATGCTTTCTGCACTTAATACTTCAACAAATTCAAGAAAGTCTAAAAGTCAAGTCTTCCGCTATATCAAACTCTGAAGCTTTCAAGAATTTATAAAAGTATATGTATGTGGAACATGAAGTCACGAAGAGGCAAATATCACAAGTGATGAATGCACAAGGTCAAGGCAAGAGAACATGCTCAAGATTAAAGTCAAAGATCTCATCAGCATATTCACAAGAACAAGATCGAAGACTCAAGCATAGTATGCTAGGTTTAAGATTTTGTAAAATGGTGTGACCTCCCTTTGGGGGAGATTGTTGGAAATACGTTTTCCAAGGAAAGTCTCGGTCACATCATTATTAGCATAGATCACGAGCTATAGACTATTTAGGACATTGTAACTTGGAGTGACCTCCCGTTGGGGGAGATTGTTGGATATACATTTTTACGTATTTAGAAAGGATCAGTCACTCCAATGATATTGGGCTCGTGATCCAATATAGTCCATATAGCCCACATGTAGGGTGGGCTATATAAACCCCCTCCTAGCATGTTAGGAGGGGTTGCTCACTTGTATTTGACACTTTTCATTCAATACACATCTTTCTCTCTCTACCTCTACCTCTCCCTCCTTCTCTCCTTTCTCTCTCTAGTTCATCTTTCTTCTCCATCTCATTCAACAGGTTAATCATATATTGCTTAATCCTAAGAAACTATGGACCTACAGTACAGATTTCCCATCCTTCAGTATGGACATTCTTTCCTTATTAGGATTCTCTGTTTGTAGCCAACTATTTTGCTAGTATTGTTTTATATGTTTGAATACTTATGTCAGAATAAGAGCCTAAGCCATATACGTGCATGACCAGTGTCACCTAGTTATGGATGTACCATAACCATAACACTGGAGGCACTAGTGTTATGACTTCCTCACGGCGAAGTGATTGCTCGTGGCGTCCCTTTTCAGTTATGGCCATTATATTATATTATCATGTGGGGGCGTATGGGTGCATCCTAGTTACATGTTTACCAGTATTATCTGAGTAATTGCAATGTGTGCGTTGTATCCTTCACTAGGAGTTGATAACTCTTACCCAGAATATTTGATTAGAGGCAACCCCTCTAATTGCATGATGAGGTCTCCCCTCCAAGTATTCATGCACGGTGGAACATCATGACCTATATGGGCTATCTGGCTAATTAAAACAGATTTTCATAAAAACATAAGTCTTTTCAAACTATAAAACCAGTTTTATGAACATGATACCAGATTGCTTAGAACTTAGAATATTCTGCTGCTATCAGTCTTATATGCTTATGCTATTCCATGTCATACTTGTATATCCGTGCACTGAGCGTCACGCTCAGCCTTTTTCCTTTCATGTTCCCAAACGACAGGTACTCAAGGGCGCTCGTAGACTTTAAGCGTACATGCATATGGATTGGAAGTTATCTAGCCTTCTCTACTTTATGCATTTCATCATACATTCTGCTACTTATTTCTTTGGACATTGTTTAGTCCTTTTCCTTTACAGTACTTATGTTTGTGTATGATGAGCTTAAACTTGGGATACCGATGTTTGTTTCTGGTATTTCCTTCATGGTCTTTTAATGTTTCTAAGACATTTACCTTTTATGCTTTGAAGACACGCCATAATCATGCGTGACATTCCATTTACCAAAATGGGGTGTTACAGTTATGGTATCAGAGCCCAAGGCTTCGACCTGTAGGCTCTCAAAACACACTTGTGATTAGTGGGTAGTCACTATGGTCTTCCTAGAAGTGACAGTTGGTTTTCATGCATTCATTGTTTTCATGAATTCATGTTATATGTCATTGTCGCAGGTTTATGACTAAGTAATGGTTGGTACAGGTCTGGCCCTATTTAGTCACGTGTGCTTTTATCAAAACTTTTAACTTTGGGGCCGACCCATTGGCGTCCCATCGCCATGTCTTTTGTTTTAGGTGAACCGACCTTAGGCGTTTACCCTCGCGCATATAAAAGTTTTCATAAAACTGCATCATGCATTCATGCATTCATGCACTGTTTTCTTGCATAAAATTTTTCTCATGATTTATTGGCATAATTTTTTTTCATGTATATATTATGTTTTATCAGTTTAATCATGCATTTTGTTTTATACTGTCAGATGGTTCTCACACGCGAGCAGGAACAACTCAATGCAGTAGTCCAAGCTGCAATGCAGGCTTTGCTTCCTCAGCTGAGGAACGACATCAGGGTGGAGGTGCAAGCTGCCAACAATTAGCAACAACACCCAGTTCCTCCTCCTCCAGCAACATTGGTCACATGGCTGGAGAGATTCAACAAGCAACGTCCTCGATCCTTCGAGAGAACTGACAGCCCCAGCGAGGCTGAAAGCTGGTTAGCTCATATCGAGAAGATATTTGATGCAATGGGCTGCGACCCCGTCTTCAAGTCGAGGTTGGCCTGTTACAAGTTCGAAGGTGATGTACTGGGATGGTAGAAGGCAGTGAAGCAGTCTGAGGGTGGTGACAATTGGGTGGCTGGTTTGGCTTTGGCTCAATTCAGAGAGTTAGTGATGGGACAGTTCTTCCCCAAGGCTGAGCAAGACAAGTTGAAGAGGGAGTACCATGGAACCAGACAGAGAGCTGGGGAGAACATCAACGAGTTCATGCAGCGCTTTCTTTGTTTGGATGGTTTTCTTGGCGCAGCAGCAGGTACTGCCGAAGAGCAAGCATACCACTTCTGGTGGGCTCTTCGTACATCGGTCGCCAACAACTTGGTGTGTGCTACCTTCAACACGGTAGCACAAGTAGCCGATGCAGCACGTAAGCTGGAGATGCTGCAGGAGAAAGAGGAATTCGGGGAAGCAGAGAGACCCGAAAAAAGGTATTTGTTCGTCATGCAGCGGTGACCATTTCAAATTCATTCAGTACTATCCAATATTTATCTTTCTCTTTAAAATGCATCTTTTAGACAAAAGACTGGGGACCGGTCTCAATCGGCTACTCAGCAACAGCCTACTCAGCCCAAGGGAAATGGTCAGACTCAAGACCGTTTTGCTATAACGGGAGGCAGTAGGATCGAAGAGGTTCACAACCTAACTGTCCAGCTATCACTGGTATTACGTCTTACGATTTCCCGCATTGTCCTTTGTACCTATAAACCATGTCTTATATGTACTTTTCCAAACAGGCTCCCAGCCAGCAAGGGCACCTGCTGGAGGGTATACTCACCCTCTCTGCACTACCTGCAACCGTAGGCACCCAGGGCCATGTCGCCGCGACAACGACGCTTGCTTCAAGTGTGGCCTTACTGGCCATCGCTTGAAGGACTGCCGGAAGGGCGAGATGGATGGCACATATGGACATGCGGATTCCATGCCACCTCCTATTAGTGGACGGGTATACACGACTTCTCGCGATCAGGCCAACAAGTCTACAGGTACCATCACTGGAATCTTGTATATGTATGGTCAAGCTGCATGTGTTTTATTTGACACGGATGCTACTCACTCGGCCATTTCTACTGCTTATGCCAAGAATGTTAGGATATCCACTATGCCATTAGAGAATGTATTAAACATTTCAACGCCTTTAAGAGACTTTGTACGCATAACCCATGGGTACTAGAGCCTTCCCCTAGAGTTCGACGACAAGATTCGTCCTTTTGACGCACTTCCTTTAGATATGTGCGATTTTGACATGTTCTTGGGCATGGACTGGCTATCCAAACATCACGCCATTATAGAATGCCATACATATCGGGTCATCTTCGGTGATGTAAATGCACCAGAGTACATTCACAACGGGTTCGTACCCGAAAGGTCTATACAAACAATTTCGACCTTACAAGCACGTGCACTACTGTCACATGGTTGTGAGGGCTATCTTGCTACTGTCCATTATTTGGAGGCTGAATCTCCATCTATCCAGAATCAGCAGATCACGTCAGAATTCCCAGACGTGTTTCCAGAAGAACATCCAAGCATACCACCTGTTCGTGAAATGGAGTTTAATATTAAGCTCATCCCAGGAGATGAGCCAATATCTAAGGCTCCTTACCGCATGGCTCCCATAGAGATGAAGGAGTTAAAGGAACAACTACAGGAATTATTGGAACGTGGTTTCATTCGACCTAGTGCTTCTCCATGGGGCGCACCTGTTCTGTTCGTAAAGAAGAAGGACGGCATCATGCGTCTGTGCATAGATTATCGTGAGCTTAACAAGATCACCATTAGGAATAGATATCCGCTACCACACATTGATGACTTGTTTGACCAACTCCAAGGGGCCAAACATTTCTCCAAGATTGATCTAAGGCCGGGCTATCATCAGTTACGGGTTAAAGAGCAGGACATTGACAAGACTGCTTTCTGTACACGCAATAGGCACTACGAATTTGTAGTCATGTCATTTGGCCTTACCAATGCTCCAGCTGTCTTCATGGATCTGATGAAATGTATCTTCCATGAGTTACTGGACAAGTTCGTCATTGTCTTCATTGACGACATTCTGATTTTCTCTAAGTCAAAGGAGGAACACAGAGACCATCTTCATACTATACTACAGATACTTCGCCAGAAGCAGTTGTATGCCAAATTCTCCAAGTGTCAGTTCTGGGACAAGGTGGCATTCTTAGGCCCCATTGTATCAATAGAAGGAATCACCATGGATCCAGCAAAGGTTTAGGCTATTACCAAGTGGCCAAGACCGACATCAGCGACTCAAGTTCGTAGTTTCCTAGGCTTAGCTCGTTACTACTGTAGGTTCGTAGAGAACTTTCCCCATTTCGCACTGCCATTGACCAAACTGATGTGGAAAGGGGAGAAATTCGTCTGGACGGAAGAAATAGATAAGAGCTTTGAAGACCTAAAGTAGAAGTTAGTATCTGCATCGATTCCTACTCTTCCATCTGGTACAAGTGGATTTCAAATCTATAATGATGCTTCAGGGAAGGGACTTGGTTGTGTTCTCATGCAACATGGGAAAGTGATTGCGTATGCTTCACGGCCGCTTAAGCCTTATGAGGAGAACTACCCTACTCATGACTTGGAACTTGCAGCATTCGTGTTTGCATTGAAGATATGGAGGAACTACTTGTATGGAGAATCATGTGATATCTTCACAGATCACAAGAGCCTGAAGTCAATCTTCACTCAACGTGAACTGAGTATAAGACAGAGGAGATGGTTAGAGTTGTTGAAGGATTATGATATTAATCTGCAGTCAAGGCGAATCTAGTGTCAGATGCACTTAGGAGAAAGTCCGCTATGATCAACGACATTAAAATTATGGAAGAGATTATAAGATACTTGGAACGACTAGACATTGATATCATGGTACGTGGACAGCACGGTTATTGGGCTAATCTTAGAGTGGAACCTGAGTTACTCTCTAGGATCAAGGAAGCTCAGAAGGATGATGGTGAAATTTGGGCGATCATTCAGAACTTAGAACAGCAGACGGAGTTTCGGTTGGATGACGATGGTATCTTATGGCAGGGCACTAGACTTTGTGTTCCTGATGATCTTACACTCAGGGAAGCGTTGTTAGCTGAAGCTCATAGCTCCCCATTCTCCATTCATCCTGGTTCAACCAAGATGTACCACGACATCAAGCAGTACTTTTGGTGGAGTGGTATGAAACAGGATGTTGCTACTTATGTCTCCAAATGTCTTACCTGTCAGCATGTTAAGATCGAGCATCAGTGGTCTAGTGGTCTACTACAACCGTTAGATATTCCAGAGTGGAAGTGGGGCAAGATCATAATGGATTTTGTTACCGGTCTTCCGCAGACAAAGAGGAGGCATGATGCAATTTGGGTTATCGTTGATGGACTTACTAAGTCAGCTCATTTCTTACCGATCCTCAAGGATGATCCGGTCAACAAACTCGCTGATACTTACAAGAAGGAGATCATGAGACTTTATGGTGCTCCATCCAGTATCGTCTCGGACAGAGATCCTCGAGTCACTTCACGATTTTAGAAGAGTCTGCAGAAAGCTTGGGGTACAAAACTTAAGATTAGCACAGCTTTTCATCCTCAAACATACGGACAATTGGAGCGGACGATTCAGACATTGGAAGACATGCTCCGAGCATGTGCATTGGAGTGGACAGGAGACTGGGATGATTACATCTGTTTAGTAGAGTTTGCATACAACAACAGTTGGTACGCCAACATTAAGTGTGCACCATTCTAGATGTTGTATGGCAGGAAGTGTCGCGCCCCAAACTGCTGGGATCAGGTTGGTGAGCGAACACTTGAAGGACCAAAGATGATAGAGTTGACCAACGAGAAGGTCGCTGTGGCTAAGCAGAAATTGAAAGAAGCTCATACACGTCAGAAGAGTTATGCCGACAAGCATCGTAGGGACTTACATTTCAACGTAGGAGATCACGTCTTTCTTAAGGTATCGACGGCACGTGGTGTTAGACGTTTTGGAATCAAAGGGAAACTCAGTCCAAGATTCATCGGACCGTTTTATATCATCGAGCGAGTCGGTGAAGTATCTTATCGTTTAGCGTTACCTCCGTAGCTTTCTCACGTTCATGACGTTTTCCATGTGTCCTTACTCAGAGGGTACAATTATCATCCCCTTCACGTGGTTCAGTATCCACTGGAACAGATTCGTGAAGATCTTACCTTTATAGAGGAACACGAACGTGTTCTTGACAGGCAAGAACGAGTCATGAGGAAGAAGACGATTCCATTCGTCAAAATCCTTTGGAGGGACCATACCGAGCGGGAAGCCACTTGGGAAACAGAGGAGTCTATCCGGGCTTCTTACCCTCATTTCATATTTTGAATTCGTGTATGTTCCTCTTTCAGTTTATTTTATCTATAATTCGGGGACGAATTATTCTTTTTAGGGGGGAAGAGTTGTAAAACCCGCATGCTTTTACCATGAACAATACACTTAGTAAACGTACGTACATATTAAAACTTTCCTTTTATAACATGAACACGTGTCACGATTAGTAATTTCAGAAGTTATGTACGTATAATTACACGATAAGTATTAAGTACGTGATAGTACACGATAATTATTAACAATAATAATTATAATCACGAACATGAAATCATGAACATTAAAATTACGAACACGTAATTACGTACTTAATTAATATTACACGATTAAAATCGTTATGTTTAAGTATTTAAATATAACACAAACGATTCTAACACGAATATACGAACATACGAACACGTAAGTTTAAAACACGGGAAAACTCTGGGTTTTACCTTGTGGGCCCTACTAGCCGGGGCACCAAGGAGAGACAAGGGTCCCAAAGCCCACTTTTGGTTTAATTAAGGGAAACTAAAAAACACAGAGTTTTCATAAACATATTTTACAAAAAATCATAACCCTATTTTTTCTTTCTCTCTCTCTTAGCCGGCGGCAACCACAACACCAAAGAGGTGTTTGTTTGATTTTTGGTTAATCAAATTCAAGATCGTGTTCGTGTTATTGTTCTTTAATCTTTACACGCATTCGGTAATCCATAAACCATTTAATTTTTATTCTTTTTATTTAATTATTACCACATGAACATGGATTAAATAAAAACAAAGATTAAAAACATTTCACGTAATCATGGGGGTTTAATTAAGGGTTTGTTCGGGTTTGATTGCTCGGCCGACACATAAACCGAGAGCCCAAGGCTCTTAGCGTATTTTATATCTTAGCGTGTTTGGTTCGGTCGGAAGCAGGAACAACGAACCCCGACGCAAGTCGGGGTGTCCTTGTGGTTCGGTTGGGTTTTGGCAGCAAGCAGCCACCACCACCGACACACAGCCGACGGCAGCATGGGTCAAGCAGGGGGAAACAGCAGCGCAACAGTGGCAACCACTGGCACACAGCCGATGGGAACCTCCTGTTGGGCAGCGGCTAGCCGAGAAGACAAGACCACCGGCTTAAGCCGGTGGCATATTAACAAAAACAGTGGCAACCGACCGAGTCGGTTTGCCACTGTTCAAGGGTGTTTGGTTCGGACCGGTTCAAGGGGTTCTGGGTCCGGTTCACGACATGTCTAAATTAAATACACGGATCCGGTTCATGACTAAAATCATACAAGTATTTTATTTATACAAGTATTTATTATTAACAAGATACTAAATTAATTAAAACATGACATGTAATTAATTTAATCAATCATGGACTTAGGTTAATTATTATTTAGGAAATAATACATGTTTTAACCTAAGTATTTATTTATTTAATTTAGACTATAGTATTAATTAATTATTAAGACATGAAATATAATTAATTAATAAACGTGACTTAGGTTATTCATGTTTTAACCTAAGAATTTTATACACCTTAATTTAATTAAATCATATAACCTATAGTTTATTTAATTAACATGTTATTATTAATAAACTTGTAACACCCCATTTTGGTAAATGGAATGTCACGGGTGATTATGGCGTGGCATCAAAGAACACAAGGATAAATGTATAAAACATCACATGACCATAAAGGAAATACCGGAATCAAACATCGGTACCCCAAACGTAGAACTCATCACACACAAACATAAGTACTGTAAATGAAAAGGACTAAACAATGTCCATGGAAATGAGTATCAAAGTATAAAGAAATGCATAAAGTAAAGAAGGCTAGGAAGCTTCCAATCCATATGCACGTACGCTTAAAGTCTACGAGCGTCCCTGAGTACCTGCCGTTTTGGGAACATGAAAGGAAAACGGCTGAGCATAACGCTCAGTGCACGGATATACAAGTAAAGCATGAATAACATAAGCATATAAGCATAGAGCAGCGGAAAAGACTAAGTCCTGAATAACCTGGCATGTCTTATTAAAACTGGTTTTATAGTTTGAAAAGCCTTATGTTTATATTATAAAGACTGTTTAACATGTTTACCATTAGCCAATATAGGTCATGATGTGTCAACGTGCATGAATACTTGGAGGGATGACCTCGTCATGCAAATTAGAGGGGTTGCCTCTAATTTAATATACTGGTTTGGGTAGGAGGGATCAGCTCCTTCTGAAGGATGCAAGGCACAGACCACATTCACCTGAATAAACTGATGAAAACATGTAAACTAGGATGCACCCATATGCCCCACCTGATAATAATAATAATAATATGGCCAAAAGTTGAAGGGACGCCACGAGCTATCACTCCGTCGTGGTAGAGTCATAACACTGGTGCCTCCAGTGTTATGGTTATGGTACCTCCATAACTAGGTGAAACTGGTCATGCATGTATATAGCTTTAGGTATCTAATTAAACATAAGCAATTCAAAAACATATAAAACATATACTGGGGAAAACAGTTGGCTGCATACGGGGAATCCTAATAAGGAAGAATGTCAATACTGAAAGGACGGAGAATCCGTACCTTGTGTCCAGTGAACGAAGAAGACGAACGGAAGAGAGTCCTACTTCGATATCACTAATGCTACATAAATACATACGTGTATAAGTATCTGATTACTGAGTACGTAACTGGTTTTATATCATGTCTTAGCTTGTTTTATATGTTCATGTCATATTTTACTTATTTAAGCTTTATATTGCGTTTATCATGTATTATGTCTATTTTGTTTAAGTATTTCTTGTATTATTATACTTGTTGTGTAATAATAAGTAACTTTCTAAAAAAAATAGCAGATTTCATAAAATAAAAAGTTTCCAAAAATAGAAAGTTTCCAAAAATAGATTTACTGCTTAAAATAGATAAGTTTCTAAAAATAGAAAGTTTCCATAAATAGATTAGCTGCCTTAATTAAATAAGTTTCTAAAAATAGAAAGTTTTCATAAATAGAAAAAAGTTGGATTATTAAGCTAATTATATAAGCTTAAGTGTTTACTGATTAATATTCTAAGTCATGTAATTAAATAGTATAGTTTATTAATTATTTCATGTAAACTAAATAAACTATTGATTAATGTATTTAATTAAATAAAACATGATTTAATTAAATAAAAGTAAAAATACTTAGGTTAAAACATGTATTATTATCTATTAATAATATAACCTAAGTCATAAAAATTACGTAATTAATTATAAGTCATGATTTTAATAATTAATTATATAGTCTAAATAAAATGGTAATTACTTAGGTTAAAATTCATGTATTAATAATAACATTAATAAGCTAAGTCATGCATAAATTAAATTAATCAAGTACATGTTTTTATTAATTTAATTTAAATCTTGTCAAAATAATTAACCTTGTAAAATAATTAACTTGCAAAAATAACCCATGAACCGAACTCGTGTTTTAATCTAAACATGTCGTGAACCAGACCGGTTTAACCCATGAACCGGACCCGTGAACCGGACCCCCAAAAGTGGCAAACCGGCTTGGCCAGTTGCCACTGCTTGTGTAAAAGGTGCTACTGGCTGAGCTGGTGGTTCCCTTGGTCTTGGCTAGCCGTTGCCTTGCGGCGGTTTCCCCCTGCTTTCCTTAATTAGCCACTGGCTTAAGCCGGTGGTGGTTCTTGTTTTAGCCGAGACCCAACCGAACACCAAACATACCCCGACCAAGGTCAGGGTTCCCTTTTCTCCTGTGGCCGAGACACACAACATACATCGAGACCTTAAGGTCTCGGTATGTGTGAAACAAAAGCAAGCCGAGAACCCCTTGGTCTCAGTTCCATGCGTCGGCCAAAAACAAACACCCCTTAAACCCTAATTAATTTACCCTCATGATTTATTAACATGTATTTTACTTGTTTTTAAATAAACCATGATTTCATGTGTTCTTGATTAGATAAAAACATAAAGAAAAAGAGGTTTAAGGATTTACCGATTACGTGGAACAAAGGAGAACGATAACACTAACACACTTGCAAGAAATCAATCACTAAAATCAACCAACACCCCCTTTTTGGTGTTCTATACCCGGCGGCCAAGAGAGAGGGCAAAAAGAGATTAGGGTTTTTTTTTCTTGTTTTCTAATTTTTGTAATTATCAAAATAAGTTTCCCTTTATTTCCTGTTTAGTAGAAATTGAATGGGCTTGGCCCTTTGTCTTGTGTTTAGCCGCGGGTAGGATGGGGCCCACAAGGGTAACCCATAGTTTTCTCGTGTCTAATTTTAAGGGTGTTCTCGTGTTCGTGTTCACATGATTTAAATAGTTATCGTTCGTGTCTTATTATATTTATTCATGATCGTAATAAATATACATAAATACGTAATACTAAGCTCGTGATTATTTACGTTCATGATTTCATTTTCGTATGTTCGTGATTATAATTATTATTGAAATAATTATCGTGTCTTAATGCATATTAAATACTTATCGTGTTATCACACGTACATAATACTTGTAAATCTTGTTCGTGAAACGTAAACATGCTATAAAAGGAGAATTCTAATCATGTACGTACGATCGTAAGGGTACTTTTCATGGTAAAAGCATGCGGGTTTTACAACTCTTCCCCCTTAAAAAGAATAATTCGTCCCCGAATTATAGATAAATTAAACTGGAAAAGAAGAACATACCCGAATTCAAAATACGAAATGAGGGTAAGAAGCCCGGATAGACTCCTCTGTTTCCCAAGTGGCTTCCCGCTCGGTATGATCCCTCCAAAGGATTTTTACGAATGGAATCGTCTTCCTTTTCATGACTCGTTCTTGTTTGTCAAGAACTCGTTCGGGTTCTTCTATGAAAGTGAAATCTTCACGAATCTGTTCCAGTGGATACTGAACCATGTGAAGGGGATGATACTTGTACCCTCTGAGTAAGGACACATGGAAAACATCGTGAACATGAGAAAGCTGCAGAGGTTACGCTAAACCATAAGATACTTCACCGACTCGTTCAATGACATCAAACGGTCCGATGAATCGAGGACTTTGCTTCCCTTTGATTCCAAAACATCTAACACCACGTGTCGGCGAAACCTTAAGGAAAACTTGATCTCCTACGTTAAAATGTAAGTCCCTATGATGCTTGTCTGCATAACTCTTCTGACGTGGCCGTGCTTCTTGCAGTTTCTACTTAGCTACTGCGACCTTCTCATTAGTCAACTCTATCATTTCTGTTCCTTCAAGTGTTCGCTCAACAACCTGATCCCAGCAGATTGGGGCGCGACACTTTCTGCCATATAACATCTCGAATGGAGCACACTTGATACTTACGTGCCAACTGTTGTTGTATGCAAACTCTACCAAACAGATGTAATCGTCCCAATCTCCCGTCCATTCCAACGCACATGACCTCAGCATGTCTTCTAATGTCTGAATCGTTCGCTCTGACTACCCGTCTGTTTGAGAATGAAAAGCCGTGCTAAGCTTAAGTTTTGTACCCCAAGCGTTCTGTAGACTTTGCCAAAATCGTGAAGTAAACCGAGGATCTCTGTCTGAGAAGATGCTGGATGGAGCACCGTCAAGTCTCATGATCTCCCTCCTATAAGTATCGGCGAGTTTACTGACCGAATCTTCCTTGCGGATCGGTAAGAAATGAGCTGATTTGGTAAGTCGATCAACGATAACCAAAATTACATCGTGCTTCTTCTTTGTCGTCAGAAGACCAGTAACAAAATCCATGGTGATTTTGTCCCACTTCCACTCTGGAATATCTAACGGTTGAAGAAGACCGCCAGATCGTTGATGCTCGATGTTAACCTGTTGGCAGGTAAGACATTTGGAGACGTAAGTAGCAACATCCTGTTTCATACCACTCCACCAAAAGTACTGGTTGATGTCATGGTACATCTTGGTCGAACCAGGATGAATAGAGAATGGGGAGCTATGAGCCTCAGCTAACAATGCTTCTCGGAGTTCTTGATCATCAGGAACACAAAGTCTCGTGCCCTGCCATAAGATACCATTTGCGTCTACTCGAAATTCTGTCTACTTCTCCAAATTCTGAATTATCGCCCTGATTTCACCATCATCCTTCTGAGCTTCCTTGATCTTAGAGAGTAACTCGGGTTCTACTCTAAGATTAGCCCAGTAACCGTGCTGTCCACGTACCATGATCTATATGTCTAGTCACTCCAAGTCTCTTATAATTTCCTCCTTAATGTTAATGTCGTTTATCATTCCAGACTTTCTGCTAAGTGCATCTACCACTACATTCGCCTTGCCGGGATGATGCTGCAGATTAATGTCATAATCCTTCAACAGTTCTAACCATCTCCTCTATCTCATGTTCAATTCACGTTGAGTGAAGATATACTTCAAGCTCTTTTGGTCCGTGAAAATGTCACATGATTCTCCATACAAGCAGTGCCTCCATATCTTCAAAGCAAATACGACTGCTGCAAGTTCCAAGTCATGCATAGGGTAATTTTCCTCATAAGGCTTAATCTTCCATGAAGCATACGCGATCACTTTCCCATGTTGCATAAGAACACAACCAAGTCCCTTCCCCGATGCATCACTATAGATTTGAAATCCACCTGTACCAGATGGGAGAGTAAGAATCGGTGCAAATACTAACTTTTGCTTTAGGTCTTCAAAGCTCTTCTCTCTTTCTTTAGTCCAGACGAATTTCTCCCCTTTTCGCATCAGTTTGGTCAATGGTAGTGCTAACCGGGAAAAGTTCTCCATGAACCTACGGTAATAACCAGCTAAGTCTAGGAAACTACAGACTTCAGTCGCTGATGTCGGTCTTGGCAACTTGGTAATAGCCTCAACCTTTGTTGGATCCATCGTGATTCCTTCTGCTGATACAGTGTGACCTAAGAATGCCACCTTGTCTAACCAGAACTCACACTTGGAGAATTTAGCATACAGCTGCTTCTGGCGAAGAATCTGTAGTACTGTACGAAGATGGTATTCGTGTTCCTCCTTGGACTTAGAGAAAATCCGGATGTCGTCAATGAAGACAATGACGAACTTGTCCAGAAATTCATGGAAGATTTTGTTCATCAAATCCATGAACACTGCTGGAGCATTAGTAAGGCCAAATGGCATGACTACAAATTCGTAGTGGCCATAGCGTGTACGGAAAGCAGTCATGGCGATGTCCTGCTCCTTAACCCGTAGCTGATGATAGCCCGACCTTAGATCAATCTTGGAGAAATGTTTGGCCCCTTGGAGTTGGTCAAACAGATCATCTATACGTGGTAGTGGATACCTATTCCTGATGGTAATCTTGTTGAGCTCGCGATAATTTATGCAAAGACGCATACTGCCATCCTTCTTCTTAACGAATAAGACCGGTGCGCCCCATGGAGATGCGCTCGGTCGAATAAAGCCTCGCTCCAGAAGTTCTTGTAATTGATCCTTCAGCTCCTTTAACTCTATGGGATCCATGCGATAAGGAGTCTTGGAAATCGGCTCAGCTCCTGGGATGAGGTCGATATTAAATTCTACTTCACGTGCAGGTGGTATGCCCGGAAGTTCTTCTGGAAATACATCTGGAAATTCTGACACTATCGGTTGATTCTGAATTGATGTAGATTCCGCATCCATGTCATGAACAGTAGCTAGATAACACTCACAATCATGTGAAAGTAATGCACGTGCTTGCAGGGTTGATATGATTTGTACCTGTTGTGAATGTACTCTGGTGCATTAAAGTCACCGATGATGACTCAATATGAATGGTAGTCTATGGTAGCATGATGCTTGGATAGCCAATCCATGCCCAAAATCATGTCAAAATCATTCATGTCCAGCGGAAGTGCGTCAACAGGACGAATCTTGTCGTCAAACTCTAGGGGAAGGCTCTTGTACACATGGGTTATGCGTATAGAGTCTCTCAAAGGCATGGAAATACTCAGTATATTCTCTAGTGGCATGGGGAGTATCCTAACATTCTTGGCATAAGCAGTAGAAATGACCGAGTGAGTAGCACCCGTATCAAACAGAACACATGCAACTTGACCAACATATACAAGATTCCAGTGATGGTACCTGTAGACTTGTTGGCCTGATCGCGAGATGTCGTGTAAACGCGTCCACTAGTAGGAGGCGACTTGGTATCAGCATGTCCTGATGTACCCTCCATCTCGCCTTTGCGGCAATCCTTCATGCGATGGCCAGGAAGACCACACTTGTAGCATGCGTCGCTGTCGCGGCGACATGGCCCTGGGTGCCTACGGTGGCAAGTAGAGCAAAGAGGATGAGTATATCCTCCAGGAGGTGTCTTGACTGGCTAAGAGCCTGAAAAGAACAATATACATGAGACATGGTAAAAAGGTACAAAGGACAATGCGGATAAATCGTAAGATGGAATACCAGTGATAGCTTGACGGTTAGGCTGTGAACCTCTTTGGTTCTGGTCCCTCTCGTTACCATGATTCCTGGTAGAAGATTCTCTAATGTGTCAGAATTAAGAATTATAGCATGTAATCATAAGAAAATGAGTAAGTATTAGGACCTTCTGCTGTTGGAGTGTCCAACTTTGCTACGGTAATTATCATTACCGCCACGCCTATCCGTAGCAGAACGGTCGTGAGTCTGACCGTTTCGCTTGGGCTGATTAGGCTGTTGCTGAGTAGCCGACTGAGACCGGTCCCCAGTCTTCTGCCTGGAAGATACAGTTTAAAGAGATGAAATATTGACATATACTGAAAGAATACGGATTGGTCACCGTTTGAAAACGAATGTTTACCTCTTATCGGGTCTCTCTACTTCCCCGAACTCATCTCTTTCCTGCAGCATCTCCAACTTACGTGCTGCATCGGCCACTTGTGCTACCGTGTTTAATAGAGCACCTTCTAAGTTATTGGTAATCATCGGGGAAAGGTCCCAACGAAAATGTTGTGCCTGCTCTTCAGTAGTGCCCGCGGCTGCTCTCAGGACACCAGCGAACCGAAGGAAACGCTGCATGAAATCATTACTATTTTCTTCAGGTCGTTGGCTAATAGTGTAGTATTCACTCATGAGCCTATTCCTTCCTTCCGTGGGAAAAATGTGAGGTGGGGGAGGATAGTCCTGCAAGTCTGCATTGGCAGCAGCAACCATCTCCCGGATATTATGTGTGTTTACCATCTGACAGTATAACATGGAATACATGTTTAAACTGATCAAAACATAAACTATATACATGAAAAAAAAATTATACCAATAAATCATGAGAAAAATTCTATGCAAGAAAATTTATACATGAATGCATGATGCAGTTTTATGAAAACTTTTGTATGCGCGAGAGTGAACGCCTATGGCCAGTTCACTCAAAACAAAAGACACGGCGAGGGGACGCCAATGGGTAGGTCCCAAAATTAAAAGTTTCGATAAAACACATGCGACTAAATAGGACCAGTCCTGTACCAACCATTACTTAGTCATAAACCTGCGACAATGACATATATATGTATGCATGAAAATGATGAATGCATGAAAACCGACTGCCAGTTATAGGAAGACCATAGTGACTACCCACAAATCACCGGTCGTGTTTTGAGAGCCTACAGGTCGAAGCCTTGTCTCTGATACCATAATTGTAACACCCATTTTTGTAAATGGAATGTCACGCGTGATTATGGCGTGTCATCAAAGCATACAAGGATAAATGTATAAAACATCACATGACCATAAAGGAAATACCGGAATCAAACATCGGTACCCCAAACGTAGAACTCATCACAAACAAACATAAGTACTGTAAATGAAAAGGACTAAACAATGTCCATGGAAATGAGTATCAAAGTATAAAGTAATGCACAAAGTAAAGAAGGTAGGAAGCTTCCAATCCATATGCATGTACGCTTAAAGTCTACGAGCGTCCCTGAGTACCTGCCGTTTTGGGAACATGATAGGAAAGCGACTGAGAATAACGCTCAGTGCACGGATATACAAGTAAAGCATGAATAACATAAGCATATAAGCATAGAGCAGCAGAAAAGACTAAGTCCTGAATAACCTGGCATGTCTTATTAAAACTGGTTTTATAGTTTGAAAAGCGTTATCTTTATATTATAAAACTGTTTAACATGTTTACCATTAGCCAATATAGGTCATGAATTGTCAACATGCATGAATACTTGGAGGGGTGACCTCGTCATGCAAATTAGAGGGGCTGCCTCTAATCTAATATACTGGTTTGGGTAGGAGGGATCAGCTCCTTGTGAAGGATGCAAGGCACATACCACATTCACCTGAATAAACTGCTGAAAACATGTAAACTAGGATGCACCCATACGCCCCACCTGATAATAATAATAATATGGCCAAAAGCTGAAGGGACGCCACGAGCTATCACTCCGTCGTGGTGGAGTCATAATACTGGTGCCTCTAGTGTTATGGTTATGGTACCTCCATAACTAGGTGAAACTGGTCATGCATGTATATGGCTTTAGGTATCTAATTAAACATAAGCAATTCAAAAACATATAAAACATATAATGGGGAAAACAGTTGGCTGCATACGGAGAATCCTAATAAGGAAGAATGTCCATACTGAAAGGACGGAGAATCCGTACCTTGTGTCCAGTGAACCAAGAAGACGAACGGAAGAGAGTCCTACTGCGGTATCACTAATGCTACATAAATACATACGTGTATAAGTATCTGATTACTGAGTACGTAACTGGTTTTATATCATGTCTTAGCTTGTTTTATATGTTCATGTCATGTTTTACTGATTTAAGCTTTATACTGCGTTTATCATGTATTCTGTCAATTCTGTTTAAATATTTCTTGTATTATTATACTTGTTGTGTAATAATAAGTAACTTTCTAAAAAAATAGCAGGTTTCCTAAAATAGAAAGTTTCCAAAAATAGAAAGTTTCCAAAAATAGAAAGTTTCCAAAAATAGATTTACTGCTTAAAATAGATAAGTTTCTAAAAATAGAAAGTTTCCATAAATACATTAGCTTCCTTAATTAAATAAGTTTTTAAAAATAGAAAGTTTCCACAAATAGAAATAAGCTGGATTATTAAGCTAATTATATAAGCTTAAGTGTTTACTGATTAATATTCTAAGTCATGAAATTAAATAGTATAGTTTATTAATTATTTCATGTAAATTAAATAAACTATAGATTAAAGTATTTAATTAAATATAACATGATTTAATTAAATAAAGGTAAAAATACTTAGGTTAAAACATGTATTATTATCTATTAATAATATAACCTAAGTCATGTAAATTAATTAATTATAAGTCATGATTTTAATAATTAATTAATTATATAGTCTAAATAAAATGGTAATTACTTAGGTTAAAATTCATGTATTAATAATAATATTAATAACCTAAGTCATGCATAAATGAAATTAATCATGTACATGTTTTAATTAATTTAATTTAAATCTTGTTAAAATAATTAACCTTGTAAAATAATTAACTTGCAAAATAACAAATGAACCGAACCCATGTTTTAATCTAAACATGTCGTGAACCGGACCGGTTTAACCCATGAACCGGACCCGTGAATCGGACCCCCAACAGTGGCAAACCGGCTTGGCCGGTTGCCACTGCTTGCGTAAAAGGTGCCACCGGCTGAGCAGATGGTTCCCTTGGTCTTGGCTAGCCGCTGCCATGCGGCGGTTTCCCCTTGCTTTCCTTAATTAGCCACCGGCTTAAGCCGGTGGTGGTTCTTGTTTTAGCCGTGTGACAATCCGTCAATTTATGATTGATATTTTATTCTCAATATTTATTTGAAAACATTATTTTAATGTTACATTATGAACTCACTTATTTCTGGGAAGAAATTTGGATTTACGTCTTGAAGTAGCATCGACTACGTCTAAACCGGAGGATTCTACGTTACGTGCTTACATTTTCATACACCATTTTGGCGACAGTCCGACATTTCAGAAAATAATTTTATCCGTGAATATTTCTTTTGGAATTTTAAATTTCAGTTGGTTCATAAACTCACAAATTTACGAGAAGAGATTAGGACTTACGATTTTAATTTAACGTCCTTTACGACTAAACCGGAAACCTTAGGATTACGTATTTACGTTTTTGAACTCCATTTTTTATGAGACAATTTTTATTAGATTCGTTTTGTGCCGTTGATTCATAATTTATAAAAACGTTTTTCGTAAAACGACCCGAGGGCACGTAAATCGAGGAAACTAGAATCGAGGGATACCCGTAAAATAATGGGGATGAGACAAGATAAATCTTGCCCCACCCCCACTACATGGGTGACAAGCTTATTAAACACACTTGAAGTGTGTCAAGTTTCTAGCAAAAGACTAGGACACTTGTCCTAAGTCTTCCACCTAAACCATCTAACATCAAAACCACACCACAAACCATTTACTTCATTCTACAACATGTAAATCTCACACACAACTCTCTACACTCCCCTTGAACGTCCAACACCACCATTATATCACCATCAACATCAAATTTTGACCATAAACAAAAGATATAATCAATATATGTTGATAACCACACCAAAAGATGAAGATTGGAGGTGATTTTAACATATAAAAAGGAGTTTTCATGGAGGTCTTTGGGCTGATTTTCAAGGAGTTTAGGGTTGATTTGTTGAAGGTATCTTCATATCCTTGGTAATCTTGAAGGTGGTCTTGATATTTCATAAGATTGGTTACCAAAACCAAGCCTTGTTCATCCAAAATCTCAACCTTTTCATCACGAATGGTGGTATAGAGATTGTTTCTTCCTATCCTCTTGTTATTTTTGATTATGTAATCTTGTATTTCTTTTACTTATGTATATGTATATGATGATGAATGATGATTAAAAATATTGTGTGGGGATTTGGTGTTGATAAACATGGTTAAAAAGATGAAAAACTATAAGAAACAAGGCTAAAATCTTGTTTAAATTGTTGGCTGTATAAAACAGTAAAGAATCATATTATGAACTGATAAAAATGGCGTAGATTAATGTATATACAGTAAGTATAAGATGTCATACACATGTGAGAGTTGGCCATGCAATGGAATCATTATAATGAGTGAGATATGATCAAAACAAGTTTAGAGTACAAATCTGAGTTCACTGTTTTGGACGATTTTTAGAAAATACTTAGAAGCTGATTCAACAGTAGCTATTAATGGAGTTAAACGGAGCACATATCATGTAGTTTATGTCATAAAAATTTGAGCTTCTATCTCCATATAGAACTCTAGATATGGCAGTTTTGGTGAACATGAAAATAAAAATCATATTTTGGAAATTAAAGTATAATAGTATTATATAAGCACTTAAATAAAAATAGTATAAAATGAGAATTTAAAACCCACTAACTTATATATTACATTTATATAAGTATGTACAATGATAAATAAATGATACATTTTATAAAAATGGTAATTTGATAAGTTTTATAAGTTATAAAACTCTAAACATGATTTTTACGACTTTTTCGGCTATTACCATAAAATTAACGTTTTTTGTTAAATAAAACTTAGACGGTTGGAACCGTCTAAGGTAAACTTTTATAAACTCATATACTGATATATAAACATATATAACAAGTAAAAACCGATAAAACCCGAACTATATAACATACGGACACTAACGGACTAAGTTAACATTATTGGACTAATAATACAACAAAATGGGCTAAAACACTTATAAACTTATTTATTGGGCTTAACCCATTTGGGCTCAACATGTAAAGTATAAATACTGATAATACAAGTATAAAATGGATTAATACAAGATAAAGAACTTATAATAAGCTTATTGGACTTAAAACATATAAATAGGTAAAACTAGTAAACTAGTATAAAAGTTATCAACACATAAACACTAAAATGAATAAAAGAGAATATGTAAACCCACTTGATCATCATATATATATATATAAAATCATCATATATATACATAATTGTTATTTTATAAAGTCATTGGACAAGAGTCTAAGACAAGTATTATTTGTCTAGGTTTCCGTGATTGAAGCACGTACCGTACGTCCGAATTGCCGATAACCCGCTTTCCCACATCAACGTGAGTTCATAGCCTCGCACTCTTTTAAATATTTTTATGAAATGTTTTATAAACCCGCGAGGGAGATAACATGTTAGTTTTTATAAAATAGGACACCATTTGTCCCGATTGTTTGTTTATTGATTTGGACCCGAATGATTGTATGACCCGATTGTATGACCCGATAAATGATTAAATGACCCGATAGATGAAATTAAATGGATTATTAAAGTTAGGTTATGTCACTAAAAGTCCCATTAGCATGAATTGTGAACTACCGGGATTTGGTAGACACTTATGCATATAATAGTACTATTTGGGGACGATCACCCCAGTTCGCGCCTTCACGGTTGATCCCCGTCGTGCCACATTTATTGGTAAGCGGATTTATGTATGAGAAGATTTCCATAGCGTGACCTTTGTGACGACACGCTAATTTAGATGGGAAAATTGAGTTTCGGGCTAGCTACCCGTTGTTTGTTGTAGTAAGGTAACAATGTCATGCGGCTTGTAATAATCCAAATTAACGAAATACTGCTATACGCACCGAATTACGATGTATTGCCTGACTAGCAATACGGGGTCATACTATTGATATTATGTTCGTGTTTTGGTTTTATATAACCATATTCATATAACGGTTTTTATTTAATCTATACAACGTTTTAAAACGTATTGTATGATATTTTTACGACATTGGTTCGTATAATGATTTTGAAGGCAAATGCCTATATTATGATTTTGACAAGGATTTGTATAAAATGATTTTGGCTATTTTATGGCCTACTACATGGATTTGTATAAAATGATTTTCGGTAATAATTTTATACCGATGATATATTGATGGATTTTATTAAACTCTATGAATTCCCTCGGCGTTACGCTGACCTTTTCTTTTAACATGTTTTGTCTCAGGTACTTGAAGGTAATTCTCGGGAAGACAACAAGAATTCATGGCCCGCACCTAAATAACTATTTCCATTCAAATGATTTGTAAAACCTGTATTAAATACAATGACTTGGGACCTATGTAACTTTGATATTTATGAATGGAAATGCTTTATTAATAAAACGACGCGACTTTTAAGCGTTGTCTATGATGTGAGTAATGTGCTATCCCGTAACACCAACTAGTCTTCCATTGTACTGAGTTGCATAAATTTGGGGGTGTTACAGTTTGGTATCAGAGCTCTCGCTATAGAGAACGAAAGATGTTTAAAAACCAAGGTTTTGAATAAAACATTTCAAAATCTTTTAACTATAAACATTTTTCTAAAAATGTCTAAAAATCTTTTGACTATAACGGTGCCGAAGAATTCCCGAGTTACCGACAAGGCCAGACTGAGAAGTGTTATTTTAATATATATATATATATATAACTTAGATTATATATATATATATATATATATGATGTAATTTTATTACATGATTGTTTGATGATTATTTTGATATTTATACGAGGTATTTATACGACGTAGATTGTCACAAGGAACCCTAAATCCCCTAGTAAATTAATCGAAGCTATTCTCGTAGGAATTATAGCCATCCTAGATCTAAACCAAGTTGTGGATATTTATGATCCCAAAAAATGGTTGATATTCGTAGAAATGTTGATATTAGTTGATTGTGATATTAAAGAAGAATTGGCGAGATTATATCTGATATCGATGTCATGACGATCTTTCCTTATAGAGTGGAGTTTGAGAAAACATTACCACCTAGAAAGATGTCATCTGATTCGTTGTCATCCAATTCTTAAATTGAAATCGAAAGGGTGAATGTTGCACTTGAGGCTGTCATTGGAACCATTACCCAAAAGCCTCATGCCACTAGTACCTTTCCGAGAAGTCTAATTGAATGATCGAGTCATTTCATACTAATGACTCATTTGATAACTATTGATGAAGGAGCTATAGGATTGGAAATTATGTGTTGTTCATATTGAGCTGTTATTGCCCTATTAAGGTCAAAGAATAAGATTGAAAGTATTGGAAAGTGAGATAGGATATCGCATTGAGTATAAGTTGGTTGAAACTTGAATGAGGTAAAAATTTAACTTGTTTGGAATATAAGATGGTTAAGAGGAAGTCGTTAAGTTTTGTGATTGAATTATAAGGTTTTAATTGATTGTTGATTCGTGTTAAGGGTTGTTCCTAGGCCATTGTCCAATGATGAGAATGTCTAGTGTCCAATAAATAAATTGAAGAAATCTTCTTCTGAATTGGGATCGATGGATCTTCTGGGACAGGTGGAACCCCCATAACTCTTGTAGATTAGTATTCACTGTGGTATCTTTTAAAAATAATCCCTAACTTAACTGAGACATCAGTTGGAAGGATGAGTTCTTGGAATTATATGACATAGTGACACGCAATGTGTTACGGTACAATTTGACTTGTTTGTGATTAATGAAAAGACTACCTTTGATTGCTAAATCCTACATGTATCGATATTATATATCTTTCTTGCTTCTTCCTAATGTTCGCATTGGTGATGCAACCATTGAACAAGTACTCATATCGATTTGAGTTACGTTGTGGATTGTTCTTTTTAAGCGCCATCAAGGTCATGAACCTCATGGTTATTTGGCTAAGCTCATCTCCTATTATATTGTAGTTAGTTCTTGGTGAACAACTCTTCATCACTCTTTTGCAGATCACTGATTGTTTTTACAAGATAAAACAGTATCCCTTGATAAAAGATTGAATTTTCATCACCGTAAGGATTATTTAAAGTGAGATTTATAAGTAATTGTTATCGAAATGAAGTTGTTTATAAAACACCTTGGAAAACTTAATTGTTTTCATAACAAAGAAAATCTTTGTAAAGTTATTTTTGATTCTTATTTAAGAATTAAGCATGAAAATGTTTTTATTATAAACATGATGATAAAATTTTGACGAACTGAGTATTGCATCGTTAATCTTGAAATTGTATATAGTTGCGCGCCTACATACAATTTGGAATGGACCATGCAAGGCTGATTAGTCGTCACCATAAAACTGATTAATAAACACTAAATTTTCTTTGAAGATTGTGAAAGATTAAAATTTATGAGATCTGCAAGAAGTGAAAAAAATAAGGACATAGTGTTAGGGACACCTACATATGTGCCTGTAGCATCTATTCTTCTGAGTCGAATTTACTCATCTGTGGAATTTGTCTTATTTGACAATTGATATTCCCTTCTTGTCCAATTCTCCCGTGGTGAGATTCTTTGGAAAAGTATCTGATTACCGAGTGTTGATACCCGACTGGATGTATCGACGTTCCTATCATACTTTTGATTTGATTTCATTTAAATGACCTGGGTAACGATCTGAGGAGCTTTCGAATGCGTACTCAAATTATGAAAACATGGGATATATTCATATTCGTTAAATGTTTTCGTCTGTATCTGATTTGAAATTCTATCGCGTAGATTATGCGTTGACCTTACTCTTTTAATGGTAGTTGTGTCTCCAGATATCCTTGAATTTGTGAAGGATTATAAGTTATTATTAGTCTTTTGAGAAGTTCACATCTTATCGACGACAATAAAACTGAAAAGTCGGTAATGCCAGTAGAATGGATTGATTGATTATGACATGACGACATTGTCTTAAATGATGGGAACTCGAGTAGAATTCCCCTAAAAGATAAGATGTTGATTATCAAAAGTGATCTAAATAATTCTTGATGGATGACCATATCATGCATTTAGACTTGAAATTATACCATGAATGGTTGTGAATTAGTCATAGATATTATAATCTAGAAAGAACTTAAAATGAATGTATTAAAAGATGTTTCCATTATCTGAAACTTTAGGAGGTATTTGTTGGTGAATTACCTAGACTTTCGCCATTAAGGCAAGTTGAAATTGGTAATTATTATATTCCCGGTGCTGCACCTGTGGCTTGTGCACTGTACGTCAACACCATCTGAATTAAAGGAATTACCGTACAACTGAGATAGTTGTCGGAGAAAGATTTTATTCTACCGAGCTCGTCATCATGAAGAGCTATGGTGTTATCATTCCTTATATTTATAGATTACTATGAACTGAGTAAATTGACAATCGAAAACGATATCCATAACTCGAAATGGAAGATTTGTTCGATCATTTACAAGGTTCTAGCGTATGTTTTAAAGATTTGATCCATGGCATGGTTATCATCAACTTCGCGTCCGCGAAAAAGATTATCTATTCCAATCATTACATCCAAAACTTGTAATGAACATTATAAGTTTCACGTGATGACGTTTAGATTGACTAATACACATGTAGCATCCATAAATTTGGTGAAGCACGTGCGTAGGCTGTAATTTGATAAATTCATGCTTGTGATCATTAAGAACTATATGTTTGTTTATAAGAATAAGAATGAGTTAATAATTAGTTATATACTGCCCTAAATTGGCCGAACAATGAAAACTTGTACCTTGAATAATTAACATGTGATTTAAGACTTAATCCTTTATATTAATTGACCGTGTGATTAATAGATAATGGAATATATTGACTCTTCAAAGATTAGAGCCCTTTTAAGACTTTGGGTTTTACGAAAAAGAAAGTGCAAATATGTTTTGACAAATAATTTAACAAAGGATTTTTAAGGGATTATTCCCTTATACACAAATCATTTAACTAAACTCCTGTTTAGGGGTAAATGTTTGTGTATACCTCAAGACAACCTAAGAAGGGTTGAGAACCATTTAAACCATAACTTGAATTTTAAACGACAATTTTTGCTTTTCAACTAAGAAAATTTTGACCAAAGTATAACCAAAGATTTTTCAAACATTTACGAATCTTATTAATTATTTTCGATAAATCACCAAAAATCGTGTTAATTAAATTTAAAATTATTTTGAACATTTTTATATAATTGGATGGACTAAGAAATTTAAAATATTTACGTTTACGTTTCATAAAAACTGAATATTTAATATTTAATTAGTTGTAATAATTATCAACGCTTTAGACGTCGGATTGAGTAAAATAGATAAAAATAATAGTTGAGATGAAACTAAAACTTAGAAAATATGAAGAAAGAAATTATGAGTGAATTTTAGACATGATAATTATTTCATCAGGAAAGATGAATGTAAATACTGACGCATTATATAGAAAGAATAAAGAATCAATTAGGACGTGTTCCTTAATAATTATTGTGCAAAATAAATTGCCGAACAATTTAAAAATAGCCGATAATTGTAAAAAGGATAATAAAAAGGGGTTCGCGGCTAATGTGAACCATTAGAATTAAGAAGCCGATGGCGGTAAATGTATAAAAGGCCACTTGTGAGTGTTTAAATATGGAGGATTGTGAGATATACTTATGTTGGAATTTTGTAAGTATAAGTATTTTATTCATGACATTTATGATTTAATGTATTTTTATCTGAAGAAGTTGTACTAATGGCAGATTATAAAGGCAGACATTGCCTCATACATTAGTAAACGTCTAACTATTGCAAAGGTCATCATCTGAATTTGATTCGATTTGGGTCATCGTCGACAGACTGACCAAATCTGCTAATATCATTCCTGTTAATGATAGAATCTTGATGAAGAAATAGACTCTTTTATATTTAAAGGAGTTATGTAAACATGGTGCGCCTGTATCGATCATCTCTATCAAGACCTTGCTTCGCATCGAATTTCTAGAGTTTTGCTCAGAAGTCATTGAGAACGAATCTTGATGAGAGTACTGTGTACCATCCCAATCGAAGGGACAAGGTAAAGTAACGATACAAATTGCTATAAGTGCTGTTTTATGCTTGAATGATTGACCTTTGGTAATAGACCGTATAATCGCTTTCTTTTGGAAAGATTATCATTGATAATTATCGTGTTAGTATCGAGATCGAATCTTGTTAGGATCTATATTAGAGCATCTGTAAGCAGGAGTTGAGATGAAGACACCCGACATACACCCATTGTGAGTTGGACATGTCTTTTAGGTCTAAGGTTTCCTATGATGGTGAACCTAACCTTACAAAATACTCGACCCACGAGACCTGAAATGATTGTTGAAATTAGGATCTGATTATTGACTGCCGGTAGTGGGCAAGAGGTTATGTGAATATGAAATGTAGATCTTGAAGTGCCAGATGGGTAGCGAAGTTATGCCAAAATTTTTAACCTCGGAAAAATGAATTAATGATCTGAAATATCTTGTGATATAAGTCCTCGTTGTATGGGACCATAGAGACGATGTAAAAGACTGGTTTGAAAGGCATATAAGCTGGATCTAGCCTAGGACTTCAAGAGCTGCGTGAATTATGTTTTGTATATCGAACTTGATGAAATGTCTATCAAGTGAGAATCTGAATATTCCTTAATGAAGATTAGATCGGCGAAAAGTTGCATTCATCAGAAACCCGTGAACATCATGGATAGAGAAAGTAAGTCAACATTTAGCCTGATCTTATTCCCGTAGTTATGTTTGATGAAACTCGCGTATTGTAATGGATTACACTTGTGAGAAAAGACCGAATGTGGAGGAAATACCTACATGGCTTTAACTCTATAAGAAGCGAGTAGTAAGATGATCTTTGAGGACAAAGATCCTGTTTAGGGGTAAATGTTGTGACAATCCGTCAATTTATGATTGATATTTTATTCTCAATATTTATTTGAAAACATTATTTTAATGTTACATTATGAACTCACTTATTTCTGGGAAGAAATTTGGATTTACGTCTTGAAGTAGCATCGACTACGTCTAAACCGGAGGATTCTACGTTACGTGCTTACGTTTACATACACCGTTTTGGCGACAGTCCGACATTTCAGAAAATAAATTTATCCGTGAATATTATTTTGGAATTTTAAATTTGTGTTGGTTCATAAACTCACAAATTTACGAGAAGAGATTAGGACTTACGATTTTAATTTAACGTCCTTTACGACTAAACCGGAAACCTTAGGATTACGTATTTACGTTTTTGAACTCTGTTTTTGATGAGACAATTTTTATTAGATTCGTTTTGTGCCGTTGATTCATAATTTATAAAAACGTTTTTCGTAAAACGACCCGAGGGCACGTAAATCGAGGAAACTAGAATCGAGGGATACCCGTAAAATAATGGGGATGAGACAAGATAAATCTTGCCCCACCCCCACTACATGGGTGACAAGCTTATCAAACACACATGAAGTGTGTCAAGTTTCTAGCAAAAGACTAGGACACTTGTCCTAAGTCTTCCACCTAAACCATCTAACATCAAAACCACCACCACAAACCATTTACTTCATTCTACAACATGCAAATCTCACACATAACTCTCTCCACTCCCCTTGAACGTCCAACACCACCATTATATCACCATCATCATCAAATTTTGACCATAAACAAAAGATATAATCAATATATGTTGATAACCACACCAAAAGATGAAGATTGGAGGTGATTTTAACATATAAAAAGGAGTTTTCATGGAGGTCTTTGGGCTGATTTTCAAGGAGTTTAGGGCTGATTTGTTGAAGGTGTCTTCATATCCTTGGTAATCTTGAAGGTGGTCTTGATATTTCATAAGATTGGTTACCAAAACCAAGCCTTGTTCATCCAAAATCTCAACCTTTTCATCACTAATGGTGGTATAGAGATTGTTTCTTCCTATCCTCTTGTTATTTTTGATTATGTAATCTTGTATTTATTTTACTTATGTATATGTATATGATGATGAATGATGATTAAAAATATTGTGTGGGGATTTGGTGTTGATAAACATGATTAAAAAGATGAAAAACTATAAGAAACAAGGCTAAAATCTTGTTTAAATTGTTGGCTGTATAAAATAGTAAAGAATCATATTATGAACTGATAAAAATGGCATAGATTAATGGATATACAGTAAGTATAAGATGTCATACACATGTGAGAGTTGGTCATGCAATGGAATCATTATAATGAGTGAGATATGATCAAAACAAGTTTAGAGTACAAATCTGAGTTCACTGTTTTGGACGATTTTTAGAAAATACTTAGAGGCTGATTCAACAGTAGCTATAGTGGAGTTAAATGGAGCACATATCATGTAGTTTATGTCATAAGAATGTGAGCTTCTATCTCCATATAGAACTCTAGATATGGCAGTTTTGGTGAACATGAAAATAAAAATCAGATTTTGGAAATTAAAGTATAATAGTATTATATAAGCACTCAAATAAAAATAGTATAAAATGAGAATTTAAAACCCACTAACTTATATATTACATTTATATAAGTATGTACAATGATAAATAAATGATACATTTTATAAAAATGGTAATTTGATAAGTTTTATAAGTTATAAAACTATAAACATGATTTTTACGACTTTTTCGGCTATTACCGTAAAATTAACGTTTTTGTTAAATAAAACTTAGACGGTTGGACCCGTCTAATGTAAACTTTTATAAACTCATATACGGATATATAAACATATATAACAAGTAAAAACCGATAAAACCCGAATTATATAACATACGGACACTAACGGACTAAGTTAACATTATTGGACTAATAATACAACAAAATGGGCTAAAACACTTATAAACTTATTTATTGGACTTAACCCATTTGGGCCCAACATGTAAAGTATAAATACTGATAATAGAAGTATAAAATGGATTAATACAAGTTAAAGAACTTATAATAAGCTTATTGGACTTAAAACATATAAATAGGTAAAACTAGTAAACTAGTATAAAAGTTATCAACACATAAACACTAAAATGAGTAAAAGAGAATATGTAAACCCACTTGATCATCATATATATATAAAATCATCATATGTATACATAATTGTTATTTTATAAAGTCATTGGACAAGAGTCTAAGACAAGTATTATTTGTCTAGGTTTCCGTGATTGAAGCACGTACCGTACGTCCAAATTGCCGATAACCCACTTTCCCACATCAACGTGAGTTCATAGCCTCGCACTCTTTTAAATGTTTTTATGAAATGTTTTATAAACCCGCGAGGGAGATAACATGTTAGTTTTTATAAAATAGGACACCATTTGTCCCGATTGTTTGTTTATTGATTTGGACCCGAATGATTGTATGACCCGATTGTATGACCCGATAAATGATTAAATGACCCGATAGATGAAATTAAATGGATTATTAAAGTTAGGTTATGTCACTAAAAGTCCCATTAGCATGAATTGTGAACTACCGGGATTTGGTAGACGCTTATGCATATAATAGTACTTTTTGGGGACGATCACCCCAGTTCGCGCCTTGACGGTTGATCCCCGTCGTGCCACATTTATTGGTAAGCGAATTTATGTATGAGAAGATTTCCATAGCGTGACCTTTGTGACGACACGCTAATTTAGATGGGCAAATTGAGTTTCGGGCTAGCTACCCGTTGTTTGTTGTAGTAAGGTAACAATGTCATGCGGCTTGTAATAATCCAAATTAACGAAATACTGCTATACGCACCGAATTACGATGTATTGCCTGACTAGCAATACGGGGTCATACTATTGATATTATGTTCGTGTTTTGGTTTTATATAACCATATTCATATAACGGTTTTTATTTAATCTATACAACGTTTTAAAACGTATTGTATGATATTTTTACGACATTGGTTCGTATAATGATTTTGAAGGCAAATGCCTATATTATGATTTTGACAAGGATTTGTATAAAATGATTTTGGCTATTTTATGGCCTACTACATGGATTTGTATAAAATGATTTTCGGTAATAATTTTATACCGATGATATATTGATGGATTTTATTAAACTCTATGAATTCACTCGGGGTTATCGCTGACCTTTTCTTTTAACATGTTTTGTCTCAGGTACTTGAAGGTAATTCTCGGGAAGACAACAAGAATTCATGGCCCGCACCTAAATAACTATTTCCATTCAAATGATTTGTAAAACCTGTATTAAATACAATGACTTGGGACCTATGTAACTTTGATATTTATGAATGGAAATGCTTTATTAATAAAACGACGCGACTTTTAAGCGTTGTCTATGATGTGAGTAATGTGCTATCCCGTAACACCAACTAGTCTTCCGTTGTACTGAGTTGTATAAATTTGGGGGTGTTACAAGCCGAGACCCAACCGAAAACCAAACATACCCCGACCAAGGTCGGGGTTCCCTTTTCTCCTGCGGCCGAGACACACAACACACACCGAGACCTTGAGGTCTCGGTTGGTGTGAAACAAAAGCAAGCCGAGACCGCCTTGGTCTCGGTTCCATGCGTCGGCCAAAAAAAAACACCCCTTAAACCCTAATTAGTTTACCCTCATGATTTATTAACATGTATTTTACTTGTTTTTAAATAAACCATGATTTCATGTGTTCTTGATTAAATAAAAACATAAAGAAAAAGAGGTTTAAGGATTTACCGATTACATGGAACAAAGGAGAACGATAACACTAACAAACTTGCAAGAAATCAATCACCAAAATCAACCAACACCCCCTTTTTGGTGTTCTATACCCGGCGGCCAAGAGAGAGAGCAAAAAGAGATTAGGGTTTTTTTTCTTGTTTTCTAATTTTTGTAATTATGAAAATAAGTTTTCCCTTTATTTCTTGTTTAGTAAAAATTGCATGGGCTTGGCCCTTTGTTTTGTGTTTAGCCGCGGGTAGGATGGGGCCCACAAGAGTAACCCATAGTTTTCTCGTGTCTAATTTTAAGGGTGTTCTCGTGTTCGTGTTCACATGATTTAAATAGTTATCGTTCGTGTCTTATTATATTTATTCATGATCGTAATAAATATACATAAATACGTAATACTAAGCTCGTGATGATTTAGCTTCATGATTTCATGTTCGTATGCTCGTGATTATAATTATTATTGAAATAATTATCGTGTCTTAATGCGTATTAAATACTTATCATGTTATCACACGTACGTAATACTTTTAAATCGTGTTCGTGAAACGTAAACATGCTATAAAAGGAGAATTCTAATCATGTACGTACGATCGTAAGGGTACTATTCATGGTAAAAGCATGCGGATTTTACAAAACTACTATAATCACATAACTTATGATATTTAATCCAGCTTAATTCTAAGTATGGAAACTTTCTAATTCAGGAAACTTACTATTTTTGGAAACTTTCTAGTTTTAGAAACTGATCTATTTTAAGAAGTTAAACTATTTTTGGAAACTTTCTATTTTTGGAAACATTCTATTTTAGGAAACCTGCTATTTTTAGAAAGTTACTTATTATTACACAACAAGCATAATAATGCAAGAAATACAGGTAATACTTAATCAGAATACACAAAATACATGATAAACACACCATAACCTTAAAAATCAGTAAAACAAGATATGAACATATAAAACTAGCTAAGACACGATATAATCAGTTAAGTACTTAGTAAACAGAATACTTATACATGTATCCTATTTATGTAGCATTAGTGAGATCAGAGTAGGACTTCTTTTCGTTCGTCTTTTCCGTTCACTAGACATAAGGTACAGATTTCCTGTCCTTCAGTATGGACATCTTTCCTTATTAGGATTCCCCGTTTGCAGCCAACTGTTTTCCCAGTATTGTTTTATATGTTTGATTACTTATGTTAGAATAAGAGCCTAAGCCATATACATGCATGACCAGTGTCACCTAGTTATGGAGGTACCATAACCATAACACTGGAGGCACTAGTGTTATGACTTCCCTACGGCCAAGTGATTGCTCGTAGCGTCCCTTTTCAGTTATGGCCATTATATTATATTATCATGTGGGGAGTATGGGTGCATCCTAGTTACATGTTTACCAGTATTATCAGAGTGATTGCGATGTGTGCCTTGTATCCTTCACTAGGAGTTGATCCCTCCTACCCAGACTATTTAATTAGAGTCAACCCCTCTAATTGCATGATGAGGTCTCCCCTCCAAGTATTCATGCATGGTGGAACCTCATGACCTATATGGGCTATTTGGCTAATTAAAACAGATTTTCATAGAAATAAGTCTTTTCAAACTATAAAACCAGTTTTATGAACATGATACCAGATTGCTTAGAACTTAGAATATTCCACTACTATCAGTCTTATATGCTTATGCTATTCCATGTCATACTTGTATATCCGTGCACTAAGTGTCATGCTCAGCCGTTTTCCTTTCATGTTCCCAAACGGCAGGTACTCAAGGGCGCTCGTAGACTTTAAGTGTACGTTCATATGGATTGGAAGCTATCTAGCCTTCGCAACTTTATGCGTTTCATCATACATTCTACTACTTATTTCTTTGGACATTGTTTAGTCATTTCCCTTTACATTACTTATGTTTGTGTGTGATGATCTTAAACTTGGGATACCGATGTTTGTTTCCGGTATTTCCATCATGGTCATTTAATGTTTTTAAGACATTTACCTTGTATGCTTTGATGACACGCCATAATCACGCGTGACATTCCATTTACCAAAATGGGGTGTTACAAGAAATGATAGAGGTGACGAATGAGAAAGTTGCCATCACTAAGGCGAGGCTGCAGGAAGCTCGTGCTCGTTAGAAGAGCTATGCTGATAAACACCGTAGAGCTTTAGAATTCCAGCTTGGTGAACATGTTTTCCTTAAGGTATCATCAGCATGTGGTGTCAAGCGTTTTGGACTTAAGGGCAAGCTCAGTCCTCGTTTCATCAGACCGTTTGAAATCCTTGAACGTGTTGGTGAAGTATCATATCGTCTAGCGTTACCTCCTCAGCTATCTCATGTACATAATGTGTTCCATGTATCTTTACTCAGAGGTTACAATTACCATTCGTTGCACACAACTTTGTATCCTTTCGATCATATTCATGAGGATCTATCCTATATTGAGGAACCCGTAGCAGTTCTCGACCGTCAGGATCGAGTCATGAGGAGAAAGACGATCCCATTCGTAAAAATCCTTTGGAGGGACCATTCCGAGCGGGAAGCCACTTGGGAAACGAAGGAATCTATCCGGACTTCTTACCCTCTTTTTCAGCTATGATTCTAGTATGTCATTTTCAGCTTATCGTATCTCTAATTCGAGGATGAATTATTCTTTTAGAGGTGAAGATTTGTAAAACCCGCTTTAAAATACCTTAGAACATTAAATGCATGAAAATACAGTTAAATTCAAACTTTACATTTAATTAATATAGGACACGAATCATGAACATTTAATATGAATATTAAGTATATTAATTAATTCCTACAAGTATTACGTATATTAATATTAATATAAATACATGATAAGTATTTACGTATAATACTCAAAATGTAACATGAATAAAAACGACATGTAAAACACGAACACACTCGATAAATATTTAAGCATGAAAAACGAAAACGAATGTAAGCGAGTGTGTGTGTGTGTGGCGTCCAAAAAGAAAGAAAGGAAGGGCCTTGGCCCAACCCATGTAGCTATCCAAATCCTTAAACAATTAAAACTCCAGGAAAGATTAGGAAAATAACAAAACCCTAACTCCCTTTTTCTTTTCCTTTTGGCCGCAGCACACAACACAAACACAAGGAGGTATTTTGGTTTGATCTTTAAAATAATTCGGGTATAGTGTTCGTGATCTATTCATTGAATCATACACGCGATTGGTATCTCTAAATCCTTAATCTTTTTATTTAATTATGCTTAATTATTCAAGATCTTTAAAAACAATTATAACAACATGTGATCAATAAGATTTAATCATGGGAATCGGGGTAAAGGTTGGTTTATTTCGGGTTCACGCAAACCGAGACCAAAGATGGTATTGGTCGTGGGTTTTGGTAACCAGCCGCACCCCATAAGAGGGCGGTGGTGGTTTTGTTCGGCCAGTCGCAAGCACCAACACCCCCAGTGGGAGCTGTTGGCTTCCAGCAGTGGCAAACCGAGAGCTTATGCTCTCGGTGGGAAGGTTGGTCGCAGCAGGGGGACCCCGGCGCAAGCCGAGGGTGGTTTTTGGGCAGTAGCGGCACCGACCAAGCAGTCGGTAGCTGCTGATAGTGTTCGGCAGCAAGCCACAGCCGCGGCTGTGGTGAGCTGTGGTGTTCGAGGCGAAGCCGAGCCCTTCCATGGTCTCGGTGGGGTCTTGATGGGGCTCGAGTAGAACCAAACACACCAAGGGGTGCGTTTGGCTAAATTTTGCTAAAACGTATTATTTTATTTTATTAATTAATTTATTAAATAATACATGGTTATTTAAATTAATTAATAAATAAGACTTAGGTTATAATTGTCATGGTCATTTAAATAAACTTTATGTTAGTAGTAATTATTAAAAATAATTATTCATGTTATAAGTACATGTACACTTAATTAATTTATTTAAAAACTTATCTTAATAAATTAATTACATTATTATCCAAGGTTTAATTAAATTAATAACTATACTTTAATTTAGTTATACAATAACTCATTTAACGTAAAGTTTAATTAATAATCATGAAATATTATTAATTAATGAATACTTATAATATCATGTATTATTATTATTAATTAATAATCATATGTTAAGACTAAATATTAAATATTATTAAACTTTACTACATATTAATCATGACATATAATACGCTTATTAAAACTATAGCTTATATCATTTTACTTATTTAATAAGCTTATTATTAATTATGGAACCATGCTATTTATGAAATATACTAAATATGGAAACATGCTATTTATCGAAATATACTAAATATGGAAACGTGCTATTTATAGAAACATAATAAAAATGGAAACTTTCTATTTTTGGAAACATACTAATTATGGAAACTTTCTATTTTTGGAAACATACTATTTATGGAAACTTGCTATTTTTGGAAAGTTACTATATATGGAAACCTGCTAATTTTAGAAAGTTACTATATATAGAAACCTGCTGATCGACGTCGAAGTGCCGGTTAAAAATAACTTTATTACCTTATACTAGATAGGGTAAGAGGGTATCGATCCACTAGGAATATGTGGTTTTAGTTTAAGTTTTGGGGTGATCACTGATCAATAGAACTTTTGGTTTTAAAATCTAACAACTAAAATACTTATGATAATAAAAATGCTGATTAAAAATTAAAATCCTTATTAAACTAATAATAAAGCTATAAAAATATAATAAGGATGTAAACAATTAAAAGAAAAATGTAATCCCTTCCAACTCCTAATATTTATGGTTGATCACACTTATAGATTATCGAAACTTTTAAGAACCAATTACAAATATTATTTTGACTTAATATGAATGAATTAATGATGACATTTATTATGTTTATCAATTACTCGTGATAATAAATCTTATATTAACCCAACCAATAATTATGTTTTAATAATTTATTAAGGTACAACTTATGTTGATTATACGACCATCTTTTTTTAACTAAATAAAATAAGTATGAATCGTTAACTAACAATAACTTGTCTCGCACAAATAATTAAACATAATATTAACTCAATAGAAATAATTTATAAATAAATTATAAATCAATGTAATAAAAATATAATAATCCATAAGTAATGATCAAACCATAAATAAAGTTACCGGAAGGAATTACAACAAAATTAGCCAGACATCGCGGTGCACTCGACCCGCTGTATACGGGTCATCTTTTCTTTTCTTTGTTAAAAGTCACGACTGATTTTTTAACACCAAATTATCCGAACCCTTTTTATTATAATGAATAAATTGGACGAATGTTGAATTGTTAAAAACAATTGTGGCGGCTGTGAGATCCCCACCTTCCTCCAATGGAACAAATAGGTACTATATAAATTGACTTTTGCCTTTTCTCTCAGTTATCTTCTCTAGGACAATTGTTTGTTTTTCTCCTTTTATTGTTTTCTTGCCGTCCAAAAGTGATATCCGAATCCCCAATTCTTGCGCCTCTTTTAAGTCGTCTTTTTTTTTGTGATCTTTTTTAATAATCGACTTTGAAGCCAAAAGATGAATTGTCTTCTCCCCTTTTTCAATATATATAATATATCTAGGTGGGTATTGGGCTTTTGGGTTCAATGGGCCAAAAGTTATTTTTTTTTATTCTTTTGACATATTATAACTTTGACCCAATAAAAAATAACCCAACGCCAATAATTGCTCCTACGAAGCCCGGACAAATAAAAGATGACCGAGAATATTGCGACGCGCTCAAATCTTTTTCTTCAATATTGTTTTCTTCATTTATCGACGCTCACAATGTCTTTTCTCCAAAAAATTAATTAAACGGTCATTTTATTCCATTTCGCTCGTAACCTACATAATCACAAAACACACTCAAAGTACATATATAACAACAAATAAATATATAATTATACTAAATTAACATGTTATGAGGTGAATGCAAAATACACCGATTAAATCCTCTCAACTTAACTTTTACCGTCTCGAGTAAAAATAAAATAAAAATATACAAGCATGTTAATTTCATAATTTTTAATCATACTATTGAAATTTCATCAAAAAGATCACATTCAACCTAATACACTAATAACCATCCTACATGACAAATAATCCAAAATGATTACCAATATTTTTGTCCTTCTTAAACACTTAGCATAACCATTCCCATTGATTCCATTTACTTTATGTTTCATATAATTAACCATGTGTCCAACGTACCTAATGCACACCTATAATCAATATAAACATTAATCTAAAACAAGAGGTGAGAATATCGTACACCTTTTATAACATTGGAGTTTATATACCATAAGAGCACACCTTAAGCCATCATACTTTAGCTTACTTACTTTCACCTCTTTTTTTTTCTTTTTCAATTTTTTTTCATTTTTTCATTCTTTTTTCACTTTTTTTTTCTTCCTTTTTTTCACATCACACATAAGCTCTTTTTTTAGCCATTCAGGACCGTTTCTTATACAAGTCATCCCGAACGCTTTATACACTCCTTTCAAGGTGATATAAAGACCAATTATTCAGAAAAATGAATATCTATCCTATAGGTGCATACTACGACACATTGGCACATGAGAACCGATTAATTAAGTCTGTTTAATTAAATGGGAACAATTATACTTCGTGCCTACTGGTACATCACATGATGGAATTATCTACCACATAGTATAATTATACAATGCACTAAATTAAACTAATCTTTCTAATTTCATTACAATAATACAAGGATTGGGTTATTTCACATGAAATTGTCTCAACTAAGTGCAATGCTATCCATCATAAAAATTGGCGTCTGACACATGCTAACAACTAAAGTATCACCTTGCGCGGGTGACGAATCAGATAGGCAAGCCCAGCATATGACTACCACCAATCATTATGACAGTTCTCCAACTCTTTTCTAAGGCCACCGTGCGCGGGTGGCGAGCCGAATAAGTTCAATTTCAAGTGTCCTAACCCAACTATCACATTACTATATTTCATATTATTTATTCAAACTTTCTACGCAATCTAAGAAAAGGTAAGTAGAGGGAATTCAACCGGCGTGGTTTGATCATCTAAATTATACATATGCCTAACTACATGCAAACAATCAAATCAATTTAATAACCAAATTATACAATGGAATCGGGTGCACCTGATAATTATGGCCAAATCCTCTAGCTTGCTCCAATAAATCATTCACAAGATAATCTTCAGAATCTGCAAACACTCAACAAACATATATGTAGAAGAAACTTCCACATCTAATTAGCACAAGACTCTTATAATGTGATTTAAAATTTTAAAAATTTTCAATTTTTCCCAAAAATCACATTTTAACCCATTTTGACCAAAATTTCACACAAAAACATGTAACACATGTGCCACCCCCCTCAACTTAAAGCATTGCATTGTCCCTAATGCAAAAACTTTAAATAAATTTTGGTGAAAAATCAATTTGACAAACTCACACAAAAAACAAAAACCTAACTCACTTTCGTAGGAATCATGGTTGCATTTAGCATATGCAACAAGCCTTTAAACCACTCGGTAGCCCGAATGGACGAGTTGTGTCTCGTGAGGGTTTGTAGTGAACACACCCACAAAGTTCCACAAACCACGGGTTGCCTCCCGCGAAATGCTAAGTTTACCGTCTTCAGCCAGACATAACTCATATGAGCTATTGAGACGGTTAGAGTGGTTCCAAGTAAACCACATCCACCGTTTCCATCTAATCACTCTCCAACTCAACATACGGCTTCAAACGGTGTCCATTAACTTTAAACGACTCTCCACCCACCATATTTTTTGTTTCAATGGCTCCGTGTGGAGAGACTTGAGTCACAACGTATGGACCCGTCCATTTACTTCTCAACTTTCTAGGAAAAAGCTTAAGTCTAGCATTGAATAACCAAACTTTTTGACCAACCAAGAAGGACTTCTTGGTGATGTGTCGATCATGAAAAGCTTTGGTTTTCTCCTTATAAATCCTAGAACTTTCATAAGCATCACGTCTAATCTCATCTAGTTCATATAATTGAAGTTTCCTAGAACTACCTGCTTTCTCTAAATCCAAATTAACGGTCTTAATTGCCCATTCAGCCCTATGCTCTATCTCAACCGATAAATGACACGCCTTGCCATATACCAACTTATACGGTGATATACCAATAGGAGTCTTAAAAGCCATCCTATATGCCCACAAAGCATCGTCTGACCTCAAGAACCAATTTTTCTTATCACTACGAACGGTCTTTTCCAAAATTCGCTTAATCTCCTTATTTGATACTTCCACCTGTCCACTAGTCTGTGGGTGATAAGGGGTAGCTATCCTATGATTAACTCCATAGTGTTTCAGTAATTTTCCAAATCTAAAGTTCTTAAAGTGGGAACCCCCATCACTAATTATAGCCTTAGGAATTCCATGTCTAGCAAAGATATTCTTCTTAACAAACTTAAGAACTACACTATGGTCATTCGTTCTAGTAGCCTCAGCCTCTACCCACTTAGACACATAATCAACTGCCACTAAAATATACACATTGCCATGGGAAGTGGGGAATGGTCCCATAAAATCAATACCCCACACGTCAAAAATCTCAACAACAAGTATGGGATTCATAGGCATTTGGTCACGCCTTGAAATCCCACCAACTTGTTGGAAACGAATACATGTTTTCACAAAAGACTGGGCATCCTTGAAGATAGTCGGACAAAAGAAACCGCTTTGTAGGATTTTATGCCCAGTTTTCGTAGCACCAAAGTGTCCACCACATGCATAAGAATGGCAATGAGCCAATATATCCATATGCTCATGGTCAGGAACACATCTCCTAACGACTTGGTCAGCACACACCTTATAGAGCTCCGGATCCTCCCAAAAATAATGCTTCAACTGGGAGAAAAAGTATTTTCTTTGTTGCTTGGACCAAAAATCCAGAAGCTTTTTAACAGCTAGGTAATTAACTATATTTCCGTACCAAGGAACCTTAGAAACCTCAAACAAACTTTCATCCGGAAAACTTTCCTTAATCACATCAGAAGGGTTGAACGGTGGAGGAATAATTCTAGACAAATGGTCGGCAACTACATTTTCTGACCCCTTTTTATCCCAGATTTCTAGATTAAATTACTGTAAAAGCAAAATCCACCTAAGCAACCTCGGTTTTGTCTCTTTCTTAGTCAACAAATGTCTTAAGGCACTATGATCTGAAAATACTATCACCTTAGAATGCCCCCAAATATATGACCTAAACTTATCAAGAGCAAAAACCACGGCTAACAACTCTTTTTCAGTAGTGGTGTAATTCATTTGAGCTTCTGAAAAAGTCTTACTAGCATAAAAGATTACAACGGGTTTCTTATCGACCCGTTGTCCTTGAACCGCCACAGCGGCATAATCACTCGCATCACACATGATCTCGAAAGGCTTCGACCAATCAGGTGATTGCAGAATAGGGGCTTCTACAAGCTTTTGCTTAAGCATATTGAATGCTTTGAGACATGATTCATTAAAGTCAAAGCGTGCATCTTTTAAGAGTGAATTACAAAGAGGCTTTGATATTGCACTAAAATCTTTAATAAATTGCCTATAGAACCCGGCATGACCAAGAAAAGATCGCACACCTTTGACGGTAGTGGGAGGAGGAAGGGTTGAAATTACCTGAACTTTGGCACGATCAACCTCAAATCCTTTTTCAGACACAACATGCCCTAATACAATTCCCTCTCGAACCATGAAATGGCTCTTCTCCCAACTAAGCACCAAATTAGTTTCGGTGCATCTTTTTAACACGCTTTCAAGCTGATCAAGGAAGCTTTCAAAGGATTGACCAAAGATGGAGAAATCATCCATAAATATCTCTACAGATTCTCCAACCATATCAGAAAAGATACTCATCATACACCGCTGAAAGGTAGCAGGTGCATTACACAGGCCAAAAGGCATTCTTCGAAATGCAAACGTCCCATATGGACACGTAAACATAGTTTTGGCCTGGTCATCAGGATGGATGGGTATTTGATTATAACCGGAGTACCCATCCAAGAAGCAATAGCACTTTTTACCCGAAAGCTTCTCAACTATTTGATCAATGAAAGGTAGTGGGAAGTGATCTTTAGATGTAGCGTTATTAAGCTTACGGTAATCTATACAAACTCTCCACCCAGTAACTGGTCGGGTTGTGAGTTTTTCCCCATTCTCGATTTCCACAACGGTGATTCCGGCCTTTTTAGGTACCGTTTGAGTAGGACTTACCCATTTACTATTCGAGATGGGATAGATGATACCGGCATCTAACCATTTAAGAACTTCCTCTTCACAACCTCTTTCATATTAGGATTCAGACGCCTTTGCGCATCCCTTGATGGCTTAATATCTGAGTCCGTAACAATTCGATGCATACATAATGAAGGGCTGATCCCTTTTAAATCTGCAATCGTCCATCCTACTGCTGCTTTGTACTTGGAAATCACTTTTATAAGTGCTTCCTCTTGTGATTCAGAAAGATCAGAAGCAACAATAACGGGTAAAGTATTGTTAGGACCTAGAAAAACATATTTGAGATTAGATGACAAAGGTTTTAGTTTAAGAGTTGGAGGCACCTCTAGAGACGGCTTCGTGGCCGTGACAAAAGTAGAAGGCAAGGGCTCCACTTTATAAGACCAAGGTGGTTTTTGATGGTCCAAAGAACTGACAAAAACTCTTGAATCTCTAGAACTTCAGCAACATCAAGAATCTCCTCATTATCACCAGTTAGATATAATTCCAAAGAATCATCCTTAAACATACGGGGTGCATGTTTTTGAACTTCCTCATCAATAACATCTACTTGGTAACATTCATTCATCTTAGGAGAATTCATAGAATTAAACACATTCAATCTTATCTTTTTATTACCAAATGCAATATCCATGGCGCCAGTTCGACAATTAATCCTAGCATCTATCGTGGCTAAGAATGGGCGCCCAAGGATAATAGTTGGTTGAACATCTTTGTATTGTGACTCGGTGTCCATAACAAAGAAGTCAACTGGTTAATAGAAATCATCAACTTTCACAATAACATCCTCTAAGATACCTCTAGGAATCTTGGTAGATCGATCGGCTAAGGAAATAATGGTGTCTGTCTTACGAAGAGTTCCTAAGTCATACTTATCAACCAAACTAGCAGGAAGAATGTTAATATTGGCACCAAGATCAAGGAGCGCCTTCTTAATGGCAATATTTCCGACCATAAATGAAATCAACGGTGCTCCAGGATCTTTGAATTTAGGAGGAAGAGAGCTAGATAAGACTGCACTAACATGCTCAGTTAGGTCAATCTTTTTAGGCAAAGACGCCTTCAGCTTCCTCTTCTGAGTACACAAGTCCTTTAAAAACTTGGCATAAGCAGGAATTTGCTTGATAGCATCAATAACGGGGAGATTGATCTTAACTTGCTTGAAAGTCTCCCACATATCCTCAGCGTGAGGACCCTTTTTAGCTAACCTTGCAGATGTCGATTTCTCCAAAGCCGTAGGGTAAGGTGTGCTGGACACACCACCCTTCCCAACTTCGGAAGATTCAGTAGCATTAGGATTCGATGTTATTGGTTTAGAAAAATCATTTGACAAATCATTTACCAACTTAGAACCAGACATAACATTATCAGAATCTTTACCTTCAACAATGATTTCATCTTCAGTGACGAAATCCTCGACATCAGGAGAATTTGGAATTCCCTTGTCATTATTGTAGATTTTACCGTTTCGAAGAGATGTCAACATATTCACGTGCTCATTTCCATTTTTCTTGTGTGCGGGATTCATGGTGGGGTAGCTCGGTAGCCTTCCCTCATCTCTTTTGCTTAATTGATCCGCTAATTGACCAACTTGTCTCTCAAGAGATGCAATAGATTTAGTAGTGGTCTCGTGTCTTTGATTAGTGACCTCAAATTTTCTATTGATCTCTTGATTGTTGGTAGACAATGAATCCATAAGCCTATCAAACTTTCGGTCAAGGTTCAAGAGACGGTTATCATCTTGGCCTTGGCCCTGATTTGGATATTGTTGTTGTAGCCTATGATTGTAAGAATTTTGTTGGAAGTTAGATGAGTCGCCACCCTCATACCTTGGTTTGTAACCATAGTGTTGTTGTTGGGCATTATTAGTGCGACTATCTTCATCTTTCCAACGGAAATTGGGGTGATTGCGCCATCCAGGATTGTAACTTTCGTAGAATGGGTCATTTCATGGACGAACACAATAAACTCCATTTACCTCCTCATTTGGTGGTGCCCCCCAACTTTGACAATTATCGACAGAGTGACTCGGATCACCACACATTGAACACCCACTATGCGACACATTAGACACATTCGGAACACCTTTTCCTATATTTTTCAACAAAAGATCAACTTTCTTACTTAACTCGCTAATTTCAGAATTTATGCCACGTTGGTTAGACACATAATTGGCGGAAGATGGGTGGTTGTTTCGATCCACTGAAGCTTGGGTCTTAGAACCTTTGCTTAGTTTTTCAAAAAACTCCCATTCTTCCTTCATAGGTCGCGAGAAAAACATACCCCCACTAGTGGCCATCACAAATTGTTGGTTGTTATAATCCAAACCATTATAGAAGACTTTGACAAGCTCCCATTTTGGAACATCGTGATGAGGGCATGTTCTTAATAACTCCTTAAGTCTATTAAATGCTTCATGAAACTGCTCTCATGGGATTTGACGAAAGGATTTAATCTTATTCCTAAGGGCAGCAGTTTTACTTATAGAATAAAATTCCTCAAGAAAAGCAGATTGCATTTCAGACCATGAGTTAATACTACCTGGCTCAAGAGATGAGAACCAGTCCTTAGCTTGATCTTTAAGTGAGAAAGGAAAAAGGGGAAGTCTTACTTCATCCTTGGTAATGTTATTAACCTGATGTGTGTCAACAATTGAGAAGAATTCTCGTAGATGTGCGTATGGCTCCTCACGACCTCTAAACACTGGCAAGATTGCTATGAGGTTTGGTTGGATCTTGAAGTTACTTGTAACCCCCTTTAACCGGATCCGGGTAAACGATAGGCGAGGGATCCTCGAAGATCCCCGGCCTGTAATAAGAATCAACATCCCGTGGTGGGGATTCTTCTCCGCTACTACTTCCGCTAGCACCTCCGCCAACATCTTCGTCACTTGGCATTTCAGCGAAAAGCTCTGCTAAACCTGAAAAATCAAGATTAGTAGAAAACTGTCAAAACGTCTTCCTTCTTAACCGTGCACTTTTCTCAACCTCAGGATCATAAGCTAACGGTGATGTACGTCCCGATCTTCGTGTGCGCATACACTAACCTGCACACTCACAAGAAACAAAACAAACAAACAAAACAAAACAAAACAAAACAAGAAAAATAAAATCTTTTTGTATTTTTGTATTTTATTAAAGAAAAATATTAACAAAAAATTAAACAAAAAGCTCACTGAGTCCCCGGCAGCGGCGCCAAATTTTTGATCGACGTCGAAGTGCCGGTCAAAAATAACCTAATTACCTTATACTAGATAGGGTAAGCGGGTATCGATCCACGAGGACTATGTGGTTTTAGTTTATGTTTTGGGGTGATCACTGATCAATAAAAATTTTGGTTTTAAAATCTAAAAACTAAAATACTTTTGATAATAAAAATGCTGATTAAAAATTAAAATACTTATTAAACTAATAATAAAGCTATAAAAATATAATAAGGATGTAAACAATTAAAAGAAAAATGTAATCCCTTCTAGCTCCTAATATTTGTGGTTGATCACACTTATAGATTATCGAAACTTTTTAGAACCAATTACAAAGATTATTTTGACTTAATATGAATGAATTAATGATGACATTTATTATATTTATCAGTGACTCGCGATAATAAATCTTATATTAACCCAACCAATAATTATGTTTTAATAATTTATTAAGGTACAACTTATGTTGATTATACGACCATCTTTTTTTAACTAAATAAAATAAGTATAAATCATTAACTAACAATAAATTGTCTCACACAAATAATTAAACATAATATTAACTCAATAAAAATAATTTATAAATAAATTATAAATCACTGTAATAAAAATAGAATAATCCAAAAGTAATGATCAAACCATAAATAAAGTTACCGGAAGGAATTACAACAAAATAATCCAGACATCGCGGTTCACTCGACCCGCTGTATACGGCTCATCTTTTCTTTTCTTTGTTAAAAGTCACGGCTGATTTTTTTAACACCAAATTATCCGAACCCTTTTTATTATAATGAATAAATTGGACGAATGTTGAATTGTTAAAAACAATTGTGGCGGCTGTGAGATCCCCACCTTCCTCCAATGGAACAAATAGGTACTATATAAATTGACTTTTGCCTTTTCTCTCAGTTATCTTCTCTAGGACAATTGTTTGTTTTTCTCCTTTTATTGTTTTCTTGCCGTCCAAAAGTGATATCCGAATCCCCACTTCTTGCGCCTCTTTTAAGTCGTCTTTTTTTTGTGATCTTTTTTAATAATCGACTTTGAAGCCAAAAGATGAATTGTCGTCTCCCCTTTTTCAATATATATAATATATCTAGGTGGGTATTGGGCTTTTGGGTTCAATGGGTCAAAAGTTATTATTTTTTTATATTCTTTTGACATATAATAATTTTGACCCAACAAAAAATAACCCAACGCCAATAATTGCTCCAACGAAGCCCGGACAAATAAAAGATGACCGAGAATATTGCGACGCGCTCAAATATTTTTCTTCAATATTTTTTCTTCATTTATCGACGCTTACAATGTCTTTTCTCCAAAAAATTAATTAAACGGCCATTTTATTCCATTTCGCTCGTAACCTACATAATCACAAAACACACTCAAAGTATATATATAACAACAAATACATATATAATTATACTAAATTAACATGTTATGAGGTGAATGCAAAATACACCGATTACCTACTATTTTTAGAAAGTTACTTATTATGTTATAACAAGTACTATAACACATAAAACATGAAATACACTAATCAATAACACATGATATTCTAAGAAACACATGAATAAACATGAAACACTAAAATAAGACAAGAACAAGTAAAACAAGTTAAAGAACACGTCAAATAAACTAATAATCAGTAAGTATAAGTTAAACAAACAACCCATTCATGTACCTTTTCATTATGTAGCTATTGTGAAATTAGAGTGATCTTCCACTTTCGTTTTCATCCTCATTACGGGACATAAGGTACAGATATTCTGTCCTTTAGTAAGGACACTCTCTTCCTATACTTAGGATTTTCCCGTTTGCAGCCATCTATTTCCCCATTAGTTACTTAAACTAAAAAGAAATTATATAATTAATATTTTAGATTGCATGAGCTATATACATGCATGCCAGTTCCACCTAGTTATGGAGGTACCATAACCATAACACTGGAGGCACCGGTGTTATGACTCTTTCGCGGTGTGAGTGATTGCTCGCGACGTCCTTTTCAGTTATTTGGCCTATTTTATTACTATCATGTGGGGCGAATGGGTGCATCCTAGGACAAGTTAGCAAGATTACATGGTAACTGTGGTGTGTGCCTTACATCCTTTACATGGAGCTGATCCCTCCACCCAGACTATTATAATTAGAGGCAACCACTCTAATTGCCTGATGAGGTCACCCTTATATGTATTCATACATGTTGATACTTCATGACCTATATGGGCTCCGGTCATATTTAAAATACAATTTTTTAGTATAAAATAAACATAAGTCTTTCCTGAATATAAACCAGTTTATAAACATACACCAGGTTTTCCAAGACATACACTTATTCCGTTGTATTTCATTTCATTCTTTGCTTATGCTTATTCTTTATATTTCATTTTCATATATCCGCACATTGAGCGTATTGCTCAGCCGTATTTTATTTTCCATGTCCCAATACGACAAGTACTAAAGGGCAAATCTAGGATTATCAAGAGTATGTGCATTTGTATGTAGGATCTCTTGTCTTCACTTCTTTTAATTCATTTACATACTTTTTCTTTGTTGGACATTGTTTAGTCCTTCCATACATTTCTTTACTTATGCATTGTGTGTGGAGCTTATGTTTGGAACCGATGTTTGTTTTTGGTTTCCTTTATGGCCATTTAATGTTTTAGACATTTACCTTGCATGCTTTGATGACACGCCATAATTACTAAGTAACGATCCACTTATCCAAGTGGGATGTTATACTTGTCCTAGAAGACTAGGTAGTGATTCTATGTAGATTTCTTAATATAAGGGTTTCTAGGTCACTAATCCTAATGACTTTCTATTTTGGGTTATTAGGGTTTATATCATAATATAAGCTTATTCTAGGTCTCATATGGTATTCTCATGACTTCTAGGGCTTCCACATTCTTAGTCTAAGGGATTATATAGGTTCATCATAATCTGGGTATAGGAGTTTAAGATCCGATGCTTTGATAACTTGTACATTATGCTTAAGTAACTTGTAACTTAACTTGAAATAAATGTATAATCTTAATATGATACTTAATTGAGTTTTATAATTAGATGCAAAAGATTAGACTCTAATTCAATGTGAAATGGATTTTATATGCTAATATTGGTTATTAGGTCTTAACTTGTAATTAGCTCGTGATTAGTGAATATTAGTGTTTTGTGATCAATTACCTTTCCTTTATATGATAGATTTTAATTAGTATATTGTATTTTATGCTTGTACATAGATATTATATAGTTATATTGCTTGAAACATTGTTTACCAAGGGTTTCTAGGTGGTGATCTAGACTATTATGTACATTTATTTGTACTTAGCTTTTTATAGTTTGTTGTTACCATTATTAGGTATTATTATGTCTTCAAAGTATAGTTTATAACTTTTTTATAATCCATAATGACTTATTCAAGTATTCTCCATTCATGGTTTACAATTCTTGATTTTACAACTCTTTTAAAGGGATTCTAGGGTTTCTAAGGGAATTTAGGGCATCATAATTATATTTAAGATGTTCTTATTCATAATGTACTTATAAGATCACTTTTAGAGTTTAGAATTGATATATATAAGGTCTTCATATCTTATAAACACAAGTAGAATTGATAGTGTGATTTGTGTGAGTTTGTGCACCTTGCTATGTAAGCTACTCACATAATTCATATAGGAATAACAAAAATTTTCACCATAAAAACAAAGTATTATTTATTTCACAAAAATAATGTACATAATACATAGATGAAAATACTGGGTTGTCATACCACTCATCACTATGAACACTAAAGAGTGTCACTCTGAGTGTTCTAGCAAGATCACTAAGATATTGTTTAGAGGCCTAGAACGTGTTTAAATTCAGTTAAGAATTAAACCACTTTTGCTTTCTAGTTATCATAAGTTTGATTCATAAAGAATCACACAAGTCACCTACCATGAGATTTTTGATGTTCACTCAAGAAGGATCTCCATCTTCATTGTAAATACTTTCTTATTACTCGGATGGCCAGGCGAGATCATGAAGATTTTGCGTAGGAATCTTAATATCCTTCTTACTTTTCACAGAGTATAAAGAAGAAATGAAATATGGAAATGTGTCCTAACGAGATTATTGATGATCTCAAATGGCTCTAGACTCGATCGTGCATTTTTAATTTTTAGTGATCAGAGGCTGGAGAGGAGTGCCACCATTTCAATATCAATATATTCGAAGTGAATAAATCGATAGATAATGCGTTGTATCCGTGTGATTAACACAAATACCTTTTGAGAGATATCTAAGTTAGCTGGGATGGGTTATGCATTGCATCATTGGGTTCATGATGTCTATCTTCAATAACATATGTGTTGACCCGGTTTCTGCATATGTTATAAGGAGGGCTTCTTTCTTTACACCGTTCATCTTTACAATTATTTTTCATTCTTTAACCCCTTCAATGCTTACCAATACATCATAACTAGAACCTTGTTGTGATTGTTCCATTGCCAACTTAAGTACTTGGTCAGCATTCAGCTACGTTCATAATCTTTCTCTTTCTTTCCTAAGGACTACTATTTCTAGATATGGAATGTCTGTGGGTTAATCCCTCGGATTTTGGAAGAATCATTGGATTAACCTATCCTACCATCCTTATGTCACCACAATCATCACCGTCATGAAATAAATAGGGATGGTCAAGTGTATGTCACCATGAAATCTATTTTGAAATACAAATCCATTTTGCTCCCCCTTAACATATGCCACGATTTTCGAAAGCATTTCGCATATGTTGGGATGAGCTAGCACATTAAGTCAGGCCATTGAATTAATTGATCTCAATATTAAATCACATTTTCTCCCCCATATTAGAAATATTAACCCAATCGATAGTTTTAATATCAACTGATTTAATAAAAGTTATAAGAAAATTTGGGAAGAAAAATGCAAATCCAATTATCTTCATGATTTTCACATTCTCCCCCCAAATTAATGAGGGTGTCCTTGATACGTAAATTAAATACATTTTAAACAAAAGTGTAAGGTAATTATCACGTGAAAAAGATCATACATGATAATATATTCACAAGATTATAAATTTACGAGGTTAGACCTGAATGATGAGAACATCATATGATAGAATCATGTGGTTCTTGTTGGCGAATGTTGGTCTCCCCCAAAACGTCTAAAGTTATATCCTCCTTGACATCACATGTACTATTGGGATCGTTGTCTTGACACCAATTGTGAACTTGGTTATGACGTCTTGATACCAATTGAAAGATGAATACTTCGTCTTGGCACCAATAGTTAACACCGACAATTCACAAAGAATCGACATCAAAGAATCTGAATGCTTGACAATTGCTCCCCCTCAATTGTTGACCCGTGTTCTATATAAAGAGTTGTATTCGTCGTTTTTTTAGTCACATCGTCGAGTATGTAGATACCAATAGTAAAGAACTTCGATTTGTAGTGATGATAAATTCGTAAAAACAAGATTTCTCTCGTTTTGACAAATAAATGTACTGATGTGTACATATATCCGTGTTAGATTGTGTTATTACGTAAACATAATCTATTACATGGTTATAAGGTAAATCATGCCCGAGAAAATTAATTCCCGTTGTTGAGTCAAAGATTTTCGGTGAAATACTTGACTTGAATATGAAAAGCGGGTTACTATCTGAAATAATAGCAAGCCATATTGAGCATGTTTTAAAACTTAAACTTCTGTTCGAACTTTATTTACAACCCCGTGTCCTTATTAAACGACATTTCTAGGATCGTAAATATTATCGATTCCAGAAGACATGCTCTTTTTATCAAAACATTGTCGAACACACAATTTTGAAAGATTTAGAAAAACCTTTTGAAAAATTCTTGAAAAATCGTGTTCAACGGTTTTTATAAAACCAATTACTTGAGCTTAAGATTTTGAATATCTTACTAAACGAGCTCAAGTCCGAGAAGTTGTAAGCTTCCCGTTGTGAGGATAAGTTATCATTAAAGATATAATTTCCTTTTAGCTGAAGAACGAGTCCCAAGCTGACGTTTACTGAAAAGTCATTTTCATAAGCTTAAAAACTTTTGAATGTTTTAACGTAAAGCTCATGACCGAGAAAGGTGAATTTCTCGTTATTAGGAAAAATTCTCTTATTTGAAAGATACAATTTCCTTTCTAAGCTTAAAACTTGGAATGTTTTAATACAAGCTCATTACCGAGAAAAGTTAATTTCGCGTTGCTTAGGATATGTTATCGTCTGTGATAAACTTTCCTTTAATCGAAGTCCGAGTTACAGTCTGATATTTAACTGTAAGTCATTTTGCATGAGCTTAAAAACTTTGAATGTTTTTAATATAAGCTCATGCCCGAGAAAAATTGAATTCCCGTTGTGAGGATAAGTTATCATCGACGATAAACTTTCTTTTCTTTCAAGTTCGAGTCATAATCTGTAATATGATTATGAACCATATACACGAGCTTAAAACCTTTGATTAGTTTTAATGTAAGCTCGTGTCCGAGAAAATTTAATTTCTCGTTTTGAGGGTAAGTTATCGTTGAGTAGATAAACTTCCCTTTCTTTGAAGTTCGGGTCATAATCTGTAATATGACTGCGAACCAACATTGTGAGTTTAACCGCAAATCCCTTGAGATAATTGTTTCTTAGATATCAGTTTCTTTAGCAACCAAACTCTAAGATTGTCCTTGGTTGAACGTTATACAACGATTGGACCGCTTTGTTCTTGTTGAACGTTGACTTTGGTACCTGCATTCTCATTAGGAGTTTGCATACTTTTATATGGGTTAGCGATATCTATTTTAGAACCATGTGGGGGTTCACAATTGGCTTTCCTTGTGTCAGAGGTGACATGAATATATGATTCACTTTCCTTAGCTGTCGAAGGTTTCCTTTTATAGATTAACCTAATCTCAGGCTTAGTGATGTAGCATCCTTTTCAATTTCCTCCCTAGTAGTCTTAGTAGGAAGGGAGACTATCCGAGTTAAAGGGCACTTGTTTCCTACAAGAGTGTAAATTCTACCAGTGGGAAGCCAAACTTAGCTAACTGGTTTGGTTCTAGCACGTGAGTTCACCTCATGAAGGAATTTCTTGACGCAAGAGTCATGATTTACATTAAAGACAAATTTCCTACATGTTTCAAAAGTATCATATATAAAGTCCGAGTATGATCTATAATTCCAAGATGATTGATTGATGCTCCTAGGATATGACATGCTATGGTTAGCAATTTTGGGTAATCTAGAAGGCATTTGACTAGGTTTGGATTTCCTATCTCTTACTTGTGTCTTTTGCTTATCTTCCCTTAGACCAAATTTATGGTGAACGTCATTTGAACTAGTTCGAGACGTGTTCTTTGAATTATTCCTAGAGAAGCTAGATGCAATCATTTGATTAGGTCTTGCAAAAGCTGTTTTAGTTACATTTGGCATAGTTGGTGGAGTGACTAGTTTAGAAGCATGAGCCATATCAACTTGGGAGGCAAACCGCGGTCTCGAGGATTTTGGTTGCTCGGATCTAAATGCAGTCGGTTGTATTACGGACCGATTTTTAGGCGGTTTACCCAAGATTGATGGTTTTTCAAGCTTAGTGTCAACACTAGTTCCTTTAATTTTCCTCAGTTCGTTTTTCAACGCAGTTATAGCAAAAACCTTTTCCTGAACCTTAGCCTTTAAAGTCTCATTATCTTTTTGCAATTTATCTTGGGATGCCAACATAGATTCCAGCCAATTAATTTGTTTCAAAAAATTATCTTTTTCAGCTTTAGAATCTTGAATCTTTTGGTCCAATTTTCGTTCAAGAACAACGTTTGACTTTTCAAGTTTTTCAAAATATGTTTCAAATTTGTCTGTTTTCTTCGAAAATTCAAGTTTGGCATCTTTAAGATCTTTAAATTGTTGAGCTACGATCGTTTCGAGCTCTTCAACCCTAGAATCAGAATTGGTTAAAGAAGTAGTCATAAGGCACTTATCATGATTTTTAGCATTTTGAACACTTTCTCCCCCATTATGACTCACATCGGATGAATAAAAAATGGTATCGCTATCACCCTTTTCCATCCATGTTTTGCATAATTAGGTTCGGAATGCTCAACATGCTTTATATTGTTGAAACCTTGCACCTGAACAGTTGGTGCTTTTATATTGGCCGACTTGCTGCTCGGTTCCTGCTTTCCTCCTGATTCCTTGCCATTTCTTACCATGACGACCAAATTGGCACCTATTTCTTGCACCAGACTGATCTGATCATCTCTTGACGGCAGCTTGAAGCATGTCTCGCTCACATGTTCATGAGGTATTGCTACATGCAATGGTTTAGACGACTCCTTGATTGTTTTAATCTGACCCTCTTTCAACCGTATCTCGTTGTAAATTAATAATCTGATCTCAATACACTTCTCAAGTATATTAATGTGATTGAGTAAATTACTTCTAAAGTTTTCAGGCTGGCAACCGTATGCAAGTTGAAAAGCTGGTGAAGGATTGGATCCGAATAATCAAAAGGAGGTACCATTGTTGAGGCAAAGAATTCCTTAAACTGTGTGCGAATGACTTATAGACACATTTTCGCTTTAACCTCATGAATATTCTCCCTTTCAAATTACAACCGTAACTCATCCAAATTATTGAAAATCTTCTCTTTAAAATTATCCACTTTGCCAAAGAACATTTAAACTAAGGCTGGAAGTTCGGTCTTGTTGTACGGATAGAGAATTGCAAGATGCGTCTTAAGCTCGTGAAAGATTTCCAATGTTTTTTGACCCATTTTAATTTCTTTGAGTTGCATGTGTTGCAGTTCTCCCTCTTGGGACTTCGAATTCAATGGTTCCATTGAAGTTCGGTGTGAAAAATAAATGTATGGGTTACTTATCAATCGAGCAATGAAAGAAAGTAATTGGGTTTGTTGATGTAAGAACACTACAAGATTTAACGATTCGTGGAGAAACCAAGAAATAAATTCGCGGGATTTTACAAACCATCGAATAAACCGTAAACGTTCTTGATTCTATGATTAGTGAACAAAAGCTGATTAAATCCCCTAATTATGTGTTCTTGAGAAACCAAAAGTTCCTAGACCAAATAACTCCCGGTTTCTAATTCATGTTTTTTACAATTTTTCTAAATATTGAAAAATTTGTGATCTCAGCATATTTGACTAATGAAATCCCACAATAATTTATCAACGTGATCTCGCAATATTATGCACTTCTAATCTAGCAATATTATGTGATCTCGCAATAAATTAACCCGATCTCGCAATAATGCTAAACCCTGATTTCGCAATCTTTTCGCTCTGCGATCTCGCAATAAATTTTCCTAATCACGCAAAAAAGTTTCGCAATAATTTAACAATATCTTTTCCTTGATCTCGCAAAACCCAATTTCGCAAATATTAGAACTAATCTCGCAAATTTCGCAATAATTAGACCCAATCATGCAATAAAGCCAAAATCTCGCAAAAATGGCAAGTTCACAATAATTAGGGTTTATAAACTCGCAAAAACGCAGATTTTCGAGATTTTTCACCAAAATCGAGCCAAACGCCAATTTTTTGTGTTTTTGATCAAAACAAAAAACCCAAATCACTACCGCAAATATGTAGATGATTTGTAGAAAGATTTAAACCACAAAAAACACGAAAAAATTTGAGATCCGGGTTGTTGATCCTATAAAACACACGAACACAAATAAAACTCAAAACTTTTGTGTATTTAGCCAAAATAAAAAACCTAAATCACTAATAAGAGGTATTAGATGATTTGTAGAAAGTTAAAACCATAAAAAATACAAATTTTTTGGATCTAGGATTCTTGGATCAAAAAGTTCACGAAATCAATAATAACAAATACAAAAACAAAGCAATCATCCCATGGCTCTTGATAACAATTGTAGGCCTACGTAATCCTTGGATCATCCTAACCTTGGAATGATTCTAAGAGAGAGAGAGAGAGGTATATGAAGAACTAGAGAGAAAAATAAGAGAGGGTTGGAGAGAAAAAGGAAATATTAGATTGAATAAAAGAAAATGTGAGAACCAACCCCTCCTAACATGCTAGGAGGGGGTTTATATAGCCCACCCTAAATGTTGGCTCATTGGGTTATATGTTAACTTACTAAATCACGAGCCCATACTAGATATATCTCGTTGGAGTAACCGATCCTTCATAAATACGTATAAACATATTTCCAACAATCTCCCCTTAAGGGAGGTCACTCCAACAAAGTTCTAAATATAGTAGACAATGGTTGTTTTTGGTCTTGAGCTCGTAGTCTCTAGCTAGACAAGCTAGATGTGGTGTGACCGAGACTTTCTTAGGAATTTCTTATTTCACAATAAATTTAACAAGAAATCTCGCAATAAATTTTTTGGTTGAATTTCTCAAAAAATTTAACAAGAAATCTTGCAATATATTTTTGGCTGAATTTCGCAATAAATTTAACAAGAAATCTTGCAATAAATTTTTTGGTTGAATCTCGCAATAAATTTACCAAGTAATCTCGCAAAACCAATTTCCCAAAAACCAAATCTCTCAAAAAAGACTGTAATCTCGTAATAAATAGAATTTCACAATAATTAGGGTTTTGTATTTCGCAAAAACGTAGTTTTTCGAGATTTTTCACCAAAATCGAGCCAAACGCCAAATTGTTTTTGTGTTTTTGACTAAAACAAAAAACCCAAATCACTAACATAAGGTAGGGGAAGGTTTTTATCAAGATTTAGACCACAAAAACACGAACGTCTTTAGGGTTTATAGTTGTTGATCTTAAAAATACATGAAAAATATAAAAAAATCAAATGAAAACTATAAACACAAACACAAACACAAATCACTAAGAAAGTCACTCTATGACTCTTGATACCAATTGTAGGATCGATGTTTTCTAAGGATTAGGCATTGTTGAATTACCTATTGAGATGGATGGAGAAATGGAAAACTTAGAGAGAGAAAGAAGAGAGAGAAAGGAGAGGATGAAGAAGAAAAGATGAAATGTGATTATGTGTTTGACAACCAACCCCTCCTAACATGCTAGGAGGGGGGTTTATATAGCCCACCCTACATGTGGGCTATATGGGCTATATTGGATCACGAGCCCAATATCATTGGAGTGACCGATCCTTTCTAAATACGTAAAAACGTATTTCCAACAATCTCTCCCAAAGGGAGGTCACTCCAAGTTACAATGTCCTAAATAGTCTATAGCTCGTGATCTATGCTAATAATGATGTGACCGAGACTTTCCTTGGAAAAACGTATTTCCAACAATCTCCCCCAAAGGGAGGTCACACCATTTTACAAAATCTTAAACCTAGCATACTATGCTTGAGTCTTCGATCTTGTTCTTGTGAATATGCTGATGAGATCTTTGACTTTAGTCTTGAGCATGTTCTCTTGCCTTGACCTTGTGCATTCATCACTTGTGATATTCTCCTCTTCGTGACTTCATGTTCCATATACTTATACCTTTATAATTCTTGAAAGCTTCAGAGTTTGATACAACGGAAGACTTGACCTTCAGACTTTCTTGAATTCGTTGAAGTACTGAGTGTATGCAGTATAAGCATGTGGGGACGGCTCCTTCTTGGATTCCGCAACGCCACCGTCTTCAAATGCCGCAACATAAGTAGACACGAAAGAAATGGCTTTGAACATTTCATTCTAAATCGGTAGCATTTTACCTCCGGTCGGTGAAGACCGTTGGATGATATTAGATATCGTACCCGTGACGGATAGTTTCAATTAAGTAACTTCCTGACAGGATTTCGCGGGTAAACCCGTTCTCTTTATTCGACCGTCCAAAGCTGACTGCGAACATAAAGAGTGAATCATTTGGATAATAATATCCGCATGATTTGAAGCCGTCAATTCATGTTCCTGGAACAAGTGAAATTCAATTAAGAACCGCACCATCGTTGCTTTCCAGTTGTCACGAGCTTGATTCGTATAGAATCTTGCAAGTTACCTACCAAGTGCTGTTTGAGGTTAACACTAGAAGGATTTCCACTCATCACCGTGAACACAAAGGTATCACTCTGAGTGTTCTGGCAAGATCACTGAGATATTGCATAGAGGCCTGGAACGTGTTTAAATTCAGTTAAGAATTAAACAGCTGTTGCTTTCCAGTTATCACAAGTTTGATTCATAAAGAATCGCACAAGTCACCTACCATGAGCTTTTTGATATTCACTCAAAAAGGATTTCCATCTTCATTGTAAATACTTTCGTATTACTCGGATGTTCAGGCAAGATCATGAAGATTTTGCGTAGGACTCTTAAGATCTTTCTTACTTTTCACAGTGTATGAAGAAGCAAGGAATTATGAAAGTGTGTCCTAATGAGATATTTAATGATCTCAAATGGCTCTAGACTCGATCGTGCATTTTGGATTTTTAGTGATCGGAGGCTGGAGAGGAGTGCCACCATTTCAATACCAATTTATTCGGAGTGAATAAATCAATAGATAATGTGTTGTCTCCGTGTGATTAAAACAAATACCTTTTGAGAGATATCTGAGTTAGCTGGGATGGGTTGTGCCTTGCATCACTGGGTCCATGATGTCTGTCTTTAATATCAAGAATCATTAAACAATGATCTTAATAGCATATGTATTGACCCGGTTTCTGCCTAAGGTTGTAAGGAGGGCTTCTTTCTTTACACCCTTTATCTTTACAATTCTTTTTCATTCTTCAACCCCTTCAATGCTTACTAATACGTCATAACTAGCACCTTGTTGTGATTATTCCAGTGCTAACTTAAGTACTTGGTTGGCATTCAGCTACGTTCACAATCTTTCTCCATCTTTCCTAAGGACTACTATTTCTAGCTATGGAATGTCCTTGGGAAGATTTCTCCGGTTCTAGAGGAATCATTGGACTTTAACCTATCCTACCATCCTTATGTCACCACAATCTTCACCGTCGTGAATAGAGATGTTTTGGGTAAGTGTATGTCACCATGAAATCCGTTTTGAAGTGCAAATCCATTTTGCTCCCCCTTAACATATGCCACGATATCCGAAAACATTTCGCACATGTCGAGATGAGCTAGCACATTAAGTCAAACCATTTGTGATTAATCATTTCCCATATTAAATCACATCTTCTCCCCCATATTAAAAATATTAACCCAATCGATGTTTTTAATATCAATTGTTTTAATAGCATTTTAAGAAAATTTGGGAAGAAAAATGCAAATCCAATTATCTTCATGAATTACACAAGCTCCCCCTCAAATTAATGAGGGTGCGCTGAAACGTAAATTAAATACCTTTTAAACACAAGTGTAAGGTATTTATCACGTGCAAAGATCATATATGATAATGAATTCACAAGATTAGCAATTTACGAGGTAGGATCTGAATGATGTAGAACATCATATGAAAGATTCACATGGTTCTTGTTCACGAATGTTGGTCACCTCGTCACGTCTGAAGTTATCTCTTGACTCCATGTGTATGATTGATATCGTTGTCTTGACACCAATATGTGAACTTGGCACTCTCGGAATCAAGGATTCTGAATGCTGGACAATTGCTCCCCCTCAATTGTTGACCCGTGTTCTATTGAAAGAGCTGTAGTCACCGTTTGAGTAGTCGCATCGTCGAGTATGTAGATATCAATTGTAAGTTGATACGGTTGGTGGAGATGATAACTTTATAAAAACAAGACTTCTCTTGTTTTAACAAATAAATGCACTGAATCGTACATATATTCGTGTTAGATTGTGTTATTACGTAAACACAATCCCTTACATGGTTATAAAGTAAACCATGCCCGAGAAAATTAATTCCCGTTGTTGAGTCAAAGCTTTCCGGTGAAATGCTTGACTTGAGTATGAAAAGCGGGTTACTATCTGAAATAATAGCAAACCATTTTGAGCATGTTTTAAAACATTTAAACTTCTGCTTGAACTTTATTTACAACCCCGTGTCATTATTGAATGACATTTCTAGGTTCGTAAATATTATCGATTCCAGAAGACATGCTCTTTTTATCAAAACGTTTTTGAACACACAATTTTGAAAGATTTAGAAAAAACCTTTTGAGAAATTCTCGAAAAATTGTGTTCAAAGTTTTGAAAACCAATTACTTGAGCTTAAGACGTTGAATATCTTATAAAACGAGCTCAAGTCCGAGAAGTTGTAAACTTCCCGTTGTTAAGGATAAGTTTATCATCGGCGATAAACTTTCCTTTTAACTAAAGAACGAGTCCTAAGCTGACATTTACTTAGAAGTCGTGTTCATGAGCTTGAAAACTTTGAATGTTTTAACGGAAAGCTCTTGACCGAGAAATATGAATTTCTCGTTATGAGGAAAAGTTCTCTTATTTAAAAGATACACTTTCCTTTCTGAGCTTAAAACTTGGAATGTTTTAATACAAGCTCATGACCGAGAAAAATATATTTCCCGTTACGAGGATAAGCTATCTTTAAAGATAAGTTTTCCTAAAATTGAAGTCCGAGTTACAGTCTGATATTTAACTGTAAGTCATTGTGCATGAGCTTAAAAACTTCGAATGTTTTTAATATAAGCTCATGCCCGAGAAAAATTAATTTCTCGTTGTGAGGATAAGTTTATCATCGGAGATAACCTTTCCTTAATTTGAAGATCGGGTCATCATCTGACATTTAATGAAGAGCCTTATACACGAGCTTAAAACCTTTGAATGGTTTTAGGATAAGCTCGTGTCCAAGAAAACTTAATTTCTCGTTAAAAGGGTAAGTTATCGTTGCGTAGATAAACTTCCCTATCTCTAAAGTCCGGGTCATCGTTTGTCATTTAACGAGGAGCCATTGTGCATGAGCTTAAAAACTTGGAATGTTTTTGATATAAGCTCATGCCCGAGAAAAATTAATTTCTCGTTGTTAGGATAAGTTTACCATCGGCGATAAACTTTCCTTTCTTTGAAGATCGAGTTATAGTCTGTGATGTGACTATAAGTCCTTATTCACTGTAAGCTTAACTGGAAATCCCCTAAGACACTTGTTTCTTAGATATCAGCTTCTTTGGCAACCAAACTCCGAGAGTGTCCTTAATTGAATGGTATACAATGATTAGACCGCTTCGTTCTTTTGGAACATCCTCTTTGGTACCTGCATTTTCATTAAGAATTTGCATGCTTGGATATGGGTTAGCGATTGTTGGGAATAAATTAAGGCCAGATCACTTGAGCGCTGACAAGAACAAATCAAGCGTTGACAGGAACAAAGCAAGCGCTGACAGCCCAAGCGTTGACAAGTTGAAGTCAAGCGTTGACAGATTGAAGACAAGCACTGATGGAAGATATAAGCTACACGTTTATTATATTCTAGAATACTTCTAGTAAGGATAGAAACGACAATGTATTTTCTATGTTTATCTTTACCTAGAATAGTTGATACGTAGCTTATTGTACAAGGCTTCTTAGTCTGTAAAAGAAGGCCTTTAGGTTAATGTTTAGGATCAAGTTTTATATAAGTTTTCATTCGTAAACATCTTTCATTGTAAGCAAGTTCGACATTCATAATCAAAGTGAAAGTTTTGTTTACATCTTGTGTTCTTATTTAAGTGTTAAATTCCGCATAACACTTAGATCTACAAAGCATATACAAAGGTTTCTCTACGTGTTATACTTGATCTAATCTCGTATACACAAAGCTAATCGATCTAAGTTTGGGATCAATAAGTGGTATCAGAGCTTGTTGAGGAACTTTTGATCTTTGAAGAACACCAGAACGATACACGAACACCAAAACCCTAATTTTCTCAGAAACCCTAAAAACACCAAAACAACATCATGTCTGAAGCAATAACCACCTCCAATTCACCCTTACCAAACATCAGGATTCCCATGCTTGATGCAACCAACTTTGACTTATGGAAGTTCAACTTTGAACAATATCTAGGGATCTATGACTATACACTCTGGGAGAATATTGAATATGGAAACTCATTCAAAAAGGCTCAAAAGATTCTTGATGCCATTACTCAAAGATCAGCTGTTGAAGGATGCCCTGATGAAGATAAGAAAGAAAAACCTGGAGATGGTAGAGCTGTAGGTGCTGAAGATATTGCAAAGAAAAGGGTTGACATGAAAGCCCTAAATATTCTAAAAGTCTCTTTGGGACAAGTAAACCAGCACAAATATAGAGGCTATGAGTCTGCTAAGGATCTCTGGGAAGCACTTGAAGTTGCATATGGTGGCAATGCAGACACTAAGGAAGAAAAGAAAAAGCAACTTCTGCATGATTATGCTGTCTTCAAAGCTCAACCTAATGAGAAACTGAGTAGTGTGAGAAGCAGATTGCTTGACATCAGAAGCAAGTTGTCCTTCATGGGGACACAAGTTGGTGATGTTGACACCAATGCTACCTTTCTTAAAAGTCTTGGTGAGGCATGGAAGATTGAGGCAAGATCTATTCTTGCCAATAATACTTACAAGAGCTCCTCGTTTGATGACATCTACAACAAACTAAGACTGTTGGAAGATGAAACTCTTTCAGCACATGGTAGCAAACCTAGCACCAGCAACATGGCCTTCTTCTCTCATAGTGAAGGTCAATTCAATCAGAAGGACTCTTTTATGCATCCAGTTACTGGATCATCATTTGTCAGCGCTGGAACAAGTCCTGTCAACGTCTCCTTTTCAGACGCTGACACATTCATGAATGACTCCCCAAGAGTTAAACCTACTGGTTTGGATTTAGATACTGTGTGTGCTTACATTGCTTCTTTGCCCAATGGTTCAGTGATTACATATGAGGACCTTGAGCAGATAAGTGATGAGCACTTGGAAGAGATGGACATCAAGTGGAACATGGCTCTTGCTAGTATAAGAGCAAATAGGTGGAATAGAAGGTTCAAGAAGAAGATGACCTTCAATGCTAACGACACAGCTGGATTTGATAAATCCAAAGTTGAATGCTACAACTGTCATCGTATGGGACACTTCATGAGGGAATGCAGATCTCCTAGAAGATCTAATGCTGGTAAACCCTCAAGTCAGATTATTAAAGCTCAAGATTCCAAAGCCATGGTTGCAGTTCAAGGAATTGATGGTACTGGATGGGATTGGAGCTATCTGGCTAAGAATGCTGAAGAGGACAAAGCTTTGGTTGCTGATATTGAAGAAGAAGAGCATGTTGAATATGCTCTCATGGCACACTCCTCCTCTTCATCTGATAATGAGGTATATGATGATGCTTTTTGTAGCAAAGGTTGTAGGTTAAACACTGATAGACTTAACAAAGAGGTGTTAAAACTAAAAGATGATATGAGCACTGAAAGGTGTAAATTGTCCAATTACCAACTAGCTCTTACTGAAACTGAGAAAACCGTTTTTGAATACAAGAAAATGGAATTTGATTTAAAAGATAAGATAAATATCTTAAAACATGAGCTAGAGGGTAGTATGGATATTAGAAATATCATGACAAAGGTCAATAGAGACCTACAGGCTAAGTTAGATGAGGCCATTAAGAATAAAGATAATGTTGACCTCAAGATTCAAAGATTTGATAGAGCCACCCAAACCCTAGGAGACTGTGTAGCTAAACAAAGGGATCCTAAGGACATGACTGGGATTGGGATGAATGATTACTCTCTGGTTCCACCACCAGCTGGTGACTTCTATGGTGTCCTTAGAAAGGATTTAGATTGGACTGGTATACCAGAATGCCAAGAAGAGGAATTCATCCCTCCACCAAGAGTTGTCACTCCAGTGGAAGAGTATCAACAAAAACTGACTGACATAAATGAGTGGAAGAAAGCTAACCCTACTTTATTTGTTAAGGGAGGTTTGCTATGTGAAAGTCCCAATGAATCACCACCCATTAAGGTTACTCATCCAGTCACTGGTAAAGCTGTTGACCTAGGCTCCAACACTGTTAGAAGACCTACCATTAAATATGCAGAGATGTATAGGAATATTAGGTCACCCAAGAGCCAAGTTAACAATCATGGAACAGGTTTCTTCTCTTCTAGACCTAAGAGTGTGTCTAAGAAAGCCTGTTACACTTGTGGTAGCTTTTCACATTTGGCATAAAAGTGTGTCAACGCTCCCAAAGCCAGCGCTGATAGGAACAATTTCAGCGCTGATAGGAAGAAAGTCAACGTTGTTAGGAAGTCAAACGTTGTCAGACCCAAACCTTGTGTGCAGCAAAGTCCACAAGTGATTAGACCTGCCCCATTCTTCTCTAGAAGGTCTAACACTCATGGACAAAGACCTTTTCAAAAGACAAACACCTGGTCAAATACGCAATGGGTTCCTGTAGCAAACCCTAGGTTCAACGCTGACAAGGGTAATTTCAGCGTTGACAGGACAAAATCCAACGCTGACAGAAACGTGACCAGACCTAAATATTTGCAGCCACAAGGTAAGGGGTCTAAAGCTTCTTCAAGCTTAACATGGAGACCCAAGAAAGATCAAAACCCTAATAATAATGGAATTTCAATGACTTGCAATAGATTTAATTACATTTCAAAGGTCATTACAAAACCAATTGGGGTTAACTGGGTATTTCATCCTAAAAAGGATGAGAATGGGGTTGTTGTGAGAACTAAGTCTGTTCTTATTGAACAACCAGACGAATCCAAGTCTTCTGAGACTTGGGTTCCCAAAGAAAACTAATTTGTTTTCTTTATGTGCAGGGCATTCAAAGACAAATCAATGACTATGGATATTGGGATAGTGGATGCTCAAGGCACATGACAGGGAAGGAAGACTATCTGACGAGCTTCACTCCTATTAAAGATGGTGATAAGGTATACTTTGGAGGGGGCTATGGCACTATTACAGGCAAAGGAACCCTTCTCACCAATAATCTGCGTTTTGAGAACGTCTTCCTGGTAAAAGAACTGGATTATAATCTGTTTAGTGTATCAGAAGTTTGTGATAACAAAAATAAGGTTCTTTTCACTGATACTGAGTGTTTGGTGTTAAGCAAGGATTTTAAAATCCCTGATGAGAAGTATATTGAGTATAGAACACCTAGGCATAAGGACATATATAATGTGAATTTAAATGGGATTAAAGTAAATACAAATATGTCTTGTTTTTATGCTAAGGCCTCAGTAGATGAAAGTAATTTGTGGCACAGGAGACTAGGGCACATAAATTTTAAAAATATAAATAGACTTGTGAGGCTTGGTTTAGTTGATGGTTTGCCTGAGAAGGCCTTCCATAATGACCACTCTTGTGTTGCATGTCTTAAAGGCAAGCAGCACAAGGTCTCATTCAAGTCCAAGCAGGTGCATACTAGTTCCAGACCTCTTCATATGCTTCACATGGACCTCTTTGGTCCAACAAATATAGAGAGTTTGAATGGCAAGTCATATTGTTTTGTTGTCACTGATGACTTTTCTAGGTTTACTTGGACATTCTTTCTAGCTATGAAGAGTGACACAGCTGATGTTCTTATTGAATTTATCACTCAAATTGAGAAAAGGTCTGGCAATGAGGTTAAGATACTTAGGAGTGATAATGGTGGAGAATTTAGGAACAAGAAGCTAGATGATTTTTGTGCCAGGAAAGGAATTACTAGGCAATTCAGTATTGCAAGAACTCCACAACAAAATGGGGTTGCTGAAAGGAAAAATAGAACCCTAATTGAAGCAGCCAGAACAATGTTGGCTGATGCTCACTTTCCTATAGCCTTTTGGGCTGAGGCTGTTAATACAGCATGCTATGTGCAAAATAGAGCATTGGTTAACAAAATTCAGAACAAAACACCTTATGAGTTACTTTGGGGAAGAAAACCTAATATTGGTTTTCTCAGACCTTTTGGATGTCATGTAGTAGTCCTAGATACTAGTGATGCCTTAGGTAAATTTAGTGCAAAAGGTGATGAAGGTTACTTCATGGGGTATTCAGTCCAGAGCAAGGGTAATAGGGTTTATCTTAAAGAGGACAAACGTATTGTTGAGAGAGTACATGTTAGGTTCTTAGAGAATAAACCTAGTGATCCTGAAAGTGGTCCTAATTGGTTGTTTGATTTGGAACCCTTATCTAGAACTTTAAATTATATGCCTGTCACTAATCCAGACATTGTGAAGGTAACTTCAAATGTTGTGGAGGAACAAGTTGTTAATGTTTCAGGTACACAGGTTCATGAGAAGGTTGGATCACAAGCAGAAAAGCCATCTCCTACATTTGAATATGTCATAATTCCCATTTGGACAAATGCTTTTGTTGTTGCTGCTGCTGGACAAGATAATGGTGGTCTCCAAATACCACCAGATACAAACATGCATAGTTCTTCAGGCGCTGACAAAGGCAAATCTAGCGCTGACAAGACCAATTTAGACGTTGATGGCTCAGACGTTGACAACAACAGTTCAAGCGTTGTCAGCCCAAGCGCTGACAAACAAGGTTCAGACGTTGACAACACCTTTGCACATCTTTTCTCTTCCACTTTTGAACAAGGAGGACCTTCCAACGTTTATGAAGAGATTCCTGTTGATCAAAGAGAGTCTGATGAAGAAGATATTGGCAACATGGAGCGTGAAGTTGAGGACACCAGACTTTTTGAAGGAGGAGTTCTCACTTCCACAATGAAGAATCACCCCACATCTCAGATCATTGGTGATATTATGACTCCAGTTCAGACCAGAAGATCTCACCAAGGTCTTGGTGGGTTTATTGCCAATATACACAAGAAGGTTGATACCCCTCTTGTGCAAGCATGTTTGTTTGCATGTTTTCTGTCACAAGAAGAACCCAAGAAGATATTTGATGCTCTCAAAGAACCAAGTTGGGTGGAAGCAATGCAGGATGAGCTTCACCAATTTGCAATTCAGGATGTTTGGGAGCTGGTTGATTGTCCTAGATATGTCAGACCTATAGGGACAAGATGGGTTCTCAGGAACAAAAGAGATGAAAGAGGTATTGTGGTCAGAAACAAGGCAAGGTTAGTGGCTCAAGGTTATACACAAGAGGAGGGGATAGACTATGAGGAGGTCTTTGCACCAGTTGCAAGGATTGAAGCTATTAGGATTTTTCTAGCCTATGCATCTTGCATGGGCTTCACAGTCTATCAAATGGATGTCAAAAGTGCATTCTTGTATGGCACCATTGTTGAGGAAGTATATGTCATGCAGCCTCCTGGTTTTGAGGATCCAGAGCATCCAGATAAAGTGTATAGAGTCAAAAAGGCAATGTATGGCCTTCATCAAGCCCCTAGAGCATGGTATGGTACTCTGTCTACCTATTTGGTGGACAATGGATTCAAGAGGGGCACCACAGATCAGACACTATTTACAAAGAAGAAAGGCAAAGATGTGTTGCTTGTACAGGTCTATGTTGATGATATCATTTTTGGGTCTACTGATCCAAAGATGAGTGAGGATTTCTCCAAGCTTATGACAGACAAATTCAAGATGAGTGCTATGGGGGAGATGAACTTCTTTCTTGGTTTACAAGTTCAGCAGAAAGAAGATGGTATCTTCATCTCCCAGGATAAATATGTTGCTGAAATCTTGAAGAAGTTTGGCTTTTCTCCACATGAAAAGAGGGCTACTACTCCTATGGATAGAGAACACCCTTGGGGAAAGATTGGAGATGGGAAAGATGTTGATGTCAGGCATTATAGATCCATGATTGGATCCTTGATGTATCTTACTGCTTCCAGACCTGATATCATGTTTGCTGTGTGTGCTTGTGCACGCCATCAAGTGACTCCCAAAGAATGTCACCTTTATGCTGTGAAGAGGATCTTTAGGTATCTAAGATGCTTCCCAAGTCTTGGTTTGTGGTACCCAAAGGTGTAACACCCCCAAATTTATACAACTCAGTACAACGGAAGACTAGTTGGTGTTACGGGATAGCACATTACTCACATCATAGACAACGCATAAAAATTGCGTCGTTCATTAATAAATCATTTCCATTCATAAACATCAAAGTTACATCGGTCCCAAGTCATTACATTTCATACAAAAGTTTTACAAAGTGTTTGAATGGAAAAATATTGTTTAAGTGCGGGCCATGAATTCTTGTTGTCTTCCCGAGAATTACCTTCAAGTACCTGAGATAAAACATGTTAAAAGAAAAGGTCAGCGATAACGCCGAGTGAATTCATAGAGTTTAATAAATTCCATCAATATAATATTAGTATAATAGTATTACTGAAAATCATTTTATACAAATCGTTTTGATAGCCCATGAAATGGCCAAAATCATTTTATACAAATCCTCATCGAAAATCATAATATAGGCATTTGCCTTAAAAATCATTATACGAGCCAATGTCGTAAAAACATCGTACAATACGTTTTGCAACGTTGTATAGATTAAATAAAAACCGTTACATGAATATGGTTATAAAAACCAAAACACGAACATAATATCAGTAGTATGACCCTGTATTGCAAGTCAGGCAATACATCGTAATTAGAAGCGTCTAGTAATATTTCGGTGATTTGGATTATTATAAGCCGCATGACATTGTTACCTTACTAAACCAACAACGGGTAGCTAACCCGATACCAATTTTGCCCATCTAAAGTAGCGTGTCGTCACAAAGGTCACGCTATGGAAATCTTCTCATACATAAATTCGCTTACCAATCAATGTGGCACGACGGGGATCAACCGTTAAGGCGCGAACTGGGGTGATCGTCCCCAAATAGTACTATTAAATGCATAAGTGTCTACCAACTCCCGGTAGTTCACAATTCATGCTAATGGGACTTTTAGTGACATAACCTAACTTTAATAATCCATTTAATTTCATCTATCGGGTCCTTTAATCATTTATTGGGTCATACAATCGGGTCATTCAATCATTTGGGTCCAAAATCAATAAACAAACAATCGGGAAAAATGGTGTCCTATTTAATAAAAACTGACATGTTATCTCCCTCGCGGGTTTATAAAACATTTATAAAAACATTTAAAAGAGTGCGAGGCTATGAACTTGAAGGTCTACGTGATTAATGGCCTATTCTATATCATGGATTTGGTGGATTTAGATGGTTGATTTAGATGATAATCATAAGGAAATGAAGGAAAGAGATGAAGGATTAGAGAGAGAAAGGAGAGAAAAGGGGAAAGGTAGAGAGAGAAAGTTAAGATCAATAATGATTAATGTGTCAAATGGTAATCAACAACCCCTCCTAACATGCTAGGAGGGGATATATATATAGCCCACCCTACATGTGGGCTATATGGACCATACATAAAGTAAATAGATCACGAGCCCATTACATAATTATCGTTGGAGCGACCGATCCTTCATAAATACGTAAAACGTATTTCCAACAATCTCCCCCTAAGGGAGGTCGCTCCAAGTTACAAAGTTCTAAATAGTATATATCTCGTGATCTATCCTAACTAAGATGTGACCGAGACTTTATTGGGAAAAACGTATTTCCAACAATCTCCCCCTAAGGGAGGTCACATCTTTTTACAAAATCTTAAACCTAGCATCTATGCTTGAGTCTTCGATCTTGTTCTTGTGAATATGCTTGATGTGATCTTTGACTTTAGTCTTGAGCATGTTTCCTTGCCTTGACCTTGTGCATTCTTCACTTGTGATATTTGCCTCATTGTGACTTCATGTTCCACATACTTATACTTTTAAATTCTTGAAAGCTTCAGAGTTTGATACAGCGGAAGACTTGACCTTCAGGCTTTCTTGAATTTGTTGAAGTACTAATTGTATGTAGTATAAGCATGTGGTGACGACTTCTTCTGGATTGTACACCGCAATGCCACCTTCTTGTTACGCTGCATAAGACAGTTAGCAACAAAACAATATACACGGATGAAATGGCCTTGAACATTTCATTCTAATTCGGTAGCAATTTACCTCCGGTCGGTGAAGACCGTTGGACGATATTAAATATCGTACTTGTGGCAGGTAGTTTCAATAAAGAACCTCCTTGACAAGATTTCGCGGGTAAACCCGTTCTCTTTACTCGACCGTCCAAAGCTGACTGCGAACGTAAAGAGTGAATCATTTGGATAATATTATCCGCATGATTTGAAGCCGTCAATTCATGTTCCTGGAACAAGTGAAGTTCAATTAAGAACCGCACCATCGTTGCTTTCCAGTTGTCACTAGCTTGATTCATAAAGAATCTTGCAAGTTACCTACCAAGTGCTGTTTGATGTTAACACTAGAAGGATTCCCATCTTCATTGTAAATACTTTCGTATTACTCGGATGTTCAGGCAAGATCATGAAGATTTTGCGTAGGACTCTTAAAATCTTTCTTACTTTTCACAATGTGTGAAGAAGCAAGGAAATATGAAAGTGTGTCCTAATGAGATATTTGATGATCTCAAATGGCTCTAGACTCGATCGTGCATTTTGGATTTTTAGTGATCGGAGGCTGGAGAGGAGTGCCACCTTTTCAATACCAATTTATTCGGAGTGAATAAATTAATAGATAATGTGTTGATCTCCGTGTGATTAAAACAAATACCTTTTGAGAGATATTTGAGTTAGCTGGGAAGGGTTGTGCATTGCATCACTGGGTCCATGACGTCTTTCTTCAATATCGAGAATCATTAACAAAAATGATCTCAATAACATATGTATTGACCCGGTTTCTGCCTAAAGTTGTAAGGAGGGCTTCTTTCTTTACACCCTTTATCTTTACAATTCTTTTTCATTCTTCAACCCCTTCAATGCTTACCAATACGTCATCACTAGCACCTTGTTGTGATTGTTCCAGTGCTAACTTAAGTACTTGGTCGGCATTCAGCTACGTTCACAATCTTTCTCCATCTTTCCTAAGGACTACTATTTCTAGCTATGGAATGTCCTTGGGAAGATTCCTCCGGTTCTAGAGAAATCATTGGACTTTAACCTATCCTACCATCCTTATGTCACCACAATCTTCACCGTCGTGAATAGAGATGTTTTGGGTAAGTGTATGTCACCATGAAATCCATTTTGAAGTGCAAATCCATTTTGCTCCCCCTTAACATATGCTACGATATCCGAAAACATTTTGCACATGTCGGGATGAGCTATCACGTTAAGTCAAACCATTTATGATTGATCATATCCCATATTAAATCACATTTTCTCCCCCATATTAAAAATATTAACCCAATCGATGTTTTTAATATCAATTGATTTAATAGCATTTTAAGAAAATTTGGGAAGAAAAATGCAAGTCCAATTATCTTCATGAATTACACAAGCTCCCCCTCAAATTAATGAGGGTGTGCTGAAACGTAAATTAAATACCTTTAAACACAAGTGTAAGGTATTCATTACGTGCAAAGATCATATATGATAATGAATTCACAAGATTAGCAATTTACGAGGTTGGACCTGAATGATGGAGAACATCATATGAAAGATTCACATGGTTCTTGTTCACGAATGTTGGTCTCCTCGTCACGTTCCCGAGAAAATTAATTCCCGTTGTTGAGTCAAAGCTTTCCGGTGAAATGCTTGACTTGATTATGAAAAGCGGGTTACTATCTGAAATAATAGCAAACCATATGGAGCATGTTTTAAATCTTTTAAACTTCTGCTCGAACTTTATTTACAACCCCGTGTCATTATTGAATGACATTTCTAGGTTCGTAAATATTATCGATTCCAGAAGACATGCTCGTTTTATCAAAACGTTTTTGAACACACAATTTTGAAAGATTTAGAAAAACCTTTTGAGAAATTCTCGAAAAATTGTGTTCAAAGTTTTGAAAAACAATTACTTGAGCTTAAGATGTTGAATATCTTAAAAGCGAGCTCAAGTCCGAGAAGTTGTGAACTTCCCGTTGTTAAGGATAAGTTACCATCGGCGATAAACTTTCCTTTTATCTGAAGGACGAGTCCTAAGCTGACATTTACTTAGAAGTCGTGTTCATGAGCTTGAAAACTTTGACTGTTTTAACGGAAAGCTCATGATCGAGAAAGGTTAATTTCTCGTTACGAGGAAAAGTTCTCTTATTTAAAAGATACACTTTCCTTTCTGAGCTTAAAACTTCGAATGTTTTAATACAAGCTCATGACCGAGAAAGGTGAATTTCTCGTTAAGAGGATAAGTTATCATAAAAGATAATCTTTCCTTTATTTTAAGTTCGAGTTACAGTCTGACATTTAACTGTAAGTCATTGTGCATGAGCTTAAAAAACCTCGAATGTTTTTAATTGTAGCTCATGCCCGAGAAAACTTAATTTCTCTTTGTTAGGATAAGTTTATCATCGGCGATAAACTTTCCTTTCTTTGATGCACGGGTTACCATCTGATATTTAATGATAAACCATTTACACGAGCTTAAAACCTTTGAATGGTTTTAAGGTAAGCTCGTGTCCAAGAAAACTTAATTTCTTGTTAAGAGGGTAAGTTATCGTTGCGTGGATAAACTTCCCTGTCTCTGAAGTCCGGGTCGTCGTCTGTCATTTAACGAGGAGCCATTATGCATGAGCTTAAAAACTTGGAATGTTTTTTATATAAGCTCATGCCCGAGAAAAATGAATTTCCCGTTTTTAGGATAAGTCATCATAGGGATGAACTTTCCTGTCTTTGAAGATCGAGTTACAGTCTGTTATGTGACTGTAAGTCCTTGTTTGCAGCTTAACCATGAATCCCCTGAGACATTTGTTTCTCTGATATCTGCTTCTTCAGCAACCAAACTCTAAGAGTGTCCTTAGTTGAACGGTACACAACGATTGGACCGCTTCGTTCTTTTGGAACATCAACTTTGGTACCTGCAATCTCATTAGGAATTTGCATGCTTTGACGTGGGTTAGCAATATCAATTATAGAAGCACATGGGGGTTCACAGTTGGCTTTACTTGTTTCAGAGGCGACCTGAGTAGATGATTCACTAGTCTTGGCTAGCAAACGTTTCCTTTTATAGAAAACCTTAAGTTTAGGCGTAAGTGAAGTATCATCTTTATCAGTTTCCTCCCTAGTAGACTTAGTAGAATCGGAGACTATCCTAGTTAAAGGGCACTCGTTTCCTTCAATAGTGAAAGTTCTACCAGTGGGGCGCCACATTTTACCAAAGGGTTTGATTTTAGCGACCCACTGGGATTTAAGTCTAGCACGGGAGTTCACCTCATTAAGCAATTTTTTGATACAAGCATCATGATTTGCCGTAAAGACACATTTTCTACATGTTTTACAAGTAGCATATTTAATGTCCGAGTAAGATCTAGAATCCCTAGATGATTGATTGATGCTCCTAGGATTGGACATGCTACGGTTAGCAGTGTTGGGTAAACTAGAAGGCATCTGACTAGGTTTGAAATTTCTATCTCTTACATGTGTCTTTTGCTTAGCTTCCCTAAGATCAGATTCATGGCAAACGTCATTTGAACTAGTTCTAGACGTGGTCTTGGTATTTTTAGGGAAACTAGAGGCAATCATATGATTTGGTCTTGCTAAAGCTGGAGTGATCACATTGGGCCTAGTTGCTGGAGTGTCTGGTCTAGAAAGATGAACCAAATCAACTTGGGAGGCAAACCGCGGTCTCGAGGATTGTGGTCGCTCGGATCTAAATGCTGTAGGTTGTCTGACAATCGGTTGTCTGACGAACTGATTTGTAGGCGGTTTCCCCAAGATTGATGGTTTTTCAAGCTTAGTGTCCACACTAGGTCCTTTACTTTTCCTTAACTCGTTTTTCAACGCAGCTATAGCAAAAACCTTTTCCTGTACTTGGGCCTTTAAAGTCTCATTCTCTTTGAGCAAGTTATCTTGGGATGCCAACTTAGATTCAAGCAGTTGAATTTGTTTCAAAAGATTATCCTTTTCAGCTTTAGAATCTAGAACAGTTTGATCCAATTTTCTTTCAAGAACAACGTTTGACTTTTCAAGTTTTTCAAAATATGTTTCAAATTTGTCCGTTTTCTTAGAAAATTCAAGTTTGGCATCCTCAAGATCTTTAGATTGCCGAGCTACGATCGTTTCGAGCTCTTTAATCTTAGAATCAGAATCAGTTAACGAGGCGGTTATAAAGCATTTATCATGATGAACTATAGCATTTTGAACACTTTCTCCCCCATTATGACTCACATCGGATGAATCAGAAGTGGTATTTCTATCACTCTTGTCCATCCCATGTTTGTCATAATTAGGTTCAGAATGCTCAATATGCGGCATGTCATCAGCATATACATCATAACCAACATCACATTGTACCATGTTTGCAGGCTCTTCGTCATAAATGGGTAAGGTGTCATCCAGAGAAATCTCGTGAACATTCCCTGACGTGCCACTGGCATCATGTTGTCCTCCTGATTCTGTGCTCTTGGCATCGTTAGGCTCCAAGTTTTCAATCGTATGACCAGTTTTCTCTTGCATCGAAGAGTCTTGCACGCCATTATCATACCCTTGTTGAAGTCGAGATCTTTCATAAATCGAAGACGAGACCGATGACATGAGTTTCAAAATCGTATCACGGAAAACTCGAAGCTCGGTATGTGTATCTCGAAGAAATGATTGGCAAATCACTGAACTTTCAGGCTTGATGATATTGAATTGGAAGAAAGGCGTGAGGTGTGTCACAAGAGCCTTATATGCAAGAGTCGATGCAGAGTGATTAAAGTTGTTATGGTTGAGTTGCTCGGCGAGTTGGGTCAAAGTGGTAAAAATGGAGTCGATGAATATATGACGATCTTGTCCAAAGATTGTCACAAATTCGCTCCCTCCTTGAATCCTCGAAAGAGTGACAAGATGATACTGGAGTATTTGAAAGGAGGTGATGCCACTTTTCCTAACTTCGTTTTGCCTGAAATACAACTCTCCCTTTTGACATGTCGAATCGAACGAATCCATTAAAGATCGATTAAGAATGACAGGGATGTTGTTGTTGTCTGGATTATACAATTCGACTCGGCTCAAAAATTGTTATCGGCTCAAACGATTATGAATAAAACCCGATCAAAAATCCGTAATTGCTAAAAATATATCCCGTCACTTTCACTCGTAATTTTGACTTCAAATCCGGCCAGAAAAGAAACTAAAAAAAATTAATTTTAAAATATGTAAATATACTTAATGCCTTAACTAAAATTAATTTTTTAAAAATATCTAAATATAATTAAGTTTAAAATATATAAAGATACTAAAAAAATTATAAATATACGTAATATCTTCAACAAAAACGTAATGGTTTACTGTAAAAAAAAAACGTGTACACAATTGCCTAGTTAAAACTTAACTGAAATAGAAAAGGAAATAATAAAAAATATGATCTTGGTTCCTCCGCCCAGTCAAAGGGTAACTTCGTTATCTCCGTCAAAAGGTTGCACGTGGCCCAAGCATAGAAGGTCCACCGCCCCACTTGCTATTCTTTGTTATATCCGCCCAATATATTAAACCGTTTATTTCTCTTTCTTTGACTAAATCACACAAAGCAAAAAAACACTCGTCTCTCCTCCGTCTGACTTCTTCTCTCTCCCACCTAAATCTAATCTCTCTCTCTCACACAAAAACAGTAACAAAAGCAGCCTCCTTTTCACAATCAAACCAGTTTGAATCAACTAGAAGTACAAGAGCAACAACAAGATCGTGTAAAAAAAAACGGTCTCGGGTAGGTTCTTTAAAATTTAATGTTTTTGAGTCTCTCTCTCTTCTGTAGAGTCTTTCTGTGTGTGTCAGTTTGGTAAAGAGTTTTGAGTTGAAAGTGAGGGGTTTGTTTTGTATTGTGAGGGTTTTTTGGGTTTTGATGGGTTTTGATGGGATGTAAGGTGTCAAGGGCTAACAGAGAGAGGTGTTGTGAGGGTGTGACGAGGGTCGTGTTGGAGTCTGGGAGGATGTGTGTCTTGGTTTTTGTTTTCAGAATGAAGTCGAGTCAATTATGAGTGTTGGAGTCGAGTCAAATTGATCTAGTAATAAAGACTGAGTCAAGTTGTGAGTCTGTTTTGAGTTAAAGTGACAAGGGAATAGGGTCTGAGTGTCGAGAGAAGAGAAGTCTGGTGTGGTTTGTAACTTGACGAGAGGTCTGTTTGTAAATAAGTGGGTCGAGAGTCTTTGATGGGTGTCGGTGAGGGAGTCAGTCGAGGGAATAAGGTGAGGGTGTTTGTGTGAGTGTTGAGTGAGGGTCGAAAGATGTGTCGAGGATGAGGGTTTGGGAGGGAGTCTGTGACGAGGGTTTGGGTGTGTCTGAGTTTGGGTCTGTTTTTAGTCGATGGGTGTAACGAGAGAGTTGAGTCGTGAGGGTTTGTGGGAGGGTTGTGAGATCGAGTCAGTTTGTTGGGGTGAGTCGAGAGGGTGTAAGGGGACGAGAGTCTTGGGTGAGGGTAAAAAGAGAGAGTGTGGGTGGGTAAATTGTGTGTAGTTGGGTCTGTTTGGGTTAAGGGTCGAGGGTGTGTGAGTGGTTCGTGATAGGGGAGTGATGTGAGTGGAGTCCGAGAGGGTGGGTCGAAGGGGAGTTGGGTCTAATTGATACGAGGGTGTTTGAGGGAGTTGTGAGTTTTATGTTTGAGTCAGTAAAGAAGATTTTGAGTGAGTATCGAGTCGAAGGTCTTGTTTTGTGTTAGTCTCGAGGGAATGAGTCTATTCAAAAGACGATGATTTGCCCGTTGAGTTTGAATATGGTTGCTTCATTCGGAAGAGTTCCGAATCGGAACTTTTTTCTTGATCCGGAAGTTCTTGGTTCGGAAGTTCTTGATCCGGAACTTCTTGATCCGGAACTTTTGGCTTGATCCGGAAGTTCTTGGTTCGGAAGTTCTTGGTTCGGAAGTTTGCTTGATCCGGAACTTCTTGATCCGGAACTTCTTGGTTCGGATGTTGTTGATTCGGAACTTTTGGCTCACTCGAAAAAATTCTTCACCCGGAACTTTTGTATCAGAATTGTTGGACAAAATTTGGACAGTTTTGATGGACCAAGATGGACAGAAAGGTTTGACAGATTAGGTAGTTTGGCCAAAAAATTGACAGAAAAATATATAAAAAAACAGATTATAAAAAAAATAGAATAATTGAAAAAATTATAGAACACTGTATGAAAAAAACTGGATAAAAAAAAAACGAAAATGGATAAACGAAAATCAATAGTAATAAAAAAAAATTAAAGTAGTAAAATTGATTAAAAAATAAAAAAGGATAAAATTATTTCAATTTAAGAAATTCAAACAAAAAAAACAATCAAAATAGAATGATTTAAACAAAACAAAAAAAATACAAAATTAAAAATAAAAAAAAATAAAAAAAAATAAAAAAATAAAAACACAAACTTTTATAAAAAACACCAACTTTTTATAAAAACACAAACTTTTTAAGATTTTATAAAGAAATTTTTGATTTTTATATAAAAATTTGTGATTTTTTATATAAAAAATAAGTAAATTTGAAGATTTGATATGATTTAACACATAAAAACACAAACTTTTTATAAAAAATACAAACTTTTTAATATTTAAGCATAATTAAATCAAAACCCACCAAAATCAAAAAGAAATAAAACAAGAATAAACCAAACTAACCATGGCTCTTGATACCAATTGAAGGTCTACGTGATTAATGGCCTATTCTATATCATGGATTTGGTGGATTTAGATGGTTGATTTAGATGATAATCATAAGGAAATGAAGGAAAGAGATGAAGGATTAGAGAGAGAAAGGAGAGAAAAGGGGAAAGGTAGAGAGAGAAAGTTAAGATCAATAATGATTAATGTGTCAAATGGTAATCAACAACCCCTCCTAACATGCTAGGAGGGGATATATATATAGCCCACCCTACATGTGGGCTATATGGACCATACATAAAGTAAATAGATCACGAGCCCATTACATAATTATCGTTGGAGCGACCGATCCTTCATAAATACGTAAAACGTATTTCCAACAGAACTCACGTTGATGTGGGAAGGCGGGTTATCGGCAACTCGGACGTACGGTACGTGCTTCAATCACGGAAACCTAGACAAATAATACTCGGTCTTAGACGTTTGTCCAATGACTTTATAAAAATATCAATTATGTATACATATGATGATTATATATATATGATGATCAAGTGGGTTTACATATTCTCGTTTACTCATTTTTGTGTTATGTGTCGGTAACGTTTATACTAGTTCACTAGTTTTACCTATTTATGTATTTTAAGTCCAATAAACTTATTATAAGTTATTTAACTTATTTTAATCCATTTTGTACTTTTATTATCAGTACATACACTTTCAAGTTGGGCCCAAATGGGTTAAGCCCAATAAGTTCTTTTTATGGGTGTTTATCTTATTTAGTCCAATTATTAGCCCAAGTATTAGTCCAATATGTTTACTTAGCTCGTTAATGTCCGTATGCCCTATAGTTCGGGTTTTATCGGTTTTACTTGTTATACATGTCTATATATCAGTATATAAGTTTTATAAAGTTTTCATTAGACGGGTCCAACCATCTAAGTTTTATTTAACAAAACAGTTAATTTTACGGCAATAGCCGAAAAAGTCGTAAAAATCATGTTTATAGTTTTTATTACTTATAAACATTATTTCACCACGATTTATATAATTTATCCATTTGATTAACCTTTTATATATATTTATATAAATAAGTTTTATAAGTTAGTGGGTTTTTATTTTACATTTTATATATTAAAATGTGAGTGCTTATATAATAGTAATATTCTTTAATTTCCAAAAATATGATTTTTAAATTCATCTTCACCAAAACTGCCATATCTTGAGTTCTATATGGAGATATAAGCTCAAATGTTTATCACATAAACTACATGATATTTTCTACATTTAACTCTTCTATAGCTACGGTTGAATCATCCTTTAAGTATTTTCTAAAAATCGTCCAAAACAGTAACTTCAGATTTATACCCTAAACTTGTTTTGATCATATCTCACTCATTATTTTGATTCCATTGCATGGCCAACTCTCACATGTGTACAAGACCCATAGCTTACTGTAAATCCATTTTACTTCATCATTTTATCAGTCTAACATGTGGTTCTTTACTGTTTTTATACAGCCTATCATTTAAACAAGATTTACCCATTTTTACTTATAGTTTTTCATCTTTTTATCCATGATTATCAACAACAAATCCCCACATAACATTTTTATCATCATATAATCATCATAAATATATACAATAGGAAATAAAATACATGTTTACATAATCAAAATAACAAGAAGATGAGGAGGACAATCTTTATACCACCATGATGATGTAGGTTGTGAACAAAACATGGATTTTGATGGAGATACTTGTGATGCACCAAGACCTTCTTCATGACCACCAATCTTTATAAACTCCTTGTGTAAAATCAGCCATAATACTCCATAGAAACTCCTCCTTGGATGTTATAACTTTCACCAGTCAATAGGGCTTCAAAAGGACTTCAACATGTATATGAATAACATGGGATTTTGTGGTTAATTTTGATCAAATGAGGGTGTTCTTGGGGAGGATGGGACGAACTAGGTGAGAGAGTTGAGAGGATTTTGAGGGTGGTTTGCATGTAAGAAATGAGAATGGTGGTATTAGCTAGTTGGTTTTGGAAGTGGAAAGCTTACATTGTAAGCTTACTTACATGTGTAAGATTTGGTAGCTAAACTTGACACATCAAGTGTTAAGTTGTGTTGTGTTGGCCGGTTTTGATGGGGGTGGGACAAGTGTCCCACTTGTCTCATCCCCATTTAATTACGGGTACTCCTCGATTCTAGTTTCCTCGATTTGCGTGCCCTCGGGTCGTTTTACGAAAAACGTTTTTATAAATTATGAATCAACGGCACAAAACGAATCCAATAAAAATTGTTTCATCAAAAACGGAGTTCGAAAACGTAAATACGTAATCCTAAGGTTTCCGGTTTAGTCTTAAAGGACGTTAAAATAAAATCGTAAGTCCTAATCTCTTCTCGTAAATTTGTGAGTTTATGAACCAACACAAATTTAAAACTCCAAAATAATATTTACAGATAAATTTATTTTCTGAAATGTCGGACTGTCACCAAGGACGGTGTATGTAAACGTAAGCACGTAACGTTGAATCCTCTGGTTTAGACGTAGTCGATGCTACTCCAAGACTTAAATCCAAATTTCTTCCCAAAAATAAGTGAGTTCATATTGTAATGTTAAAATAATATTTTCAAATAATATTTGAGAATAAAATATCAATCGTAAATTGACGGATTGTCACAAAAGGATTCACCATTGGAGCTGATTGCATATTCAGACAGTGATTATGGAGGTGATAAGTTTGATAGAAAATCCACAACTAGTGGATGTCAGTTTCTTGGGAGCAGGTTAATATCTTGGCAATGCAAGAAACAAACAGTGGTGGCTAATTCTACAACTGAAGCAGAGTATGTGGTTGCAGCAGCATGTTGTGGTCAAGTGTTGTGGATTCAGAACCAGCTGTTGGACTATGGGTATAATTTCATGCATACTAAGATATTTGTTGACAATAATAGTACTTTATGCATCATTAAGAATCCTGTACATCATTCTAAAACTAAACACATAGAAATTAGACATCATTTTATAAGAGATTGCTTTGAGAAAGGTTTAATACAACCAGATAGGGTTGACACTGAGGAAAATGTGTCAGATTTATTAACTAAACCTTTTGATACTGGAAGATTTCAATACTTGGTAACAAGTATTGGAATGGTTAATCTCACTTAATATGTGTTTTGGATTCTTTTTGTAAAAGTATGTACAGGATGATGCATTATTATTACTGGTCTTATTGATGATTTAGATTTTCCACTATATTTTTCTAACACTGACAAAGGTTGTTTGAACACTGATAAGTGTTTTTGCAACGTTGTCAGCAATATAATTTTCTAACGCTGACAAAGCTTCCTTCAACGCTGTTGTGTTTTATCGGGGCGTTGTCAGCAACAATGTTAGTTTTGTGGTTTTCAATCTAAATGTGCAGATGGTGTTAGCAGTATACCATTGGATACAGAGTTGCTTATGGATCAATGGAGAAGCATTTGGACAAGTTTTTATTTATGGATGATGGTTGGAATGTTTCATTCCTATTTTGACATAATTTTTTTTTTATGTTCATGCATATTTTTAGCAAACTTTTTGTATCATAGTTTAAGGGGAGGTTTTAGGAACCTTTAGGATTTTTGGGTATCCATATGATACTCTTATCACAATTCTAGATTGTGTCCACAGGTGAGTATGGGTTAGTTTTACTAAACCATGAGGCACTGTAGCATGCATAGTATATCAACTTTGATGCTGCCAAGACATTTTTGGCCTAGAATTGGTTGTGGTCTGTTGGGAGACTTGGGAATGTTTTTGATATGGGATTTACCTGGTTGTTAAGAATTTTGGTTAGCAAGGGACACTAGAGGACTGTTATGTCTATCTTGCTTATGCAAGTGTGCATAACTGTACAGTGCTTGCCGCCCTATGATAATTATCAGCTTTTGGTTATCTTCTCTAGGATAAATTACTTGTTAAGGTCATTTTTTCACTTTTTAAAACAATTTTATTTTTGGACGCTGACAAGATTTTTCCAAGCGTTGTTGTGACCAAATTGGACGCTGACATGGCTTTAGGCGAACGTTGACAAGATTATAGCCGTTGGGCGTTGATAGGTTCTTTTTGACCGTTGACACTCAATGGGACCTACCCAGTTGTTACTTTTTGACATATTTTCAAGCCGTAATTTTAGGAGTTGTTACTTTCATTAAATGCATGAGATAACTTATAACTTTTTCAATATTTTCATGATTAGTTTTTAAAAATCTTTGCCTATTTTTGGGCCAATCACATGCATTCTTTATCTCCTATAAATTTGGCTCCTATTTTTAAACAGGGTATCTATAATTCTTGTCTAACACTTTTCTCTTATCAACTTCATCTTCTACACTTCAAATTAACAGCTTTCATCAATGGCACCAAAGTTTAACTCAACAGAATTGGATTTGGGGTTCAAGTCTCAACACAACATGATTGCTTATCTTGTTGCTGATAATGATTTGTTTCCTCAATACACACAAATGGTGGCGTATTTGAACGCATCCCCTTTAATGTATGCTCTTTCTCATGCACCACTCATTCCAGTCACACACATTAAGCAGTTTTGGAACACTGTCAGTTCCTCAACAGTTAATGGAGTGACCACATTAACTTCTATTGTTCATGGGAGGTCTTGGGTGGTTACTGAGGCCTTGGTTCGTCAGGCCTTGCATCTTGATGATGCTGATGGTGTAGTCACCCTTCCCATAGGAGAAATAGAACAAGGGCTTAGGGCTTTGGGATATCCTATTCCTGATGAAGGTACTCTTAATAAGTATCATAAGCAGGAATTTCCCCCAGCCTGGAAGTACCTCATCCACATCCTCCTTCAATGTTTGAGTCCCAAATGTACTGCACACAATGAGATCAATAGATCCATTGCCAGTGCTATTGTGTGCATTGCAACAGGGCAAAAATATAACTATTCTAAAATGATTTTTGAAGGGATGTGTAAAAACAAGGGGACAAAAATGACTTTAGCTTATCCCCGTTTTCTGCAAATGATTTTTGATGCTCAAGGTTACTGTTCAAGGGATCACAATGATTTTTATAAAATCCCTGAACAAAAGAAAGCTATTTTTACAAAGATGAATTCACCACCTCTTAGAGACTTACCTTTAACCCCAACCATGCTTGCTGTTATTGCAGCAGCACAACCCCAACCAGACCCTCAACCTCACATTGACCCTCAACCACAACTTGAACCCATTCCTGAACCTTTACCCTCACCTGAACAAATGCAAATTGCCCAAGAACCCTTTGACGCTGACACATCTAATGTTGGCGTTGATGTGTCTATTTCCAACGCTGACACACAACCATCACAATCCCAAACACCCCTTAACCAACCCACATCTATCCATTCTTCCACACCATCTTCCACACCACCTGAATATAGGTTGATAAAACGCCAAAGGACTACTGGAGTGTTCTCCTCTGGTGGTCCTAGCCATGAAGCAGAAAGAACCACCACCACAAGTGTGGCTGGTGACCTGGATGAGGCTGAGTTATTGGTTCTGGCTTAGATGCTGGCCAAGGCAGTCCCACCATCATTAAGTCCTCATCCTTGCCCAATGAACCTGACTTGGGAGGTCAAATCCCCATTTCAGAAGAGGGCAGTCTGGAACCAATGACTCTTTTGGAATTGATTGTAGTCTGCATTAGCTTGCAAAAGTAAAATGCAGACTTAGTACAAATTGTCAGCTCACAAGGCCTTGAACTCAAGAAATTGAGTGATCTGGCCTTAATTTATTCCCAATAATCCTCCCCTAAACTTGATATCCACTCTTATGATCAAGTTTCAGAATAAACATTAAGAACTTGGAGGAGTCTGACAAACCTTCTCATATTGGTAATGAATAAATCTGATCAAATTCTTTGCCACGTCACTTGAATAATCTATCTCCAGCTGAGTGTCCTTCATCTTTTCCAAAACAGCCTTGGATATGAAATATTGAGCATCCACAAGTAGATACTCAGCAAACTTTGTAGAACTCAAATGGTATACACCAGCAGCTGAATATAACCTCCATTGAAGACCACTGAGGTCATCTTCAAGATCCTTCCATATTTCAGGATCTTCCTCATTTGTCCCACACATTCTTTTGAATGTGGTCCAAAGTTTTATTCCATTAGCTGAAGTTGGTGCTTCAGCCTCATACTTGGTCTCTAGTAACCTCCAAAGGTCCACCAAGTCTTCTCTATCACAACTTGCAAATAAAGATATGAGAGTGGTAAAAGTGTGTACCTCCTTGCCAAATCTTCCAATCTTCCAGAATCCACATTCATCCTCATCATAACTCACAATTGGATTCCTGGAATCTAATGGTAACACTTGCACCATATCTGAAGCTTCTAATGGGGAGAGCTTGAGGCTCTTTCTAATAACTGCTTCACTTGGATATAGTGGATTCATATCTTTTGGAAACTCAAGTTTAAATCCCTTCTTTACTGGCCTGGGAATCATCATAGCTTTCTTGATTTCCATTTCTTCTGCAAGTTGCTCCTTTCTTTCATCTGAAAGAAGTCTGAAAGTGTTTTCTTCCTGAACTTTCACCCAAATAGGATAAGCCCTATGTTCCAAATCATCAAATGTCAAAGCCTTCAACTTCTGATGTGTCCATCCAACTCCATGACATCTGAGCAACATAAAATAGAGCTCTCTTCTATCCCTTTTCAATTCTGAGAGAATATTGCTTGCATTGTGCTTCAAAATCACCTTACAATCCTTCTGAACTCTAAGAAGAAGCTCCAAACCCCATATTTGATCTGAAATGGTCAAGTCTGGATTATCCATGCAGCTTTCTTCCCAAGAATTGTACATCTGAACCACATCTGGCATGTCAAAGTCAACCTGCAATTTTAAGTCTCTCAACTTTTCCCTAGCAAGCTCATCACCATACTCAAGCCTTTCTGGTTCTATAATCATCACACTTGAGTCTGAGCTAGCTCCATCACTTTCTTCTTCAGAAGTCACAACAAATGGTGACTTTTCCTTTTCACCTTGTTCCATCATTTGTTCAGCCAATCTTCTATCAAACTCAACTTGGGCTGCATTCTTTGGAACAATTTCTTCTACCAATTTACCCTTACCCTTATCTGATGGTGCAATGGTTGGTAAGATAAATGGTAATACCTGAGTAGAAACTTCTTTGATGATTGATGATGACTGGAATACATCACCTTCATGTGCAGGTCTGTCAACGCCCAAATTTCCTCTATCAGCGCCCAAAATACTTCTATCAGCGTCCAAATTTGTCTTGTCAACGCTCAAATATTTTCCCTCAGCGCCTTGTGTAACCTCTCTCAAAATAGCTGTAAATGATAAATTTAGATTGGTTGGAGAGATTAAGGACGTATCAAAACCTGTTTGTTCCTTCAAAGTTGTAAGGGCTTCAGCAACATCCATTGATTGACCATCTTGGCTGCCCTTATCACTCAGATTTCTTTGATCTTCCTCCCCTTTGGAAGACTCCTCCATACCCCTCCTAGCATGATCACTCTCCAAAACAACAATCCTCTCCCTCAATTGCTTGAGTTCAAGGCCTTGTGAGCTGACAATTTGTACTAAGTCTGCATTTTGCTTTTGCAAGCTAATGCAGATTGCCGTCAATTCCAAAAGAGTCATTGGTTCCAGACTGCCCTCTTCTGAAATGGGGATTTGACCTCCCAAGTCAGGTTCATTGGGCAAGGATGAGGACTTAATGATGGCGGGACTTCCCTGGCCAGCATCTAAGCCAGAACCAATAGTCTCAGCCTCATCCAGGTCACCAGCCACACTTGTGGTGGTGGTTGTCTCTGCTTCATGGCTAGGACCACCAGAGGAGAACACTCCAGTAGTCCTTTGGCGTTTTATCAACCTATATTCAGGTGGTGTGGAAGATGGTGTGGAAGAATGGGTAGATGTGGGTTGGTTAAGGGGTGTTTGGGATTGTGATGGTTGTGTGTCAGCGTTGGAAATAGACACATCAACGCCAACATTAGATGTGTCAGCGTCAAAGGGTTCTTGGGCAATTTGCATTTGTTCAGGTGAGGGTAAAGGTTCAGGAATGGGTTCAAGTTGTGGTTGAGGGTCAATGTGAGGTTGAGGGTCTGGTTGGGGTTGTGCTGCTGCAATAACAGCAAGCATGGTTGGGGTTAAAGGTAAGTCTCTAAGAGGTGGTGAATTCATCTTTGTAAAAATAGCTTTCTTTTGTTCAGGGATTTTATAAAAATCATTGTGATCCCTTGAACAGTAACCTTGAGCATCAAAAATCATTTGCAGAAAACGGGGATAAGCTAAAGTCATTTTTGTCCCCTTGTTTTTACACATCCCTTCAAAAATCATTTTAGAATAGTTATATTTTTGCCCTGTTGCAATGCACACAATAGCACTGGCAATGGATCTATTGATCTCATTGTGTGCAGTACATTTGGGACTCAAACATTGAAGGAGGATGTGGATGAGGTACTTCCAGGCTGGGGGAAATTCCTGCTTATGATACTTATTAAGAGTACCTTCATCAGGAATAGGATATCCCAAAGCCCTAAGCCCTTGTTCTATTTCTCCTATGGGAAGGGTGACTACACCATCAGCATCATCAAGATGCAAGGCCTGGCGAACCAAGGCCTCAGTAACCACCAAGACCTCCCATGAACAATAGAAGTTAATGTGGTCACTCCATTAACTGTTGAGGAACTGACAGTGTTCCAAAACTGCTTAATGTGTGTGACTGGAATGAGTGGTGCATGAGAAAGAGCATACCTTAAAGGGGATGCGTTCAAATACGCCACCATTTGTGTGTATTGAGGAAACAAATCATTATCAGCAACAAGATAAGCAATCATGTTGTGTTGAGACTTGAACCCCAAATCCAATTCTGCTGAGTTAAAGTTTGGTTCCATTGATGAAAGCTGTTAATTTGAAGTGTAGAAGATGAAGTTGATAAGAGAAAAGTGTTAGACAAGAATTATAGATACCCTGTTTAAAAATAGGAGCCAAATTTATAGGAGATAAAGAATGCATGTGATTGGCCCAAAAATAGGCAAAGATTTTCAAAAACTAATCATGAAAATATTGGAAAAATTATAAGTTATCTCATGCATTTAATGAAAGTAACAACTCCTAAAATTACTGCTTGAAAATATGTCAAAAAGTAACAACTGGGTAGGTCCCATTGAGTGTCAATGGTCAAAAAGAACCTATCAACGCCCAACGACTATAATCTTGTCAACGTTCGCCTAAAGCCATGTCAGCGTCCAATTTGGTCACAACAACGCTTGGAAAAATATTGTCAGCGTCCAAAAATAAAATTGTTTTAAAAAGTGAAAAATGACCTTAACAAGTAATTTATCCTAGAGAAGATAACCAAAAGCTGATAATTATCATAGGGCGGCAAGCACTGTCCAGTTATGCACACTTGCATAAGCAAGATAGACATAACAGTCCTCTAGTGTCCCTTGCTAACCAAAATTAACAACCAAGTTACCTTATAAAATTCTTGTTACTCCCAGGTAAATCCCATATCAAAAACATTCCCAAGTCTCCCAACAGACCACAACCAATTCTAGGCCAAAAATGTCTTGGCAGCATGCAAAGTTGATATACTATGCATGCTACAGTGCCTCATGGTTTAGTATTACTAACCCATACTCACTTGTGGACACAATCTAGAATTGTGATAAGAGTATCATATGGATACCCAAAAATCCTAAAGGTTCCTAAAACCTCCCCTTAAACTATGATACAAAAAGTTTGCTAAAAATATGCATGAACATAAAAAAAAATTTATGTCAAGATAGGAATGAAACATTCCAACCATCATCCATAAATAAAAACTTGTCCAAATGCTTCTCCATTGATCCATAAGCAACTCTGTATCCAATGGTATACTGCTAACACCATCTGCACATTTAGATTGAAAACCACAAAACTAACATTGTTGCTGACAACGCCCCGATAACACACAACAGCGTTGAAGGAAGCTTTGTCAGCGTTAGACAATTATATTGCTGACAACGTTGCAAAAACACTTATCAGTGTTCAAACAACCTTTGTCAGTGTTAGAAAAATATAGTGTAAAATCTAAATCATCAATAAGACCAATAATAATAATGCATCATCCTGTACATACTTTTACAAAAAGAATCCAAAACACATATTAAGTGAGATTAACCATTCTAATACTTGTTACCAAGTATTGAAATCTTCCAGTATCAAAAGGTTTAGTTAATAAATCTGACACATTTTCCTCAGTGTCAACCCTATCTGGTTGTATTAAACCTTTCTCAAAGCAATCTCTTATAAAATGATGTCTAATTTCTATGTGTTTAGTTTTAGAATGATGTACAGGATTCTTAATTATGCATAAAGTACTATTATTGTCAACAAATATCTTAGTATGCATGAAATTATACCCATAGTCCAACAGCTGGTTCTGAATCCACAACACTTGACCACAACATGCTGCTGCAGCCACATACTCTGCTTCAGTTGTAGAATTAGCCACCACTGTTTGTTTCTTGCATTGCCAAGATATTAACCTGCTCCCAAGAAACTAACATCCACCAGTTGTGGATTTTTTATCAAACTTATCACCTCTATAATCACTGTCTGAATATGCAATCAGCTCCAATGGTGAATCCTTTGGGTACCACAAACCAAGACTTGGGAAGCATCTTAGATACCTAAAGATCCTCTTCACAGCATAAAGGTGACATTCTTTAGGAGTCACTTGATGGCGTGCACAAGCACACACAGCAAACATGATATCAGGTCTGGAAGCAGTAAGATACATCAAGGATCCAATCATGGATCTATAATGCCTGACATCAACATCTTTCCCATCTCCAATCTTTCCCCAAGGGTGTTCTCTATCCATAGGAGTAGTAGCCCTCTTTTCATGTGGAGAAAAGCCAAACTTCTTCAAGATTTCAGCAACATATTTGTCCTGGGAGATGAAGATACCATCTTCTTTCTGTTGAACTTGTAAACCAAGAAAGAAGTTCATCTCCCCCATAGCACTCATCTTGAATTTGTCTGTCATAAGCTTGGAGAAATCCTCACTCATCTTTGGATCAGTAGACCCAAAAATGATATCATCAACATAGACCTGTACAAGCAACACATCTTTGCCTTTCTTCTTTGTAAATAGTGTCTGATCTATGGTGCCCCTCTTGAATCCATTATCCACCAAATAGGTAGACAGAGTACCATACCATGCTCTAGGGTCTTGATGAAGGCCATACATTGCCTTTTTGACTCTATACACTTTATCTGGATGCTCTTGATCCTCAAAACCAGGAGGCTGCATGACATATACTTCCTCAACAATGGTGCCATACAAGAATGCACTTTTGACATCCATTTGATAGACTGTGAAGCCCATGCAAGATGCATAGGCTAGAAAAATCCTAATAGCTTCAATCCTTGCAACTGGTGCAAAGACCTCCTCATAGTCTATCCCCTCCTCTTGTGTATAACCTTGAGCCACTAACCTTGCCTTGTTTCTGACCACAATACCTCTTTCATCTCTTTTGTTCCTGAGAACCCATCTTGTCCCTATAGGTCTGACATATCTAGGACAATCAACCAGCTCCCAAACATCCTGAATTGCAAATTGGTGAAGCTCATCCTGCATTGCTTCCACCCAACTTGGTTCTTTGAGATCATCAAATATCTTCTTGGGTTCTTCTTGTGACAGAAAACATGCAAACAAACATGCTTGCACAAGAGGGGTATCAACCTTCTTGTGTATATTGGCAATAAACCCACCAAAACCTTGGTGAGATCTTCTGGTCTGAACTGGAGTCATAATATCACCAATGATCTGAGATGTAGGGTGATTCTTCATTGTGGAAGTGAGAACTCCTCCTTCAAAAAGTCTGGTGTCCTCAACTTCACGCTCCATGTTGCCAATATCTTCTTCATCAGACTCTCTTTGATCAACAGGAATCTCTTCATAAACGTTGGAAGGTCCTCTTTGTTCAAAAGTGGAAGAGAAAAGATGTGCAAAGGTGTTGTCAACGTCTGAACCTTGTTTGTCAGCGCTTGGGCTGACAACGCTTGAACTGTTGTTGTCAACGTCTGAGCCATCAACGTCTGAATTGGTCTTGTCAGCGCTAGATTTGCCTTTGTCAGCGCCTGAAGAACTATGCATGTTTGTATCTGGTGGTATTTGGAGACCACCATTATCTTGTCCAGCAGCAGCAGCAGCAGCAAAAGCATCTGTCCAAATGGGAATTGTGACATATTCAAATGTAGGAGATGCCTTTTCTGCTTGTGATCCAACCTTCTCACGAACCTGTGTACCTGAAACATTAACAACTTGTTCCTCCACAACATTTGAAGTTACCTTCACAATGTCTGGATTAGTGACAGGCATATAATTTAAAGTTCTAGATAAGGGTTCCAAATCAAACAACCAATTAGGACCACTTTCAGGATCACTAGGTTTATTCTCTAAGAACCTAACATGTACTCTCTCAACAATACGTTTGTACTCTTTAAGATAAACCCTATAACCCTTGCTCTGGACTGAATACCCCATGAAGTAACCTTCATCACCTTTTGCACTAAATTTACCTAAGGCATCACTAGTATCTAGGACTACTACATGACATCCAAAAGGTCTGAGAAAACCAATATTAGGTTTTCTTCCCCAAAGTAACTCATAAGGTGTTTTGTTCTGAATTTTGTTAACCAATGCACTATTTTGCACATAGCATGCTGTATTAACAGCCTCAGCCCAAAAGGCTATAGGAAAGTGAGCATCAGCCAACATTGTTCTGGCTGCTTCAATTAGGGTTCTATTTTTCCTTTCAGCAACCCCATTTTATTGTGGAGTTCTTGCAATACTGAATTGCCTAGTAATTTCTTTCCTGGCACAAAAATCATCTAGCTTCTTGTTCCTAAATTCTCCACCATTATCACTCCTAAGCATCTTAACCTCATTGCCAGACCTTTTCTCAATTTGAGTGATAAATTCAATAAGAACATCAGCTGTGTCACTCTTCATAGCTAGAAAGAATGTCCAAGTAAACCTAGAAAAGTCATCAGTGACAACAAAACAATATGACTTGCCATTCAAACTCTCTATATTTGTTGGACCAAAGAGGTCCATGTGAAGCATATGAAGAGGTCTGGAACTAGTATGCACCTGCTTGGACTTGAATGAGACCTTGTGCTACTTGCCTTTAAGACATACAACACAAGAGTGGTCATTATAGAAGGCCTTCTCAAGCAAACCATCAACTAAACCAAGCCTCACAAGTCTATTTATATTTTTAAAATTTATGTGCCCTAGTCTCATGTGCCACAAATTACTTTCATCTACTGAGGCCTTAGCATAAAAACAAGTGTAGAAATTGATAACCTATGAATCTATGAAGTGGGTTGATGTTTTCTAGTGAGAGAAACTAGAGAGAGAAAGTGAGAGAATATGTGAAAGATTTTATTACTATGAAATGGAAAATGGAACAACAACCAACCCCTTTCCTTAGTGGAAAGGGGTATTTATAGTCCAAGCCTAACATTGGGCTTGGGCCGGTCCATGACAAGCCCATGGACCGGTTCTTACTTAAGTTAATAAGCAAATAATAACTAATTACTAACTACGAGCTATTACAACATAAATCATATTGTGGAGTGACCGATACTTCTAATATACGTTAAAACGTATTTCTAACAATCTCCCCCTAAGGGAGGTCACTCCACGTTACAAAGTTCTAAACCTAGCATACTATACTAAGTCTTCGTTCTTTAGCTCGTAGTCTTTTCTTCTTTTCTTTCTTTTGTTGTGAATATGTTGATTTGATCTTTTTGGCTTTGACTTGATAGCATTGTTCTTTGGCCTTTCACGTGCGATCTTTGCCTTTCTTGTGAACTTTGCCTCCTCGTGACTTCATGTTCCACACACTTACGTCTTTTTGTTGAATTCTCGAAAGCTTCAGAGTTTGGTACAGCGGAAGACTTTATCTTGTACTTTCTTGAATTTTTGCTGAACTTTGTTGCAAAAGACATAAGCATGTGGGAACGACTTTTACAGGTACACCGCAACACCACCGTCTTCACTGGTACACAGCAACGCCACCGTCTTCAACAGGTACACAGCAACGCCACCGTCTTTAACAGGTACACAGCAACGACACGAATAAAATGGCTTTGAACATTTTATTCTAATTCGGTAGCATTTTACCTCCGGTCGGTGAAGACCGTTGGACGATATTAGATATCGTACCCGTGACGGATAGTTTCAATTAAGTAACTTCCTGACAGGATTTCGCGGGTAAACCCGTTCTCTTTATTCGACCGTCCAAAGCTGACTGCGAACATAAAGAGTGAATCACTTGGATAAATTATCCTTGTGATTAAAAGCCGTCAATTCATGAAACCTGGAACAAGTGAATTTCAATTAAGATTTTCACCATCGTTGCTTTCCAGTTGTCACGAGCTCAATTCATAAAGAATCTTGCGCGTTACCTACCAAGTGCTGTTTGATGTTAACACTAGAAGGATTTCCACTCGTCACTGTGGTCAATAAAGAGTCACTCTGAGTGTTCTGGCAAGATCATATGATAATGCGAAGAGGCCTGGAACGAGTTTAAGTTCAATTAAGAATTAAACCACTGTTACCTTCCAGTTTTTCACAAGATTGGTTCTAAAAGAACCGCACGTGTAACCTACCATGAGCTTGTTTGATGTTGGCTCAAGAAGGATTTCCATCTTCATTGTAATACTTGCGTATTACTCGGATGTTCTGGCAATATTACAGGAATACTGCGTAGGACTCATGAAAATCTCTTACTTTTCACAGTGTGTGAGAAAGCAAGGAATAAATGGAAAGTGTCCTAATGAGACTTTTGATGATCTCTTGGCTCTAGACTCGATTGTGCGTTTTGATTTAGTGAGCGATGGCTGGAGAGGAGTGCCACCTTTTCAATACCAGTCTATTCGGAGTGAATAAACCAATAGATAACGTGTTGATCTCCGTGTGATTAAAACAAATACCTTTTGAGAGATATTTGTGTTAGCTGGGGAAGGGTTGTGCATTGCATCACTGGGTCCATGATGTCTTTCTTCAATACCGAGAATCATTAGCAAAAATGACCTCAATAGCATATGTATTGACCCGGTTTCTGCCTAAAGTTGTAAGGAGGGCTTCTTTCTTTACACCCTTTATCTTTACATTTCTTTTTCATTCTTCAACCCCTTCAATGCTTACCAATACGTCATCACTAGCACCTTGTTGTGATTGTTCCAGTGCTAGCTTAAGTACTTGGTCGGCATTCAGCTACATTCACATTCTTTCTCCCTCTTTCCTAGGACTTCTAATTCTATCTAAGGAATTGTCCTTGGGAAGATTCCATCGGCTCTGATGAATCATCGGACTAGACCTATTCCTACCACCCTTTTGTCACCACATCCGTCGTGAATTAAGCGTGTTTTGGGAAGGAATTGCCACCATGAAAGATCATTGAAAAATCACCTAAAGTACTTGTGATATTGAAATCAAAAGTTTTGTACCTTAGGTGTTTTGTTCATCAAAAACGCTCCCCCTTAACACGTGCTTAACACATATTAAGTTGGATAATCTTTAAGTCTTTTTCATCTTTTAGCCAAGTATCACTTACGTCTCCTTAATCCCATTTTCTCCCCTTATCCAAAATGTTAACCATTAATATTTGGGATATTGAATGGATTAACCGGTCTTTGGGTAAAAATGAAATCGATGTTTGGCCATAGAACAAGTTATTGCTCCCCCTTAAGTTAATAAGGGATGGTTGTAGTGCTTTTGTATGATATATTTTGAAAGATTTAGAATCTCGTGAGAAATTCTTGAAAAATTATCATACCTTAACACTACAACAAGCCATTAAAGCACATTATTCACAAATATACATATTCACAAATAATACCAATATAGAGTGACCTGAAATGTACGACCCATTAGATGGATCGTTGCAGTGTCCTGTAGTGCACTCCATATGGTCTACCACCCACGAATCTTTCCAAGCTCCTCATCAATCTACGTTCACGGAGCTTCTGATCGATCTTCTTGATGACATACTTTGCCATCTGTCGGTAACCTGGATGCCAATCCTCCGTCATTTCTGGCAAAGTTCCACCCGAGTTCAGATGCTCCAACTTGCCTCTGACTTGTATAAGAGTTCCATCACTATACTTGTGAAGCTCCCCCACCCTCATAAACTTCATCAAACCTCGACTGTTCAAGTAGAAAATGCCGTAATTCGGGACAGAAATGCCGGTATAGGGACATCTTGCTACATGTTGAGGTAACACTTGATTCACAGGACGGGTTAAATTGAGCTTCCTCTGATAGCTTTCGACTCCCAACTGAAGATCTTCAACTCATGTCTTGATGACAACGCTTCGTGTGAACATACGAAGTGCTGTATTCAAAGCAATGAGGTCCTCACGAGGAATATGTGTCAGTTGATCTCTGGTCATCAGAAGCAGCATATCTTCGATATCCTCAAGGCGAATGATGGAAAAATCTCCCTGCTGGATTTTGTATTCCCTGTCATCCTCCCTTTTCAAACGAATCTCCGTCACATGATAGTAGCCATTCTTGGCTTCAGTTTTCATCCCTAAAATGCTGGAGATGCGGATGTCGGATCTAACCTTGCTTCCAGAATTGACTAAGCAGCAACCCCTGTACGCCCTTCTGACTCGTTCGTCCCAATGAGATGCACCTATGACAGCATACATATCATAATTACGATTTATCTTAGGGACCCAGAGTCGGTTTACCTTTTCCTCGATAAAGGGTATTGCTCCCCAGTTGGTAGCTTTCAGCAAGGTCAGGGATGTTGCGTACTTTGATGACCCCTTTAGTAGATACACCAGATCATTGGTGACAAAGAAGTCAAGAGCAATCTGATTATCTTGATCCATTGGAGATGGAGCTCTTTCTGATTCATGAAGACCTGGCCGTTGAACGGTATTCAGAGCCTTCAGGATCTCCTCGGCATAATATTCGAACTCCATTTGGGTCAACCGGGTTTTGGCGCGAAGTCTTTTATCCTTCAGTACTTTCTTCACCAATGATGGAGTAACCGAAGTCTTATACTCATGAGCAAGAAATGCACATAAGTCAATCGGACTTCGGATACGAAGATATAAGACCTCTTTGTCGGCGTCGGTGATCGGATCATACTGCGCCACTGCCGTGATCCAAGCCTGTAGTAGAGCAGTCTCGTCGATTTCCAACGTGTCCTCCCAGTTCCTTGTGCTTGGTTCAGGTATAGTAGATTGTGGGTTTTGTTGCTGAGGAGTGGAGACGTGAACATCTGCTTGTTCAGATTCAGGCATTTCAGCAGTGTCATGGACGGGTGAGTGTTGTGCAGCTTCTGGTTCGGTTATGATTCTGCAATCACAGGGGTAACAACACAAGAACTAACGGGGTTAGTGGTAACAGGTATTGATGCATGGATAAATGTACCAGGAATAGATGACCCGGTAGTGGCATTCACATCATGGCGCCACTTCGATCGTCTGGATTCCGTGGATGTGGATTTTTCCTTTGGTGCTGCATCTTTCTTGGATTTGGTGCCAGACTTAACCACTTTCTTTGAGCTGGCGCCCTTATCCCCTTTCTCACGCTGTTCACCTTTATCCGCATTGCTCCCCTTAACACTCTCCTGGTGACCATCACCACCATCATTACCATCATTATCATCATCATCTGCATCCTCATCATCATCATCCTCATCCTCATCCTCATCATCATTTTCATCATCCTTATCATTCTCATCATCATCATCCTCATCATTCTCATCCTCATCATCCTCCTCGTTCTTATCTTCTTCTTCTTCTTCTTCCTCCTCTCCACCAGTACCCTCGTCTTCCTCACTCCCTTCCCGTTCTTCCTCAGGGAGAATGTGGTAGGGTACCACACTTCCAAATGTTTTGAACAACTTATCATCCTCCATGATAGCATCATTCAATGATTTGTAGAGAGCCCGTTGAATCCTCGATTTATCAAACGATCCAAGTTCCACCATACGAGCCTTAAGGATCTTCTTCAGTTCAAAATCCGTCAAGTCATATGCGATCTTGTAGGCGGCTTCTGAAGGATTGGATGACTTGATCATCAAGTTATCAGCAGCAAGCGTCTTCAAATCATCACGCAGTTTAGGCATTAGGGATTCAACGGAGTCTTTCACTCTCTGCTCAATAGTAGCTTCAAGATCGTCTTTTTGTTCTTTAAGGTCATCCTTAATAGCTTAAAGTCTCTTGATTCGTGCTTGATGCCTATTAGCTTCATCCTTTTTAACCTGAGCAAGTTCCTCTGCATGAGCTTTACGTGTAGCTTCCATGTCTGCAGCGAACTTGGCAATCAACTCTTCTTGAGCCTTCTTAGATGCTTCTTCACTTTGAGCTCGTCTTTGTAACTCTTGGCGAAGTTCATCCATTTCGCTCTTTTGTTTATCCATGTGTTTATCCAACATCTCGGCCATCACTATTGCTGCCATTGCAGATGTTGCAGAGCTGCTCTGGGTTGAGGGAATAGGCTCAGTTGTGACTGCGGTGCTAAGGATGGGCTTTGGTGGTGGTGGAGGAAGTGGTGTAGAAACCTGTTTGGTTGGTAAGGGTTGAGTTGGTGGAGGTTGAGTTGTTAAAGGTTGAGTAGGTGGAGGAGGTGGTGTAGAAACAGGGATTGATGGCTCCTTCGAAGTGGAATAATGTTCAGGTGACCCAAACTCATCAACATCATCAGGTTCCATGTACTCATCCTCAACGTCTACTCTTACACCTGAACCACTACCACCAGTATCTTTCCTGCTCCTTTGAATGGCTATCTTCATAATTTGTTTCTCAGTTTTCTCAAGATCAGGATCAGCAATATTTTCTTCGTCACGCAGACGCATCTCATCAGCCTTACCCTTTCCTTTCTTACCCTCTGTCTTCTTCTTCTTGGTTTTTGGCTCAGGTAAATCTGCTTGCTTCCTTTTACCTTTGCTTTTAACCGTGGTAGATGAATCTTCACCTGCTAGAAGGCTTGCTCGTTGATTCTCAATTTCCGTGAGCAAGTTCTTGTAATCATCAGATTCAATAATCTCATCGGTCAGAAGATGACTGGGAATGGGACCAGGAATAACCGTATTCGAATGAGTCTCCTGCCTTAAGTCTACCAAATCATCATCATCTATCATATGATGACGACTACCTGCACGCTTGTTAATGGATGCATCGTTTTCCATGAAGTAATGTATGATCAACTTAATAAACCTAGGGTATTGGTAAGTTTTAACTTTACCCTTTGTGTTAGTGAAGAGTTGAAAAGTGAACTCCTCCCACAGCAGTGATGCATAATCAATACCCATACCTTTAAACATACCATAAAACATCTTGATGATTGGTGGACGAACAGCATCATACCCAGTTGTTTTGGGTGTTAAACATCGGCTTAGAATCCCAAAAATAGCTTTCCATGGTTGACCAATTTTGGCAGTAGTAAACTCAGACGGGGTTCGTATGTCAAGACATCCAATGGCGGTGAACATCTCCATGATCTGGTCCTTGGTTGGGTTGGGTGAGTATGATGGTAGACCTTTGAGTATCGGTCGAAATCCAAAGATCTTTCTGAAGTCTGACACAGTAAGCGTTTGCTGCTTGTTGTCCAAGGAAAAAGTGATCTTGTTCGACGTCCTCTCTTTGGTAGCCCAGAACTCGTAAAGATATTCATAGGGCACCGAAGCACTTCTCCTTAGCGCATACTTGAAGTGAGATTTATCAAGCATGGCTGTAGCTACCTTAAAGCCATTATGGGTTGAGTGAGATACCTCCTTCAGACGGAAGTTGTTTGGAACAAACTTTAGAGTCTTGGCTTCAGCAATGGCGGCGGCTCTGTTGTCTTGTAGTTGTTGTACGGTAGGGTTAGTCATCGTTTCTGCTTAAGATAAAACACAAAGGTTGATACAAACAAGTATGGATATCATTATGACTTTAAACCTAAGCATTGTACATATGACATAATCCCTTAATCTTTGAAATCATTCAAACATCTTCTATTCGGAATAATCACACAATTCGGAATAATAGGCCTATGCGGAACTTAAGTCTATTCGGAATATAGATCCTATTCGGAATAAAATACTCTATTCGGAACATTTGGGCAATGCGGAATAAATTCCCCATTCGGAACATTTGGGCTATGCGGAATAAATTCCCCATTCGGAACTTTTTGGCCTATGCGGAATAAATTCCCATTCGGAACTTTTGGCCTATGCGGAATAAATGCCCTATTCGGAACATTTGCCCTATTCGGAACATTTGCCCTATTCGGAACATTTGCCCTATTCGGAACATTTTCCCTATTCGGAACATTTTCCCTATGCGGAACTTTTTCCCTATGCGGAACTTTTTCCCTATGCGGAACTTTTGCCCTATGCGGAACTTTTTCTTTATGCGGAACTTTTGCCCTATGCGGAACTTTTTGCCCTATGCGGAACTTTTTCCTTATGCGGAACTTTTGCCTTATGCGGAACTTTTGCCTTATGCGGAACTTTTTTCCTTATGCGGAACTTTTGCCTTATGCGGAAAAACTGTTCTATTCGGAAAAAACTGCTTCTATGCGGAAAGTTTTCAACAGTTACAATTTTTCTAATTAGGCACTTAATCCGTTTGATTCAATTGATCTAAAGGCCAAAGTAGTGCAATTAAACCTATTCCGAATACAACCCAAGCAAAACCCCTAAATTAATCAACCCTATTTGAACAGTAATTTGATTCGTTTAATTTTCCAATTAAACAGTTAATTAACTTGTTTGTGCATGAAAGTTTAACCGATTTAATACCTTTTTGTGAAGATCTGATCTAGAAGATGTTGATTGTAACGTGTTTGTTTGATTTTCGTGAGTTTTTGTGTGTAAGGATGTTAATGGCGGCAAGAGATAAACAAGAACAGTGAATGATTAGAAAAAACGGGGGGGGGGGGGGGGGGAAGGTTTTGACTAGGTCAAATTTTCCATAAGTTAGACATGTTGTCAACTTTGCCCCCTCAATTCTTCTTTTTGCTTCATTTACCATTCTTTTGTGTACCAAGTTTTAACACTTGTCACTTTGACCCTATCTTAGGTTAACTATCCGAGCCTTAGTGATTAACTTAACTTAACACAAGCACAAAACTATTCACGACAAACTTATAAGCAACAACACTACAAATGCCAAAGCAATCCAACCATTAACCATTAAGCTTTGTGAGTTTCCTTGAAAACTTTTGAAGATCTTTTTGATGTGAAAGATGATGAAACATTTTTCTCCCCCTTAAACGATGACCCGTTTTCTATTTAAAGAGCTGTAGTCATTGTTTAACGAGGCACATGATGATGAAAAACATTTCCCAATTGATATCTTGAAAAAGTTTGATTCGTGGTGTCAATAAGATTTCTCTTATTTTAACAAATTAATGCACTGAGACGTACACAAATTCGTGTCAGACCAAGTTATAAAGTAAACTTGATCCCTTTGCATGATTTGGCTTGTAAATCACGCCCGAGAAAATTAATTCCCGTTCTGAGCCAACGTTTTCCAAGGAAATACGTGACTTTAATATGAAAACCGGGTTGCAGTCTGAAATAACTACAAGCCATTATGGGCATGTTTTAAAAAATGTACAACTTTTATACGGACTCTATTTATGGCACCGTGTCAATATTGATCGACATTTCTAAGGCCGTAAATATTACCGTACTAAAAGACATGCCCGATTTAAAACAAAAAATATTTTTGGTTTTTCTTGATTTTATATTTTTGTATTTTTCTTTTGTGGTTTATATATTTACTATAATATACATGATCACAACCAAAGGATACTCTGAATAGTTTACCACGACTATTCAGCTGATTCTTCTGCCAACTCTTTGAGAGTCGCTGGGGTGAATGATTTCATGCCAAGCTTGTCGATCAAAAACTCGATTCGTCCTCGATCTAAGGCTTTGGTGAACATATCCGCCAGCTGGTACTCAGTAGTGACAAAATACAGCTCGATTACTCCGTTCTCCACCTGCTCCTTAATGAAATGGTAGCGAATGTCTATGTGCTTGGCCCGGGAGTGTTGAACATAGTTGCAGCAAAGGGCAATGGCGCTCTTGTTGTCACAATACATCGGGATTTTGTTAAATCCAAGACCGTAGTCAGTTAATTGTGATCTCATCCAAAGGACTTGAGCACAACAACCGGACATGGCGATGTATTCAGCCTCCGTGCTTGATATTGCAGCGCTTTTCTGCCTTTTTGAAGACCAACTGATCAATCTATCTCCTAGGAGTTGCACAGATCCAGAAGTGCTACGCCTCGTATCTTGACATCCAGCATGATCGGCATCTGCGTATGATATTAAAGCAATCGAGGAATCTTTCGGATACCATAGACCACGATGAAGTGTTCCTTTTAGATACCGAAAGATCCTTTTCACAACATGTAGGTGCTTTTCGGTAGGCCGAGCCTGATACCGGGCACACATGCATACAGCAAATTGCAAATCAGGCCTGCTAGCAGTCAGATAGAGAAGGGTGCCGATCATTCCACGGTAAAGTTTCGGATCGACAATAATCCCATCCCTATCTTCATCTAACTTGGATTTCTCCACCATTGGAGTGTCTACGGGGTCACAGTTCTCAAAATTATATTTCTTAAGAGATTCTAGAGCATATTTGGATTGATTAATAAAGATGCCTCTGGGATTCTGAGAAATCTGTAATCCTAAGAAAAATGAAATTTTTCCCATCATCGACATCTGAAAGCGTGTGGACATTATCTTCTCAAATTGTTTAGACAATTCTATGTTAGTGGCAACAAAAATTATATCATCAACATAAATTTGTACCAGAAGCATGTCGTTGCCGTCCTTGAGAATGAATAGAGTGGGGTCCACTTTGCCTTTGGAGAAGCCTTCCGACATGAGATATGTTGACAGGAGATCATACCACGCGCGTGGAGCTTGTTTCAACCCATAGAGAGCCTTCTTAAGCTTGTACACGTGATTAGGAGACTCCGTACTGACGAACCCATCCGGTTGACTAACATAAACCTCTTCCCTTAGTTCACCGTTCAAAAATGCCGTCTTCACATCCATTTGATAGACGATCATGTTCATATGAGCAGCAAACGCAAGGAATAGTCTAATCGCCTCCAATCTAGCCACAGGAGCAAAAGATTCCTCAAAGTCTATACCCAAGGCTTGTTTATATCCTCTAGCGACCAATCTTGCTTTATTCTTCAATACCGCACCCATCTCATCAAGTTTAACCTTATAAACCCATAACAAAGTAAGGATGTTAACCTTGTCAGGGCGAGGAACCAATTCCCATACTTCTAGTCTTTTGAATTCATTGAGTTCCTCCTGCATAGCTTCGATCCAAGATGATTGGGTCATAGCCTGCTGCCAATTTTTGGGTTCAACTTCAGAGAGAAATGCATCAAAGTAACAATAAAGTGCACTCTCTTGTAATTGATGACGTGTAGAGACTGGTCGATCTAGATCTCCAATAACATTCCTAATTGGGTGATCTTTTGTCCATTTAGTGCTATGTTTTTCAATCCTTGGTGGTCTGGAGTGAACAATAGAAGGAGCTTCTTCTGAGGTAGACGCGGCTGAAGGGTTTTCAGGGATCGCTACACCAAAGAAAGGAAGCTCTTGCAAGTGAGCATATTCCAAGTCGTGATCAGTAGAATCCTCTTCTACATCATTAGGCACAAGTAGGGGTGATGATTCAGGTGTAGTTTGAGAATCACTTGGTGAAGGTGCATCCGGTTCAATGTGAATTGTAGATGCATTAGATAAAGGTTCATTAACTTGAGCAACTACTTCAGGTATTGGAGCAATTACTACAGGTGCTGGAACTTCATCAGTCGGGGGATCGAAGAATTCATCAAACAACGGTTGAAACAGTTTATCCCACTCGGGCCTTGATGGTGGTAAAAATGATGTAGAAGTAGGATTGTTGGGAACTAATCCGGAACTTATAGCACCGGGTCCCATCTCATGAAGCGCGGGTTCAGAGCTGTGTTGCTCAGAAGCCATCGCTGTCAGCTCGTCGAAATCTGCGTCCATAGTTTCTACAATCTTGCCAAGACGACGGTTATAGATTCGGTATGCTCTTTTGGACGGTGAGTAACCAATGAAAATACCTATATCGGCTTTTGGTTGAAGCTTACCCAAGTTCTCACTATTGATGTTTGGATAACACAGAGCACCAAACACATGGAAAAATGAAACATCGGGTTTGCGGTCATGTAGAAGCTCATAAGGTGTTTTTCCATGGCGTTTCCGAATGATTGAACGGTTTTGGGTAAAACATGCAGTAGAAATAGCCTCTGCCCACAAGAACAATGGAGCGTTCGCATAAATAAGCATGGTCCTAGCAGCTTCCATAAGTGTACGATTCCGTCTTTCAACGACACCGTTTTGTTGTGGAGTGCGTGCAGCGGATGTTTCATGTGATATACCAACTCCTTCATAATAATCACGAAGAGTCTGGTTGACGAACTCTGTACCATTGTCTGTACGAATACGGCGGACAGTGGTATTCAAACGTACCTGAATGAACTTCAGAAAAGTGATGATAGCCTTCGGTGCTTCATCCTTTGTACGTAATAATCTAACCCATGTAAACCTGGAAAAATCATCCACAATGACGAGAATGAATTTCTTACCGCTCACACTTTCAGTTCTCATCGGTCCACAAAGATCCATATGCAAAAGATGAAGTTTTTCTTGATTAGTGTCTTCAGCTTTGGGTTTGTAAGATTTCTTGGTGCTTTTCCCCCTTGAACACGCGGAACATAAATGGTCCTTGTGAAATTTAAGCTTAGGAAGACCACGAACTAACTCGTTTTTAGCCAGATGATTAATAGCATCAAAATTAAGATGAGATAATCTGCGATGCCATAACCATGACTTGGTCTTAGAAGCTTTAGAGAGAAGACATACTGGAGAAGCGGCCATCATGTCTTGTAGGGACAAGGTATATAAATTTGCACCACGAGATCCCTTCAACAAATCTTTTCCTTCCAAGTTGCGGATGAAACAAGTGTGTTGTCGAAAAGCAACCTCAAGGTTGGAATCACAAAACTGTCCTACTGAAAATAAGTTGTGACCAAGACCTTCTACATAGTATACCCTAGAAATCGTCACGTTTCCAATCTGATATTCACCGTATCCCATAATCTTTGCTATATGATCATTCCCGAATTTAACCGTACCGAGAAACTTGCTGACGAAATTTCGGAGCATCGAGCGATTTCCGGTCATATGTTTTGAACAACCGGAGTCCAAATACCACAGGATGATTTGGACCACCTGAAAATATCACCACACAAAGACAATGTAGAGGAATCGGAATCTGAGTGTTCCTTGTTATTAGCAGGTACAGATTTAACAATCTTAGATTTGCTAATTCTAGGTTTCTTAGATTTCCTAGCCTTCTTCTTCTTAATTGGTGGTGTAGATTCTAATTGGCTCAAATCCTGAGGTATTTCTACACTGATAGGCACTATAGTGGGGGCGGACCTAATTAAAGGGCGCTGTTTCCATACTTGAGTGCGAGTGTTCCTAACTAAAGGACGCTCAGACCTAACTTCAATGGATGCATTCCTAGTTAAAGGGCACATTTTACCATCTAGTGTAAAGGTCCTACCAGTGGGACGCCATTGCCAGCCAACTTGGGCACGAGTTCTACCCGTTGGCTTCCATTAAAGACCATTCTTAATAGCATTCATTTCATTAACGTGATCAATCAGACACAAATCATGACGCTGGGAAAAAATACATTAATTACAATTCCAACAATTTAAATCAGAATTCACGAATGGTTTAGGCTGCTGCACAGGCGCAGAGCTTTTAGTCTTAACATGATTCGTTTTATTTAAAACTGAACTAGCATTCCTATTGTGGACTTCTACTTTCTTCTTTGTGGCACTACTAGTGGAGGGCTTGATCTTAGCTTTCTTGAGTGGCGATCCTTTAGCCTTAGTAGTCTCTTTTAATCCTGTAGAAGGCAAATTGGGAACATTAGCAGCAGATTTTAAAGGTGTCTTACTTGATTGTGCCAATGACGGTTTCGCTCCTGGAGTCTTATTAAATGGAGTGACAGCAATGGGCCTATTATTAAGTAGTGCAGAACCTGGTGTACCTATGTATTGCAAATAAGCCAAGCAATATTGAACTCGCTTAACATATTCATGAGCCGAATAATAGTCGCTACTTGAGGGATCTAAGGCATAAAGATCGTCTAAAATATCCCTAAGAAGATCGACATGCTTAATGGCATTCCTCATATAATCATCATAGGTAAGCTGGTTTCTCTTATGAAGCGGATTCTTATAAAGCACTACTTTCTTGGTTGTTGGAGCACTAGTGGACGGTGCAGAGTCTGTAGCTAAGTTATCAACAACTTCTTGTCGGGTGAGAAGAAGTGTCTCCTTTAACTCAGCCAAAACCATATTTTTGTCTATGAGCAGGATGTTCAAGTCAGAGATTTCTTCGCACTTTTGGTTCAGTTGTTCAACATAATATTGTTGTTGTGCCGCATTAAAAGCGAAGCGTTCTTCTAGTGAACCATAAAGAGCGGATAGTCCATGTCTTGTCCGATCCATCTCCCCTAGAACAGTTGATAGTCTAATTTCTAAGACCTGGTTTGTAGACTCTGCTGCCTCTAGTTCCATTCTTAATGTTTCCTTTGATGATACCTCTCTCTTCAATCTCATGATTTCTTCCTCTAATGTCTTAACAATTGCAATCATCTTGTCACTATTCTCAACACCGTTTTCACAAACATTTGATATCAAAAGATTTTCATTTTGATTTTGTTGTTTTAATTCTAAAGATATACAATGTTGTTCTAGTTGATTAAAGCGTTGTGAAAGTAAATTATAAGAATCTTGTAGCTTTAAAAACTCAGCGTTAGATTCGTGACAAGAATGATTTTCTACCTCATTTACATTTTCAGCAACATTTACAGAAAGATTACAAACATCATCACAAATATCCTCACAAATATTCACAGCATCACAATTAATCACAGCAGATGTAAGCTCATGCGAATAATTAACATTTACAGTAGTAAGCACATCACACGAGATTACTTCAGACAAGAATCGGTCATATTCGGTTAAAATCTTTTCCTTTTCAATTAGTTGCAGTTCGTAAGCGGTGTCCATTTCATAAAACACTTTTTGAACTTCACCAATTTCAAACTGAAGATTTTCCTTAAGAGATGCAAAACTTCCTTTTAGACTTTCGACAAACGGATTGATCTTAGTTTTAAACACCTCGTTCATGTGTTCGAAAGCCCATTCTCCGGCATTTAAGCCATTTGAAGTCGTACATTCCAAAATGACCTTGTCAAAGTTAGTAAAGTATCGGTTAATCTCTTTCAAGTTTAACCATACAGTGCTAACAGGTGGAAGATTCTTTGGAATTTCCTTAGGACCTTCCATGTTGACAAGTGTAGGAAATGTACTAGGGCTTTCTTCCTCTATCATGTAGGTTGGTGCTGTAATGAGATCTTTATCCATATGGAAGCGAACTCTAAAATCAGTTTTTGCAAGCTCCTTATTCATTTTAAAATAATCACACTCGGGATATTTTGCAGAATTGTATGACCGATCCTCATCAACTAGATCCTTACTTGTTCGATCATTGGGAAAAACAATCGGGTCTAAAGCCAATCCTAATTGAGTTGCATTATAAAGTCTAGGACTATGTCTTAAAGCTTGTTTTGCATACCGTGGATTAGGGGGAAGGCCTTTTAGACGTGATAAGTTAAATTCTCTAAATGAAGCATCAAATATGTGAACTAGTTGTGAAGCAGCGTATTGTCTTAACAGCAAGTAATCTAGACTTCTAATCTTATTAGTGGCATTAATCTCCATTTCATTCTTCTTAGATTCTAGTGATTCAAAATCCGTTTGAAGTTTTTGAAAATTAGTGACCACTAACTTCTTTTCTTTAAGTTCATTAGACAAATTTGCTCTTAAGTTTTCGATCTCTTGCAAGTGACCCATTTGTTTGTTTCTAAAATGATCATATTCGAGATTTGTGAGAACACTAGACGAAGGCACTAATTCCAAAGTTTGTACTTTCTCATTGCTTAAAGCAAGCTCATCAGACAAATTCTTATTCTTAGCTAAGGTTTCTAAGAGTGCAGCATTCATTTGGCTAAGTAATGTAGCAGGAACCATGACCAAATCTTGTTGAGCAGGAGTAGGCGTATGCGAAATGGATCCCGGTTGTGATTCACTCAAAGTCTGGGGACTCACATTGATATTGCTATCATTGTTTGTCTCCTCATTTGAAAGACTCACCACCGAAGATTCATTCGAATCAGCACTCTCTTGCCCAACTTGATGTGGTTGAATACTAGCATCAGTGGCATTATCGGTGTTATTAATAAGTACCTCAGATTTCTTATCTGGCCCTAAGCTGGAGAAAGTTGCCATGAAAGCAGCCTTTGCAGTTTGAAAGTCATCACAATCGGAATCATACGCATCAAGATCATCGGCTTGGTAAGCTGCATTTTGCGTAGTGACAACGTCTTGTTCAGCAATCCCTGGGTCAGCAAGAAATGCAAGCTCCTCTTCATCAAGTTCCCTTCCTTGCGCCTGAGCATTTACCAGATAGATCTTTTCTGCAAACCACTGTCCATCCCTTTTCCTCTTGGGTTTCTTACAATCCCTGGACATATGACCCTCTTCCTTGCAGTTGTAGCATGTAATCATTCTCAACTTGCCTGTATTAGCCCGTGGAGGATTGTTAACCATTGGAGCAGGAGCAGGATTGATCGTGCGAGCATTGGTTGATGTGGAAGGTCTCCCCTGATATGGTTGAATTGGCTGAACCATTACCCTGCCATTCTCAATTGTAGCTTGTTGGCGAGAATTGGATGAATTCCTCAACTGATTGTTGGTAGGAGTTGATCCTCTGTATTCTCGTTTGCTTAAAGTTCTTGTGAGATATGCAGACATAGTAGTTAGCACTTCAACTGGGTCAGCTCCTTGTTGGAAAACAGGAACAGGGACTTCTTCATCATCATAATACAGTGCTTGATCTGGATGAGCTGCATAATCAGTAGAAGGAATACTCATTTGATCAGGGTAGCTCGTTGGATATGCTGCATTCTCTTGATAAGAAGAATATGATGGCTGAGCATAAGGTGCAACATTTGCTGGATGAAGTTGTGAACCATACTGTGGTGAAGGTGCATTGAACCGATATTGTTGCTGATGTGAGGTGGGTGGTTGCGGTAGAATCGAGTATTGAGGGAAGGTTGGTGTCATATAAGGTGATGGATGATAGGCTTGATGTCCCAAGATATAAGGTGTGTTGTTGTGTGACAAGCTTGGTTGATTCGCCATCAAAGCTAAGGAATCTGGATGCATACCGCGAGGAGAACGGTGCATAATCACATGCTTCTCATGTTGCTGAAGAAAAGCATAGATTTGATCTAAGTTGCACTTATGCCAAATCCCGGGTTAACTTCACATCGGTAATATACTCACCCCATTCAGCTTGAGGTAAAGTATTCAAGAACTTGGTGTTAACCTGGAATGGAGCAATTACAAGATTGTATACATTCAGATCATTCATTAAAGTGGTGAATCTGAAGTAATAATCGTGTAGTGTTTCCCCTGGGCTGTACGTGAATCTATCAAACAAATCATACAGCTGACACTCCCTTTCTTGTTTGGTGAGAGACGTGCCTTGTAACAACACCTTTAGACGTTCCCACAAATCTTTGGCAACAGTATATTGACTAACCATACGATAAATATCATGCGGAAGAGCTTGGAGAAGTGTCTGTAGAGCCTTTTCATCAGCATCAGCAATGAGTTGTTGTGCCGGTGTGAGTTCTTCATATTCTCTTGGTCGAGTCACGTCGTCAACCACAATGGTACCATAGTCGAGTGGACCATTCAAAATCGATTTGACCATAAGCCTTCCGTATGTTGGTTTGCCCTTCAAATATTGCATCATTCGACCTTGCCATGCCTCAAACACCTCTTTAATAAGCATCGGTGGACGACTATCAGTCCCCGTTATGATCGAGATATCCGTAAGAGATGTCATCTGAGGCATTAATGAACTTGGATTCATTGCGATCACTTAACAGACTCAAAGATTATCGGTTGATCGAGCAGTGAAGAAAGGTTGAGAATTTGTGTTGTGTTGGTTGAACTCAAGATTAAATCCACTAAAGATCGTCGAAAAAACTCAAATACCCCTTGAACTTGCTTATACGGAATAACCCAAACTCAGAATAAACCCTTATTCGGAATAATGCCTATTCGGAATAATCCTATGCTGAAAATACCCTATTCGGAATAAACTCTATGCAGAATAACCCTTATTCGGAAAATCCCCTATGCGGAATATTTTCTTCAATTCGGAATATCTTAACAATTTGGCTTATTCGGAAAATTTCTCCCTATTCGGAAAAAATTTGGCTATTCGGAAAAAATCTGGCTATTCGGAAAAAATCTGGCTATTCGGAAAAATATGGCTATTCGGAAAAGATATGGCTATTCGGAAAAATAGGCTATTCGGAAAGTTTTGCTATTCGGAAAGATTTCTGCTATTCGGAAAGATTGCTTCTATTCGGAAAGATTCTTCTATTCGGAAAGATTCTTCTATTCGGAAAGCCTATGCGGAAAGATTTCTTCTATGCTGAAAATCCTCCTATTCGGAATCCTATTCGGAATAAACTTTCTATGCTGAAAATCCTCCTATTCGGAATCCTATTCGGAAAATTCTGGAAAAATAGTTTCCGAGACTTAAAATAAGCTTTAAACCCCGATTTTTGATCCAAAACCACAAAAAGTTTTATGATTTTTACCAAAATAAGCTAAACCCAATCCTTATCTGAAGGTCTACGAGATTAATGGCCTATTCTATGTTATGGATTTGGTGGAATTAGATGGTTGATTTAGTTGATAATCATAAAGAGATGAAGGAATTAGATGAAGGATTAGAGAGAGAAAGGAGAGAAAAGGGGAAATGTAGAGAGAGAAAGAAAAGATGAATAAATGATTAATTGTGTAAATGGAATCAACAACCCCCTCCTAACATGCTAGGAGGGGTTATATATAGCCCACCCTACATGTGGGCTATATGGACTATACAATAAGTAAATAGATCACGAGCCCGTTACATAATTATAGTTGGAGCGACCGATCCTTCATAAATACGTAAAACGTATTTCCAACAATCTCCCCCTAAGGGAGGTCGCTCCAAGTTACAAAGTTCTAAATAGTCTATAACTCGTGATCTATGCTAACTAAGATGTGACCGAGACTTTATAGGGAAAACGTATTTCCAACAATCTCCCCCTAAGGGAGGTCACATCTTTTTACAAAATCTTAAACCTAGCATCTATGCTTGAGTCTTCGATCTTGTTCTTGTGAATATGCTTGATGTGATCTTTGACTTTAGTCTTGAGCATGTTTCCTTGCCTTGACCTTGTGCATTCTTCACTTGTGATATTTGCCTCTTTGTGACTTCATGTTCCACATACTTATACTTTTAAATTCTTGAAAGCTTCAGAGTTTAATACAGCGGAAGACTTGACCTTCAGGCTTTCTTGAATTTGTTGAAGTACTAATTGTATGTAGTATAAGCATGTGGTGACGACTTCTTTTGGATTGTACACCGCAATGCCACCTTCTTGTTACGCTGCATAAGACAGTTAGCAACAAAACAATATACACGGATGAAATGGCTTTGAACATTTCATTCTAATTCGGTAGCATTTTACCTCCGGTCGGTGAAGACCGTTGGACGATATTAAATATCGTACTTGTGGCAGGTAGTTTCAATAAAGAACCTCCTTGACAAGATTTCGCGGGTAAACCCGTTCTCTTTACTCGACCGTCCAAAGCTGACTGCGAACGTAAAGAGTGGATCATTTGGATAATATTATCCGCATGATTTGAAGCCGTCAATTCATGTTCCTGGAACAAGTGAAGTTCAATTAAGAACCGCACCATCGTTGCTTTCCAGTTGTCACTAGCTTGATTCATATAGAATCTTGCAAGTTACCTACCAAGTGCTGTTTGATGTTAACACTAGAAGGATTTCCACTCGTCACTGTGATCAATAAAGAGTCACTCTGAGTGTTCTGGCAAGATCATATGATAATGCGAAGAGGCCTGGAACGAGTTTAAGTTCAATTAAGAATTAAACCACTGTTGCTTTCCAGTTATCACAAGTTTGATTCATAAAGAATCGCACAAGTCACCTACCATGAGCTTTTTGATATTCGCTCAAGAAGGATTTCCATCTTCATTGTAAATACTTTCGTATTACTCGGATGTTCAGGCAAGATCATGAAGATTTTGCGTAGGACTCTTAAGATCATTCTTACTTTTCACAGTGTGTGAAGAAGCAAGGAGTAATGAAAGTGTGTCCTAATGAGATATTTGATGATCTCAAATGGCTCTAGACTCGATCGTGCATTTTGGATTTTAGTGATCGGAGGCTGGAGAGGAGTGCCACCTTTTCAATACCAGTCTATTCGGAGTGAATAAACCAATAGATAATGTGTTGATCTCCGTGTGATTAAAACAAATACCTTTTGAGAGATATTTGAGTTAGCTGGGAAGGGTTGTGCATTGCATCACTGGGTCCATGACGTCTTTCTTCAATATCGAGAATCATTAACAAAAATGACCTCAATAGCATATGTATTGACCCGGTTTCTGCCTAAAGTTGTAAGGAGGGCTTCTTTCTTTACACCCTTTATCTTTACATTTCTTTTTCATTCTTCAACCCCTTCAATGCTTACCAATACGTCATCACTAGCACCTTGTTGTGATTGTTCCAGTGCTAACTTAAGTACTTGGTCGGCATTCAGCTACGTTCACAATCTTTCTCCATCTTTCCTAAGGACTACTATTTCTAGCTATGGAATGTCCTTGGGAAGATTCCTCCGGTTCTAGAGAAATCATTGGACTTTAACCTATCCTACCATCCTTATGTCACCACAATCTTCACCGTCGTGAATAGAGATGTTTTGGGTAAGTATATGTCACCATGAAATCCATTTTGAAGTGCAAATCCATTTTGCTCCCCCTTAACATATGCTACGATATCCGAAAACATTTTGCACATGTCGGGATGAGCTATCACTTTAAGTCAAACCATTTATGATTGATCATATCCCATATTAAATCACATTTTCTCCCCCATATTAAAAATATTAACCCAATCGATGTTTTTAATATCAATTGATTTAATAGCATTTTAAGAAAATTTGGGAAGAAAAATGCAAGTCCAATTATCTTCATGAATTACACAAGCTCCCCCTCAAATTAATGAGGGTGTGCTGAAACGTAAATTAAATACCTTTTAAACACAAGTGTAAGGTATTTATTACGTGCAAAGATCATATATAATAATGAATTCACAAGATTAGCAATGTACGAGGTTGGACCTGAATAATGGAGAACAACATATGAAAGAAGCACATGGTTCTTGTTCACGAATGTTGGTCACCTCGTCACGTCCCCGAGAAAATTAATTCTCGTTGTAGAGTCAAAGCTTTCCGGTGAAATGCTTGACTTAATTATGAAAAACGGGTTGCTATCTGAAATAATAGCAAACCATTTGGAGCATGCTTTAAATCTTTTAAACTTCTGCTCGAACTTTATTTACAACCCCGTGTCATTATTGAATGACATTTCTAGGTTCGTAAATATTATCGATTCCAGAAGACATGCTCGTTTTATCAAAACGTTTTTGAACACACAATTTTGAAAGATTTAGAAAAACCTTTTGAGAAATTCTCGAAAAATTGTGTTCAAAGTTTTGAAAAACAATTACTTGAGCTTAAGATGTTGAATATCTGAAAAGCGAGCTCAAGTCCGAGAAGTTGTAAACTTCTCGTTGTTAAGGATAAGTTTGTCATCGGCGATAAACTTTCCTTTTATCTGAAGAACGAGTCCTAAGCTGACATTTACTTAGAAGTCGTTTTCATGAGCTTGAAAACTTTGACTGTTTTAACGGAAAGCTCATGACCGAGAAAGGTTAATTTCTCGTTACGAGGAAAAGTTCTCTTATTTAAAAGATACACTTTCCTTTCTGAGCTTAAAACTTCGAATGTTTTAAGACAAGCTCATGACTGAGAAAGGTGAATTTCTCGTTAAGAGGATAAGTTATCATAAAAGATAATCTTTCCTTTATTTGAAGTTCGAGTTACAGTCTGACATTTAACTGTAAGTCATATACACGAGCTTAAAACCTTTGAATGGTTTTAATGTGAGCTCGTGTCCGAGAAAATTTAATTTCTCGTTGTAAGGATAAGTTTACCATCGGCGATAAACTTTCCTTTCTTTGATGCACGGGTTACCATCTGATATTTAATGATAAACCATTTACACGAGCTTAAAACCTTTGAATGGTTTTAGGGTAAGCTCGTGTCCAAGAAAAATTAATTTCTTGTTAAGAGGGTAAGTTATCGTTGCGTAGATAAACTTCCCTGTCTCTGAAGTCCGGGTCGTCGTCTGTCATTTAACGAGGAGCCATAATGCATGAGCTTAAAAAACTTGGAATGTTTTTGATATAAGCTCATGCCCGAGAAACATGAATTTCTCGTTGTTAGGATAAGTTTACCATCGGTGATAAACTTTCCTTTCTTTGAGGATCGAGTTACAGTCTGTTATGTGACTGTAAGTCCTAATGCAGCTTAACCATGAATCCCCTGAGACATTTGTTTCTCTGATATCTGCTTCTTCAGCAACCAAACTCTAAGAGTGTCCTTAGTTGAACGGTACACAACGATTGGACCGCTTCGTTCTTTTGGAACATCAACGTTGGTACCTGCATTCTCATTAGGAGTTTGTACACTTTTGCATGGATTAGCGATATCTATTTTAGAAGCACGTAGGGGTTCACGGTTTTCTGTTCTTGTGTCAGAGGTGGCCTGAAGGGATGATTCACTTGTCTTAGTTGGCAAACGTTTCCTTTTATAGAAAATCTTAAGTTCAGGCTTAAGTGATGTATCATCCTTTGCAATTTCCTCCCTAATAGTCTTCGTAGAATCAGAGGCTATCCTAGTTAAAGGGCACTCGTTTCCTACAAGAGTGAAAGTTCTACCAGTGGGGCGCCACATCTTACCAAAGGGTTTGATTTTAGCTACCCACTGGGATTTAAGTCTAGCACGGGAGTTCACCTCATTAAGCAATTTTTTGATACAAGCATCATGATTTGCCGTAAAGACACATTTTCTACATGTTTTACAAGTAGCATATTTAATGTCCGAGTAAGATCTAGAATCCTTAGATGATTGATTGATGCTCCTAGGATTGGACATGCTACGGTTAGCAGTGTTGGGTACACTAGAAGGCATCTGACTGGGTTTGGAATTCCTATCTCTTACATGTGTCTTTTGCTTAGCTTCCCTAAGATCAGGTTCATGGCAAACGTCATTTGAACTAGTTCTAGACGTGGTCTTGGTATTTTTAGGGAAACTAGAGGCAATCATATGATTTGGTCTTGCTAAAGCTGGAGTGATCACATTGGGCCTAGTTGCTGGAGTGACTGGTCTAATAAGATGAACCAAATCAACTTGGGAGGCAAACCGCGGTCTCGAGGATTGTGGTCGCTCGAATCTAAATGCAGTAGGTTGTCTGACAATCGGTTGTCTGACGAACTGATTTGTAGGCGGTTTCCCCAAGATTGATGGTTTTTCAAGCTTAGTGTCCACACTAGGTCCTTTACTTTTCCTTAACTCGTTTTTCAACGCAGCTATAGCAAAAACCTTTTCCTGTACTTGGGCCTTTAAAGTCTCATTTTCTTTGAGTACTCTATCTTGGGATGCCAATTTAGACTCTAGTAACTGAATTTGTTTCAAAAGATTATCCTTTTCAGCTTTAGAATCTAGAACAGTTTGATCCAATTTTCTTTCAAGAACAACGTTTGCCTTTTCAAGTTTTTCAAAGTATGTTTCAAATTTGTCCGTTTTCTTAGAAAATTCAAGTTTGGCATCCTCAAAATCTTTAGATTGCCGAGCTACGATCGTTTCGAGCTCTCTAATCTTAGAATCAGAATCAGTTAACGAGGCAGTTATAAAGCATTTATCATGATGAACTATAACATTTTGAACACTTTCTCCCCCATTATGACTCACATCGGATGAATCATAAGTGGTATTTCTATCACTCTTGTCCATCCCATGTTTGTCATAATTAGGTTCAGAATGCTCAATATGCGGCATGTCATCAACATATACATCATAAACCACATTACATTGTACCATGTTTGCAGGCTCTGCGTCATAAATGGGTAAGGTGTCATCAAGAAAAATCTCGTGGACATTCCCTGACGTACCACTGGCATCATGTTGTCCTCCTGATTCTGTGCTCTTGGCATCGTTAGGCTTCAAGTTTTCAACCGTATGACCAATTTCCTCTTGCATCGAAAAGTCTTGCATTCCATTATCATCCCTTTGCTGAAGTCGAGATCTTTCATAAATCGAAGACGAGACCGAGGTCATGAGTTTCAATATTCTATCACGAAAAACTCGAAGCTCGGTATTTGTATCTCGAAGAAAAGATTGGCAAAGCATCGAACTTTCAGACTTGATGATATTGAATTGGAGGAAAGGCGTGAGTTGTGTCACAAGAGCCTTATAAGCAAGTGCCGATGCAGAATGATTAAAATTTTCATTGTTGAGTTGCTCTGCGAGTTGGGTCAAGATGGTGAACATTGATTCCATGAATTTATGACGATCTTGACCAAAGATTGTCACAAATTCGCTCCCTCCTTGAAGCCGTGAAAGAGTAACAAGATGATACTGGAGCATTTGAAAGGAAGCGATGCCGTTTTTCCTAACATTATTTTGCATTAAATGCGATTCTCCCTTTTGAAACGTTGAATTCAAAGAGTCCATTTAATTATGAAGAAAAATGATCGTGATTGTAGTTGTTTTCGGAATTTACCAAGTCGTGAAGGAACTTCGAAGGATCCGTAAATAACTTTTAAAAATCAACGATGGATGATATAAATTCCGTCTTCACGTACAAGTAGCCGATCAAAAATCCGTCGAGAAAATAAACCTTGGCACGTTCTCACGTTGTCACGTCACGTCACTTTGTCTTCAAATCCGGCCACAAGAACGTTTAACCCGATAAATATTTTCACGTTAAACTTGGAAAATACCCGCTTCGACACGATTTGCCAAAAATTACTAAACAAAATGCTAAAAATATAAAAGTGACAAAATAAAAATATAAAAGTGACAAAAATACAAAAAAATAAAATGTGATATTTTTTAAAATAAAATGTAATATTTTAAAATAAAAAAGGATTAATTTGACTAAAAATTCAAATTTTAAAATATATAAAATATAAGAAAGAAAAAATGAAAAAAAAAAAAAACGTGCGTTTGAAAGATTTGTCAAAAATAAGATTTGTCAACAGGCCACGTGCCCAAGGACCCCAAAACGTGGCAGGAGATCTGATATTGTGTAACATTGTTTTATCCGTCAAAATAAAATATAAGAACTAAATCCACTCTTTTTCTTGATTCCTCGTTTCTTCCGTCCCTCTCTCCCCTATAATAACTTAATCTATCTCTCTCCTCACTTTGTAACCTCCGGTTATCTCTCAAACAGCTTATGTTTCTAACAATCTCACTAACCCTAATCTTCTCTCACAAACGCAGCCAAATAAAAGATAATATCATCTTCTCCTTCAAGCCTCTGTCCCCATTCTTAATCTCCCAAACATAAATCTCATTTAAGCCTCGTCGCGAAAACTATTAGCAAAACAAATACTCAGTTACCCTCTACACACTTCTCCCAATCTGTTTCTAATCTATCCTCAAAAAAAAATCAAACCCCAGCACCCACGAATGAAGAATACAAGAATGATAGCTTCAAGATCATAAAAGAGATCTCAGGTAGGTTTGTCTTTGACTGCATATAGGTTTTTTCTCGAAAAAGAGAAAGATTATAACAAAAAAATGTTATCAATCTTCTTTATATTCGTATATAAACAGAGGTTAAAAGCTTCGACATAGATCAGTGATGAAATGAGTTTCATGTGTCTAGATCTTAATAGATCTTGACATGCATGTCACAGAACGAATCTGAGATCTTTATAAAATTATATAATTTTCGAATCTGGTTTTGGATGAGAGAAAGGATTTTGAAAGTCGGGTAGTAGGAAATGATTTATGTGGTTGAGATGATGTTAATTTCTTGTCAGTTTTTGTTGAGTCCGAGTCTTGATTGAGTGGTGTTGTTGTGTGTGGATTTGGAGTTGAAAAAGGATTTTGGATTCGAGTCTTTGAGTCGTGAGAGCCTGAGAGGTGGGGGTTTTTGTTGCAAGTGTTTTCGAGTCGATGGTTTGTGGGGTCTAGATGATGTGGGTGTCGAGTCGAGGGTCGAGAGTCGTTGTATGAGACGAGGGTGTTTGTTGTGAGGGTCGAGTCAAGTCGTGAGGGTGGGTCTGTGAGTGTTTTAAAATTGGAGTCGAGTCAAAAACAAATGTTCCCGTTATGTTTGAATGGGCTTCATTCGGAAGAGTTCCGAATCAGAACTTTTTTCTTGATCCGGAAGTTCTTGGTCCGGAAGTTCTTGATCCGGAACTTCTTGATCCGGAACTTTTGGCTTGATCCGGAAGTTCTTGGTTCGGAAGTTCTTGATCCGGAACTTCTTGATCCGGAAGATTTTGATTCGGAAGAGTTCCGAATCGGAAGTGTTTGGTTCGAAAGTGGTTGATTCGGAACTAAAGAATTTGATTCGGAACTTCTATTTTGATTCGGAACAGGACACAAACCGCATGACTGACTGACTGGAAACTTGAGACCAACAACCTTGATTATGAAAAACCTTGACTGGAACTGTTAGTTTGATTATGAAGGACTGTAGGACAACTGGACAAAAACTGAGACCCAATAGATTAAAAAAAAATACTAAGTATAAAAATATTGATTAAAAAACTATATAAACTGTATAAAAAAAAATAGATGCTGGTTAAAGTAATAAGTGATAAAAAAATAATAACTGGTAAAATAGATTAAAAAAAGAAAAATAATAAAAAAATTGATTCAAACAAAAAATAGTCAAAATAGAAGGATTTAAACAAAAAAAAAATACAAAATTTAAAAGAGAAAAAAACACAAACTTTTATAAAAAACACCAACTTTTTATAAAAAATATAAACTTTTTAAGATTTTATAAAGAAATTTTTGATTTTTATATAAAAAGTTGTGATTTTTATCTAAAAATTAAAAAAAAATTTGAAGATTTGATATGATTTAACATATACAAACACAAACTTTTAATAAAAAATACAAACTTTTTATGATTTAAGCATGATTAAATCAAAACCCACCAAAATCAAAAAGAAATAAAACAAGAATAAACCAAACTAACCAAGGCTCTTGATACCAATTGAAGGTCTACGAGATTAATGGCCTATTCTATGTTATGGATTTGGTGGAATTAGATGGTTGATTTAGTTGATAATCATAAAGAGATGAAGGAATTAGATGAAGGATTAGAGAGAGAAAGGAGAGAAAAGGGGAAATGTAGAGAGAGAAAGAAAAGATGAATAAATGATTAATTGTGTAAATGGAATCAACAACCCCCTCCTAACATGCTAGGAGGGGTTATATATAGCCCACCCTACATGTGGGCTATATGGACTATACAATAAGTAAATAGATCACGAGCCCGTTACATAATTATAGTTGGAGCGACCGATCCTTCATAAATACGTAAAACGTATTTCCAACATTATCAATCAATCCCAATAACAAAAACACCAAAAATAACAAGATTCAAGATTGATTTTTTCTAAAGATCACTAATTGATTCAAAAACTAAAAAAGCAACACAATCCTTACCTTAAATCACCCCATAGCTCTTGATACCAAATGTAGAAATTGATAACCTATGAATCTATGAAGTGGGTTGATGTTTTCTAGTGAGAGAAACTAGAGAGAGAAAGTGAGAGAATATGTGAAAGATTTTATTACTATGAAATGGAAAATGGAACAACAACCAACCCCTTTCCTTAGTGGAAAGGGGTATTTATAGTCCAAGCCTAACATTGGGCTTGGGCCGGTCCATGACAAGCCCATGGACCGGTTCTTACTTAAGTTAATAAGCAAATAATAACTAATTACTAACTACGAGCTATTACAACATAAATCATATTGTGGAGTGACCGATACTTCTAATATACGTTAAAACGTATTTCTAACAACAAGACATTTTTGTATTTACTTTAATCCCATTTAAATTCACATTATATATGTCCTTATGCCTAGGTGTTCTATACTCAATATACTTCTCATCAGGGATTTTAAAATCCTTGCTTAACACCAAACACTCAGTATCAATGAAAAGAACCTTATTTTTGTTATCACAAACTTGTGATACACTAAACAGATTATAATCCAGTTCTTTTACCAGGAAGACGTTCTCAAAACGCAGATTATTGGTGAGAAGGGTTCCTTTGCCTGTAATGGTGCCGTAGCCCCCTCCAAAGTATACCTTATCACCATCTTTAATAGGAGTGAAGTTCGTCAGATAGTCTTCCTTCCCTGTCATGTGCCTTGAGCATCCACTATCCCAATATCCATAGTCATTGATCTGTCTTTGAATGCCCTGCACATAAAGAAAACAAATTAGTTTTCTTTGGGAACCCAAGTCTCAGAAGACTTGGATTCGTCTGGTTGTTCAATAAGAACAAACTTAGTTCTCACAACAACCCCATTCTCATCCTTTTTAGGATGAAATACCCAGTTAACCCCAATTGGTTTTGTAATGACCTTTGAAATGTAATTAAATCTATTGCAAGTCATTGAAATTCCATTATTATTAGGGTTTTGATCTTTCTTGGGTCTCCATGTTAAGCTTGAAGAAGCTTTAGACCCCTTACCTTGTGGCTGCAAATATTTAGGTCTGGTCACGTTTCTGTCAGCGTTGGATTTTGTCCTGTCAACGCTGAAATTACCCTTGTCAGCGTTGAACCTAGGGTTTGCTACAGGAACCCATTGCGTATTTGACCAGGTGTTTGTCTTTTGAAAAGGTCTTTGTCCATGAGTGTTAGACCTTCTAGAGAAGAATGGGGCAGGTCTAATCACTTGTGGACTTTGCTGCACACAAGGTTTGGGTCTGACAACGTTTGACTTCCTAACAACGTTGACTTTCTTCCTATTAGCGCTGAAATTGTTCCTATCAGCGCTGGCTTTGGGAGCGTTGACACACTTGTATGCCAAATGTGAAAAGCTACCACAAGTGTAACAGGCTTTCTTAGACACACTCTTAGGTCTAGAAGAGAAGAAACCTGTTCCATGATTGTTAACTTGGCTCTTGGGTGACCTAATATTCCTATACATCTCTGCATATTTAATGGTAGGTCTTCTAACAGTGTTGGAGCCTAGGTCAACAGCTTTACCAGTGACTGGATGAGTAACCTTAATGGGTGGTGATTCATTGGGACTTTCACATAGCAAACCTCCCTTAACAAATAAGTAGGGTTAGCTTTCTTCCACTCATTTAGGTCAGTCAGTTTTTGTTGATACTCTTCCACTGGAGTGACAACTCTTGGTGGAGGGATGAATTCCTCTTCTTGGCATTCTGGTATACCAGTCCAAGCTAAATCCTTTCTAAGGACACCATAGAAGTCACCAGCTGGTGGTGGAACTAGAGAGTAATCATTCATCCCAATCTCAGTCATGTCCTTAGGATCCCTTTGTTTAGCTACACAGTCTCCTAGGGTTTGGGTGGCTCTATCAAATCTTTGAATCTTGAGGTCAACATTATCTTTATTCTTAATGGCCTCATCTAACTTAGCCTGTAGGTCTCTATTGACCTTTGTCATGATATTTCTAATATCCATACTACCCTCTAGCTCATGTTTTAAGATATTTATCTTATCTTTTAAATCAAATTCCATTTTCTTGTATTCAGAAACGGTTTTCTCAGTTTCAGTAAGAGCTAGTTGGTAATTGGACAATTTACACCTTTCAGTGCTCATATCATCTTTTAGTTTTAACACCTCTTTGTTAAGTCTATCAGTGTTTAACCTACAACCTTTGCTACAAAAAGCATCATCATATACCTCATTATCAGATGAAGAGGAGGAGTGTGCCATGAGAGCATATTCAACATGCTCTTCTTCTTCAATATCAGCAACCAAAGCTTTGTCCTCTTCAGCATTCTTAGCCAGATAGCTCCAATCCCATCCAGTACCATCAATTCCTTGAACTGCAACCATGGCTTTGGAATCTTGAGCTTTAACAATCTGACTTGAGGGTTTACCAGCATCAGATCTTCTAGGAGATCTGCATTCCCTCATGAAGTGTCCCATACGATGACAGTTGTAGCATTCAACTTTGGATTTATCAAATCCAGCTGTGTCTTTAGCATTGAAGGTCATCTTCTTCTTGAACCTTCTATTCCACCTATTTGCTCTTATACTAGCAAGAGCCATGTTCCACTTGATGTCCATCTCTTCCAGGTGCTCATCACTTATCTGCTCAAGGTCCTCATATGTAATCACTGAACCATTGGGCAAAGAAGCAATGTAAGCACACACAGTATCCAAATCCAAACCAGCAGGTTTAACTCTTGGGGAGTCATTCATGAATGTGTCAGCGTCTGAAAAGGAGACGTTGACAGGACTTGTTCCAGCGCTGACAAATGATGATCCAGTAACTGGATGCATAAAAGAGTCCTTCTGATTGAATTGACCTTCACTATGAGAGAAGAAGGCCATGTTGCTGGTGCTAGGTTTGCTACCATGTGCTGAAAGAGTTTCATCTTCCAACAGTCTTAGTTTGTTGTAGATGTCATCAAACGAGGAGCTCTTGTAAGTATCATTGCCAAGATATTAATCTTGTTGATCCCAAACTTAGATCGATTAGCTTTGTGTATACGAGATTAGATCAAGGTATAACACGTAGAGAAACCTTTGTTATATGCTTTGTGAATCTAAGTGTTATGCGGAATTTAACACTTAAACAAGAACACAAGATGTAAACAAAACTTTCACTTTGATTATGAATGTCGAACTTGCTTACAATGAAAGATGTTTACGAATGAAAACTTATATAAAACTTGATCCTAAACATTAACCTAACGGCCTTCTTTTATAGACTAAGAAGCCTTGTACAATAAGCTACGTATCAACTATTCTAGGTAAAGATAAACATAGAAAATACATTGTCGTTTCTATCCTTACTAGAAGTATTCTAGAATATAATAAACGTGTAGCGTATATCTTCCATCAGTGCTTGTCTTCAATCTGTCAACGCTTGACTTCAACTTGTCAACGCTTGAGCTGTCAGCGCTTGCTTTGTTCCTGTCAACGCTTGATTTGTTCTTGTCAGCGCTCAAGTGATCTGGCCTTAATTTATTCCCAACAATCCTCCCCTAAACTTGATATCCACTCTTATGATCAAGTTTCTGAATAAACATTAAGAACTCGGAGGAGTCTGACAAACCTTCTCATATTGGTAATGAATAAATCTGATCAAATTCTTTGCCACGTCACTTGAATAATCTATCTCCAGCTGAGTGTCCTTCATCTTTTCCAAAACATCCTTGGATATGAAATATTGAGCATCCACAAGTAGATACTCAGAAAACTTTGTAGAACTCAAATGGTATACACCAGCAACTGAATATAACCTCCATTGAAGACCACTGAGGTCATCTTCAAGATCCTTCCATATTTCAGGATCTTCCTCATTTGTCCCACACATTCTTTTGAATGTGGTCCAAAGTTTTATTCCATTAGCTGAAGTTGGTGCTTCAGCCTCATACTTGGTCTTTAGTAACCTCCAAAGGTCCACCAAGTCTTCTCTATCACAACCTACAAATAAAGATATGAGAGTGGTAAAAGTGTGTACCTCCTTTCCAAATCTTCCAATCTTCCAGAATCCACATTCATCCTCATCATAACTCACAATTGGATTCCTGGAATCTAATGGTAACACTTGCACCATATCTGAAGCTTCTAATGGGGAGAGCTTGAGGATCTTTCTAATAACTGCTTCACTTGGATATAGTGGATTCATATCTTTTGGAAACTCAAGTTTAAATCCCTTCTTTACTGGCCTGGGAATCATCATAGCTTTCTTGATTTCCATTTCTTCTGCAAGTTGCTCCTTTCTTTCATCTGAAAGAAGTCTGAAAGTGTTTTCTTCCTGCACTTTCACCCAAATAGGATAAGCCCTATGTTCCAACTCATCAAATGTCAAAGCCTTTAACTTCTGATGTGTCCATCCAACTCCATGACATCTGAGCAACATAAAATAGAGCTCTCTTCTATCCCTTTTCAATTCTGAGAGAATATTGCTTGCCTTGTGCTTCAAAATCACCTTAAAATCCTTATGAACTCTAAGAAGAAGCTCCAAACCCCATATTTGATATGAAATGGTCAAGTCTGGATTATCCATGCATCTTTCTTCCCAAGAATTGTACATCTGAACCACCTCTGGCATGTCAAAGTCAACCTGCAATTTTAAGTCTCTCAACATTTCCCTAGCAAGCTTATCACCATACTCAAGCCTTTCTGGTTCTATAATCATCACACTTGAGTCTGAGCTAGCTCCATCACTTTCTTCTTCAGAAGTCACAACAAATGGTGACTTTTCCTTTTCACCTTGTTCCATCATTTGTTCAGCCAATCTTCTATCAAACTCAACTTGGGCTGTATTCTTTGGAACAATTTCTTCTACCAATTTACCCTTACCCTTATCTGATGGTGCAATGGTTGGTAAGATAGATGGTAATACCTGAGTAGAAACTTCTTTGATGATAGATGATGACTGGAATACATCACCTTCATGTGCAGGTCTGTCAACGCCCAAATTTCCTCTATCAACGCCCAAAATACTTCTATCAGCGTCCAAATTTGTCTTGTCAACGCTCAAATATTTTCCCTCAGCGCCTTGTGTAACCTCTCTCAACATAGCTGTAAATGATAAATTTAGATTGGTTGGAGAGATTAAGGACGTATCAAAACCTGTTTGTTCCTTCAAAGTTGTAAGGGCTTCAGCAACATCCATTGATTGACCATCTTGGCTGCCCTTATCACTCAGATTTCTTTGATCTTCCTCCCCTTTGGAAGACTCCTCCATACCCCTCCTAGCATGATCACTCTCCAAAACAACAATCCTCTCCCTCAATTGCTTGAGTTCAAGGCCTTGTGAGCTGACAATTTGTACTAAGTCTGCATTTTGCTTTTGCAAGCTAATGCAGACTACCGTCAATTCCAAAAGAGTCATTGGTTCCAGACTGCCCTCTTCTGAAATGGGGATTTGACCTCCCAAGTCAGGTTCATTGGGCAAGGATGAGGACTTAATGATGGTGGGACTGCCTTGGCCAGCATCTAAGCCAGAACCAATAGTCTCAGCCTCATCCAGGTCACCAGCCACACTTGTGGTGGTGGTTCTCTCTACTTCATGGCTAGGACCACCAGAGGAGAACACTCTAGTAGTCCTTTGGTGTTTTATCAACCTATATTCAGGTGGTGTGGAAGATGGTGTGAAAGAATGGGTAGATGTGGGTTGGTTAAGGGGTGTTTGGGATTGTGAAGGTTGTGTGTCAGCGTTGAAAATAGGCACATCAACGCCCACATTTGATGTGTCAGCGTCAAAGGGTTCTTGGTCAATTTTCATTTGTTCAGGTGAGGGTAAAGGTTCAAGAATAGGTTCAAGTTGTGGTGGAGGGTCAATTTGAGGTTGGGGGTCTGGTTGGGGTTGTGCTGCTGCAATAACAGCAAGCATAGTTGGGGTTAAAGGTAAGTCTCTAAGAGGTGGCGAATTCATCTTTGTAAAAATAGCTTTCTTTTGTTCAGGGATCTTATAAAAATCATTGTGATCCCTTGAACAATAACCTTGAGCATCAAAAACCATTTACAGAAAACGGGGATAAGCTAAAGTCATTTTTGTCCCCTTGTTTTTACACATCCCTTCAAAAATCTTTTTAGAATAGTTATATTTTTGCCATGTTGCAATGCACACAATAGCACTGGCAATGGATCTATTGATCTCATTGTGTGCAGTACATTTGGGACACAAACATTCAAGGAGAATGTGAATGAGGTACTTCCAGGCTGGGGGAAATTCCTGCTTATGATACTTGTTTAGAGTACCTTCATCAGGAAAAGGATATCCCAAAGCCCTAAGCCCTTGTTCTATTTCACTTATGGGAAGGATGGCTACACCATCAGCATCATCAAGATGTAAGGCCTGGCGTACCAAGGCCTCAGTAACCACCCAAGACCTCCCATGAACAATAGAAGTTAATGTGGTCACTCCATTAACTGTTGAGGAACTAACAGTGTTCCAAAACTGCTTAATGTGTGTGACTGGAATGAGTGGTGCATGAGAAAGAGCATACCTTAATGGGGATGCGTTCAAATATGCCACCATTTGTGTGTATTGAGGAAACAAATCATTATCAGCAACAAGATAAGCAATCATGTTGTGTTGAGACTTGAACCCCAAATCCAATTCTGCTGAGTTAAACTTTGGTGCCATTGATGAAAGCTGTTAATTTGAAGTGTAGAAGATGAAGGTTGATAAGAGAAAAGTGTTAGACAAGAATTATAGATACCCTGTTTAAAAAATAGGAGCCAAATTTATAGGAGATAAAGAATGCATGTTATTGGCCCAAAAATAGGCAAAGATTTTCAAAAACTAATCATGAAAATATTGAAAAAGTTATAAGTTATCTCATGCATTTAATGAAAGTAACAACTCCTAAAATTACGGCTTGAAAATATGTCAAAAAGTAACAACTGGGTAGGTCCCATTGAGTGTCAACGGTCAAAGATAACCCATCAACGCCCAACGGCTATAATCTTGTCAACGTTCGCCTAAAGCCATGTCAGCGTCCAATTTGGTCACAACAACGCTTGGAAAAATCTTGTCAGCGTCCAAAAATAAAATTGTTTTAAAAAGTGAAAAATGACCTTAACAAGTAATTTATCCTAGAGAAGATAACCAAAAGCTGATAATTATTATAGGGCGGCAAGCACTGTCCAGTTATGCACACTTGCATAAGCAAGATAGACATAACAGTCCTCTAGTGTCCCTTGCTAACCAAAATTCTTAACAACCAAGTTACCTTATAAAATCCTTGTTACTCCCAGGTAAATCCCATATCAAAATCATTCCCAAGTCTCCCAACAGACCATAACCAATTCTAGGCCAAAAATGTCTTGGCAGCATGCAAAGTTGATATACTATGCATGCTACAGTGCCTCATGGTTTAGTAAAACTAACCCATACTCACCTGTGGACACAATCTAGAATTGTGATAAGAGTATCATATGGATACCCAAAAATCCTAAAGGTTCCTAAAACCTCCCCTTAAACTATGATACAAAAAGTTTGCTAAAATCATGCATGAACATAAAAAATTTATGTCAAGATAGGAATGAAACATTCCAACCATCATCCATAAATAAAAACTTGTCCAAACGCTACTCCATTGATCCATAAGCAACTCTGTATCCAATGGTATACTGCTAACACCATCTGCACATTTAGATTGAAAACCACAAAACTAACATTGTTGCTGACAACGCCCCGATAACACACAACAGCGTTGAAGGAAGCTTTGTCAGCGTTAGACAATTATATTGCTGACAATGTTGCAAAAAACACTTATCAGTGTTCAAACAACCTTTGTCAGTGTTAGAAAAATATAGTGGAAAATCTAAATCATCAATAAGACCAATAATAATAATGCATCATCCTGTACATACTTTTACAAAAAGAATCCAAAACACATATTAAGTGAGATTAACCATTCCAATACTTGTTACCAAGTATTGAAATCTTCCAGTATCAAAAGGTTTAGATAATAAATCTGACACATTTTCCTCAGTGTCAACCCTATCTGGTTGTATTAAACCTTTCTCAAAGCAATCTCTTATAAAATGGTGTCTAATTTCTATGTGTTTAGTTTTAGAATGATGTACATGATTCTTAATGATGCATAAAGTACTATTATTGTCAACAAATATCTTAGTATGCATGAAATTATACCCATAGTCCAACAGCTGGTTCTGAATCCACAACACTTGACCACAACATGCTGCTGCAGCCACATTCTCTGCTTCAGTTGTAGAGTTAGCCACCACTGTTTGTTTCTTGCATTGCCAAGATATTAATCTGCTCCCAAGAAACTGACATCCACCAGTTATGGATTTCCTTAGAAGCAAGTGGGGGTTCACAGTTGGCCTTACTTGTGCCAGAGGTGACCTGAGGAGATGAATCACTTGTCTTAGTTGGCAAACGTTTCCTTTTATAGAAAACCTTAAGTTCATGCTTAGGTGATGCATCCTCCTTTTCAATTTCCTCCCTAGTAGTCTTAATAGAATCGGATACTATCCTAGTTAAAGGGCACTCGTTTTCTACAAGGGTGAAAGTTCTACCAGTGGGGCGCCACATTTTACCAATGGGTTTGATTTTGGCAACCCACTGGTATTTAAGACTGGCACGGGAGTTCACCTCATTAAGTAGTTTCTTGATACAAGAATCATGATTAGCCGTAAAGACACATTTTCTACATGTTTTACAAGTAGCATATTTAATGTCCGAGTAAGATCTAGAATTCATGGACGATTGATTGATACTCCTAGGATTTGACATGCTACGGTTAGCAGTGTTGGTAATCTAGCAGGCATCTGACTAGGTTTGAAATTCCTATCTCTTACTTGTGTCTTTTGCTTAGCTTCCCTTAGACCAAATGTATGGCGAACGTCATTTGAACTAGTTCGAGACGTATTCTTTGGACTATGTCGAGGGAAACTAGAGGCAATCATGTGATTAGGTCTTGCAAAAGCTGTTTTAGTCACATTGGGCCTAGATAGTGGAGTGACTGTTCTAGAAAGATGAACCATATCAACTTGGGAGGCAAACCGCGCTCTCGAGGATTGTGATCTCTCGGATCTAAATGTAGTCGGTTGTCGAATGAACTGATTTGTAGGCGGTTTCCCCAAGATTGATGGTTTTTCAAGCTTAGTGTCCACACTAGTTCCTTTAGTTTTCCTCAAATCGTTTTTCAACGCAGCTATAGCAAAGACCTTTTCCTGAACTTGAGCCTTTAAGATCTCATTTTCTTTGAACAATTCATCTTGGGATGCCAACTTAGATTCAAGCAACTTAATTTGTTTCAAAAGATTATCCTTTTCGATTTAGAATCTAGAACAATTTGATCCAATTTTCGTTCAAGAACAACGTTTGACTTTTCAAGTTTTTCAAAGTATGTTTCAAATTTGTCCGTTTTCTTAGAAAATTCAAGTTTGGCATCCTCAAGATCTTTTAATTGTTGAGCTACAATCGTTTCGAGCTCTCTAATCTTGGAATCAGAAGCAGTTAATGAGGCAGTTATAAGATAATTATCATGATGTTTTGCATTTTGAACACTTTCTCCCCCATTATGACTCACATCGGATGAATCAGAAGTGGTATGTCTATCACTCTTTTCCATCCCATGTTTGTCATAGTTAGGTTCAGAATGCTCAATATGCGGTATTTCATCAGAATATACATCATCAACATTACATTGTACCATGTCCGCAGGCTCTTCGTCATTAACGGGTAAGGTGTCATCAAAAGAAATCTCGTGAACATTGCCTGACGTGCCACTGGTATCATGTTGTCCTCCTGATTCCGTGCTCTTGCCATCGTTAGGCTCCAAGTTGTCAACCGTATGACCATTCTCCTCTTGCATCTGCATCGTAGATTCTTGCACTCCATTATCATACACTTGCTGAAGTCTAGATCTTTCATAAATCGAAGACGAAACCGATGTCATAAATTTCAACAGTTTATCACGAAAATCTTTAACATCGTTCTGTGTGTATTGAAAAAATGACCGGCATATCCTTGAATTGTCAGACTTGATGATATTGAATTGGAGGAAAGGCGTGAGTTGTGTCACAAGAGCCTGATATGCAGTTTCGGATGCAGAGTGATTGAAGTCTTCTTTGTGAAGTTGCTCAGCTAGGTGGTTCAAGTTGAGAAATAGTGAATCGATGAATGTATAATAATGTTGACCAAAGAGTGTCACAAATTCGCTTCCTCCTTGAACCCATGCAATAGTCCTAAGATGTGACTGAAGTAGTCGACATGAAATTATACCACTTTCTCTAGTTGTGTCTTGCATGTGATGCAAGTCTCCCTCTTGAAATTTCGAATTCAAAAACTCCATTGAATTATGATGAAAAATGATCGTGATTAATTATCGAAAGACCAATGCTATATTTGACAAATCGTGGAGACACCAAGAAAAATGAGATTCGCGGGATTTGACAGAACCAACGAAAGATCTGTGAGTAACTCTAAAAAAATCCTCGATAGTTGAAGTAACTCTCTACTTGGTTCAAATATTGTTGACGGTTCAAACGATGATAAATTAAACGGAGTCCAATTCAACCGCGGCCTACTCGAAAGAGAAAGGCCGTAAACTAATAAAACCAACCTTTGGTGAATCTAGTGAACGGCCCGACAACCAATTTAACTAATTGTGAGTAAAACTTTAGGAAATGATAAAAATAAACGAGTCACAACACCACAACATCACTAATCACTTGTTGGACTCACACTTGTTGGACTCACTTGTTGGACTCACACTTGTTGATAAAAATAAACAGATTTTAGGAAATGAGTAAAACGTTTATACGTTCACACTTGTTGGACTCACCACAGGCGCCCCTAAAAACGTGGCTTATGCTCCCCCCACGTGACAAGAATGCCAATTCCCAAATCAAACGCTTTGTAAACACCGCCTGACACAATAATATATAATCTGGTCAAACTCCACTAATCACTCTCAGTTACATAAATCAAACACCCCTAATCTTCTCTGTATCTTGTATACTCCGCCCCCCCTTTGTCCAATCTAAACCTAACCAAATCAGAAATCCTCCATCTTCAAAATAAAATAACCTTAAATAACTGATCTATAAACCAAATCAGTGAACGTGCATCGAAGAATGAAATGACCTAATCATTCAATATAGGCTTCAAGATCAATAAGCTTGGTCTCGGGTAGGTTTTTTATTTGTTTTATGTTTGGTTTTTGAGATCAATGATAATCTGTTTATTGAGATCTTGGGTTTGTTACGATGGGTTTTAGTTTGTTTGGTCGAGGCTGTTTTGAGTGAAGGTTTGAGTGAGGATTTGTTTTGAATCAGTTTTTTTTTTTTAAATAGAGTCTTCGATTTTGTGCGTCAAAGTCTTAGGGTGGTTTGAGTTTTGTGGGTCTGTGTCAAGGTTGAGGGAGTTGAGGGTGCGAGTCAGATGAGAGGGTGTTGGATTCGAGAGGGTGTGTCGAGTCTTGAGTGTGAGGGGTTTTAGTTTGTTTGATTTGTGAGTCGAGTGTTGTGAGGGGGCGATGAAGTCTGTTTCTGTTTGGGTTTGGTTCTAATCAAAAGATGGTGAGACGAGGGTGTTTTCTGGGTTCGAAACTGTTGGTTGAGAGTTGATTGTCGTGTTCCTGTTGGTCGAGAGGTTAGAGTTCGAGAGGTGTTGTGAAGATGTGTGATGGTCAGGGTGAGGGAGTCGAGGGTGGTAGGTGAGGAGACGAGGGTTGAGACGAGTGTGTAGGTCGAGAGTTAATGTTGGTCCGAGTCGGTTTTTGAGATTTGGTTTTTGGTCTTGAGTCTTGGTTAAAACGAGTCTTGGTATTTTGTATTCGGGACAATCAGTGATGAGTGGGTCGAGGCACAAAGTGATTTTGATTCAGTTTATTGTCAGTCTAGAGTCGAGTCCATCGCAATCTTTTTCATTCTATCGCAATATCAACAATACTCACCATCGCAATAGTTATTATTCCATCGCAATATACAAATTCCATCGCAATACTCAAAACTTACAACCCATCGCAATAATAAAAAACACTCTTCCATCGCAATGTGTAGAAAAATTTGGGCAGAGTTTCGTCTCACTTTTCCTTAAACCCGTCGCAATCACGATCGCAAAGTGCGATCGGAATACGCGTCAGAATAATGGAATCAGAAATAGTGATCGCAAAGTAGAACCCGAGGGTTATTGCGATCGATATGGACAAACCTGATGTGTAGATTCGTACAAACCTTTTTGAGACAAAATTGATGCACTGATAAAGCTGTTGCACAAGATGTTAAATCCAAGATAAAAGTTGATGGAAAAAAAACAAAGAAAAATGATAAACGGTTGATAAAAGACAAAAAAATTGATAGAAAAAATTAAAACTTTATGACAGAAACTTAAAGAATAAAATTTAGATACTTTAAAACTTAAAAGATTGATACTTTAAAACTGTTTACTTATATTTGAGACAAAAGTTGATAATCAGAACAAAGAAACCAAAAGATGAGACAAACAAAATTGTGAAAGAAGAAAACTTTTACCATCAAATCAATAGATATAAACACATTAATCCGAAGAAACAACCATGCTCTTGATACCAATTGTAGGATCGATGTTTTCTAAGGATTAGGCATTATTAAATTACCTATTGAGATGGATGGAGAAATGGAAAACTTAGAGAGAGAAAGAAGAGAGAGAAAGGAGAGGATGAAGAAGAAAATATGAAATGTGATTATGTGTTTGACAACCAACCCCTCCTAACATGCTAGGAGGGGGGTTTATATAGCCCACCTTACATGTGGGCTATATGGGCTATATTGGATCACGAGCCTAATATCATTGGAGTGACCGATCCTTTCTAAATACGTAAAAACGTATTTCCAACACCAATTATGGATCTACGCAATATTTGGATTATCCAAACCTTGGAGTGATTACAAGAGAGAGATAGATGACGAATTAGAGAGAGAAACAAGAAAGATAAAGGAAAAGTGTAAAGTAACATTGAATGAAAAGTGAAGTAAAAAGAGTATTTACAAGGTTTATATACGTATGTCCATAAGATGGATATGGGACGGCCCAAGCCAAGCCTAGAAGTGGTCTTGGCTCGGTTTTACTACTCGTGATATCACCTCTAACTACGAACTCGACTACTACATATGAGTATGTTTATTCAGAAGTCAAAGTTTCAGAAGGAGGAAAGCGTCACAAATGATGAAGGCACAAGTTCAAGGCAAAGAAACGTGCTGAAGCATGAAGTCAAAGATCACGTCAACATATTCATAAGAAAAAGAAAGAAAGAAAAGACTACGAGTTCAAGAAAAGAATAGTATGTCAGGTTTATAGCAGTATAACTTGGAGTGACCTCCCTTAGGGGGAGATTGTTAGAAATATGTTTTACGTATTTAGAAGGATCAGTCGCTCCAACAATATATTATATGTAACATGCTTGTAGTTAGGAAACTATAACAAGTGTCAGATAAGCCTAAGCTCTTAGTTTAGCCTATACACATGTAAATCCCATGACTTTATGTCGTGGGTATATAAACCCTCTCCTTAGATGGAGAGGTTGTTTGGTTCTCATAATTTACACATACATTTTAGCACTTTCTCTCTCTAACTTTCTCTTTGTATATTGCGTGTGTGCCAACCTCTCTCTACCCTCTCTATAAATACTAGTTAAGGGTTTATCATTAATCTACCGTTATCATATCGTTCGTTGAGCACACTTTATTTTAGTATTACTATTCTACTAGTAGTTTTTCTTATATAGATAATGGAGCCTATTTGTGAATTTTTCCAGTGTTCGGTGAATGGAACTTATTTGTGAATCATTGTGGTGTTTGGTGAATGGAGCTTATTTGTGAAACATTCTGGTGTTTGGTGAATGGAGCTTATTTGTGAATTCTTCTTGTGATATTTAGGATTTTTGATATAAATGTGGATACTTGGGATTTTGGTGTTTGTATATATGGGATTTTCGTTATGGAGGCCATAGATACTGATATATGAGATTTTAGAGGGATATTTCGGATTTTGGTTATAGATGTAGATACTTGGGATTTTGAGTAGAATTTCGGTTGTGGGCGAGGTCATATCGTTGGTTATGGATGAAGTATATTAGGGAGAATTATGTGTATCGAATTTTGAATTTTGTCTTTTATGTACAGTTAAAAATTAAGGGTAAAAGCTATACAATACCATCTTACTTAGCAAAATGTACCGACTTTAAACACTTACAATTTAATCGCTAGACATTACCAATAAACTTTCAAATTGATTATACACTTTACCAATATGGTCCTAAAATGACAATATTACCCTTTTCTTCTTTTACATAATTACAAATAATGCCACATTCACTCTTTCTCACACCATAATCATTAAACGTAGTAGCTAAAGGATGAGTAGCCAAACCCACAATCGTAAAAAAATCGATGAAAATTTACTGACGAAAACATAAATTTATTACTTTTGTTTTACGTTTTTCATCGATTTTTTTACGTTTTCATCAGTATTTTTATGTTTTCGTCAGTAAATTTAAGTTTTCGACAGAAAATTTACGTTTTCGTCTGTAAATATACGTTTTAGTTAGAAAATTTACGTTTTCGTCAGTAAATTTACGTTTTCGTCAGTAAATTTACGTTTTCACCAGAAAATTTACGTTTTCGTCAGAAAATTTATGTTTTCGTCAGAAAATTTACGTTTTCGTCAGTGAATTTACGTTTTCGTCAGTAAATTTTCGTTTTCGTCAGTAAATTTATGTTTCCGTCAGTAAATTTACGTTTTCGTCAGTTAATTTACGTTTCCGTCAGTAAATTTACGTTTTCGTTAGAAAATTTACGTTTTCGTCAGTAAATTTATGTATTCATCAGTAAATTTTCGTCTTCGTCAGTAAATTTACGTTTTCGTCAGTAAGTTTACGTTTTCGTCAGTAAATTTACGTTTTCATCAGTAAATTCACGTTTTCGTTATAAAATTTTCGTTTTCGTCAGTAGGTTTACGTATTCGTAAGAAAATTTACGTTTTCGTCAGAAAATTTACGTTTTAGTCAGTAAATTTACGTTTTCGTCAGAAAATTTACGTATTTGTCATAAAATTTTCGTTTTCGTCAGTAAATTTACGTTTTCGTCGGTAAATTTTCGTTTTCGTACGAAAACTTAAATTTTTGACAAAAACGTAAATTTACAGAAGAAAACCTAAATATACTACGAAAACATAAATTTCCTGACGAAAACGTAAATTTTCTGATGAAAAAGTGAATTTACTGACGAAAACGTAAATTTACTGACGAAAACGTAAATATACTGACGAAAACGTAAATTTACCGACGAAAACGTAAATTTACTGACGAACATAAATTTTCTGACGAATACGTAAATTTACTAACGAAAACGTAAATTTTCTGACGAAAACGTAAATTTACTGACGAAAACGTAAATTTACTGACGAAAACGAAAATTTTCTGACGAAAACGTAAATTTACTGACGAAAACGTAAATTTTTTGATGAAAACGTAAATTTTTTGACGAAAACGTAAATTTTCTGACGAATACGTAAATTTACTGACGAATACGTAAATTTTCTGACGAAAACGTAAATTTACTGACGAAAACGTAAATTTACTGACGAAAACGTAAATTTTCTGACGAAAACGTAAATTTACTGACGAAAACGTAAATTTTCTGACGAGACGTAAATTTACTGACGAAAACGTAAATTTACTGACGAATACGTAAATTTACTGACGAAAACGTAAATTTACTGACGAAAATTTACGTAATTATGTAAAAAAAGAAACTAACTTTTTGGTGGAATGGGTTGAAATTGCCACCTCTTGTAATTATGTAAAAAAAGAAAAAGGGTAATATCGTCATTTTAGGGTCATATTGGTAAAGTCAATAATCAATTTGAAAGTTCATTGGTAATGTCTAGCGATTAAATTGTAAGTGTTTAAAGTCGGTACATTTTGATAAGTACGATGGTATTGTATAGTTTTTACCCAAAAATTAATACAAAAAGCCGTTTTTTCCACACTTTCGGACAACCCCTTCCCTTTTAGACCCCCATTCATAATCCCTCATCACTCTCACTCATCCCCTATCCTTTTAGCTGAATAAAAACAAGATAAAAACAAAAATAACCAAAACCCTAACTTCAACAAAATCACCAAATCCAAACTCAACTTTGTTCGCTGATATACGTGCCAGTATCATATCCACGGGTGTGACTATCATCAATATTAAGTGAATGTTTCTTTTCATGAGTTAACATGTGGATTTAACCCCCACCCACACTCTTTCCCTATCCCGCTCTACTCGTCCCAAATGAGGGAGGAGGCGGAGCACAAAACTAAGCCTACTTATCACGTGTGTGAAGGACGGTGATGTCATAATTGATCCCTATTAAGAAGTCATCCCATCGTTCGTTGAACACACTTTATTTTAGTATTAATTTATTAATTATTGTTATTCTACTAATTATTTTTCGTATATGAATAATGAAGCCAATTTGTGATTTTTTTAGTGTTTGGTGAATGGAGCTTATTTGTGAATCATTCTGTGTTTGGTGAATGGAGCTTATTTGTGAATCATTCTGGGGATATTTACGATTTTGGATATAAATGTGGATAGTTGGGATTTTGGTGTTTGGATATATGGATTTTTACTTTCGAGGCCATAGATACTGATATATGAGATTTTAGAGGGATATTTAGGATTTTGGATATAAATGTAGATACTTGGGATTTTGAGTAGATTTTTTGTTGTGGATGAGGTTAAATCGTTGGTTATGGATGAGGTCTATTAGGGAGTATTATGTGTAAGAAATTTATAATTTTGTCTTCTATCTAAAAATAAAAATTAATACAAAAGTGGTGGGCTCCGCACTTTCAAACAACCCCTTTTATTTATAAAACCCACTTCATGCGAAAAATCTCTTGAGACGTTAAATCTTAACTTTTCATTGTTAAACCCGGTTGTCTCTCCGTGTGAGGCAATTTCGCCTTTCACTCGTCCCCTTCATGACTGCCCACACTCCACCTTTCCGTCATATAAAACTCATCCCTGAAACCATTTTCTTCCCCACTTCCTCTTTCTTTGATTTTCCAAGACCACCGCCGCCGCCATCGCCATCGCCATCGCCGCCACCACCACCACCACAACCACCCCACTGTCGCCGCCACCAATATAAGACTGTCTCCGTACTTCGCGTGCAATCAAAGAAGCAACAACAACCCAAAACTAATTGTATTGGCAAATCATGTGATTAAAACCATGTGACTAGTTAGTTTATTTTGTAGAGTACTCTGAAACTTGAGGAGGTTTAGCTAGGAGGAATTCGGCAACCGAGCATAAATGCTTGTGTTTTCTATAAGTTCCCGATGGGTGCTTTAAGGATTTTGTTGATAATGTAGGAAACAAAATTGAAAGTTACTGGCATTATAATTATACAAAATGATGATAATGTTAAATAAAATTAGGGATTGTTGTTGCTCCTTTGATTGCAGGCGAAGTATGGAGACACTCTTATATTGGGAGAGGTGGTGGTGGTAGTGGTTGTGGTGTTGTTCTAATCAAAGAAAGAAGAAGGGGGAAGAAAATGTTTTTTAGGACGAGTTTTGCACGAAGGAAAGATAGAGTGTGGGCAGTCATGAAGGGACGAGTGAAATGAAGAATTTGCCTTCACTTGCATGGCATGTGAGAGAGATAACGAGGTTTAGCGATGGGATTTAACGTCTAAAGTACGGTTTTTTCGAATGAAAATCCAAAATTCATAGCCCCTTTTGCACCACCTATTGTTTCAAGGTTTTTTTTCGCATTTTTCTGATATTTAAGGAAGATTTGCAGTTTAACTTAATACTCCCTCCGTCCCATATTAATAGTCCACCGACCAAAAACACGCCGATAAAAATATCACTTTTTCAGCTTTCTCTCTTACTTTTTACACAATGATAATTTTACCATTAACCAATTAATTTACAACTTCTTTATTCTTTTTAATAATACCTTCAAGTGAGGGTGATATGGTAAACTTAATCTATATTTCTGGACTATTAATTTGAGACGTACAAAAATAGTAACTTGGACTGTTAATATGGGACGAAAATATGGGACGGAGGGAGTATACTATGTATTATGGTAATGATTTTGTAACCTAATTATTATCACCACTCTTATAAATACAGGCCGGATTATTGACCGCATAACACAATACATACGTCGTTCATGGGGATTATCTCGTCTCTATCGAGTAAGTTTTAATTAAAGTTTAATGCTATTTGATCGTTCATATTATAAATATCTGTGTTTCTTAATTTAGACATTTGACCAACACAGAACTGCTGGAAGGCCAAAAGCACGCTGTGAAACCTGCAACCTTGGTATATGAAGCTGCAACGGAAGGTATAAGCATGGCAGAATCATCAAATCAAAATCAGTTTAACCGGTTAACAAAAGCAGAACTAGCAAACAAGTTTACACCTAAGCAAACTTTGGTAGACAAACAGAATAAGGATGATGGCGTCACTGATATTGCCAAAGTATCTCTTAACTCACTAACAGGTCGTACTCTAAATACTACAATTAGATTGCGGGGAAGACTTGGCATGGAAAATATCTTGGCGTTGGTAGATACTGGGGCATCAAGCAATTATATCTCATCTGATTTAGTGGAAAAATTAGGACTTGAGGTCACAGACACTGGTCCTTTGGGAACGACTATAGGGACGGGAGAAGTTGTCTACAGTCGAGGCATTTGTAAAGGGGTCATAATTTCGTTTCCAGAGTTGCAGGTGGTCGAAGATTTCATGAAGTTTAATATGGGGGATAACCGTATTTTTAATGTGATTCTGGGGATTGAATGGCTGAAAAAATTAGGTGACGTTATGATGAACTGGCAGCTTCTTACAATGACTTTTGGTACTGATACTGGTATAATAACATTGAAAGGGGATCCAAATTTATGTTGCTGCTCCAGATTCCTGAGGGCCACCTAAATCCATGATTTTGTGTTGCATTAAGCCCATTAGCACTTGTCTTGTGCTCAAAGAACCATGAACCATTATGGTGCAGGTTTCCAACTATATATCAACCACAAATCATGTCAAATATGCAAGTCTTTGGAAAGCAAGGCTTCATTACAACTAAATACTTAATGTTTTGATTATTTGTTATTGGTTGTTTCGAATTGTTTCAATTTTGTGTGTTAACGTGAATAGTAGGAAGGTATAATTAACGCGTAGATAACATTAGATTACAACTGTATTAGTTATGCTCCTAGCATTAGAAGTACATAAGCGGACACACATACATATTTGATAGGTAGATTGCAGAGACATTATCGGAGGGCAGGCACTTTGTTTAACTATCGTTTTTCGATATTTTTTCAATTTCAGTCTCTTTGAGATCGACCTCACCAACTCCATAAATATTCCGAGGAAGGTCACACATCCTAACATTACTCCCACTCGTCTGTTCACTACCACTTGCGGCAATACACTTGGGGAGTAACTTCGTTTAAGTTTTCATATGAAAATACCAATTTTGAAAGTGATCCTATAATTGTACGTACTAATACAAATGACAATAAGCAAAGTAAACATTGAAAGGTACTCTTAAATCATGTCGAAAAAGTCGTAAAACATAGGCAAGATGCAAATTAAAATCATATCGCAACAGAAGAACAGTACGCATCCTCAATGCCTCGATCATCTTAATTGATCCCTATGTTTTGAACTTGATTCTTGTAAATCTTACATAGCACCCAATCAGCCATCTGTATATATGCATGAACACAAAACAAAGATTCATTCATTAATAAGTCATATGATATCATAATCTAAAACAATATTGTACGTCTGCCTTACATTCAAAAACCTAAAAAGTAATAAAATTACAGCAGATATATATATATATATACCTTGTTATTATCTCCTCTGCTTCCAGTTGTGACAATCTTGGGATCATTCATCGTATATTCATGCATCACCCAGGGCGTCTTAAGTTTGTTTTCGTTAAAATAAGCTAAAATTCCTTCCAACAACTCGTTGAGTCACATCGTCACACACCATTGTATGCTTCGCAGTCGCCTTCCATGTACCAAACTTCTCATTATTAGTGTCTTCTCTTCGCACCTTCGATGTCAAAAAGTACCAATTGTTTCCACACGGAGCTAGGGGGTTCCCGCGTGACCCCTATGAAATTTTTTTGTGTAGTGTTAATTTATGAAGAAAACATCGATTTTTCCTAAATTCATTTTAAATGCACCCAGTCAATTGGAACGTGTTTCTACCCTTCGTTTTAATTCAATTTATACATGTGTTATATTACGATTAAAAAAAATTTGTGTACCCGGACATATTTCGTCCTGGCTTCGTCCCCACAAGACTCGTATTTTTCTGTTATCAAGATACGTACAATAGATTAGAAACAAAGTATACGGTCATCATCAATGTATGTATTGAATAAACATAAAGTAACAAACATTCTGTAACAAACCTGTAAGGTCATCGGGAGTATCACCGTAAATATTAACTACCACATAACAAAACCGGCTTCGTGCTCCTGTTTCTGTCTTTGGTCCCAAGCAGTAAGTTATGAGCTCCGAGTCGGTTGGACCAGAATGAACACGTCGTCCTTGGTTATTGTTGGCCAGTTGTGTTGCAGAGAAATATGAAGAGGCAGATCGATCGATGTGCACAGGGTTTGTGATGTAGCAAAAAACAAGGATAAATAAATTGATAAGAAATTGAATCTGACACAATCCTTCCAACTATCGTTGATTAAAAAGGAATATCAAAAATAAGATAAACTCCAACAATCGTTGATTCAACGAATACCCGATTATTTGGATGAAATCGAACAATAAACCCTAACGTGGATTTAAGTTGATTAACAAAAGATTAAAAGTCTGTATTTTTTTATTCATATCTTCATAATAATTTAATACAATAAATCCAATTCCTAATTTTATAGGAAAACTAAACTTGTAGAATAATTTTCTTAAGCCCATACTTCGCCCAATTGGTCTTCACATAATATTCAACCACAGGAAAAGCTTCACGTTTCCCAATGAAGTACCCATACAACGTGTTTTCAAACCGATTCCCCACATTTTGGATAACCCGACGCGGGATAGATATATCCACCCCTTCAAACACATTTTCCACTTGTGTAAATGTAAATTTATTAGCACCTTTCGAAGTATCACTCTGCGACGCAATGCCAGCGTAAGATACAGATGCAACTTGAACAAACGGAACCCCGGCGGTATCCACAGTTGGAGAACCATTACCATTCGAGCCACTTGGTCTTCAGGATACGTTAGTATTAGCACTTGGATTAAACATCCTAGAAGACACACCAATCCCATCCTGCTCCTTTCGAATCACACCACCCCCCCCCCCCCCATCAAACAGTAAACCCTCACGATCATGCACACCCATATCAGGGTTTACATCCACTTGCAACAAGCTCGCATCCCCATGTAAGAACTTAGATACCATAGGAGATGACATACTCACAAACTCATCTTGCTGTCCACCACGAACGGGAATGAATTCAAAGCCCTCCTCTGTTTGCGCATCGTGACATTCCCTAGCATGGCAGAATTAGGGTTTGAGGAAACCCTTGGCTGATCACTCCCACCCTTCGCACTCAAAACAGATTCATAAGAACATAACATATTAAAGATTTCTTTGGATCGAGGAACAGTCACCAAAGACCAAAAATCATATGTATTCATCTTCAAGCTATGCATGAATTCATGAACCTCTCTAACCGTAACCAACTGCACCCCAAACACCTTCCTCATGTTGCAAGACTGCAAACTGTTAAGAATCGCCGCCTTGCCTCTCGAATCCAACTTAGCAAAATCAATCGAATCCATTACGCAGACTGAAACCCTAATCAGTTACAGCGATCGAATAGACAAACCCTAAACACAAATAAACAAAACCGAAACCCTAATAGCGACGACAATAAACAAACACATAGGAACAATCGTGAAAGGAACAATGAAGACACACCACTTAAACAAATCACGAACCGACCTAGATGAAACAAAAACAATCTCCACACTTATCGCAAACAGAATTGAAAAAAAAAAGAAACGATTAAGAAACCCTAGAAAAACTTTCAACCAATTAACAACTATGTTAACTCAAAATTAATCAAAGACTAATTAAGAAACAGCATTGTTAAAAGATTTAGAGATTAACAAAGGTAAAAATCGAATCGTGAAAGAGAAGAAGAAATTCTGCCGCCATTAGTTTTTCTTTTTCAAATTCGATTCCAGCACGGGGTTGGATAGTGTTTTAGAGGGTGGTCCTTGGATAATTAGGAATAATCCGATTATTCTCAAGAGATGGACGATGAATACTAGTTTACTAAAAGAGGAGTTAAGCCGTGTTCCTGTTTGGATTAAATTACATGATGTTCCTTTAGAAATGTTTGATGAGGAAGGTATTAGTATTTTGGGATCTTATTTGGGTAAGCCGATACTGATGGATGACTATACTAGTGCTATGTGTAAGGAGTCGTGGGGCCGCAGCAGTTTTGCTAGATGTCTTATTGAGGTTAGTTCCGAGGCTCCCTTACGTGAGTCAATTAGTGTTGGTATTCCATTACTAGAGGGTATGGGTTTTACGAGGGCTACTATTAAGGTGGAATATGAATGGAAACCCCCTAGGTGTGATAATTGTAAGATTTTTGGGCATTCCACTGAGTCGTGTCCGGATAGGGTGGTGGTTACGAAAGAAGATGCTCTTGTTAATGATGGTTTTCAGCAAGTGGTCAATAGAAAGAAGAAAACTAATGCTAATAACAAAGGGGGTGTCCAAACGGGAAAGAAGTTTGTGTATGCTCCAAAGGCGGATGGTAAGAATGTGAAGGGCAAACCTCCTGTCCCTAATACGTCATCTGGTGGTTCAGGGAGGAATAGTGAGGGTTTACATGGGTCGTCTAAGGTTGTTTCTTTGCAGGCTACCCTGATTGGTGTATTTTGCATACACCTAATAGCATGTTAATTTAGTATAGTTATATATTTATTTTTCGTTATATATGTACTTTGAGTGTGTTTTGTGATTATGTAGGTTACGAGCGAAGTGGAATAAAATGGACGCTTTATTAATTTTTTGGAGAAAATATATTGTGAGCGCCGATAAATGAAGAAAAAATATTGGAGAAAAAGATTTGAGCGCGTCGCAATATTTTCGGTCATCTTTTATTTGTCCGGGCTTCGTTCGAGCAATTATTGGTGTTGGGTTATTTTTTATTGGGCCAAAGTTATTATAGGCCAAAATAATAAAAGAAAAAAAATAAAAAAGAAAAAAAATAATAACTTTTGGGCCCAATACCCAATAACCCACCGATGGAAGTATTATATAAATCAAAAGAGGGGAAGAGTCTTAAAAAGAAAAACAGAAAAAAAAAGTTGACGATTGGAAAAAAAAATAGCAAGGATCGATTGTAAAAAAAATAAAAGACGGCAAAAGAGGGAGATTTTGTCCCTACATATATTGGAAGAGCTATCCATCATTAAGAAAGGAGGAAAAAGACCCCATTGTCAGTAAAACTAAATATTAGAAGGAAAAGATGATGGCTATTGTTATGTTTTGGTCGGAGTGTACCGCAATGTCCGGCTAATTTTGTTGTAATTCCTTCCGGTAACTTTATTTATGGTTTGATCATTACTTTTGGATTATCATATTTTTATTACATTGATTTATAATTTATTTATAAGTTATTTTTATCGATTTGATATTATGTTTAATTATTTGTGTTAGACAATTTATTGTTAGTTAACGATTCATACTTATTTTATTTAGTAAAAAAAAAAGATGGTCGTATAATAAACATAAGTTGTGCCTAAATAAATTGTTAAAACATAATTATTGGTTGGATTAATATAAGATTTATTATTGCGAGTCATTGATAAACATAATAAATGCCGACATTAATTCATTCATATTAAGTCAATATAATCTTTGTAATCGGTTCTAAAAAGTTTCAATAATCCATTAGTGTGATCAACCATAAATATTAGGAGCTGGAAGGGATTGCATTTTTCTTTTAATTGTTTACATCTTATTTTATTTTTCTAGCTTTACTATTAGCTTAATAATTATTTTAATTTTTAATCCGCATTTTTATTATCAAAAGTATTTTAGTTGCCAAATTTCAAAACCAAAACCTTTATTGATCAGTGATCACCTTAAAACTTAAACTAAAACCACATAGTCCTCGTGGATCGATACCCATTTACCCTATCTAGTATAAGGTAATTAGGTTATTTTTTGACCGGCACTTCGACGTCGATCAAATTTTGGCGCCGCTGCCGGGGACTCAGTGAGCTTTTCGTTTAAGTTTTTGTTAATATTTTTCTTAAATAAAATAAAAAAATACAAAAAGATTTTATTTTTATTGTTTGTTTGTTTGTTTCTTGTTTTGTTTGTTTCTTGTGACTGTGCAGGTTAGTGTATGCGCACACGCAGATCGGGACGAACATCACCGTTATCTTACGATCCTGAGGTTGAGAAAAGTGCAAGGTTAAGAAGAAAGACGTTTCGACAGTTTTCTACTAATCTTGATTTTTCAGGTTTAGCAGAGCTTTTCGCTGAAATGCCAGGTGACGAAGATGCTGGCGGAAGTGCTAGCGGCAGTAGTAGCGGAGGAGAATCTCCACCACGGGGTGTTGATTCTTATTACAGGCCGGGGATCTTCGAGGATCCCTCGCCTATCGTTTATCCGGATCCGGTTAAAGGGGTTACAAGTAACTTCAAGATCCAGCCGAACCTCATAGCAATCTTGCCAGTGTTTAGAGGTCGTGAGGAGCCATATGCACATCTACGAGAATTCTTCTCAATTGCTGACACACATCAGGTTAATAACATTACTAAGGATGAGGTAAGACTTCGCCTTTTTCCTTTTTCTCTTAAAGATCAAGCTAAGGACTGGTTCTCATCTCTTGAGCCAGGTAGTATTAACTCATGGTCTGAAATGCAATCTGCTTTTCTTGAGGAATTTTATTCTATAAGTAAGACTGCTGCCATTAGGAATAAGATTAAATCCTTTCGTCAAATCCCAGGCGAGCAGTTTCATGAAGCATTTAATAGACTTAAGGAGTTATTAAGAACATGCCCTCATCACGATGTTCCAAAATGGGAGCTTGTCAAAGTCTTCTATGATGGGTTGGATTATAACAACCAACAATTTGTGATGGCCACTAGTGGGGGTATGTTTTTCTCACGACCTATGGAGGAAGAATGGGAGTTTTTTGAAAAACTAAGCAAAGGTTCTAAGACCCAAGCTTCAGTGGATCGAAACAACCACCAATCTTCCGCCAATTTAGTGTCTAACCAACGTGGCACAAATTCTGAAATTAGCGAGTTAAGTAAGAAAGTTGATCTTTTGTTGAAAAATCTAGGAAAAGGTGGACCAAATGTGTCTAATGTGTCTCATAGTGGGTGTTCAATGTGTGGTGATCCAAGTCACTCTGTCGATAATTGTCAAAGTTGGGGAGCGCCACCAAATGAGGAGGTAAATGGAGTCTATGGTGGTCGTCCACGAAATGACCCATTCTCTGAAAGTTACAATCCTGGATGGCGCAATCACCCTAATTTCCGTTGGAAAGATGAAGACAATCGCCCTAATAATACCCAACAACAACACTATGGTTACAAACCAAGGTATGAGGGTGGCGATTCATCTAATTTTCAACAAAATTCTTACAATCATAGGCCACAACAACAATATCCAAATCAGGGCCAAGGCCAAGATGACAACCGTCTCTTGAACCTTGACCGAAAGTTTGATAGGCTTATGGATTCATTGTCTACCAACAATCAAGAGATTAATAGAAAATTTGAGGTCACTAATCAAAGACACGAGACCACTACTAAATCTATTGCAGCTCTTGAGAGACAAGTTGGTCAATTGGCGGATCAATTAAGCAAAAGAGATGAGGGAAGGCTACCGAGCTACCCCACCATGAATCCCGCACACAAGAAAAATGGAAATGAGCACGTGAATATGGTGACATCTCTTCGAAACGGGAAAATCTACAACAATGACGAAATTATTGTTGAAGGTAAAAATTCTGATAATGTTAAGTCCGGTTCTGAGTTGGTAAATGATTTGTTAAATGATTTTCCTAAACCAACAACACCGAATCCTAAAGCTACTGAAACTCCCGAAGTTAAGGAGGGTGGTGTGCCCAACACACCGTACCCTACGGCTTTGGAGAAATCGACATCTGCAAGGTTAGCTAAAAAGGGTCCTCACGCTGAGGATATGTGGGAGACTTTCAAGCAAGTTAAAATCAATCTCCCCCTTATTGATGCTATCAAGCAAATTCCTGCGTATGCCAAGTTTTTAAAGGACTTGTGTACCTAGAAGAGGAAGCTGAAGGCATCTTTGCCTAAAAAGATTGACCTAACTGAGCATGTTAGCGCAGTCTTATCTAGCTCCCTTCCTCCTAAATTCAAAGATCCTGGAGCACCACTGATTTCAGTTGTGGTCGGAAATATTGCCATTAAGAAGGCGCTCCTTGATCTTGGTGCCAGTATTAATATCCTTCCTGCTAGTTTGGTTGATAAGTATGACTTAGAAACTCTTCGTAAGACAGACACCATTATTTCCTTAGCCGATCGATCTACCAAGATTCCTAGAGGTATCTTAGAGGATGTTATTGTGAAAGTTGATGATTTCTATTACCCAGTTGACTTCTTTGTTATGGACACCGAGTCACAATACAAAGATGTTCAACCAACTATTATCCTTGGGCGCCCATTCTTAGCCACGATAGATGCTAGGATTAATTGTCGAACTGGCGCCATGGATATTGCCTTCGGTAATAAGAAGATAAGATTGAATGTGTTTAATTCTATGAATTCTCCTACGATGAATGAATGTTACCAAGTAGATGTGATTGATGAGGAAGTTCAAAAGCATGCCTCCCGTATGCTTAAGGATGATCCTTTGGAATTATATTTAACTGGTGATAACGAGGAGATTCTTGATGTTGCTGAAGTTCTAGAGATTCAAGAGTGTTTGGTCAATTCTTTGGACCATCAAAAACCACCTTGGTCTTATAAAGTGGAGCCCTTGCCTTCTACTTTTGACACGGCTACGAAGCCGTCTTTGGAGGTGCCTCCAACTCTTGAGTTAAAACCTTTGCCATCCAATCTCAAATATGCTTTTCTAGGTCCTAATAATACGTTACCTGTTATTGTTGCTTCTGATCTTTCTGAATCACAAGAGGGAGCACTTCTAAAGGTGCTTTCCAAGTACAAAGCAGCAGTGGGATGGACGATTGCAGACTTAAAAGGGATCAGCCCTTCATTATGTATGCATCGAATTGTTACGGACCCAAATATTAAGCCAGCAAGAGATGCGCAAAGGCGACTGAATCCTAATATGAAAGAGGTAGTCAAGACGGAAGTTCTTAAATGGTTAGATGCCGGTATCATCTATCCCATCTCGGATAGTAAATGGGTAAGTCCTACTCAAACGGTGCCTAAAAAGGCCGGAATCACCGTTGTTGAAACCGAGAATGGGGAAAAGCTCACAACCCGACCAGTTACTGGGTGGAGAGTTTGTATAGATTACCGTAAGCTGAATAATGCCACATCTAAAGATCACTTCCCACTACCTTTCATTGATCAAATAGTTGAGAAGCTTTCGGGTAAAAAGTTCTATTGCTTCTTGGATGGGTACTCCGGTTATAATCAAATACCCATCCATCCTGATGACCAGGCCAAAACTACGTTTACGTGTCCATATGGGACGTTTGCATTTCGAAGAATGCCTTTTGGCCTGTGTAATGCACCGGCTACCTTTCAGCGGTGTATGATGAGTATCTTTTCTGACATGGTTGGAGAATCTGTAGAGATATTTATGGATGATTTCTCCATCTTTGGTCAATCTTTTGAAAGCTGCCTTGATCAGCTTGAAAGTGTGTTAAAAAGATGCACCGAAACTAATCTGGTGCTTAGTTGGGAGAAGAGCCATTTCATGGTTCGAGAGGGAATAGTATTAGGGCATGTTGTGTCTGAAAAAGGATTTGAGGTTGACCGTTCCAAAGTTCAAGTAATTTCAACCCTTCCTCCTCCCTCTACCGTCAAAGGTGTGCGTTCTTTTCTTGGTCATGTCGGGTTCTATAGGCGATTTATTAAAGATTTTAGTGCAATATCAAAGCCTCTTTGCAATCTACTCTTAAAAGATGCACGCTTTGACTTTAATGAATCATGTCTTAAAGCATTCAATATGCTTAAGCAAAAGCTTGTAGAAGCCCCTATTCTGCAATCACCTGATTGGTCGAAGCCTTTCGAGATCATGTGTGATGCGAGTGATTATGCCGCTGGGGCGGTTTTAGGACAGCGGGTCGATAAGAAACCCGTTGTGATCTTTTATGCTAGTAAGACTTTTTCAGAAGCTCAAATGAATTACACCACTACTGAAAAAGAGTTGTTAGCCGTGGTTTTTGCTCTTGATAAGTTTAGGTCTTATATTTAGGGGCATTCTAAGGTGATAGTATTTTCAGATCATAGTGCCTTAAGACATTTGTTGACTAAGAAAGAGACAAAACCGAGGTTGCTTAGGTGGATTTTGCTTTTACAGGAATTTAATCTAGAAATTCGGGATAAAAAGGGGTCAGAAAATGTAGTTGCCGACCATTTGTCTAGAATTATCCCTCCGCCGTTCAACCCTTCTGATGTGATTAAGGAAAGCTTTCCGGATGAAAGTTTATTTGAGGTTTCTAAGGTTCCTTGGTATGCAAATATAGTTAATTACCTAGCTGTTAAAAAGCTTCCGGATTTTTGGTCCAAGCAACAAAGAAAATACTTCTTCTCCCAGTTGAAGCATTATTTTTGGGAGGATCCGGAACTCTATAAGGTGTGTGCTGACCAAGTTGTTAGGAGATGTGTTCCTGACCATGAGCATATGGACATATTGGCTCATTGCCATTCTTATGCATGTGGTGGTCACTTTGGTGCTACGAAAACTGGGCATAAAGTCCTGCAAAGCGGTTTCTTTTGGCCGACTATCTTCAAGGATGCCCAGTCTTTTGTGAAAGCATGTATTCGTTGCCAACAAGTTGGAGGGATTTCAAGGCGTGATCAAATGCCTATGAATCCCATACTTGTTGTTGAGATCTTTGACGTGTGGGGTATTGATTTTATGGGACCATTCCCCACTTCCCATGGCAATGTGTACATTTTAGTGGCAGTTGATTATGTGTCTAAGTGGGTAGAGGCTGAGGCTACTAGAACCAATGACCATAGTGTAGTTCTTAAGTTTATTAAGAAAAATATCTTTGCTAGACATGGAATTCCTAAGGCTATCATTAGTGATGGGGGTTCCCACTTTAAGAACTTTAGATTTGGAAAATTGTTAAAACACTATGGAGTTAATCATAGGATAGCTACCCCTTATCACCCACAGACTAGTGGACAGGTGGAGGTATCTAATAGGGAGATTAAGCGAATTTTGGAAAAGACCGTCCGTAGTGATAGGAAAGATTGGTCCTTGAGGTTAGATGATGCATTGTGGGCATATAGGACGGCTTTTAAGACTCCTATTGGTATGTCACCGTATAAGTTGGTGTATGGCAAGGCGTGTCATTTACCGGTTGAGATAGAGCATAGGGCTGAATGGGCGATTAGGACCGTTAATCTGGATTTAGAGAAAGCGGGTAGTCCTAGGAAACTTCAATTATCTGAACTAGATGAGATTAGACGTGATGCTTATGAGAGTTCTAGGATTTATAAGGAGAAAACCAAAGCTTTTCATGATCGACACATCACCAAGAAGTCCTTCTTGGTTGGTCAAAAAGTTTGGTTATTCAATGCTAGACTTAAGCTTTTTCCTGGAAAGTTAAGAAGTAAATGGACGGGCCCATATATAGTGACTCAAGTCTCTCCATACGGAGCCATTGAAATAAAAAATATGGTGGGTGGAGAGCCTTTTAAAGTTAATGGACACCGTTTGAAGCCGTATGTTGAGTTGGAGAGTGATCAGATGGAAACGTTGGATGTGGTTTACTTGGAACCAATCCAACCGTCTCAATAGCTCATACGAGTTATGTCTGGCTGAAGACGGTAAACTTAGCGCTTCGCGGGAGGCAACCCGTGGTTTGTGGAACTTTGTGGGTGTGTTCACTACAAACCCTCACGAGACAAAACTCGTCCAGTCGGGCTACCGAGTGGTTTAAAGGCTTGTTGCATACGCTAAATGCAACCGTGATTCCTACGAAAGTGAGTTAGGTTTTTGTTTTTTGTGTGAGTTTGTCAAATTGATTTTTAACCAAAATTTCAATTTAAAGTTTTTGCATTAGGGACAATGCAATGCTTTAAGTTGAGGGGGGTTGGCACATGTGTTACATGTTTTTGTGTGAAATTTTGGTCAAAATGGGTTAAAATGTGATTTTTGGGAAAAATTGAAAATTTTTAAAATTTTAAATCACATTATAAGAGTCTTGTGCTAATTAGATGTGGAAGTTTCTTCTACATATATGTTTTTTGAGTGTTTGCAGATTCTAAAGATTAGTTTGTGGATGATTTATTGGAGCAAGCTAGAAGATTTGGCCATAGTTATCAGGTGCACCCGATTCCATTGTATAATTTGGTTATTAAATTGATTTGATTGTTTGCATGTAGTTAGGCATATGTATAATTAGATGATCAAACCACGCCGGTTGAATTCCCTCTACTTACCTTTGCTTAGATCGAGTAAAAAGTTTGAATAAATAATATGAAATATGGTAATGTAACTATTGGGTTAAGACATTTGAAATTGATCTTATTCGGCTCGTCACCCGCGCACGGTGGCCTTAGAAAAGAGTTGGAGAACTGTCATAATTATTGGTGGTAGTCATATGCTGGGCTTGCCTATCTGATTCGTCACCCGCGCAAGGTGATACTTTAGTTGTTAGCATGAGTCAGACGCCAATTTTTATAATGGATAGCATTGCACTTAGCTGAGACAATTTTAGGTGAAATAACCCAATCCTTGTATTGTTGTAATGAAATTAGGAAGATCAGTTTAATTTAGTGCATTGTATACTTATACTATGTGGTAGATAATTCCATCATGTGATGTACCAGTAGGCACGAAGTATAACTGTTCCCATCTGATTAAACAGACTTAATTAACCGGTTCTCATGTGCCAATGTATCTTAGTATGCACCTATAGGATAGATATTCATTTTTCTGAATAATTGGTCTTTATATCAACCTTAAAAGGAGTGTATAAAGCGTTCGGGATGACTTGTATAAGAAACGGTCTCGAATGGCTAAAAAGATAGAGCTTATGTGTGATGTGAAAAAAAAAAAGAAGTGAAAAAAAAATTGAAAAAAAAAAAAAAATTGAAAAAAAGAAAAGAAAGGAGGTGAAAGTAAGTAAGCTAAAGTATGATGGCTTAAGGTGTGCTCTTATGGTATATAAACTCCAATGTTATAAAAGGTGTACGATATTCTCACCTCTTGTTTTAGATTAATGTTTATATTGATTATAGGTGTGTAATAGGTACGTTGGGCACATGGTTAATTATATGAAATATAAAGTAAATGGAATCAATGGGAATGGTTATGCTAATTGTTTAAGAAGGACAAAAATATTGGTAATCATTTTTGGATTATTTGTCATGTAGGATGGTTATTAGTGTATTAGGTTGAATGTGATCTTTTTGATGAAATTTCAATAGTATGATTAAAAATTATGAAATTAACATGCTTGTATATTTTTATTTTATTTTTACTTGGGACACGTAAAAAGGTTAAGTTCGAGGGGATCTGATTGGTGTATTTTGCATACACCTAATAGCATGTTAATTTAGTATAGTTATATATTTATTTTTCGTTATATATGTACTTTGAGTGTGTTTTGTGATTATGTAGGTTACGAGCGAAGTGGAATAAAATGGACGCTTTATTAATTTTTTGGAGAAAATATATTGTGAGCGCCGATAAATGAAGAAAAAATATTGGAGAAAAAGATTTGAGCGCGTCGCAATATTTTCGGTCATCTTTTATTTGTCCGTGCTTCGTTGGAGCAATTATTGGTGTTGGGTTATTTTTTTATTGGACCAAAGTTATTATAGGCCAAAATAATAAAAGAAAAAAAAATAAAAAAGAAAAAAAAATAATAACTTTTGGGCCCAATACCCAATAACCCACCGATAGAAGTATTATATAAATCAAAAGAGGGGAAGAGTCTTAAAAAGAAAAACAGAAAAAAAAAAGTTGACGATTGGAAAAAAAAATAGCAAGGATCGATTGTAAAAAAGATAAAAGACGGCAAAAGAGGGAGATTTTGTCCCTACATATATTGGAAGAGCTATCCATCATTAAGAAAGGAGGAAAAAGACCCCATTGTCAGTAAAACTAAATATTAGAAGGAAAAGATGATGGCTATTGTTATGTTTTGGTCGGAGTGTACCGCAATGTCCGGCTAATTTTGTTGTAATTCCTTCCGGTAACTTTATTTATGGTTTGATCATTACTTTTGGATTATCATATTTTTATTACATTGATTTATAATTTATTTATAAGTTATTTTTATCGATTTGATATTATGTTTAATTATTTGTGTTAGACAATTTATTGTTAGTTAACGATTCATACTTATTTTATTTAGTAAAAAAAAAAGATGGTCGTATAATAAACATAAGTTGTGCCTAAATAAATTGTTAAAACATAATTATTGGTTGGATTAATATAAGATTTATTATTGCGGTCATTGATAAACATAATAAATGCCGACATTAATTCATTCATATTAAGTCAATATAATCTTTGTAATCGGTTCTAAAAAGTTTCAATAATCCATTAGTGTGATCAACCATAAATATTAGGAGCTGGAAGGGATTGCATTTTTCTTTTAATTGTTTACATCTTATTTTATTTTTCTAGCTTTACTATTAGCTTAATAATTATTTTAATTTTTAATCCGCATTTTTATTATCAAAAGTATTTTAGTTGTCAAATTTCAAAACCAAAACCTTTATTGATCAGTGATCACCTTAAAACTTAAACTAAAACCACATAGTCCTCGTGGATCGATACCCATTTACCCTATCTAGTATAAGGTAATTAGGTTATTTTTTGACCGGCACTTCGACGTCGATCATACCCCTATTGTGACTTCTAACCCCTATGATGCTTTATCTACTCTAAATAAGGAGGATAGTGGTCCTTCTAAGGCTGTTGTTTCGGATGATGAGGAGGAGGTAGAAAATGTTTATGATGAGACAACAAATCTTATGCATACTTCTTAATCAGGGGCAATCACTCCTGCTGTACAGGTTTTTAATGTTTAGTATTGCTTCTTGGAATATAGGGGGCTTGAAACAGTCCCCTAAGCAGAGAGAGGTTCGACAGGTGGTTACTGAGAATAATTTAAGTGTCTGTGCTATTTTGGAGTCTCATGTTGATGTTTCTGTTGTGTATGATACATGTCGTAAGGTGTGTAGGCGATGGAAGTGGTTGTCCAATGGTAGTTTGTGTACCAAAGGTTCCCGTATTATTGTTGGTTGGAATGATGATATGGTTGATGTTGGTATTATGGCTCAAACGGAACAGGTTATTCATTGTCAGATTAATACTCGGGCAGACCAGAAGACCATTTTCTGTTCTTTTGTGTATGCTGCCAATTACTATGTGGATCGTCGTGGTTTATGAAATGATCTTGTTGCTCATGCTTATCTCATGCGTAATAAGCCATGGGTTTTGATGGGTGATTTCAATGCTGCTCTTAATCTTGAAGATCACTCCTATGGTGGGTATGAGCCGAATATTGCTATGCATGAATTTAAAGAATGTGTTCAGCTCATGGAGGTTATGGATGTTAATGCTACTGGACTTCACTTCACGTGGAATCAAAAACCTCAGGGTGATTGTGGTGTTATTAAGAAGATTGACAGGATTATGTCTAATATGGTTTTTATGGATGCTTTTCTGGGTTCTCTTAGGGTGTTTCAGCCTTATCGTATTTCGGATCATTCTCCATGTGTTCTTCGTATTCCTGAGGTTAGTAGACCGAACCCAAAGCCTTTCAAATTTTCTAATTTTCTTATTCATAAGGAAGGGTTTCGTTCTGCTGTTCTGAATGGGTGGAATGCTAGTGTGTCGGGTTGTGCCATGTATCGTGTGGTTCGACGTTTAAAACTTCTTAAAGCGCCATTTCGTAAGCTTCTTCATGAGAATGGTAATCTGCACGCGCGGGTGATTCAGACCAGGGATGAGCTTGACGCGGCTCAAAGGGCTCTTGACTTAGATTTATCAAATACTGATGTTCGTGACGTTCATGCTCGATGTCTCTTAGCGTTTAGAGAAGTGTCGCTTGATGAGGAGAGGTTCTTAAAACAGAAAGCTAAGATTGAGTGGCTTGATGCAGGTGATTCTAATACAGCTTATTTTCATAAAATTATGAAGTGTTCGAATGCTCGTAACAGGATTGATATGGTGCGAGATATGTCTAATGTGTTGTGTGAAGGGAATGATGTTACGACTGCGTTTGTAGCACATTATGAGCAGTTTATTGGTTTGGAGGGTTTTCTACTCCTTTTGATTCGCGGGATTTGTTCTCTAATGTTCTTGATGCGTAGCGTGCTCTGGATATGGTTCAGGTGGTGTCGGATGCTGAGATTAAGAATGCTATGTTCTCGATGGGTGATGATAAAGCTCCTGGTCTGGATGGGTTTACTGCTGCGTTTTTTAAGAATGCGTGGGATATTGTGGGTGGTGATGTTACATGTGCTATTCGGGACTTTTTCACTAATGGTAAGTTGCTTACAGAAATTAATCACACTATTATTGCACTTATTCCAAAGGTGACTGTTCCTAGTAAAATAACTGATTATAGACCTATTTCGTGTTGTAATGTGATTTTTAAATGCATCACGAAGATTATTGCTAACCGTGTTAAAGTGGTGTTGGGGATTTGGTTAATATCAATCAATCTGCATTTGTTCCGGGGCGAAGGATTTCGGATAATATATTACTTACACAGGAATTGATGCGAAGTTATCATAGGAATATTAGGCCGCCTCGTTGTGCTTTCAAAGTGGATATTCAAAAGGCTTATGATACTGTTGATTGGGGTTTTCTTAGGGTGATTTTGTTGGGTTTTGTCTTTCATAATACGATGGTTGAATGGATTATGGAGTGCGTGACCATGGCCTCTTACTCTATTTGTATTAATGGGAATCTACAGGGTTGGTTTAAGGGTAAACGTGGGTTACGACAGGGTGATCCATTGTCGCCTTATTTATTTACGTTGGTTATGGAAGTTTTGACTCTTTTGATGCAGAGGTGTGTCCGTATGGCGGAGGAGTTTTTGTATCATAATCATTATGAGCACCAGCGTATTGTTAATCTATGTTTTGCAGATGACTTATTTATCTTCGCTAGGGGGCATCTGGAATTGGTTCGCATAATTATGGATGCTATGGAAGAATTTAAAAATGTGTCAGGTTTGGTTCCGAGTATTCCTAAGAGTACAACTTTCTTTTGTAATGTTCATCCTGCTGTGAAAGCTAGTCTTCTGGATCTTATGCCGTTTGCGGAAGGAACATTAGCAGTGCGTTATCTTGGGGTCCCTCTTATATCGTCCAGGCTGCTTTATAGGGATTGCAAAGTTCTTGTGGAAAAGTTGGAGAGTAGGGTTCAGGATTGGCGCAACAAATTTCTATCTACTGCTGGGAGACTTCAACTTGTTAAATCTGTGCTATCATCTATGCACTTGTACTGGGCTTCAGTTTTTATCCTGCCTGTTCGGAGTATTCATGATCTTGAGCAGCTTTTGAGGAACTTTCTATGGTGTCAAGGTGAGATGAAAAAGGGGAAGGCAAAGGTGGCTTGGGAGGATGTTTGTATTCCACAAAGTGAGGGCGGTCTTGGTATTAGGAGGCTTGATGATTTTAATGCTGCTCTTATTACTTCTCATATTTGGTCTCTTCTAACGCGTAAGGAATCGTTATGGGTTCAATGGATACATTCGTATATGTTAAGGGAGAGGAGCTTTTGGGATGTTCCTTGTATTGGTGATGTAAGTTGGGGTTGGCGTAAGCTTCTTTAGCTTAGGTCCCGTGTGCGGCCGTTTTTTTGGTATAGGCTTCATGATGGTAAATCTGCGTCTATGTGGTTTGATAGGTGGGCTGTTGAGTGTCCATTGCGTGATATTCTTACGGTACGCAATATTGTAAGGTCCGGTTTTACTCTTCAGGATACTGTTGCTGACTTGATTGAGAACAATTCCTGGAAATGGCCGACTGATTGGGTGGACAGATTTCCTACTATCATCTCCATCCCTGTTCCCGCTCTAGAGGAGGGAAGGCCGGTTCTCTTGTATGGCGTGATGGTGATGGTTCTTTGCAATCATTTTATGTGGCTCGGGCTTGGGATACGCTGCAAACCAGACATCAGGCTGTGGGTTGGTACCATGTTGTTTGGTTTTCCCATTGTATCCCTCGACACTCGGTGCATACGTGGCTTGTTGTTAAGCAGAAACTAAAGACTCGGGATCGGTTGCGGCAATGGGATGTTGGGCCTACTGTGGATTTAAGTATGCTACGGTGTCCTTTGTGTAAAGCTACTCCAGATTCTCATTCTCATTTTTTTCGAGTTCTTTTATTCTTCACAGGTGTGGACGCATATTAGGTAATTTGTGGGATGGATTCCATTCCTCCTAGTTTGGATGATGTTTTGGCATTTCTTATACCAATATCGGAAGGCAAATCTACTACAAGTATTATTGCTCGTCTGGTTGTTGCGGCTACTGTGTATTTTATTTGGATGGAGCGGAATGCTAGATTGTCAAAGGGAAACAACTTTCTGTGGATAAGCTTGTTAGTATCATTACTTCTACTGTTCGTCTCAAGCTTATTACATTCAGATTCAAGAAGATGACTACACGGTCTTTGGCTATTTTGGATCGGTGGAGACTTCCGTTCTCGAGTGTTTCTCATGATGGGGGTACCGGGTAAGGGTTGTACTCTTTTTTCCTTTTTCGGTTTTTCCCACAGGGTTTTTCTCAAAAAGGTTTTTTAAGGAGGCATCCTTATCTGGATCCTTTACTCCCATTATGTTGTTGCTGGTGTTGTGGGGTGGTCGCCTGGTTCCAAGATTTCTTCTTACTGGCGTTTGCTAATGCTGTTTTTTATACTAGTTTTCGATTAGTAATGTTAGCTTAGTGTTGATGTGTTTATGGCCTGTCATAAGCACTAGTTGGTCAAGCTCTTGGCTTCAGGTTAATACGGTATTTCAGTCGTATTCCATTTGTACTTAACATTGGTTTTTTGGTTAATATATTTATCGGGGTAACTCCCTTTACCAAAAAAAATTAACATATTTTTCTAGGATACTAAAATAAGAAAAGTAAATAAAATGTAGACATAAAAATAATCTCCAGCAGACATAAAAATAATGCTCATGCATTTAAAGAAACTAAATAGAAGACATAGATCACCAGAAAAATAATACTCCTGCATCATTCTCCTCTTCTTTGAAAAGACTCGACCTCGAGTTTTGATTGTCTTCAAACCCGATGTATTGACCATGATAGTTTAAATCATTGTAGAACAAAGATTATTAGCCATAACTACAGTGTCTTCAATGTTGTCTTTTTCCCCACCAAATTCTTTTTTCCCCGTAAATCCTTCTTTTTCCTCAATGACATCTTCATAAACTAGCATCGGTTCTTCTTCATATTCATCAAATATGGGAGGTACATCATAATCATCACTAGTCGCACCATAATCTTCCCATTCATCAGAAGATGAACCATCAACCTCAAAAAACGAATTTTCTAACACTTCACCTTCACATCTCCTTAGAAACATCACAGTTAGGAACTTCGGCTCTTGATACCAACTGATGTAACGAAAAACAAGGATAAATAAATTGATGAGAAATTGAATATGTTGATTCCAAAGAATGCTAGACACAATCCTTCCAACTATCGTTGATTCAAAAAGAATACCGATAATCAGGTTAACTCCAACAATCGTTGATTCAACGAATACCCGATTATTTAGATGAAATCGAACAAAAACCCTAACATGGATTTAAGTTGATTAACAAAAGACTAAAAGTCTGTATTTTTTTATTCATATCTTCATAATAATTTAATACAATAAACCTAATTCCTAATTTTATATGAAAACTAAACTTGTAGAATAATTTAACAAATCATTCTAGAAAACTAAAATAAGAAACATAAATAAAATGTAGACATAAAAATAATCTCCAACAAACATAAAAATAATACTCATGCATTATTTAAAGAAACTAAATAAAGGAAATAGATTACCAGACAAATAATACTCATGCATCAGTTTGATTAGTGGTTAATTAGAAAGTTAATCGTAATACTACCCCATTAAAAACCGGCTGATTTTTTGGCCGACTTAATTTTATGGGTAAATAGCATAAAAAGGTATCCATCTTAAGTTAAAACTCAATTAAAGGTACGTAACTTTTTTTTCTCAATTTAAGGTATCGGTCTTTTTTCGTGTTGCAATGTTGGACAATTAACAAATTTAAAGGTTATATATTAACGATTGTTTACTTTATTAAATACCGTTAGTCCTTTACATTAATAACACTTTATAATAAACTCAGATTTGTTTTTTATAGTTTTAGACCGTTTTTTTCACCTTTTCGTCTAATTTTTACCTTTTTTCGTTTGTTTTTAATCGTTTTGTTCCATTTTTACAATATTCGTCATTCTTTTACCGTATTCAACCGTTTCGTCCATTTTTTATACGTTTTCGATTCCTTCTGACCGTTTGTGTCTATTTTACGGCCTTTAACTGTTTCCGGCTTCTTTTTACCATTTCTGAACGTTCTTATTTGGTTTATTTTTTTTCGTCGATAAAATAAATAGGCGATAATGACAAGAAATGGGCGAAAACAGTTAAAAAAAGTCGAAAACGATATCAAACACATTAAAGATGGTCGAAAACGGTAAAACCGATAAAACGACAAAAAACGGACTAAAACGATTAAAAAGCGAATGAAAACGGTAAAAATCAAACGAAAAAGATAGAAAACGGTCTAAAATTGTAAAAAAATGAATTTCGAGGTTATTATGAAGTTTTGTTAATATAAAGGACTAACGATGCAATAATAAAGTAAACGGTCGTTAATATATAAGCTTTAAATTTGTTATTGTCCTAACATTACAACAAGAAAAAAGATCGGTACCTTAAATTGAGAAAAAAAAAGTTGAATACCTTTAATTGAATTTTGACATAACATGAGTACTTTTTTATGCTATTTGCCCTAATTTTATATGATAAATACAATCTAAAATGGCGGCTATTCGAGTTAAGTGAGGACATGGATCAAAGGTTACCTTACGCTAAATAGAATGATGGTGGTAAACTCATTTCTAATTCACTGTCATTTTACCTTTTTTTTCATTCATACTACTCATTTTTCAACTGTAATGATGCTGAGAAATTCACCGTCGCCACCTTATTTTTTTTCTTAATTACTTTCATTCGAAAATTAAAACCGCTAATAAAAACGCAAACGTGAACATTTTTATTTGTACATTAAAACTGTAACGACACATCGAAAATAAAAGCGACATGTAAAATAATTAAAGACGATACACGTGTGAGTTGACCACTCACGCTGAAAACCCAGCACCACTTCGCCCGGCCTTAGTATCGGCTTTCGCTTCGCCGTTTATGGTTAACGAATCTTCAACTAAAGAGTTCAAATTTCATAAAGGTCTAAAAGATCCCATTTCATCTTTTCTTTTTATCATGACTTCTTGCCATCCAAGAAACGAAGTGTAAAAACATACCCCCTCTATCTCATAATAAGTATCAACTTGAATTTTTTTAGTATTTTTTATCTAACTTTGACCATAAATATTCTTGTTTGTTTTATATAATATTTGATAAAAATTATACCATTGAGACTACATTTAAAAATCGAATCTATTCATATAACTTTCATCAAGTATTATATAACACAAACATAAATATTTATAGTTAAAGTTTACTAACAAAAAACTTTAAAAATTCTGAGTGAACACTTATTATGAGACGGACGTAATATTTCAAGATATAGATGTCGGTTCTGATAACATAAATATTTCTCATATTCAATTGTGTGACTTATGTTATAACTAGACGAGTACCCGCGCATAGCGGCGGGAATGTCTAACGACATATATTTAACGATATGTGATATTCTGATGAGTGTTTCGTGTAATGTTCAAAAAATAAATGATGAAAAGATTTAAATTAAATTGCAAATGCTCGTAACATGCGATAAATTCTTAACATGCAGTGAATCATTGCATCAATTAAATATAACAACTCACTTAATGTAACCGATAGTGGCAACTGTTTCTAATGTCGACCAAATTTCGATGCTGAATAAAGTTTTCGATAGCGTGATTGCATACTTTTCGACCAAAAGATTTAACAACAAAAAAACTGGTATAGGCTATGCTTATCAATTTTCTGGTTACGCTTCAAACTGGTAAGGATTTCATAATACATTACTAATCGTCACGGGCTTTCATCAATATTCTTATTATTGCAAGTTGTTGCAGCTCATAAGAAATCGTTAATGTTTATGAGGTTGACACCCTTACTAAGATAAGTCTATGCATGTGGTTAAACAATTGACATTTAGCCTTTGGTCTAGTGAGGTATTATTATTATACCAATTGATATACAATTTGTTTAATTTTTAAATGAGTAATGCTATTTAGACCTAAAACACAAGCCTAAAAACATGCCTAATGCATAATCACTTGTACATATCTATTATGCACTTTCTCTCTCTTAATATCCACCAATCACTTTTTAAACTTAACCAATCAAATAATTAGGCATATATGTAGGTTCACTTAGTAGGTATAATAATCATTTTTCTTTTTAAATCTTTTGTTTTTGTAATCTCTGTTTTTGCATGTGGTTCAAGTCTAACTGTGCTTCCATGAGAGCTTTCAACTTTATTAGTCCACCTCAAATGCGTATGTTTACAACATAGGTCTTTTCGTGACAAACACTGAATCTGTTTACATGCGTTGTTGATGAGAAGTTGCGAACTTGGAGAAAATTAAAATACTTGTCAATATCATTAATCTTTTTTAATCCTTTCTGTTTCTATTATCATGTCATTATAAACTGACATAAGAAACACCCTTCATTTTGATGGATGTGTCGGTTACATTGCCATTTCACAAGACACGTGAGATAGACTCCATTGCTCAAGAAGATTTCTCGTATATTTCGTTGGAGCACCTGAACAAATTTGTAATTGGAAAATTCGGTTGCATGAGGCTCGATATGGTGTTAGTGAAGTTTATCTTGGCTAGCTAAAGAAGCTGACTGAGGATAATAACCTTAACGTGTGGGGTTTCTAAGGATGAAGAGTTGAAGATATCCAAGATCCTCTTATTCTCTCTACGTGCACATCATTGGTGGTAGACATTACTGTTAAGCGTGAGTAATGAAATATTCTAATTAGTGTCAAATTACTGCAGATCAGATTTTGAAAAGAATATACATGAGCAAAATCAAATACTATTAAGATTGTCTGTGTTATTCCGATTTTGACTAGGTTAACCCAACATTCACCTTCATTTTTTACTCTATTATTATCTCCTACCATTGAGGTCGAAAAAGGTGTTCACTACTTTATGAATTTGCACACAACCTGCGCAAATCCAAACTATCCCAAATTGGTGGCGGTGTGCATGCACTATCTTTTATAATTTTAAAAAGATGATTATTTAAATATACACCGCCTAGCAGCAGTGATATATATCTTTAAATTGTGTGTTCACCTAAAAGAAGAATGAAAAGTGATAGTGAAGAAGGTTATCGATTTTATGAGTTAATCCTTTTGTCATAATACGTTATGGTCATAATATTTCACATATATGGTTGTGGTCTTGTGGATATCCAAAGATGAAATAAATTGCGAAGAATAACAAAGGCACCTATATTTCAAAATTCAAACTTCTATCAAGTCGACATCGGGAAAGGAATTTATTGGAACCATCGTTTTCCTTTTGTTTTCTTGTCAGGTCTACATGCCTCGAGCCTCTTAAATACTACATTAAACATGTAGTCCAACTTCACCAAACTTTATATAGTACATTGGCTAAAGTGTATAATGCATGTCATAAAGTATATCGAAAACAACACTCGTATAAAGTTCCAACTTTTGTCTTGATTGATTTAAATATTTTAGAATCAAATTTCAAAAATAGTAAAAATTTGAATTTCTAGATCTTAGGAACTTAAAAAGTTAAATACATATTTAACGTTTTCAAACTTAAAAAGTTCAAATATAGGTTGTGATACATTTTACCATATTTCAAAACTTTTATAAATTAGTTCTGCCCATCAAATTTTTAATAAATTAGATAGAAGCCACCAAACTTTGTTACTTCCCAAAATTTTCAAAAAAAATCAAATTCGAAAATTAGTTTAAAATTTTCAAATTGAAAACCCCAACAACAAATAAATGACCAGAATCAAGAACCGATCAATCAATACAAAATCACCAACAAAGCTGCTAAACAAATTAAAAAAGAAGCGAAATGGACTCAAAAGTTTTCATAAAGCAAAACCAACTAAACCCCATTTTGTGAAGATAAAAGTAAAAAACAAAAGAAACTTACGTTTTCCACTACCAAACCAACTAAAACAAAATTAAGCACAAGATCATATTACAACATTCTAAAATGTTTTAATGTACTTCAAACAAATGATGTGTGTAATATCATCGTATTGATACACCCTTTAAATAGAAATTATACCTTTTTGAAAAAGAAGTTTACTCAGTGTCTTGATGTCAAATAGACAAACACGTCTAACTAAAAAAATACACATACGCTATAAAATGATATACATAAAAAAACAGTATAGTTTACATAACACAAGTTCTAGCAGGTGCAGACCAGATTGAGTAGACTGTAGCGTAACTTCCAGCTGCAGCAGTTTCGTCGGCACCGATGATGGCAGCTAAAGAATTAATGAAAAATTGTTATAACTTTTAAATCTATAAGATCCTTTAAAAACTTTAGATCTACTACAAGAATAAAAATAGTATTATAAACCATACGTATTTCGAAAACAAAGACTGTTTTGGTGGCAGCGACTGACTTTATTCGGTGATATAATGGCGTTAGTGGCAGCAGCCATGTGAAAGAAAATGGCAACTGCATTTAAACAAACAAAAAAGATCATAAAAAGTTATATCTACAAATAGAATTTATAGATCTAAATAGAAAAAGTTTCAAATCTTAATTAGTATCATTGATCTATTAAAACACTCGAAATATATCTTAAAATTTGCGAGTGTTTAGTATGATGGTGAGTCACGTGGGGATTACGTCCGGCTGTTGTGTGGTCGGCGATGATGAGATCGAAAGTGTTAACTTTTGTGATGCTGGGAGTTTTAGTGATGGGGATTGTGGTGGATGAGAGTGTTTTATAAGATGAGAGGGTCTAGTGTTTTTATTGTGTATGTTTTTTTAAGAGAAAAGTGAAATTAAAAAGGATGACGGATTGATATTTGTTTCTGTGGTGGGTTTATATAGATATTAAGAAATAGGACCCACATTTTAAACTATTCTATACTTTTAACATTTCAACCATAAAGATATACTCTTTATAAGATAGTAAAGATATTAGGCAAATTGAGTATTAACAACGCCAAAAACCTTTGTCAAATTCAAAGATTTCTTCCTTTTTGGAGTTTAATAGTTAATTTCTCCAAAAGTAAACTCTCTTATATTAGAGTCAAAGTTTGTGTAACAACTAGGCTTTACTTCAAACCCTTTTTGTCAAGCTTTTAAATTTTCTTGCTTTTAACCCGTCCTACCTTTAGATGCTTATATGAATGTTGGGTGTAATTGGATAATCGGTAAGTTTCACAAACATCTTAAGAAAACTCTCTCATACAAAGAAAGCTCACCCGCATTAAAACGAGTCTTGCTCTTATAGACGCTTACTTCTTCTCACATCGTGGTACTGCTTCTTGTTCTTATGCCACCTAGAATCCTCGGTCTTATCAGGAATTTGGAAAAACCGAGACCTAGAATGAAAACACTTGCGTCGACGATGGTCTAACGAATTTCTTGTAATTGACTTCAACCCATTCTATAAGGATACCTACTTCTGCTTATTTTCTTGGTTGGCAAGCTGTGAAGCAACAAAATTTATAAATATCGGTGCCTGCTTACAAAATCAGAAACTTGAAGTATATTCCAAAAATAGATAAAGTAAAATTTGGTTACCTGTGGGACGACTGCGTTTCTCCCTTCTCCTCCTCCTCTTCCTTCCATGAGGAGATCGACTTCTGCACCTACTTCTATCTCTTCTACTAATATCTGATGAGCAACTTACCTAAGATGAGGTATTTCAATGATTCCTTGTAGAATAAGCAGTTATATAGTAGAATGCTATAATCTTTTACTTCTGTAGAATCAGCTTCTAGAATAATCAGCGGCTTACATGTTGCTTAAGAATAAAGAAACATCTAGTTCATGAAAAAGAAGGCTTCTTGATTTAAGTATCAGGTTTATTGCAACTATTCCTAAACTGATTTTGTTATCCAACAGGCCAACAATTACCATAATTAAAAAGTGTGAAACCGAACAAAACATAGAATCAAATCACCTCTAACAACTATTTTCATCTAAGACTATAATTGTCATATATATATTGATAATGATAACTCGTGTCAACGGATTTATTATCGACCTTTCTAATGCTTTTTACGGAGTTTGCAAAAGGAAAGACCCATGATATGAAAAATGTAACTTAATAAAACCTATAAATGAATCTAATATGATTGATGATTATGCGTAAGCACTTTTATATGAAAAAAGGTGAGCCTAAAAACCTCAACTGACATGTACATGTGTAAATTTAATAACTCGAAAACCACTGATCATCTTACTCTAATCTTCTTCATTTCCATCTTTATTAATCGACAATCAAACCTTAGTTTCTACTAAGGCTGAGCATCGGTTCAGGACCAGAACGGAACAGACCGGACTGGACCGGCCAAGATCAAACTGGACCAAGGACCGAAACCTCGAACCGAGATTGGACCGAAATAGTCTGGTCTGGTCCGAGTAGGTCTGGTCCGGGTCGGTCTGGTTAGGGTCGGTCCTCGGTCCGGTAACGACCCTATTAGGCAAAATACGAGATATTTTGTAAGATCGAACCGGACCGGATCGGACCAAGGACCGAAATGGTCCAAAACCCTGGGCCGAGGACCGGACAAAAATTGTACGGTCTAATTCAGGTCGGTCCGGTCTAGTCCGATTTTCCGGTCTGAATCAGTTTTGAGTCTGCCATTCTCAGCCCTAGTTTTTACTTGACAATCAAACCTCATAAAGTAATTAGCAGTATGTTTTATAATTCTATTGATACAGGAACAAAGTTTACCTAAGCATGACAATGAAATTCTCCTTGATTTTTCTTATCCTCCAAAGTAGTTGGATTAATGTACATACCCCAAAGCTTGCAGCCTGCATAATTAACAACTCAAATTTGTTCTAGTGAGGAAACCCTTAATTTAATTACCACAAAAAACCTAAATCGTATTATACGGAGTATAATACATACCTTTACTGTGGATGTTGCCTGCCATGGTGTTTTCTGTGTTCGGTTGTTTGTTAATATTAGGGGTGAGCATGGTTCGTTTTGGTGCGATTTTTGACTAAAACTGAATCGCAATCACACTTGCGGTTTTTATAAAAATAGAAACCGTACCGACCGCGGTTTCGGTTTTGCGGTTTCCGCGGTTTCCGCGGTTTTTTGTTTAAAATATTTATTTTTCGGTTATAACAATGTATAAATTGAATCTAACAAACACTTTACTAATAACTTATATGAATATCAATGATAATATGCACTTAGAAGTCTTATAACTCGCATAAAATAGTCTTGTGACGTTTTTCAGTATAAAATAATTATTGTGTGGTACGGTTCGATTTTGCGGTTCGGTTTTACGGGTGAAAACCGCAACCGAACCGCATTTGCGATTTTTCTTTTTTCTTAAAACCAAACCGTCGGTTTTTGTCGTGGTGCGATTTCTGCGGTTTGATTTTTACAGTTTTTTGCGATTTTACGGTTCGCGGTTTGATTTCAGCTCACCCCTAGTTAATATGTAAAAGGTAAGCACTTTTCTTTTAATTTAAAGTCTTAGTCTAAAGTATGAAAGAATAGCTATAAGTCCCATGTGTATTTTCTAGTTTTATAGATATCTTAATTTACGAAACATATATAAATACGAGTCTACAAAATTAATTAGAAAATATTTGGCTTTCTTTAAGAATTAAAATAATAGTAGTAATAACAATTTCAAAGTCTCAAAACAACTACCAATTAAAGAAAATTACAAAATTAATTAGAACAAATTTGGCTTTCTTTAATAATTATTTAAATAATAATAATAATCTGAAAGTATCAAAACAATTACATCAAGAAAGTTTCAAGATTTTTTTATTAAGTAAAAGATGTATTATGGTAATAATTTTGTAACCTAATTAGTATCACCTCTCTTATAAATAGAGGCCGGTTTATTAACCTCATAAGAATACATACGTCGTTCATGGGGATTATCTCATCTCGTAAGTTTTAATTTATGTTTACTGTTATTTGATTGTTCATATATTATAATTATATGTGTTTCTTAATTTAGACATTTGACCTACACAGAACTGCTGGAAGGCCGAAAGCACACTGTGAAACCTGCAGCTGCAACGGAAGGTATAAGCATGGCAGGATCATCAAATCCAAATCAGTATAAAGGGTTAACAAAAACAGAACTAGCAAACAAGTTTACACCTAAGCAAACTTTGGTAGACAAACAGAATAAGGATGATGGCGTCACTGATGTTGCCAAGGTATCTCTTAACTCACTAACAGGTCGTACTCTAAATACTACAATTAAATTGCGGGGAAGACTTGGCACGGAAAATATCGTGGCATTGGTAGATAGTGGGGCATATAGCAATTATATCTCAGCTGATTTAGTGGAAAGATTGGGAATTAAGGTTACAGACACCGGTCTTCTCGAATCGATTTTAGGGAATGGAGAAACTGTCCACAATCGAGGCATTTGTAAGGGGGTCATGATTTCGTTTCCAGAGTTGCAGGTGGTCGAAGATTTCAAGAAGTTTAATATGGGGAATAATCGTTCTTATGATGTGATTCTGGGAATTGAATGGCTGGAAAAACTAGGTGAAGTTATGATGAACTGGCAGCTTCTTACAATGACTTTTCGTACTGATACCGGTATAATAACATTAAAAGGGGTTCCAAGTTCACGAGTCTGCCCGACAGGGCCACCTAAATGCATGGAGACGAGTTTAAAGAATGAAAAAAATCCATGGCATTTCGTTTTGCGTTGTATTAAGCGCCTTAGACATTTGACGAACACGGAACTGCTGGAAGGCCGAAAGCACGCTGTGAAACCTGCAACCTTGGTATCTGCAGCTGCAACGAAAGGTATAAGCATGGCAGGACCATCAAATCAAAATCAGTTTAAACAGTTAAAAAAAGCAGAACTAGCAAACAAGTTTACACCTGAACATACTTTTGTAGACAAACAGAATAAGGATGATGGCGTCACTAATATTGCCAAGGTATCTCTTAACTCACAAAAACTTAGATTGCGGGGAAGACTTGGCAGGGAAAAGATCTGGGCGTTGGTTGATAGTGGTTCAGAAGAAAATTTTATCTCAGCTGATTTAGTGGAAAGATTAGGACTTGAGGTTACCGATACTGTTCCTTTGCGAACGACTTTAGCGTCTGGAGAAGTTGTCTACAATCGAGGAATTTGTATGGGGGTCATAATTTCGATTCCAGAGCTGCAGGTGGTCGAAGATTTCAAGAAGTTTAATATGGGGGATAGCCGTAATAGTGATGTGACTCTGGGAATTCCATGGCTGAAAAAACTAGGTGACGTTATGGTGAACTGGCAGCTTCTTACAATGACTTTTGGTACTCATACTGGTATAATAACCTTGAAAGGGGTTCCAGATTTCTGTTGTTGCTCAGAGGGCCACCTAAATCCATGGAGAAGAGTTTAAAGAATGAAAAAAAACCATGACATTCAGTTTTGTGTTGCATTGAGCCCATTAGCACTTGTCTTGTGTTCAACGACCCATGAACCATTAAGATGCAGGTTGTCAACAATACTTAATGTTTAGATTACTTGCTAATATGATAATGATGTAACATAGTATCTGTTCCAGATTCTATTATTCAAACTTTATATTGATAAATTGCAGCAGTGTCTTCTTATTCATTCTGAGATCGAGAGAATTAAAAGCTCAAGTAGTTAAAAATTAAAATACTTGTGTTGCATCAGCAATTATAAAAAAAATTAATTGCTAAGCACAAGCATGCTGTTAACATCTTTTCTATAGAGTTCAATATATATATATATCAATCTTCAAATCAGAGACGAGCGAGTGGGAGGTTGGCGGGTGCTCAGCCCCCACCTTCCCAACTAGGCAACCTCTTAGAGCATAGGGAGCGGTAGAGTCGTAAAAGTGGTGGCATAGCCAAAAGGTGGTGTCACGTCAGGAAAGTGGGCTAAGATACCAGAATTGATATAGCATTAGTTTTCAGGGGAGTGGTGTGACATATCTTTTCTGGTGCGAAAAGAATATATATCTATAATAATAATATATATATATGGGGCTACCAAAGGCCTTCTGGTGCGAAAAGAATATATATCCAAAATTCATAGCCTTTTTTGCACCACCTTTTGTTTCAAGGTTTTTTTTTTTGCATTTTTATGATATTTAAGGAAGATTTGCAGTTTAACTTGATATAATATAATGTATTATGGTAATGATTTTGTAACCTAATTAGTATCACCTCTCTTATAAATACAAGTCGGATTATTGACCGCATAACAATACATACGTCGTTCATGGGATTAACTCATCTCTATCAAGTAAGTTTTAATTTATATTTTATGTTATTTGATAGTTCATATTATAAATAATTATATGTCTTTCTTAATTTAGACATTTGACCAACAGGACTGCTGGAAGGCCCAAAGCTCTCAAATCAAAATAAGTTTAAACGGTTAACAAAAGCAGAACTAGCAAACAAGTTTACACCTGGGCATACTTTTGTAGACAAACAGAATAAGGATGATGGCGTCACTGATATTGTCATGGTATCTCTTAACTCACTAACAGGTCGTACTCTAAATACTACAATTAGATTGCGGGGAAGACTTGGCATGGAAAATATCTTGGCGTTGGTAGATAGTGGGCCATCAAGCAATTATATCTCATCTGATTTAGTGGAAAGATTAGGACTTGAGGTCACAGACACTGTTTCTTTGGGAACGACTATAGGGACTGGAGAAGTTGTCTACAGTCGAGGAATTTGTAAGGGGGTCATAATTTCGTTTCTAGAGTTGCAGGTGGTCGAAGATTTCATGAAGTTTAATATGGGGGATAAATATTGTGATGTGATTCTGGGAATTGAATGGCTGAAAAAGTTAGGTGACGTTATATATGGTGAATTGGCAGCTTCTTAGAATGACTTTTGGTACTGATACTGGTATAATAACATTAAAAGGGGTTCCAAGTTTACGAGTCTTCTCCAGAGGGCCACCTAAATCCATGGAGACGAGTTTAAAGAATGAAAAAAATCCATGGCATTTGGTTTTGCGTTGTATTAAGCGCCTTAGACAGTTGACCAACACAAAACTGCTGAAAGGCCGAAAGCACGCTGTGAAACCTGCAACCTTGGTATCTGGAGCTGCAACGGAAGGTATAAGCATGGCAGGATCATTAAATCCAAATCAGTTTAAATGGTTAAGAAAAGCAGAATTAGCAAAAAAATTTACACCTGGGCATACTTTGGTAGACAAACAGAATAAGGATGGCGTCACTGATATTGCCAAGGTATCTCTTAACTCAGGAACAGGTTGTACTATAAATAGTACAATTAGATTGCGGGGAAGACTTGGCAGTAAAAAGATCTGGGCGTTGGTAGATAGTGGTACAGAAAACAATTATATCTCAGCTGATTTAGTGGAAAGATCAGGACTTGAGGTTACAGACACTGTTCCTTTGGGAACGACTATAGGGACTGGAGAAGTTGTCTACAGTCGAGGCATTTGTAAGGGGGTCATGATTTCGTTTCCAGAGTTGCAGGTGGTCGAAGATTTCGAGAAGTTTAATATGGGGGATAGCCGTTATTGTGATGTGATTCTAGGAATTGAATGGCTGAAAAAATTAGGCGACGTTATGGTGAACTGGCAGCTTCTTACAATGACTTTTGGTACTGATACTGGTATAATAACCTTGAAAGGGGTTCCAAATTTTTGTCAAATATGCAAGTCTTTGGAAATACTTAATGTTTAGAATACATGCTAATATGGCTTCACTGATACAAGCATGTACGTCCTCCCTGTAGATCTTCTCCTGCTGACATTCTATTACACATAAATGAATTTCTTAAAGTGCAACATTAGATTAAATTGCTAATATGGCTTCACTGAATTTCTTATTGTTATCGGTTGTTTCAAATTGTTTCAATTTTGTGTGTTAACGTGAATAGTAGGAAGGTATAATGCGTAGATAACATTAGATTAAAACAATGTAGTTATGCTCCTAGCATTAGCAGTACATAAGATACAATAAGCGGACACACATACAGATTTGATAGGTAGATTGCAGAGAGACATTATAGGTGCATGCACGTCATGTTTAAGTTTTTTTTGTTTGCAATTTCAGTCTCTTTGAGATCGACGTCACCATCTCCATAAGCATTCTGAGGAAGTTCACACATCCTAAGTCCTAACGTTACTCCCACTCGTCTGTTCACTACCGCTTGCGGCAATACACTTAATTTAGGGAGTAACTTCCTTTAGGTTTTCATATGAAAATACCAATTTTGAAAGTACAGATGACAATAAGCAAAGGAAACACTGAAAGGTAGTCATTAATCATATCGAAAAAGTCACAAAACATAGTCTATGCAAATTAAAATCATATCGCAACAGAAGAACAGTACGCATCCTCAATGCCTCGATCTTCTTAATTGATCCCTATGTTTTGAACTTGATATTCCACTTTCTTGTAAATCTTACATAGCACCCAATCAGCCATCTGTATGCATGAACACAAAACAAAGATTCATTAATATGTCATATGATATCATAATCTAAAACAATATTGCACGTCTTACATTCAAAAACCAAAAAAGTAAAAAGTAATAAAAATTACAGCAGATATACCTTGTTATTATCTCCTCTGCTTCCAGTTGTGACAATCTTGGGATCATTCATCGTATGATATTCATGCATCACCCAGGGCGTCTTGAGTTTGTTTTCGTCAAAATAAGCTAAACATCTTTTCCTTCCAACAACTCGTTGAGTCGCATCATCACACACCATTGTATCCTTCGCAATCGCCTTCCAAGTACCCAAGTTCTCATTATTAGTCTGTTTTAGCACCTTCGATGTCAAAAAGTACCATTTGTTTCCACAAGACTCGTATTTTTCTGTTATCAAGATGCCTATAGTAGATTAGAAACAAAGTATACGGTCATCATCAATGCATGTATTGAATAAACATAAAGTAACAAACCTGTAAGGTCATCGGGACTATCACTGTAAATATTAACCTCATAACAAAACCGGCTTCGTGCTCCTGTTTCAATCTTTGGTCCCAAGCAGTAAGTTATGAGCTCCGAGTCGGTTGGACCAGAATGAGCACGTCGTCCTCGGTTATTGTTGGCCATTTGTGTTGCTGAGAATATGAAGAGGGAGATCGATCGATGTGCACAGGTTTTGATTAGGGCTTAGGAACAAATTTGATCGTAAAAGTGAGAAACAATAGGAACGTAGTGCATGCATGATTTATATAATACTACTCCATTAAAAACCGGCTGATTTTTCGGCCGACTCAATTTTATATGATAAACACAACGTAAAATGGCGGCTATTTAAGTTATTTACTTTATTTAAGTGGAGACTTTTCGGATCAAAGGTTACTAGACGAAGGAATATTAATCATTGAATTCAACAGTAAATGGAACATTACATTCGGCTTTTCTTTAATGGTCCCATTGATTTGGCCATTTCGCGAAGTACAAACTTCTAATCTTACCGGTGGAGGTTTTCGGCAATTCTTCCTTAAAAACAACTGTTTTCGGCACCATATATCCTGGCATCTTACCTCGACAATACTCCGTAACCTCTTTCTCAGTCACCTTTCCAGCCATTTCTGCCTTCAAACTCACAAACGCACAAGGTGTTTCTCCCCAAAATTCATCTGCTCTTGCCACAACTGCAGCCTCATTAACAGCATGATGTGTATACAAAACCGATTCAACCTCCACACTACTCAAATTCTCGCCACCACTTATTATCACATCTTTTGATCTATCCTTGATCTCCAAATACCCATCTGGATGCATCACCGCCACGTCACCCGTATAAAACCAACCGTTTTCCCTCATACATTTTGCCGTCCCCTCCGGATCTTTTAAATAACCCAACATAACACACCCACCACGCAGCACCACCTCACCTAGAGTCATACCATCACGATTCACACTAAGTCCTGACTCGGGATCCAGAACATCCATATCCGTAAATCCAACAGTTCTCACCCCTTGTCTAGATTTTAACCTAGCTCTCTCGGTAGCAGGCAACATGTCCCACTTCCCTTTCCACGCACACGTCACCACTAACCCGCCCGTTTCGGTCAACCCATACCCATGACTAACCACAAACCCGATCGCCTCCGCCCGGCCGAGCACTGCAGCGGGCGGGGGCGCTCCTGCTGTCATAATCTTAACAGGACTTTTCAACCCTTTTACACCCGATAAATTCGACAACATATTAAGCACAACAGGCGCCCCACACATATGCGTGACGCCGTGCCTCTCCAGGGTGTCGTAAATAACAGCGGCATCAAATTTGCGTAAGCAAATATTGACGCCCCCAACAGCCGCCATACCCCACGTGTAACTCCACCCATTCGCATGAAACATCGGCAAAGTCCATAAATAAACAGGATTCTTCGGAACCGACCACTCGATCAACGACTCAACCGTAATAACATACATCCCACGGTGCGAATGCACCACACCTTTCGGGGACGAAGTGGTCCCCGAAGTATAATTCAAACAAATCGGGTCCCACTCAGATACTGGTCGAACCCACTCAAACCCCGGATCACCTCTCTCCACCATATTCTCATAGGTACACAAAAATTCCATACTCAGTTTATCATTCAACATGCCTGTAATCAGTACCAACCTCGGCTTATCAATATTCATAGGAAACATCGAAAGTGCTTCTAGGACAACACCAACCGAATCATAATCCACAAACAAAACCTTGGACTCACTATGTTTCAAAATAACCGACACGGTACGAGGATCAAGCCTAGTATTAATAGAGTTAATAACAGCACCAGTAAAAGGTATAGCAAAGTAAAGCTCATACATGGCTGGGATATTCGGTGCTATAACTGACACAACATCGTACCTTTTGATTCCTAGGTTGGTTATTGATGATGCAACTTGAAGACATCTTTGTCGGGTTTGTGTCCACGTGTAGGACGTAGGACCGTAGATGATGGAAGGAGAATCTGCGTAGACGGTAGCACATCGGTCTAGGAAGGTTAATGGTGTGAGTGGTGTTGAGTTGGCTGATGATGGTCGGAATTGCTCCATTTTTGCTGTGAGTGATCTGCATGTAAATGAAGATGGTAAGTTAAAAAGATTTATTTTAGGATGTCTTGTTTCACTTGTATTCTTAGTTTAAGAAAAAAATTTACATGTAACAATTTGCTGTTATTGTATTGTTGTCAATTGTGGATATGGTTAGCTAGTCTTTCGATAGTAATCCATTGGTCAATCATTTTCTTATACAAATCAAGAAGGGATGTCATCGTTTTCTCTTGTAGTTCCTTTATACTACTATCCATTTTTTATATGAAAAAGTCGTATTGTATTAGACAGCTCCAAAGATTTTATAAAGGATGTTTAGAATCATACAGTATTTCGCTGTAATATTGTAAAACCCGTATTTAAAATCTTTGAATATTCAATATGCGTAATCTTAGCGTTAACTTTAAATAAAACATAAACAGTAAATACGTAGTCTCAATTTATTTAAATACTACAATAAAATAACCATTCAGAAAAAAATTATTAAATTTCACAAAACATTACGTACGTATTACGTATGTATTATTTATAATACGGAAAAGATTATTACGTTCAAGAATTAAAACACGAGAAATATAAATACGCAATGTTGCAAAACAAAGTTTACAAGGACGATTAATCGCCGGTTAATAGCTACAAGGCCCTCAACCTTACCGATTAATGAAAAAACGATTAATAGCGGTTAACTATGGTCAACAACGGTCAAAGGAGGTTAAACTTGCTGAAAACCTGCAAATTTGGTCAAAATACTGAAAATTCACTGTAAACTTATGTTTATCACTTATGGTAACTATTTATATGTATGATAAGTTGTATATTAAGAATAATATTACCGAAAATACCTAAAAATCATTAAAAATATCCAAAACTTGTCGAAAATACCAAAAATTTGCTAAAACTACCAATCCGATTAATCATCGATTAATCCCACCTAGAACGATTACAAGTTACAAGGGGGTCGACCGGCCGGCTAGCGATTCGCGATTTTTGCAACCTTGTAAATACGTATACGTGATAATTTTTAAGTATCGAAAAATCAAACAGAGTACTTATATATATTAAGGAGTGGTGGTTTATTTATAAACAAAGAAAGAAAGTGGGCTTTTGGCCCGGCCCGTATCCAAAACAAAACACAGGAAATAATATACACTTGTATCTTATTTAGTCATAACCCCAGTCCACCTATATTATCGATGGTCGGGTTACTATAATGTATATCATATGCGAGTATTAATAGAATGATTGTAACGGAAATTAAAACAAGTTGACTTCGTATACAAAAAGGCTCTTTTATAGCATATATCCTCCAATAATAACCTCCGATTATTACTGTCAAATTGATGGCATGATTGCCCATATAAACACCGCAGCATAATCTTATAGTATATTGCGAATCGGGCTTTGTATAATAAACACATATTCTTATTTGGTCAAAATAAGTATTCGGTCATCAATACATGCTCTATAATTCCCTCTTATTCAGGCGTGATCTTTGACAAAGACACCATATAATTGGTTCGTCATTATACTCCTTTCTAAATCTCAAAACCAAAACAAGTTCCTAATTAAAAACCCATACTGCTAAAAAGGTTGTTGAGTAGCAAGAATTGCTTGTCGTTCAAATGATGATTACTCGAATTTTGAGTAGTGATCACTAGCTCGTGGTAGTCCGTTACGCTCTATTCGGTATAGGTGTGTAGTTCATGATTGGGTACAAGTTCGCGTAACGGTTAACCATTCATGTACATCACGGGTTAGTGTTGTCGATAATCGCCCCCATATAAATCTGGACGTTTGTACTCAGGTCCGCGACCATGCATAGTTTTGGTAGACGCTGAAACCATCGTGTTGCATTGAGTTTTGGTTCGAGTTCCCATCGCAGTGGTTGCCGAGTTTATGGCGGGAATTGCTAGACTCGACTTACTGGTTTTGTTCGTGATCATATTAGAACCAAGTTTAGTTCATGATTCGGTCCGTTAGAGGTAAACCCTGAGTCATAGTTGTTTAATAATCACATGTTTATTTGGCTATTCATTTTCAGTTTAGATACCAAGTTAAGATAAAATCCTAAACGCAGTCGAGACCGATCTTGTTGAACAAAGAAATAAGTCTTTTATATATTGGTTAAAAACAAGTATGTAACCTGTATATTTACATGTATAATTTTGATTACAATATATTATGTATGATTATCTAATCACAATCAGAATACACCACCGAAAATATGAATGCCTATCGTAATATTCGAGTCTTTTAGTTAAATGATCTATATAAAAATCGATCTACGGATCAACATAAAAGGTTGGATCACGCATGCATGCAATAAGAAATACGAAAACATGAATTCATTTTGAGCGTTCTTTAACATTCTGCTTTAATTCAAATGGCAATATCACTTCTTGGTAAACGAGTTTTAAAAGTAATTAATTATAAAAATAAATAAGCAAGCTAAATAATGATAAATAATACTAGTTCGTAAATTATTGTAGATTATCATTGAAGTAAGTCGGGCATCGAATAAAACGTATTGGGTCATTAAAGGTACGGATATCCTTATCTCTCTACTATTATTTTTTATTCGTCGAGTCTTTCGTTAATTGAATGATCGTACGGATTTTTCGTCCTTTTAGTAAGGACTTCCTTTCCTATGCATGATTAGGATTCCCCGTCTGCAATCAAATGTTTACCCCAGTATGTGTTTAAGCTTGTCAGTAATCATGTTAATAACTAAATAAAGTGCCTGAGCATTATATACAAGCATGACCAGTTTATGTACTAGTTACGGAGGTACCGTAACCATGGCACTAGTGGCACCGGTGTCGTGACTCACATGCAGGAGAGTGATATCCTGCATCGTCCCACTCAGCTCAGTTTGGCCATTTTATCAGTATTTTTAGTGGGGCGTATGGATGCATCCTAGGCTTATCAGTTTACAGTTATCAGGGTGAATGTGGTGTGTGTTGTACATCCTTCACATTGGAGCTGATCCTTCCACCCAGCACAGTATTTAGAGGTCACTCCTCTACAGCATTTAGAGGTCACCCCTCTACAGTATGACGAGGTCACCCCTCCAGTTATTCATGCGCCGTTGTTATAGCACATGACCTATATAAGCTCTAGAAATTAAAATACAGTAAATGCATGTTTTCAGATTTAACAGATAACAGTTCAGCTTTATTATTTATAAATCAGACTTTACAGATTATACACAGATTTCCGCTGCAACTTTACTTATCAGTCTTACAGCTCCAGTATTTTATCATCTGTTTCATTTCAGTAATTCCTTATCATGCTTTATATCCGTTCACTGAGCGTTATGCTCAGTCGTAGTTCTTTCATGTTCTAACGGCAGGTACACCAGGACGCTCTTAGGTTTCTGAGAGCATGTGCATTGAATGGAAGCTATCCGGACTTTTTACTTTATGCACTTCTTACATTATTCTGCTTATTTGGACATTGTTAAGTCCTTTCCTTCAGTATTTTATTTTTTTCATGTTTTGAGCTTAGGTTGGATTACCGATGTTTGATTCCGGTATTTCCGTTATGGTCAGTTAATGTTTTAGGACATTTACCTTATGCTTTGATGACACGATATAAATACACGTAACGGTCCACTTATCCAAGTGGGGTGTTACAAATATTTTCTATCATGAATTTACATATATGTTGTGTCCACTCGATTTGAGGAATCCATCTCTTTTCTTAACATGAATCCATGTATTTATAAGAGAATTGAACAAATACTAACCCACTGAATTGCTATGCGTTGAATTTTAGCTTGATATGTAACCTTTTCCTTCCTTGAGAACTATGTAACTTCTTAAGGTTTTATCACGTTTTGTTTATGTGCACATCTTCAGGGACTATTGTTGCCAACCCTTTAAAGTGTTGGAGTATTTATACTTCTCTTTTCCTATTGCTAGAGTTATGTGAGAGTGCTTCAGCGGCTACTCTCCATTTTCTCTCTCATCTTTCTCTGACTAAAAATATAAACGTTTGGATCTTGTTACCGTTTAGTTATTAGGTTGTTTTGAGCTTTGTATTTCAGATTGCATCTGTTTGGGGACAATCTTTTCTATTGTATGTTGATAGCACTCATTTGAGGACTACCTATTTTGGATCTTAAGTTAATAAAGCGCGTGGGGTGGTTGGTTGAGTGCAATACTTGTGTGGTGTTATTAGTTTTTACATGGTATCAGAGCACAAGGTTGGATCTCTGATTTAATCTTTTTTATTAAGAAAAATATTTTTAGGGGTTTTAAAGGTTTTTTGTTTATCCTATCTAAATATTACTGGATCTTTATCTTTTCTTAAAGAAAATCATTTTTGGGGTTTCAAAGTTTTTTGGCTTATCTTCGTTTATTATTAAAGAATTCGTGGTTTATAAGGTTTTTTTGTCACTGGGTATTCATTATCTTTTGAAAATATAAAGTTTTGTTGAAAACCTTAGTTTTTAAATTTGGGGCTTTTGCTTTCCAAGTGTTTTTCTGGTGATTCTAACATTGCAGGTACTCAATTAGAAGCTGGTTTGGTGCGTTCTCTTGGTTTTCTGGTTAGGGTTACTTTTATACTTGAATCTAGAATAACTCTTCCTGATGGTGTTCTATTTAGTGTTACTTCTAGACTTGAATCTAGAATAACTCTTTATCTCTTTTCCGCTCACTAGTCAGTGGGATAGATGTAATGCTTTTGTGTTGTCCTGGCTGTTGAATAGTATTTCTGAGGATTTTTATCTTAGTCTTGTGTATGCTGATAATGCTGCTGAAGTGTGGAATGAGTTAAAGGAGAATTTTGATAAATTAGATGGCTCTATTCTGTTCAATTTGGTATAAAAGATTAACAACTATAAACAAAATGACTTGTCTGTGTCTGAGTACTATCACAAACTTAATTCTTTGTGGAGAGAATTTGATATGTTAACTAATTTGACTCCTTGCACTTGTCTTGCTAAATCTGAATTAGGTAAACACAATCAGTTAATAAAACTCATGCAATTTTTAATTGCCTTAGATGAAATTTATCAACCAATTATAAGTACTTTGGTTACTCAAACTGATTTACCTGATGTGAAGAATGCTTTTGTGATTGTTTGTCGTAAGGAGTCTCATAAAGGTTTGGGTACTGGTTCTTTGGTCCATAAACCACAAGTCAGTTCTTTTGTTGCCAAGACTGTTGAGTCTAAAGGTGTTATTCCTTACAGAAATCTTAATTCTAGCAACAATAACTTCAGTTATGGTAACTCTACCAATAACTCTAGTTATGGGAATAACACTAATAGAAATACTAACAGTTCTGGTAGCAATGCCTCTTTTAATAGGAATAATTATTATAACAAGACCCAGTATGACTCTTTAACGTGTGACAACTGTGGTATGAAGGGTCATACCATAGATAGAGGTTTTGAGTTGATTGGTTATCCTAGTGGTTATAAGAGGAATTTTAAAAATAAAAATTTCTCTAATAACAAAGGAAACAACAAGAATTTTACTAGTAACAATGTTGATGCTCAAAATGCTAGTGGTTTTGTTAACCGTGCGTTTTCTCCTTTTTCCAATGATCAAATTGCCAAACTTAAGAACTTAATTGGTGAAAAAAGTGCTTCTGGCAGTTCTGGTGTTCAGTCTAACATGGCAGGTATTAATTATAATGCAAATGTGTTCTTTAATAATCATTTTTCCAAATGCTTTAATGCTAATGTTAAAATTGGGGATTCTTTTTCTCATTTTGGTTGGATTATTGATTCTGGGGCAAATCAACACATCACCTCTACAACTAAGAACATGACTAATGTGATTGATAATTCTAATTTAAATATAAATGTTGGACACCCTAATGGTACTGTTGCTAAAATTAGAAATGTTGGCACTTTAAGATTGACCAGTAATGTTGTGCTGTTTGATGTGTTGGTTATACCAGAATACAATGTTAGTCTTTTATTTGTTAACAAAATGATCAAAGACAGTAATTTACATGTAGGCTTTAATGAGTATGATTGTATCATTTGAGATTTGACAAAATAGAACATCCTAGGGACTGGTAGAGAATGTGGTGGTTTTTATTTGTTTGACACTGATTGTGAGACTCATAATTTTAAGAGTAATTATTCTGTTATGTGTTGTCATGTGTCTAAGAGTGTTTAGCATAACAGTCTTGGTCATCCATCTGACAAAGTTTTAAATGTTCTAAAATACTCTTTAAAAATTACCAAACCTGACCATAATGAACCTTGTGATGTTTCCCACTTTTCTAAACATACCACGGAGCCTTTTCCTTTGGATGATCATGTTTCCACAGGTCTAGGTGAACTCATTCACTTAGACTTATGGGGTCCATACAAGATCACTACAAGGGAAGGTTTTAGATACTTTTTAACTATTGTAGATGACTATAGTAGAGCTGTGTGGATTTACTTGCTCAAAACTAAAGATGAAGTGTATGATTATGTGGTTGAGTTTGTTAATCTTATTCTAAATCAGTTTCTTAAAAGAATTAAGATCATAAGATCTGATAATGGAACTGAGTTCATTAATCAGAGAATGAATGTGTTTTTTAAAGAAAAAGGCATTATACATCAAAAAACTTGTGCTTATACTCAGCAAAATGGGATTACTGAGAGAAAGCATAGGCACATTCTTAATGTGGCTAGGAGTTTACTCTTTCAAGGAGGTTTACCTCTTTGTTTTTGGGATGTTTGTGTGCTTACTACTTCTTACCTAATTAACAGGCTCCCATCTTCTGTTCTTGCTGGCAAATCACCTTTTTGTATGTTTTTTAATAGAGAACCTTCCCTTTCCCACTTAAGGTCATTTGGGTGTCTTTGTTTTTCTACAATTTTCAATAATAGTGATAAAATGTTTTCTATTTCTAGGTATGAAAAATGTGTTTTGGTAGGTTATTCGTCTTCCAAGAAAGCTTATAAGCTATTAAGTTTAAATAATATAAGTTATATTTTTTATAGAGATGTTAAGTTTTATGAAACTATTTTTCTCTATAAAATGAAAGTTGTTCATCAACCTCTTCCTATTTTTGAAAAAAATAGTTTAAATAATCAAAATTTCTTTAAATTTTTTGAGTCTGACACCCCAAATGTCCCAAGTCCCTATGATGATGAAAAGGGGTCACCTGGTGAAGCAGGGAAGGTAAATATGGAACTTTCAGTTGATACTGCAGTGGAGCGGCCTTCTGAATGTATCCATACTGCTTCACCAATGGGTGAAACTTCCAGTTCTGAGAGCAATATCTTTCCTCAAAATCAAGTTCCTCTTTTTGATGCCATTTATGAAACAAAGGGTGAGGGTACTGAACCCCTTGTTAGGAGGTCTAATAGGACCACTAAGTTGCCTGTCAAGCTTAATGAATATGTTCTTGATAATAAAGTTAAATATGCTCGAACAAGTTTGCTAATCACACTAGGTTATATTCGATTAATGCTTGTTTTATATCAAATTTGAATAAAACCTATGAACCAAGTTGTTTTAGTGAAGCTGTTAAAGATAAAAATTGGGTTCAAGTCATGAACAATGAAATGGAAGCCTTATATCTCAATGGTACTTGGACCCTCACTAGTCTGCCCCCTCATAGAAAAGTCATTGCTAGTAAATGGGTCTATAAAATTAAATACAAATTTTATGATGAGATTGACAGATACACGGCTAGGCTTGTTGCTAATGGTTGTGGTCAGAAAGAAGGTATTGACTATGATGAAATTTTCAGTCCAACTGTGAGAATGGGTACTGTTAGATGCGTAATTCATTTGGTTGTTCAAAATGATTGGAGTTTGTTTCAGTTAGATGTTAACAATGCTTTTTTGTTTGGTGAACTTGATGAGATGTTTATATGTTAACCCCTCCAGGTTTTTTTGACAAAAATGAAAAGAGAGTTTGTAAGTTAGTTAAATCTCTTTATGGTTTAAAACAAGCTCCTAGACAGTGGAACAAAAAACTTCTTGAAATTTTGTGTGAAGCTGGTTTTAGTCAAAGTCAAAATGATTACTCTTTGTTTGTTAAAAGTGAGGACAATGTCTTTCTTGCTTCACTTATATATGTTGATGAAATTGTTTTGACTGTTAACAACTTGTGTAAGATTTCTAAGGTCAAAGCCCTTTTGAATGATAGGTTTAAAATCAAAGACCTTGGGGAACTAAAGTATTTTTTTGGTATTGAAGTTTTGAATGTTCAAAATGGTTTAAGTATAATCAAAGAAAGTATTGCATTGAGTTGTTGCATGAGTATGGGCTTCTTACCTGCAAGCCTGTTGCTACTCCTATGCTTGAAAATGCTATTTTAAACCATAAAGAGACCTTTGATGATAAATACCTTAAGAACATTACTGCATATCAAAAGCTTGTAGGGAAATTGATTTACTTGTGTAACACTAGGCCTGATATATCTTACTCTGTGAATTGTCTGAGTCGGTATATGCATGTTCCTCTTCAGTCCCATCTTGATGCTGCACTTAGAGTGCTCAAGTACTTGAAAAGCGCTCCTGGTGCTGGTCTTGCCTTTACCAAGACTAACACTAATCTTGTTAAAGCGTATGCTGATTCTGATTGGGCTAAGTGCAAGCTCACTAGAAGGTCTGTTACTGGTTACTGTGTTTTTGTGTGTGGTAATCCTGTTTCATGGAAAAGTAAGAAGCAAACACTTTGTCTAGATCTTCTGCTGAAGCAGAATACAAATCTATGGCTTCTGTCACTTGTGAAGTTATGTGGCTTGTTAAGGTCCTTAAGGATCTTAAGGTTGATAATGTCATTTATGTTTCTCTTTTTTGTGATAATAGCTCTGTTTTTCAGATCGCCAATCCTGTTATGCATGAGAAAACCAAGCACTTTGACCTTGATGTTCATCTCATTAGGGAAAAAATTGCTTTAGGTTTGATCAAAACTGTTAAGATTGACTCTGAAAATCAAATTGCTGACATCTTAACCAAAGGCTTGGGCTCTTATCAACATAACCAATTACTATACTTGTTGCATATGAGTAACCCTTTTGCAGAAAAAGCTTGAGGAGGGGTTTTAAATTTTAGCTTGATATGCAACCATTTCCTTTCTTGAGGGGTTACTTACGTAACTTCTCAAGGTTTTATCACGTTTTGTTTATGTGCAGATCTTCAGGGACTATTGTTGCCAACCCTTCAAAGATGCTGGAGTATTTATACTTCTCTTTTCTCATTGCTAGGGTTATGTGAGAGTGATTCAGCCGCTACTCTCTCTCTCTTCTATCTCATCTTTCTCTGACTAAAAATGTAAACGTTTGAATCTTGTTACCGTTTAATTATTAGGTTGTTTTAAGCTTTATATTTCAGATTGCATCCGTTTGGGGACAATTTTTTCTATTGTATGTTGATAGCACTCATTTAGAGACTATCTGTTTTGAATCATAAGAAAATAAAACACGTAGGGTGGTTGATTAAGTGCAATACTCGTGTGGTGTTATTAATTTTTACATTATACATAATTGAATACACCATTCCAAGCGTTAAAAAAGTTATCAAATTCTTACTAGAAACCATTAAAAAAAGTTAACTTTAATTTGAACGAAATAACTAATGGACACTTGCATCATTGATATTTGATATGATATACACCAAAATATTAACAAGTTTCTTATATATCAACGTACTAAATAGGTTGACTCAGGTTGGTTTAGGTCATAAGTTAAATGGGTTATAGATTAAATACGTTATGAGAAATGAATATCATTTAATAATAAGTTGAATGAGTTATGAGTCAAACGGTTTAGTTTAGGTCGATTCATTAACTTACAATGTTTCAAATTTTTTAACGCTTTTACGTTTTTATCTCTATTCGTTCGATATTTACGTTTTTATCAGTTTTTTTACGTTTTCAACTGATTTTTAACTTTTACATCAGTTTTTTTACGTTTTCGTCTGATTTTTTACGTTTTCATAAGTTTTTTAACGTTTTCGTCCGAATTTTTTACGTTTTCATCAGTATTATTACGTTTTCGTCCGAGTTTTTACGTTTTCATCAGTTTTTCCTTTTCGTCCGATTTTTTTGAGTTTTCATTAAATTTTTTACGTTTGCGTCCGACTATTTAGGTTTTCATCTGCTTTCTTGCGTTTTCATCAGTATTATTACGTTTTCGTCCGATTTTTAGGGTTGCGTCAACTTTTTTACTTTTTTGTCCGATTTTTTACGTTTCCGTTTCATTTTTACGTTTTCGTCTGATTTTTTACGTTTTCTTTCGGTTTTTTAAGTTTTTTTAGCTTTTTAACGTTTTTGTATGATCTTTTTCGTTTTCATCAGTTATTTTACGTTTTAGTCCAATTTTCTCCGTTTTCATCGAGTTTTTTACGCTTCCGTCCGATTTTTATGTTTTCGTCCGTTTTTTACGTTTTCGTCTAATTCTTTACGTTTTCATCAGCTTTGTTACGTTTTCGTCCGATTCTTATGTTTTCAACAACTTTTCTACGTTTTCTTCCGATTTTTTACGTTTTCATCAGTATTTTTACATTTTCGTCCGATTTTTAACGTTTACGTAAAAATTCTGATGAAAACGTAATTTAACTTACAAAACGTAAAAGATCGGGCGAAATTATAAAATACGACAAAAACGTAAAAATTCGGAGTAAAACAAAAAAAAGATACTGGTCACGTCAACCTTGAAGTGGCCACGTCTACCTCCTGAAAAGGGAGGTCTTTACGTGGTTTGGGTCTATGTGGTGGTGGGCTCAAAACCGTGGATTAGTCGACCAATGTGTCGAAAATCACGGTTAACAAAAAAAATACTGGCGAAAACGTAGAAATACAGACGAAAACGTAAAAAGTCGAACAAAAACAGAAAAAAAAACTGATGAAAAAGTAAAAAAAATCGAACGAAACGTAAAAATACTGATAAAAACGTTAAAAAGAGAACGAAAATGAAAAAATCGGACGAAAACGTAAAAATAGTGTCGAAACGTAAAATTCGGACGAAAATGTAAAACTACTGACGAAAACGTAAAATTACTAACAAAAACGTAAAAGTAGTGCCGAAAACGTAAAATTCAGACAAAAACGTAAAACTACTGACGAAAACGTTAAAATTCGAACAAAAACGTAAAAAATTTGACTTAGTAATAAGACCTAATTATTTAGACTATTGGGCTTTTAGTCTTATACTAAGAACCATTTGACCCATTCTTAATTTCATTTGACTCAAACTTCATTTCATTTAAGAAAATCGGTGACCCATTTGATCGACCATTCTGTTTTTCTCAACCTATTCCAACCCATAAAATTTTAAAATTGACCCAAATTAATTTATTTTAATTAGATGGGTTAGAATTGCCACCTCAACATGCCATTCAGTTCTTTGTTACGCAGTATAAATATTACTCCTCAATCTCATAAAAGATGTGAACATTAGTATTCATATTTGTCTTAAAAAATATGTTTCAGTTGTCAAAACATGTATTAATTATTTGTTTTTAATTTTTATATTAACCTTAAGAGTAAAAGTTATTTTTTATCAATTAAAATTTATAATTTTTATATTAACTTTGAGTTTTTTTTTCAAAAAAATTTCGAAAAATTATCTTTTCTTCAAAAAAATTTAAACTTTTTTTCGAAAATACGTTTTTTTCAAAAAAATTTTGAAAAAGTATTTTTTTTTTTTCAAAAAAAATTTGAAAACATATGTTTTTTCAAAAAATAATATTCAAAAATTTTCGAAAAAAGTTTTTTATAATTTTTTTTTTTAAATTGTTCTAATATTTAGATCTCTTTTGAAAAAAATTCTTCGAAAAAAATAGAACCTTCAAAAAGTTGAAAAAAATTATAAAATATTTTACTCTTTTTTATAATTATTTAAAAAAATATAATTTTCGAAAATTTTGTATAAAAAATATTTAGAAATTTAAAAAAAAATACTTTTTCGAATTTTTTTTAAAAAAAAGACTATTTTCGAAAAAAATTATTTAAAAGATTTTTTGGAAAAAAAATCGTAGTTTTGAAAAAAAAAATACTTTTTCAAAAATTAAAAAAAAAACTATTTTCGAAATTTTTTATAAAAAATCATTTTTCGAAATTCTTTTGAAAAAAAAACTTTTTCGAACATTTTTTGAAAAAATAACTTCTTCTGGTTTTTTTTTTTTGAAAAGTTAAGTGTAAAAGTCATCTCTGGGTTATAAAAAGGACTAAAACATCCTTAAGTTGACAAACATTTTTAATCCTTAACTGAAAACTATTTTCACCATCCGTTTTCATGAATGTATGGTGCACTATTTTACAAACACAAGGATGTATGATGCGCAAAGTATTAACGAGGGATGTAATTCAAACTTTTGACATACCACATGGAAGATTTTGCACTTTACTCTTATCATTATTATCATTATTATCATGGCTTCTGCCACCATTTCATCAGAAATGGCGTCACTACGCCCAGTTCAATCCACACCTCCGTTAAATCAGGTCATCATAAAAAACATTCTCATATATGTTAAAAATCAGATGTGGTACCCACAACTCAGATTTGTCGACTTCGACGGGTTCAAGTTTATCTGAAAAATAACGTCAACTTCTGCACTTCCTATGGTGATAACTTCATGACGACCGTTTTGATGGTGGCTCTAGCGCCGATGGTTGTTCTGGCGATGGTTGTGGTTCCGTCAACGGTGAAAGTACATGACTGGTCTCGGTGGTCTTATGGGCGTTTGTGTGGTGTATGAAGAGTGACTTAGTTGTTTTCAGATTTTGAACAAATTTTCTATTTGTAGTAATTGTGTTTGTATGAACTTTTCAAACTTTTATTAATAAAATGTTACAAATACTTCATAACATAGTAAGATATTAAGATAAGAAATGAAAGCGAAAAGTAAACTTTTGAGATCCGTAAATTGAATACAGTGTATTAGTTACTGTATAAGTCCAATGGGCTAAGAGAGCTAGGTACGATAACGCTAGACCGACGTTGTTGCCGACGTGACACGGCGTTGGTCGGCGTTACCACACCGGCGTTGCTCGTTGCCCAACGTCGTTGGGTGTGGTGTTGCCTTACCAACGCGCGTTGGGGGTATTATGTAAAAAAAAATAAAATTCCTAACACCCCTTTTAACATTCAAATGTACGAAAACTAGATAAAATTTACTCGGTTTCTATTGTTTCCAGTGGAATTTAAGGTTTGTTGGGTTGTTACACTTGGCTTTTTTAATTTTTGTTGGTGGTAGGATGAAAAAGATGAAGTGAAGGCGAAGAAAAAGGAACTTTATTTTTTTATTACACACATAGAAGCCCATTTATAAGCCCAAATTTTTAATAGTAATATTTTAAGCCCAATATTTTAAACACTATGTGTATTTCTAAGATACATATATCTTTTTAATTAATTTTTGAAAGTTTTAAATTTTATTATTGTAATATGTATTTTTATTCAATGGATAAAATAGTTAGTTTGTTTACTACCTCCATCTCATAATTATCGTTCATGTTTGTCTTTTTTAATCTTTATTCGTCAACTTTAACCTTAAATATTTTTCTTTGTGTTATTTAATATTTGATGCATAATACAAGAATAGATCGAATTTTAAATGCATTTTCCATTGATATATTTTTCATCCTATATTATTTAACACAAACAAAAAAAAATTAAGGTCAAAGTTAACAAAAAAGTTAAAAGTGGACAATAATTATGTGACGGAGGTAGTAATAAATAAAAAATTATTTAGGGGCTTTTATGAAAATTAAAAAGTTGAGTGGTGTTGGTGGTGTTATGATTAAAGGGGTTGATGTTGATTTAGTGTTATGCTGATGTGATCCTAATATGACAGCACTTTTTAGGTGATGTGGTCCGGTGTTGTTTTGATGTTACAATACCTAGCACTTTAACATTGAAACTTATTTAATGATAACGTACGTGTACATGGATGTGTGGGACCACTTCTTTTAAAACTGAAAACAACTCGAGTAGAGGCATTTTTGTGGTATCGTACCTTCAAACTTTAGGAAGATAGACACAATTATAGCTTTAGGCAGAGACGGAGCTAGGAATTTTCTTTAGGGGGGGCTCGAAAAAATTTTCCGTAGTAACACACAAATAACTAGTTTTCTTGCTAAAAAGGTGAAAATGATAAACTAACAACTAGAGGGGTTAAATTGTACTTTTTTAACAAAAGTACAACACTAATCATTAAAAATAATAAATATAGATCTCAGGTTCATCTTCCTCATTGCACTTCCATGCTTAAAAGCTAAAACCACCATTGAAAAGGGTCCGATCTCTAAAATTGTTCCAGGAAATCACCTTATCATATAGACGTCCGCCATTGTTAGGGGGGGCCGAGCACCCTCCAGCCCCCCACTGGCTCCGTCCCTGGCTTTAGGTAATTCATGCATGAAAAAAACGTAGCTAGAAGCTAAGTGAATGAATCTTGAAGGTCATGCTTATATTGTAGTCAAAGAGGGACGATTGATCGAGTCTGCTTAAAGTAAATTAACGGCCTTTTTTACTGTTTCACCATTGAATTTTCAAATGAAAAATGCTATATCCAATTCACGCAAAAGACTACACACAAATATGAACTCTTCTCTACTTTCATAAGTTATATAGAAAAAACATGCAACCTCACGTTCTGCAGTTATTGACACCATGCATGACTTAATTAGTACTAATTAATATATATTGGAAACTGATCGTACCTTCTTAGACGAAATGGCAAGTTAGGTCTTTTAAGTTTGTTTCCTCCATGTATGTTTGAAGATGAGGGTTTCAAGTGCAAAGCACCATGATATTGATATATCAACGGAGTAGCAAAGTTGGTCAGCGAATCAAGAACAATGGCAACATTCATTCGTTTCAGACTTTTTGCTTTTGCTCTCATAGCAGCATGCCCAAGTGAACGGGTGCCGGATTGTCCTATCATGTCGATCGTCATTAACATCCTGATGAATTTGGTGTCTAACGCTGATTTTTGACACGGGGTGGGGGTTCTTGTATCTAATCTAAAGTATTGTGACTTGTATACTTGAAGGTAATCTATAGTGTTAGCAAGCATCTAAAATAGGCAAGTAGATGAATGATATTGGTTGCGAGAAACGCATGTGATTCGGTTCATGACTCTATACAACTTTATCCCGTGCAGTAGTGCACTCAAGAGGGATAAAGAATTAACTTCGCTGGATATGATCATGTTGTAATGTACCCACTTAAATAGAAATTTGAATTTAGAGTATTTTAGATTGATTGCTCTCGAATGATAATGCCTTGATATTTTATGCACTACGCATGTGGACTCGATCCGTACTTCCTTAACTAGAATTGCTAAAAAGAAGTCATCATACAGAAATGAACATATATTGTTTGACATCATGGTTTTAAAAGACTCCTCATGCTAAAGCTTAATAAGGGTGTGAGACGTGATTTTTACGCTACGTAATAAATAATTTGGGCTTAAGTCTTAACGTGAGATGAAGAGAGAAAAAAGTGTGATACAAGGCGTTATAAAACGAAATGCGTGTAAATTTTTTTAAATTTAATTTCGATTTATCGTATTTATATTTAAAAATGAAAATTATTATATTTAAAAATAATTTCTTAACTTTACTTCTATTGCACGACACTTTTTGTAAACTAAACGTATTTACAATATGATATAAAAATATAAATTTATATTTAATTTTAGATTTTGTAGCGATTTAATTCACGTCTTAAAAACGTCATGACTCGTCGTATGTATACTCCCTTCGTCGCAAAATAATTGTCATCTGACAAAAACACAATAGTTTTTCTCTCTTACTTTGTAGGATAATTACAATTTTATCATTAGTATATTAATAAAAAAAAATGAAAGATTGTAATAATATTTTAAGCAAAAGTAATATGTTAAACTTTATAACATGTTTATTTTTTTGTAATAAACAATTGAGTAAAAACAAACTAAAAAATAAATTATTACTGTAATGTAAAATAGAGAAACTATATAAATAAATATCTAAGCATATGTGTCATATCTAAAGAGTTAACTACATTATTTGTTCTTATGGTTTGTCGAGTATAACGGTTTTAGTCCAAACGTTTAACAAAATAATGAATCCGCTCCTATTTTAGTCGACGTGTAACACTTTTGGTCCTAAACGTTAGAACATGTGACTGTTACATAGAAGGCTATAAGTGTCTTTTCAGTTTTTTTTTAATATTTTAGTCTACTTACCTAACCGAGAAACACAACAACTATTTCTTTTTCATTTGATAAAAGATATTACAACCCTCAACTTTTATTCTCTTTTCAAAATACACAAAAAAAATACAACCACCTTAACTGTCGGACGCCACCCCCAACAGTTTGTCATCGCCTCCTCCATTAGTATAACCTTACATTAATTCTAACAAATCTTACAAATTCATTCAATTCAAAACAAAACTGAAGACCCTTTTACCATTAAATCTCAACCAAAAAGACTTAATTTACACCATTACAAAAATTGAAAACCCTAACCATTAGAGATGTAAGGAAGTTGATGATTTATAAAGGAATTATGTTGTTATCAGACACAGAGATATTTAACGTAACGGGGTTACTATCAACACTGTCACTTGCTTTCGAGAGACATTCAAAATCTTTTTCCAAAACTTTTATTTTAATAAGAGATTCACCGACCTCCTTTGCTAAAGATTTAGAGTCTTGAATAAAGCTTGTTTCTTCTTTCAAAAATTCGGTTTCAAAATTAGTTAACCTAGGGGCAACTTGATTAATAATCGGATTGATATCGTTTTGAAGTACTTTTTGTAACTCAAGATGAATGGTTGATGTAAAACTTCCTCCATTTATTTTGGAATCGACAACACGTTTAAGAACGACAAAATTATCTTTTACCTCGTTAAGGAATCGTCGTACAATGCTCGGACTAGGAGGGTCATCCGACAATACCTCACTTGGTATCAAAATCATTTCAGTTCGAGTATTAGACCGAACAAATATCTCTGAAAAAGGATTGATTTTAGGATAATGAACCGGTGTAACTTCTTTATTAAGCTTTTGCATTCTTAAACGACTCTCTTCAACAAGTACAACAGTTTACTCAGAATCATGCACAATAGGAGGATCATGCTTATCTAACAACACATTACCATTATAAAAAACTTTACTGGTTGGCCTGAGCTTGCTTAAGATATTAAAGATTCGGAGGAAGAGGACAACCTAAAGCCAATTTGTAATGGGTGTGATAAATTTCATTCACTTTTGGTGCAAGCATGTTTATGGTTTGCATAGACTTACCTCATTTTATCAAAAGGTTGTCAAGTTACTGTTTTATCCTCAACATTTCAAATGTCCTCAAGAAGACCATCTTCTCGAATTTTGAAATCATGTTTTAACTTTTTCCTTTCTTCTTTAGGATCGGAAATAGTTGATTTTTCGTTTGAAAGCTGTTTATTAAGAGAGGTGATTTCTTCATATAATCGCTTATCTTTTTAGCACTACTTAAATGTAAAGCAATTAATTTCAGTGTAACACATTTTTTTTATAAACTGATGTTGCATGAGCATTTTCAAGTTCCTTAATTTTAGTTTGATGAATTTCAAAACTTTTCTCCTTTTCCTTATATCTCGCAAGCTTAATGGTCAATTGGGCATTAGATTCTCTAAACTTATTACTGGCCACCTTGACATGATCAACCTCTTTGGTAATCTTGTCAAATAATGATTTATAAACGCACGCGTCTTGTTAGGAAGGGTTGGAAGCTGGGCGACTTGATCTCCACTAAGGTCCACACTGGGCGCATTAGAAATAGTATTACTATTATTCGGTTGTTCCCCGTGTGTCTCAGTGTAGGAGTCAAGTAGCTCAGTATACTCTTCCTCCTGAGTAGACATATTATATATATCATCATCATCGAAGTTTGGGTACTGTCAGCATGAATTCCCGAGGTTGATGCTTGCTGCAAGTTTGCCATCAAGATATAGTTTGCATGCACCTCTTTTTCCTCATCATATTCTGTTGTAGATGCTATGAGATCAAATTCTTCAGCTTGAAGTGGAATTCTTGCTTCTTTCTTTTGTGCTATGAGAAGTTGAGTCTGAAGATAAGCAGCATCCCTCTTCTTTTTGGCTGTGCATTCACGAGCATAATGACCATAACCTCTGCAATTGTAGCACTAAATTTGTCGATTGTTGTTCGCATTACCAGTACCCGTATTTTCAGCCCTTGCAGCCACGATATTTTCCATCTGATTAACAACCGCTGGCACAACAATTAACCCATTTCGATTTCACATTCTGCACCCCCTGATTCTGACCATGGTTTTGTCCAAACTAATTTCCTACATTCCTAACAATCTGCTCTGCATTGTAACCAAGTCGATTTCTTACATTTTGAGCACCATATTGGTGAAACTAATTCCTTGTGTTCTCTCCAACTACCAATTCACGATCTTGACTCACATTCATCATTGGTTGAGCAATCTGCCTGTTTCTAGTGTTCGAGGAGATTCTATGATTGTTGTCGGTTGGGTTAATGGTAAATTTGAATGCCTTTGCAAGAAGTGCTAAACAAGTATTTATCGCATGCGTGGGATCCCTGATGTCATCAAAGCAATCCATAGGTTGTTGCGGGTAGTTCACATTAGCTGTGAGTTGATAACTGCTGGGATTTTGAATACTAGTTAAACCATTAACTACGAGTACGCAGCGGAATGGATCTAGTATAACATACATGATTAAGCACATAAGAAAAACAATTTAAAACCAACCTTTAATTAATTGAATAAATCAGTTAATACGTCTTAATCTTGATCTTGAACTTCAGTGGTTAAATTACCATCTCCATCGTTTGCTCACACGACACGTCAAACGAACATCACGACAATGCTAGTAGTAACTTCACTTCTCAAACAACAAGTGTATAATCTTGTAACTAGAAACCCTAGATCCAAAACCCTAAGTGGGATTGCGTAAGGATCGGTTTATAGAACGTTACAAGATTGATTACCCAAAATCACATAAACCCTAATTAGGGTTTATGCATGTCGAACCACCAAGGGGAACCAAAAACCTAAATCTCGTGATTTAGGGTTTAGTTGAAAAGCTTAAGACTTTATAAGAAAACCACCAAAAAGGATTGATCTTATAAAGGTTAAACCTTTATGTGATTTTAGGGTTAAAGGAAAAAAAACCATATGGTTTTGGTGTGGTGTTTGTTGCGATCGAACAAAACAAAGAACAAGAGAGAGACATAAATTATGAGCTAGGTGTTTGTGTATTTATACACATTCTCTACCTCCTCAAATCTTAAGGCCCAACCCAAGAAAACTAATTTAAGGTAAATATATTCCTTAATCAAATATCCAAGAATATTAAGTTACCAAAAACAATAACCAAAAATCTTCTAGAACCCCTATGTGTATATTCGGCCGATTATGGCCAAGGGTGTTCTAGAATCGATTTTGTTCCCAAATTTAAATAACGTACTCACGATAAATTAATTAAATCCCGTTAATTAATTTAACTACCGTTAATTAAATAATAAGTGAAGTTTTTATTAAACGTTTAATTATAAATAATAAAACGTATAATAAAAGTGTGTTCTCCGCATTGAGTGTGTGCCCCCGATAGGCTCACGTATTTCCGATGGCTAAACGATCGCATATCCCAACGGCACCCACTTGTGAGAGTTTAGACATACAGCGTCCATAATGTAATATCTAGCAACACTTCATTATAACCGGAAGTGACTGAGGTATAGTTTTAAGAAGAATATCTCAAAAGTATTAATGGTATACGATTATGTGACTTGCTAATAATCATCCCTTTGTTACTAGTACCGTTTAAACCATGGATATGGATCCTAACTCATTCCATGAAGTTTAAATTTTAGTTTCTCGTTATAGAAGTTAATTCAGATATACCAAATGTAAACAAGTATCATCTTGACTTACTCTTTGGGTGCGGCCACACAATTATCTGATTAATTCTAGAGAGGGCCCAGTGGTACTAATCTGCACTATATCAAGTGGAGGAACAAATTTTATATTGACTGCAAGTGTCTGTGGATGCTGCTTCACAACACTTCCAATTAAAGTCTTTATAACTAGGTCTGGCGAACTAGCGTTGGACATAAAATCAAGAAGTGATATTCACACATGCACAAACTTATTTGCATCTCAAGTCTAAGGATGATGGCTTAATCACCATTTTCGAAATCTTACTCATGACAAGGATCCAAAAGTAACTATTCGAAAGTTCGGGGTGTCCAATATGCATCCCATATGAATAACATATGAGTTTGGCGGGAACCGTCCATATATTCAAATAACATAACCAACACTCACATTTTTCTTAATGTTGACAATATTCTCATATTGCTAACCGACAATGGACATATTTAGAATAATCAAATATTCAAGGATTTAAACATATAAATATAGGACAACAATAATTATATGAATGAATAACAAATACCAAGTATCTTTATTTATCAGAAAATAATAATTGTCTTACCATCCCAATTATCCAAATGCTAAAGTAGATATGCATGAAACTGATTTAGCAAGTTGAAGTCAAATGTTTCCAACATTCTCAACTATTCTTTACAAGAATGCTAAATATTCATCTAAGTAAAGTTTCCGAATACTTGTTTCAAAATTCACAACTGTGAAAGATTTGGAAAACAAGATGAGTGTCTTATCTTATATGCTCATACTATTGCAAGTTTCATAGTAGGGGATATCGTCAAACCTTATATAAGGTATTTAAAATCAACGATATTCTGACAGTCATCTTTACAGTTTCTTAAAATGTAAAGTATTCTTATTCCTTAATGTGTAATGCAACAATGCTCATTGTGAGCATATCTAGCTAGTAGATTTATCATAAATGATAACATCTCACTTTACTAGATCGATTATCCTCTAGCATCAGTGTACACATACATCACTATGCTTTATAATTCGTAAACATTTGTATTAACAATAATCTAAATACTCTCAATTAGATATTGTTGTTATCATCTTACTTTGCTCTTGTACAAAAATGACTACAAGTCGTATACACAATATAATATATACATAATGAATCCGTAGTAAAAAACATAAGGTTTCTATTCATGTTATAAATTATGTCAAGTGAAATATATCAATCAAGACTCTCTTGAATGATGTATTGCATTTGTGTTGGACTTAATTACCGCATATGCTTATTCCAATAAACATTTATTCCAAAGTCATTTGGTTTTATTCCATAAATTCTCAAATGAAGTTTCATTCCAATTTTAAGGATCACATCTAGCTTAAATGGAATGATGTCTTCAATATGTTATGCAACATATGAATTTTGAGAAAAACATATAGTTCTCCCACTTAATGTCAAGTGTACTCAAAACTATCTAAATTTAAACAAAATCATATTGAATTAAATTCCAGATTCAGCTTCTAGATGCATGATTTAATCCATACTTGGATTATCTATCTTGTATACTCAATAAAGATTTTATAGACTCATAAACCTTTTGATTATACACCATCCTTACTAAAGGTAATCATAAAGGAGAACTATAAAGTTTAATTGACATATTTCATATATATAGAAACATATATGACAATCAATTATCTTTATTTAATCAATGCGTGTATGAAAGAATGATTTAATCATAGTCAATTGCTTGAGTATAATTAAAAGCTTCCTATTATTAGCCATGTATTAATTATGTATACCATTTTGTCCTTGTGAGTCTTTCTTCAAAAGAAACTCCTTCCAACCTCATAGGTTTATAATTAGAAGAAACATCAATCAAATTTAAGAGATTGATTTTCCCTTTAAGGACTGCATCTTATCATTCATCGTTCTAAGACATTTATCAGATTCAAGATATGATAATTAATCTTAGTAGTTAGTGGATTACAAAAATCTCCTAACTTATGCTCCTTAGCATTGATATTAAAATATCAATCAAGTGATAAGGTATCTTTGCAGATTATGAATGAGAGTAACTTTTACTTTGGTTTGACATTTTCATGCTTAACCAAATAGGACATCAACAAGTGGTTTTAGAAGGTTATGTATTTTGCTCTTGAATATATTCAAGATTTGTTATAACTCTCACTTACTTTTGTAAGTAGAGATCATTCTCTAAATACTAAGTATTTAAGCAACAATAAATTGTTCTTAAAGAGAGACTACAAAACATATTTTAAATTCTTATCTCAAGTTTGTTAATACTATGCTTCAAAAGATATTTAACAAATTAAAGAACTTTTAATCAAGACATATTGGGATTTCTCCCAAGAACCCTAATTCTTGTATCACTCTTTTAACCAATAACCTTCGGAAAGGTTTGTGTTACGTCAAGCTAGGAGGAACACCATCACTACAATCGTCAAGAACGGAAGTGTAGGAAATTGAAAAACCCCAAGAGATTTTAGTATTAGATTGGTTTGAGTAAAACAACCGAAAATCCCTAATAAATTAGGGGTTTTAAAATTGTGGGTTGTCTTGAATACCTTCTAGGTTTGAACTATATTGAGTGTATCAATGACACACGCAATTTTCTAACCTTGATAGATCATGGAGGTAGAATAATTAAAGGTATCATAGATCAAACTATATGAATATAGTTTGTTTCAACTCTTTAGACATACCATAAAATTTGGTATTCTATGAGTATTGGAATTGTGAGACTACATCAGAATTCAATAGATAACTTAATTCTATTTGGATTAAATATTTTATCAATTGGAGCATGTACCAAATTACAATATCAGTATTTTTAAAATCCAATATTTCTTGAACAATGCGAGAACCATGTGTTTACAAGAAGACATAGCAGTTCATGAATTATATGTTCATGCGTTTACAAGAAAACAGAACATATCAAGTATACATTATAAGTCTTTTAATAATTCAAAGATCTTATGTTTATGTGTTAACAAGAAGACATAACTATTTACTACATACTTTATGTTATAAGTCGGTGAGTAATTCAAGGACTTTATAATTATATGTTATCAAGAAAAACATAATTATACTAACTAAAGTAATCATGAACGCAAACTCTTGAGTTTAATAGTAATTTCAAGTTAATTTTTTATACTTCAAAATTATGATTATTATATCTTAACCATAATATATTTACTAAACATGTAGTAAAAATGTTGAAGTAGCTTTTCACTATGTCATGACATTTAATGTAGTAGGGCGACAAACATCTTATGTGTTCAAGTCCTAGTAGAATTGCTTTCTTACCTTTTAGGAAAATGAAATTAATTATATGTTGTTCCTTGCACACACTTTACGATTTCTCCCACTTGTGTAAGGCACAACATCATATTATGAAGACAAGCAATACAACATGTGGTTGATTGTGTAAATAATATGATAATGTTATTGATATTATAAGTAGATTTAGAACCATAACTTTAGACAAGGAATTGTGGATAATTATTCTATAGATAAAGTTTCAGAAGGCGACACGAAAAGGCAACGTGTTATCATATAAAATAAAATGCAATTTTCCTTTAAGCAATGGTCGTTCATATTTGGAAGTGATAAATTATTTCAAAGCAAGTTCGAAATAATATGGATGACTAAGCAAGAAAATAAATCTTCTAGCTCCCACTGAAATTGACAATATTACATGGATATTATTTCAGTAATAAACTACAACGCTCCCACTAGATTTGTCGACATTAGAGATGTTACATCACCAGTAAAAAGTGAATAGCAATTTATTGACTTCCTTATCTCTAAAAAATGCCTACAAGTATACATGTACTTAGGTATTGAGAAAAGTATATGAAATTCTACTTGTGTAGATAAGGGACTAGCCGTTCATTCTTTCAATTAACTTGACTTTTTAGCATGCAATTCCTCCTTTATCGTCTACATAGCCACAAGGTTATTTAGCACTTTAAGGAATAACAAGAGTCCACGAAAGATACCTAGCGAAGTGCTAGTAAATTCTTTACTCTTTACGGTTTAAACTCATACATCGTGACAAGTGCAAGATGTCATTTATTTTAGTAGCTATAAACTCTAGATACACAAAATATGTTATCTTTTAATGATTTCAGAACCGGATTAGGATAATGAAATATTAAAAGTGAGTTTAAATACAATTGAACATTATTCGATTATGATCCTGTTTTATTCTTGTCAACGGATGAGAAGATGTAGGAGTAAGTCTCGCTTTTCTTACCAGGAAAAGAGACTATGTTTGTTTTCTATAAGAAAACATCTCGTGTTTACGAATTATGTTGCAATAACACAATTAATCGGAACATAGAAAGTTCAATTTAGTATTTTCGATAATTAAATTCTTAATAGAATTAACTACCGAATTAATTACTAATATGACTAAGATCCTACTTGCACTCCCACTTAATATTAGAGGTCCGACCGTCTAATATCAAGTAGGGCAAGAGGTAAGCGTCGAGCGTTAATTGCATTACAAGTGCAACTCTTAGATTTGATGAGACAATTCATGAATTTTATTATTGTAGAGTGTTTGGATGGGACGTTCTCACACCTCTTTCGAGTACCAATGAACATCTCAAACAAACTTGTTCTACATGTAATAAAGTCATGAGTATGTTTCATCTCATCTTATGCCTCGGGTTCTGAATCTGATCGGGAACTCGACTTAAGTCGTACCAATTTAAAGCATGCAATAATTGGCAAAGGTCTGACCAGTGACAAAAATCGCCTTGGGTGCATGATTCACCCTAGGTCTGACAAGATGACGAAAAAAGACTACAAGTGCTACTAAATTGGATGGCATAGACTTAAAATTCAAATAGGTATCACATAAGTTTTAGAAACCAAATGTCAAAAACGTGTAAAAGATGCATGCAATCATCTTTTAGCACAAGTTAAGAAAAACCTTTTGTTAACTTTGATTTAGGCGTGTTTACCGCGGGAAAAGATTAAAAAAGGATCAAACCCTATATCCTACTCTTCATGCGCCCGAGGGGGCAAGTGCTTGGGATAATTATCATATAGATGCTAAAACATATACATGACACGGGAAAAGATTAAAGATCGTTCAAACCCTAGATAGCTTGACTAGAACACGTAGTGCAATAGCAAGTCCACCATTAGTAAATCACAAAATAACATGATGTTTTTTAAGTATTATAAACCAATTAATTTTGCAAATCACGTCGTTGAGAAGATAATTTATAAGCCATCATTACGGTATGTAAGCCCAACTCGAGTGACAATATGATTTCGCAAAACAATTAGATTATAATAAAAGCGAGTTTCATAGATCTTATCTCCATATTAATCTTTGTTCAAAAAAACAAGTTTTAACAAATAACACGTAGCCGATTCGCAAGGAAAAAGTGTATTAATATGACATACTTTTAAAGCTAGTTTTGATACAAGTAGAGATCCATTTTTATGATTCCTATAATCTTGAATTATTACGTTTTGCAATTCATAATGGAAAATAAATAAGCACATAAAAACAGACTAGAAGGGGGTAGAAGCAGAAGACAGACTCTATATAAAAGCGATAAATCATATAAGATCCAATTCTCGAATGAGTCTTTCCCAAATTGAGGACCAAAGACCCTCATCAAGTTTTCGAGCAAGGTACTTGATGACGTGCAAAGTATCACAAAAGTGAGATGCAAAGGTCTTTGACGGATAATGAAAACAATCGTAATTATTAACCGGTTCAATTTAACCTACCCAATTTTAACCATTATCTAGATCAAGATTAAAACTTTATGACAAGTATGCATGTAATTCTCATAAAACCATAAATAAAAGAGATTTTCAAGCGAAGCAAGCGTGTTTTATTCTATGTGTAACCCATGAATGCCATACGAATTGGCTCTGATACCACTGTTAGGATTTTGAATACTAGTTAAACCATTAACTACGAGTACGCATCGGAATGGATCTAGTATAACATACATGATTAATCACATAAGAAAAACAATTTAAAACCAACCTTTAATTAATTGAATAATCAATTAATACGTCTTGATCTTGATCTTGAACTTCAACGGTTAAATTACCGTCTCCATCGTTTGCTCACACGACACGTCAAATGAACATCACTACGATGCTAGCAGTAACTTCACTTCTCAAACAATAAGTGTATAATCTTGTAACTAGAAACCCTAGATCCAAAACCCTAAGTGGGATTACGTAAGGATCGGTTTATAGAACGTTACAAGATTGATTACCCAAAATCACAAAAACCCTAATTAGGGTTTATGCATGTCGAACCACCAATGGGAACCAAAAACCTAAATCTAGTGATTTAGGGTTTAGTTGAAAAGCTTAAGACTTTATAAGAAAACCACCAAAAATGATTGATCTTATAAAGGTTAAACCTTTATGTGATTTTAGGGTTAAAGGGAAAAAACCATATGCTTTTGGTGTGGTATTTGTTGCGATCGAACGAAACAAAGAACAAGAGAGAGACATAAATTATGAGCTAGGTGTTTGTGTATTTATACACATTCTCTACCTCCTCAAATCTTAAGGCCCAACCCAAGAAAACTAATTTAAGGTAAATATATTCCTTAATCAAATATCCAAGAATATTAAGTTACCAAAAACAATAACCAATATCTTCTAGAACCCCTATGTGTATATTCGGCCGATTATGGCCAAGGGTGTTCTAGAATCGATTTTGTTCCCAAATTTAAATAACGCACTCACGATAAATTAATTAAATCCCGTTAATTAATTTAACTACCGTTAATTAAATAATAAGTGAAGTTTTTATTAAACGTTTAATTATAAATAATAAATTATACAATAAAAGTGTGATCTCCGCATTGAGTGTGTGCCCCCGATAGCCTTACGTATTTCCGATGGCTAAACGATCGCATATCCCAAAAATAACCATAACTGGTGAGTTGTTGTTGTTGTGGCATGAAGTTACTCGATGATGGTTGATGATAAGGTACCACTGGATATGAAAGAGGTGACGGAAAGTTTGCCATGAAAGCCAATGGATCTTGTGTTTTTGTAAGTCGTTTTGCACGAACTTCATTATCCTCAGCTTGATTCATCTTCAAATAATCATACAATTGAGTGTAGTCCACTACATTAAGATCCTTGGTTTGATTGACAAGTGTGACATACCGTGACCATTCAGATGGATGATTATCAATAAATTTGATGTTGGAAGCAATTTGTTTAGGTTCGTGGAGATTTCTTCTAAGATGATTCATGAGTGTTGAAAACCGATGATAATAAGGTTCAATTTGTTCCCCTTCAATAGAAGTAAACTTCTCCCATTCACGAAGCAACTTAGTTTCTTTTTCCTGTAGACCAATTTTAGTCTGATGAGACTGCAATTATATATAGTCTTATCATCCAAAACGGGCTTAAAATGCTTAATTATATCGTAAAATGCCTTGTAAAACCCTTGTATTCGTTCATTGTGTATTTTAGGTACGGATATCGTGAAAAAGATAAAAGATCACAAAGATACAAGCAAAACGAACACGGGAAATGAAGCAGCACAAAGAACCGGACCTGGATGGTGATTTTCCAAAAACACCCTTGAAGAATTAAAGAAATACAAGTTTAGTCCCTCAACTTTGAAGACTTGTTACAAATAACCATTCAAGAATCATTTTGTACAAAATAATTCCCTCAAGTTTCAAGACATGTCAAGATTAGCCCTTATAAATTGGTTAAATTACATAATGAGCCCTTATCCTAAGTTACAAAATTGTGTGTGCCAAATTTGACAAGTTCATTAAACTTGTAACAAAGGGAAATTGATGAAAAGCTACGAGATTCAAGAAGACAAATTGTTGAAACTCTGGGGGCCTTAACCGTGCAAACCATAACCCACTTAACCTATAAACCCGACCCAATCCACACTTAGCCCATCACCCAGCCCAAACCTTTTACTTAACTCGACCTCTTATTTACACTACTCTAGTTTATTTAAGTACGCCAAACACTTCTTAACCTCACCAATTAGATCTAATCACCCTTTTAACCCCATAAACCCTAATTCCCAAACTAATATCAAACAAAAAGGGAAATTACTCTACTGCTCTAGATCTCAAGTTGAACATAATTACACTCAACCCATGTGCTTTGTTTTGTCAGCTCGTCTCCCATGGCCCACCCACGAGCTTGCCCTACACCAAGGAGAACCTCTTCTTGGCTTGAAGACAAACCTAGACAGATAATCAATGGACCACAACTCTTGTCGTGCTCTCCAATGTTACACCAACGTTTAAGATCATCCTTACAACAGTTAGCAACCCACATGTCTTGGCAGAGGTCACGGATCAAAGTTTTGACCAAATTTGATATTCAAATTTACAAGGGCAGAATGGAGAAATCATTGATTAGAGTTTAGGTTTTTCTTTTTCTTTCTAGAAGCTTGTAGCCTAGTATATAAGGCAACATAGGATTTCTTTTTCATTGTTCCAAATTTTAGACTAAAATTGTAATTCCTTTTTTATTAATAAAAAGTCGGTATTTTCAAGCTAAAATATGCGTCCATCTTTCATTTTATGCAAGTGTTTTGAGAATCATAATTTCATCTTTTTATTCCTTTTTCAAATGTTGAAAAGTTGGTAGAGATAGGCTTGGTTCCAAAATTTGTTTTATTTTATGCAGAGTTGTGTTCAAATCCATTTCATCAATTGAGTTTTACAAGTTTTAAAGAATTTTTAAAGTGTCAAGAAAGTTTTTGAAAAGAGATTTTCCAAAACAAAATTTGATTGTTATTATTGACTAATGCTTAGTGTGTCAAGAAATAATAATTATTTAAAGTGTTTTCACAAAGTTTTATTAATTTTTCTTTCTTAGTTACATTTTTTATGATTTATTTATAATATTTCAATTTTTTTTAATTTAGTTAATTTTTCGTCTCGTTTTACCTTTTTGCATCTTACGCCGTAGTTCATTTTTAGCGTAATCCGTCTTTCATTTTCTTTTCTTTTCTCTTTTCAAAAGCGTAATCAATTCAAAAACGTCTTTAATATTGGCTTATAAACACAATACCTCCTCCGATAACGAACTCTTATTTTTCGAGCATTTACGTTTTTCCTAAAACGTAGTGTTTAATACTTACCCACGACTTTGGTTTCTTGTTTTTCCTAAAGCAAGACACTAAAAACCACAACATCACACTTCCTTCATCATTTTTTGAATTCTTAGCCACATCTCGTGTGCGATTTCATAACTATCGACTGCAACATAAACATCTTCAGGAAGTCCAATTAGAATGACTTGTGTAAAACCCGCATGAAAAATCCATGAAAACATTAATTACATGAAATTACAAATTAATTAAAAGTTTTAATTAATTAATTTATGACAAGCATTCAAGTATTTTAAATGTACATGACAAGCATTTACGTTTAATAAATAAATCAATACACGAACTCAGAGCACGAATAGATAATATACTGGAATTACTAAACCACGAAAACGAAATAAGTATATATATGGGGCTGTTTGGCCGGCCTATCAAGAATGAAAAGAAAAGGGCTTTAAGCCCATTCCATTTAGCAAATTTAACAAAGAAGGGAATAACAAAATACAATTTAATTTCAAGAAACTAAAAACAACAAAACTAAGGTTGGTGTTCCCTTGGAGCCGCCGCAGAAAACAAATAACAAGGGGAGAGAAACGTTTTTGTTTTTATTTGAGTTCGTGTTTGTTCGTCATTCATCGTATCACTTGTGGTATCACCATTCTTTATCCTTTTTCTTTATTAATTTTCTTTAATAATTTTCTTTAATCATGAACTCTTTAAAATGGATTATAAACATGTGGTATAGTAATTAATCAAGGTTTTGGGATCGCGAATCTTTTGATTTATCACGACAACCAAGAACCAAGAACCCTTTTTCCAAAGAGGATGCTCTCGGTTTGATTTTCAAACCCAGCACCGCCGACCAATGGGCTCGGTGGTTGGGTCTTTCTATCAGCCGCAAGCAACAGCAACCAGGGGGTGTTTGGTTTGTACAGTGGAAACCCCCAGTGGGCGTATTGACAAATCAGTGGCAACAGAGAGCAGCTTGGGTCTCGGTGGGAAGCTGTGAACCACGATGGAAACCGGCTGAAGCCGGTGGCTGCCGTGTGCTACCAGTTGCAAGGACCACAGCCATGTGGTTGTGGTGGGTTTTTGGTTCAAGCCCAAACCGAGACAAGGGTGTCTCGATGTGGGATCGACTCGGGTTCAGGCATATACGAAAAATACTACAAGGGTGTGTTTGGTTTAAACTTTGCAAAATATATTAATTAATTTAATTAAGTATATTAAATTAATAATGTATAATTAATTTTTTAATTTAATTTAGTATATTAAATTAATCATGTTATAGCTAAGTCTATTAATCAAGACTTAGGATAATTAATTGATTAATTATTAATGAAAATTGACATGGTTTATTTAATAAATAAATTTAAACTATAATAATTATTCTATATAATTAATCATGACACATGACATGACACATGTTGGTTTAGTTAAATAAAGTATACCTTATAATAATTATACATAAAATTATTCATGATAAATTATATGTTACGTTTATTTAATAAATAACTTAGCATAAGTATTTAATTACATGATAACCATGGTTTAATTAGATTAATATCATACTTTAATTTAATTATACAATATCAAGCTATAGTAAAGTATTATTAATATAAGTCAAGTTATGTTATTAATTAATAGTTATTAATAAACCATGTATTATAATATTAATTAATAATTATCATGTTAACCTAAGTATTTATTAATTAATAAACTTTACTATATAATAACATGTAACTAATCATGACTTATAATTAAGCTTTAGCTTATCACCATCTTATTAAACAAGCTTATTACTATTTATGGAAATATACTAATTATGAAAGCCTGCTATTTATTGAAACATACTATTTAAGGAAACATGCTATTTATGGAAACACACTATTTATGGAAACTTTCTATTTTTATAAAAACTTACTAATTATGGAAACCTTCTATTTTTGAAAACTTACAATTATGGAAACTTACTACTTTTGGAAATTTTTATAAATGGAGACCTGTTATTTTTGGAAAGTTACTATATATAAAAACCTGCTATTTTTAGAAAGTTAGTCATTATGAAACATCAGGTAAAATAACACATGAAACATGAATTACATTAATCAAGAACACATGAAAAACTAAGAAATACACGATAACACATGAAGCATGTAGAACAAGTCAAGAACATGTAAAACGAGTCAAGAACAAGTAATACAAGACAAGAACAAGTAAAGTAACTAATACTCAACAAGTTATACATGAACACACGACTTATTCATGTCCTTTATTATGTAGCACTCGTGAAGTTGGAGTAAATTACGTTCCGCCTTTCATCTTCATTTCGTTACCGGACATAAGGTACGGATATTCCGTCCTTCAGTAAGGACATTCCTTTTCTATGTATGATTAGGATTCCCCGTTTGTTGCCATCTATTTTCCCCAGTAGTTTACATGTCATTAAACTTTTCAGTAATTACCGTGCTATGATTTTAAATTGCCTAAGCTATATACACGCATGCCATGTTTCACCTAGTTATGGAGGTACCATAACCATAAGACTTAAGGCACCAGTGTTACGACTCTTCCGCGGTGAGAGTGATTGCTCGTGGCGTCACTTCACGTTTTGTCCAGTATTATTATTATTATCATGTGGGGTGAATGGGTGCATCCTAGTACATGTTTATCAAATTTACACGGTGACTGCAGTGTGTGCTCTACATCCGTCACATGGAGCTGATCCCTCCACTCAGACTAATATAATTAGAGGCAACCCCTCTAATTGCATGACGAGGTCACCCCTCTATGTATTCATGCACGTTGATATATATCATGACCTATATGAGTTTTTTGGCATCTAAATTACAGTTTCATGTATAATATCATACTTATCAGTATAAATCAGTTTATAAAACATGTTCCAGGTTTTCCAGGACATACACAGATTTCCGCTGCATTTTAGACTTTACTTATGTTTCAGATATTCTATTCATGTCATTATATCCGTTCACTGAGCGTATAGCTCAGCCGTATTTTCTTTCCATGTCCCATACGGCAGGTACCCAAGGTCAGACTTGAGCATTTAGAGGACGTGCATAGGATGGGAGCTACCTTATACTTCTTTGCCTTTTTAACTTCATTTACTTTATGCATGTTTTGGGCTTACGTTTGGGAACCGATGTTTGATTCTGGTTTTCCTTTTGGTCATGTATGTTTTAGGACATATTATCTTGCATGCTTTGATGACACGCCATAATTATCATGTAACGGTCTACTTATCAAATTGGGGTGTTACAATTTGAATAGCTTGATCATTAGCGTCGAGTTGTTTAGATTCATTCTCAGTTAATTCTTCATCTGTTTGCTCATGACTAGATTCGGCCACTAGGTTAGGACTCGTAGTATCACCAGGCATAATAATTGTTCGTCTCACATATAGACCCACGGTGATAGATATCATGATCATCTTTCCTAACGATTTACACTTAACATAACGAAGAAGACGACTAGATCAAGTAGTGTAGTTCTCTTTGTTAAGCATGGGAGAACGATTCTCAGTACCCGCAACATAGATGTCTTGTTGGGATGTCATTGTAAAAGTCGTGTGTTGAATAGGATCACAATTCGTAAGAAGCGTGGGTTGTCGGTTTCTCGGATGTTCGAATTTCGCCCAAAAAAAACGTATTAACAAAATTTGAAATTAAAGTAAAAATTCCCTAAAGTAGTATAGGAAAAAATTGGTTACAGGTGACCTAAAATTTTTTTACTTTTTTTTTGGAATCGGTGTTCTAAACTTAATGGTGAGGGTGGCTAAGGTTCAAACACTACACTTCAAAAATTTTACCCTAAAAAAACTTGTATCCAGGTCTTTGAAAAATTGTTATCCCGATTTTTTTCAGAATGCCTATCCCGGTCTTTTGAAAAACTCTTATCTCGGTCTTTTGGAAACTGCGTATCCCGGTATATTGAAACCTCTACCCCGGTCTTTTCAAAAACCATATCCCGGTTCTCTTGAATAGCGTATCCCGGTCTTTAAACTTTTTCTATTCCGGTTCTTCATTATTTTTCTTATCCCGATCTTTTTCAAACTTCCTATCCCGGTCTTTTGCAAACTTCATATCCCGGTATTTGACTTTTTCCTATCCCGGTCTTTCAACTTGTGCTATTCTGGTTCTTCAAAAAAAATCCTATTTCGGTTCCAAGGGTTTTGGAATACCGAAATAACGAGACAAAATGAAATCTTACAAAAAGAACGAGGTTTTTGATCGTTTCCAACGAAACAAGTTGTACAACCAAGTATTATAACCTTCAGGGAACCATAAAAATGCAAACTTTTTGGAATTCAAAGGAGAAAATTTTGAATCCAATCACGTACTATAACACAAAATCCAAACTAAAACCAATGTTTTTCGATGATTTATGATGAGAAAAACCACGAAAAACAAGCTAACTACGAATCCCTTGGCGAATGATACCACTTGTTAGGATGCATTAACACACGAAATACATATATGTAGATGTAGCACGGGTATGATTGTATATACAGATAGATATACAAAATATAGAGATAAAGAAATAAGACGAAGAACAAAGATTAAACGAAAAGAAGAAAGATTAGATTAAGAAGAGAATGAAAGAAAACAAAGATGATGATTTTCCTAGTGAGAGAAACTAAAACACACACAAGTATTTTCTCTCTCTAAAACTAAACAAATGGGGAACACACACACAAATGAGGTGGTTTGGACCTTTTATACTAAGAGTAACACGAGTTTAAGGCCTTCCTCATTTCTATGTTTGGGGATAGTTAATATTAGCTTGAAACTCTCGACACCATTAGATAGAATTTTTCACGAGCTTCGCAATGGTATATTATATGACCATCACTTTAAACACGGCTAACAATGTGTTTTCAATTCATTCATTATCTTATTGGCTTTGGGAAAAAGAAACTCGATGAAACTTTAAAGGAGAAAATGTTTCCAATAATAGTTATGTGGGTCTTATTCATCTTCTGGGTTTACAAATGAAAAATTATGTACTATGATATTAGTCATCAAAGAAAATTCTCTTAACAATATGGCATGTACTTATTTTAATAACAACAGACCTTTTAATGATAATTATGGCGAGTTTTTTTCAATACTTACATTAAATCTAAAATTATTTAGGATTGAAAAATTGTTGATTCTTGTGCCAATCAACATATGACACACACCGATAAGGAATTAGATAGTGTTTATTAGGGGTGACAGAACCGGTTAATCAAACCGGTTTCGATTAGTGCTAAAAAACGGTGTTTGGTCAAAGACCAAAAAACCGGTTGGACCGGTTAACCGGTTCGGTTACTAACCAGTTTAAGGGAGAAAATGTATAACCGGTCTAACCGTTTCTAACCGGTTACTAACCCGTTCTAACCTATAGCTAAAAAATTAAAAATTTGAAAATCTAAACAAAACCCCTCTCTAACCGGTTAACCGAAAAATCAGGTGGAAAAAAATGGTTACAAACTGGTCCAATACCCCCAAAACCTAAACCGCCTACTAACCGATGGTTAGTAAAACACCCTAACCGATTTTTTTTAATATCTGGTTTCGGTTTTTGGTTATGAACCGGTTAGCCAGTTACTAACCAGTTTGGATGTGCACCTCTAGTGTTTATGTTATTTCCCATCTTAGAATTAAAGTTTGACATCGTGATGGGACTGTAACCTTTGTTTTTAAGATTGGAAATCTCGAGATTGACTAATGGATTGATTTTATTTGAGGATTTGTTGCATTAGAATATTATGCTACTTTGATTTATGTTCAAAAAGTTGCTAAAATAAATATGATCTTTGTTTTTTTATGAGAGCATATATTATTTTTCAATCAGGATTTGAATTTGAAAAATGTTTTGGGGATTGGTAAACAGTGTTGTGGATTATACTGTTTGATAATAAAAGTATAAAAAGTAACCTGATTAATTCTACTTACACTTTTTCTTTTTCTCAACATGATTGGCACTGCATGCTTGGTCACCTTGCAGATCGAGTTCTTAAAGTTCTTAAGAACCCTTTCAAATATGATATAAATGATTAATCTAACTTTTGTGAAATATGTCAAAGAGCTAAAGAGTTTTTCTTTTAAGTGATCATGCCTCTTCTTGTCTTGGTACCCTTGTGCACTTAGATCTATGAGAACCTTATAAGGTTACTTGTTATGAGAGTCATATATATGTTTGGACTATTATGAATGATTACACAAGAGTTGTTTGGGTTCATCTTACAAAGACTAAAGATGAAGTTCTTTCTTATATAAATATCTTTTATAACTTGATTGAAAATCAATTTAGTAAAAAATTTAAAGTTTCTAGAAGTAACAATGAAACAAGATTTTCTAATCAAACTATAAACAAATTTTGTAATAAAAAAGGAATTATTCATTAGATTTTTTTGCATATACTTCAAAACAAAATAACATTGGTAAGATGAAACATAAACATTTGTTGTCAGATGCTTTCTGTTCCAGGAGATAACTTTAAGGTTCTTGACTAAGTGTGTTCTAACTACTACTTATCTAATTAACATTGTAGAAACTAGAAGGGGGGGTTGAATAATTTCTTAAATTTGCTTGTTAAAGTTTGGTTTAAAAAAAATCCTTTTTCAAAAAACTTAAGCTTGAGAATTTATGTGAAACCTTCTTATACACAATATGAACAAGGTATAGTGCAACTAACTAATAATCACAAGTATAAAGAATAATGAATGTAACTAAACTAATAATCACTAAGTATAACGAATAAAGATTGTAAAGATATAAGGGAAGGAAATTTCAAACCAAACACCAAAGATTTATAGTGGTTCGGCAACGAAGCTCACTCCTCGTTCCTACTCCACTCCTCGAGTACTCCTTACTCGAAAGTTCACTAATCAACAAGCTCCTTAAGGTGGAGAAACCGTACACAACGTCGCTTAACCAATTTCCGACTCTAAGCTAAAAGTCGAGCCCTAATCTTAGCTAGGACCAATATACTTTGAGGACTAAGTATTATCCCTAATACATACACAACTTCCAAATAGACACAACTACTTGGATCTTCACAACAATGACACAACAATGAATAAATAAGTTTGGATCTTCAATGGATCTTTGAGGTAGACACAACACTTCAACAATGATAGTGTTCTTCTCTTTGCACTTTGAGAGGAAAAGATGGGAGGAGAAAGATTCACTTCTAAACAAGTAGTAATCAAACAAATGATCAAGCATTTGAGTGATTTAAGAAGTATGAAAGTTTATATGCAAAAGAGGTGGATTGAAAGTCTGAGAATGGTCCACTATTTATAAGACAAATGTCCAACGGCTATATCTGCCCGCGGTTCTTTATTGCAGCCCGCGGTTCCTTATCGATAAGGAACCGCCGTAGGCGCTAAGGAACCGCCGGCGTAGAGTCCGCTCCCTTTTGTATTTTAGTGGGTTGGATCGAATCTGGAGATTAAAATATCCTAAAAGGATATTCCAAACCAAGATAGAATATGCCATTTTCAAATTTCAAATTTTCAAATAATTAATTTAATAAAATATTTTCTTAAAAAGAAAGTTTAATAATAAAACTTTGTCACACTTAATAAAAAGTGAGTTTTAAGAAAAGATTAAATCCTTGATCACTTAATTAGTATAATTACTTGTTTGTTCATCCCTTAAGTGATAATGGTTGAAATGAAAAATACTTGAACTCAAGAATTCATTTTTCAATGTTTTCATAAATGCTTGTTTTTACATATTGTCGTAATCAAAACAAAGCGAGACCAAAAAATGCAAGTAACGTTTTAGGCATCGTTGCATTAACAATCTCCCCCCTTTTTGATTCCGACAATCCATAAACTCAATCATCTAATAAAACAAGATTTTCGAAGATGAGTTTATCATTTCTCACCCTTTGTCAAAGCAAAAAGGTTGCAAAAGTCCTTGAAGAAGAAAAGAACCGGACTTTGCAAATGCTCCCCCTTGGTGCGTACTCCCCCTTGCTTGGGGCACCAAGGAACCAAAATATGGTGACAAGCTACATAGAAGGGTTAGTAGAAGAGAAGAGACACCCAACAAGATATAGCAAGGATCACACAAAAAAAATAAGAAACAAAAGATCCAAGATAAGTCATGTTAAAAGAAAACATGATAAAAGATACAAGGAAATAAATCATACAAAGATGTATGAGACACAACCACAAGCCAAAATAAAAAGCATAAATCTAATCATAGTTAAGCTAGAACTCTAAGATTTGCTTGAACTAGATGTCTTGAAGATAAGAAACCAATGCTTAGGTAAAAGACAAGGTAGTGGCGGAAGGAGGTGGTGGTGGCTTGGTAGAGATCTCATAGTTATAGTAAAGAGAAGGTTTAACTAGGAGACTCTTGATGTAATTCAACTCCTCATAGATGTGAGCAATAGAAAGATGTTGATATTGACAACATTGACAATATGTTCCATGATGCATGACATTATCATGTGAAGGAGGTAGAACACTAAAGGCTAGTGGTGGAAGATAAGAAGTTCCATAATCACCATTCTTAGAAGGAGAAGAGATGGGATTTTGAGTGTTCTTGGGTGAATTAGGGTTGAAAGCAATTGGAGAGAATGGAAGAGAATCAAAGCTTTCATTTGGGGAATAAGACATTTTGATTTGAGAAAGAATGCAAAATGCTTAAGGTTATATAGAGAAAGTCTAATATAATTTGGGGGTGGTCAAAGGGTTGAAACAAAGATTCCAAAAAGTGTTGGAATAAATTTGGAGTTTCAGGAATACCCGAAAAATGAGGTACTGGGCGTGGTTCTTTAGCTTATCTGACGGTTCCTTATCACTGGGGAAACGCGGTTTCAATAAAGAACCGCCCACAGTGGGTTGAGTTTGGTGATGAGGGAGGATTTTCTAATTCAGCAAATCCTATTTTTCTAGTCTAACTAATCATGGGGATATGCTAAGAAGCAAAGATAGACAAAGAAAACACACAAGAGTTCACCAAACAAGGTTTTGACCAAAATACATAGATTTTTTTCATAAAATCAATGTAGGAGGTGTGTAAAACTAGACACAAGGTCATGACACAATGATCCTCCATAGTTCTCTTTTGTTCTTGCTATATTTGAGAGACCCATACATATGAATTATGTAAGCTCATTATGAATAGAAAGAAGATTTGAAAAACGTTTTTAGATTGAATTAACAATGCAAAAACATTTCTCGACTATTTTCACAAAAGCTTTGAAAATTTTGAAAAAGAAGAGAAATTTTTCAAAGAGAGTTTATTAAACTTAAAAACTCAAAGAAAGAAAAGACTCAAAAGATAAGAGATAATAAGAATGAAAAATTAAGGAATATGTTCCATTAAGCCTAAACCTAAACGCAAGTAATTAAAAGGTTCCCTCTTAAGTGGCTTAGTGAAGATATCGGCTAAGTTTTCTACCGAGGTACCTTCTCAAACGAAATGTTCCCCTTTTGAACATTATCCCTAAGAAAATGGTGGAAAATCTCTATGTGCTTAGTTCGCGAATGTTGCACGGGATTCTTGCTAAGGTCTATTGCACCCTTGTTGTCGCACATGATGGGAACATCATCAAGAGAAATCCCGTAATCAACAAGCGGTTGCTTCATCCATAGAGCTTGTTGACAAGCTTTACCGGCACTCACATACTCGGCTTCCGTGGTGGATATAGCAAGAGCAGTTTGTTTCTTGGAGAACCAAGAAGTTAAACAACAACCCATGAAGGTGCAAACTCCACTGGTGCTTTTCCGGTCCACATAGTCTCTTTCATGATCCGAGTCCGCGTAGACAATGGTTTCTACGCTGGTCCCTTTAGGATACCATAATCCTAAATGTAGTGCCCTTAATGTATTGGAAGATACGCTTAACTGCTTCAAGGTGAGAGTTTTTGGGAGCCTCTTGGAAGCGAGCACAAAGGCAAACACTAAACATGATATCTGGTCGAATTGCCGTTAGGTACAACAAACTACCAATCATACCTCTATATTTGGTGTTGTCTACCGACTCACGATCATCATCTACGGTGAGTTTAGTATCCGAGGCCATAGGGGTCTTCATTGGTTTAGAGTCTTCTAATCCAAATTTTTTTAGCATTTCTTTAACATACTTGGATTGATTAAAGAAAATACCATCGTCCATTTGTTTAATTTGGATTCCTAAAAAAAACTTAAGTTCTCCCATCATACTTACTTCAAACTCGTCATGCATGATTTTGGCAAAGTCATCACACAATGATTGACAAGTTGAACCAAATATAATGTCATCAACATATATTTGTACGATAATGAGGTGAGAACCTTTCTTCTTTGTAAAGAGTGTATTGTCTACCATCCTCATGGTATACTCATGTTTTACAAGAAACACTTTAACTCTATCATACCAAGCTTTGGGTGCTTGTTTGAGACCATAAAGAGCTTTCTTAAGCTTGTAAACATGATCCGGTTTCTCAAAATCAATGAAGCCGGGAGGTTGAGCCACATATACCTCCTCATTGATCAAACCGTTAAGAAATGCACTCTTTACATCCATTTGTTGAAGCTTAAAGTCTAAATCACAAGCGTAAGCTAAGAGGATTCTAATGGATTTTAATATAGCTACGGGTGCGTATGTCTCGTCATAATCAATACCTTCTTGTTGATTATAGCCTTGAGATACAAGTCTAGCCTTGTTACGAGACACAACACCATTCTCATCTAACTTATTCCTATATACCCATTTGGTTCCTATGATGGTCGAACTTCTAGGCGGAGGAACAAGTTCCCAAACATCATTAGCAATGAATTGATTCAATTCTTCTTGCATAGCGATGACCCAAATCTCATCCGTCAAAGCTTCTTTAACATTCTTTGGTTCAATCAAGGAGACGAAACAAAAGAAGTTACTTTGATTTTGGACTTGAGATCTTAGGGTCCTTTGATTTAATTCGCCTATGACATTATCAAGAGCATGATCCTTAGACTCCTTACTGTTTACTCCCTTTTCAACATTAAGGTCTTCAACTCCTATGTTTCTAACATCTTTGGCATTAACTATGTCTATTTCATCTAAGTCATCATCTACCAAAGGTGGTGTCTTAGATGAAGGTGGGGTTTCATCAAATGCCACGTTAAGTGATTCTTCGATTACACCCGAGGTTCTATTGAGGACTATGTAGGCTTTGCTAGTTTGAGAATAACCTAAAAAGATACCTTCGTAAGACTTTGGGTCAAACTTAGTAAGGTAGTCTTTGGTGTTGAGAATGAAGCACTTGCTTCCAAACACCCTAAAGTATTCCAATTAGGGCTTCTTACCTTTAAGAATCTCATAGGAGGTCATTCCTAGAAAAAGTCGAATAAGAATTCGGTTGAGAATGTAAGTCGATGTGTCCATGACATTGCACCAAAATTTTTGAGGCAAAGATTGCTCATTTAACATCGTCCTACTCATCTCTTGGATGGTCCTATTCTTCCTTTCAACTACCCCATTTGATTGTGGAGTGCGACGAGCCGAGAAGTTATGGGTAATACCATGAGCTTCACAAAAGGCACCAAATTGCACTTTATTATCAAACTCCCTACCAAGATCCGTCCTAATAGAGACAATTGAACATCCTAGTTGATTTTGAATTCTTCGACTAAAGGTTTCTAAGTGATCGAAAGCTTCATTCTTAAACGCCAAAAATCTAGTCCAAGTGAATCTAGAGTAGTCGTCAACTATAACTAGGGTATAAAGGTTACCTCCATAACTTCGTATGGCGGAAGGTCCAAAGAGATCCATGTAACACTCTCAAATTTCGTATCGGTACTGCGGAAGGGTCTTTTAGAGTGTTACGGGATAGCACAATAACTCCAATCATAGACAACACATAAAATGGTTGTACAAGGTTTAACATACATTCATTCGATAAAAAGTTTCAAGTGTACAACAGGTCCCAAATTATACAGGTCATTAAGTTTACAAAACATAGATCGAATGAACATTTTTATTATTATGTGAGCCATCAAAGTCGATCTCCATCCGGATTACCTTCAAGCACCTGAGATAAAAACATGCAAAAATCATATCAGCGAATGCCGAGTGAATTCATAGAGTTTAATAAAACCGTTATATAAAACAATCGTTGAAATCAGAACACAAGTATAATATCGGAAGTAAGTCCTCGTATTGCTAGTCAGGCAATATATAAATCAAAGCATACATCTTAAACCGTCCATGAGACCGTAGCCTCAATATTACCATTATAGGTAATATTAACATCGTTATTATCATCGTATCATGTCAGATATTTAGATTAAATTATGGATTATTATTAGCCGCATGACATTTTTACCTTACTATCACAAACAACGGGCCGCGAACCCGACAAACAATTTGCCCATCTAAGTTAGCGTGTCGTCACAAAAATAACGCTATGTAAATCTTCTCATACATAAATTCGCTTACCAATCGATGTGGTACGACGGGGATCAAACGTCAAGGCGCGAACTGGGGTGATCGTCCCTAAATAGTACTATCATATGCATAAGCGTCTACCAAATCCCGGTAGTTCACAATTCATGCTAATGGGACTTTGAGTGACATAACCTAACTACTAATAATCCTTTTTATCTCTTTTATTGGGTCATCGCATCATTCGGGTCCATATCATTAAGCATACCATCGGGACTACTTGTGTTCTATTTTTATCAAAAACTAGCATGTTATCTCCCTCGCGGGTTTACAAATCATTTTATAAAACATTTAAAAGATGCGAGGCTATGAACTCACATTGATAATGAAAGGCGGATTATCGGCTACGGGCGTGCTTCGGTCACGGAAACCTATATAAATAATAATCGGTCTTAGACTTTTGTCCAATGACTTTATCAAAATAACAAATATACATATGATGATTTTGTACATATGATGATGATCAAGTGGGTTTATATATTCTTATTTACTCATTTTAGTGTTTATGTATTGGTAACTTTTTACTAGTTTACTAGTTTTACCTATTTACATATTTTAGGTCCAATAAGCCTATTATAAGTTCATTAACTTGTATTAATCCATTTTATACTTGTATTATCAGTATTTATACTTTACATGTTGGGGCCAAATGGGTTAAGCCCAATAAGTAATTTTCATAAGTGTTTAACTTATTTAGTTAAATTATTAGTCCAATAATGCTAACTTAGCTCGTTAATGTCCGTATGTCATATAGTTCGGGTTTTATCGGTTTTTACTTGTATTAGGTACTTATATATCAGTATATGACTTTTAAAAATTTACATTAGACGGGTTTGATCGTCTAAGTTTTAATTGGCGGAAAACGTTAATTTTACGGTAATAGTCGAAAAAGTCGTAAATATCATGTTTATAGTTTTTATAACTTATAAATCTTATTCAACTACCATTTTTATAAAGTGTCAATTTGTTTAACCTTATACATATTTATATAAATGAAATTTATAAGTTAGTGGGTTTTAATTCACATTTTATACTATATTAGTTTGAGTGCTTATATAATACTATTAAACATTAATTCTTCAAAATCTGATTTTTAGTTTCATCTTCACCATTTTTATCATATCTTGAGTTCTATAAGGAGATTGAAGCTCATTTTAGGATGGAATAAACTTCATATTATGTGCTACAAATAAGTAAGTTATAGCTACTGCTCATTCCATAGTCCCTACAAAACAGACTATTCAGATTGGTACACTCATCTTGTTTTGATCATATCTCACTCATTTTGATGGTTCCATTGCATGACCAACTCTCACATGTGTATGACATCTAATACTTACTGTAATTGGATTCCACCATGCAATTTTATTAGTTTATGACTTGGTTACTTACTGTCTTTATAAAGCCAACAATTTAAGCAAGATTTTAGCCTAGTTTCTTATGGTTATTCATCTTTTTAAGCATATTTATCAACACTTGATCCCCACACAAAATTTTTATCATCATATATTCATCATATACATATAAAATAAGAAAGAAAATACATTTGATCTTTACAAAAATAACAAGAGAAATGGAAAGGATGATCTTCTTTACCAACCAAGATTATATCTTGTTTTTGAATGACAACAACTTGATGAACACCAAATATATCTCCAAGATCATCAATCACCAAGATAGTTTGTTGAGAAATTAGCCCTAGGACACAAGAAAATCACCTCCTTTGTTGTTAATATGGCCACCAATCAATCAAGGCTTCAAGGTTTCTCCATAATATGGCTAGATAACATGAGATTTCTGGCTAGAAAAGATCAAATGGTGGTGTTGAATGGTGAAGTGGGACGGCAAGGGAGGATGGGAGAGAGTGTGTGTGAGTTGTTTTGCATGTGAAAATGGAGTAAATGGTAAAGGGTTAGTGGTTTTGATAGTTTGGTGGATGAGTAGCTTACTTGTTAAGCTTATGCTTAACAAGTGTAAGCTAGTTAAGTGTAAGGATGCCACATCAAGGATGTGGTGTCCTCTTTTGGGCCGTCCCTTAGTAGTGGGGTGGGATAAACTTGTTTTGTCTCATCCCGCTAATTTACGGGTATTCCTCGATTCTAGTTTCCTCGATTTGCGTGCCCTCGGGTCGTTTTACGAAAAACGTTTTTATAAATTATGAATCAACGGCACAAAACGAATCTAATAAAAATTGTCTCATAAAAAACGGAGTTCAAAAATGTAAATACGTAATCCTAAGGTTTCCGGTTTAGTCGTAAAGGACGCTAAATTATGCACGTAAGCCCAAATTTAAATCCGTAAATTGTGAGTTCATCAACCAACACAAAAATAAGTTTCAAAATATTATACGAGAAAATAATTTACTACCTGAAAATGTTAGATTGTCACAGCTTTTCCTCCTAAAAGGGATCAACGTCCTCGTGATCCATTTCATTTTGATGTCCGTTTCTTATTGAAATCAAAGAGGTGCGGATATTTCTTCCACATTTCATCCTCTCGTTCCCAAGTAAATTCCGGTCCATGCTTTGAATTCCATCGGATCTTGACAATAGGTATCCGACTTTGTTTCAGTTGCTTTACCTCACGATCCATAACCTCTACGGGTTCTTTGATAAAATGTAACTTCCCATCTATTCGAACCTTATCCAATGATATTTTCTCATCACTCACTGCTAGACATTTCTTCAGATTAGATACATGGAATGTGTTGTGAACACCATGAAGTTTTGGGGGTAACTCTAGTTTGTAAGCCACAGGACCTACTCTAGATAAAATCTTAAAGGGTCCAATATAGCGGGGATTCAATTTTCCTCGCTTTCCAAATCTTATAACGCCTTTCCATGACGATACTTTCAACATTACTCGGTCACCCACTTTAAACTCCATCGGCTTCCGCCGCACATCCGCGTAACTTTTCTGTCTACTACGGGCAGTCAACAGCCTATTCTTAATTTGAACTATCATCTCCGTAGTCTCCCGGATAAATTCCGGTCCCGTGAGCTGGGTATCCCCAACTTCACTCCAACATACAGGAGATCTACAATTCCTACCATACAAAGCTTCAAACGGTGCAGCCTTAATACTCGAATGGTAACTATTGTTATACGAAAACTCTGCTAAAGGCAAATGTTTATCCCAATTCTTACCAAAATCTAACACACAAGCTCTCAACATATCTTCTAGTGTTTGTATCGTCCTTTCACTCTGCCCATCAGTCTGGGGGTGATAAGCAGTGCTCATGTCGAGATTCGTTCCCAAAGATCTTTGGAGGGATTTCCAAAAATTCGATGCGAATCTAGGATCTCGATCTGAAATGATTGATACAAGCACTCCATGCTTGCATACAACATTCTCAATATATATACGAGTCAGCTTCTCCAGTGAGAACTGCTCTTTAACCGGAATGAAGTGTGCTGATTTGGTCAGTCTGTCGACAATAACCCAAATCGAGTTGTTTCCAGACGATGTTCTAGGAAGCTTGGTGATAAAGTCCATCGTAATTTGCTCCCACTTCCATTCAGGAATCTTTGGCGGTTGAAGTAGTCCTGATGGCTTTTGATGTTCAGCTTTGACTCTAGCACAAGTCAAGCATTGAAGAACATACATAGCAATATCAGCTTTCATATTCGGCCACCAGTACAACTTCTTCAATTCATGGTACATCTTATCAGATCCCGGATGAATGGAATACTTAGATTTATGGGATTCTAACATAATCAAATCTCTTAAGCCTCCAAACTTAGGTATCCACATACGACCTCTTAAGCATTTCACTCCATCAGCTCTAACCTCTAAAGGATCTCCTTCTCCTCGGAACCCTTCATTAACAAAATTTTCTTTCTTACAAGCTTCTATTTGCGCATTTCTAATTTGCTCAGGCAAATATTTGTGCACGGTCAAGACTAGAGAACGTACCCTGATAGGCTCTCTATCTTTCCTACTTAACGCATCGGCAACAACATTGGCTTTTCCTGGGTGATATTTTATATCACAATCATAATCACTTAACAATTCTATCCATCTTCGTTGCCTCATGTTCAATTCCTTCTGATCGAGAATATACTGTAGGCTTTTGTGATCGGTGAATACCGTACACTTGGTGCCATATAGATAATGTCTCCACAACCTAAGAGCAAAGACTACATCTCCTAACTCAAGATCATGAGTAGTATAAATCTCCTCATTCTTCCTTAGTTGCCTAGAAGCATAAGATATCACTTTTTCTCGCTGCATCAAAACAGCTCCATAGCCTCTAAGAGATGCATCACAATACACTACAAAATCTTCACTCTCGTCGGGTAATGATAGAATTGGCGCACTACATAATTTTTTCTTCAATGTCTAAAATGCTCCATCCTCATCATTTCCCCAAACGAAAGGTTTATTCTTCTGGGTAAGCTTAGTCAAGGGTTTAGCTATTAGAGAAAATTCTTTAATGAATCGCCTATAATAGCCAGCCAATCCTAAGAACTGTCGCACTTCCGTTGGCGTTGTCGGTGCAGACCAATTCTTAATAGCTTCAACCTTTGCAGGATCAACATGAATTCCATCCTTGTTAATCACATGACCAAGAAATTGCACAAAATCTAACAAAAAATCACATTTCGAAAACTTAGCATACAACTTTTCATCCTTTAACAAGCTCAAAATAATCCTTAAATGTTCTATATGTTCATCTTAATTCTTAGAATAGATTAGAATATCGTCAATAAACACAATCACAAATTTATCCAAGTAGGGCTTGCACACTCGATTCATTAAATCCATGAAAACCGCAGGTGCGTTAGTTAACCCAAATGGCATTACTTGAAATTCATAGTGTCCATAACGAGTTCTAAATGCAGTTATAGGAATATCTTCTTCACGGACGCGAAGTTGGTGATATCCAGACCGCAAATCTATCTTAGAATACACAATAGATCCTTGTAGTTGATCAAACAAATCATCAATCCTAGGTAAAGGATATCGATTTTTAATTGTCATCTTATTCAGTTCCCTATAATCAATGCACATACGGAAAGATCCATCCTTCTTCTTAACGAACAAGATTGGAGCTCCCCAATTCGACGAGCTCAGTCGAATAAAACCTTTATCAGACAACTCCTTAAGTTTCTCAGATAACTCCTTTAATTCAGAAGGGGCTAATCGGTATGGCGCACGTGCCACCGGTGCAGCACCAGGAATTAAATCGATTCGAAACTCTACTTGCCTTATCGGTGGAAGTCCGGGTAAATCTTTAGGAAATACCTCAGGAAATTCACAAATAATAGGTACATCTTCCAATCGTTTCCCCCTAGACTCATTCCCGGTCACTTGAGCTAAGAATAACTCACAACCGTTCCTGATGTACTTTTGGACTTTAATACATGAAACGATTTTCAAACGGGATTCACCTCGATTACCATCAATTACTAACGTTCTATTCCTAAGAGGAATCTTAACCTTCTTCTCTCCACATAAAATAGTAGCATTATTCAACGACAACCAATCCATACCAATAATAATATCAAAACTACCTAATTCTATCAACATCAAATCAATCGGAAAGGAATAGTTCAAGAGATTTAGAGAGCATCCTTCTAATAGCTTATTAGTTTTCACTAATTTACCATCAGCCAATTCCACCTCGTAACTGGTATTTATCTCAATAGGTTCAATGTCAATAAGGGCACTAAATTTAGTGGATACAAAGCTCCTATCAGCACCCGAATCAAATAAAGCAACAGCATAATGATTGTTGAGTAAATACGTACCGGTAACGACATTCGGATCCTCTTTCTTCACCTCGATTGTTCCAAGTTGATAAACACCACCCTGGGGGTTTCTTCCAGGTACAATCGCTCTCAACTTGGGGCATTCCGATTTCCTATGACCTTCTTCATTACAGTTGAAGCAAATGGTTCCCTTCTTACACCTTTCAACCTTGTGTCCAAGCTTTCCGCGATTTCAGCACTTCCTGCAGTCGCCAGCATGCCTCTTGTTGCCACACTTAGGACATCTATCATCGTTGCACGGTGTGTTGTTGGTAAGAGCATTTGCATTCCCCTTTCTCTGGTTCTGACGACGATTGAAATTCTTCCTATTATCACCTCTATCTACACGATCACCATCACCCTTTCTTTTCTCACCTACACGGGCTTCATCTTCCCTATCCTGGATTATCTGTCCAATGAGTTGGTAAGCCATTCGAACAGCATCATCAATGTCAGTGGTTTCGATGATGTCACGTCCCCCCGGATATTCTTGGGCAACCCTTTAATATATTGTTCAATTCGGATCTCTTCGGGTTCCACCAATCGAGGACACATCAAGGCCAACTCATGGAATCGGTTTGTGTAACTATCAATGTCCATACCTTTCATTCTCAGATGAATCAACTCCTGTTCTAACCTAATAATCACACTACGGGGACAGAATTCCAAAGTCATCCACATCTTAATTTCAGCCCAAGGAGTAGCATTAGCAGCATCAATACCCATGAAAGCAATTCTCCCGTTCCACCAAGTCAACGCACGACCTTTAAGAGTAGCCATAGCAAAAGTCACCTTATCTTCCTCCTTACACTTACTAAACCGAAACACCGACTCAATCTTCTCAATCCACTGGCTTAATCCTATAGCACCTTCAGTTCCATTAAAAGGTAGAGGTTCACACTTCATGAACGTCACATAAGTACAGCCACCAACTTCAGGTGCATTAGTTCCAAGTCCTCCTACATTTCCTCCAGCATTAGCATTCACATTATTAGCATTCACATTCACATTAGTACCACCAATTCCACTACCGCCAGCTCCACTAACGCCAGCTCCACTACCGCCAGCTCCACTACCGCCAGCTCCACTACCGCCAGCTCCTCTACCGCCAGCTCCACTACCGCCAGCTTCATTTCTAGCATTTGCCATAAATTCAGTCATAGATGCGGTAACTTGCTCCGTAATAATCCTACGTACATCATCCTCAATCACAGCTTTCTTGGGCGGCATAGTTCTATAATTTCACAATTTCAAAGTATTAAGCATTCACCCAACAAGGTTTCATATAATAGGGATTGAATTCATAATCAAGATACAAATAAGGCACAATATGGAATTCAAGACAAGATACATATTTCATTGGATTTGAAACAAAAGCATGGTCTTAATTACATCTCATATCAAAGTTTCTAGCACTATACATACTCAAAATTTGTGCCAGGTCTACTAACTAACAAGTCGGTTCAGTCAAAATTGTAAAGGTACAAAAGATACAAAGGTCACTACTAAACATAGACTGGTCTACTGAGAACCGCCAGATGGTCCATCATCCATCGTCTTCTGTATCTTTGTCGGATGATCACTAGACACATCTTCAGCTGGGCGCTTACAGATCACTCCTCTTTCAACCATGTCAGTATAAAATCTACTATTCCAATCCACAGATATATTCAACTCCTTCTCAGCTTTCTCACGTATCGCACGAGCTACATTCAACTGAATCTCCATAGAATTCACCTTTTTCTTCATAGCAGCAAACTCACCACTTTCTAACATAGATAACCTCCTAAAAGCCTCATTCAAACCACGCTCTACATCAGTCAAATCCAAACTAAGCAATTCCTGCTCTTTCTCACCAACCTTAGTCTTCGACTCCAGATAAGCAACATGAGTCTGAACAACACCTAATCTAATCTCTGTCATACTACTCTGAGCACGGGAAGCATCTAAATCACGTCTCAAGGCCCATGGTGCAAGACCATCCATATGAGTAGCCTCTCGAACACTAGACGACTCTCCTATCACACGTCTACGAGTAGCAATACCATCAGTACCGTCAGGTGCATTATCATCCTCATCCTCCTCTGATTCAGAATCAGATTCAGACGATTCAGACCTTTCATTTCTAGGTAGCTCAACCTCAGAATCAGACAAATAAACTGGTGGGGGTAAGGGCTCGCCCTCTGGAACATCATAAGGGTAAATAAGCTCGGCTTCCTCATCATCATCAACCTCGTCGTCTATACCTATATCCTCCTCGACATCCTCGTCGTCAACCTCATCATCTAAATTATCTATCCCAATCTCATCATCATTCTCAATATCAACATTATCAATCTCATTCTCTATCATATCAACCTAAGGGGCAATCTGATCTCCTAGTCCTATCTCGGGCTCGGGATCCTCAAATGGTTCCTCCTCATCATCATCCATATCATAATCTACTAATTCTAAATAAGGATCATCATCTACATTAGGTTCGGGAATAGCATGGTTCTCTACAGGAATATTAGGGTCAGCCATGACAATCTGCATTTATATATATATCTCGTATTAGGATAACATACTTATTAAACAATTACATACTGAAACCACGATATATACATATATATAAATTAAATTATATATATCAAAATATATATCTTCTCAATAGGGCTTGTTGGTAACGTCGGAGATCTTTGGCACCGTTATAGTCAAAAGATTTTTCAAATATTTTCTCAAATGTTCATAGTTAAAAGATTTTGGAAAGTTTTGTTCAAAACCTTGGTTTTAAAAATCTTTTGTTCTCTATAACGAGAGCTCTGCTAGCAAACTGTAACACTCTCAAATTTCGTATCGGTACAGCGGAAGGGTCTTTTAGAGTGTTACGGGATAGCACAATAACTCCAATCATAGACAACACATAAAAATGGTTGTACAAGGTTTAACATAGATTCATTCGATAAAAAGTTTCAAATGTACAACGGGTCCCAAATTATACAGGTCATTAAGTTTACAAAAAATAGATCGAATGAACATTTTTATTATTATGTGGGCTATCAAAGTCGATCTCCATCCGGATTACCTTAAAGCACCTGAGATAAAAACATGCAAAAATCATATCAGCGAATGCCGAGTGAATTCATAGAGTTTAATAAAACCGTTATATAAAACAATCGTTGAAATCAGAACACAAGTATAATATCGGAAGTAAGTTCTCGTATTGCTAGTCAGGCAATATATAAATCAAAACATACATCTTAAACCGTCCATGAGACCGTAGCCTCAATATTACCATTATAGGTAATATTAACATCGTTATTAGCATCGTATCATGTCAGATATTTAGATTAAATTATGGATTATTATTAGCCGCATGACATTGTTACCTTACTATCACAAACAACGGGCCACGAACCCGACAAACAATTTGCCCATCTAAGTTAGCGTGTCGTCACAAAAATCACGTTATGTAAATCTTCTCATACATAAATTCGCTTACCAATCAATGTGGTACGACGGGGATCAACCGTCAAGGCGCGAACTAGGGTGATCGTACCCAAATAGTACTATCATATGTATAAGCGTCTACCAAAACCCGGTAGTTCACAATTCATGCTAATGGGACTTTGAGTGACATAACCTAACTACTAATAATCCTTTTTATCTCTTTTATTGGGTCATCGCATCATTCAGGTCCATATCATTAAGCATACCATCGGGACTACTTGTGTTCTATTTTTATCAAAAACTAGCATGTTATCTCCCTCGCGGGTTTACAAATCATTTTATAAAACATTTAAAAGAGTGCGAGGCTATGAACTCACGTTGATAATGAAAGGCGGATTATCGGCTACGGGCGTGCTTCGGTCACAGAAACCTATATAAATAATAATCGGTCTTAGACTTTTGTCCAATGACTTTATCAAAATAACAAATATACATATGATGATTTTGTACATATGATGATGATCAAGTGGGTTTATATATTCTTATTTACTCATTTTAGTGTTTATGTATTGGTAACTTTTTACTAGTTTACTAGTTTTACCTATTTACATATTTTAGGTCCAATAAGCCTATTATAAGTTCATTAACTTGTATTAATCCATTTTATACTTGTATTATCAGTATTTATACTTTACATGTTGGGCCCAAATGGGTTAAGCCCAATAAGTAATTTTCATACGTGTTTAACTTAATTAGTTAAATTATTAGTCCAATAATGCTAACTTAGCTCGTTAATGTCCGTATGTCATATAGTTCGGGTTTTATATCAGTATATGACTTTTAAAAACTTTACATTAGACGGGTTTGATCGTCTAAGTTTTAATTGGCGGAAAACGTTAATTTTACGGTAATAGACGAAAAAGTCGTAAAAATCATGTTTATAGTTTTTATAACTTATAAATCTTATTCAACTACCATTTTTATAAAGTGTCCATTTATTTAACCTTAAACATATTTATATAAATGAAATTTATAAGTTAGTGGGTTTTAATTCACATTTTATACTATATTAGTTTGAGTGCTTATATAATACTATTAAACATTAATTCTTCAATATCTGATTTTTAGTTTCATCATCACCATTTTTATCATATCTTGAGTTCTATAAGGAGATAGAAGCTCATTTTTGGATGGCATAAACTTCATATTATGTGCTACAAATAAGTTAGTTATAGCTACTGCTCATTCCATGTTTAACTATCCCTAACAGTCCCTACAAAACAGACTATTCAGATTGGTACACTCATCTTGTTTTGATCATATCTCACTCATTTTGATGATTCCATTGCATGGCCAACTCTCACATGTGTATGACATATAACACTTACTGTAAATGGATTCCACCATGCAATTTTATCAGTTTATGACTTGGTTAATTACTGTTTTTATACAGCCAACAATTTAAGCAAGATTTTAGCCTTGTTTCTTATGGTTATTCATCTTTTTAAGCATATTTATCAACACTTGATCCCCATACAACATTTTTATCATCATATATTCATCATATACATATACAATAAGAAAGAAAATACATTTGATCTTTACAAAAATAACAAGAGAAATGGAAAGGATGATATTCTTTACCAACCAAGATTATATCTTGTTTTTGGATGACAACAACTTGATGAACACCAAATATATCTCCAAGATCATCAATCACCAAGATAGTTTGTTGAGAAATTAGCCCTAGGACACAAGCAAATCACCTCCTTTGTTGTTAATATGGCCACCAATCAATCAAGGCTTCAAGGTTTCTCCATAATATGGCTAGATAACATGAGATTTGTGGCTAGAAAAGATCAAATGGTGGTGTTGAATAGTGAAGTGGGACGGCAAGGGAGGATGGGAGAGAGTGTGTGTGAGTTGTTTTGCATGTGAAAATGGAGTAAATGGTAAAGGGTTAGTGGTTTTGATAGTTTGGTGGATGAGTAGCTTACTTGTTAAGCTTATGCTTAACAAGTGTAAGCTAGTTAAGTGTAAGGATGCCACATCAAGGATGTGGTGTCCTCTTTTGGGCCGTCCCTTAGTAGTGGGGTGGGATAAACTTGTTTTGTCCCATCCCGCTAATTTACGGGTATTCCTCGATTTTAGTTTCCTCGATTTGTGTGCCCTCGGGTCGTTTTACGAAAAACGTTTTTATAAATTATGAATCAACGGCACAAAACGAATCTAATAAAAATAGTCTCATCAAAAACGGAGTTCAAAAACGTAAATACGTAATCCTAAGGTTTCCGGTTTAGTCGTAAAGGACGCTTAATTATGCACGTAAGCCCAAATTTAAATCCGTAAATTGTGAGTTCATCAACCAACACAAAAATAAGTTTCAAAATATTATACGAGAAAATAATTTACTACCTGAAAATGTTAGATTGTCACAGCTTTTCCTCCTAAAAGAGATCAACGTCCTCGTGATCCATTTCATTTTGATGTCCGTTTCTTATTGAAATCAAAGAGGTGCGGATATTTCTTCCACATTTCATCCTCTCGTTCCCAAGTAAATTCCGGTCCATGCTTTGAATTCCATCGGATCTTGACAATAGGTATCTGACTTTGTTTCAGTTGCTTTACCTCACGATCCATAACCTCTACGGGTTCTTCGATAAAATGCAACTTCCCATCTATTCGAACCTTACCCAATGATATTTTCTCATCACTCACTGCTTAGACATTTCTTCAGATTAGATACATGGAATGTGTTGTGAACACCATGAAGTTCTGGGGGTAACTCTAGTTTGTAAGCCACATGACCTACTCTAGATAAAATCTTAAAGGGTCCAATATAGCGGGGATTCAATTTTCCTCGCTTTCCAAATCTTATAACGCCTTTCCATGGCGATACTTTCAACATTACTCGGTCACCCACTTTAAACTCCATCGGCTTCCGCCGCACATCCGCGTAACTTTTCTGTCTACTACGGGCAGTCAACAGCCTATTCTTAATTTGAACTATCATCTCCGTAGTCTCCCGGATCAATTCCGGTCCCGTGAAAATGTTAGATTGTCACAATCCATATGTAGGAGCTCTAAACACCGAGAGGTCGAAACTAAATTATTGGCTTTGTGACTTGAGTGAACTTGCTTCCCAATTTTGCAAGCATCACAAAAGTGACTATCAAACTTCATCTTGGGGAGGTTTCTTACCAACTCCTTAGAGACTAAAGATTAAATTAAACGCATATTAGCGTGACCTAATATCCTATGCCAAAGAGTATAACTACCATCTAAAGTCGCTAGATATAAGTTGTCCTTTTACTTCTTATTAACCTTCATGACATAAAGCCCATGCTTTCTAACACCTTTTCCAATGACTTTTCCATCTTTTACGATTTCACTGTCATATTCCAAAAAGATGACCTTACACTTATTGTCACAAATTTGACCTATACTTAGAAGGTTAAAACCTAAGTTATCTACGTGCTCTATGTTTTCTATAGTCATAGAGTCAAGAGAGACCGTACCTTTGCTAATGATATTACCACGTCTATTACTAGTGAATGTAACGTTACCTCCATCATATGCTTTGTAGTGTGAGAACAAACTTCGATTACCCGTCATGTGTTTAGAACAACCACTATCCTTAATCCACTCATCGGGCTCTAGATCGATTCCCAAGCATATCTAGGTAACAACACACAAGATCAAACATTTGGTCCCCAATATCTCATGGGTCCAAAATTGTTAGTTCCACACATCCCTTGCATTTGGTTGAGATGCATGAATGAAGGAGACATTCCCCATGGGGAAAAGTATTGTTGTTGAAAATTATTCCAATTCATATGGTCATTTTGTTGTCCATAGTTTCTCCTAGGTGTTTTTGATCTTGATCTAGTATTATTATTATTCCTCCTAGGTGTTGGAGTTTTACTCCTAGGTCTTGGTTTAGCATGATCATCTCTTTTTGGCGTAGGTGTTCTACTTCTAGGTTTAGATTCATTTTGTACTCTTGGAGGAGTAGATGTTTGTCTAGATAAGTTTCTAGTTTCCATTAGAGGTTTACTCAAGGGCTTGTAAAATTTATCCAGAGTAGACTTTTGGATTATAGGTACTTTGACCTTGTTAATAAGAATATGTTTTCGTCCTTCACCTAAAATAGACTTTTCAGAAAGTTCAGGATTTTCACAAAAATCATCTTCTGCCCGCGGTTCCATAGCTCTATCGGCGGTTCCATAGCGATAAGGAACCGCCCCATATATTGGAGCACCGCGTGCAGGGGACAGTTTTTCTGAAAACCTAACTTGTTTTGGTTCACTAGTTGATGCTTCATTAGTGTTATATCCTAACCCAAGTTTTTCTTTAGAATGAATTTGTTTGTTTAACATATCATCAAGAGCATTAGTACCTCTTATGAACTTTTCAAGTCTAATGGAAGTGCTCTTAAGGTTTTCATTTTCTTGCCTAAGGTTATCCAATTTTAAGCATCCTAGGTCTATTTTTTTATTTTTCTCAAGCTTAGCTAATTTTTCTTTTAGCTCACTAATCTCGTTTTCAAGCTTAGTTCTAGTTGATTTTAGCACTTTGTTCTTTTCAATAAATTTTAGACTAATCTTATGCAAGTTATTGTATTGTCCTTCAAATTAACTATCATCTTGAGAAGAACTATTATTGCTATAATACTCGATTTCGGAAAGTACCTATTTAGAAGTGTGAGCCATGAGACACTTCTCATCTTTGGGGTTGTCATCAACATCTTCACCGCTATTGCTCCATGAAGCTCCAACAAACGCCGTGTGGTTCTTGTCGCGTGAATGCTTAGGACAATCACCAATGAAATGATTTGGATCACCACATCAAAAGCATTTCCTATCACCTTTATCGTATTTGGCAAATCGGTTTTTGGAGAAGGGTTTCTTGTCGTTGTTTGGTTGCCTCACGTATTGACCTCGTCTTTTGAAGAACTTCTTAAAGTCTCTTACCGCCAAGGCATATTCCTCATCATCACTATCCGAGGAATTTCCATGATCACTTTGTGCCTTCTTGGCTTTGAGTGCAAGAGACTTTCTTTCACTCTAAGATTTCACCATTTCCGAGTCCTTCAAAATTATCATCTCATGAACCTTCAAGTTACCAATGAGTTCATCGAGTGATAATTTGGCGAGATCCTTTGATTCTTCAATAGCCGTCACTTTAGTTCTCCATTTTGGATGCAACGCCCTAAGAAACTTCCTAACATAGTTCTTGCTAGAAAAACCTTCATCAAGTGCTTTTAGACTAGTAATAATAGTGTTAAATCTAGCAAATGCACTATCTATGGTTTCATCTTCTAAGATGACAAATTGTTCATATTGTTGAATAAGAAGATCAATTTTACTTTCTTTGACTTGGCTATTACCTTGGTGGGTTACTAAAAGAGTATTCCAAATGTCTTTAGCGGTTTCACATATAAAAATCCTTTCGTACTCTTTCTTTGGTAAAGCATTATAAATCACCAATTTAGCCTCATTATTTTTAGCAAGTTTTCTTTTAGTATCATCATTAGCTTTATCAAAAGTAACTATCTCCTTACTTTTAGAAACTTCGTTATATTGAAATGGTAAAAAGTCACCATTGATAATAACATGCCAAAGATCTAAATCTTTTGATTTCACGTAAGTCTCAAACCTATTTTTCCAATAAATAAAACTATCGGTTTCAAAAAGAGGTGGTCTTTGCATGGATTGCCCTTCTAGATACTTGTTGGAATCCATAGATCGATTCAAGTTTTAAAATATAATATATTTTTAAAAGTCTTGAGCAACCACGCTCTGATACCAATTGTAGAAACTAGAAGGGGGGGTTGAATAGTTTCTTAAATTTGCTTGTTAAAGTTTGCTTTAAAAGATCTTTTTTCAAAAAACTTAAGCTTGAGCATTTATGTGAAACCTTCTTATACACAATATGAACAAGGTATAGTGCAACTAACTAATAATCACAAGTATAAAGAATAATGAATGTAACTAAACTAATAATCACAAGTATAAAGAATAAAGAATGTAAAGAGATAAGGGAAGGAAAGATCAAACCAAACACCAAGGATTTATAGTGGTTTGGCAACGAAGCTCACTCCTCGTTCCTACTCCATCCTCGAGTACTCCTTACTCGAGAGTTCACTAATCAACAAGCTCCTTAAGATGGAGAAACCGTACACAACGTCGCTTAACCAATTTCCGAATCTAAGCTAAAGTTCGAGCCCTAATCTTAGCTAGGACCAATCTACACCAATATACTTTGAGGACTAAGTATTAACCCCAATACATACATAACTTCCAAATAGACACAACTACTTGGATCTTCACAACAATGACACAACAATGAATAAATAAGTTTGGATCTTCAATGGATCTTTGAGGTAGACACAACACTTCAACAATGATAGTGTTCTTCTCTTTGCACTTTGAGAGGAAAATATGGGAGGAGAAAGATTCACTTCTAAACAAGTAGTAATTAAACAAATGATCAAGGATTTGAGTGATTTAAGAAGTATGAAAGAATCTGAAAGTTTGTGTGCAAAAGAGGTGGATTGAAAGTCTGAGAATGGTCCACTATTTATAAGACAAATGTCCAACGGCTATATCTGCCCGCGGTTCTTTATTGCAGCCCGCGGTTCCTTATCGATAAGGAACCGCCGTAGGCGCTAAGGAACCGTAGGCGTAGAGTCCGCTCCCTTTTGTCTATTAGTGGGTTGGATCGAATCTGGGGATTAAAATATCCTGAAAGGATATTCCAAACCAAGATAGAATATGCCATTTTCAAATTTCAAATTTTCAAATAAATAATTTAATAAAACATTTTCTTAAAAAGAAAGTTTAATAATAAAACTTTATCACACTTAATAAAAAGTGAGTTTTAAGTAAAGATTAAATCCTTGATCACTTAATTAGTATAGTTACTTGTTTGTTCATACCTTAAGTGATAATGGTTGAAATGAAAAATACTTGAACTCAAGAATTCGTTTTTCATTGTTTTCGTAAATGCTTGTTTTTACATATTGTCGTAATCAAAACAAAGCGAGACCGGAAAATGCAAGTAACGTTTTTAGGCATCGTTGCAGTAACAAACATATTGCATTATGTTATGCTAAATAGAAGATCTTCTTATGAGATGATACATGAAAAAATGCCATACTCTGTCTTATATAAGAGTCTGTGGATGCTTATATTTTGTTACTTATCTAAATAATAATGATAAGTTGAGTAGTAAATCTGAGAAGTGTGTTTTGATGGGGGGGGGGGTATTCTATTACTAAGAATGGATATAGGTCATATGTCACACCCTAACTTGGTGAAAACACGAGGTGTAGCTTCATGAGCATCATCACAAGACAATGGTGTCGCAATAGAGAAAACTAAATGCATTAAAATAAGCATTGAAAAATATTGCAACACTTTCATCCCAAGAAAACATAAAGAAGATGGGAGTATGAAACTCACTTGATGCACAACTACTGCTTTACAATCCTTGCAAATCAACTAGCAATCAACTAGAAACAAATAAAACACATGTTACGCTCGATTAGGCTAAATGCATAACATGATGTAACAACCAAATGATGGATTACTAACTTATAACTAAGTTCATAACCCATAAACTAAATTTCCCAAACTATATTTACACTATAGACACTATTAAACTCTTACTTTCAAATTCTCAAAAGAATTAATTTTGTAGCAATCACGTTTCTTATCGTGCTTGTTTTTTGTTATCCTTTTTTGTAATAATCGTATTGCTATCCAGACTACACGTAACATATTTTTTCAAAAAGAACCAAATATATGTAGACAGATTGTCATTTCACTCATCGGCATCTTTAGATGGACACCATTACTTTGCGTTTGTTCCTTCTCTTGTGTTTTTTTTCAACTTGAAAAATTCTCAATGTTCTTCGCTAAAAAATTATGAGTTTGAGGAGAGACGTTAGTTAATAAGGTCGTCCCACTTGTATCAGCCCATTAAACCACCTAGCTTTAAAGCATCGTCTCATTCTCTTTTGTTTATGAGTGTGTTTGGCAAAACTAGCGCAACTAGAGTATGTTGTTGGAGCGAGTCGCTAAAATATGGTTTGGAGTTTTTTTAAAAAGTATTTTATTTAATAACTTATTTTCTTATATGTTCTTTTAAGATATGTCAATCAAATAAGACTTATTTTTAAAAATAGTTTATATTTATTAAAAAATAATAAGTTAATGATTTGATAACTTCTTGTAAACTTGCACGCCAAACATGCATATAATGCTTGTAGAGACTTGTTACAAGTAGGGGTGTCGAAAAAGTCGACCCGACCCGAACCCGACCCGAACCCGACCCGAACCCGACCCGAACCCGAACCCGAATAAGCCTATTCGGGTCGGGTCACTCGGGTCCAAAATCGTATTCGGGTCAATTCGGGTTGACCCGAATTGACCCGAGTTCTAATTAGGCTCGGGTTCAGGTTTATATTTTTTAGCCTTGACCCGACTTGACCCGACCCGAATTGACCCGAACCTGACCAAACCAACTTGGCCCGACTCAAATAACACATTTTACATTGAATTATTACTTAAACTAGGTGAATACCCGCGCATAGCAGCGGAGTTGTATAGCGACACATAATAACGATACGTGATATTACGATAAGATCTAAATGCAATTGAAAATAGTTGTAAATGCGAGTAACAGTGAAAATGGTGGTGTAGTGTTTCATGTAACGTTCAAATAAAACATAAAAATATCAAAATGTAATTGCAAAAGGTTCAAAGTTTGCCCGGTTAATGTGAGTTAGACTTCTTTGCAGGAACCTATGGACCAATTGAACGAATAGATTATAAATTTTAAGTCCTACTACCGAATGCACTATCATAAACTCACAACTTACAACCGTGCAAGTAATGACATAATTTGAGAAATTTTGAATTTTAGAATTGAAAAGTGAATAACGTCAACATCTATACAAAGTAAAAAAAAGTAACTAAATGTCATCATCAGAAAAGAAACATATTGCTATACAAATGAACTAAATGTTATAACACAACTTTTGGGACACTTGGCTATGATTATGAAACAAAACAATGTACAGTGCTTCAACACAAGGCCTTAGTTTCTCTGACCAGTGAACTACATTCTGCTCATGGTGAAATCATTTAGGATTCTAGTGCCATTCCCCCAAATCATAAGGGTTGAATAAGGGGTAACTATGGTGGTTTAAACCAACAGACTTTTAAATAGTTCTTGAATAAAAAATGATTTAGGGGGTTCAGATAAGAGAGCGCAACAATTGTTAATTTACCATATGAGCTACACTCTCGAATGTATAAATTGAAGTTCTGATAAAAGAAATGAACATTCAGCCAAGAAAAGTGCATAAGAGAATGTAAGAAAGAAAAGCGTTACCTGAGTTTATCGACGTGACAAACATAGCCAGGGTACTTGAAGTCGCTAATCTAATGGAAATTCTTGAGGCTGCTTAATGGCCCGACCCCATGTGCCTGATATGCACACTCTGCCATAAAGTTCTGTTTCATGAAGGTTTGTGTTAGCCATTCATGAATTTGTTGTACGTATACAGCTAGAACTCCCTGTGTCAAATTAAATCAGTGCGAATAGGTAACGATTAAGTAACAAATAATAGTCATAAACAGATGCATAATTTCGCAAGTTAGAAGGAACACATGCATAATACTCTAATTATTAGAAGGACCACATAAGCAAGTAAATACATTATTATTTGATAAAGGGAGGGTTTCTTACCTGAGTATGTCAGTATTCAAACTTCCTGTCTTTTTTCGTGAACATTTTTATACACCACAGCAGGAGAGCTATTTAAGTCGCAGGTAAAAGATATACAAATATAGATAAGATGGGATAACGAATATATTTTGGCTCATGATGGTTTTTATAAATCAAAGCAGTGACAGCTGATCAAGCGCAGGCAAAAGATAAATAAATACATATGACATGGGATAACAACTGTTGACCTGTTTGTGATAGTTTACGTAAACCACAGCAGTGAGAGCTGCTCAAGCGCTTATTAATGCAAAATTTTATATTCATCTTTTACTTAAAAAATACTTTGATTACTTTGTGTGTCTAGACGTATACTAATACATACTGTTTTAGGTTGTTGTTGAAGGCCTTCCTTGAGATGGTTGTTTTCTGCATCTCTTTCACATATCTTAGAGCACAATGCTTTTTTTTTGCTTCAGGGTGATACCCAGCCAAATTAGCAATCTTTTCGCGATGAATTTTGTTTCTATTGATGTCGGTTCACTTGGGGTGGGCCCTTTTTTCTAAAAAAGATGGGTTGTATTTAATTGCTTTTAAAACTTAAAAGTCGGACTTCAAATAAGTTACCTATGAATGCATGTTACCTGATCTTGCTGCTTCAGCTTTGTGTGATCCTGACATCTTGTGTTTGTAAGTTCTAACAATGGTTTTTGCTAGCTCATCCATTACAACGTAGGGTGAGTTCCTATAGGCATAGAAAGATTATCTAAGTTCGTATTAAGATGTTCTATTTTTTAGCGTACATAAGTTTATTAAAAGCTTCTAAACAAGCAAAAAAATTGACCCTATGAATGATAAGCTGAAAATCAAATAAGCCGTAAGTCCGTTACATAAGCGGAAAGAAAGACTCCCTAAAAGGTAGTCTCAAAAATGGTAGAACAACAAACAATCTAATAACAATGATTATTGTAACCATCACATAACAGACAACAAAAGTGGGAGAAACATGAGGGAAAAAAACAACTAACAATCAACCTTTATTAAACATGGCAATCATAAGATCAGAATACAGATTGTTTAATATGAAAAAACAATTAAGTAACGATGTAGAAATGAGCGTTCTCAAGATCAACCAAAAAAAAACTCTAAAAATGTAAATGTAATTAAGATAGATAAAATCAAGAAAGTGAGGATGTATAAATCAGTGGTCACCTGCTGAAATGGCCTCTTCGACATACTCGCGTGATCTGTAACGTATGAACCGTGTTGTTATATCACGCCAAATATTTCCTTGGTCTAACTATCCAAGCTGGTGTTCCCTCACATACTCTCTAGACGAACATGAAATAGCAGAACTGTAAAATGAAGTATCCTCCAAAGAGGAAATATAGAATGATTTTAAGACATATATTATTCCTAGTATATCTCCCTTTTGAAAATATTATATATTTCGGATTTTAACTCCATTTCTTGTGCCCCATCTCAAATAGTTGGAAAATACTTGTTCACACATGTTAACTTGAACCACTTCATGTCTAATTTTTTTTTTCCTATATAAGTATAATATTAGTGCATATTCCTATTATCATCTCTAACAATGTTTATGTAATTCGTATAATAGAAACAAATTAGTAAAATACCTAATTATTTAATTGTAATTTTACCATTAAATAAAGAGTATCGTCTATAAAAGTTCACTTATTTAATTATAGTGCAGCAAGGGTAATCCTGAGAGATGGGTTAAAATGCCCTATTGAGATACAACTCATTTACAATATTATCATCATCAGTCATAGTCCTACACATGTAGCATTTCCAATCAAAGTCTCTGCTGCAACATCAAAATATATATAATTGTACTATTCGTTAAACATGACATTATAAGATGTAGATAATAAAGATTACCTTTCGCGAGAGTGGAACATCAGGGCTGGGAAATTAGTGAAGCAGTTGTGAGGTACAGAAATGGATGGTGTAGCACAAAGTCACAAACTCCTCTTCCACACACCTGTTTTCTGCAATTGGGTAACAAATGGTTCAGCCGTAAGACCAAAACGAATTTTGGTGCAGCAGTGCGTCAGGGTTCAGGGTTCAGAACGCCCCTTTCCACAGTACAAAATCAAATGCAGATTATGCAATACATAAACGACCAAATGAATGTTTATGTTGATGATAATGTTTTCAAGTTTAGTTCACATAAACATACGAAATGGACGGGTTCAGCTATATTTTAATAATCCTATGTTCATTTATCTGTTGTAACAAAAAGCAATATATACCTTTCAAATTAAAGATATTTATCAAAACCACGTGGCACCTAAAGCTATAGCTCCAAGAGTGCTTGTAGTGCCAATAACTATTCCTGGTTCGATTGCTGATGTGGTAGCTTTCAATGCACCTGCTAAATTGTGCAGTTTCGCACACCCATAAAAAACTATGTGAGTAATCAAAGATTTCGAGGTACCTTTCATTCCAGGTACCCGCACATTTACATAAATTATTGAATTAACCATACTTCGCACACTGAGCTCCAAAATATGCGTCTACACCTACATATTTTAATACTCGGCTGTTAGCTTAATAGAAAAATAATTTAATGGATATGACGTACCTCCCTGATCATCGAACTTCTAGAATTGATTTTAAGTGGTGCTTCATTAGTCTACGGTCCTAATTCCTGTAGCATAATAACACCCGACATATTAAATTCTGAAGGATTCGTAGTACAATAACATTTGAATTACAAAAAAAGAGCAATAACAAATACAGTCATAAAAAAATTATACTGGTCGAGTAATTTACTTACAATTTATATAAGATCCAGTTTTCCATTGTTAAGGCGTGTTACCAATTTAAAAACTCACAGTAAAAACAACCCGAATAGGATGCACCAGCGTCTTTTGATATTAACACGTGCATATATGTGCAAACTTACATGGATGTGCAAGGCTTCCTCAAGTTCTTGTATAACCAAAGCCATTGTTGGACTGTTTTCTTGATCTTTATTCGATCAAAGGGAAGCAGGAATTCAAATTGAACATGTCTTCATAGATTAACTTCGTAGCCACACACACGTAAGCCACATAGACACGTAAGGGGATGGGTGCCCCTTTTTCTCCTGCCAAAACCCACAAACAACCACTACGTAAATAAGTATATAGTAAAATAATATAATGCTACCATTTGTGTTATCCCAAAAGCTAAAAAAAGAAACGTCAAACATGTGCCAAATCCAAACCTCAAATAGGACAGAACATATGTGCCACCATTCCCGTTATCCCAAAAGCGTGAAATAGGACAACACATAGGTGTCACCATTCCCGTTATCCCAAAAGAACAAAATTATTTCGAGAACTCAACATAGCCAAAAAAATTATGAGATGGAGGATACTTCCAAGAGAACTGACTGCGGTTCTCATTTGTTTTTTATCGGCTTAGAAGGGTAGGGATTATTTCTTTTTTACCAAATGTTGAAAACAGAGTAGCAAAATCCCAATAACACCCAAACTACAGTTACCCCATTAAGCAACAGGTTAAACCTAGCATAAAGAAGCAATAAACTGAAGTTTAATTGCAAGCTTATTCATAAGGTACACTAAAATTGCTTCAGTTGATAAAGGTGTATAAAAAACAGCAATGTTTAACATCAAATTCGAAAGCATATTGCACATTGATCCACGTCTGAATCGATGTTGATACCCAAAAAATCGTAAAAAAACTTCAACAATCAAAGAACAACCTACACCATGAATATCAAGTTCGAATCTATAAGCACCCATGAAAGCGAAATATAAAAGCTATGAGAAATCGAACCTGGTAAAAAAATCATGAAACCGAAATATTAAACTGCTGTTTATCCCAGTACCAGCCGAATAATCATATCCGCATCATAATCACCTAAACCCCTACCAATCAATATCATCAAACGGAACTACCTTCAAACCACCTAAACCACCAAAACATGGGGCGGATTCGGCAGATCCGATGGTGGTAAAATCATGGCGGCGGCTGTGATTTTTGTGTGTATTTTATGTGTATTAGGGTTGAGGGGAATAAGGTTAAGAATATATTAATGTGTGATTTGTGTTATATAGCTATTTTCCACTGTGGTTTTTTTTTGGAAATGTTGGGAATGTAATTAAGGTTTTTTTGGAAATGTTAGGAATGTAATTAAGGCAGTGTTGAGAAAACTTACTAATCTTAGAAATGAAGAGTTTTTTGAAAAAAAAAAGATACAGCCTTTATAAGTAGTAGAGATTAGCCAAATTTCATACTTTTTCCTTATAGTCGGGTTGACCCGAACCCGAGTTGACCCGACCCGAATTGACCCGACCCGAATTAACCCGAACCCGAGTGACCCGAGTTCTAATTAGGCTCGGGTTCGAGTATGATTTTTTGAGTCTTGACCCGACTTGACCCGACCCGAATTGACTCGAACCCGGTTGACCCGACCCGATTCACACCCCTAGTTACAAGTATGTGGTGCCTTCTATAATGTGTTTACGTCCACCGATCTATGCTAGATGTTCATAAGCCAAACACATCCTATGTAACAATATTCGGTCGTTGTTACAAGTATGTGCTACCTTTTTGGTGGTTGTTATGTAACCATTTTTTATTTTTTTACCGGAACTAACTGATACGACCCTGTCGGGTAGTATCAGGATAATCACACCCCTTCAAGCGTGATGCTAGCTCCTTAAGACGAAGATGAGAAAACCAGAGACATTTTATATGTTTAACTTCATTAATTGACTGAATTATTATTCTGACACCTTCGGTATATATAAAAGAATGACATAGTTTGCTAAACACGCCAAACATAAAGACATTATCACGACACGATACACATTCCTAATTAAGCATGAAGACATCCCTAGACAAATATACTCTAAATAAATATAAGATATTCTAGTCGTAAGATTCTCCACTTCTTCGAATTCACCTTGCCCTCAAGGTGATGTCTTGAAAATAACTATTGATTCCCGAGTCCCAAATTTTGAGACGTTTACTAAGTATTTGCACGCTCACCTTCAACTTGTTCTCTAGCTTGAGTAGTAATAATTTCCGGATTGGCACCTACACTCCTTCCGTTCGAATAGAACAAATAACGTGACACTCTTGAACGATTCATTAACAACAAGCCGTGATTCACTAATCTCAATATGAGATTCCCCAACCATATGCGCTTTCGATTCACCAATAATAAGTGGTGATTCAACAACAATAAGCTTCGATTCACTAACAATAGGTTGTGATTCACCAATAATTAGTTGCGGTTCATTTGACCATGATAAAACGACATCTAACTTTTCTTCAACGTTAAGATTTTTCTCCGCAATCGCTTCAAAACGAGCCTCCATTATGCTGGCTAAATAAAAGGCTTCTTTTAAAGTTGCAGGCCTTATCCTTAAGAGTGCACATTGTAAAGCCGGTTTAAGCCCAGATGTATAATAACATTGAAATAAATCTTCAGAGATCCCCGTTGCTCAATTTGCAAGTATCACAAACTCACTTTCATATTCGGCTACGGTACGCCAATGCAAGAGCTTAGATAGTACGTCCCGATCGTTGTTGCCAGATGCCTTAGTAACTCGAAAAAATATATATATATATATATATAAATTTTTCTTTCTCACTGATGAACAGTACCCCCGAATAGTGTCGATGAACAGTAACAAAGTGATGAACAGTGCGGATGAACAGTGTCTCGGTGAACAGTACTCCGCGGTGAACAGTAGTTCGGATGAAGCAGTGTTTCGATGAACAGTCTTTTTTTCTTTTTTTATAGATTGGAACCTTAAATCAAAACCCCTCAACGAGTTGAGGGCTCTCAATGAAAAGCACCAATTGATACGACCCTGTCGGGTAGTATCGGGATAGTCGCACCCCTTCAAGCGTAATGCTAGCTCCTTAAGACGAAGATGAGAAAACGAGAGACATTTTATATGTTTAACTTCTTTGATTGACTAAATTATTATTCTGACACCTTCCACCTTTGGTATATATAACCGAATGACATAGCTTGCTAAATAAGCCAAACATAAAGACATTATCACGACACGATACACATTCCAAATTAAACATGAAGACATTCCTAGACAAATATACTCTTAATAAATATAAGATATTCTGGTCGTAACACTAACCCATGCATAGAAAGTAGTAACAGTGTAAACTTGATTTTCGTTTTAATTAAGAAATAGGAAAGCTCGAATATTTTACATTTAGTTAGAGATTAGAGTTAGAAATTAAAGATAGAGGTAGAGATGTTCGTGCCTATAAAATATCAAATATGAAAGTTGTAGTGATTAACTCAACAATCCGTAGCTATATATATGGATGGCAGAACTTATATGGCTCATCTGTTTAATCACCGGCCACTAAAAATACACGACTAAAATCAACAAGTTGCAAAAACACACAATGATGATAAATGTGATCATGAATTATAAACTAAAGAAGATGGATACAAGTTCATGCATTCAATGGGGATTTGGGGGGACCTTTAACTCCAGATAGCCTAAAACATATCTCCTCCTACCAAAGTGGTATAACTGAAAGTTGATGGTTTTGAGCAAGAAGCATGAGCAAAAATTTATTAAAAGTTGTATAAAAATATAATACTGTAGTATGGAACAAAAGGTGTAACTCATTTAATGAGCTTATTAAAGTAAATCTACCCTTGCATATGTTTTTGTCTTTCTTATCTGTGCATGAATCAGTTTAACCCAAGTTTATGCATTATCTGTAGAGATTTAAAGTGAAAGACTAGACCTTATTGAAAATTCGTAAACCATTATTACTAACTTTTTTATATTTGTGTGAATTTTTGAGGCTTTATGCTTTGGACATGACTCGCACATTATTAATAGTATGAGATCATCGTAAAACATTTAACTTGGTCATGTCTTGAGACTCGAACTCGCATATTATGATTTATATTGATTTATATACACCTGTGTGTTCGAAGACAAGAATCTCAAGAGTGTAGCACCAAGAAATATTGGTGGAATGAAAAAACTTTGGCCAAATGCTGCTACATTCATTCCTATGGTCGGTTTTGCTTTTGCTACAGGATGTACAGGTGCACGAAAGCACGAGCTTGCTTCAATTTTTTATCAGGTCAACTAATGTTGATTGGTTTCTCCCAGAATTTGGCGTCTAAAGTTAAATTTGGGCATGAGTTGGTTTCTTGCATTACTTGAAGCCTTGTGATCTGCATAGTTGATGTTGAGGAGCAAAGAGGAAAATTGCAGTTGAAATGTTGGTTTGCTATAATGTTGTTTGGTCTTTGAAGGGAAAATCTAAATAGGAGACTAGAGATATTTCTAGCAAGCTAGAATCTTGTCCCATGCAAGAGTCTTCAAGATACAACAAACTTATTAACAATAGTTGGTTTTATGGTGCAACAACCGTATTAGATATATTGTATAACAAAATACTGAAGATGCCGAAAACATTTGTTTTTATTTTCATCCTGGCGTTTGTACCTATAGCTATCTGTATATGTGTATGTGTGTCTGTGTGTGTGTCCGTGTGTACGCTGTATACAACTTTAATGTTGGGTCTTGAAAATTACAATAGTACATGGCATGGAAATGTGGAATTACACTTTTGATATACATAGGCAAAGGATGCACAAAACCTTATGTGTCGTGTGCATAACTTTTGCGCAGTATGCTTTTAGCTTGTGCGCCTCTATGCACAAGAGAAGAGTATGCATCATGGTCTAGATTGGTAAAGTGATGAAAATTGGTCTAGTTTGGTAAAAGGGGCTCTTTAGACTAGTTTGGTAATTGGCTTAAAAAGAGATTTTTATTGTTGTAACATCATTAAGCAAATCTTTTTAGTAGAGTTGAGAACTTGGATGGAAAATTGTAATTTTCCAGTCTCTACCTATTTGACTTCTTCTGTCAAACGCTCCTCGTTATAATCCAAAGCTTGCTTAACTTAATAAATATATGGAATATATATACACTTGATGTTATGTTCAACACTAGGTTTATCAGAGTGCTGAGGTTATACCTGTCTTGCTATTTGGGTAATTTGTTGCAAGTCCCCTGCTGCACCAGTGGTGATTTCTCGTTCACCAAAAATGACTTCCTCTGCTGCTCTACCTCCTAGACCACCTACTATTCTAGCAAAAAGTTGCTTCTTAGAAGTTAGTGATGGATCATCATTAGGCGTAAACCATGTTAGTCCACGAGCTTGACCCCTCGGGATCAATGTTACTTTTTGCACCGGATCATGCCCTTGAGTCAAAGTCCTGCAAACACCAAAAGATCTTATAGTCACACCAAATAGACCAATAATATTGCATCAGTGGGTTATGAGAATAGTGAGATGACTACTTTCGCACAGATTGCATGACCGATTTCATGATATGCTACTAAGATCTTGCTCTTTCCATCTGTCATCTGAGTTCCTTCCATTCCTGCAATGATTCTGTCAATTGAGTCATCAATCTCTTTTAAAGTAATCTTATCTTTTGCTCTTCTGCCAGCAAGAATAGCTGCTTCGTTCATTAGATTTGCTAGATCAGCACCACTGAACCCCAGGGTCCGCATGGGCGGCAATCACATGTAGTGACACATTTTTGTCGAGCTTCTTGTTCTTGCTATGAACTTTTAGTATCTCTTCCCTTCCTCTCACATCTGGCAGACCAACACTTACCTGCATACAACAATGCCCATCCGTTAAAGATCATTATTCCTTTTTAGTTTAAGATCAGTCTTATTGACGTCAAATTTTCTGGGTGCTATTTCAGTGGGTATGTTTTATGCTTGTTTATAGTACCAACCTGTCTATCAAACCTTCCTGGCCTAAGCAAAGCTGAATCAAGAATCTCGGGTCTATTAGTAGCAGCAATAACAATGACTCCGCTGTTACCATTGAATCCATCCAATTCTGTTAGAAGCTGATTCAATGTTTGTTCTCTCTCATCATTCCCTCCACCAATTCCGGTTCCTCTTTGCCTTCCAACAGCATCTATTTCGTCAATAAAGACCAAACAAGGCGAGTTCTTTTTTGCCTTGTTGAATAAATCTCTTACTCGAGACGCCCCCACACCAACAAACATTTCAACGAAATCTGATCCTGACAGTGAAAAGAAAGGAACTCCTGCTTCTCCTGCCATGGCTTTTGCTAGTAGTGTCTTCCCGGTCCCTGGTGGACCCACCAGAAGAACACCTTTTGGAATTCTCGCACCAACTGCTGAAAACTTTTCCTGGGTCTTGAGGAACTCTACTACTTCTTGGAAATCTTGTTTAGCTTCATCAACACCGGCTACATCATCAAATGTGATGCCTGTATTGGGTTCCATTTGGAACTTGGCTTTGCTCCTGTACATTTAATGAATTTTTAGATATAACAAGCAGACAAGATGAAATGGATGTGTAACAAGTCAAATGGAGATCAGCTGAAACTAGTAAATATAGTATGTTTCAAACGCGGCCGCCGGCCGGGTTGACTAACAAACACTTTTTCTTTGTAATCATGATTATTGTTATTACTATAATTATTATTCACACAATAACCTAAGTATGAATAGGAAATCTTGATGTTGTATGCATCAGTATACTAAATAGTAATTGACGCCTTTTTATCCTGTTTGACCTACTATTGTTTTTGCATTTGCATCATCTAAGATAGGTACATGGGTGTAATATTATTAGTTGATCATACCTTCCTAGTCCAAATGGCAAGTTAGGACCTCCAGGTGTGTTTTGCGATGAAGATCTTAAGAGTAAAGTACACAAAAATAACAATGGAAAAGTAAAGTTGGCCAGCAAGTCAAGTACAGCGACTACTATATTCATTTCCATAGGATGAGCTGCAAAATCAACTTCTTTTTCTCTTAGTTTCCTAACAAGTTCTGGCTGTAACCCAGGCAACTGAACCTTAACCCTCTGAATCTTATCAAGGGCCGGATTAAATATTTCAACAATCGCAACCGACCCATTCTCAAACAAGTCCACCTTCTTTACACAACCTTCATTAAGGTACTCCAAGAATCTTGAATATGACATTCTACTTGAAGCTGCTGCAACCGGACTCTCGGGTTCTGCTCTTGCTGCAGGATGTGCTAATGCACCACTGCTTGATCCTCCTATGAAGCTCAAGCCAATAGTTTTTAACATGTTTCTTCTGTTGTATTTGGTGTCTAAAACTGATTTTGTACATGGGCTATTTCTAGTATCTTTCGTTGAGTCTTGTGATTTGCGCATAGTGGAATATGAGGCGAAAAAAGGGAAACTACAGTTGACATGTTGGTTTTTTATGAATAAGATCCTGATTGTTTGGTTTTGGAGGGAATATTGTGGTAATTTAAATGAGGAAATAGAAAAGAGATGTTTCTAGCACAAGCCCCACCTGATGTAGTCATTTGGAAGTCTTTGGATGTAACACATGTATTCAAGAATCATCTAGAGGTAACTTCATCCTGTTAGATCACTTAGATGTACTAATATGTAATTTCTACCATGAAAATAAGAACACCGGGGATGTGATTATCAAGAAAATACTGTAAGATTTAACTATCGTCATGTTGTATTAAGTATTAACCATACACTTGTTTGGCAGCAAAAGCACATGAACTAAAGTGGCATATTAGCTGAATATAATCTTTTTTAGCTCCATATAATCATTGAAAAACTAGAAATCCTCCACTGATACCATTTACTGTTATTACTTATGTGACATGAACTGCAATTGGGACGTCGTATTCCTCAACTCTGTCACATTCAAACAACATACGACGAGTTACAACTAAATGGAACCAAGTTAGATGAGCAAAGTCCACCTTAATTTCATTTTAATCACCAAGTCTTGAAGAGTGGTGCAGAACAAAAGTAGATGCTAACAGACACGGTGTGTAACACACATCTTAAATAAGATCATACCATTCGATGTTATTAAAGCCTACAAAAGAGTGTCCTTTCAAAAGGCAGTTAATAATGGCAACAGAAAAACAAAATCCAAAACAAAACATAAAAGGAACATACTGCAATATGTTGACAGCTAAGATATCATGTGATTAAGGGAAATAAACATATCTGGTGAATTAATTAAGAACTAACTGATATAAAACTGAAAAATAAACGGCCCATAAGTCTAAACAGATATTCAGTTATGCCCGGTTCAAATAAGAGTGTTTTTATTCCCTTCATTTACGAACTTACACGCGAACTCCTCAATCTATTTTTTCCTCTTAAGTGGGCATAAGGTGAAACCAAACTCTCAACGAGAACACATGCTTGAGATAACTCATGAGAGAGAACACATGCTGGAGATAATTCATGAGAGTTCTGAATCTCCTTAATGGAGGTGAACGATATTTTCTTGGAATCATAAACAATCAACTTCAACCCAAATTGCAACAGCATTTTACCATCATTTGATATACACAAAGCTAGGCGACGAAAAATGAAGTCTCTCAGGATCCTTCAGATAGGGGATGGAAACCAATTTCATCCAAGAATCTTGCGCTCCATAAACCTTCATTTGCCATACATCTGCATGATCTTCACCATAATTACAAAGCACACACAATCTTCCTCCCATGACCCATACTCAGGTTGCAAAACTTCACCATAAGTCTCCGTGGCTAAATCAAGAGAAACTATCCTCCACCGATTCGACACTTCCCAATCTGGAATACTAGCCACCCAATGAAGAGCTCCATTTGAAAACTTACTTGTATCTCGATCTCCACGGATAAAAATAAGGAAAATCATCTAATTTCTTCCAACTTCCACTTTTTAATGAGCATATCTTCACTTCGTTACTAGAAGATATTCCAACAACTTTGTAATCATCGGTCGACTCATCATAACCAAAACCACAAAACATATTAAAAGGATCTTTAACACCACAATATAACCTAGTCCATGCCCTAACGCTAGGGTAATAAATAAAGGGAGTTTCTTCCTGAACAATGCATTACAAGAACCGACTATCGAAATATGAGGCTTACGAGTGCGTGAAAAAAATGGATTATCAAGCTCTAATGCATTAATAGGTTTATCAGACAACACATTATTATAAAGAGGACAACTATTGAGATTTTTATACATATTAGTGGTAATAATTAGTCGCTGGTGCGCGAAGTTAATATTGCTACTTGATACACCAAAATGTGCTTTAATGAAACGTGGTTCGGATATTAAAGAGTACCATAACTTGCAACGCAACAACGATGCAACCGGAAGCTTTAACAGAATTTCAATAATGATATCTGTGAGCAGAGTAGGAATCAAGAGACTGATTCCCTTTGATTGTTGTTGAGTCTGTTGATCCATTCTTGCTCGTGAGTTACTGAGTTAGGGTTCCGTAATTTACTGCCTTCGTGGAAAGTTGCGAACTACTCCGTATATATTATTTTAGGGATCGGACCGAGGACCGAAATGATCCGAAACCCCGGACCGAAATAGTCCGGTCCAGTCCGGTCCGGGTCGGTCCTATTAGGCAAAATCAAGGTTCTAAATAGCGCGCTATAGCGCGCCTTATAGCGTGCTATAGCGTGAAGCGTGACCTCCACGTTACGAAACAGACTAAAGCGTCACCTCTAGGCGTTGCTTGCTAAAAAGCGTCATAAAGCGCGATATAGCGCGCTATATCGCGTAGCGCTATATCGCGTAGCGTGACACTTTTTTTTGAACCTTTTTGCAAAATTACAAGAATTTGGCTTATTTACTAGTTTTGGGCTATTTAGTAGACTTGGGTTTAATAATTTTACTATGGGGAAAAATCCTTAGGTAACCATTAGCCGATTTTGTTTTATATTTGAAGTAAAGTATTGCTCCATTTGTAAAATCGCTATATAAATATTAATTTATAAATATTTTATGCCGCTATATATCACGCTTCGGAAAACGTCATAGATTCGCTATAGCTTATGTAGCTTGAAGCGTGGCAATGCCGCTACGCTACGCTTCACGCTATTTACAACCTTGGGCAAAATTGATAAGAGTTTTAGTAAGACCAAACCGGACCGGACCGAAACTGTACGGTCCGGTCCGATTCGGTCCGGTCCGATCTGGTTTTCCGGTCCAGGCCGATTTTGGGTCTGTCATGCTCAGCCCTATAATGTCATTATGCATCTACACCCTTATATAGGGATGAGCATTTCGACCCGAATCCCGAAATCGAACCGGAACCGTCCCGGGACCGTACCGATTCCCGGTACCCGAATCCCGTTCGGGACGGTACCGGGACTACAAAATAAGGTGAAAAAAAATTCGGGACCACTAATTCGGGAGGGGACCGATATCAAATCGGGAAATTCCCGAAAAAACGGGAAAAACCCGATTTCCCGGTACCAGTACCGATACCTGTATCCCGTTCGGTACGGTACCGATACCACTAATTTATACTATACCATTAATTCGAGAAGGGTTCGAGACGAAACCGATATCGTGCTCATCCGTCCCTTTTATGTTTCATTCATTGTTGAATTGTGTCTATTATTTCATACAAGTGATTTTATAGCTAGTTTTGGCGAGTATCTCAAGGCAACAAAGTGATGGGACTGTTAGTAAAACCCTTTGTATGAATGGTGGGATTGATTCTTTTGTATTCAAAAGATACAAAGTGTTTAATATAATCTTCTTTGATTAAAAAATTCACTTTCTACATCTTTTTCAAAAATAAAATGTTATTCATACGATAAATCGTCAAGCGCTTAAAAAAATTACGAGATGACTAGTATTAGTCTATTAGATTTTTTTTACTAACTATTAGGTTTACATTGAACTTTTCTTTAACGAGTGTTGCTATATCCTCCTATTATATCACCTTACATATTCTACTACACATATAATAATATTTTATATTTTATCTCCATTCATTATCTCTCTGTATCTATCACGTGTCAGAATCCTGTGAATAAACATATAAGTAAAAAGAAATTATAGATAGATAAATCATTTCTCTTTCTTTATAAATGCATTCAAGATCTATACTTCTATACTTCTATACTACATTATAAAAGACTAATCTCAAAAATGAAAAAAAGTTGAATTTTCAAAAATTAAACAAGGTTGCGCTCCGTTTTTAATTGAAACGATTATAGGAAATGTTGAACAAAGAAACGCAAAATGTTTTAAACCTTATCAAGCTTCCTCTATACACTTCAATACCATCTTCCTGTATACAATTTAAATAACCACCGGTTCATCGCCAGTTCATATCACAAATGCAAAATCCAAGGTTAGTACAATTATCTATTTTTTTATCACAATCGATCTAATTTCGTTTTTGATTAATAATTAATCAGAGAACCAATGTTTTTATTTTGATATTAGGATTCGTTTTAGATACAATCAAGAATACATTTTGATTGATACATGTGTGTGCTGATTATCCGTGTGTTGATGATATGTATGCTATCAATATGGAGAAGGTAGGAATGAGATTTCTATGGCTGTAACTAAGGTTAGTCAAGACGAACCTTTATTTTTTAGTGAAGATCTATGTGAAAGTGTTTCTTTATACTAGAACTATAATACGATAGTATGCTAATGATTTGTGTTTCATTTGATTAAATCTCCTATTTGACAGACTAGGGGTGCGGCGATCTATGCGGAGTTTCTGGGAAGCTTCACTTGTATGCTTATCACATGGCAGAGCCTCATCCGATCCTCAAGGTAGTAGCATTATGAGTTTATGTGTAGAATATGAAATCAAACTTCCGTTATTCTTTCTTATTCTTGTTGATTGTTATGTTCACACCTTATGCATATGTCGGCTTTATTTATATATGCTCATGTAGCCACCTATGCTATAGTTATAGCTTTACAGGTTTAACAGTGGTAATAATTTTAATCTAACATGTTTGGATTTTTTTAAACATGCATCCAAACACTAGCTTTTTAATAGATTTAAAAATCAAATCGACAATTGAATTTCGTCCTCACATGACAGTTACATAATATCTCTAGAAACTGAGAACAAAGAAACAGTTGCATAGTCTTAAAAGCCACCGGTAAGTCGACTACGCGTATTAAAACTTCATAGAGAAAGATTAAGAATGGTTCGTATAGATAAAATTGTATCGGTTTATTTCACCTTATTTAGAGTTATATTTAGGTGCATTGATCTATCAAGAAAGTTGTTATTGCTGTCACAAATAGGCCGTTTGAACACGTTATTTGGTGTCAAAAAGGGGGTTTTAGGGCCTGATTTTGTTTTCATAAACGAGGATTTACGTGTGCTATCTACTGTCACAAATGGGCCGGTCTATAAAATTTTTGGCTCTCGCAAATAGGCGTTTGGGCATGCTATTTTCTGAAAAAATAGGGGTATTAGGGTCTCATTTTGCGGTGGTATTTAATCAATATTTTAATGATGTCCTAATGATTTAACGAGTGCATAGAAAATTTAACGATATTAAGTGTGTAGGAAACAACACAACACCCAGATACTAATATGTTGTAACCTTTCATGATGACTTTCTTAGCATGATAGGGGTATTAGGGTCTCTTTTTGCGGTGGTATTGAAACAATATTTTTACGCGTTTTTTTTTTCAGCCGCTGCATATCATTATTGTCTCGTCGAAAAGTTGGTGCCACTGCTATAACGCCCAAAGGTTTCGTTAATAGATCTATAAAATGTATGCACAGTTCTTTGTTTTATCAGTTTTTTTAGAACATTGTGAAAAGTAAACTGTATAGAATGATTTTAGGATTTTTTACATGAATTTTGAAAAGGTTGGATAAAATATTAATGTTAATGGCTGCAATAACTTTAATTTTATGTGAAGAGATGGAAACTGAACTTGGTGATTTTGTTGGTTATGCTATTTGTTTTGTAAATATTACTGGACCAAATACTGACTTTTAAATGCTAGCTTAATTTGCAAATGAAAAGGCCGGTTGTAAAACAAATGACTACAGGTTGTTACAATTTTTTTTTGAAGTCCTATTATTTTGGGAGGTGATTTGTGCAACATTTTTTGCCATATACCACCAAATCTTTTCTAAAAACTACTAGTTTGAATATCCGTGCACGCACGGAGCTTTTACAATAAGTTTATATTTAGGGATAATTTTATAAATGTTGTTATCGTTTTGAGTTTGGACAATGATAACTTTGTTTTTGCATATATAATTAAGTAACGATTATAATATAAGTAGCGTATAATATTAAATATTGAAGTTAGAATGATAATCATTTGTCAATCTAGTCGCAGCATAACATAAAGAACCTATGATCATCATACTCTAACAATTTCCGAACACATTAAACAGTCTCTTAATCTGACATAAGTAAATTAGAACTTGAATAACGAAGTTGAAAGAAAGTACCTCGTTGAGATCATTATCAAAATATAATACAAAAGCACATGATGACCATTCGGATCATTCACCAATCTAGACGCAGCATGACACAAAGCACCTATCTGATTCTGTGATCTTAAACTCTCCAACAATTTTTGAACACACCTTTTCCTGTACAATCAGCAACACGTTAAACAGCCTCTTAATCTAACATAACTAAATAAGAACTTGAATAAAAGGTTTTAATGAATTAAATTCCATATAATCCCTTTCCATTAATGTAGAAAGATGTTAATGGATTGAATAAAAAAGGAAATAATCAATGGACTATTCCATGTACAGTGACTAATTCAAATACACATACAATGACTATTACAAATACATATACGGTTCAATAAAAATGTAGGTTTGGTAGCTCAGAAATTAGAATCTCACTTACCGAACTCAAACACAGGAATAATGAGCATGTTTGACTGTAAAAGATTACTTCAATAGCGATACAAAAATGGAAATTCAGGGTAAAACATATTATGACCTTAAAAAGACATGCACTCTTCCCAAATAGAAGGTTGAAGGTTCTTAAAGTTAGGACGATAAGCTTTCCAAGTGAATTTAGATACATTGATGCATGCAATAAACAAGATGCATGCAATAAACAATCTATATCATGCCTAGTACTTAGGCTGGGCACAACGCATCGTCTTTTTTTCGGTCCTCAGTAGGTCGCGACCGAATCGTCGCGTTGCGGCGATTCGGTCGCCGGTGTCGATCGAGGCCAAACCGACCTTAGTCACGACCTTGTTTCATTTGTGTGTTTGTGTTTGTGTAAAAAAAAATGGTTTGAAAGAAAAACATGATTTTAAAAAAAAAATTTATTATATAATTAATACTATATACTATAAAAAGAAATGTAAAAATCTTGTATTCGAAAGTTAAAAATTTATTCAATACTAATAAAACTTGAAAATACTGAAATACAATAGGAAATGCAATACGATACTAAAAATAAAATTACATAATACGATTAGTCATTTCCCGGATCCGAATCCGATAACAAACCATAAGGAAACTCCCAACGCAATGTTTCTTCTTCATCTTATTCGGCCATAATTTGCGCCTCCAGCTCCCTTCTTTCCCTTTCTTCTTCTTCCTGAGTTTGTCTCAACACTTTTTGATCTAGGTATTCTTGATACACCTCATTGTCAGTCATTCTGCCATCTGTGAGGTTTGGAATTGGAAAGGGTAGATCGGGCGACTCATTTCTTATTCGGTGTTGTTGTGACGAAGGACCGATATGAGTTGTTTGATATCGGGACGAAGAACCAAAGTTATTCAACCATTTAGTATTTTCTTCAATTCTAGCCTCAAATTTTGTCGCCTTCCTACACAAAGATCTCCGGAGGCTGAAATCCAATTCAGCTTGCTTACTAAGATACGTGTCGATAAACTGACGCTCCTGTGGGGAGAGATCACGGCATTTCTTACATGCCGAGCTCAATTCCCTATTCTCTTCGGACGCAGCATCGAAATCATCACCTAACTTCGTAAGTTGCTCGTAACGGCGTTGTTGTTGAAGTATTTGTCTGTTAACTATAGCCTTAATCTCGGCTTCAGTATGTGGGAATGAGCATGCCATTTTTGATTTCTGAATGTGTGTGTGAAAAAACAGAGTTGTGTGTTGAGTTGTGTGTGAAATAACTGTGTGTGAAAATGTGGTATTTATAAAGAAAAAATATTGATTTTAAAAATTAAAAAAAAAAAATTTTACTAGGTCGCACTAAGTCGCCGGGTTGTGGCAAATAGGTCGCACTAAATCGCCGACCGAAAAAACTAGATCGCGACTGAAATGCGTTGTGCCTAGCCTTAGCTCATCGCCACCTCCTTAAACCGAGATATCTTAATACTATATTCTTTCATAACCAAAGTCTAGTCTGGTTTGACACATCGACTTCCGTTTCCTAATAGTAAAACATACTAAAGTTAATTACTAAGGCTAGGCACAACGCATTTCAGTTGCGACCTAGTTTTTTCGGCCGGCGACCTAGTGCGACCTATTTGCCACAACCCGGCGACCTAGTGCGACCTAGTTCAATTTTTTTTTATTTTTATATTTAATAAAAATAACATTTTATATTTAACAAAAATAACATTTTATTACAAAAAAAACATTTTATTCCATACAACACGCATTACACTAAAAAAAACATTACATAAACTAAAATACGAAACATTAGAAGTAAAGAAGGTATAATGCATTAGCTAAAACTAACTCCAAAAATTGTCAAATTAATATATGTTGTGAGGAATTAAAAAAGCTCAATATATTAAAATTTGAAATTTTTTTATAAAGTTTATATAATTAAAACACGATTAAAACATATTAAATTTAAAAAAAAAGTTTTTTTTTAATAAAACACAAACACAATACACAAACACATCATGTGACCGAATATGTAAATCGTTCGTGCCTAAGGTCGTTTTGTGCTCGACCGAAACCGGCGACAGAATCGCCGCAACGCGGCGACTCGGTCGCGACCGACTTGCGACCGGTAAAATTCCGGTGCGTTGCGGGTAGCCTAACTATAGGAGGATCATCATTATACTGATCTCATACTTAAGTAATAAATCATTTTCATTACTTACAGCTCGTTGAGGTATACTGAGCTATACTCGTGCTTCTGACTACGCTACTCATAACTCTTTTAACTGTTTAAATACAATTTACAACTTACTAGGCCTTTTGTAGTCAAACTTAGACAAAGGGGATGTTTGGTAGGACAAAGAATCTCAAACAACCTAAAGTCCTAAATGAAAGAAATAATTAGTTCCAAACGATCCTATTAGAGTCAAATAATCAATTTAGCATACCTGAACAAAGGAATGTTCGCCAGGTTGAATAATTCTTCCATAAGAATAGCCGTAGAATCGGAAAAAGTAGTGTTGACTGCTGAATCGTCGTTGTTAGTGTCTATCGTCCCACTCAGCACTAAAACTCAACAACAATTTATGATAGATCCGTCGTAAAAAACTTCATAACATTAGGTTTTCAAGCAATGCAAAGCTGTATAGCTTGGTGGAATCTCCTACTTTCTTCTATAGCCTTATCATGGATGGTAGAGTTTCAACTAACTCCGATTTGAGTGTCTAACTGATAAACCTGAAAGTGTGTAAGATTACAAATTACCTTTTGGATATGATCGATGTGAAGAGTTCCATTCTTTAATGCAGTACTACCAACGGAAAAGTAACATACTCGTTGCCTTACTTTGACCCAGTTTTGATACTATTTGACTTTATCTAAAAACAACAATAGTAGCATATTTAGATGATTCAATTAATCCAGTTGTTATACCTTCTAAACGGTTGATTCAAGGATACTTACAAAACATTATTAATTTATTACTAATAGCATCACAATTACATTACAGTCATAACTATGTGACTTACCTTAGTTGCATCATTATAAAAAAGAATTGATTCATACGTGGGTGAATGTATTTTTTTTATAAAGAATTGCCCACAACTAGAGGTGCAAATTATAACCGGATTTTTAGAAATCCGGTTCAAAAATCCGAACCGGTTTTTTCAAAATCCGGTTTTTCAAAAATTCGGTCCGGTTTTTTATATCTGAACCGGTTATACTGGATTTTAATATTTTTAGAAAATCGGATAAATTACCGGATTTATCCGGTTTTTTAAAAAACCAGATTTAACCGGATTTTAATATATTTTTTTTAAATTGAAAATATTTTCTTATTTTTGGACCGGTTACTTTAAACCGGATAAAACCGGTTTTCTTGAAAAGTCAAACTAGCCGTTTGGTTGACTTTTCAAGAAAACCGGTTTTATCCGGTTTTATCCGGATTTTGGGCCCAAAACAAAACAGACACAAATGCCATTTTACAGAAACTCAGGCAACGACTATATAGCCGTTTGTCTCTGTTTTTGGTTTTTTTTTTTTTGCTTTTTGATAAATTTGATTGCTTGTAAGGCAGTATAAATATATGTTTTGAGTTGGGAATAAAAACATATCAAAAAACCTTCTCATTTCTCTAATCTTTTTCTAATCCCGAATGGAAAACATACTATCACAACAAGCTTCTACTACCGCTAGTATCGGTGCTACTAGTGCTAAAAAAAATACACAGATGATGATATTTTGCGAATTATTACGATGGTGAGGAAATGCGATGTTTGGTCACATTTCGATTATCGTCTTATGAAAGACGGGGTGGAAAAGGCGCGTTGCAAGAAGTGTAGTAAATTTTATGGCACGTCGGGTAATTCTACACTACGTACTCATTGGAACGGTTGTACCGGGGCGGTTGATAGCGGAGCGGGTGGTTCGGCACATGGTACTATTGGTGCAGATGGTCACGTTTTTTTATTTGATAATGATGCGGTTCGACTTGATTTTACGAAGTTTGTCATTCAACAAGGGCTTCCATTCACCACTTCGACAATGGCAAGCTTACTGAGATCATAAAAAAAATGCTACAACCGCGTTATCAACATGTAAGTCGTACTACTCTTAGAAGTGATGCATTTAAATTATGGGAAACGGCTTAAAAAAGAAATTATTAACGGTTTTCGTGATTATAAATATTGTGTTTCTATAACTACGGATGCTTGGACAGCACCACATGGTACGGCAAATTCTTATTTAGCCGTTACGGCTCATTGGTTTGACCCGGTTTCTTTTTTATTAATGAAACGGACAATTGCTTTTAAACTATTTGGTTATCCACATACGGGGTCAAATTTAAGAAAAAATTTACATGACACTTTAATTGAATATAATTTGGATGATAAAGTTTTTACCATTTCACTAGATAATGCATCTAATAATATTAAAGCTATGGATTTGTTAAAATTACGTATAAAACCCATATTAGATGGTGCATTTTTTCATTCCCGTTGTGTTGCTCATGTTATAAATCTATCGGTGCAAGCGGCATTAATAATATGTGATGAAATAAAGACAAAATTTAGGAGTTTATTAGTAACTATATATAGTTCGAGTAACGAACGACAAATGAACTATCATCGTTTTCGTCAACAATGTGGCTATGAACCCCTAAGACCTTGCTATGATAATAATACTAGGTGGAATTCTACTTGCATTATGTTTGAAAATATATTACGACAACGTGATACTTTAAATGCTTTTAATGAAAGACTTGTTCGTAAAAATTTATCCACTTCGATAAACGACGAAGATTGGGAACGATTAGATCAACTGACAAAATTTTTACAAAATTTTAAAGTGTCAACAACTTTATTATCCGGTGTTTATTACCCGACTAGCCCATTAGTTTTAAAGCAAATTTTTGCTATGACGGAAAAATTAGACGAATTAAAATATTCATCTTGTCAAATGTTTAGAAAAATGGTTAAAGCTATAAAAAAGAAATTTGTAAAATATTTTGCTAGTATACCTTTGGTTTTTACTTGTTCCGCCGCACTTAATCCAATGATAAATTTTAGGGGGGTCGAAAACGTAATGAGAAGAATATTGAAGAATTTAGACTTAGAATTTGGACCGGACCCTAAGAAACCCGATATGAATTATATAGAGTCTCAAATTTTTAAATTTAACGATACTTTTGGAAAATTATTTGCAATATATGCAACAAAATATGGTGGACAACAAAGCACATTTTTTGACCAAACGGGGGCCGGAACATCACAAATGGGAAATGAGTCAAGTGACTTTGATATAAACTTTTGGAATCTTCTTCATGACGACGCTAACAAGCGTCAACGAACATCGGAATCAAGCGAGTTAGGACAATATAAGTCGCAAAATTTTTTAAAAACTATTAGGCCCGGAGAATTAGGAACTTTTGACATGTTGGGATGGTGGAAAAAAAATGGAGTTAACTTATCCAATTTTAGCCGCTATGATTTGTGACTTATTTACGATTCAAGCTTCGACGGTAGCTTCCGAATCGGCTTTTTCTATTAGTGGTAGAATTATATCCGAAAGAAGGTCAAGACTTACCCCCCATCCGTGGAAGTATGTGTATGTTTGAAAGATTATTTGGACGGAGTAGATAGGATACAACATGAAACTTCGTTGGAAGGTTCGATGTTAAACGGTGTTGAAGAAACTATAGCAAATGAAGAAGTTGAATTAGGGATATCACCTCCAACTACCGAATTAGACGAAGGTGAGTTTGAAGATATTGAAGTTGAAGCCGAAGAAGATGTAGAAAATTATTTAACGGATTTACTTTGAGTATAACGGGTGATGGCAATGCCGAAGCTCGACATACTTGAAGTATACTAATATTTTTTGGGTGATGGCCATGCCGAAGCTCAAAATATATTAATGATTATGGTTGTTTTATTGTATTGTTTAAATAAATTATGAAGTTTGTATGATTGTATTGTTGAAATAAAAATTATTGTGGTATTTTTTTTAATGTTTTATGGTTGTATATTTTTTTAATGTTTGTAAACCGATCCGAAAAAAACCGATACGACATTTTTAACAAAAAAAACCCGATCCGAAAAAAATCCGATAACGAAAATTTTTATCCGAAAAAAATCCGATACGAACATTTTTATCCGAAAAAAACCGATTCCGAAAAATCCGATCCGATCCGAATCCGAATTTTTAAAAATCCGGTTTTTTCAAATCCGGATTTTTTAAATCCGAATCCGGTTTATTCGCACCTCTACCCACAACCAATAAATGTATTGAGAATACCTATGATAACGATTCATATAACTGATTTAGAAAGGAAAAATATCTCATACAAACCACACAATCAAGCTCAAACAAATCAGTAGATCAATAATCTTTTAATTTTGCCTGTGCAATTAGGGGTGTCGAAAAAGTTGACCCGACCCGAACCCGAACCCGAAAAAGCCTATTCGGGTCGGGTCACTCGGGTTCAAAAACATATTCGGGTCAATTCGGGTTGACCCAAATTGACCCGAATTCTAATTAGGCTCGGATTCGGGTTTATATTTTTAGCCTTTACCTGAATTGACCCGACCCGAATTGACCCGAACCCGACCAACCCGACTTGACCCGATTTTTTTTAACACATTTCACCTTGTAAATATGCTTAAATAAGCCAAATTTTAAATTTTTTACTTATACTCGGGTTGACCCGAACCCGAGTTGACCCGACCCGAATTGTCCCGACCCGAATTGACCCGAACCCGACTGACCCGAGTTCTAATTAGGCTCGGGTTCAGGTATGATTTTTTTTAATTCTTGACCGACTTGACCCGACCTGATTTAACCCGAACCCGGTTGACCCGACCCGATTCCCACCCCTATCTGCAATGATATAACTTTGATCGTAGTTCAAATACTTAATTAATATTCCAGCCTTTAATGGGAAGTTTGATATTCCAATTTGGGGACGTGATTCTTTTGGTTTTTGGTCGGGAGGTTTTGGGGTAGATATATTTAGAGGTGGCGGTGGAGGCAGAGGTACAACTTAGGGTATTTTTTTTACTCATTACTGAAAACTGTATTACGCTTTTTTAGGTCCTTCTAAGTTAAAGAAATTGAGTCCTTATTTTTAAAGTTTTTTTTTCATATTTGTGCCACATATATTTCTCGTCGAAATCCTTTAATTTACACGTTTTCAGTCCTATTTTGACCAGATTTAGTTTAATTTTGACTTTTTATTAACCAATTAGATTGCATCTTTTTGCCTATGTGGCAAAATAAAGTATTTTGATTGGTTCATTTTTTTTCTACCAACCTCCACTTTTTTCTAAACCTCTTAAAAAATCTAATTCTTTTATTATATAAAAAAGATTTTATCCTTTACCCATCTAATTACTTTTATTCTTTATCAAATCATAATAAATGAAATAATAACCCCAGTTATAGAGTTACCTACAATGTGGATCTTACTTTGCAAACCTCCATCACCGTCATTGTCCCATCATTGCAAATAATTTTAACAGTTTCTGAATCGAGTTCATTATGAATACACAGGTATAATTTAACCAATTACTTTTATTCTTTTATCTAATCACACTGCCTTTTTAGCGTGTAATGCATGTATACAATTTTTTATTGTTGTAAAGTGTAAAACAATACTTAGATAGTTATTACTGTTTATACATTGGATGATCTTATCCAAGTATTAATAATGTAGAATTAGATGAACTAAGTATAGTAACCTTAAACTTTAATGTTCAAAACAGACAGTAAATGGGTAAATAAATTGACGTTTGCTTTAGCTTGAATGTGTAAGCTAGTGTGGTATAGTGTTTGCACCACTTGTAATATATATGCGGTGGCGGACCTTGATCAGTTTTTATGGGAGGGCCGAAATTTCGAGAAAGACAATAAGTCAATAAGTAATACATAGGACACAAAAAATTACTACACATTATAACTTTTGTTGCTTTTGTTCTCTATTTTTTGGGAGGGCCGTGACAAATAAAGGCATAAATTACTCATAAAAAAACAAATTTTACATTATAAGCCCAAAGTTTGGGAGGGCCCGGGCCCTCTCTTGCGTCAACTAAAGTCCGCCTCTGTATATATATATATACATTGGCAACTTGTGATCTTTTAAAAATTATGTTGAAATGATATTATCTTATCGAGCAGGTAAACTCAGACGATACAAAAAGTTCGTTGATTCAAAATGAAGAAAGTTACTTAGCTAACTCTAAGTTTAACTCGTGTGACGAACTACTAACGAGCGTGCGAGAATTTTATTACACTAAAGGATATGGTGTATCTATTCTTAATTTAAAACAAAATGATTTTGTCACTTTGAAATGTGACCGAGGAGGTAAGTATCGAGATATTCACGGTATTGAAGGTAAACAAAAAAAGAATACATCATCTCGACTAATTAATTGCCCATTCAGACTAACTGGTAGAAAAGGTAAGGACGGAATTTGGTTTTTTAAACCAAAAAACTTGACACATAGCCGTGGTCCCTCCATTGATATTTCTGGGCATCCATCGTTTCGAAAACTAGAGCCCGATAATATACTAGTTGTAAAAGATATGACCTTGTCTGGAATACCCCCACGCCAAATTCTCTCATTTTACGTCAACAAAACCCAAATATCCCTGCAACCTCAAGAACTATATATAACGTGAAGAAAAAAAATTAAAAAGGATACTTTGGAAGGGAGGTCGGAGATTAATGTCTTGTTTGAAGAGTTTGAAAAAGGTGGTTTTTTGCATGATGTTAAGCATGATTCTCAAGGCCATATAACCCATTTATTCATGACACACCCCTTATCAGTTAAATTGGTCAAATCCTTTTCAAACACCTTTGTGATGGACTGTACTTACAAACCCAATAGGTTAAACATGCCTCTCCTTGATATTATTGGAGTTTCATGCTTCAATATATTTTTTATGGGATTAAGCCGTACAATAGCAACGTACTTTCACAAATGTACTATCTTGGCACGTGAACTATTTTTTGTTTCACTTAATATAACATATTTTCATATTTTGTGTGGATTTGCACACTGAAACTTGTTTTACCGAAAACATTATACTTTTTTTTTCCTTTTTTATTTTTATCTTTTTACAATATTAGTTTTAAAATAAAGAAGATTTTTCCAACATTCTCCCGCTTGCGGCGAGTAACTTCCTTCTGCCAAATTTGAAAGTGATCCTATGCTAGTACGTACTAATACGAATGACAATAAGCAAACGAAACATTCAAAGGTAGTCTTAAATGTGGCAACAAACAAATAGGATAACGTGTCACTGAACACAAAACATAGTCAAGATGCAAATTAAAATGATATCGCAACACAAGAACAGTACGCATCCTCAATGCCTCGATCTTCTTAATTAATTGATCCCTATGTTTTGAACTTGATTCTTGTAAATCTTACATAGCACCCAATCAGCCATCTGTATGCATGAACAAAAAACAAAGATTCATTCTTTAATAAGTCATATGATCCGTTTTAGACAAATCAATAACGTAAAAAGTTATCAAAAATTACACCAGATATACCTTGTTATTCATCGTATAATATTCATGCATCACCCAGGGCGTCTTGAGTTTGTTTTCGTCAAAATAACCTAAACATCTTTTCCTTCCAACAACTCGTTGAGTCGCATCATCACACACCATTGTATCCTTCGCAGTCGCCTTCCAAGTACCCAAGTTCTCATTATTAGTCTGTTTTATCACCTTCGATGTCAAAAAGTACCATTTGTTTCCACAAGACTCGTATTTTTCTGTTATCAAGATACGTACAATAGATTAGAAGGTCATCATCAATGCATGTATTGAATAAACATAAAGTAACAAACCTGTAAGGTCATCGGGACTATCACTGTAAATATTAACCTCATAACAAAACCGGCTTCGTGCTCCTGTTTCAATCTTTGGTTCCAAGCAGTAAGTTATGAGCTCCGAGTCGGTTGGACCAGAATGAGCACGTCGTCCTTGGTTATTGTTTGCCATTTGTGTTGCTGAGAATATGAAGAGGGAGATCGATCGATGTGCACAGGTTTTGATTAGGGCTTAGGAACAAATTTGATCGTAAAAGTGAGAAACAATAGGAACGTAGTGCATGAATGATTTATATAATACTACTCCATTAAAAACCGGCTGATTTTTCGGCCGACTCAATTTTATATGATAAGTACAATGTAAAATGTCGGCTATTTAAGTTATTTACTTTATTTAAGTGGATACATGATGATGGATCAAAGGTTACTGGTTGTTTTATGTCACAATTATCTTTCTAAGTTCTATTATTTTGCTCTTGTCAAACAAAATGGTTGCAAGGAAAAGCCATGATTTCGGAAGTCTAATTGTTTTGCTCTTTTTAATGAACGGTTAAATAATGTCGGGAGTCACCCATAGTATTTTTGTTTTTAACTAAAAACTTAAAAAGGTAAAGATGCATTAAATTCAAATCGTTACATCTTATGTATGCCATACAACTATCTTAAAACTGGCTTTTGATTCAAGGGTGAAAGTTACAAAATACCATTTTACTTATTGATTTATGTCGACTTTAAACACTTACTATTTAATCTCGTGACTTTATCATTTTACTTTTAAAGTTGGTCCGACTATACCAATATAAGCGTGAAATGACTATATTACCCTTTTAAATGACTAATATACCCTTGAATCTGCTAGTACCGAGGACGTCTTCCATTTCTTGGATCTTAGTTTTCTTTTTTTGACTAAAGGATCTTAGTTTTCAATCCTACTATAATGAGCACCTAACAACTACCCGTACGTGTTCTCTCCCGTGTTTGTTCCTAATATGTGGATGTGTTATATTTGTTTGTTAACTAAACTGTAACGGAAATAGTGTGCTTCGCCACACGGTCCAGAAACATTTGCCTTATTCTTTATACTGCATAAATTATATATAAAAGTGTATATTGTTGTCTTTTACTAGACCATGTTCTAATCAGATGCATAATCATGACATGTTGTACTTCTATATGTATGAAATGAGTAATTTTGAAATCTGCAATGCAGTAAAGATCAAATTGGCTATGATTGACAATTTGAAATACTACTTCTGATGCATTCCGTTGAAAGAACAAAGTATAAAGAGAGAAAATGATCATCAATTAAAATTTGCAACTGTCAAGTACAGAAGACCAAGTACTAATCATAAAACTTGCTAACTAACTTTGATGCATTGTATGTAATCTGAAAAACTTGTAACCGCCTAAATGACTTACGAAGAAGAAAGAGCTTCTAGGACAATGTGTAAGTATCTTTTAACTACAACAGTATGCCCCCACTCCCTTTAAGTTCGAGTATGTAGAAGTAATTCCAAGCTTTCTTAGTTAGTGATAATGCTGTTGGCCATATAGATTCTTAGTGAATTGATCAGCTATAAATCATACAGGATTATCTAAAATGACTATATAATTAGTAGTAGCGATTAGATCTGTAATTTTAATGACACAATGATTTTTGAAGAGAGAGAAACTAGATTGAAGAGTGAGAAGCAGATTTGAGCCAATGGCGATGAATGTAATTATGTTGAAGAAGGTAAGGATAATATGGTCATTTCACGCTTATATTGGTATAGTCGGACCAACTTTAAAAGTAAAATGGTAAAGTTACGAGATTAAATAGTTAATGTTTAAAGTCGGCACAAATCAATAAGTAAGATGGTATTTTATAGCTTTTACCCTTGATTCAACTATGATAGACGAATTAAAGAGTTCAAACTTCATAAAGGTCTTAAACAAGAGATCTTACCAACAAAAAACGAAGTGCAAGGCATACTTCAAGATATAAATATCAGTTCTAATAACATAACTATGTGGCTGTTTGATAAACTGCTATGATTTAGCGTTGAATGAATCAAAGGCACTGAACAATTCAAAGTGTTCTGAATGAGATACGTACTGAACGAAAATGAGCGTTTGAAAGTTCTTAATCAACACACTGAATGATTAAAATTACTATTTTATCTTTTGTACACACTTAATGTAAATTTATATTTTAACTCTCTGATAAGTATACTATATTCATAAAACATAAATTGCTATGTAAAAGAAAAGGTATTTTATACAATTATATTTCATGCATAACGTTTTATATAATTGAAAAAAATAGTTTTAAAGTGTCAAATCCTATAAAATTAAACTTTTTAACGTGTAGCGTCATCGTTGAAACTTATGAAATGCTAAGTAAAAGTTTTCATGTTTGAGTAACTATAAAAAATAGTACGATGTACCATATTAATAATAGTTAGAAGTACCATATTAAAAAATAAACATGAAGTGGCCACGCCAACCTCCTGAAAATAGAGGGCTTTACTTGGTTTGAGTCTGTGTGGCGATGGGCTCAAACTCGTGGATTAGTCGGTCAATGTGTCGGAAATCACGTTTATAAAAATAAATAAAAATAAATAAAAATAAATAAAAATAAATAAATAAAAAAGGATAATATAGACAAAGATGGGCCACTGAATGATTTTGCAAGTATTATTCGTTGCATGATATAGAGGCCCTTAGATTGGTTCAGCGCGATTTATAAGGTCAAACAACTTATCCTCTGACCGATTATCACATGTTCCTCTTAATGGTTCAATTCAACGGGTATCAAACACCCCCTATCTCTTACCTTCAAATGTGCAAATGATACTATGCTACTAAATTCCAACAAATAATTAGAATCAGTATACGATACAATAACACAATGATATACTTTCCAAACGTGTAATACTTTATTGAGAAACAAATTATAATGTGTTATGGATTACACAAGATGAATGACAATGTATGATTTACCATTTGAATATGTAAAGGTAAAGTTGATAGAGTATCAAATTTACAACCGACTTGTATAGTCTGAGGTTTGAGAAAACAACTGACTATTTTGTAAGTTTGAAAAATGAGTAAATGTCAGGGTCGCAAAAATCGTGAATCGATAGCCGAGCGGTCGACATTCTTTTATCTTGTAATTGGTCTAGGTAGGATTAATCGGATTGTCATTTTTGGTAAAATTTGGTTATTTCTGTAGAGTTTTATGTATGTCGGAAAGATTTTTTCTTAAAAAATAACTTATAAAACATATAAATAACTACCAATAGTGATTAAAACATGTTTACAACGAGTTTTGTATATTTGTATGTTTTCATTAAGTTTGACCGCCATTGGTTGTCTTTGGCTGCCGTTAACCATTGTTGACTTATTGTTTGACTGATTAGTAGGTCATAGAAAGGTTGATGGCCTTGTAGTGCCTAAGAAACGATTAATCGACCTTGTAGGCTTTATTTTTGCAACACTCACTTAATGCTAAATAATCAATACAACGTAAAGTGAACAAAACATTTAGTCCTACAACATTCATAATTAATAGTGGTACGAGGTTGACTTGATAGTGGGTTAACTAGCACGTGTCAAGAATTTGATGGAGAAGTACATCTTCATTAAATGCACATTTGTTCTTGGATTGGCTACAACTCAACAAGTAGACGTTTGATAAACAATTATGTTAATTATTCACACCTTTCACCAACTCGTACTTTATGCAGCTTTAACTTGAATGCACTGTTTGTCCCGCCATTAGTGCTTTATCCAAATTGTTCCATCCAAAACACTTAGAATTTAGAAAAACTTAAAGGGTAAAGAACACAATCAGGGCCTTTCCACCCTTGATACTCTTCAACCTTCAGTGGAATCCCTGATACATATCAACTGGTATTTATCTTAGCCGAATAGTATGTCTTCAAGTAATCTTACAATTTTTTGACGCTGTCTCTGACTTGGACTTCCCCGAGGTTTCTCGCTGAGATCAAAACACCATCGAGACATTCAATACTCGCCGAACTCCGTTATCAACTATTATAAACACTTAGCTTGATTTCATGTTCAAATTTAGTCAGGGCCAATTATTCAATTAGCCCAACAATCTCCCATATTTAAACATAAATAATGCTAAGTAAAAAATATTGTACGTGGGTATCGAGCTTCTCCTTACACACAATTTGAATTAAACAAACATAACAATCATTTGAAATTTTATTAACTTTCATTACATTGACATCTCAGATGTCTATATTATCTAAGTTATTATCTACAATCTCTTGCGATTCTTTTCATTCAGGGGCGTAGCCAGGAATTTGTTTGTGAGGGGTCACAAATTTATTCAAAAGACATTAAGATGTGCTAAATGTTATCATACCATATAAATATATAAAAAATGTTACAACAAATCAATTAAATAGCACTTTAACCGCACACGACGCCCATCCATATCAGTAAAATCATCTAAAAGTGAATCTAAATTAAAATTATTAGCTAATTCAAGTCCACAAACTATTAATATCAACGAATAAATATCATTAATTATGTGTACAATTATAATTATTTATAATATACGTAAATTGTAAACAAACATTTAACAAAACCCAATCAAAGCAAATACAATATGAAACTAATTTACTAACCTTTTTATGAAGAAACCTAACTTTATGTGTGCAAGAAACTACATTTCAAATAGTCTATGTCGAGAACAAGTCTAATACTAGGATAAAATTTAACACTAGATAGCATCGGGCTTTTGTGAAACTAAAACATGCAGACGTTTCAAAGTTTTATGGGTGGGCCATGGTCCACCTTACAACCTACATGCCTTCGCCATTGTTTTCATCGTATTTGGACATGCTCAATAACTTTAGCTCAACAACCAGTTCATTAGCATATTCAGAGTCTTGAATAACAATTTTAAGAAGCCTCATGAGTTGAGTAGTAAAACATATAACAAACTCCTTCTCTCTACAAAATCCAAGATGTGCGTTCCCATCGTAAAATAGAACTTCAAGCTCAGGTTCTTTGATTACTTGACCATGCTTACCCCAAGTTATTACCTAAGGAGGAATCAAGTTCCTCTCCATCCCATCTACCACAACATCGTACTTAAAATAAGCGTATTTATGTGCCTCCCACCCATTCCTGTTATTCTTTTAAGCAGGAGAAAGATCTTTCTCAAATAGTTGAGGAAAAGGTTCCACTTTAAGTTTTAAAGTGTTTCCAAGACCCATGTAAACTTTACCCTTAATGTTTTTAGAAAGAGGATTGTTCTTGCCATTCGTCTTGGATGCCAACTTTTGAAGTTCTAACCATTCAATAAGCCCTAGATTTTTAACCTTGAAGTCTTCATACATATTGAAGATAAAAGGCTGATTGTTTCTCCAAATAATCTTCCTAGCCTTCTTGATTTTGTTGTCATTGGTTTACTTATACTTAGTCATTTCTTTTTCAAAAACTCTATTAGTGAGTCACTCTTCATACTTAACCTTTACCTTGTTCAGCTAACAAACTCTTCTTTTCTCAATTTCATTAAGCGTTTGTCACTTTACCCATCCTCTGAGCAGGGGACATTTTTCTAAATACAACTTCATTCTTATCCTTTTCTTCCTTTAGGTTAGCTCATCTCTTGATTTCTTCTAACTATTGCTTTACTTCTTATAGAGATGTAAATTCTTCAAGTGTTGCAAAAGCTGATAAATTAAAGATGTTAGGGTTTGAACCACCTTCTTCCATCAGAGGGATAATTTCCTTAAGCTTTTATTTAGAGTTGTCAACTGCGATCTTCTTTCCTCTATCAGCCTTGTGTAGAGAAGTTGGTCAGTAGTTAAGGCCCTTCCTTTGAATAGTTCAACAGTGTATTCTTCATATGGAATTTCATTGACCAAGGAAGGTTTGATTGATTTTAGTGGTCTAGAAGTTGGGATAGGGTGATCAAGAATGATCTTTATCCTTTCAGGAAGTGATTCAACAATTCTAAGTTCTTCTTTGTTTAGTATCACTAGAATTAATGTACTTGATTTTACTTTAATGTTGACATTCCTCTTCTCCTGCTAATTGTAGCACTGGGATGAGACTTAACTTTAAGAGGTTCACATATTAGGGGGATTGAACTTGATCCTTGTATGTATCATTAAAAAATTGAGATTGGAAAATGTTAGCAGTATAAGTAACTTTTGGAGGTTGTGCTAAAGTTTGTGAACTTTTCTCCCCTACACTTGCAACATAGAGATCTGTTGAAAGTGATTTGATCATATTAATTTGTTCATCTACTTGTTTATTAGAGAGAGTTCAGAGAAATACCATTCTTCTGGGCATGAAAAAGTAGGTACATATATTTCACTTTAGTATTAGAGATTTCTTCAACTTTGACGTTCTAAAAGCAGTATATTTATTCAGGATACTAAATTCTTTTGGACTGCTTCTTACGGTTCTTCTTAAAATCTTTGGAACTTCATAATTTAAGGCCTCAACAACTTTCCTAGACATGTTTGAGGTTTACCTTGACCCATTACTTGGCACCTCTAACAAAAGGCCCACGTAATTGTTGACTCGAAGAGTCAGAAAGCACAACAGGTAGAATAGTCTTTAGAGCATTAGTCAAAATCATTGTAGAGTATCAAGGATGGTGGATGTTACCTTTTTGGGTAGGTAGAACTCAAGGTCTGTGACATTAGTGGTTAGCACCTCCAAATTTTCATGTAAATAATTGAGGGGTCAAAAGTCGAAGTTACTGTTGTCTTGAAGTCTCTGATCATTTTATCCTGCGTTAGTGAGATAGCATACGGTGAAGCTTTGGTAGGTCATCCTTGAGACTCGTCTATAGTTGACTCTGGAAGTAGCTTATCCATGGCCACTTGATCATCAACAATTTTCTCATTATGAGAGTCTAAGTGCACGTCTTCCCCTGTACCTGATCAAATATCATTGTCGAGCATCGATTTAGGGTCAGACTTAATGTCTTGGATTGTTAATTCGTTAGTAAGCACATTGTTCATGTCTTCAGGGACATATTGTTCATCAGTATTGGACACTTGCATATCTATATTTTTAGTAGTTGGCTCCTCATCGGTTGTTGCTCTAACAAACTTAACCTCAACATCATACTTCACATCAACTTTTGAATCATTCACAAAATGGTTAGTTAAAAGTTGTTAATATGTAATAAGGGGAATGGTCATCGTTTCGTTGCCATAGGATAGCTAAGTGTGATTATTTAGCCCTTGATGAATAAATCCTTAGGAATCTTTTGTGTGAGTTTGTAATTATAGGAATGGCTCCAGTACGCTGCCTTATGAAGGCTGAGGGTGATGATTCAGCCTCCCAAATAATAAATCCATGGGACTCTTCTAATCATGAGGGGACCCAAGAGGCTAAGTGAAGGTCAGACATTCATTGTGTAACTGAAAGTTTATGGACTTATATTAATAGTCGTGTGATAGGAACGAACTTGAGATTACGAGATTGCACACAATACGTAAAGAGTTAATTTAATTAATAAATATATATATTGTATTTATTAATTTATTTAATAAATATATATTTATGTATTTATTAAATTAAACCGAGACATAACTTTAACTATCGTTAAATAGTTAACTGTTAAGTATTAACGAGTGTTAAATAAATTTATATTAATTAAGTAAAATAGAAAGAAGGTTGGAAGATTCCGGAACACCCCATAACGGGTGTTTAGCCGTCGGTTATGGAGGAGAAAAAGGAAGGGGAAAAACTTTCCTTTTATTTGTTTTTGGTTACAAGTTTAGGCCTATATAAACAAACTTTCTCCTCATAATTCAAGACACACAAATCTCTCCCTCCCCTCTCTCTTGTTGTGATCGCAAGGTAAACCCACAAAGGGGTTTTGGTTGGTTTTCTTATTTGATCAATTTTACTTATTATCTAGTCCTAGCCTCTCTCTAGGGTTGTTGGGTAGATTTATTACAAGTGTTGTAGCTCGGTTTACACGTGCTAGAATGACGGTTAGCTCGTTGTATTACGTATTTACAAGATCATAATATAGTCTTACTTTAGACTATATCTTGGTGATATACGGTATAAACCCCAATTGGTGATTCATTCTTCATCTTGTGGATTTGCTTTAGCGTAAAGGTATGTAAACCTAATTTGATTAATTATAATTGTGTTATTATTATGATCTTGTTAAATCACTTCCGTTATATGTGCTTTGAGAGCCGTTTTATAAACCTAATTCAACCGCTATATGTTTATAAACCTTCAGCGTAAAGGTATGTAACCCTAATTCAACTGCTATATGTTTATAAACCTTCAGTGCATCGAGAGCCATTTTAACATGTTATAATTATCGAAAATCTAAAGTTTTTTAACTAATAATTGTTTTGAGTTATAACTACATGTTTTTTAGGTTTTTGATGGTCCACGAATCTTGTACAAACATATAATCAATAAGAATAAATGAAGAACATTTGCACAATTAAACCAATTGACTAACTAATAACACAAGCTTGTACTTTTTATCGTTTGTATATCTTATTAATAATGAATCAACAAATATACAAGACTTGCCCGGTTGTTTGCGGAACAACAACCGGGCGATGAATGACAAACTAAACTTCCATGTTCATAGCTAGCTAAGCTTATGCAACAATGGGAGGATGAAACCCCTATCCACTAAAGTGTTGCATGTGTGTTTTCTGTGGTGGGAATCATTGACCTATTCTATTACAAGTACCACATATATATAGTGGGTGTGAAGCTTCCTTGAGAAGCTTTTACTAAAATACAAGTAACCACCTTGTACTTTGTAGTCTTCCACTAATACTTCAGACAGACACTTCTTCAGGCCTTCTAACGTCTTCAGGTCTTGTAATAAGTAATAGTCTCGAGGAGTTAGTAAGCTGTTTTGTCATCACTTACTAACTCCATCATCCTTGATTCTTTGCACACTTACTGAGATCCGCCTCAGCTAATGACGAGTCTATCTCGTAGACTCTAAAGAACTCTAAAGAATGACACACTGAACTTGTAACATACGTAAGTTCAGTGACTAACACTACTTAGGATACTTTACATCCAAATCCTGTGCAAGGGATAAATCAGGCACTGAATTGGCCCAACAATCTCCCCTTATTTGGATAGAAAAGTAGCCTAAGTTAAAGAGCAGTAAGTGAGCATAAAGGCTTCTTCTTACCTGCTATATTACAACAAAGTATACCAAGAATAACTAGCTTCACTAGTTCAAGTCATCCGCTAACTTGTATCGTCTTGTCCCTGTTGTAGTTGTTACTAAGCTTGTACAATCTCTGATCTTGTATAATGAAAACTTGAACAAACTCCCTGATGCTTATATAGTAGAACCCCCAATGACTACTTCACTTTGGTTAAGAGTGGAGTGTATATATGCCTGTTCGTTACATATCATATGCCCTCCACTAGCATATATAAAGTGTGGCATATTCTATCAATTAAGATCTGGAGTTCATTTACCTTTAAACAACGGAGTGGTCAATGGTTGATGCAGAAACCATAATAGATCATAGAGTAAGCTCAGTAACCCATCTTCAGCGACTTGGCTCAATCAGCCATACATGTAAACATGTAAGTCCCTGAAGGTTGTGTGTTGTGGTGTATGATAATGTGTATGTATCGTGAGTAAACTTGATGTTTGTTCACATAAACACAAGTTTACTTCTGTCCTTGTTTCTCTCCCCCTCAAAATTTGCTAGGGAACCAAGCAACTTTTGACCGGCTACACACTATTACATAATCATAGCGTGATGGTTTCCATCTCGCCTAATGTACAACTCCCCCTGAATTTCATCTCATATCAAACAGGCCTGATGTTATCAAACCCCTGTAGCTTATCAAACCCCTGTAGCTTATCAAACCCCTGTATAGTTACTGTTTCTCTAATTACCTGTGTAACACAGCCTGGTTTCTCAAAAACTTTGCGGCTATGGTTACAGCGGATGGGTCACAGCGGTGGGGGGAGGGGAACAGCTGCGGGGGAGGGGGGGTTGGCTGTGGAGATCAACAGCTGGAGAGTTCAGCTAATGGTTGTGGGGATCAACAGTTGGAAAGTTCAGCCACTGGCTGTGGTTTGAGGTAATAACCTGTGAAAATATCTTCTTTCTTTATATTGGTGTGAGAAAATAGTTCCTGAGTGACCAAGTCCTTCAGCATTTGTGACCAAGTGAAGGCTCTAAAGATAGCATCTTTATCAGTTGGTCATCTTGCCAGCGAATCCTTTCTTAAGCTAATTTTATCAGCTTCTTCAACAATCACAGTATAAGTCAACCCCTGTTTTTTGTTCATCAGCTGTGTCACCAATTACCTGATTGTACAGCCTGGTTTCTCAAAAACTTTTCGGCTGGGTCACAGCGAATGGGTCACAACGGAGGGGGGGAGGTGGACAGCTACTGGGGAAAAGGGTTAGGACAGCAACAGTTTTAGCTGTGGTTAAGGTTGTGGAGTGGTTGTGGCTGTGGCTTTAAAGACCAGGGGTCACAGCGGGTGGGGGTGATCTGGATTGGAAGTGTTCACAAGTATAGCAACCTCTAGCAAATTCCAGGTATCGTCAGGGTTTGTTGGATTCCCTGACCTAGGGTCTCAGACTCAGTGGTTGACATCAGTTGTTGCTTGTGTTCAGGGAAGGGGTCGTTGAGACTTTCAAGTTCAGCGCTTGGAGGTTCTTCATGACCTCTGGTAATCGATCTCTGAAGTCCGATCTCTGAGGTCTCATCTCTGATGGTTGTTGAAAACCTTTGTGATGATATTACCATGAAGCCTCTAATGTACATTCCCTCTAATGTACAAGTCAGCCGTTGGGAGTTTAGCTGAACTCATCGCCCCTGAAGGTCTTTGACATATGATGAACCTCGACCTCTGAGGTGCGGTTCAGCTAGTTAACACACTTCTCTTTGCAATGCATCAGCCTACGAGTTTTATAACTCATTACCTTAAGTATAGTTGTACTCACTGTATCATACACATGAAAAGGCTGATTTCACAAGCTGATAATCATCAGCTGAATGATGTCACTGATAACAAATAATCATTTCCTAAATCTGATATCTTTTTACCCCATCAGTTGCACGTTCAATCGAATCTTTGTATCAAAGAATAGAGTTCGACCATTAGCAGCTCGTTAAAAAAAATATCATCATAGTCTGCGAGATTAATTTTACTTATAACCACAGCTTCGATTTCATTGTTGAATAAAATAAGCTGATATAATTATCAGCCCCTTGACATAGACTCGGCTAAGTCACTTCCCATTACACCATTTTTTATGATGATAACCATCGCAGCTCGAGGTTCTTTAACCATCATAGCTAACACATCCATTTTATTCAGCTGATTTCCATAATAGAACAAACACAAGCCATCTCCGTAGCCTATGTCTGACGTGGCTTTGCATCAATAAGCAACAAACTATGAACTTATTTGTTCGACATCAGCTAATTCTCGAAACCTTAACCACAACAATCTTTGATTCAGGGAGCGGGTTCAACTGCGTGTTTCTTCAGCGACATGGACTAAGCGCTTGAGTAATTTGGGTCAGTTGCAGGTTGGGTCCCAAACAGCTCATCTTCGTTTGGTTCGCATCAAATCCCAACATCAATTACCATCTTTTTACATCCTTAGTCGATAATCATATCGATTCTAAGAGAAGCCAATCGTGACAATAAACACCCATCTTTATCTCAAACAAACTGATTAGATTTATCATCAGTTCACGAACAACCTCGAAACATCAAACATTAAAATTAACAAATCCATCTTCAAAAGCACCCGTCACAACAACCATCCAAAGACATCATTCCGATAACACCCTTTCATTAATATGAACATCCCAGTAGATTCGACATGAGGTTTTTTTTATCACAAGAAACAAGAACCCCTCGAAACCAGCAATACGTATACCCATCTCGAATGAAAATGATCGATCTTATCTTTTAAGCAAGCCCAATCCTGTGGCCAAAAGGAAGTAATTTCTTCATTTTATTCTAATTAATTGTGGATATATAAACGTGAGTTGAGTTTTGTTCGTTGGAGATATGTGTAGATCCGATAGATGAGAAAAGAAATTCTTTGGATCTGTTTTTCTTTAAAGGATGAAGAGGCGGTGGATTAATTTATGTTTAGAGTGAAAGAAAAGAGAAGGTTGAAAGAAGGGAGAAGGAAGATTTGTAGACACGAATATTGAATATTTGGATCTGTCTTTTTTATTAATGAATCAAAGATGATGATGAGATCTTTAATGTGAATATGAGGATGACGGTGGGTTTGGTGGGGTAGAATAAGTTTATGTGAATATGAGGATGACACGTTTTTTTAAGGATAAGATGTAGGTGGGGTTTTGGATAGGATTTATGTGGGTAATATTTTACCTGAGGGTCAGACAGCAAATAGCAGTGTATTTTTTCTCAAAAAAACTGCTACTGCTATGCAGATTTTTGAACAAACACAATGATTTTGACCATGTAACATGTTATTAGCGGCCTTAAACCGAACGGATCTGGATAGAAATTATTCCAACCCGCTCGGATACCAATTGATGGTCCACGAATCTTGTGCAAACATATAATCAATAAGAATAAATAAAGAACATTTGCACAATTAAACCAATTGACTAACTAATAACACAAGCTTGTACTTTTCATCGTTTGTATATCTTATTAATAATGAATCAACAAATATACAAGACTTTCCCGGTTGTTTGCGGAAGAACAACCGGGTGATGAATGACAAACTAAACTCCCATGTTCATAGCTAGCTAAGCTTGTGCAACAATGGGAGGATGAAACCCCTATCCACTAAAGTGTTACATGTGTGTTTTCTGTGGTGGGAATCATTGACCTATTCTATTACAAGTACCACATATATATAGTGGGTGTGAAGCTTCCTTGAGAAGCTTTTACTAAAATACAAGTAACCACCTTGTACTTTGTAGTCTTCCACTAATACTTCAGACAGACACTTCTTCAGGTCTTCTAACGTCTTCAGGTCTTCTAACGTCTTCAGGTCTTGTAATAAGTAATAGTCTCGATGAGTTAGTAAGCTGTTATGTCATCACTTACTAACTCCATCATCCTTGGTTCTTTGCACACTTACTGAGATCCGCCTCAGTTAATGACGAGTCTATCTCGTAGACTCTAAAGAACTCTAAAGAATGACACACTGAACTTGTAACATACGTAAGTTCAGTGACTAACACTACTTAGGATACTTTACATCCAAATCATGTGCAAGGGACAAATCAGGCACTGAATTGGCCCAATAGTTTTCTTAAAATTAGGGATTTGTTTTATTAAAATTAGGGTTTTTACCGAATATTTAAAAAAAATAATTGTTTTGAAACCCTAAATTACATGTGGGATAATTTTAGATTAAACTGAATGATTAATTTTTATGTCATGTATGGCTACGATCCGTAGAGAATTAATTGTTAAGATTTGTGGGAGGATCCATGATAACATGCATGTTTTCATGGATTATTAAATTATATGTTTATATGATTTTATGTGATACGTGATTATTTGATTCAATAAATCTTGAATTAGGGAAGACTTTTATATGAATATAAAAAACTATATTTGATGATTATTGAATAAATCGTATGCATGTGGCTATTTGATTTATTTATTTCACATATAATTGTTATTATGTGTTTATGATTCAGTTTTTTTACTTGTTTATATTAAAAAATTGTTGAATTATTGTAAACAAGGGTTTTTATTTGAAAAGAAATACTATGGAATAAATCATATTTAAATAAAGATTTGTTAGAGATTCATTATTCTTGTTAATGTTTGACCATTATAAAAATAATTATAATTTACATATTAGGAGAAGGCAAACGGGCAATAAGCTGCGTCGCTAGCCCTTTTTTAAATCACATAAGATTACATTGATTGGTGAATTGCAATAATAATCTAACGGCCTACTCCTTTTGACAAACTATAAAGTGGGTTTAACGCACCGCTGGTCATGTACCCGGTTAAGGAAGGAGGTGTTATGCAATTATTCGCTGACCAAATTCCCGGCTCGCCTGTGCGTCAAATGGAAATTACCTATGATTATTAATCGAATTATACCTTAAGGGCGATTTACCACAAATTCACATCCGAAACACAATGAATAAGGGTATTGCTTTGTGTGTAGCCGAGTTCTAGCAAAAGTATGTTGTAAATAGTTGTGGGTAAATTCTTTAATTAGTTCAACCAATACCTCAACATAATTTATGTAGAAATTTAGTCTCGTGAAAAATTTACTAAATGTTTTATTAAACTTATGCTATGGAGTTGTATGCATGTTGCTCTATACATTGATTTTGACATCAAATTTATACCCTTAAAATTTAAGTTGAATGCTCCTAATTGAAGAGCACTTGAAATTACTACGTCGTCAAATGAAAATTTTGGATGATGTTGTGATGGAGAGAAAACTTTCATAGAATGAGAATTCCTATGGTAGTTTTACGTTACTCAGATTAGACGACTTAATTAAGTTACTCAGTAAGATCTTGAAACTTAAGGCATTCAGAAGGGATGAAACATGTTTACAATGCAAAACGTTTTTTTGGCAATGTAAATCCCTTAAATAAACTAGAAATTGAAAATTGTCTGTCAATTGAATTATTCGACAAGTCGCTATGCTGAGTACATTCATTACTAGCAGATCAACTGATGTAATGGATCTATGTCAATGTAGTTCTAGAATTCAAGGAAAATACAATGGTTTTATACCGGGGTAATTTTATTTTCTTGAAAGTATTTTATTAATGAAAATACTAATATTTGAACTTATTTCTGTAGAAATGGCTCAACCCGACAATAACACTATAAGTTCTGCGTTTAAAGCATTTTTTGATCGTCCTGAATTTACTGGCACAAACTTCAATGATTGGTACCGCTCATTAAGAATTGTCTTGAGAGTAGCGGGTACTATTGATATCTTGACTACTCCCTATCCGGAGGATCTTGCTGAAGGAGCTTCTGAAGCGCAAAGGCTTGAACATGTTGTAAATATTAAGAAGCACTCGAAGGTGACTTGCTTAATGTTAGGGAAAATATCCCCTCCGCTTCAAAAGAAGTATGAGTTATTTTCGCCTAAGCTAATGCTTGATGAACTCAAGGTTATGTTCGAAAAGCCGTAAGCTATGGAGATCTACGACTTAGTAGATGCTTTGCATAGCTGCAAGCAAGCTCCTGGAAAGTCTATAAGTACCCATTATATAGAGATAAGGGGTTATATGGAATAGCTCGTTGCACTAGGACAACCCAATGATCATAATATGGCTATCAACTTGATCAATAGGTCCCTTAACAAGGACTTCAATGATTTTATTCGAAACTATAATAAGCATTGCACGGGGAAGACAGTTAATGATTTGCATGCAATGCTTATTGACTACGAAAAGGGGTTAAAAGACAAGGCATATACTTCTACGCCTCCTGTACTAACCATACAGAAGGGTAGAGTAAGTAAGCCAAAACCGCAAGCGAACAAGAAGAAAGGCAAAGGCAAGGGTAATAAGGGCAAGCAAGTTGCGACTTATTCGAAACCTAAGCAGAACTTTGTCAAGAAGAACCAATCTCAGAAGGATGAGACTTGTCACCATTGCAAGGCAAGTGGTCACTAGAAGAGGAATTGCCCTCTTTATCTCGAAGAGTTGCGAGAAATAAAGAAGTCTGAGCAGTGCGTTGCAGTTTCAGGTACTTTATTTATGATTGAATTGTTCAATTTAACATACAAATTAAATTCCTGGGTATATGATACGGGATGCGGTATTAACATTTATAATACGCTATTGGGATTTAATCTGGAAAGGAAGCTTTCCTATGGGGAACAATTTATGCAAGTGGGCGATGGCGCACAAGCAGCAGTTGAAGCTATAGGAACATTTAATTTAGTTTTACCATCGGGTTTAGTACTGATTTTAAATGATTGTCATTTTGCACCTATAACTGTTAGGGGTGTTATTTCCTTTTCTTGTTTGTTAAATAATGGATTTGTTCATACGATCGATAATAATAGAATTTCTGTTTCGAAAAATGGTATTTTCTATTTTAATGCAATTTCTGTGAATGGTGTGTTTGAAATAGACATGCATGATAATGAATCCAAGAATAATAATAATTTTTTCTTTAGCATGAACAAGAAGAGAAATTTTGACAAGAACTCTTCTTATCTTTGGCATTGTAGACTTTCCCATATTAGAAAGACTCGTATACAAAAGCTTCAACGTGAAGGTCTTTTGGAAAATATCAGTGATGAATCATTTGATAAATGTGAGTCTTGTATCTCTGGAAAGATGACCAAGAAACCTTTTAATAGCAATATTGAAAGAGCTACTGATATACTTGGTTTAATACATACTGATGTGTGCGGGCCACTTAGACATTTGTCAAGGAAATGTGCTAGCTACTTCTTAACATTTACGGATTATTATAGCCGTTATGGTTATGTTTATTTGCTTAAACATAAACATGAGGTATTTGAAACATTCAAAGTGTTTAAAGCAGAAGTAGAACTGTAACTAGGAAAGAAGATTAAATCTCTTCGTTCTGATAGAGGTGGTGAATATTTAAGTCAAGAGTTTATAGATTATCTAAGTGATGGAATTGTTCAACATCTTACTTCTCCTTATACTCCACAACAAAATGGTGTATCTGAAAAGAGAAACCGTACATTATTAGATATGGTGCGGTCTATGTTTAATCTTACAACTTTACCTTTATCCTTTTGGGATTATGCTTTAGAGTCTGTTGTTCGCATTTTAAATATGGTTCCCACGAAGAAGGTTGATAAGCCACCATATGAACTATGGCATGGCAAGAAGCCATATTTTCTTATTTAAAGGTCTGGGGTTGCGAGGCGAATATGAAACGTGACTCGGACGATAATCTCCAACAACGATCTGTAAAATGTATCTTTGTAGGATACCCTATTATCCACTTGAGAACAAAGTAATTGTTGCTAGGTATGGAGACTTCCTTGAATCTGATCTTGTAAATCAAGAATTCAGTGGGAGAAATTATGATCTTGAAGAGAGTCATATAGATACATTACCTTCTGAAAACACTAGCGATATAATTCTTGTAGAACTAGAAAGTCTGGTGGTTCCACCAGAATTAGTTCCTCTGCGTAGATCCACAAGGATTAAAAACTCAAATAGCAATATATGTCTTAACATAGAGGATGATGATGAAGTATGAGATCTTGGAGAACCTGCTAATTATAAATCCGCCATACTTGATCCTGAAAAGGATAAGTGGATGGTAGCTAAGGATGAGGAAATGAAATCCATAAAAGTTAATGATGTTTGGATTCTTGTAGAACCACCACCAAATGCTAAAGTAGTGAGACATAATTGGATATACAAGAGGAAAACCGACATGGACGGAAACGTACAATCCTATAAAGCTCGTTTAGTAGCTAAAGGTTTTACTCAAACTTTTGGCGTAGACTATGAGGAGACATTTTCTCCTGTAGCAGACTTAAGAGCTATTAGGATTCTCATAGCTATAGCAGCATATTGTGACTATGAGATATGGCAAATGGATGTTAAAAATGCCTTCTTGAACGGTCGCTTAGATGAAGACATCTATGTGTGCAGTAACCAGAAGGGTATGTTGATCCTGAGAATCCAGGACACGTGTGCAAAGTTCAAAGATCCATTTATGGATTGAAGCAAGCATCACGTCAATGGAACAAGCGATTTGATGAAGAAATCAAAAAGTTTGGATTTATTCAAAATCGTGATGAGCCATTTGTATATCGCAAAGCTAGTGGGAGTGATGTAGTATTCCTAGTCTTGTATGTTGATGACCTATTAATCATGGGAAGTAACATACCAAGACTTAAAGTTGTTAAGGATTATCTTGGTAAATATTTTTCTATTAAAGATTTAGGAGAAGCTGCATACATTTTGGGAATTAAGATCTATCAGGATAGGAAAAGATGGTTAATTGGTCTAAGTCAAGATGCTTGAGATATTGAAGAAGTATAATATGCATAATTCCAAGAAAGGTTTTTAACCTATGGAAGTTAAGCATAATCTGAGTCATCCTGAAGAGGAGGCATACATGCAGAAGGTGCCTTATGCTTCGGTTGTAGGATCTATTATGTATGCTTTGTTGGGAATAAAATTAACTAAGTCACTGGGACGCTGACAAGAGTAACAGAGGCGCTGACAGGTGAACGTTGACAAAGGATAATTGAGCACTGAAAAAGGGAAGTTCAACCACTGATGGAATACTTAGTCTACACATTTTTTTAATTCTAGTAAATATATATTCAATATTGTATTTTCTATATTTATCTTTACCTTGAAGAGTTGATCAGGTAGACTATTGTACACGACTCCTTGTTCTATAAAAGGAGGTCGTAGGGTTCTTAGTATAATAACAAGTTTTACACTTTCATTGTACGCAAGTTTTATTATTAATCAAAGTGAGTTTGGTTTACATTGTTCTTTGTTCTAAGTGTTAATTCCGCATAACACTTAGATTGTTGAATACACAAAGTTTCTCTACGTGTTAAACTTGATTTACTCTCGTTAACACAAAGCTAAATCGATCTAAGTTTGGGATCAACAAGTGGTATCAGAACTTATTGAGAAACTTTGATCTAAAGAACACTAAACCCTAAAAACCCTAAATCGTTGAAAAAAAATCTAAAAACCAAACATGATGGCTACCACAGAATCTTCATCCTCATCAAATCACAACATCAAAATTCCTATGCTTGACCCTGACAACTTTGAACAATGGAAGTTCAATTTTGAACAGTATATTCAAGTTAATGACTATGCTCTTTCGGAAGTCATTGAATATGGCAATCAATTCGATAAAGCAGATAAGATTCAGGCTGCTATTGGAGCACGAAGAACAGCTGGACAAACTAGTGCTGATCTTAATGAAAGACCTCAAGATGGAAGAGCAGTCTCAGCCGCTGAGATAGCTTTGAGAAAGAATGACATGAAGACTTTGAACATTCTTAAACTCTCCTTGGGTTCAAAGAACCAACACATATACATAAGCTATGAATCTGCTAAAGATCTTTGGGCAACCCTTCAAGTTACCTATGGTGGTAATGAAGATACGACCAAAGAAAGGAAGAAGCAACTATTGAGTGAATATGCAGTATTTAAGGCTCATCCCAATAAGAAGCTAAGTGAGGTAAGAAGTCGGCTTCATGACATCACTAGCAAGTTGTCTTTTATGGGATCAGAATTTGAAGATGCTGATATCATTGCTACATTACTTGGAGGTCTTGGTGATGTATGGAAAATTGAAGCCAGATCAATTATTGCTAGCAATGCCCATAAGAGTGCTTCTTTTGATGATATCTACAATAAGCTAAAGATTGTGGAGAATGAGATCTTACTTGAATATGGAAAGAAGTCAACATCTGGAAACATGGCCTTCATCTCACACAGTGAATCTCAAACCATTGACAAAGACTCTTATGTTAATGGATTGAGTGTACCTCCTGTTACTGGATCAACTCTTGTCAGCGGTTCGACTTTTGACGCTGACACATACAATGTTGTGTTGGCAATTATTTGTTAAGTGTCAAGTACCGTTAGTATTATTCAAGTACTGTTATCTTTCAAGTATCGTTAGTGTTAACGCGGTACATAGTAAGTACTGCTACTTATAAAGTAAGTACTGCTATATTGATTTAACAAATATATCTTTGTATAAGATATGTCATAGTTATAGTTAGAGTATATCGTATGTGATATACTTAAATAGTTAGAATATTGATAATATATCGTGTGTGATATATTTATCTTTATAGAATATTCTAAACTTTCTAGGGTTCCTTACTCTATAAAAGGAACATATGTACAATGTCATTCATGTACCTCATTCAAGTCGATTAATAAGAGAATCGAATAGTTAAAAGTAATTCTGTTCTTCTGTGCTTTATAAGTTAGATTCCGCATAACTTATTTAGTTTGAGTAAGAGTTCTCAAAGTGTTTTAGTTTGATTACAAACTACTAAACTAGTTCTTAACAAAATATAGATCCAATCAAAGGGATCAACAAGTGGTATTAGAGCTTGTTGAGAAACTCTAAAAAAGAAGAACACAACCCCATACACACCACTCACACAAAAACTCAATGTCTCAACATGGTGATGACGCTCACTTGGATGATGTTCAAAACCCTGATCCAATACCACAGGGACAACCACAAGTTGTGCATCCTGCACCAGCACAAGGTGTTCAAGCAGTGAATGATGTAGCTACCTCTACAACTACAACACCTTCTCATACTCTTTTTGCTGTCAAACTCCCAGTGCTCAAAGGTAACAATTATGAGACATGGGCTATGCAGATGGAACATTACTTGAATCACACAGATCACTGTGTGTGGCAAGTTATCAAGAATGGGAATACACCTAAGAAGCTACACTGGTTGCCTGATGGTACTTGCTATGCTCTACCTGCTGTGACTGCTGAGGAGATACAAGCAGAGATCAGAGAGAGAAAAGCCAGAACTGCTTTGGCTATGGCTCTTTCAGAAGACATCTTACCCAGCTTTCATTATTATAAGGATGCCAAGGCTATGTGGGATGACATAAAGCTTAGATTTGGAGGTAATGACAAATCTAAGAAAATGAAAAAGATTGTTCTTAAGCAAGAATTTGATAACTTCTCAATTTCTAGTATAGAGGGAATACATGGTGGCTATGGAAGATTTAGTAAGCTGCTTATTCAATTGGCAGTTTATGGACAAGTAATTCCTAATGAAGAAGCTAATCTAAAATTCTTAAGGATTGTTCCACAAGAATGGAAAGCAATGGCTATGCACTTCATCACAAGATATGATCTGGGAACAATTCCTTTTGATCATCTGTACAACAATCTTAGAGCATACGAGATGGATGTGAAAGGCATTGAGGTGACCAAAGCTACGACTACAACAAAGTCTAACTTGGCTTTTGTGTCAGAAGGAAACATCAATACTTATTTTAATAATACCGCTAGTGGATCAAGCAGCGGTACATACTTCACAAATACCGTTGGGGGACTTACAAGCGATACTTACCCACAAAGTACTGAAGGCCCAATAGTCTCTCAAAATCCACATGGAAGATCTTCACCATTGTTTAGTGACAATGATGCCTTCTCATTCTTTGTTGGATAAGACAACATGCCAAGATTAACACTCAATGACTTATTCCAAATGGATGATGCTGATGTTGAAGAGTTGGATCTTAAATGGCAAGCTGCTATAGTGATAGTAATGTAACACCCCCACAAAATGCTATGCGCAGCGGAACTACAACATTTGGGTGCTACTCAGTTATCATTACACACAAGATATATCGAACGACTCTAAAGAGACGTCAACTTAAAACTTGAATTAAAAATTGTTAAAAGATACATGTCTACGGTTTTTCCAACCCCACTTGATACAACAGAGTTTAGCGTTTTCGGTCCCCATGAATCTCAACCCAAAAATTTCAGTTTCACAACAACATAACATTAAAGTTAAAAATGTTTAAGTAGGAAAGGGAGGAAAAACTAGCAGACTCCAAGCCATACACACAACATCCATCCCATGCACGCTCCATGCTACACTTCAGCGGTTACCTGAAACACATGCCAAAAATTTGGTCAACGAAAACGTTGAGTGGAATTCATAGGTTTTACAATTCATTTTGAACGTATGTGAGATAAAAACCATTCACGATCATTCATAGACTTGTCGATCAAACAATCTATATTCAAGATACTGACAATTGTGTTTAAGCTCATGACACTAAACCGTTAACTCAATCACCCGCGTAATAATTACCGGCGTGATTCAGATGAAACCATGGCCCCTAATAAGGCATCAGTTGCAATTATACCTTTTCTCTTATCACAAATTATCCGTCCGCAGGGGGTATCAACGTACTAGCCCTCGTCTCGGATAGGGTAGTCAACCCCATAGTACTATCACTTTGTATAAGCGGCTATTTCCCCCTTCGCAAGGGCAAGACAATAGTTAATAGTTCATGAAATTAGGGTCTTTTGCAACTAGGTACTCAACACAATTTCTAAGGCAACATTCGGGACCAACAATCACTTATGGCATACGTTCATTTTAAAAACTAGCATGCATTTCCCTCGCGGGTAAAACAGTTTGAAATAATAATAAGCGAGGCTATAAATTCACACCTTATATATCAAGTAGTCGGTAGTTCGAGAGATGATCACTGACGACGATACGGATGCCCGGGTAAATCAACACCTATCAACCAAATAACGCGCAATGAGTAATCTCATTATAAACCTTATGGTACTGTATAAAATACATAAGTACTAGTCATTCATGACCATCACAACTCACGCCAAAAATCAAATAAGTAAACATCTTTCATTTATACCATTCGTTCATATCGTTATCGTTACTTGTTTTTAAGTATTTCTCGTCGGTACTCCCTAAATACCCGGACTGTTTTACTATGCTATAACCTTGTTTTAAAAATCAAGAAAATTCTCATAACTCCTTTAAGACCTGTAGAAAACATGTCTCTCATCCCATTTAAAGTTTTGGCTTTTACGACCTCTTACTTAACGTTTTACTCAAACTTACATTTTTCGGACTGAAATTGTACTTTGACCAACTTGGACTTCTTTGACCCGTTTGAAATGTACCTTTGACTTCTTTGACTCCTAAGTCCTATTGTAGACTCATTCACACAGGTTTGTGACCAAAATTTGACTCTTGAACATTTACCAATGCATACTTATGGTCCTCGGGATTTAACTAAAACTATGCTCAAATTCGGATTATAAAAATTCTCGTCTCCCGGTACACGATCTTTAAAACCTTATAACTTTTGACTCGTTTAGAGTTACGGGCTCTACTTTATATCAAATTAAAGCTAAGAGAATGCTCTATAACTACATCTAATTTTCTAGACCTGTAGGAAAACTCATTTTTGTGAAAAACCCTTTAAACCCACTGACCTAATTCAACTATGCCAAAACCATTCCTACACTAGGTTTCAAACCCATCAATCATTCCTAGGTTTCATTCCAAGCATTCCCAATCATAACCTATCACCATTATCAGTCCTAAACTCATATGCTCATCTTCTCCAAGAAATCAAAATCCTAAAGAACAAGCTTACAAATATAAACACTTATTTAAAACATCTAAAAACACACTTTTAAACACAAATTCAAACACAAATCATGAACCACCATGATCCCCCAACACCCCCCATGTAGCCGTGGGGTGTGGGTAATCAAAACCCACCAACCAAATTGATTTTGGTTGATTTGTTTGGTGTTCTAACATTATTTTAGCATGATTTAAACATGCAATTTCCCAATTAACACCAAAAACGAATTTGAGTGATCTTGGAAATTTTTGGAAAAATTTTGTTAATGCATGTTTGAAATAACCATGGATTAACACTCACCAAGTGATTTTAGAAGGTGGTCTAAGGTTAGATTTTATCAAAACTCAAGAAAAATGGTGGATTGTGGTGGTTTTGGGGGTGTAGCCGTCGGCTAGAGAGAGAGGGAGAGGGGTGTTTGATTTTTTTTTGTGAAATGTTTTGTATGTGTTTGTGTTTGTCACATTTTGTGAAATGGGAGGGGCCAAAATGGTATTTTTGGATTTCTTTTGGCCTTAAGCAAAAACGACACTAAAACTTTGCGGGATCGACTCACTAGTCAATTTAGAAAATTTTACGGGTGTCGGGAATCACCCCAAACACTCCAAAATACTTTTTGGATGTTTTTAATATACCCGGAATGCAATAAAAACTCACCCGACTCGACTTAACACGAACCGAAAGTAAAATCCTCGAAAAATTACATTATCAATAAAACGTCAAAAATTATAAAAATTTGGGCATCCATCGGGATCGTATTCGTCATCGTCCTTCTTGAATCGTCAATCGTAAAAACTATAACCTCGAACATCGGCTTTAATCAAAATACATATATATATAGAAATTAAAATTTACTAAAAATTTCAAAAATTAGTGTAATTTAGGGTAACGTTAATGACCTCGGTTCTAGGGTGTCACATCCACCCCTCCTTAAAGAGAGCGACGTCCCGGCGCTCGCCTCCTCTTATACTCACATTTTGTACCGCTGGAACAGATGAGGATACCTTTCCTTGAAAAAGTCCTCACGTTCCCAAGTGTATTCCGGTCCACGCTTAGAATTCCATCGGACCTTCACAATAGGAATTCTACTACGCTTCAGTCTCTTGACCTCTCGGTCCATAATTTCCACAGGTTCTTCCACAAAATGCATTTTGTCGTCCAGTCGAATCTCGTCCAAAGGAATCACCAATTCCTTATCCGCCAAACTCTTCTTCAGGTTCGATACGTGAAACGTGTCGTGAATAGCACTAAGCTCGCTCGGCAACTCTAACTTGTACGCTACTGGCCCAATTCGTTCAACGATCTTAAATGGTCCAATATACCTCGGACTCAACTTTCCTTTCTTCCCAAAACGAATTACACCCTTCCACGGCGATACCTTGAGCATAACCATATCTCCGACTTCAAACTCCAACGGTTTCCTTCTGTTATCGGCATAACTCTTCTGTCGGCTTCTCGCAGCAAGTAGTCGGTTCTTGATTTGCACAATCTTCTCTGTCGTTTCTAAAACCAATTCGGGTCCAGTCAATTGACTTTCTCCCACTTCACTCCAACTCACGGGCGATCTACACTTCCTTCCATACAATGCTTCGAACGGTGCTGCCTTGATACTCGCATGGTAACTATTATTATACGAAAACTCCACTAGAGGCAAGTGGCGTTCCCAACTTCCTCCAAAATCAATCACGCATGCTCGGAGCATGTCCTCCATCGTCTGAATAGTTCGTTCATTCTGACCGTCAGTTTCCGGGTGGTAAGCCATACTTAAACTCAATTCAGTGCCCATCGCACGTTGAAGCGATTTCCAAAATTCCGAAGTAAATCTACTGTCGCGATCCGAAATGATCGATAACGGCACTCCGTGTTTGCAGACGATCTCCTTCACGTACACATTGGCCAGTTTTTTCCATATTGTCCGTCTTCTTCATAGGTAAGAAATGAGCAGATTTCGTTAACCTATCCACTATTACCCATATCATATCACATCCACTAGGAGTTCTAGGTAAACCCGTCACAAAATCCATAGCGATTTTCTCCCATTTCCATTCTGGGATCTCTGGTTGTACCAACAACCCAGACGGTTTCTTATGTTCTGCTTGAACTTTCGCGCACGTCAAACACTTACTAACGTAACGAGCAATATCCGCCTTCATATTCGGCCACCAATAAAATTTCTTCAGGTCGTGATACATTTTATCCGATCCAGGATGTATCGAATACTTCGACTTATGAGACTCGTTCATAACCAATTCTCGTACTCCAGGCTTTCCTTCCTCAGATGAACATAATGGTAACCAAATCCGATTCTCGAAATATCTCAATCCGTCTGACCTTATCACGAAAAGAGGTTTCAACATTCTTCCCAAGTTCTCAGCTTCGACGTTCCCTTTCATTAGTCCCCTCTCCTGAGCCTTCAGTATAGTTTCGGTTAAGTCAACGCTCTCAGTCATCACCAAAGCTCTGACTCTCAAAGGTTTCTCTCGTTCCTTCCTACTAAGTGCATCCGCTACGACATTCGCCTTGCCAGGATGGTAGCGAATTTCACAGTCATAGTCACTCAGTAATTCTACCCATCGTCTCTGTCGCATGTTCAACTCCTTTTGATCTAAAATGTGCTGCAAACTCTTGTGGTCAGTGAATACAACACACTTCGTCCCATACAGATAATGTCTCCACAACTTCAACGCAAAGACTACAGCTCCTAATTCCAAATCGTGCGTCGTGTAGTTCTCCTCATTCTTCCTCAGTTGCCTCGATGCGTAAGCTATCACCTTTTCACGCTGCATCAATACCGCTCCATAACCTTTACGAGACGCGTCACAATACACTACGAAGTCTTCGGTTCCTTCAGGCAATGACAATATCGGTGCGGAAGATAACTTGTCCTTGAGTGTTTTGAAAGCAAATTCTTCCTCATTTCCCCATTCATACAACCTATTCTTTTCGGTAAGCTTTGTCAATGGCTTTGCTATCAACGAAAATCCTTCGATGAACCTTCGATAATACCCAGCTAAACCAAGGAATTGTCAAACTTCAGTCGGCGTTGTCGGTGCCAACCATTCCCTGATCGCTTCGACCTTGGCAGGATCCACGTGAACTCCCTTGCTATCAATCACGTGACCTAGGAATTGCACGGATTCTAACCAAAACTCACACTTCGAGAACTTCGCATACAGCTTCTCCTTCTTTAACAAATCCAAAATCTTTCTCAGGTGCTTCTCGTGCTCCTCCTTACTCTTAGAGTAAATAAGTATATCATCGATGAAAACAATAACAAACTTATCTAGATACGGCTTGCATACGCGATTCATGAGGTCCATGAATACAGCAGGCGCGTTCGTCAACCCAAACGGCATCACTCGAAATTCAAAGTGTCCATACCGTGTACGAAAGACAGTTACAGGAATATCCTCCTCTCTTACACGTAGTTGATGATACCCTGATCTTAAATCGATCTTTGAGTATACACTGGAACCTTGCAATTGATCAAACAAATCGTCAATCCTCGGCAATGGGTACCGATTCTTAACCGTCAGCTTGTTGAGTTCTCTATAGTCAATACACATCCGAAATGAACCATCTTTCTTCTTCACAAACAACACTGACGCTCCCCATGGTGATGAGCTCGGCCTAATAAATCCCTTGTCCATCAATTCCTTCAGTTGATCCGATAACTCCTTTAACTCGGATGGTGCTAAGCGATAGGGTGCACGCGCAACCGGCGCAGCTCCTGGCACCAAATCAATTCGAAACTCGACCTCACGGGTGGGTGGTAAACCCGGCAGCTCATCTGGAAAAACTTCCGGATATTCGCAGATAACAGGTACCTCTTCAATCCTCGCCTCTAAATCACCATCACTCGAAACTCGTGCCAAAAACACATCGCATCCGCTCTCTACATACTTCATCATTTTCAAACAGGAAATCACTTTCAAACGAGAAGTGCATTCGTCTCCCTTCACAGTCAAGACTTTATTCCTCAACGGAATCTGAACTAATCTCTCGCCACAAACGATCATAGCACTGTGCGCCATTAGCCAATCCATTCCCACAATCACGTCAAACGATCCTAGTTCTATGGGCATCAAGTCGATTTTAAAAGCGTAATTTCCTAACTTCAAGGTACACCCTTTCAGTATAGAATTCGTACTAACAACTTTTCCATCGGCTAACTCAACGTTATAACTAGTCGCTAACAACACCGGTTTCCTATCGATATGACGACTTAATTTAACATCTACAAAACTCTTGTCGGAGCCAGAATCAAACAAAATACTAGCGTAACAAGCGTCTAGGAAAAACGTACCGGTAACCACGTTAGGACCCTGTGGTTTATCAGCTGTCCCTACTTGATACACGGCAGTAGCATTGTTACCTCCCCGCTTGTTTCCTGCCTTCGGGCAATTCACTTGTATATGGCCTCTCTCTCCACATCCAAAACATCCCCTCATTCTGATAGCATTCGCCCCAGTGGCTACTCCTTTCGTTCGGCAATCAGACATCCTGTGACCTGCTTTTCCACATTTGCCACAAGCAGGCGGGCAATTCCCTACGTGGTACAAGTTGCACCTACCACAGTGGGGATTCACTTTTACTCCTCTGGGGTTTGTCACAGCTCTCATCCCTTCATTCCTTCGTTGGTTAAACTGCTGATTGCGGTTCTGACCATTGTTGTTTCGATTTCCACCTCGGTTTTGGCCCTGGGATTGATTGCTCTGTGCCGCTTCCCATTTCCTCTTATTTCCTTCAGCAATGAAGTTCTTCTTGTCCTGGAGCTTGACGTCCATCAATGCGTGAGCCATCTGGACCGCTTCATCAAACGACCCAGGTTTAGACGAAGTCGTCTCACCCTTGATATTACTGGATAAACCTTTGATGTACTGTTTCATCTTCTTGGCATCATTGGCAAAAATGTCTGGACACAAAAGGCTTAGTTCATTAAACCTCCTGGTGTAAGCAGCGATATCATTGTTCTTCAAGGTCAGGTGCCTCAACTCATCTTCCAATTGACCCAATTCCTCTTCCGGGCAGAACTTCTTGGTCAAAAGAGCTTTTGTTGCAGTCCATGTTCTTGCATTCGCTACAGCCAATCCAACAGTGGCTACTTGGGAGTTCCACCAACTTAATGCATCATCAAGAAATGTAGCAGCCGCAAACTTGACCTTGTTTGCTTCTGAACAACCACTAATCTCGAAAGTACTTTCAACCTTTTCCAACCATCTCCTAAGTTCTAGAGCTCCACCAGTTCCACGAAATTGCGTGGGACCGCATTTCATAAAACTAGAATAAGTACACTCTCTCGGGGCTTGCTGTCTCCCAGCATTTCCGCCCTGGTTTGGATTCCTTCCTGCTCGGTCTGCTTCGAGTGCATTTGCTATAGCTTCCTGAATCATTGTGTTCACACGATCGGCGGTTAACTTTGGAGGCATGGTGTGTTATCGAATATCTCTTTCTGCAAGACAGGGAAAATAGAAAACAATGTAAGTATACACATCAAGATCAAGATGGATATCTCTTTCAAGACATAATATAAATACAACGACACATCACTACAGAGTTACTAATATTCATCAATTCACATCACAAAAGATCAAATTTAAGACATATCACAGATCATGAAAGGTAAACATGGATTGTATTGATAATTAACCAAAATTGTGACAAGTATTGCCACTACAATCATTCACCATAAAACTTAAGTCCTCAAGTTTTTCGTCATAATGCCATCATACAAAAGTCTAAAACAGTTCTATTACAACGATCAAAGATAAAATACAAAACAAGCAACTAGGCATGTGGTGATCCACACGGCCTCTTGGATGGCAGTTCGTCATCATCTTCCTCGGGTTCCTCATCGCTATCATCCTTGTCCACATCATCCATTTTTCTCTTTCCTTTATCATCCGGTCCACATTCAGTCTCCTTTTTCGTCCCTGACGTAGACCCACACTCAATCGCTACCTGATTTCCCACAGTAATACCAGCACCTCTAGTAGGCGGCTGAATCATGAAGTCATTCGCTTCCAATTCCAAATCGTCCACAAATCTCCAATCTGGGGGCAATGATGCTCTCACTCGATGCTCCCAACTCTGCATCCTATACAATCTCACTTGATCTTCCCTAACACGGTCAAGACTAGCGCTCAAATTCGTGACCATCGATCTTAGACTGTTGATATCACTTTTGTTCACTATCCCATCATACTCAATTCTTGCAGTCCTTTCCAACAGTCTTTGGTGTTCCCTTTCATTCTTATCAAACCTTTTAATTACCCTGGTCTCAACTACAAACCGCTCATACATCAACCTATCCATCCTCCTCAAACGACCTGCGGGATCCCAGTAGTGTCTTGGTTTCGGAAAGTAGACCCTAGCGATATTCTCATGAATCGATTGCGACTTGGATGGTTTGCTGGACTCTGCACCGCTCCCATTACTTACTCGAACAAATCCTGGCACTGTTCTCAAATAGTCCTTGCAATTGTCCATCGGACGATTAAAGGGTTGCTGCTCATATCGATCGGTTGGAGGTACTTCGTAAGCCTTTGGCGAATTCGGAGATTAAAACAAATCAGGTTCGGTCTGGCCTACAGCATTCTCGGGAATGCCATCATCCATTAGTTCCTCGGGCTCTTCCTCAGAATCCTCACTCTCATCACTACTAATGCTAAAATTGTCCACCTCACTTTCGTCATTGTCATTTTCCGGCCCTATTTCCTCTTCTGGAGCGATCCATCCATTGTCATTATCTGGCGGGTTCGGAGGAAACGGTCCCCCCTCGTGACCTACGACGTAATCGTTTCCGTTACCATTAGGCGGTACCTCGGCCATTCCTGCAATAACAACGAATTTCGGAGGGTACATAAGTAATTATACAATATTTATAAATACATGCATGCAAATGCAATGCAAAGGTGGTACATATGCCCAAAATGTAATAATATGATGCTCATGCATGATTAATACAAACATTACGATGTCGGATACTCCACGTATAATTTCAACGTCTACATATAGTAATTTCCATACTTACGTAATAATTACTCACATATATACTTCAACTCAAAAGTATACGTCGAATGCCATGAATACAAAAATAAATCTTACCGGAGCCATGCAGGATAGTTGTGTGTGCTTGGACCATTTCTTACGACACCAAAAGTTATAGTTTAGGATTTTCAAAAACGACCTAGTTCTCTATAACTCATGGCTCTGATTACCAATCTGTAACACCCCCACAAAATGCTATGCGCAGCGGAACTACAACATTTGGGTGCTACTCAGTTATCATTACACACAAGATATATCGAACGACTCTAAAGAGACGTCAACTTAAAACTTGAATTAAAAATTGTTAAAAGATACATGTCTACGGTTTTTCCAACCCCACTTGATACAACAGAGTTTAGCGTTTTCGGTCCCCATGAATCTCAACCCAAAAATTTCAGTTTCACAACAACATAACATTAAAGTTAAAAATGTTTAAGTAGGAAAGGGAGGAAAAACTAGCAGACTCCAAGCCATACACACAACATCCATCCCATGCACGCTCCATGCTACACTTCAGCGGTTACCTGAAACACATGCCAAAAATTTGGTCAACGAAAACGTTGAGTGGAATTCATAGGTTTTAGAATTCATTTTGAACGTATGTGAGATAAAAACCATTCACGATCATTCATAGACTTGTCGATCAAACAATCTATATTCAAGATACTGACAATTGTGTTTAAGCTCATGACACTAAACCGTTAACTCAATCACCCGCGTAATAACTACCGGCATGATTCACATGAAACCATGGCCCCTAATAAGGCATCAGTTGCAATTATACCTTTTCTCTTATCACAAATTATCCGTCCGCAGGGGGTATCAACGTACTAGCCCTCGTCTCGGATAGGGTAGTCAACCCCATAGTACTATCACTTTGTATAAGCGGCTATTTCCCCCTTCGCAAGGGCAAGACAATAGTTAATAGTTCATGAAATTAGGGTCTTTTGCAACTAGGTACTCAACACAATTTCTAAGGCAACATTCGGGACCAACAATCACTTATGGCATACGTTCATTTTAAAAACTAGCATGCATTTACCTCGCGGGTAAAACAGTTTGAAATAATAATAAGCGAGGCTATAAATTCACACCTTATATATCAAGTAGTCGGTAGTTCGAGAGATGATCACTGACGACGATACGGATGCCCGGGTAAATCAACACCTATCAACCAAATAACGCGTAATGAGTAATCTCATTATAAACCTTATGGTACTGTATAAAATACATAAGTACTAGTCATTCATGACCATCACAACTCACGCCAAAAATCAAATAAGTAAACATCTTTCATACCATTCGTTCATATCGTTATCGTTACTTGTTTTTAAGTATTTCTCGTCGGTACTCCCTAAATACCCGGACTGTTTTACTATGCTATAACCTTGTTTTAAAAATCAAGAAAATTCTCATAACTCCTTTAAGACCTGTAGAAAACATGTCTCTCATCCCATTTAAAGTTTTGGCTTTTACGACCTCTTACTTAACGTTTTACTCAAACTTACATTTTTCGGACTGAAATTGTACTTTGACCAACTTGGACTTCTTTGACCCGTTTGAAATGTACCTTTGACTTCTTTGACTCCTAAGTCCTATTGTAGACTCATTCACACAGGTTTGTGACCAAAATTTGACTCTTGAACATTTACCAATTCATACTTATGGTCCTCGGGATTTAACTAAAACTATGCTCAAATTCGGATTATAAAAATTCTCGTCTCTCGGTACACGATCTTTAAAACCTTATAACTTTTGACTCGTTTAGAGTTACGGGCTCTACTTTATATCAAATTAAAGCTAAGAGAATGCTCTATAACTACATCTAATTTTTTAGACCTGTAGGAAAACTCATTTTTGTGAAAAACCCTTTAAACCCACTGACCTAATTCAACTATGCCAAAACCATTCCTACACTAGGTTTCAAACCCATCAATCATTCCTAGGTTTCATTCCAAGCATTCCCACACATAACCTATCACCATTATCAGTCCTAAACTCATATGCTCATCTTCTCCAAGAAATCAAAATCCTAAAGAACAAGCTTACAAATATAAACACTTATTTAAAACATCTAAAAACACACTTTTAAACACAAATTCAAACACAAATCATGAACCACCATGATCCCCCAACACCCCCCATGTAGCCGTGGGGTGTGGGTAATCAAAACCCACCAACCAAATTGATTTTGGTTGATTTGTTTGGTGTTCTAACATTATTTTAGCATGATTTAAACATGCAATTTCCCAATTAACACCAAAAACGAATTTGAGTGATCTTGGAAATTTTTGGAAAAATTTTGTTAATGCATGTTTGAAATAACCATGGATTAACACTCACCAAGTGATTTTAGAAGGTGGTCTAAGGTTAGATTTTATCAAAACTCAAGAAAAATGGTGGATTGTGGTGGTTTTGGGGGTGTAGCCGTCGGCTAGAGAGAGAGGGAGAGGGGTGTTTGATTTTTTTTTTGTGAAATGTTTTGTATGTGTTTGTGTTTGTCACATTTTGTGAAATGGGAGGGGCCAAAATGGTATTTTTGGATTTCTTTTGGCCTTAAGCAAAAACGACACTAAAACTTTGCGGGATCGACTCACTAGTCAATTTAGAAAATTTTACGGGTGTCGGGAATCACCCCAAACACTCCAAAATACTTTTTGGATGTTTTTAATATACCCGGAATGCAATAAAAACTCACCCGACTCGACTTAACACGAACCGAAAGTAAAATCCTCGAAAAATTACATTATCAATAAAACGTCAAAAATTATAAAAATTTGGGCATCCATCGGGATCGTATTCGTCATCGTCCTTCTTGAATCGTCAATCGTAAAAACTATAACCTCGAACATCGGCTTTAATCAAAATACATATATATATAGAAATTAAAATTTACTAAAAATTTCAAAAATTAGTGTAATTTAGGGTAACGTTAATGACCTCGGTTCTAGGGTGTCACAAGTAAGATCTAACAGGTTCTTCAAGAAGACTGGAAGAAAGATAATTGTTGATCCTAATGAGCCATTAGGATATGACAAGTCCAAAGTTGAATGTTATAACTATGGAAGGAATGGACACTTTGCAAGTGAATGCACTAGAGACAAAGCTGAGAGTAGCAGTCAAAAGTCCAAGAACAGCTATAGAACCAGTCCAAGAATAACTGAAAGCTTTCCAAAAGGAAACAGCAGGAGTCCTAAAGGAACCAAAGCATTGGTAACCGTAGATGGAGTGGTGAACTGGGCTGAAGATGAAGAAGAAGAAGAGCTTGGTTTAATGGCTCTCTCACATGAAGATACTGAGGTAAATCCTTGTTCTAAAGATTGTGTTCTTAAATTTAATAGCTTAAAAGTAGAACTAGAGGAAAAGTATCAAAAAGTCAACACATGCACTATAGAACTAAATGCTTTTAAACAGGGTGTTGCTAAGTTAGAAGAAAATATAGTTTTGTATAAAAAGGCTCAAGAAAAATATGAAGAGAAAATAAGAATTTTAACTCTTCAAATGAGGGAAAAAGATGTGGAAACTAAAGCCTTTGAAAGACAACTTTTGAAAGTGTCAGCAAAAAATAAAGCTTTAAAAGCCAGTATTTATAATGAAAGGGAAGTGATTAATCATTGGCAAAAGTCCTCTAAAGGACTGGGAAAACTGATTAATTCACAAATGGGGTATTATGATAAGTCAGGCCTAGGATATATTAAGAACCAACCTGGGATAACTTTAACTGACAAGGACTTATCAAAGGGGATTTTTGATACTTCTAGTGAGTCAGACAATACACCTGAGAATGATAGATATGCTGAAGGAATGAAGGCAGTTCCTCCACCACTATCAGGAATTTTCATGCCCGTAGTAATGATACAAGTATAGAGTTAGAAGAACCAAAGGTTAAAAATACCTCAAACTCTAGTACTTTGTCCCAAGATAAGACTGTTGCGACCAAGAACATTGTTTATCCACCTTTAATGAACAATTCTGTTTCTGAAGAATCTAAGACTAGTTCTGCTCCCAAGCAGGTAAAAACTCCTAGCAAGATATTGGAAAATGATGTAAAACATAATAAAACCAAGAGGGGTGGGTTAGGTTTTGAGAAATTTAAGTCAAAACAACCTTTTGGGTCTTCTTTGAGAAGAAAAAGATGTTATGTTCGTGGTAGTCTAAGTCACTTTATCAAAGATTGTACTTTGCATGAAGATAAAATTGTGAAACAAAAGGCTGCATAAAAGGTCATAAAAAGCATTAATGGGAAAAATGCACAGGTTAATAGGAATCAGAAACTTAAGAATGACAAACCTAAGTTTGATCACTCAAGGGTATAACCTATAATTTATTTAATTACCATGAAATTTAATTAATAAACTATACTATTAATTACATGACTTATGACTTTTAACCAGTAAGCTTTAGCTTATATTATTAGCTTATTAATCCAGCTTATTTCTAAATATGGAAACTTTCTATTTCAGGAAACTCACTATTTTTGGAAACTTTCTATTAATAGAAACTGATCTATCTTTCGAAACTAATCAATTTTTGGGAACTTTCTATTTTTAGAAACTTTCTATTTTTGGAAACTTTCTTTTTTTCAAAACTTTCTATTTTAGGAAACCTACTATTTTTAGAAAGTTACTTATTATTACACAACAAGTATAATAATACAAGAATACAAGATAATACTTAATCAGAATACATAAAATACATGATTAATACAATATAACATTTAACACAGTAAACAAGACAAGAACATATAAAACAAGCTAAGAACATGCTATAACCAGTAACGTACTCAGTAATCAGACAACTTATACATGTCCCTTTTCTATGTAGCATTAGTGAGTTCGGAGTAAGCATATTCATCCTTTTGTCTTTCCTCGTTCACTGGACACAAGGTACGGATTTTTCGTCCTTCAGTATGGACATTCTTTCCTTATTAGGATTCCCCGTTTGCAGCCAACTATTTTCCCAAGTATATGTTTGATTACTAATGTTAGTTTAAATGCCTAAGCCATATACATGCATGACCAGTGTCACCTAGTTATGGAGGTACCATAACCATAACACTTGAGGCACCAGTGTTATGACTTCCTCATGGCGGAGTGATTGCTCGTGGCGTCCCTTTTCAGTTTTGGCCATATATTTATATTATCATGTGGGGCGTATGGGTGCATCCTAGTTACATGTTTTACAGGATTTTCATGGTGAATGCGATGTGTGCCTTGCATCCTTCACAAGGAGTTGATCCCTCCTACACAGACTAATTAGTTAGAGGCAACCCCTCTAATTGCATGATGAGGTCTCCCCTCCAAGTATTCATGCACGGTGGAACCTCATGACCTATATGGCAGATGGGCTAATTAATACAGTTTTCATATAAAAACATAACTCTTTTCAAACTATAAAACCAGTTTCATGAACATGTTCTAGGTTATCTAGGACTTATACATTTCCGCTGCTTTTTGTCTTTTATGCTTATGTCATTTCATGCTATACTTGTATATCCGTTCACTGGGTGTTATGCTCAGTCGTTTTCCTTTCATGATCCCAAACGGCAGGTATTCAAGGGCGCTCGTAGACTTTAAGAGTATGTGCATATGGATTGAAAGCTATCTAGCCTTCATTATTTTATGCATTTTCCATACATTATGCTACGTTATTTCTTTGGACATTGTTTAGTCCTTTTCCATTTCAGTACTTATATTCATGTGTGTTGAGCTTATACTTGGACTACCAATGTTTGTTTCAGGTATTTCCATTCATGGTCATTTAATGTTTTTAGACATTTACCTTGCATGCTTTGATGAAACGCCATAATTACGCGTGATATTCCATTTACCAAAATGGGGTGTTACAATTATGGTATCAGAGCCAAGGCTTCGACATGTAGGCTCTTAAAACATGACATGTGATTAGTGGGTAATCACCATGGTCTTCCTAGAACTGACAGTTGTTTTCATGCATTTATTCATGTATCATTGTTGCATGAATTTTGACTAAGTAATGTGTAACACTCTCATTTTTCGTATCGGTACAGCGGAAGGGTCTTTCAGAGTGTTACGGGATAGCACAATAACTCCAATCATAGACAACACATAAAAATGGTTGTACAAGGTTTAACAAACATTCATTCGATAAAAAGTTTCAAAAGCGTACAACAGGTCCCAAATTATACAGGTCATTAAGTTTACAAAACACAGATCGAATGAACATTTTTAATATTATGTGGGCCATCAGAGTCGATCTCCATCCGGATTACCTTCAAGCACCTGAGATAAAAACATGCAAAAATCATATCAGCGAATGCCGAGTGAATTCATAGAGTCTAATAAAAACCGTTATATAAAACAATCATTTAAAATCAGAACACAAGTATAATATCGGAAGTAAGTCCTCATATTGCTAGTCAGGCAATATATATCAAGCATACATCTGAAACCGTCCATGAGACCGTAGTCTCTATATTACCATGATAGGTAATATATTCATCGTTAATAGCGTCGTATCATATCGTTTATTATTTATGTTTTATAGCATACGTTGTATAGGATTATTATTAGCCGCATGACATTGTTACCTTACTATGAAAACAGCGGGCCGCGAACCCGACAAACAATTTGCCCATCTAAGTTAGCGTGTCATCACAAAAATCACGCTATGAAAATCTTCTCATACATAAATTCGCTTACCAATCAGTGTGGTACGACGGGGATCAACCGTCAAGGCGCGAACTGGGGTGATCGTCCCCAAATAATACTATCAAATGCATAAGCGTCTACCAAAACCCGGTAGTTCACAATTCATGCTAATGGGACTTTAAGTGACATAACCTAACTACTAATAATCCTTTTAGTCTCGAATATAGGGTCATAGCATCATTCGGGTCCATATCATTAAGCATACAATCGGGACTACTTGTGTTCTATTTTTATAAAAATCTAGCATGTTATCTCCCTCGCGGGTTTACAAATCATTTTATAAAAACATTTAAAAGAGTGCGAGGCTATGAACTCACGTTGTTAATGAAAGGCGGATTATCGGCTACGGGCGTGCTTCGGTCACGGAAACCTATATAAATAATAATCGGTCTTAGACTCGGTCCAATGACTTTTATCAAAATAACAATATACATATGATGATTTTGTACATATGATGATGATCAAGTGGGTTTATACATCCTTGTTTACTCATTTTAGTGTTTACGTCTTGGTAACGTCTTACTAGTTCACTAGTTTTAACTATTTATCCATTTTAAGTCCATTAAGTCTTTTATAAGTTCTTTAACTTGTTTTACCCATTTTATTCTTATATGATCAGTATATATTGTTGGGTCAATTCAGTGCCTGATTTGTCCCTTGCACAGGATTTGGATGTAAAGTATCCTAAGTAGTGTTAGTCACTGAACTTACGTTTGTTATAAGTTCAGTGTGTCATTCTTTAGAGTTCTTTAGAGTCTACGAGATAGACTCGTCATTAGCTGAGGCGGATCTCAGTAAGTGTGCAAAGAATCAAGGATGATGGAGTTAGTAAGTGATGACATAATAGCTTACTAACTCCTCAAGACTATTACTGATTACAAGACCTGAAGATGTTAAGAAGACCTGAAGAAGTGTCTTATGTATTAGTGGGCACATGTCTTATTAGCAATGAAGACAAAGGTTCAAGAGGAAGGCTTACTTTGTCAAAGGTGCAAAAGATGAAGACAACAAAGTACAAGGTGGTTACTTGTACTTTAGTAAAGCTTCTCAAGGAAGCTTCACACTCCCACTATATATATGTGGTCCTTGTAATAGAATAGTCAATGATTCCCACCCACAGAAACAAACATGTAATACTTTAGTGGTTTAGGGTTTCATCCTCCCATTGTTGCATAAGCTTAGCTAGCTATGAACATGGGAGTTTAGTTTGTCATTCATCGCCCGGTTGTTGTTCCGCAAACAACCGGGCAAGTCATGTATATTTGTTGATTCATTATTAATAATATATACATACGATGAAAAGTACAAGCTTGTGTTATTAGTTAGTCAATTGGTTATTTGTGTACATTGTTCTTCATTGTTCTTCACAGATTCATTATGTGCACAAGATTCGTGGACCAACAATTGGTATCAGAGCGGGTTGGATTTTCTCTATCCAGATCCGTTCGTATGGCTGCTAATAACATTTTTTTTTGCATCGTCAATTTCATCAGTAGGTTCAAAAACTGCTATAACAGTAGCAGTTTGTTGAGGGGGAGATAAACACTGATATTGATTTATGCAACAAAACACCCACCAAACCTTATCCACGTACCAATAAAACACCCACCACCAACACTAATAATAATCTTTATCCCCTTCACAACCGTCACTTTCAATAAACAAACAAGTTACACTCACCTTTCGGATCTATACAAAACCATAAAGAACTCATAAACAAAAAACAGATCCTATTCACTCCATCTTCAACCTCTCAACAACAAATCATAAATACACCATCTTCAACATAAAAAACCCGGAAACAAAATCATCCCTCCTAATTATTCACACTAAATCTTGGTTCTATCTAAAAACCCACATCTCAAGAAAACCACAACACTCCGAAACCATCAAAATTATATCCAAACCGAAATCAACAACAGAAAATTAGATCGAATGTTGTCCTCCTGGTGGCCACGGGAATAGATCCAAATTTGATGTTCGTTTGTTGATATAATAAAAACAGGGGTTGATTTGTTTCGGGGATATCCAGATATTGGATTGATGAAATTAATTATTTTTGATGTGGGTTGCGTGTTTCATAGATCTGAAGAACTGAAGTTGGGTTTAGTTAGGATTGCTGGGGTTTTTACTCGATTCTCTTTGCGGGTCGGATTGATGAGTAGTTGCTGTTGATGGTGAATCAAAGCAAAGTGAGATGTCATGTTGATGTTAAAGTGGGTAACGAAAAGATGTGATTTTCAATAACGATATATGATAAGTTTGTTTTATCAGTATTGATGTCGCTGCGTCAATCCCATGCCAGCAACACCGAAGCTGCTAGTTAGTGAACCGCTGGAAGACTCACAAGAAACCTGCTGGATTAGGTGATAAAATTCAGTCAAAGACTGATTCGTGGGCAACTGATGAAACATCAGCCCATGAATGAGAAGTGTCGGGTATACTTCGAAAAGCTGATAAGATGTAGTGGTGTTTGTGTCAGGCTTCAAAGAAGCTGATAAATTGTTTTTGGTGGAGTCAGTGTAGTTGTTAAGCTTTTAAGAAAAGCTGGAAAAAAAAAAAACGAGAGAAGTAGTTGCTGAAAGCCTGAAAAGATGGACAACAATATTTGGTCGATGACCCTCCTGTCGAACCAGCTAAATCCACTGGTCACACTCCAGTCGTTGAGTACCAGTAAGCTGAAGTCAAGATTATGACCAAGTCATACCCAGCCTCTAAGCTTCTAGCCGCTGACTCTAATCACTCAGGCACCGATCCAAGTCGCTGGTCAAAATGGTCGCTGAGTCGAACCATGCCTATGGAACAGGTCGCTGAATCTATCAGTGGTCGATGTGTGTTGCTATGTTAAAAATGTGAAGCTGATAAAAAATCATCAGCGAGGGGGTGTATTAATTTTGTGGTGATGTTTGATCAGCTAAAAAGTAGCTGAGTTGATGAAGATGGTTTGCAGGGATGGCTGTTGATATATATAAAAAAAGGGGCAGCGGTTGACTGTGCAAAGAAGACAGGGAAGATGAAGTGAAAATATTGAATTTGTATGGCTTTCAAGAAAAGCTGAAGAAAAGGATGTGAGGTATTTGGGGTACTCGTAGCTGATGAATATAAATGGAGTTGGTTGGTGTGACAAATGAAAATGGTTTTGACCATTTAAGAATGGCTGATGTTTTTTTAATTAAAAAAAACAAGTCAGTAAACCTGAACCCCCAGCTCTTTGAATATTTCGAACCCTCAGCTGTTGAACTCACACCCCCAGGGTCGCTGAACCCCAGGTCGCTGAACCCCTCAAGTCAGTGAACCCTGAGCAAAGAATGCTGAACCCCCCAGGCGGTTGTGATCCCTGTCGCTATGTATGAACCCCCCACCAGCGAACTCTCTTGGTCATTGAACCCCTGTTCCCATGGCAACGAACCTGCCACCAGAGGTCAACGAACCCTGTCTCTGGACTCAACCTTCTTCAGCAGCTGAACCCCCAGCTGAATGAACCCCCTGGTCAGCGAATCTGGTCAACAGTACCTGTCAACAGAGATCGCTGAAACCCCCAGATCGATGAACTCCCAGGTGAACACCAAGGTCGCTGAACCTTTCTATAGCTGTGATCTTTCCAGCAACACCAAAACCCTGTCAACAGCGAACCCCTGTCAACAGCGAACCCCTGTCAAAAGATGCTGCTAAAGCTGCATATTTTGAGGGGGAGAGAACCACGGACATACACACCGCTGTGATATTGATGCCGCTGTGATCCACATGAAACTGTGATATACCCACCCAAACCATACACAAACACAAACCAAAAAAAAAAAAAAAAAAAAAAAAAAAAAAAAAAAATTAACAGGGATTCGCTGGCAAGATGACCAGCTGATCAACATGCTATCTTCAGAGCCTTCAGCTGTTGAAGGACTTGGTCACTCAGGATTATTTTTTTTCTCACACCAAGACAAAGAAAGAAGATATGTTCACAGTCCCCCCTCCCCACCCCAGCAGTTGTCACCCTCCCCTACCCCGCTGTAACCACAGCCACAGAGTTTTTGAGAGACCAGGTTGTGTTACAGGGGTTTGATGAAACATTTATTATACAGGGGTTTGATAACATCAGGTGGTTGATAGGAGATGAAATTCAGGGGGAGTTGTATTTCAGGCGAGATGAAGACCATCACGCTATGCTTGTGTACTAGTATGTAGCCGGTCAAAACTTGCTTGGTTCCCTAGCAAATTTTGAGGGGGAGAGAAGCGAGGACAGAGGTAAACTTGTGTTTATGTGAAGAAACACCAAGTTTACTCAAGCTACATACATACTATCATACACAACACATAACCTTCAGGGACTTAGAATGTTTACATTTGGCTGATTGAGCAAAGTCACTGAAGATGGGTTGCTGAACAAGTTGCATTGTCTGATCTTCTATGGTTGCTGCGTCAACCATTGACCACACTTCTCTGATTGAAGGTAAATGAACTCGTGATCTACATTGATATAATATGCTACTTTAATATATGCTAGGGTGAAGCATATGGTCTTTATGGCAAAGCATATAATATACTTCACTGATGACCTAAGGTGAAGTTACCTTTATGAGTTCTATATAAGCATCAGGGAATTGGTTCAAGTGTTTCTCAAAGTACAAGATCAGACATTGCAGTTCAGTAACAACTACAACAGGTACAAGACGATACAAGTTAGCGGATGACTTGAACTAGTAAAGCTAGTTATTCTTGGTATTCATTGTTGTAATATAGTAGGTAAGAAGAAGCCTTTATGCTCACTTACTGCTATTTAACTTAGGCTACTTTTCTATCCAAATAGGGGGAGATTGTTGGGTCAATTCAGTGCCTGATTTGTCCCTTGCACAGGATTTGGATGTAAAGTATCCTAAGTAGTGTTAGTCACTGAACTTACGTTTGTTATAAGTTCAGTGTGTCATTCTTTAGAGTTCTTTAGAGTCTACGAGATAGACTCGTCATTAGCTGAGGCGGATCTCAGTAAGTGTGCAAAGAATCAAGGATGATGGAGTTAGTAAGTGATGACATAATAGCTTACTAACTCCTCAAGACTATTACTGATTACAAGACCTGAAGATGTTAAGAAGACCTGAAGAAGTGTCTTATGTATTAGTGGGCACATGTCTTATTAGCAATGAAGACAAAGGTTCAAGAGGAAGGCTTACTTTGTCAAAGGTGCAAAAGATGAAGACAACAAAGTACAAGGTGGTTACTTGTACTTTAGTAAAGCTTCTCAAGGAAGCTTCACACTCCCACTATATATATGTGGTCCTTGTAATAGAATAGTCAATGATTCCCACCCACAGAAACAAACATGTAATACTTTAGTGGTTTAGGGTTTCATCCTCCCATTGTTGCATAAGATTAGCTAGCTATGAACATGGGAGTTTAGTTTGTCATTCATCGCCCGGTTGTTGTTCCGCAAACAACCGGGCAAGTCATGTATATTTGTTGATTCATTATTAATAATATATACATACGATGAAAAGTACAAGCTTGTGTTATTAGTTAGTCAATTGGTTATTTGTGTACATTGTTCTTCATTGTTCTTCACAGATTCATTATGTGCACAAGATTCGTGGACCAACATATATACTTTTCATGTTGGGCCCAAAGGGGTTAAGCCCAATAAGCTCTATTTACAAGTTTTTATCTTATTAAGTCCAATTATTAGTCCAATATGTTTAGTTAGCTCGTAAATGTCCGTAATTCTTATAGTTCGGGTTTTATCGGTTTTTACTTGTCTTAGTTATCTATACATCAGTATATGACTTTTATAAACTTTACATTAGACGGGTTTGGTCGTCTAAGTTTTATTTGGCGAAAAACGTTAATTTTACGGCGAAAGCCGAAAAAGTCGTAAAAATCAAGTTTATAGTTTTTATTACTTATAAATATTATTTTACCATCATTTATATAATTTACCCATTTAATTAACCTTTTATACATTTATATAAATAAGTTTTATAAGTTAGTGGGTTTATATTTTTACATTTTATACATTATAATGTGAGTGCTTATATAATAATAATAAACATTATTTCCAAAAATCTGATTTTTAACTTCATGTTCACCATTTTTAACATATCTAGAGTTCTACAATGACTTAGAAGCTCATTTTTGGATGACATGTTCTTCATAATATGTGCTACATATAACTTAGTTATAGCTACTGTCCATTTTGAGTTTAACTTGCCTTAACAGTCCCTATAAAACTGCTCATTCAGATTCCACCACCTAACTTGTTTTGATCATATCTCACTCAATATTTTGATTCCATTGCATGGCCAACTCTCACATGTGTATAACATCATCTAGTTACTGTAAATGGATTAAACCATGCAATTTTATCAGTTCATCTTTTAGTTATCTACTGTTTTTATACAACCAACTAAATAATCAAGATTTTAGCTTCATTTCTTATAGTTATCATCATTTTTAAGCATATTTATCAACACTTGATCCCCACACAACATTTTTATCATCATATATACATCATATACATATACAAAATGAAAGAAAATACATTTGTTCTTTACAAAATAACAAGAGAAAAATGGAGAGGATGATCTTCTTTACCAATCCAAGTGGATTTCTTGTTTTAGGAAGACAAGAACTTGATGAACACAACAAGTATCTCCAAGACCATCAAATATCAAGAACATAGGTTGGAAAATCAGCCCTAGGACACAAGCAAATCACCTCCAAATATGTTAATATGGCCACCAAATGATCAAGGCTTCAAGAGAACACCTTAATAGGACTAGTAAACATGTGGTTTATGGCTAGAAAAGATCAAAGATGATGTTTGTTGGCTTATTTGGGACGGCACAAGGGTGAGAGTTGAGAGAGTTTGATGTTGGTTTTGCATGTGAGAAAGATGGAAATGAAAAACAAGTTGCTAGTTTGGTGGTTAAGTGGAATGGTTAGCTTGAAAGGTAAGCTTAGGCTTACACTTGGAAGGTGTAAGCTAAACTTGATGCCACCTTGTGTTGTGGTGTCAAGTTAGCCGTCCATATCATGCTAGTGGGGTGGGACAATGGGTTTTGTCCCATCTCACTAGTTTACGGGTATTTCTCGATTCTAGTTTTCTCGATTTGCGTGCACTCGGGTCGTTTTACGAAAAATGTTTTTATAAATTATGAACCAACGTCACAAAACGAATCCAATAAAAATTGTCTCATCAAAAACGGAGTTCAAAAACGTAAATACGTAATCCTAAGGTTTCCGGTTTAATCGTAAAAGACGCCAAATTATGCACGTAAGCCCAAATTTAAATCCGTAAATTATGAGTTCGTCAACCAACACAAAAATAAGTTTCAAAATATTATACGAGAAAATATTTTACTACCTGAAAATGTTAGATTGTCACAGCTTTTCCTCCTAAAAGGGATCAACGTCCTCGTGATCCATTTCATTTGGATGTCCGTTTCTTATTGAAATCGAAGAGGTGCGGATATTTCTTCCACATTTCATCCTCTCGTTCCCAAGTATACTCCGGTCCATGCTTTGAATTCCATCGGATCTTGACAATAGGTATCCGACTTTGTTTCAGTTGCTTTACCTCACGGTCCATAACTTCTACGGGCTCTTCGATAAAATGCAACTTCCCATCTATTCGAACCTTACCTAACGGAATTTTCTCATCACTCACTGCTAGACATTTCTTTAGATTAGATACATGGAATGTGTTATGAACACCATGAAGTTCTGGGGGTAACTCTAGTTTGTAAGCCACCGGACCTACTCTAGATAAAATCTTAAAGGGTCCAATATAACGGGGATTCAATTTTCCTAGTTTTCCAAATCTTATAACGCCTTTCCATGGCGATACTTTCAACATTACTCGGTCACCCACTTCAAACTCCATTGGCTTCTGCCGCACATCCGCGTAACTTTTCTGTCTACTACGAGTAGTCAACAACCTCTTCTTAATCTTAACTATCATCTCCGTAGTCTCCCGGATCAATTCCGGTCCCGTGAGCTGGGTATCCCCAACTTCAGTCCAACATACAGGAGATCTACACTTCCTACCATACAAAGCTTCAAACGGTGCAGCCTTAATACTAGAATGGTAACTATTGTTATACGAAAACTCTGCTAACGACAAATGTTTATCCCAATTCTTACCAAAGTCTAACACACAAGCTCTCAACATATCTTCCAGTGTTTGTATCGTCCTTTCACTCTGCCCATCAGTCTGGGGGTGATAAGCAGTGCTCATGTCGAGATTCGTTCCCAAAGATCTTTGGAGAGATTTCCAAAAATTTGATGCGAATCTAGGATCTCGATCTGAAATGATCGATACAGGCACTCCATGCTTGCATACAACATTATCAAGGTATATTCGAGTCAGCTTCTCTAGTGAGAACTGCTCCTTAACCGGAATGAAGTATGCTGATTTGGTCAGTCTATCGACAATAACCCAAATCGAATTGTTTCCAGATGATGTTCTAGGAAGCTTGGTGATAAAGTCCATCGTAATTCGCTCCCACTTCCATTCAGGAATCTTTGGTTGTTGAAGTAGTCCTGATGGCTTTTGATGTTCAGCTTTGACTCTAGCACAAGTCAAGCATTGAAGAACATACATAGCTATGTTAGCTTTCATATTCGGCCACCAGCACAACTTCTTCAAATCATGGTACATCTTATCAGATCCCGGATGAATGGAATACTTAGATTTATGGGATTCTAACATAATCAAATCTCTTAAGCCTCCAAACTTAGGTATCCACATACGACCTCTTAAGCATTTCACTCCATCAGCTCTAACCTCTAAAGGATCTCCTTCTCCTCGGAACCCTTCATTAACAAAATTCTCCTTCTTACAAGCTTCTATTTGCGCATTTCTAATTTGCTCAGGCAAATTATTGTGCACGGTCAAGACTAGAGAACGCACCCTGATAGGCTCTCTATCTTTCCTACTCAACGCATCAGCAGCAACATTGGCTTTTCCTGGGTGATATTTTATATCACAATCATAATCACTTAACAACTCTATCCATCTTCGTTGCCTCATGTTCAATTCCTTCTGGTCGAGAATATACTGTAGGCTTTTGTGATTGGTGAATACCGTACACTTGGTGCCATACAGATAATGTCTCTACAACCTAAGAGCAAAGACTACAGCTCCTAACTCAAGATCATGAGTAGTATAATTCTCCTCATTCTTCCTTAATTGCCTAGAAGCATAAGCTATCACTTTCTCTCTCTGCATCAAAACATCTCCATAACCTCTAAGAGATGCATCACAATACACTACAAAATCTTCACTCCCGTCGGGTAATGATAAGATTGGCGCACTACATAATTTTTGCTTCAATGTCTGAAATGCTCCATCTTCATCACTTCCCCAAACGAAAGGTTTATTCTTCTGAGTAAGCTTAGTCAAGGGTTTAGCTATCAAAGAAAATTCTTTAATGAATCGCCTATAATAGCCAGCCAATCCTAAGAACTGTCGCACTTCCGTTGGCGTTGTCGGTGCAGACCAATTCTTAATAGCTTCAACCTTTGCAGGATCAACATGAATTCCATCTCTTTTAATCACATGACCAAGAAATTGCACAGAATCTAACCAGAAATCACATTTCGAAAACTTAGCATACAACCTTTCATCCTTCAACAAATTCAAAACAATCCTCAAATGTTCTCTATGCTCATCTTCATTCTTAGAATAGATTAGAATATCTCCAATAAACACAATCACAAATTTATCCAAGTAGGGCTTGCACACTCGATTCATTAAAACCATGAAAACCGCAGGTGCGTTAGTTAACCCAAATGGCATTACTTGAAATTCATAGTGTCCATAACGAGTTCTAAATGTAGTTATAGGAATATCTTCTTCACGGACGCGAAGTTGGTGATATCCTGACCGCAAATATATCTTAGAATACACACTAGATCCTTGCAGTTGATCAAACAAATCATCAATCCTAGGTAAAGGATATCGATTCTTAATTGTCAACTTATTCAGTTCCCTATAATCAATGCACATACGAAAAGATCCATCCTTCTTCTTAACGAACAAGACTGGAGCTCCCCAAGGCGACGAGCTCGGTCGAATAAAACCTTTATCAGACAACTCCTTAAGTTGCTCAGATAACTCCTTTAATTCAGAAGGGGCTAATCGGTAAGGCGCACGTGCCACCGGTGCAGCACCAGGAATTAAATTGATTCGAAACTCTACTTGCCTTATCGATGGAAGTCTGGGTAAATCTTTAGGAAATACCTCAGGAAATTCACAAATAATAGGTACATCTTCCAATCGTTTCTCCCTAGACTCATTCTCGGTCACTTGAGCTAAGAATAACTCACAACCGTTCCTGATGTACTTTTGGACTTTAATACATGAAACGATTTTCAAACGGGATTCACCTCGACTACCATCAATTACTAACGTCCTATTCCTAAGAGGAATCTTAACCTTCTTCTCTCCACATAAAATAGTAGCATTATTCAACGACGACCAATCCATACCAATAATAATATCAAAACTACCTAATTCTATCAACATCAAATCAATCGGAAAGAAATGGTTCAAGAGATTTAGAGAGCATCCTTCTAATAGCTTATTAGTTTTCACTAATTTACCATCAGCCAATTCCACCTCGTAACTGGTACTTATCTCAACAGGTTCAATATCAATAAGGGCACTAAATTTAGTGGATACAAAGCTCCTATCGGCACCCGAATCGAATAAAGCAACATCATATTGATTGTTGAGTAAAAAGTATCGGTAACGACATTCGGATCCTCTTTCTTCACCTCAACTGTTCCAAGTTAGTAGATACCACCCTGGGGGTTTCTTCCAGGTACAATCGCTTTCAACTTGGGGCATTCCGATTTCCTATGACCTTCTTCATTACAGTTGAAGCAAATGGTTCCCTTCTTACACCTTTCAACCTTGTGTCCAAGCTTTCCGCAATTTCGGCACTTCCAGCAGTCGCCAGCATGCCTCTTGTTGCCACACTTAGGACATCTATCATCGTTGCGCGGTGCATTGTTGGTAAGAGCATTTGCATTCCCCTTTCTCTTGTTCTGACGGCGATTGAAATTCTTCCTATTATCACCTCTATCTACACGATCACCGTCTCCCTTTCTTTTCTCACCAACACGGGCTTCATCTTCCTTATCCTGAATTATTTGTCCAATGAGTTGGTAAGCCATTCGAACAGCATCATCAATGGTCAGTGGTTTCGATGATGTTACGTCCCCCCGGATATTCCTGGTCAACCCTTTCACATATTGCTCAATTCGGATCTCTTCGGGTTCAACCAATCGAGGACATAGCAAGGCCAACTCATGGAATCGATTCGTGTAACTATCAATGTCCACACCTTTCATTCTCAAATGAATCAACTCTTGTTCTAACCTAATGATCACACTACGAGGACAAAACTCCAAAGTCATCCACTTCTTAACTTCCGCCCAAGGAGTAGCATTAGCAGCATCAAGACCTATGAAAGCAATTCTCCCGTTCCACCAAGTCAACGCACGACCTTTAAGAGTAGCCATAGCAAAAGTTACCTTATCTTCCTCCTTACACTTACTAATCCTAAACACCGATTCAATCTTTTCAATCCACTGGCTTAGTCCTACAGCACCTTCAGTTCCATTAAAAGGTAGAGGTTCACACTTCATGAACGTCACATAAGTACAGCCACCAACTTCTGGTGCATTAGTTCCAAGTCCTCCTACATTTCCTCCAGCATTAGCATTCACATTATTAGCATTCACATTCACATTAGTACCGCCAATTCCACTACCGCCAGCTCCACTACCGCCAGCTCCACTACCGCCAGCTTCATTTCTAGCATTTGCCATAAATTCAGTCATAGATGCGGTAACTTGCTCCGTAATAATCCTACGTACATCATCCTCAGTCACAGCCTTCTTGGGCGGCATAGTTCTATAATTCCACAATTTCAAAGCATTAAGCATTCATCCAACAAAGGATTCATATAATATGGATCGAATTCATAATCAAGATACAAATAAGGCACAATATGGAATTCAAGACAAGATACATATTTCATTCGATCTGAAACAAAAGTATTGTCTTAGTACATCCCATATCAAAGTTCTAGCACTATATACACTCAAAATTCGTGCCAAGTCTATTACTAACAAGTCGGTTCAGTCAAAGCTACAAAAGCACAAAAGATATAAAGGTCACTACTAAACACAGACTGGTCTACTGAGAACCGCCAGATGGTCCATCATCCATCGACTTCTGGATCTTCGCCGGACGATCACTAGACACATCTTCAGCTGGGCGCTTACGGATTACTCCTCTTTCAACCATGTCGGCATAAAATCTACTGTTCCATCCCACGGATATATTCAACTCCTTTTTAGCTTTCTCACGTATCGCACGAGCCACACTCAACTGAATCTCCATAGAATTCACCTTTTTCTTCATGGCAGCATACTCAACACTTTCCAACACCGATAACCTCCTAAAAGCCTCATTCAAACCACGTTCTACATCGCTCAAATCCAAACTAAGCAATTCTCGCTCTTTCTCGCCAACCTTAGTCTTCGACTCCAAATAAGCAACCTGAGTCTGAACAACACCTAATCCAACCTCTGTCACACAACTCTTAACACGGGAAGCATCTAGATCACGTCTCAAGGCCCATGGTGCAAGACCATCAATATGAGTAGCCTCTCGAGTACTAGACGACTCTCCTATCTCACGTCTACGAGTAGCAATACCATCAGTACCGTCAGGTGCATCGTCATCCTCATCCTCCTCTGATTCAGAATCAGATTCAGACGATTCAAACATTTCATCCCTAGGTAACTCATCCTTAGAATCAGACAAATCAACTGGTGGGGGCAAAGGCTCGCCCTCTGGAACATCATACGGATAAATAAGCTCAGCTTCCTCATCGTCATCAACCTCAACATCTATACCTACATCCTCCTCGACATCCTCGTCGTCAATCTCGTCATCTAAATTATCTAATCCAATCTCATCATCATTCTCAATATCCACATTCTCAATATCATTCTCTACTAAGTCAACCTGAGGGGCAATCTGATCTCCTAGTCCTAACTCGGGCTCGGGATCCTCAAATGGTTCCTCCTCGTCATCAATATCATAATCTACTAAGTCTAAATAAGGATCATCTTCTATATTAGGTTTGGGAATAGCATGGTTTTCTACAGGAATATTAGGGTCAGCCATGACAATCTACATTTATATATATATATATCTCGTATTAGGATAACATACTAGTTAAACAATTACATAATGAAATCACAATATATACATATATATAAATTAAATTATATATATCAAAATATATATCTTCTCAATAGGGCTTGTTGGTAACGTCGGAGATCTCTGGCACCGTTATAGTCAAAAGATTTTTCAAATATTTTCTCAAATGTTCATTGTCAAAAGATTTTGAAAAGTTTTGTTCAAAACCTTGGTTTTTAAAATCTTTTGTTCTCTACAACGAGAGCTCTGGTACCAAACTGTAACACTCTCATTTTTCGTATCGGTACAGCGGAAGGGTCTTTCAGAGTGTTACGGGATAGCACAATAACTCCAATCATAGACAACACATAAAAATGGTTGTACAAGGTTTAACAAACATTCATTCGATAAAAAGTTTCAAAAGCGTACAACAGGTCCCAAATTATACAGGTCATTAAGTTTACAAAACACAGATCGAATGAACATTTTTAATATTATGTGGGCCATCAGAGTCGATCTCCATCCGGATTACCTTCAAGCACCTGAGATAAAAACATGCAAAAATCATATCAGCGAATGCCGAGTGAATTCATAGAGTTTAATAAAAACCGTTATATAAAACAATCATTTAAAATCAGAACACAAGTATAATATCGGAAGTAAGTCCTCATATTGCTAGTCAGGCAATATATATCAAGCATACATCTGAAACCGTCCATGAGACCGTAGTCTCTATATTACCATGATAGGTAATATATTCATCGTTAATAGCGTCGTATCATATCGTTTATTATTTATGTTTTATAGCATACGTTGTATAGGGTTATTATTAGCCGCATGACATTGTTACCTTACTATGAAAACAGCGGGCCGCGAACCCGACAAACAATTTGTCCATCTAAGTTAGCGTGTCGTCACAAAAATCACGCTATGGAAATCTTCTCATACATAAATTCGCTTACCAATCAGTGTGGTACGACGGGGATCAACCGTCAAGGCGCGAACTGGGGTGATCGTCCCCAAATAGTACTATCAAATGCATAAGCGTCTACCAAAACCCGGTAGTTCACAATTCATGCTAATGGGACTTTAAGTGACATAACCTAACTACTAATAATCCTTTTAGTCTCGAGTATAGGGTCATAGCATCATTCGGGTCCATATCATTAAGCATACAATCGGGACTACTTGTGTTCTATTTTTATAAAAATCTAGCATGTTATCTCCCTCGCGGGTTTACAAATCATTTTATAAAAACATTTAAAAGAGTGCGAGGCTATGAACTCACGTTGTTAATGAAAGACGGATTATCGGCTACGGGCGTGCTTCGGTCACGGAAACCTATATAAATAATAATCGGTCTTAGACTCGGTCCAATGACTTTTATCAAAATAACAATATACATATGATGATTTTGTACATATGATGATGATCAAGTGGGTTTATACATCCTTGTTTACTCATTTTAGTGTTTACGTCTTGGTAACGTCTTACTAGTTCACTAGTTTTAACTATTTATCCATTTTAAGTCCATTAAGTCTTTTATAAGTTCTTTAACTTGTTTTTACCCATTTTATTCTTATATGATCAGTATATATACTTTTCATGTTGGGCCCAAAGGGGTTAAGCCCAATAAGCTCTATTTACAAGTTTTTATCTTATTAAGTCCAATTATTAGTCCAATATGTTTAGTTAGCTCGTAAATGTCCGTAATTCTTATAGTTCGGGTTTTATCGGTTTTTACTTGTCTTAGTTATCTATACATCAGTATATGACTTTTATAAACTTTACATTAGATGGGTTTGGTCGTCTAAGTTTTATTTGGCGAAAAACGTTAATTTTACGGCGATAGCCGAAAAAGTCGTAAAAATCAAGTTTATAGTTTTTATTACTTATAAATATTATTTTACCATCATTTATATAATTTACCCATTTAATTAACCTTTTATACATTTATATAAATAAGTTTTATAAGTTAGTGGGTTTATATTTTTACATTTTATACATTATAATGTGAGTGCTTATATAATAATAATAAACATTATTTCCAAAAATCTGATTTTTAACTTCATGTTCACCATTTTTAACATATCTAGAGTTCTACAATGACTTAGAAGCTAATTTTTGGATGACATGTTCTTCATAATATGTGCTACATATAACTTAGTTATAGATACTGCCCGTTTTGAGTTTAACTTGCCTTAACAGTCCCTATAAAACTGCTCATTCAGATTACACCACCTAACTTGTTTTGATCATATCTCACTCAATATTTTGATTCCATTGCATGGCCAACTCTCACATGTGTATAACATCATCTAGTTACTGTAAATGGATTAAACCATGCAATTTTATCAGTTCACCTTTTAGTTATCTACTGTTTTTATACAACCAACTAAATAATCAAGATTTTAGCTTCATTTTTTATAGTTATCATCATTTTTAAGCATATTTATCAACACTTGATCCCCACACAACATTTTTATCATCATATATACATCATATACATATACAAAATGAAAGAAAATACATTTGTTCTTTATAAAATAACAAGAGAAAAATGGAGAGGATGATCTTCTTTACCAATCCAAGTGGATTTCTTGTTTTAGGAAGACAAGAACTTGATGAACACAACAAGTATCTCCAAGACCATCAAATATCAAGAACATAGGTTGGAAAATCAGCCCTAGGACACAAGCAAATCACCTCCAAAGATGTTAATATGGCCACCAAATGATCAAGGCTTCAAGAGAACACCTTAATAGGACTAGTAAACATGTGGTTTATGGCTAGAAAAGATCAAAGATGGTGTTTGTTGGCTTATTTGGGACGGCACAAGGGTGAGAGTTGAGAGAGTTTGATGTTGGTTTTGCATGTTAGAAAGATGGAAATGAAAAACAAGTTGCTAGTTTGGTGGTTAAGTGGAATGGTTAGCTTGAAAGGTAAGCTTAGGCTTACACTTGGAAGGTGTAAGCTAAACTTGATGCCACCTTGTGTTGTGGTGTCAAGTTAGCCGTCCATATCATGCTAGTGGGGTGGGACAATGGGTTTTGTCCCATCTCACTAGTTTACGGGTATTTCTCGATTCTAGTTTTCTCGATTTGCGTGCCCTCGGGTCGTTTTACGAAAAACGTTTTTATAAATTATGAATCAACGTCACAAAACGAATCCAATAAAAATTGTCTCATCAAAAACGGAGTTCAAAAACGTAAATACGTAATCCTAAGGTTTCCGGTTTAATCGTAAAAGACGCCAAATTATGCACGTAAGCCCAAATTTAAATCCGTAAATTGTGAGTTCGTCAACCAACACAAAAATAAGTTTCAAAATATTATACGAGAAAATATTTTACTACCTGAAAATGTTAGATTGTCACAGCTTTTCCTCCTAAAAGGGATCAACGTCCTCGTGATCCATTTCATTTGGATGTCCGTTTCTTATTGAAATCGAAGAGGTGCGGATATTTCTTCCACATTTCATCCTCTCGTTCCCAAGTATACTCCGGTCCATGCTTTGAATTCCATCGGATCTTGACAATAGGTATCCGACTTTGGTTTATCCCAAGCAACTTGCATTCTAACCTAGCCAACATGCATAGAGTTGGTAATGACAATTACCGTAACAACGCTAACAACTCCAACAGCAGCAGGGCCCTAACTTACTCATTTCTTATGTTAAATGCTTTATGATTCATGATTCTGACTCTTCAGCATCTACTACAAGGAACAATGGCAATGGAAGGGAGCAGGATTGCAGAGGTTCACAGCCCAACCGTACGGCTACATCTGGTATTACGTCTTACGATTTTCTGCATTGTCTTGTTTGTACCCATTAACCATGTCTCACGTATACTTTTCTGAACCGGCTCCCAGCCAGCAAGGGCACCTATTAGAGGGTATACTCACCCTCTCTACACTACGTGCAACCACAGGCACCCAGGGCCGTGTCGCCGTGATAGCGATGCTTGCTTCAAGTGTGGCCAGCCAGGCCATCGCATGAAGGACTGCCGTAAGGGTGAGATCGAGGGCACTTCTGGACATTCCGACTCCAAGCCACCTCCTACTACTAGACGGGTGTACACGACCTCACGTGATTAGGCCAACAAGTCAACAGGTACCATCACTGGAATCTTGTATATGTATGGTCAAGCTGCATGCGTTTTATTTGACACGGGTACTACTCATTCGGTCATATCTACTGTTTATGCCAAGAGTGTTAGGATATCCCCTATGCCATTAGAAAATGTCTTAAACATTTCCACGCCCATAAGAGACTCTGTACGCATAACACATGAGTACAAGGGTCTTCCCCTCGAGTTTGACGACAAAATTCGTCCGGTTGACGCACTTCCATTGGACATGTACGATTTTGACATGATAGGCATGGACTGGCTATCCAAACACCACACCACCATTGACTGCCATTCATATCGGGTCATCTTCGGTGATGTAAACGCATTAGAGTACATTCACAACGGTTTTATACCCGGAAGGTCTGTACAAATAATTTCAACCTTACAACCCGGAAGGTCTCTACGGATCGTAACCATTAATCTACATGACATAACAATTAATCATGAAATTTAATCTAAATTTATCCCACATGTAATTTAGGGTTTTAAAAAACAATTCCATTTTTTTTATAAAAATGGCCAAAAACCCTAATTATTAAAAAACAAAACCCTAATATTTCAAAAAACCTAAAAAATATGTAGTTTTAACTCAAAACAATTATTAGTTAAAAAACTTTAGATTTTCGATAACTATAACATGTTAAACCAGGCTCTGATACCACTGAAGGTTTATAAACATGATAACAATTGCATAAAACCCTAAACGAGATCAAAGCACACATAGCGAAAGCGATTTAACAAGATCATAATAATAACATAATTATAATTAATCGAATTAGGGCTACATACCTTTATCCTAGCGAAGATCCACAGATCACCAACGAATCACCAATTAGGGTTTATATCGAACACCACCAAGATATAGTCTAAAGAAAGACTATATTACGATCTTGTACACACGTAATACAACGAGCTAATCATGATTCTTTCACGTATAAATCAAGCTAAAATGATAGTATAAAATCTACCCAACAACCCTAGAGAGGGGCTAGGACTAGATTCTAAACTACAACCGAGCACCAAGAAAAACCCACACAAATGTGGGTTTGTGTTGCGATCGGCCAAGAGAGAGAGAAGAGGAGAGATTCAAGTTGTGTGGAATTATGAGGGGTAAGGGGATGTATTTATATGTCTAAAATACTTGTAGCCTAAACAAATAAAAGGCAAGTTTTGCCTTTCCCTTCTTGTACCCTAACCGACCATCGAACACCCCTCTATGGGGTGTTCCGGAATCTTCCGTCCTACTTCCTTTTTAATGCTCTTTCAATATATTATTTAACACTCGTTAACACTTAACTTTTAATTAATTAACGATCGTTAAAACAATATAGTTATATAGCTTGACTTAATTAAATAAATATATAAATACATTTATTAAATAAATTAATAAATACAATAAATATATTTATTAATTAAATTAACTCTTTACGTATTGAGTGCAATCCCGTAATCTCGAGTTTGATCCTATCACACGACTATTAAATATAAGTCCATAAATTATCAAAACAGGGGTAGGGGCCTTCTACTCCATATGTTATCTCTCATACTCACACCTCTTATACAACATATCGACCCAATACTAACTTGACCATCGAAGGTGGACCCCGGGACTCGGCCTTGGGCCCACTCCTAACCGGTTCTTCTTTGTCTACAGCATCACTTAGGACTCGGGAAGATGACGAACAACCCAGGAGAGTCGTTAGGACCGGCCCAGTCGAAGTTGTTGAGTATTTTTGGCCCTTCCTTTGAATAGACCAAAGAGGGTTTTATTGATTGTAGTGGTCTAGGAGTTGGGTTACAGTGATCAAGAACGAGCTTTATCCTTTTAGGAAGTGGTTCAACAGTTTTAGGTTCTTCTTTTTTGGTACCACTAGAGTTAATGTACTTGATTTTACTTTAATGCTGACCTCCTTCTTCCGCTAAGTTGTAGCACTGGACTCAGACTCAACTTTCAAAGGTTTACTCATTAGGGGGATTGAAGTTGATCCCTTTTCCTATAAGTAAAAAAAATGGAGATTGAAAAATGTCAGCAATATGAGTAAGTTTTGGAGGTTGACCTGAAGTCTGTGGACTCTTCTTACGGATCACTTGCAACATAATAATCTATAGAAAGTGATTTAATCAGTTTAACTTGTTCATCTACGTGTTTACTAATGTTTCGTTTTAGTACAAAAGAATATTATACGTTATAGGTAAGTCAACAAGCGAATTCCCATTAGAAAAGGTTAATAAAGTTTCAAAAACTTACCAAGACGTATAAATTCGCGGGAGTGATCTCGGGTCATTTTCGCCATGGAAATCCTGAATTTGAAACCTTTGTTTTGATTTGGACAATTAATATGAATGGTATTTAATTTTTTGGTTGGGCACATCACCACAAGTATATATTGTTTAATTTTAGGTTTCATCATGTGATGCTTTGGTTTTAATTTTTAAAGAAAAACATAAAGTGAGAAACTATCGCAATTTATATCATGAATCATATTGTGAAAACATAAAGTGTGAAAGATATTGTGAGTTACGAGCATCTATATCATGAGTAAATCAAGTAAAAGTTTTTTAGTATTGTCACTCTATTATTCCAAATATAGTTTGACAAACAATTGTGATCATGCAATTTTTATTATCTATTTTACTTTTACTAACGCATTTTATGGGTATTTTGCAATGAATTAGTGAAACAATTTACGAAGGGACATTTTTAGATAATGTATCAAAATTGGTCTTTAGGGCATGATTATGGAACTAATTTATGAAGGAAAGTTATTGTTTGTAATTAGTTGATTAAATCGCTTGTTTATGGTCCGCTTATAAGAAAGCCTTTATAAACGATTTTAAAAATCAATCTTCAAACTATCCCTTTCTATGTGGAAATTTAAAAAAGTGGACTCATATTTACAAAAAACGATTCAAGAGTGAAAAGTAAAAAAAAAAAAAGTTTAAAGGTTGTCGTTTGTTTATGAGTAACCTAATAACTAATACAATCGTTTTGGTTTTTAAGTATATGCATTTAATTTTATCATTTTTTATTATAAATATTGAGCATTTATTTTTACATAAAACATTTTAAGAATCACACACACCTACTATATATATATATATATATATATATATATATATATATATATATATATATATATATATATATATATATATATATATATATATATATATATACTACATTATAAAGGGTGTATCCCTTTGGTTGAAAGTTAAAAATGTTGAATGGTTGAAAAATGTGGGTCCCACTAATCTATATCTATACTACATTATAAAGGGTGTATCCCTTTGGTTGAAAGTTGAAAATGTTGAATAGTTAAAAAATATGGGTCCCACTAATCTATATCTATACTACATTATAAAGGGTGTATCCCTTTGGTTGAAAGTTGAAAATGTTGAATGGTTGAAAAATATGGGTCCCACTAATCTATATCTATACTACATTATAAAGGGTGTATCCCTTTGGTTGAAAGTTGAAAATGTTGAATGGTTGAAAAATATGGGTCCCACTAATCTATATCTATACTACATTATAAAGGGTGTATCCCTTTGGTTGAAAGTTGAAAATGTTGAATTGGTGAAAAATGTGGGTCCCACTAATATATATCTATACTACATTATAAAGGGTGTATCCCTTTGGTTGAAAGTTAAAAATGTTGAATGGTTGAAAAATGTGGGTCCCACTAATCTATATCTATACTACATTATAAAGGATGTATCCTTTTAGTTGAAAGTTGAAAATGTTGAATAGTTGAAAAATATGGGTCCCACTAATCTATATCTATACTACATTATAAAGGGTGTATCCCTTTGGTTGAAAGTTGAAAATGTTGAATGGTTGAAAAATGTGGGTCCCACTAATCTATATCTATACTACATTATAAAGGGTGTATCCCTTTGGTTGAAAGTTAAAAATGTTGAATGGTTGAAAAATGTGGGTCCCACTAATCTATATCTATACTACATTATAAAGGGTGTATCCCTTTGGTTGAAAGTTGAAAATGTTGAATGGTTGAAAAATGCGGGTCCCACTAATATATATCTATATCTATACTACATTATAAAGGGTGTATCCCTTTGGTTGAAAGTTGAAAATGTTGAATGGTTGAAAAATATGGGTCCCACTAATCTATATCTATACTGCATTATAAAGGGTGTATCCCTTCGGTTGAAAGTTGAAAATGTTGAATGGTTGAAAAATATGGGTCCCACTAATCTATATCTATACTACATTATAAAGGGTGTATCCCTTTGGTTGAAAGTTGAAAATGTTGAATGGTTGAAAAATGTGAGTCCCACTAATCTATATCTATACTACATTATAAAGGGTGTATCCTTTAGTTGAAAGTTGAAAATGTTGAATGTTGGAAAAATGTGTGTCCCACTAATGTATATTTATATTATATTATAAATGGTGTATCCCTTTGGTTGAAAGTTGAAAATGTTGAATGCTTGAAAATTGTGGGTCCCATTAAAAACTACTATATGCAAATCTTATTCATTAAAAAAGATATAAACTTTCGTTAATTAAACAAATGGCACCTTTTCATGCAATTGAAACATACATATAAGATATTTTGAATTATAACATGTTACAACGCTTTGAAATAAAAGTTTAATTTTTTGACGTTATATTTTGAACTTCACCGAAACACTTACCACAATATCGCATCGTGTTAATTATCTGTTGCTAGACAATTTCCGCCGCTATGCGCGGGTACTCGTCTAGTATATATTATATATATATTAATATTAATAGAAAAAGAAATTAAAGAAAAAAGGAAGGATAACAACAAATGTGCTTAGGATGCCAAAAGTTTGAGAGTAATTTTGGGAAACCACCCACATGCAAAACCCAAAACAGTTACTAGTACTATTTTTCAAAAAAAAAAAGATCTCTTAAAAAAAAACAAAAGAAAAACAAAAAACAAACAATAAAGAATCAATGGAAGACGCTGTTAAGAAACGAGCAAAAGCTTTCCACGGCCAACCAAGTTACGAGGTTGCGAATGCGACCGCTGAGGAAGAACAAAATGAGGTAATATAAACTTCATTTTGAGCTGTTTATGTGATTATTATTATGTTAAGTGGTTTAGGATCTTTGTTTAGAATACCTACTCATGGATGATTTAACTAGATTTTTTTACCTTTTTGTTTTTGAGTTTTGTTTTGAATGAGGTCTAAGACTTGAACAAATGGAGTGATTATGATTTTTGTTTTAGCTTATATTATAACGTAACTCTATTTCCGCTTATATAACATAAGCCTCAATTTTGTGGCTTATTTGGATACTTATGGGCTTATCTAAGTTTGCTATGATATAATAAACTTATATAAGCTTATAAGTCACCAATAAGCTTAAAAAATTAGGCTTTATGAAATATAAGCCTAATTATGGCTTGTTTTCGGCTTATATAACGTAAGCCCCAATTTCTTTTGCCTTTTTTTGAGACTTAGGGACTTATATAAGTTTATCATGATATAATAAACCTATATGAGCCCGTAAACCTCCAAATAAGCCACAAAATCAGTTTTCAAAACATAAATTAACTGCGTTTTTATACGATACAGTACACTACACATCGATCTCAAGTAAAGGTAGGATTTCTTCTGAAAACGTTATCCCAAACACCCCTTTACATATTTTTTACTTTAAAAACCTGTGAACGGGTAAGCTTCTCTTGTTAATGGTGATTTGTGCTCAACTGCTGGTTGAGTTTTATATGGCTGAGCTGTTTGTTCATATCTTATCGTTCTAATATCAGGATTATACTTTAGAGGGTATTTGGGAGGTTCCGATTTAGTTTTCTATGAAATTATCTGATTACTGCGTTTATGATAATCAGAAAACAAAAAACTTTGAAAAAACAGATTACCCGCGTTGTCTTTCTGAGTTTTTAAAAAGTATGTTGACGTTAGCCTTCAAGAACCTCTTTTGAAAACTTTTATTATCTGTCTGTTTAGAAAAGGTATGTCGACACTAGGCACTAGCTTTTGGGAACCCATAATCTGTTTTCAAAACGTAGATAATCTGCATTATCTCACCAATATACCTAGTTTCGAAATAGTAGGTCGACACTAGCTCATCATCTGTAAACGAGTCGCATTTGCAGAACAGCGTTTATTCATCAGATGTTGGTCAAACTAATATTCTAATATTCTAATATTGGAAGTGAGTGTAAAAAAATATCATATCCAAACTATTATTCTAATCATGATTCTTGTAGATACGAGGCAAAGGTTTTGATGGTCAACCAAGTGACGCTTTTCGCTTAGATGTGGAGGATCATGATTTGGAGGTTAATCCGCTGCGGAAGCTGAAACGGAAGGCCTGTTTCGGATTTGATGGTATGATGAGAATTATGTATATATTGATATGAGTGTTCAATGCTAGGTTGCCGTTATTTGTGTGTTGCTAATGGTAGTTCTTAGTTGCTGCATCGGTTAAACGTATTTGTTGTTCAATTGCAGATGATGAATTGGTGGATGATAAGGCGGATGCTGAAAATAATAAACACAATGAGGTAATACCAGTTTCTGTTAGTCGTGCATTTTGGATAATGTTCCTTATTATTATGTTTAGATTTAGGGATTTTGGCAATGATTTTTGTTATGGGGGAGTATATTTCCTTTTAAGTTGATGTTTTCCCTTATTTGTTGCTTATCTAGTTCCGTCTAATTAGGTTTTATCATTATATGCTTGTGTATCATGTTACATTCCTACAGCTTTTATGTTAGTGGTTTAGGATCATAGGATTTATGTTTGAAATACGGATGGATTACAGTGAAACTAGTAGGTTTTTACTTTTTGTTTCGAGTTTTGAATGAGCCAACAAATGCTGACTAATGGGGTGTTGTTTAAACTTATTAGCAGGCTTATAAAGCCCGTTTAATTTTTGGCTTTATAATTCAAACCCCCCGGTTTTTCAGCTCATTTCGAGACTTATGAGCTTATATAAGTTTATCATATCATAATAAACTTATATAAGCCCACAAGTCTCAAAATAAGCCGGAAAATTGGGGCTTATGAAATATAAGCCGAAAAACAAATAAGCTAATAAGCCAAGTATAAGCTTAAAAAAACACCCTAAGAGTTGAAATGGGGTTATTATGATTTTGATTGCCCAGCTATTAAGTTCAAAATAGTCGTATTTGGAGGTGCGTATAGAAGCTGTGTTATAAACCACTCAAGAGTAAAGACGCTCTGTTATGAAATGGTAAAACAAGCCAAGCCAATTTTCTTAAAAAACATTTCTGTTGTTTTATAATTTTATTTAATACACGTAACACAAGCGATAAGTAAAAAAATCAAGCGATAATGCCTTATGAATGTTAAAAGAGGTATTTGATTATTCTGATGTTTATGGTCGTATCTGTTTATTAATGAGTAATTGAGATTTAGGTCAGATAGGACTCACATATTAACATACTACTGTATTAGAAGAAGCCCCTTATGCATAAATAGAATTCCACTTTTACTATTAGGTCCACTATACATGTTGCACCTACAAGCGGTTGATGCGTGCATGGGACATGCACATCATTCTGCAACGGTAATGGCAATGCATTGGGGTGGCCGATGCAATAAAGTCTTGCACACCTCGCCTCGCGCCTCAGGCTCTCTTGATGCACTCTTTCTGAAATAGTTGCAAAACTGTTTCATTGATCTGATGCTCTGTTCAAAGACGCTATACTTATGAATTGTTTCTTTTTGAGCATATACTAAAGGAACATTCGGTTGGGGAGGAGGTAAAATGGGCCCTCTCGCAACTCAGACTGAAAGTTGGACAATCCATATTGTTAGAATATTTTTTGAATCGATTGACTAAATTAAGTTTACTTTTTTATTATTACCTGTATTAGTGTCCAAGTCACCAAAGCTAACTTCTAATAGGAGATTAATGGTTTACGTTATTATCTTTGCAGGAATCTTTAGTGTCTGTCCAACAAGAAGCTGAAGTGGAACCTGTGGATATAATCAGCAACCTTCCTGCGAACGTAATAGACGAGATACTTGGTTTTGCATCGTTAAAAGACGCGGTTAGGACAAGTGTACTCTCAAAAAGCTGGAGGTACAATTGGGTTGGAGTTCCCAAGCTAATGTTTGATTGGAAAGATTTGCCTGATAATTATGGACTTCTCGACACTGCACACCAAGTTCTGTTAAGGCACCAAGGTCCCGTCCGTGAGTTCGGTCTTGCATTGAAGAATTCGGGTGAAATGAGTGATGGACTTGACAGAATTATATCTCACTTGGTGAGCAACAGCAGTGACACGCTCAAGAAACTTATCATCAAAGCATTAATTACATCCGAAAAATATGATTCCGACACCCCTTTGTATGAGCTACCTTCTTGTGTCTTCTCATTGCACCAATTAACGGAACTTTATGCAAAGGACTGCGCTCTTAAGTATAATCAACCATCCAGTGGCTTTCGAAGCCTTAAAAAGTTATACCTGGAGAGTAACAACATGATTACTATCTCTAAACAAGGCCTTCTTCGATTTTTTTCTAATTGTCCATGTCTTAAAGAACTGGAACTGGTAAGTGCATACTCTGGCCCAATTCAATTATCCATGTTACTGTATTATAGTTTGTCCAAAAAAAGTGTCCGCTTTCTTCAATTTAGAGATACAACTCTCTAGTTTTCCCGTTTTATCCTAATTAAATCTTTCAAGATTTGAAAACCGTTTGTTTTATTTATTGTGTATGAGGGTGAAATTGCTATGTTGCTGAATAAAACCATCCTTATGTGTTTGTGGACAGTTTAATGTACCTAACTTATCTAAATATTGTAACTGCTGCAGGTCTTAGGTGATGAAGGTATGGATGAAGCAATAACCATTACTGAGATATGCAAGTATCTACCTATGATTGAGCACCTGAATTTCTATCGTTGGACCGTTGAGGTAAATATTCACTACATATGTTATTGATTAAAACATGGGATAAATATTTGGTTCTTAATCTGTATTTTGGTTATGCTTTAAGAGTTCGGCTCAATATAATGTACGCCAGAAGCTTCCAATTGGATTACCTCATCTGAAATCAGTTTGTTTGAAGATGATGAATCTATTTGATGATTATGGGTTGAAGTTTATTGGTCTTGTCATGAGAAACGCCCCGAGTTTGGAAAAAATCAAGATACAGGTATATTCTTATGTCATTCTTGTTTCTTATCATGCGCCTGTACCAAAATACACTAATTTAAGAAATGGCAACACTTTTCTGTAGCTTATTGACGATCAGTATCATGAAGATGATGTAAAGTTGGTTACACTAGAAGACTGTGGTGACCTTTGGTTAGATCATTTAAAAGAAGTGGAGATTGTTCATTTTGATAACATCCAAGGTGAAATGGAGTTCGTGAAGCTTATATTGGCAAAATCACCCGTGCTTGAGAAACTGATGGTAGCGGTTCATGAGTATATGCATGAAGACGAGGCGTTAGAGATATCAAAAACTCTTGAAAACTCGCCGCGTGCATCTCAGCTGGCAAAAATCATGCTTGATAGACGTCATAGGTTGTATGATTTTGGAGACGAGTGAGTGCTATGGGTTAAATCAGACCAGTGAGTTTCTTTTAGTGATAATAATAATTTACAAACGCTGAGTGGCTCCCATTCTGGCGGGATTGGGCAGCGTTGTTGAACTAAGGTTGAGTTGCAAGTTTAAATATCTGAACAATGTTTGGTTAATACACAAGAGAGTGTCTGATGCTAATATTAGTGATGCAACTGCAGTGTTTTCATTTGGCTGTGGCAAAAATAGGGTCTAGTGCAATTTATCATGCTTTTTTCTTAGAGTCATGAGTCAAGAGATGTGAAATGCCTGCGTATAAGTTTTCTTTGTTTCAGCTACTAGCTTGTGGTGCAGTGCTGCTAGTACAAATAAGAATGGATCATTTGTTCGTAATTTTCTTAAATAGCTATACACTTTTTCAAATATTATCTATACTAGGTGTACTGAATTCATAACATCTATGTACATGTGGAAAATCTTCGCCAGTACCCGTTTTTGTCAGTTCTTTATAAGTTTTTATCCGTTTTGTCTGTTTCCGTACGTTTACCACGGTTTTCATATGTTCTCGTCATTTTTTTACATTCACGTCAGTTTTGTACGTTCTGTTAGTTTGTATAAGTTTTCGGCCGTTTTAATACGTTTGTCGTCCGTTTGCGTCAACTTTTATACGTTTTCCTCGGTTTTCATACGTTTCGGCTGTTATTATACGTTTTGTCATTTCTTATACGTTTTCGTAAGGTTTTAGACGCTTTTGTCTGTTTTATACGTTTGTGTCCATTTCATACGTTTTCGTCAGTTTTTATATATACATTTTTGTCCGTTTTAATCAGTTTCGTCTATTTACATACGTCTTCCTCAGTTTTTATACGTTTCCGACCCTCGATTTTTAAGAAGATAAAAACCATAAGCTACATCTTTATATTGTTAAGTGTATCACATAAAGATTGTATATGATACGCATTTTCTTGTATCGCTTTTGGGCAAATTTTAGGGTGCGTTTAGTTAGAGGAAAAACACCCTGTTTTTTATAAAATGTTTTTTATAAAATGTTTTGTAGAAAATAAGGAAAACAAAAATTGCGTTCAAATTAGCGTTTTTCAAAAAAAAAATCTCTAGAAAACACAAAATTCATATTTTGCTATTTTATACACAAAACAAGAAAATAACTTTTATTTGTTTTTCATGTTTTCCTGTAACACATCAAATTTTATTTTTATCTTATTTTCTTAACAGAACTCAACCAAACCCTAACACCCATTCACCACCATAACGGAAATGTTTTTTTTTTTTTCGTCTTTTTATGTTTTCGTCGGTATTTTCCGTTTTCGTCAGGATTTTTACGTTTACGATTTGTTATATTATCGTCAGTATATTAAGTTTTCAAAGGTATTTTTACGTTTTAGTCGGTATCTTTACGCGTTTGTCGGTATTTTTATGTTTTCGTCAGTTTTTTACGTTTTAGTCAGTATTTTACGATTTTGTCAGTGTTTTAACATTTTCGGCAGCACTTTTACGTTTTCGTCAGTATGCTTACTGTTTTTTTACGTTTTTAGCCAGCATCTTTACGATTTTGTCAGTATTTTAATGTTTTTGTCAGTATGCTTACGTTTTCGTCAGTATTTTTACGTTTCCATCAGTACTTTTACGTTTTTGTTAGTATGCTTACGTTTTCAGTATTTTTATGTTTTCGTCAATTTTGTACGTTTTTAGTCAATATCTTTACGATTTTGTCAGTATTTTAACGTTTTCGTCAAGATTTTTACGTTTTTGTCAGTATGCTTACGTCTTTCTCAATATTTTTATATTTTCGGCAGGTTTTTTACGTTTTAGTCAATATCTTTACGATTTTGTCAGTATTTTTATGTTTTTTTCAGTATTATTACCTTTTCGTCAGTTTTTTACGCTTGAGTCAGTATCTTTACGATTTTGTCAGTATTTTAACGTTTCCTTCAGTATTTTTACGTTTTCGCCAGTGCTTTTACGTCTTGGTTAGTATATTTACATTTTTGACAGTATTTTTACGTTTTCGTCAGTGTTTTTACGAACACGTGAAAATGTTGTCCAAAACGTAAAAATACCTAACGAAAAAGTAAAAAAAAATCGTACGAAATATAAAAAACTGACAAAAACGTAATAAATCGAACGAAAACGTAAAAAAACGACAAAAATATAAAAATACTGACGAGACATAAAAAATGACAAAAGATAAAAATACTGACGAAAACGCAATACATCGAATAAAGACATAAAAACTGACAAAAATGTAAAAATACTTACGAAAACATAAAAAAGCTGACAAAAGATAAAAATAATGACGAAAACATAATAAATCGAACAAAAACGTAAAAACTGATAAAAGCTTATAAATACTGATGAAAACGTAAAAAAGCTGACAAAAGATATAAGTACTGACGAAAACGTAATAAATCGACCGATAATGTAAAAACCGACAAAAACATAAAAAAAATTGGCGAAAAAGTAAAAAAACTTACAAAAGATAAAAATACTGATGAAAACGTAAAAATGAGACGAAAACGTATAAAAACTGACGAAAACGTAAAGTATTTTTAGAGATGAATTTATTATGTTTTTGTTGAATCGTAGTCGTTTGAATATTTTTTACATTTTTGTTGATGTTAAAATTTAATTTTTAAATATTTTATTTTCTCGTTTTTTTCAATTTTGTTGATGTTAAATTTTACTTTTAATTTACTTTTCGTATTAATCTTTTTTTATGTTTATTATTTATTTGGTTTTTAATGATAAATGTTTTCGTGTTTTGAAAATATTTTTATAATACTAAAAAATATATAAAAATGAAGATAGAAAACAAGAACATTTGAGCATGTTTTCTAATTCTTGAAAAATGGAAAACACAAATACATGTTTTTCTAATTAAACACGTTTTTAAAATTTTCAAGTGTTTTCCGAAAATAGAAATCTCTTCTCTTTTTCTATAAAACAAAAAGTAAAAGATAAAGGAAAATATTTTCCATCTAAACACACCCTAATTTCTAGCATTTCGTTTTTATAGCTCGAAAGGTGGTGATAGTTTATACTACGTAACATTTTGTTTTATAGCTCGAAAAAATTGATAGTTTCTAAAAAGTTAAGTGAAATCTCTGCGTTGTACTTGTACGTTCTAATTCAAATGACAATAAGCAAAGGAAACATTGAAAGGAACTCTTAAATCATGTCGAAAAAGTCACAAAACATAGTCAAGATGCAAATTAAAATCATATCGCAACACAAGAATTGAACATGTATCGATCCTCAATGCCTCGATCTTCTTAATTAATTGATCCCTATGTTTTGAACTTGATTCTTGTAAATCTTACATAGCACCCAATCAGCCATCTGTATATATGCATGAACACAAAACAAAGATTCATTCTTTAATAAGATATACCTTGTTAATCATCGTATAATATTCATGCATCACCCAGGGCGTCTTGAGTTTGTTTTCGTCAAAATAACCTAAACATCTTTTCCTTCCAACAACTCGTTGAGTCGCATCATCACACACCATTGTATCCTTCGCAATCGTCTTCCAAGTACCCAAGTTCTCATTATTAGTCTGTTTTAGCACCTTCGATGTCAAAAAGTACCATTTGTTTCCACAAGACTCGTATTTTTCTGTTATCAAGATGCGTATAGTAGATTAGAAACAAAGTATACGGTCATCATCAATGCATGTATTGAATAAACATAAAGTAACTAACCTGTAAGATCATCGGGACTGCCACTGTAAATATTAACCTCATAACAAAACCGGCTTCGTGCTCCTGTTTCAATCTTTGGTTCCAAGCAGTAAGTTATGAGCTCCGAGTGATCGGTTGGACCGGAATGAGCACGTCGTCCTTGGTTATTGTAGGCCATATATGTTGCAGAGAATATGAAGAGGGAGATCGATCGATCGATGTGCACAGGATTTGATTAGGGATTAGGAACAAAGTTGATCTTAATAATAAGAAACAATAGGAACGTAGTGCATGCATGATTTATATAATACTACTACATTAAAAACCGGCTGATTTTTCGGCCGACTCAATTTTATATGATAAATACAACGTAAAATGGCGGCTATTTAAGTTATTTACTTTATTTAAATAGAGACATGGATCAAAGGTTACTGGTTGTTTAATGTCACAATTTCTTTTCGAAGTCCTATTATTTTGCTTCTTGTCAAACAAAATGGTTGCAAGGAAAAACCATGATATTGGAAGTCTAATTGTTTTGCTCTTGTTAGGCTAACGGTAGTATGTCGGGAGTCATTCATAGTATTTTTGATGTTTTTAACTAAAAACATAAAAAGATACCATTTATATGATAAAGATGCATTGAATTTAAGTCGTTGTATCTTAAATATATGATGATGATTAAAATTATCTTAAAATCAGATTTTGATTCAATTATGGTAAACGAATTAAAGAGTTTAAACTTCACAAAGGTCTTCTTAAGGGATCTTATTTTACCCTTTCTTTGTATCATAGCGCACTACAAGAAAAGGAAGATTAGCGGGCGAGGTAATCCCCGACGACAAGGTGTCGCTGAGGAAACCCGATAATTTTCAGCGACATGTTCGACGTGGCACAAAGTCGATAAGACTTTTTGGTTATAGTTGGACCAAAGAATCCCATTGACATGTCGATGGGGAAACTTCGCCCAACTTTGACCAAAATAGTCTACAAAATATAAGAGGAAAATTTTCCCGCTACTATTTTTCTGACAACTTGTCGTTGGGGAAAGTTTTTCCAGAACAGTTCAATATGATTGTGTTAACCTTGTGGGCTAATAAATCAACAACTTTTCCTTGACGACATGTCGCTGGGGAAAACCTCGCAACACGGCAAAACCTCGAATAATTTAGCAAAAACGTTGACGGGATTTTTTCCTTCAAATTATCGCCAGCAACATGTCCCAGGATACTTCCTGTCAAAAATTTATATCTATTGTTTATTTATTATTTATTGTTTTTTTAAATACAATTATTATTATTAATAAAATAATAATTATAAAATATTGACCAGTTATTTATTTTTTCTTATTTACAGTATAATTATTATTTCAAAAAACTATATAATTATTATTTTCAAATCACGTCATTTTATTTTCGCGACGTTTATATACTGCAAAATGAGACTTTCGTACAACAAACATTTATTTATTCAAAATATTACACATACCATTGTAGAAACACATGGGAGACTTACAAACAGACATGCCTAAACATATTTTTATTCGACACGGACAGTTAAACATGCGCTTAATTAAACATGTATATTACAACGATAATAGACTCATAAACAAGAAAACGGACACATCACAAACTAGTTCAGACTAATATTCCCCATGTCATTGTAAAGGTCGTGAAGTAGTGCAGCTGAATCCATTACGTGCCTCTCGGGAGCTATAAAGTTCTATATTTTTTTTCTCAAGTACCTTTATCTTTCCATTCAAGTTCATGCGGTTTGCACACGTTGAAGAGCTTGGAGAAGAAGTTGGAGTCGTTGAAGGTCTCGAAGAAGAGCTTGGAGAAGAAATTGGAGTCATTGAAGGTCTCGTAGAAAAGCTTCGAGAAGGACTTGGAGTCATTAAAGCTCCAAGAGAACTGACTAGTAGTCTGACTCGTTCGTCTTTCCATAAAAAAATTACATCCATATGATGGAGGGTTCACTCGTGAACATGGACATGCATAGTATGTGTTAATGCAAAGCAATGCCTAAAAACATTGTTAGTATTAATTAATCTTTCTTAGTTTTGATCACGACAAATTACAAAGACATTTATTGTCAAACACAATCATAAAACGAATTATCCAACAAACACAATCATCAAGGTAATAATCATTACACTAACATATCTTAATCATGCGTTGTGATTATAAAAGTGATTAGCCTTAAAACTCACTTTTGTCAAATGTAACAAAAGATTTTTAATAAACTTTATCTTTAAGAAAATGTTTTATTAAAATGAAAATTTAAAATTGAATATGACATATCCCAAATGCCATAAGAATATCCTTTGAAGGTTTAAACAACCTCAGATATTTCAAATTCACTAAAAGACAAAAAGGAGCGGAGTCTACTCTCCGCGGTTCCTTAAGTGCCTACGCGGTTCCCTATCGATAAGGAACCGCCTGGGTAAGGAACCGCCCCCAGATAGCCGTTGGCATTTTTCTTATATAAATAGTGGATCAAATCTGCATTTTCATTAACCCTTTTTGGACATCTATTTCAGCATTCTTTCTCCTATCTAATCCTAGTCATTTGTAAATGATCACTTAATGTGTTAAGTATGTTTACTTATGATTATCCTCTTGATCTCCTTATTTACCTTGTCCAAAGAGAAGATCACTCACACACTTGTGATGTGATTAAAGATGAAGCATTGATGAAGATCACCTTCTCCTAAAGATCTAGTCATGTTTATCATTTGTTTATTTATGTCTTGTGTAGATCCAATGTATTTGTGAATACTTGAACTAGTTGTGTTCATCCAAGCTATGTGTAAATACTTGGATTAGAGTTGTGTAAATCCTTTGCATATGTGTGTGCTTGGATTTGTGTTGTGTAGATCCAAGCTACATGTGTGTACTTGGATATATTTAGTTGAGTTGTAATAAGTTGTGTTAGTTCTCACTAAACTATAAAGTGACGTGGTTGTGTCTTGTGAGTTCTAACTAAACTATAAAGTGATGTGTAGTTGTGTTGTGTGAAGTTCTCACTTAGCTTCAAAGTGAAGAGTCGTGAAGATTGGTTCTAGCTTTCAATTAGAACTCGACATCTAGCCTTGTGTCGGAAAATGGTGAAGTAGGCAATGTTGTGAAGATTAGTTCTAGCTTTGGATTATAACTCGACATTTAGCCTTGTTTCATAAAATGGTGAAGTGGGGCGACGTTGTGTAGATTGGTCCTAGCTAAGATTAGGTCTCGACATTTAGCTTAGTGTCGGAAAATAATGTAAGCGACGTTGTAAGGTTTTCTCCGCCAAGAAGGGAGCTTGTGGATATAGTGGAAATCTCGAATAAGGTGTACTCGAAGAGTGGAGTAGGAACGAGGATAGAGCCTCGTTGCCGAACCACTATAAATCTTGGTGTCTTCCTACTAGGTTGTTTCTTTCCTTACTCGTTACTTACATTCAACATCATTACACTTATTACTTATTGTTAATGCATTAGAATTGAACCTAATCATTATGCAACTAGCTTTCAAGTAAAAGATAGTTTTGACACTCACCTAATTGAAAAGAATTTTAATTAGGAAATAAATCAATTAGAAACTATTAACCCCCTCCCCCCTTCTAGTTTCTATAATTGGTATCAGAGCGATGGTGACACAAGATCTTTTAAGTATATTGTACGTTAAAACTTGGATCGATCCATTGTTTCCTCAAATTAGAAGGTTAAGTTGTACTAAAGTTTTTCTTTGGTCAAAACTATTTTTGGTTAAAAATAAGCCTTTTAAATTGATAATATTGCATCTCATTTAAGATTAGTAGTATTAATGCATTTTAGATTTACTCTTGAAATGTATCTACTAGTTTGCATCTTGTTATGTGTAGGTACTCATGAAGATAAATCATTCTACTAATTGTGGATTGAGTTACTTACACTTATAGAAGACTCATCTTCTTTGATCTCCGACATCATTGAATGATGATATCAAGATGGTAGGAGTGATACTAGTCCTTAAAGACTTAGTAGTCACTATTAGTCGTAGTTGGGCTTTGCATTGGTTCCTTGAAAGCTTGGAATGCAATTTGTGGCCAAGGTACGCTTTCGTTCTTCCACACGACCTACTGATCATTCTTTTGATCATTAATTGACTATATGCTTGTTCTTGTCATCCTTGCCTTAACATTTATTTGTGGTTTGTGATTCTTTCCTTTTTCCCTCTCAAACCTTCATTGCTTGGATACTTGACTCACTATGGAGATGTAGGGTGAGTTAGTAGAAGCTTAAAGTATCAAGCATGATTTCCATGGTTTGCACCCTTACGGTTAGTAGGCCCAATATCATGTGTAACTTGTGCAATTAAGCTCATCTCTAGGATTATTGGTGAATCCCTTGAGATACCAAACTACTTCATTAAGTTGTAGGTGGATTTTACACATTTGGAATTGAAATATTCCAAGGATATTGTTATTGTTAATCCTAGCAATAATTGTCCGATCATGTGGGAGAGAAAGTGAATCTATACTTTGATCATGTTTGGAAATAGAATAAGACTACTCTTGAAAATGATCTTATTCTATGCATCAAAATTGCTTGGTATAATTCATTACCAAAGCCGTTTAGACTTTCGCCGGAAAGGCACGTATTAAACCACTATATAGGACACAAGCTCTTCGTCTCCTCGATTTGAAGAATGTCATTTGTCTCTTGAGCAATGTTCTTGGTCTTGCTTCACTTCCCTTGACTCCTCTGCCCTTTGCTTCTTTGCTACGTGTACTCGTTTGTCTGTTTCGGTCTTTTCCTATCTCGATTCAACTCGTAATCCTTCAATAAAGCATTATTACCTAGTGTTGTGGTGGTCCAACGATTTCCTAAAAGGTTTCAGATATATTTTTAAGTACTTTAAAAATTTTGGTTTTCAAAAATTCTTTGTTTTTCTTTGATAAAAACCGGCCACTGTAGGCGGTTCCTTATCACGCGCAGTTCAAATGCGCGGTTCCTTATCATAAGGAACCGCGGGCAGAAACTTCGCTAAAGCGCCAATTTTATTAAAATATTCCTTTTTCAAACAAAACCCCTTCTCCTTCACACACATGCCAAATATCGATCCGAGAAAGGTCTCAAATCGTGAAATGAGTTATGCCAAGATATGAACTTTATGAGGTTTCGAGAAGTAGTTTTAAAAGATTTTGTCCTTTAGCTAACTATTGATTAAATCATCCTACTTTATTTTCGGCCTTAATAAATTATCGAAATAAGTCAACAATGCATCCTCGTGATCGTTCAAGACAACAATAAAATATAAGAGATACACCTAGGAATAAGGGGGTCTAAGTGAATAATTGAGCCACATGAGTAAGTGTTAGCTTTACTAACTTATAATAACAATGATCTCGTTTTTAAGCTTGGTATGGGAAACGTGAAACTTGAGGGTGATTTATATTCATGACACCAAAGCCCTAATGTAAGTCTTAGATTTCTTTGCAAGTTTCTTCCTTTCAAACATTTGTTATTTTCTGTTTATTAGTTTCCTTAGTGTTGTAGTATGTAATAAAGGCCAAGGTGGGTTAATTATGATAGAAAATGTAATTGTTGCTTTGAAATTAATGCATTACATGAGGGGCATTGCAATGGTCAAGTGTAGGGGATTTAATAAGTGTGAAAACACTTATCCTTTTACCACTTAGAACAATTAAACACGAAGCCAAAACATGTATTTAATGTCGTAAAAGTCGAAATTATGCGTGGTTTGTGTTTTTATTGTGTTTTAGGACCAAAATATGAAAAAGGAAGAAAACACGGGCTTTCACAGGCTTTTATCGAAGAAAAAGACAAAAGACGAAGTCAAAAGATCAAAAGTGCAAAAAGAATGGAAGTCAATGGTCTATTCTGAAGATTTATCGAAGAAAAAGACTAAAGACGGAAGTTTAATGAAGTCGAAGAACCAAATCTAATAAAAGAAGAAAATTAGAAGACGAGTTCATTTTATCATTCGACAAATCCCGAGACAACGTCGAGAAAGGCAAATTGCTTAAAAGACGAGAAGACAAAGTGAAAGATGGAAGCAACAACACCATACACTCCTCCACTATATATAGTTCATTTTCCATCATTTGTAACAAGTTTTTCATTATTAGATAGATTAGTTTAGGAGTAGGAGTATGATAATTACTTTCTCTCTCTAAACATCCTTTAATGTTTTCAAGCTTTTAAATTTTAATATTGTAATTTTAATTTTAATCTTCTTCATTAATTCAAGCTTTTTAGATAATTCTCATTCTTCCTTTCTTAATCTTGATATTGTGGTTGATTTGGTTAATCATGTAGTTTGTTTGATCTTGTTGATTGTTTGATTGATTTGCTTATTTGATTGTTCTTATTGATTTGATGTGTTTGATGTTTTAGCTTATTGTGCTTATTGCTTATTGTGTGTTTAGTTTATTTTTAATTAAGTGGATTTGATAGTTTAATTTTTAAAAGTTCATTTTTAATATTTTGATTATTTAGTGTTTTAAAGTTTTTGATTTGTGGCTTATTAGCTTTTTCTTAAAATTAGTTTGGTTAAGTTTTTGATTTAGTGCTTATTTGGTTTTTAGCTTATTTTTCTTATCCGGGTTTAGAAACCCTTTTCCCGAACTAGTAACTGTGTTAAATTCCGACTTAGGTTTGGTTTAGATTATTCCGGATTAGCTAGATAAGCTATATTCCGGATTATTTTCTCTTTACTTATTCCGAATAAGGTTTTAGATACAGATTCCGAATTATGTACAACATTCACATTCCGAATTGTGACAGAATTCCTTATTCCGAATTAGGACAAACACTGGATTCCGGATTAGTGATAGTAGCCAGATTCCGGATTGAGTGAAGTTCTCATATTCCGGATTAAGCAAGAAAACGTATTCCGGATTGCTAGCAAACTTCATATTCCGGATTAGAGGTATATCTCATATTCCGAATAAGGTGAGAACTTTCATTCCGAATTATGTGTTAAACGTGATTCCGGATTAGTTCAGAATCTTGTTTTCCAGATTAGGGTTAAAAGCTATATTCCAGACTGTGTAAGATTGGTATTCCGGATTGTGTTAAGGATTTGCATTCCGAATTAGGTGTGATTAGGGCATTCCAAATTGTTGATAACTTTACATTCCAGATTAGGTTTTGTTTTATTATTCCGACTTATGTTTTGTTCTAATTTCCCGAATAGTTTTTAAGCTTTATTTTTCCCACCATTTTTACTTAGCTTTATTTTAACTTGATTTATCTTAGTTTAATTTCATGTTTACTTTTTTATAAAGTTTTCATTTTTATAGTTTACATTTTGTTAAGTTTTAAATTTGCTTTATTTTTTATATTTTTTGTCATTTACTTTTAAAGTCTTATTTTTAGTTTAATCTTTTAAGGTTTTCATTTTTATTTCAAATAGCTCAACGACATTTGCTTTTTACACCAAGAACAACTGAGTCGCACTTAAACCCTTTTTCAATTCGAATCGAGTCGAGACGATTTCAACCATATTAAAATCTAGTTGTTAAAATGGCGCCGCTACCGGCTCTTTTCGTAAAGATTCACGGTTTTTTGTGAGAACCGCGTTGGATTTTGGGATTCGTTCACTTTTGAACGTTATTTTTCTTGCTTAATTTTCTAAAATTTTCAAAAATAAAAAAAAATCAAAAATTTCAAAAATCCAAAAACATTAAAATCATAAAAAGCATTTCTTTTTCAAAAGTTTTGCATCCAAAAATATTCTTCTTAATCCTCTATTGTTTTAACTCTTAATGGATTCGTATGTTGATTGTGTAGGGTGTGGAAGACCATCTTCTGGTAGTCAATCCTGTCAATGGTGTTCATGCTAACGGTGTGGAACGGATATCCCTAATTACGAATTTGGACATTGTTCATTTTGCAATTCGATCAATTCATATTTCACCTCAAATGACACTATCTCACCCTCTTCCATATATGACGATCCGTATCCGCAAAATGCACCGGTGTTTTCTCCATACCCGTGTTGCAACAATTGTGGGGGCCCTCACGATACTTTTTCATGTCAACCGTTGACTTATTACGAGCCCAATTCGTGCTATAATTCCGGTCTTGATCATTATGAGCCCCCACATTACTCCCTCAATCATCAACCCTCTTTTGCAGTTAGTGATGAACCACGAGCCACTATTTTGAATAAAGTTTTTAAAGCTCAAGAAGAATTAGAGAGACTAAAAGCTCATTTGCAAGAGGAAAAAAGACAAGAGCAAATATCGAATATGGATGCTTATACTCCTCCTCTTGTGCGCCCCTTTTATTATGATGATGATGAGGAGAGTACTATTTCTTTGCGAGATCTTATTGCTCAACATCCTTCATCTAGTGCAATCGTACTTCCTGATGATCCCTATAATCATTCGACTCAATGGTTATGAACCATTATATCTAGGTTGATCATCGTTCATATGATAACATAGCGGAAAAGAACAATGATCATGAACAAGGTGTTTAGGCACAAAGAACACATGAATTAAAACAACTGGGATGTTCATTATATTAATAACAAACATCCACTAGACGTGTATACATTGAATCCCACGTCTAGTGCGACACACACTTTAGGTTTACATTGTGAATGAATTGAATGATTAAACCTATGCAGGGTGTGTGTTTATATACTACATATAACCCTCTTTACAAGAAATCTAATTACACTAGAAGTCCCTCCATCTTTTGCTAATAAGTCCTCCTTGTTGTATGAAAGGGCTCCATATTCTTGTAAATCTTGATAATTGCATATAAGTCCTTCTTGTTTCATTATTGTTGATTTGTCTCATCAAATTAATTCCCAACAATCTTCCCCTATTTGATGATGACAAAACCAATCTTCAAATCTTGATCTTTCACGAATGAAACAAGCTTCCCCTTAAAGTAAGATTTCTTGTAAATTGTACATGATCTTCAGATTGCTTCCCCTCAAGTGTAGCACGTATTTTCTTCCCCTTTTTGTCACATCAACAAGGAAGTAAACAATGTAGGCAATCTTGAAAATTCTCCAAAAGTAGGCTCTGTGTAATGATCTTGAAGAACAATTAATAAAGTATTCTTGATGTAGAAGTAAAATAACCCAATCCTATGTTCCATGTCTTGTTGTATCCATGCGACTTCAAAACTCACGGCTATAATGAGCAGACTTAAAAACTCACGGCTATAATGAGTAGTCTCTTGACAAAAAGAGTTCTCTAGCAAATATGAGCATAGAGCATCTTAAGAAAAATCCCATACCTTTGCTATCTTTTCATCAAGTCCGTTGTCACCAATTATATAAGCATGAACAAGTTATCTTCAAACCCACTGAAAGTTTGAAGATATGATAGAACACAAACTCGCGAAAATCTTCTTCAATCATCAAACTTACCATAAGAACTCTTCCCCTTAAGCTAACACCTCTTCATGACAAGTCAATATCTTCATATGTAAAAGCTGTCAACGGATAACTCTTTCACAAGGCTATCCCGATTACATAATCCAATAAAATTCTTCATGAATTGTTGCTAACTTACTTAAAAATCATTAATCCCTTGTAAAAATATCCGAGCCATAAATATCATCATGATATTCTAAATTATAACGGAGATTCCATGTACCTTCGTGTGTATAATCCTCCTTTTTGTGTGCTTAAAACGTACCAGTTTTCTCAAACAGCAGCAATCAGTGTGTTACCCGAGATCTTTCTTTGTCCAATATCCTCCATGTGTATTGCCCAATATCAGACAACACTTATCAGCGTTTGAAACACATATCTCGGACAACACTGTCAACCTATCAGCGTTGACTTATTCCTGTCAGCGTCCATTCTATACCTGTCAGCGTCAACATTACTCTTGTCAGCGCCAACCATAAATCCTGTCAGCGTTCATTCTTTTCAGCGTCAAAACTTTGTCGACGTTGCTCCAAGACTTTGACAACGTCAAAATAAGTCCCATCAGCGTTGAAAAGTGACCTACGTGAATTACTTCAAACAATAAACCACGTTCTTTGTTCTTACGTGACACATGATTTGCCTTAAACTTTGCCGTGTGAACACACGAATCTAATTTGCCATTCAACCAATAAGAATATTTCCTTCATGTGAACACAATCAAGACTTGATGAACCGTGTGAACATAAGATTCACCAATAAGAAACACTCGCATCATGCGAACATAAACAATCTCAGCCAATGAGAATTGAATAACCGTGTGAATGCAAGTTTGAAGACCAATGAGAAACGAATGACCTTTAGCCCCATGAGAGTAACCGTATACCAGCATGTATAAGATTCGAATTATAGATAACAAATATTAGGGCTTTATTTTGGCCGTGTGAATGCAATCTTTTCCACCAATTGGAAACTTTGTTTCGTGTGAATGCAACGATCTTCAACCAATGAGAATTAAAGGCTCACGCCATTGATCTTTGCGTGCATACCACATTCGTTTCTATCAGGAACATCACAATCTGCCTGATTTTCCTTCTTCCCAGTAATAACACAGAAAGTCGATCTAGGGTTTATCAGATTCATGCATCGAAACCCTAATTAGGGTTTGTTAATAATCCTAGCTCAACTCTTCCATCATGACAGCCATAAACCTTATAAACTTCTGCTTTGTATGTTGATTTAGGGTTTGAAAGAAAAACCCTAATCATGATTTTATGTGAAAGCAAAAACTTGAATACCTCATTAAACAGTGAACTTCGACCTTGAATAACTTCTTCATTAGGGCTCAAATCGAAGATCGCTCCGGTGAGATTCAAGACACAAGTGCCAAGAATCTACAGTTCAAAAATCACGAAGATCCAACGGTTAAAGAAGGAGAGATCGTGTTTTGAACATGGCTGTCCACAGAAAACTGCATTCACCATACTGCTGACTTTGACGCTTAATAACTTTTGCCTGGGGATAAAACTCGACAATCCCTCCGGTGGATGTTTAGATCTATGTATGTAGAACACACATATAAAATTTCGTGACGATCCAACGGTTCAATCAAAAGTTATGACCTTCTGAATACTGCTGCGCACACAAAAACGTCCAGAAAAATTCAATACGAATTTTTCTTCTTCACCATACACGAACACCTCGTCGGACCTAGATATCAAGAGCCTTAGGCTCTGATACCAATTGATGATCCCTATAATCGTTCGACTCAATGGTTATGAACCATTATATCTAGGTTGATCATCGTTCATATGATAACATAGCGGAAAAGAACAATGATCATGAACAAGGTGTTTAGGCACAAAGAACACATGAATTAAAACAATTGGGATGTTCATTATATTAATAACAAACATCCACTAGACGTGATACATTGAATCCCACGTCTAGTGCGACACACACTTTAGGTTTACATTGTGAATGAATTGAATGATTAAACCTATGCAGGGTGTGTGTTTATATACTACATATAACCCTCTTTACAAGAAATCTAATTACACTAGAAGTCCCTCCATCTTTTGCTAATAAGTCCTCCTTGTTGTATGAAAGGGCTCCATATTCTTGTAAATCTTGATAATTGCATATAAGTCCTTCTTGTTTCATTATTGTTGATTTGTCTCATCAAATTAATTCCCAACACTTCCTTCTCTTGTCTTGCCGGCTATGGAGCCCGAGAATTCACCCATCCTAGGAGCTGAGGATATCATCACAACTCCTACAAAGGAATCAGACGAATCCATAAAGTCTAGTGCCGATAACCTTGTCCCGATCCCAAGTGAATCCGAGGTGACATCCGACAGTGACGATGAATGTGATGTGCTTTCTTGTGATGATGCCCCTCCCACCGACACTTTGGGAGATGATTCTTTGGCTTTCTCTGGCTTTCTCTAATCCTCTTTTTGATCTTGATGATGATTTTACTTCTAGTGATGACGAGTCAATATCCGATGAAGACGTTCCGAAGGAAAATTTCAGGATTTATTCGAACCCTTTATTTGGTTTTGATGACGCCCACATCTCTAGTGAGGTGAATCCTCTCTTTGAAGAGGGTATTGAGGACATTGATAGCCCTGACTCTCTTGCTATTGATGAGCATACTTTGTTAGCCATGCCATCTCCTATCGCGGAGGTGGAGAGATTTGACTCTACTGGAAAGGTGTCGCGGGTGGAAGGTATTTGTTCTTATACTTCTCATACTATGTTGCTGTAACACCCCAAAATGTGATATGCGGAAGCGGTGAAGCTCGGGGGCTGTTACGTCATTGTATCATAGTTCAAGGTACAAGAGAACGACTCTAAATGAGAGGTTTTATAAAAATACCTCGTTGAATTTAAATTAAAAGCATCACAGTACAAAGGTCTCAGTTTCAAAAGATAGTGCAGCGGAATGTAAAAGTTTTAAACATCAACGAGATAAAAGTTCAAAAGCATAAGTAAATAAATGTCCGAAGATAGCCAAGAAATGCATGCGGACTCCAAGTACTTCACACAGCAGGTACAACACATCATCAATTACCTGAGATAAATGCAAAATTGGGTCAACATAAAGTTGGTGAGAATATAGGTTTCAAGTAAAAATTCATAGTAATTCAATTTCAGATTTCATTTCAAGTACACGTGCAACTATAGGAGATATAGTGTCAAGTGTAGGATAAATTGGGTGTTCACAATATTTATGATAGCTAAGCTCGTGACATCGAAACTAGTGATCCAATGCATACAATAGATTGCATACATAAATTTTTGCCCCAATGGAGTACCTAGCCAAGATGACTCCGTTCATACAAATGGTACACACTCGTCCGGCGTCAGAATGCCCGAGTGGAGATTGTCAACCCTCAATAGATCTATCCGTAACATAAGAGCTTACTCCAGCAGAGTAACTAACGATTCACGATAGTGGGGACTATGGCTAAAGCAACTTAAGCTATCTCATAAACAGTGTTCACAAAGCGTTCACAGAAATCAAGTTTTACTTGCGTCCAGAAGCAAGTCATCAAAGCATTTATCACATCCCAAAACATTAAACATAGAAAGCAGTTTAATAGGGAATCTATAAACTCACCTCAAGCAACGATTCAAACTGCACAAGTAAGATCAAATAGTAGCGAGCAACTCTAGCAACAACCTAAATATAATACTATAGTTTAGGCGCTAGCAAATAAGTCACATTAGTTCATCACTTACGTTACTCATCAATCAAGTACATATTTTGTTGTTAAAATCGCGACTTGTAAATGTTATATCGTTATAAACATTATAGTATATATATACTTAGGCAAAAATATTTATTTTTGACTCGACGAAATTTCGACATCCTTTCGGCGTAAATTTTAATTTACCAAAATTTATCTTAACAAATTTTCCTACACGATTTCTAACGAAAATTCGGCAGCCTTTCGGCGTCACGTAAAAATTTGCCATTTTTAGTAAGTACTCAAATCTCGTCCTAAAACCCCTATTTTCAACAATTTCCCAATCACAATGTTCCAACAAGCCATTTTTCACAATAGTATCAATTTCCATTTCCAACGTTCAAACTTTTAATGTTATACCAAGTACTCACATTTCGCGCTAATACGCTTTTACAAAACAAGTCCAGCATTCATACATACCATTAAGTAACCATTTCGACACTCAAAACAACTCCGTTTGACTCGAAAATGTCGTTTCGACCACTTTAAAAATCTGGACAGCAACCACTTATAGTGTTGTTCTCCAAAAATTAAGTTTTCCGACAACGGAATTTAAACGACAATATCTTACTCATTTTAGCTCCGTTTTTAGCCCATAATATATCGAAACGAAGGTATTAACTTATATTTTCATAATATCGTAGTAAACTAGTGTCAAAACAATTTTTACGACCCTCTACGCCTCTTATAAAAATCGGACAGATTGTATGTTTTCCGTAAAAACTCGTTTTCGACCATTTTCAAGCGTAACCACTAGTAGTAACACTACTAGTTCCCTCAAATTTTTCATAAACATCAACAAAATCAAAGATTTTTCTTCAAGTTCACAAATCTAAAATATACATACTTATATTTTTCACAAATCTTTCAATTAACCCATTTTCATGTATGGATCTAATAGATCCACACTTAATTTCCATAAATCTTAAAATATTTCATGACCAAAAATAATTTTTATCATTTTATTTCAAGAAAATACTTGATGAGCAACATGCATGCATAGATCTACAAAGATTATGCATGGAAAATGAAAAGATGAAAAAGGTTTAAGAAGTAACATTGAGTAACGATTCTACGTAATCACAACGACCCGATCTACGCTCTAACCCACTAATAATCAACAAGAACTCTACTCTACAACTTCAACCCAAAACTACTCAAATCAACAAACCAAGAAAGACCATTCTTCTTTATGCTTGTACAAACTCTAGGGTGATTTTGTTTTGTGTTAATTCTTGTTAAAATGAAGCTTTTAGAAATCAACAATGGTGGAATGTGTTTGTGTTTGTGTGCCGTGTGTTTTGAGAGAGAAGGAGAGAGATGTGTGTTTTTTTTTTAAGTGAAAATGAGTGAATAAGTGAATTATTTGAGGTGATTTTGGTTAATAAGTTAAGGTGTGTAAGGTTTGTAACCTTAAGCCAAATATGGCAAAGTGTAAGGCCATGCACATGGTGCTTGGCATGTGGCCGGTTATGGGGTCCCAAATGGGGGGTAAATTATTCAAAATTTTTACTATGGTAATTAGTTAAAAGGTTTAAGGTAAAAAGGTTAGTTAGTTTTAGGTAAATATCAAAAAGTATATAGTTAAGTTAAAAATTACGTAAAACTTAAAAATTTGACGAAATATATTAAATTTACGATTTTTCGACGAAAACCGACATTTTATGATTGGTAAAGTATTTTATGCACGCTAACGACGGTTAGACGTAAAAACGACGTAAAATACGAAAACACGTTACGTTAATTAAATATTCACAGTAAATACGATTTATTACTATAAATAGCAAAAATACTAAAATACAGGCATATAAACATATACAGAAATATTTAAATACGCTGCTCACGAAAATACGATCACGCTGTTAAAAACTAAACAGTTAAGCACATAATTCACAGATAACGAATAATCTCATGGATTATCGTCAATTCATTGACCGTCTCAGCAGTTTGGTCAGGTTCACAGAAAATGTTCAGAATAATGACTGAGCTCAGTGTCAGGTCCTTACTCGTCAGCAAACAGTTTTTCAGAAAACACGGGATAACTTCCCGGTTCCAACACAGTTAAATCACATAGTTGACTAAATAAAAAGTCAAAGGGTAAAATAGTCATTTTACAAAGTAGGGAAAATTACCAGGTGTTACAGTTTCCACCCCATCCTACCGCGTGCACGCCCAAGCGGGTGATGTATCGGTTTTACTCTCCCCATTTCACACCGGGAAGTGAGGATGAGTGCTTTGACCCGGGAGGTGATATTGACCATTCTATGATTGATGCCTTTCTGGCTTTGCCGCTTAATGACCATCATATGTATATTGGGGATAAAAATTTGCTTCCTTTACCCACCCCACCTCCCGTGGGTCACGATTTCACATACTTTTCGTATGTTGAGAGGAATTTTCTACCTTTCAAGTCTTATCCTCCTGCCTCTCATTTATTATGTTCCTCCGGGACTGAGGACAAGATTTTTGATCCCGGTATTACATTCGAGGCTTCCCCATGGACCATTTAATTCGGGTTCGAGTCAGGCTCGTGACCCGGTTAACAAAAACAAGCGCTTCTCGGGAGGCAACCCGATGATCTATCCTTATTTATCCGTTTTTATAATAAGTGTAGGGGGAGACCCCGTAGGTGTTTGTTGTTTTCTTTCTTATGATGTGCAGGGATTGGGGCTTTCAAAGATTTACTTTTGATGACTTTTGACGACCCGTGATTCCGTGTACCCGTCTTTCCGGTTCTATCCTAAAACTCTTTTGATTCATTATTTTATCCTTTATGTTGAAATAGGAATCACTTTAGTTGTCTCTTCCTTAGCAATATTTAAACAACGTGCACTGATGTAGTGTTTTCGTACACGTTTTAGGAAAAACGCGTATGAGCGGCAAGTATTAAGTTGCACGCTTTAGGAAAAACGCGAAACCGAATAAATTCTAAGTTCGCTCTCGAAGGAGGTGTGTGTATTAATGTTCCAATATATAAAATCAAGTTTGGATTAGTGTCGTTTTTGGTTGAGAAGAGAAAAAGTAAAGACGAGCTACGACTACGATTACGCTACGACGTATTGACGTAAAACGATGACGTAATTACGTAAAACGTGACGAAATTAAAAATTAAACCTAAAAATTAATTAAAAGTTTAAACTAAGTCTAAAATAATATAAATAAAAATAAAAATCCAACAAATATATTTTAAAACATTTTATTAATTAAATATTCAATTTTAAATGCTAATTAAAGCCCTAAAATTAAATATAAGTAAGAAAAAGCCCAAAATATTATTTTATTGAACAAATAACTCACTTATATTATTTAAAGGCAAAAAAGTGTTTTTCCTAAATTTTAAAAACTATTTTTCTATTTTTAAAACACTAAAAACTATTTTTAAACTAAAATAATGATAAAAATTAATAAAATAATGATAAAAATAAACTTACTGTTTTGAAAATCCTATTTTATATTACTAAACAGTAGAAAAATTTAGAAAGTTGAAAAAGTAATTTTTTTACACTAAAAGACAAAACAGTTTTAATTAAATCCTAATTAAACTTAAATTAAATCTAAAAAAATACTTAAAAAGAGTGAACAGTAAAACTTTTTAAACTAAAAATCTTAAAATACTTTTCTTAATCTATGAAAAATTTTAAAACTGAAAAATATGAACTTTTCACACTAAAAGACAAAAGACAGAATTTAAAAAGTAATTTAAAATAGCTATTTAATCTAAAAATTACTAAATGAACAGTAAAATAAAAAATAATTAAACAGAAAAATCAAGATTTAAATAAGAAAAATAATGAAAAAAGTTTCAAAGTCTAATTCCTATTTTAGTCCACAAAAGACAAAAAAGTGCAAATCTGATAGTGACATGTGCTCTTGTTTTGTTTTTTAGCAAAGCAGGGGGAATATTTACACTACCAGTGGGAATGAGTTCCCACTGTTTTCAAAGAAAAACGGGTCTGGTGGGTTTTTTTTGCTATAACTTGCTTGTTTCTTGATTTTACTTGGCAACAAAGGCACCCCCACAACCAGTTGGGTTGTGGGGAGTCACAAAAAATATAAAAACGACAAGTTGTTCACAAATATCAAGCACACAGAGCACAAACACAGTCACTGCAAGTCAGAAAGTGGGCTTGGGTGACTTTGCTGATTTAGTGTGCAATTGGGTGAGTTTTGGTTGGCCAAAACTCACTCAATTCACTTGGAAACTACCACAAACCAAGACACACCCCTAGTAACTACCAAGATCAATCAGCATACAAGATTAGAAGACTTAATCTACTAAAATGAAGCAGAAAGAATGGTTTGCTGATTTTTAACTATGCACACCAGATTTTAACATACAAATACTTTAAATCCTATCATTGCTAAAATCCAAAGACTGATATGACCCTATATTATCAAAAAGAGTATGTCTGAGTAGAAATTAACTGGATTTAATCACACATTCACCAATCAACACCTAATCCCAAACAGTCCCTTAGTTTCTGAAAATGAAAATTTTTAAACCAAAACCTTGTCAAATCAAACCAAACTAAATACAAACTACTTGAGCATGCATAATATCACTAAGAGTTAACATGTAAGCATAAACAATACCAATAAGCATGTAAAAACAGATAATCACCAAAAATTTCACAAAACTATACATACACACATCAAACTTATAAAATCCAAGGAAGGTTCAAGCCTAACCTAGCTGATGCCTTTTCCTTGTGGTTTTAGGAGCTTGTGAGCTTATGGACAGTAGAGAGTGCCTGTTATTGGAGTCCAAGAAGGACCCAAGGCATAAAATGTCTTGAAAAACCAAAGAAATGAAATGAAAGGAAGGGATGATTGTTGCTCTTTCACACCTGCACATACAACATACAAGGAAATGGTAACCTGATACAAGGGCTAGTAAGCTATAAAGCAAGCTTATTACTTAAGCTGCTTATAGCTTATAGCTTAAAGCAAGTAAAAAAAAACTTGAAACTGAATTTTCTTGAAGAATATAGTAACCAACACTCCTGATTACACTCAAACATAGGTTTCCACTATCACTTCCACCTTGTTTGAGTGAACCAAAGCTAAAAATGAATTTTTTTTCAAACCCTAAGAGCTTATAAAACAGAAAAACGTTTTTTTGAGAAAACCTTTTTGTAATTTCATAAAAACTGAACTCTTGTAAAACTTAGACTAAAGTGCATAAACTTAAGTTTAAACTAAAGAAACACAGTAAAAGATGGAACTCAATCTTTGCAACAAACTTTGATTTTCATTTTCATTAATAATCGAAATTTTTACAAAAATTGGAACAAAGGGCCATACACAAACCGTATGCTCCTTTTATACTACTTAACTGGTCTTTCTAGAAAATAAATAAAATAATAAAAAGCTAAAACCCTAGCTAAGAGATTTCCTGAAATGCCCTTGTGGTCTTGATGTTGAATCTTGGTCAAATGAGCCTCATGTGATCTTGTTGGATGCCAGTAGTGTGAATGCATCTTAGACGTTCATTGGGAGCCTTTGGGACCAAGTTTTGGTTTCGGTTCGTTGATTGACTGAAAGGATTCGCACCTTGCCTAATTTGGAGTGACAAGGGAACATGGGGGTCCACTGGGAGGTCACGGGTGAGTTTGTTTGTTGGTGGGTTGTGATTAACTCATCATCAATCATCATTCTGGAAAGATTAAGGGATAACCCCTTTGTTTTGCTAGACAAATTAGGATTAGGGTTTGATGTGAGGATGAACATAAACAGTGGTGTTTTAATCTGGTTAAGGGGGATTAACTTTTTAAAATTTGTGTTTACCCCCAAAAATTTAACTGACTTAAGTAAAATCAGTTATATAAAAATAGTGGAAGGTGACATGGATGGGAGTGGTGACGTGGTGGATTGGTATTGGTGGGAGGGGGTGAGGTGGAGTAATGATAGGCTGGGATGAGTTTGTGTGTTTGACAATAGTAGTCCCCCTACTCCCATACTCTTGTCTCTTTGAATTAAACAGCTCAAACTTCTTTTCCCTTTGATAAATGTTTGACACACTTGTCAATTTTGGCACATTTAATTTGGCAAACTTTAGTCAAGGGCCTTTAATGCACAATTTGCATTCTTCAAGGGTTTCTTTTGACAAGTCTTGATACTTGAGGGATCTTTCTTGTATAACTTCATTCATGGAGGGCTAATGTTGACAAATCTCCAAAGATGAGGGACCATTCTTGCCAATCTTCAATTCTTCAAGGGTATTTTTGGAAATTCCAAACTTGGGCCCGGTTTCTTGTGCGGCTTCGTTTCCTGTGTTCGTTTTTGCTTGATTCTTTTGATCTTTTGGTGAATTCACGATCCGTACCTAAAATACACATTGAACAAACACAGGCACATTTTTGAGTATTTTGATGATATTTTAAGTGTTTTAAGCCCGATTTGGACGATGAGACTATGTATAAATACAGTCTCATCACTCCCCCATACTAAACCATTGCCATGTCCCCACGCAATGCTAGAAATAAGTATCTTATCTCTTCCAAAATTCATTTTATGGTGACATTTATTGAAAACGTAAACTTAAATAAACTACTACACATGTTTTAGACATAATGTAATGTTTTCATCACGAGAACGTGACTTTTAGGATCATAGAATAAGAACACGTGAATGCGTCATAGAGATAAGTTCGTCATCCTTGATTTTCACTCGATTCCATGCTAAGCGTGTAACGAGATCATTGTTATTATAAGTTAGCAACACGATCACATCTCATGAGTGTTAATTACGAACCTAAACTCCCTTATTCCTACTTGGTATCTCTTATATTTTATTTTTTCTTAATTATCACGAGGATACATCATTGACTTATGCGTGAATAGATATTAAGTCTAAAAATAGAGCTTTAACGGTGTAACCAAAATCATTAAATTAATAATTCACCCTAATAGACAACGATGTCAAAAAATTAAGTCAACAAGAAGGATCGATAAACACGGTTTTATAACGGTTTTGAACATGAGACTTATTACCAAGACTTTTATACGCCCCCTAACGGAAGGGCCTTATTATCTTTGGTTTACCTCCATCTTTTATTCAACTTCGCCATGAAGCTTTTATTATGACTTCGGTCTTGCCTTGCCTTTTATTATCCGCCTCATCGGTGGTTTTATTAGCCAAAGACGTATATCCTCACGCTAAAGCGAATTTTGGATCTTTAAAGCTTCGAAGATTAAGGCTTGATTCACTTTCAATTTGGGCATAGATTTTTCGGCATTGTGAGCTTCAAATTTTTGCTTAATATAGGTGAGCACTTGAAATCTTATTATTAGGTGAAGCTTTCGATTATTCGGGTGCCAATACTTCAAAACCGTGACGTTGGCGATACCTTAATGTTTTCCCAATTTAATTACATGGAAGCTACTAAAACAAATTAGAAACCAACAATAGTGACTAAACCGCCAAATCAATATTTATTAACAATTTATTATCAAAAGCATGGGGAGAATAAGCTAATAATCACTACACATGAGATCGTGACGATTACGAGACTTATAAATAACTCTATCATTTCTCGTCCTCATTTAAAGGACTTAGCCTAAAAAGTTAAGGAATCGAAGCTAAGTGCTCAACACGCATGGTCGAGTCAAAAATTACTCTTATTCTCACCATCGGAAAACCTACATTCGTGTCTTAAACACTTATGAAAAACTAGAAAAAATTTAAAATTTGGCCATTTTTAGCCTTATTTGGCAACAAAATGATAACAAAAAGATGAATATTGAATTGCGTGTTGACGTAAGCAAGGTGAAGTATCTACTCACCCCCCCCCCCCCCCCGATACTAAAACTAAACATTGTCCTCAATGTTTCGAGTCTAGGGGTGAAAACACCCCCATACTAGAGACGAAGTTGAATGCTTAATCTTGAGCATGGAAAGGGTAAAACAAATAACCTATAAGCCGTTTATGAATTATGCTAATAAGATAAACGTTAGAAAATAAAAGGATATCATCGGATATCGGAATCTCCAAAGGCAGCGATCGAAGCTCGAGTGATCCGTAAAACGAACACGAGAGGCTTCAATGATGACGATGAACCTAATAAATCACAATCACAAAAAACCACGGAACAAAGGTTGGAAGAGCACAAGTCCCCTCGTTACGTTAAACTAAGAAAGCAATAATATTTACAAGGATAAGCATGAGAATCCCCCACGAGGCACCTTGTTTTTTATAACCGAGTCAAATGCTCGACTCGAATCCCCATAAATGTGATCATTTAGGGATAATCTTGGTAAGGTCATTTTTGGTGGGGCTTACACGATAAACAATGCCCAAAAGTACATGGAGTACTTTAAAAACCGATAAACGTATATCGGGGTCAAAGATAGCGTCTTCGTTTTCGGATGAAAGACGAAACAACGCTACTCCAACCGATAGTGGAACCCCAATGGGGTAGAAGAAAATAGATGAGAAGTAGAAAGGTGGGGCAATGGGTAAGTCAACATAATAAGCTACTCGAGGTAGACTCACACCAAGCAAACGAAAAGATTTTCTATTTATTGCATCGGTGGAAGACCGAGATTTCCCTTTACAAGCAATTCCCCGGGATCGTAAATCTCGTCCTCGGTGGAGAAATGGGAGGGAACATTTGGGGCTTCCCCCACACTAAAACCACACCAACCATCGTCAAAAGGAGTAGACGAGGTGGTAGCACTCATAAAACATGATGATGACGGAGGTAAACATGTAGAAAATTCTTTTAAAACATTTTTAAAATCTTTTCCTTTTTCATCGTTTAAAAACTCTTTATGAAAACCCGATTTGATAATGTCGAAAATATTTGGCGTGTCAAATTCAAAATTAGTCGCGCTAAAAATCCTCACATTTAAGTCTTTGGTGGGAGGGGGTGGCGGATTATATAAGTTCTCAAAACGTTTGTCAATAAAGAACACCGCCCCCTCGGGGTCAACATACTCGTCATCCTCATGAACGTCGATCTCATCGATTTCTTCATCAAAGATAGGCTTGTCAAACCAAGGTTTGTCATTCCCCTCCTTGAGTATTTTAGAAACTCTCTCGAAAAGATCACGATCAAGTACGAAACCATCATTCTATTGTGGGGATTGTTGATAAGTTAAATCCTCACGAATGTGGTAAACGTAATTCTCATTTGAGGAGTGTTGATTAGGTAACTCCCTCGAGAATTGGATTTTTAGTGGTCACATGAGTTGGTTCATCATAAAAAATAAGACGTTCCAACTCATTAAGTTCATCCTCGATTTTGGAAAGATCGACCTCACTCGTAGGTGGAAGTGAAGGCATTAGAGCTAGCTCCCGTTCAATAATTTCCTCAATCTCGGGATCAAACTCGTAATCATCGTACTTCACATGTTTCTTTTTACGAGAATCAAAAATTGCATATGGATTTCGAAGTACGTGATCAATCTCGGCAAAATCGCCATTTCATCGTCAAAGAAAGAGTCGATGTGAGCACTCACAACCATGGTCTTACAAGTCAAATGACTATGCTTAGGTGACTTTTCTATGATGGGTGAGATTGCATTGGGTTGGGCCACTTCCTTAGCCTTAATGGATTTGGGGCTAGGAGTGGGAGGCACTTCTATGGGTTTAGAAGTATGGGCCTCAAAGTCATGGTCCTTTGAAGGTGGTGAAGACGAGCCCATATTGGTCTTTGTCGTGATGGCACTAACGTCGCCCTTCGGAATTGGTGTTTCACTTGTTTTGCTAAAAACATCCCAAAGTGAGTTTTCATCCATAAATTTACACATACCCTTTTGAATTAGGTACACGTACTCTTTATCATTAAAATCATCATCTTTAAAACCGTTTTTCTAAATTCTTTCAAAACATGCATTAAGCCTTATTCTTTCCGCTAAAGTGAACATTTTGAAATCATTAGTATTTGAATCATTAGGTTTTGAAACCTCGGTTTTTTCATGATCATTAAAAACTTGGGATTTTCTAGCGAAAAAGTCCATTTTCTCATCCCCATATCTCATAGTAAGTCTCCCCTCGTGAACGTCGATTACGGTTCGAGCCGTCGATAAGAATGGTCGGCCTAAAATAATGGGACATTTAGGGTCACACTTGTAATCGGATATAACGAAATCCGCGGGAAAAACAAACTTTCCAACTTTGACATAGACATCCTCGGCTATTCCAATTGGTATTAAAGGCGTATAATTTGCAAGCTCGATTGTCATATTCGTGGGGGTAAGTGAAGGCAATCTCATCAATTTCCAAAGAGAATGAGGCATGAGATTGATGCTAGCACCTAAATCGGCAAGGGCTAAACATCCCTCAATCTCGGAAAAATCACAAGGTAGTAGAAATTGGCCCGGATCCTTTTCCTTTCTCGGCATACGCCTTTTGGGTTTTTTAAGAAGGATCGATGCACAAGTTTCTTCAAGGGTTACTTTGGTAAGGTCGATAAAACTCTCTTTTTGAACCGTGGATGGAATTTGAGGTACACGAGGGTGTGCACTCTTTTCCTTGGTCGCCACGTTCATCCCCTCGACTTTAGAACAAGAAGACGTCTTAGAAGTCGAGGGTTGAGAAGAATAAACAACACGAAATCCTTCAAGGTTAGGGGTAATCATACGACCTTTCTCACGAGACGAGGCGGCTTTACATTGTTCCTTCGGATTAGCAACGGTGTCACTAGGTAACGAACTCGATGACGCACCCGAGGCTTTGTTCATTATGGCCGAAAACATTTTTTTAATGTCAATTTGTCCTTGCTCAATCTTCGTGTTCTACAATTTCAAAGTATTTGTAAAGTCGTTTTTCAAAGTACCAATTTCTCCCTCTAATCGTCTCATATTAGCCTCATTCGTTTTCATGTAATTTTGAAAATCGTTTGACGAACTATTTTGATTAGAATTAAAGTTCCCTTGGTTTTGATTGTTTCTTTGAAAATTGTTTTGATTCCCACTTGAAAAATTGTTGCCTTGATTGTTGTTGTTTGAAAAATTCGAGTTTTGATTATTGTCTCGATTTTGCCAATTCAAATTTCGACCTTGATTATAACCTTGATTTTGATTTGAAAAATTTCCTTGTTGATTGTTTCCTTGAAAATTGTTACGATTTTGAAAATTGTTGCCTTGGTTATAATTGCCTTGTTGTGATGGACCCGCGCTATTTTGATTTGAAAAATTGTTGTTTCCATTTTACGCACTCACATTCGACATTTGGCCATCCGTAGCCGCACACTCGTAATAATTATGAGGTCCACCACAAAACGTACACGAAACCTCATCCGCTTTCAACGTAGCGGGAGCGTCTTTCTTTTGCATCTCAATGAGATAAGACGTAAACACATTCGTAAGCTTGTCGACTTTCGCATCAACTCTCTCAATGTCGCGATTAGAACTACTAACATTGGCGACATTGGCAACACTCGGTGCGTTGCGGAGTTGGTAAACCTTGGATCGGTTTTCGATAATTATCAATGCGTCTTTCGGAGTTTTACACAAAAAGTTGCCACCGGCGGCGGAATTCAACGAATCTTGTTCTTGAAAATTAAGACCGTTGTAAAACGTATCGATTTGGTGCAACTCGGAAAAACCATGGTGAGGACATTGCCTAAGCAATTCCTTAAAACGATCCCACGCGTCTCTAAAAGATTCATTCGGTTTTTGCTCAAATTTCGTAATTTCATTCTTGAAAAACGTTGTCTTAGACGGCGGGAAAAAATAATTAACGAACTTGGAAACAAGATCCTTCCACGTAGTTATCGAATTAGGTGGCTCTTTCTCGTACCAATCCTTGGCGGCACCATCGAGCGAGTACGGAAAAAGCATAAGCTTGACGACATCGGTGTCGACGTTCTTAAACTTGCTCGTGGCTAAAAGACGATCAAAATTCCGAATATGGTCGTGAGGATTATCGGCTTCACGACCTCGAACTTCGTAGCTTGAATCAACGAAAGCATTCCGCTCTTTATCTCAAAATTCTCCGCTTCGATAGCGGGAATTACGATCACGTTTCCATAACCCTCGGTGGGTGCTTGGAGCAATTCCATCATCGAACGATTGTCGGCCATCTCCTCTACGGTCTCTTTAACAACGATATTAGGAACGTGGGTTTCTAACTCTCGTCTACGTCGTCGATTCCTTCGATTACGATTGCGTCGATTCGAAGCGTCGCTAGAATTAGAATAATCCTTCGATCGAATGCGCATGCACTAAGCGTAGAATGGGTGGTAGCAAAGAAGATTCTTTTTGTGGTTTTTCGATTTTTCAATTTTTTTTGGTTTTTGATTGGTTTTTTAATTTTTTTGGCTTTTTATTGTATTACGTAGACTCAAATCTACAAATCTCCCCTCGAATCAATTTCTCAAAAATTGATGTAGTGTTTTCGTACACGTTTTAGGAAAAACGCGTATGAGTGGCAAGTATTAAGTTATACGCTTTAGGAAAAACGTAAAACCGAATAAATGCGGGTTCGTTCTCGAAGGAGGTGTGTGTATTAATGTGCCAAAATAAAATAACAATGTTTGGATTAGTGACGTTTTTGGTTGAGAAGAGAGAAAAATAAAAGACGAGCTAATACTACGATTAAACTACGACGTTGACGTAAAACGATGACGTAATTACGTAAAACGCGACGAAATTAAAAATAAAACCTAAAAAATTAATTAAATTATTAAACTAAGTCTAAAATAATATAGATAAGAATAAAAATCCAACAAATATATTTTAAAACCTTTTATTAATTAAATATTCAATTTTAAATGCTAATTAAAGCCCTAAAATTAAATATAATTAACAAAATGTCCAAAATATTATTTTATTGAACTAATAACTTACTTATATTATTTAAAAACTAAAAAGTATTTTTCCTAAATTTTAAAAACTATTTTTCTATTTTTAAAACACTTAAAACTATTTTTAAACTAAAATAATGATAAAAAATAATAAAATAATGCCAAAAATGATTTGACAATTTTGAAAATCCTAAATTATGCTATTGAACAGTAGAAAAATGAAAAAGTTTGAAAAATATAAAACTTTGCACTAAAAGACAAAACAGTTTAATATTAAAACCCTAATTAAGCTAAATTAATTATAAAAAATAATTAAAAAGTGAACAGTAAAAATTTTTTGAACTAAAAATCTTAAAATGTTTTTCTTAATCTATGAAAAATATTAAAACTGAAAAATATTAGTTTTTACACTAAATGCCAAAAACAGAATAATAAAAAGTTAATTAAAATAGCTATTTAATCTAAAAAATATTAGATGAACAGTAACTGGAAAATAAAATAAACTGAAAAATCAAAAATAAAATAAGAAAAATAATGAAAAAAGTTTGAAAGCCTAAAACCTATTTTCAGTCACTAAAGACAAAAAATGTAAAAGCTGATAGTGACATGTGGAGAACTTTCTGTTTTTTAGTGAAGCAGTGGGAATTTTAACACTGGCAGTGGGAAATGGGTTCCCACTGCTAGTTATAAAAAATGTGTTTGGTGACTGTTTAAGCTTAGGAAAGCTTATGCTTGGCTTATTTTGGACAATAAGGCACCCCTACACTCAGTGGAGTGTAGGGAGTCAATATATGATAAAAAACAAGCAAGTTCAAGCCAAAAACAACACACAAAATCAAAAATTCAGTCACTGTTAAGGGCTAAATAGGGGTCTGTGAACAGTAACTGTCTTTCTAGGCTTAAAAACGGATTTCAAATGCTCACAACTTGTACACAATCCATCCAAATCACATAAAACTGATAACCAACCCTAGATTAGCCTATTATCTAACAATGAGCAAGATTTGGTGAGCAAAATTAACAAAAATCAGTCAATTAAGGGCCTACTGAATTTTATGCCAGTTTTGCAAAAATTAGAGCATACCAAGTGTAAATGTACCTACCAAACTAAGGAAACAAAGTACCAATAGTACTAATACAACTTATTAGAGTGTGATTGGACTGTTTGCCAAATCAAATCTGTCACCAATTTCACTTAAAATCCAGATCCAAACACCCCTTTAATTAGCAGATAATAAGATTTCCAAAGCAGATGAACCTATTACTATTTAAAACTGATTCTAATCAATCCTATCATGCATACAATTAGAGAATGACTAAGAATTGGTAACAACCAAACACAACCAGCACTTCTTAACAACTTTCAAGATTGCACCAAAAATGTGAGAGATAAGGGAGTTCACAGAACTTACCATTGGCTTGTTAAGACCAAAAAGGTGTTCTGGATGCCACCAGCTTAATCTATCAAGGACTCTTGGGCATAGGAAGAGCTGATGGAAGTGTAGAGAACTGATGATGAGGGACAACCAAGTCCACCCACCCAATATATCTTGAGCACAAGATACCTGCACAATGATAACCAACAAACAGGAAGATACAAACCCTTAAACTGATCTAAAAGCTATTTGTCAAATAGCTTTTGGAGGAGCTTATGGACAGTAAGTACAAAGAAGGAAAAAGTCTTTTAACCAAATTAATCTTTGATGAAATTTAAAAAAAAAGGTACCAAGCCAAAACTGAAACTGGACTCAACCTTGGGAGTTTTGGTTCGGTTGTCCCGTCACCAAAACCTTAGAAAGCTTGAGCCTAGGTCCAAATTTCCTTAAAAGAACAGATTTTCTGAAACTCTTTATAACATGAACACTCCTTAAACATTAACCAGTTATAAAATAATTTAAACAAATTATACTAAAACTTTAAAAGGAAATGGAACACAGTCACTTGTAGAAGTTTATAAAGAATACTCTAAATATTTATTACTTAAAAAAAACTACAAGGTCTGGAACGATTGAAGGAGTCACAGGCGACTTCCTTTTATACAACTCTTAGAACAATCTAGAATTCAAAATAAAAAATTACAAAAGATGTAAACCCTAGTTACTGAAAAGCCAACTTTGCCCTTGGAATCTTGAGAAGATGTTGGTATGATTCCTCAATTCAAATTTTGGTCAATGTTGAATCTTGGATCCATGTGATTGTGAAGCTGTACAACTTCATCTAGGCCCTTAATCGTAGTGTGGGGAGCACTCAAACCATTCTTGGTCGTTGATTTGGTCGTCTCACTGAAAAAAAGTGGAACCCGTGATAAAGTGTGAGCTGGAGAAGGGACAATGGGGATGAAGGGTCGTTTTCTGGCCACATAGGATGGTTGGGTGTGGGGTAAAGAGTAAAACCCCCAAAGTTAATTGGGGAATAGTTAATGATTTAGGCTAATTAAGCCTGAGGTTTGTTAGGGTTCTTGGGGAGATGAAGGTTAGCAGGGGAGGGTTAGATTCGTTTAAGGGTCTAAAAAGGTTTTAAAAAATGTTTCCCACACTAATCTTTATTAATCTGATATTTTTTAAAAATCAATTAAACTAAAGATTAAGTGGGATATGACATGTAGCAATAGAGCAATGTGATTGGTGGATTGTTATAAGGTGGGTGACGTGTCGAATGGTGATAGGAGGATGGATGTTTCTTGTCTGGTCAGCTATGGCCCCCCAACTCTTTTCACTTCTTCAATTTGTATTAAACAGCTCCAAACTTCTTTTTTCCTTTATAACAAGTTTGGGCAACTTGCTGAATATGGCACAATGGTTTTTCCAAACTTTATAATAAGGACCTTTAATGCAATTTTATCATATTTCAAGGGCCAATGATGTAAATGCTTGAAATATTAGGGACCCAATGTGTAAATTAAGTGTTCACAAGGGTATAATATGACAAATCTTCCAAAGTAGAGGGACCAAAGTTGCCAATCTTCAAAACTTCAAGGGCATTTTTGTAAATTCCAAACTTGGGCCCGGTTTCTTGTGCGGCTTCGTTTCTCGTGTTCGTTTTTGCTTCATTCTTGTAATATTTTGGTGAATTCACGATATCCGTACCTGAAATACACAATGAACAAACACAGGCATATTTTTGGGTATTTTGATGATATTTTAAGCGTTTTAAGCCCGATTTGGACGATGAGACTATGTATAATTACAGTCTCATCACTCCCCCATACTAAACCATTGCCATGTCGCCACGCAATGCTAGAATTAAGTATCATAGCACTTCAAAAATTCATTTTATGATGACATTTATTGAAGACATAAATTTAAATAAACTACTACACGCGTTTTAGACGTAATGTAATGTTTTCATCACGATTAAGTGGCTTTTGGGATCATAGAACAAGAACACGTGAATGCTTCGTTAGAAATAATTTCGTCGTCCTCGATTTTCACCCAATTCCATGCTAAGCGTGTAACGAGATCATTGTTATTATAAGTTAGCAACACGATCACTTCTCATGAGTGTTAATTACGAACCTAAACTCCCTTATTCCTACTTGGTATCTCTTATATTTTATTATGTCTTAATGATCACGAGGATACATCATTGACTTATGCGTGAATAGAGATTAAGTCTAAAAATAGAGTTTTAACGGTGTAACCAAAATCATTAAATTAATAACTCATCCAAATAGACAACGATGTCAAAAAATTAAGTCAACAAGAAGGATCGATAAACACGGTTTTATAACGGTTTTGAACATGAGACTTATTACCAAGACTTTTATACGCCCCCTAACGGAAGGGCCTTATTATCTTTGGTTTACCTCCATCTTTTATTCAACTTCGCCATGGAGCTTTTATTATGACTTCGGTCTTGCCTTGCCTTTTATTATCCGCCTCATCGGTGGTTTTATTAGCCAAAGACGTATATCCTCACGCTAAAGCAAATTTTGGATCTTTAAAGCTTCAAAGATTAAGGCATAATTCACTTTCAATTTGGGCATAGATTTTTCGGCCTTGTGAGCTTTAAATTTTTGCTTAATTTAGGTGAGCACTTGAAATCTTATTATTAGGTGAAGCCTTCGATTATTCGGGTGCCAATACTTCAAAACCGTGACGCTGGCAATACCTTAATGTTTTCCCAATTTAATTACATGGAAGCTACTAAAACAAATTAGAAACCAACAATAGTGACTAAACCGCTAAATCAATATTTATTAACAATTTATTATGCAAAAGCGTGGGGAGAATAAGCTAATAATTACTACACATGAGATCGTGACGATTACGAGACTTATAAATAACTCTATCATTTCTCGTCCTCATTTAAGAGACTTAGCCTAAAAAGTTAAGGAATCGAAGCTAAGTGCTCAACACGCACGGTCGAGTCAAAAATTACTCTTATTCTCACCATCGGAAAACCTACATTCGTGTCTTAAACACTTATGAAAAACAAGAAAATTTTTAAAATTTGGCCATTTTTAGCCTTATTTTGCATAAAACGATAACAAAAAGATGAAATTTGGATTGCGTGTTGACGTAAGCAAGGTGAAGTATCTACTCACCCCCCATACTAAAACTAAACATTGTCCTCAATGTTTCGAGTCTAGGGGTGAAAACACCCCCATACTAGAGACGAAGTCGAATGCTTAATCTCGAGCATGGAAAGGGTAAAACGAATAACCTAAAAGCCGTTTATGAATTATGCTAATAAGATAAACGTCAGAACATAAAAGGATATCATCGGATATCGGAATCTCCAAAGGCAACGATCGAAGCTCGAGTGATCCGTAAAACAAACACGAGAGGCTTCAATGATGACGATGAACCTAATAAATCACAATCACAAACAACCACGGAACAAAGGTAGGAAGAGCACAAGTCCCCTCGTTACATTAATTAAGAAAGCGATAATATTTACAAGGATAAGCATGAGAATCCCCCACGAGGCACCTTGTTTTTGATAACTTAGTCAAAAGCTCGACTCGAATCGCCATAAAATGTGATCATTTAGTGATAATCTTGGTATGGTCATTTTTAGTGGGACTTACATGTAATCAAGGCCCAAAAGCAACCGATAATAAAGGCAAAGCCTTTATACCGGGGTCAAAGATCGTATCCTCACTTTTGGTGGAAAATGATAAAGGCAAAGCCGGAGGATACGTTTTGTAAGGAAGAAAACTCCTTACAACGTTGATGTTGAGGTTTTTGTATACCCTTTAGGAAAAGAGCAACAAAAGTGGCAAGTATTAAGTGTCGGTTTAGGAAAACCAAGCACTAATGACCAATTAAGTTCGTTCTCAAGGAGGCTAGTGTGTTATGTGTGTAATGATATGGATTAATTTGTGATTATATTTGAGAAAGAAAAATAGAAAAAGGATTAGAAAAGAATGACGGTTATGAAGACGGATTAAACTAAGTCTAAAAAGGCGTACACGTAAAGTCGTAAAACCACCAAAATTAAAATTTAAACCTAAAAATTTCTAAAGTTTCCCAAAAATCCCTAATAATATTCTAAGAGTTTACAAAAAATCAAAACTTGCAAAAACCTTTTAATTAATTAGATAATGACTTTTTAATGCTAATTAAAGCCCTAAAAATCAAAATTAATTATTAAAAAGCCCTAAACAAGATTTTAAAGTTTGTAAACCTCAAAAATATTCTAATCAAGCTAAAAACTATTTTTCAAAATTTTAAAACCTATTAAAACTATTTTTAAATAATTAAAAACTCCTAAAATCAATTAAAACTTAAATTAATTATAGAAAATAATTAAAAGACCTAAAAAATATTTGGAAAGTTGCAAAAATCCTAATTAAGTGTTTAGAACCTAGGAAAAATATAAAAACCTAGAAAATCAGACTTTTTATTTTTAATAATAAAATAATATTAAAATAATATTAAAAATCCAAAAATTATAAAAAAATTCTAAAAACTTGCAAACTGGCTTAATTTAACCTAAATAACTCAGAAATGAAAGTGAAATTACCTAAATACCCCTATTGGGCCTAGAAAATGGGCTAAACCCAAAACAGACCCTTATTGGGCTTAGTCAAGGCCAAATAAGAAAAAGTGTTCAAAATAAGCCCAAAAAGCACAGGTTGACTCAAAATTTAATTTTAAACAACTTTTTCCAAAGGCCCAAAAGCTGAAAATGTGAAATAAGCTAACTTATAACAAACAGCTTATTCTTAATGGGCTTTTTGGCCCATTAAGCCATAAGCTAATGCCATAAGCTAAAATTTTACACACAAGCTTCTTTTGACCTAACAAAGACTTCTGCAAAGAGAAATTTGAAATAAGCCCAAGGAATAAGCCTGAAAATGCAATAAGCAATCTTCACAAAACGACAAAATAGTCGTTTTCGAGTTCTAGGCCACCCCAAGTGCTGATTCAAGTTCCAAAAGCTTTGAAATGACTTAATTAAGCAAAATCAACAAAGAGTTTTCAAATAAGCACACTCAATAAGCTGGAATAAGCAAATAAGCACTTATGTAAAAGTCAAATAAGTTGGTTTCCTAGTAAAAAGTCAAAGTCAAAGTCCAATAAGCTCCAGTCTACTTAAATGGGTCAAATAAGGAAGACCTATCACAAAAAATAAGTTGTTGCAAGTCTGGATAAGCTAGAATAGCTTATTGATAAGCTGATGACAAAATTGCACTAGCAGGGGCTAGTTTTGGATGTTGAGCAGTGGGAACTTTTCCCACTGCTTGACTATTTTGACTTCTTGTCTTTAGTGACTTTTTCTTGGATTCAGATTTCACAAAGGCACCCAAATGATCTTTGGATCAAAAGGAGTCAATCACAATCAAAATAACACAATCACTAACACCCAATTGATACAGTTTAATCAATCAATCATCAGACATGATACAGACATGAACAACAAGCAGTTAAGCACTTATGAGCAGTTTTAGCACAAATCAGCCAGCCAAATTCAACCAAATGCACACACAAGCTATAATAAACTCCAATAAGCAAGTTTAAACAGGTTTCATGCACTGGTTCAAGGAATTAAGCAAGATTCAAGCAATGAAAGTTACTGATGAACACTAACACATGCAGTTTTTACTTTTGCTGATGTTTTTAACACACAAGCCAATTTCAACACTTCAAATCTTTCAAATAAGTTATATTGACGATGTTTTAACAGCTTTTATCCCTAAACATGCATAAACTCTAGGTTTTCCCAAAATTTTAGGTCAAAAATCAGTCAACTCAACAAGATATAGCAATTTGTTTGATTCAAGGTTTCAAACTCAGAAACTTGCAGCAAAACACTCTCAAACAAAGGTAAAGCAGATACAAAGCATAAACAACACAAACTAACAACACACTAACAAGATGCAAGCACAAACCAGTAGACCCAAACACCCCTTTATCTTTTTCAAATCAAAATTTTCAAAAGCAAAGTAAGATTTCAGGCCAACCAAGCATCAATTAACACTAAAACAAGTATAATAAACAGATTCAAGCAAGAACAAGCCACAAAATTCACAAGAACACAAGTTTCATACAAATATCACCAAAAATCACAATTTAAGCAGATTTTGAGATTAAGTATGCAAACCTCATGGATGTACATCCACACCCACGAATTTTGAGCTTATGTGCTAGCAAGAACAAGCACAAGCTTCCACAATAAGCCTGCTAAGATTGAACAAGGGTTAAGCACAATATCATAAAAATCAGAAACTTTGAAAAACTTGATTAATGCAAACTTGTTACCCCACACTTGATTATCCCCAAGTTATAAGCCTCACCACACCTTAACCAACTCAGTTAGGATGCTATGATCAGCCCTATAGCCCAAGAATTCCAAGATTGGAACAAGACTTAGCAAAATATCAAGAAAATGAGGAAATATGCAAACTTTTGCACACTCTTCTTTTGAAAACAGGTTTTGAACTTCAAGAACTAACAAGCATATAACAAATGAAAGCAGTAAATAAGATTGGCCAATGACTTTTCTTCAAGATTTCAAACTCAATTTCATTAACTTTGAAAATGGGATTTACAGAAACTTGAACAAGGAAAAATCAAAAGCAAAAGCTGAAATGTAATGAGTCCTATGCCTTATATAGGCTACAATGAACTAGTGTAAGGCTAAAAAACATAACCCTAATTGCTGTAGAAGTCCCAAAATGCCCTTGTCTTGTTTGAATATGCTTGATCATGTGACAAGTTTTGGCTGGTTGTGTGAGGTGTCCAAGTATCCAGAAATGATCAAAGGCTCATATTAAAGCTTAACTTTGAAGCTAAATGTGGGTGGTAGATTCCCTGGCATGTTTTGGCATTTTGTCCAAAAAACGTGTGAAGGGGGTCCAACATGTGACTTGTGTGTTGTTGGGGTGGCAGGTTTAAGGTTTAAGATATGATTAACTTCACCTTAATCAACATTCTGGATAATATGGAGTTTTAATTTTTGCTAAAACACAAATACCCAATTTGTGTTCTTGGTGTGAATAGTGGTGTTTGATCCGGATTAGAGTTTAAATTTATGTTAGGCGCCACTTTATTAAACTAATAAAGATTAGTTTAAATTAGTTATGGGTGGGAAATGATGTGGCAAAATAGAGAGAGATGATTGGTTGAAATTGTGAGTGGGGTGAGGTGGCAGTGAGTGATTGGTTAAGGTAAGTTTGGTGTCTGGCCCCTTTTAGTCCCTTGATTCTTTTCTTCTTGTCTTTTCATTTACAAAAGCTATCAACGCCACAATTAGCCTTATCAACTTTTGAACTTTTGCATTTTTGGCCCAAAAACTTTTATAAAGTGAAATCAGGGGTAATTCTTGCCATTTTTGAATTCTTCAAGGGCTGGTTTGGTATTTTCTTCAATGATAATGGTCTAGACTTGTATAATTGACATTTTGGAGGACTGAAATTGCCAAGTCTTGATGATTGAGGGACCATTTTTGCCAAATGTTGAAAGTTGAGGGTCCTTTTTGTAATTTTGAGATTCTCAAAGGACCAAACTTGTCATTTCTTGTACTTTGAAGGACTTCATGATGTATTTGACTTTGTGGATGATATTGGTTGACAATTTAGCTTTGTTGAGGAGCTAAACTTGCCAAATCTTCAAAGTTAAGGGTCCTTTTTGTAATTTTGACAAACTTTAGGGACCAAACTTGTAATTATGAGGATACAAGGGTATAAAGTGTCAATTCTTCATAAATGGAGGACCCTTCTTCATAATTCTTCAAATCTTCAAGGGTTGATCTTGGGAAAGTCTTCATTAGGGCTTCGTTCATCGTGCGGCTTCGTTTCCCGTGTTCGTTTTTGACTGATTCTTGTGATCTTTTGTCATTTTCTCAATATCCGTACCTAAAATACACAAGCAACAAACACAAGCATATATTTGGGTATTTTGATGATATTTAATGCATTTTAAGCCCTATTTGGAAGATGAGACTATGTATAAAAGCAGTCTCATCACTCCCCCATACTAAACCATTGCCGTGCCCTCACGCAATGCTAGAATAAAATATCGTAGCATTTCCAAAATTCATTTTTATTCACTTTATTGAATGATAAACTAGCTACACTACTACTATTACTACTACTTGCGTTTTAGACATAATGTATAATTTTAATCGCAAAATGGGACGTTTTAGGTTCATAGAATAAGAACACGTGAATGCTTAGTTAGAAATAATTTCATCGTCCTCGATTTTCACTTTAATTCCATGCCGAGCGTGCAACGAGATCATTGTCATTATAAGTTAGTAATGCTAACACTACTCATATGCCCTAATCACGTACTTATCTCCCATTATTCCTAATCTCTTATATTTTATTTTGTCTTGAATGTTTCACGAGGATACATTGTTTGACTTATGCGATAATAGAGATTTAGGTCTAAAAATAGAGTCCTAAAGGTGTAACTAAGACCATCAAATCAATAAACCCTCCTAATAGACAACGATGTTAAAAAATTAAGTTGACAGGAAGAATCGATAAACACGGTTTTATAACGGTTTTGAACATGAGACTTATTACCAAGACTTTTATACGCCCCCTAACGGAAGGGCCTTATTATCTTTGGTTTACCTCCATCTTTTATTCAACTTCGCCATGAAGCTTTTATTATGACTTCGGTCTTGCCTTGCCTTTTATTATCCACCTCGTCAGTGGTTTTATTAGCCAAAGACGTATATCCTCACGCTAAAGCGAATTTTGGATCTTTAAAGCTTCGAAGATTAAGGCTTGATTCACTTTCAATTTTGCATAGATTTTAGGCCTTGTGGGGCTTCAAATTGTTTGCTTGATTTTGGTGAGCACTTGAAATCTTATTATTGGGTGAAGCTTTCGATTATTCGGGTGCCAATACTTCAAAACCGTGACGCTGGCGATACCTTAATGTCTTCCCAATTTAATTACACGGAAGCTACTAGAAAAGACTAGAAACCCAACAATCCTAACTAAACCGCTAAGTCAATATTTATTAAGCAAAAAATATTTACAAGCGAAGGGAGAATAAGCAAATAACGAGAACACATGAGTTTTTGAAAGAATACGAGTACTCTACGTTTAGCATAGTAACTTATAATTAACTCTATCATTTCTCGTCCTCATTTAAAAGACTTAGCCTAATGTGTAGTTAAGGAATCAAAGCTAAGTGCTCAACATGCACGGTCGAGTCAAAAATTACTCTTATTCTCGCCATCGGAAAATCTACATTCGTGTCTTCAAACACTTATAAAACATGAGAAAATTTTTAAAATTTGGCCATTTTTAGCCTTATTTTGCAACAAAACGATAAACAAAAAGATAAACTTTGGAAAGCGTGAAGGTTTGGCAAGGCAAGTATCTATTTACCCCCCCCCCCCCATACTAAAGTTAAACATTGTCCTCAATGTTTCGAGTCTAGGGGTGCAAACACCCCCATACTAGAGACGTAGTCGAATGCCTAATCTAGCATGGAAAGGGTGTAACCGTTAAATTAATAGCCGTTTATGAAGTGTGCTAAAAACCTAAGGTTAGACCATCAAAAGGATATATCATGGATATTGAGAAATGTCTCCAAAGCAAATGATCGAGTGCTCCCATAAAACGAACACGAGAGGCTCCAATCGTAAAGATCATGATCTAAAAACCACATATCACAAACAACCATGGAACAAAGGTTGGAAGGGCACAAATCCCCACACGTAAGCTACATTAGAAAGCGATAATATGTACATAGGATAAGCATGGGACTCCCCCACGAGGCACCTCGTTTTTGATTACCGAGTCATGAGCTCGACTCGATCCCCCATACTAATTATCATTGGGGAAGGTGACTTGGTCGAGGTAGTTCAAGGATGGAACTTCCCCGCCAAAGTAGTGCTTCAACCTATGTCCATTCACCTTGAAGTTAGGACCATCATCTTGAGCTAGCTCGATGGTCCCATACGGAAACACTTGAGTCACGGTGAATGGACCGGACCAACGGGATTTCAACTTACCGGAAAAGATTTTTAATCTTGAATTAAAAAGCAAAACTTGATCCCCAATGTTAAAAACCCGGTTTTTAATTTTAGAATCATGCAACTTTTTAGTTTTCTCTTTATAAATCAATGAATTTTCATAAGCAATATCCCTCAATTCATCCAATTCATTTAATTGCATTTTCCGGTGTTTTCCCACGGTCTCCATATCGTCATTACAATGCTTTAGGGCCCAATAAGCCTTGTGTTCTAACTCGATAGGCAAATGACAATTCTTTCCATACACAAGCTTATAGGGAGTGCACCCAATGGGCGTCTTATGAGCGGTCCTAAAGGCCCATAAAGCATCGTCCAACTTATCCGACCAAGTTTGTCGGTTTTCCCCTACGGATCTCTCCAAGATCCTCTTCAACGCTCGGTTTGAAACCTCGACTTGCCCACTCGTTTGTGGGTGATAAGCCGCAGAAAGACGATGTGTAACCCCATATTTCCTTAGAACCCTTTCGAATTGGTCATTACAAAAATGGGTTCCACGATCGCTTATGATAGCACGAGGGGTTCCAAACCGAGCAAACAAGCTTTTCAAGAACTTAACTACCACACGAGCATCATTGGTGGGCAAGGCCTTGGCCTCCACCCACTTAGATAGGTAGTCAACCGCAACGAGAATGTACTTATTACCACGAGATGATGGGAACGGCCCCATAAAGTCTATACCCCACACGTCAAAGATCTCACACACTTGAATGATGTTTTGTGGCATTTCATCCTTTTGTGAGGCTTTTCCTTGTCGTTGGCATGCATCACAAGACTTCACAAGAATTTGTGCATCTCGGTAAATAGTAGGCCAAAAGAACCCGGCATCAAACACCTTTTTAGCCGTGAGATTAGCACCGTGGTGACCACCCGTGGGTCCCTCATGGCAAGCTCTAAGGATGTTAGAAGCTTCGGTGCCAAATACACAACGTCGGATGATTTGATCCGCACATGTTCGAAACAAGTAAGGGTCGTTCCAAAAGTAGAACTTGACATCATGAAAGAATTTTCGTTTTTCTTGAGTTGTCATACCCTTAATGATGAAGTTACCCGCATGGTAATTTGCAAAATCCGTAAACCATGGGGTGGAAGAATCAAGCTTAGAATTCACTACACCAAGTGTCTCGAGCGGAAATGTTTCGGTGATTTCCTTGGGCTCGTAAACACTTTGGTGAGGATCTTCCAAACGAGAGAGATGATCGGCCGCTAGATTCTCGGCTCCTTTTTTGTCAACGATTTTGTGATCAAATTCTTGAAGAAGGAGAATCCAACGAAGTAATCTCGGCTTAGCATCTTGCTTTGCCATGAGTTACTTGATAGCCAAAATGGTCCGTATACACTATGCATTTAGCTAAGACAAGGTAAGGTCGGAATTTCTCAAATGCATATACCACGGCAAGGAATTCCATTTCCGTTGTAGTGTATTTAAGTTGAGCCTCGGTCATTTTCTTGCTTGCATAGTGAATAGGCAAGAAGTGCTTATCATGACGTTGCCCCAAAACGGCCCCAATAGCGTAATCACTAGCATCACACATAAGCTCAAAGGGGAGGTTCCAATTGGGAGCAACAAGAATGGGAGCTTCGGTTAGTTTCCTCTTAAGGATCTCAAAGGCTCGTACACATTCTTCGTCAAAGACAAAACGTGCCTCTTTTTCAAGAAGATGTGTAATGGGTCGAGAAATCTTTAAAAAATCCTTGATGAATCGTCGATAAAAGCCCACGTGGCCTAGGAAACTCCTAACTCCCTTAACGGTTTTGGGATGAGGTAATTTGGCGATGACGTCTACCTTAGCTTGATCTACCTCAATCCCCGCTTTCGAGACCTTGTGCCCTAAGACGATTCCACTCTTAACCATAAAATGACATTTTTCCCAATTGAGCACAAGGTTGGTTTCCTCACAACGTTTTAACATTCTCTCTAGGTTCGACAAACACGAAGTGAAAGAATCACCGAACACAGAAAAGTCATCCATGAAGACTTCCATCGTCTTCTCGATCATGTCATGAAAAATAGCCATCATGCATCGTTGAAAAGTTCCCGGTGCATTACAAAGTCCGAATGGCATTCTACGATAGGCAAACGTTCCATATGGACACGTAAACGTAGTTTTTTCTTGATCACGAGGATCGATGGGAATTTGGAAGTAACCGGAAAAACCATCTAAAAAGCAATAGAAATCGTTTCCCGCAAGACGCTCCAACATTTGGTCCATGAAGGGCAAGGGAAAATGAAAGTCCCTAATCAATGCTAGAAACCCTAATCTTAACTTAATCAACACAAAGTACTACTTTTCAAATGTAATCTTATTATTGTATAATAAAGAATTACAAGTGTTATGGATAACGCCGTTTGATGACAATGTGTTGTGCACACTTTGAACAACAATAAACCTTAACTTATGAATACAGTCATAGCTGTTTGATTCACTAAGTTATACGCACTAATGTTCTTAATATCTCAAAGTGTTAAACATTAATGCATGGATACACATCCTATTTATAGTGTTACGAGTTTGACTTAAACAGTACTTGATGTCGACTACACAAGCTTTTACAAGTTCCCACATCAGTCACATGATGTCCTTCTATTCTTGGTAGTCTTCCATTATGCTTTAAGGAACAGTTGTCCAAAACAGTTTCCTTATTCATCATATTCTCGAACACACAAATGGCATGTCCAAAGTGTGCTGAGAGTTATCAGGGTATTGCCACCCCTGTTAACTCTCAACCCCTCAGAGTCCCTAATACATCTTGGCTGTTATCCATCACAGCCAAGGAGTATGTCTTCAGGTAATCTTCGACTTCCCTGACAATGTCTCTGACATGGACTCCTCTGAGGTTGCTCACAGAGACTCGGATCTCTGTGAGTCTTGCGAAACTTGCCTGCCTCCTAGGCACAGGCAAGGGACTATCTATCAGCCTAATTATGTTTAAATCAATGAACAGGGAATCTAATAAGTTTAGATTCCTAACAATCTCCCCCTATTTAAACATAAATAATGCTAGATCTAACAAAGTTAAGGTAAGTGAGTTTAACAGCTTCTTCTTACACATAACAGATCTAAACAAACATACCTCATGATTTTATTAAGACTTAAAGAAAAATTACAAGTTCAATACATAAGTTAAATAAAAGATGAAGGTAAAAAGGGCTGACACTATCTTCAATAGTCATCATTTTTGATTCTTTCTTCAGCTTCGGCCACATCTAATCTGTTATCAATTTCATCCTGCAAAGTCTTTGCAAACTTCTTGGAATACTCTGAGTTGATCTTGAGACACTTCTTGTGACAGAGTAGCTGAATAGTTGAAGCCAGGCACAGCTCATCCTCCCTCTGAAAAGCATACTGGCAGGCCTTGTTCATAAAAGCCATTCCTCTTTCAGGCACTGAGTATGTCTGACCATCAACAGGGCCAACGATACCATTTGGAAGGATCAGATCCCTGTGCATACCATCCACACGAACATCTTCAGTAACAAAAGTTTCATCAATAATTTGGGAAATTCTTCTTCTTTTGTTGCCTGTCTTTGGGGGTCCTTGTTCGAAAAGCTGTGGTGGGGGATCAATCTTGAGTTTGGCAGCTGTTTCCTTGATCCAGTTAAACTTAGCCTTAAGAGTTTTAAGCAGAAGGAAATTTGCCTGTCCAGACTTTTTGGCAGCTAAGGCTTCGAGTTCAAACCATTCTGATAACCCAAGTGTTTTTAACCTGAAGTTGTCAAACACATCCATATTCCTCTGTTGATTTTCCCTCCATAAGATCATCTGTGGAGTGTTTGTGGATTTGTGAATGGTGTATCTAAACTTGGTTATCTTGCCAGCAGCATACCTGTTGTTCACGCAGGCATCATAGTCAGCTTTGACTTTCTTTAAGGCCTCAGCGCGTTTTAGTTCCATTTCCCTCAACCTTTGTTTTTGTTTTTCCCTTTCAGGTGGTGTCATCTTCCTCAGAGTTGCTTCATTTAATTCTTTGGCTGCCTTGAGCTCATTTAGTCTTTTGAATTCTTCAGCCTGTTGCTCTATTTCTTCAGGCGTTAAAGGACTCTCATCGGAAGGTGTAAAGGTTGAAAAGTGGGAAAGGTCTGTTGTGGATCCTCCTGTCTCTAGCATCGCAGCTATCTTCTTAAGTTTGGTGTCAGTATCAACCAAAACTATCTCCTTACCTTTCTTCGAGACAGAGGACTCCACACTTATGTTTTTCAAATCATCAGCTCTTTTGAGAAACGCTGTCTGAGCCTGATTTTGAATAGATTTTGGGAGAGAGCTCACAGTGAATTTAAGTTTCTTGGCCGCTGGTTCATCATCATCCTCAGGCTTGCTGATGTTAACTAAGATCATGGATTTAGATGAGTCAGCTCCATCTTGTGTTTGTTGCTCCCCCTGAGTATCGTCCTCATCATCATGTACTATAACTGGTGTGATGACTTGTAGAGGAACAGGTGTTGTTGTTGGATTGGCTGAAGATGAGCCTTGTTCAGCAGATGCAAGGCTGAGTATATTAGTCTTCTCCCCCTCACGTTCATCCTTACATCCCTGAGGTTTGGATGAACGTGCCTGAAATCTTCTTGCAATCTGCTCCACAGAGGCAGCCATGGCACGTTGTCTCTTTCTCGAAGCCCTGGCAATCTTCAGCAAGAGGTTGGCATTGGCATTAGTATTAGCCTGAACACGCCTGACAATAAAGCCAGCATGGTTGTATTGCCTGTTGCGAACCGCATTGAAGTGCCTGTTCATGTTGTTCTCTTGTTCATGGAACATAGCAGGGACAACTGAGTCAATGGCATCCTTGATTCGTGTCGAGAGATGACTTAGTCCCTGGGCCACACCTTTTCTTGCACCCTCTTGAATGGGCTCAGTGACAGCCTCAGTCACAGCCTTCTTTATAATGCCTGGAAAAGTGACAGTGAAATTGTGCATCTCTGACTTGATCACGTCTAGCTTCCTTGATAAGCGCTCAATATCAGATTGATGATGTACTGGTTGAAGATTCTTGATATTGAGGCTTTGTTGAGCAAAATCATCCCCCCTTGGAATTAAGTCGAAGTTGGTCTGGGTAGGATGATCAAACATGAGGAATTCTGCTGTTGGATCATATGTTGGTCTTTGGAAGACTGTTGTTGCAGATGTAGCAGAGTTTGGAGTGTCAACAGCTTCCTTGAGAGGAGAAGTCTTGTCATCTTCTTTAGGAGGAGAGGCTGATAGCTGGTCATCCTAATCTTCTTCATCCTCTTCATCAAACATTCCCTCAGGGAATTCATCTTCAGGCATGGGTTCAAACTCAGAGACATAATCTTCTACTGAGAGCATTACTTCATCAGCATTGAGCACAGGTTCTTCTTCATTTGGAATGTCCTGAGTAATTGTTTCAGCCTCCTTTTCATGTACCTGAGATTCTTTGACTGGCTGTACAATTTCAGCCTGCAAGTTTGTTGTAATTAGTAACAGGGAAAAATATAAGGTGAATGGTCGCCATTTCGCTGTCCCAGAGAGGCTGAGGGTGATTACTCAGCCACTCCAAAGGATAAATCCTTGGGATTCTTTTAAGTGTGAATAAATTGTGGTTAATGGTCGCCATTCGCTGCCCCTAGGAAAGCTGAGTGTGATTATTCAGCCCCCCCAAAAAGGTAAAAACCTTTGGGACTCTTTTGATTGTGAAACATATGTTGTTTAATGATCGCCAGTCGCTGCCCCTAGGAAAGCTGAGTGTGATTATTCAGCCCCCCCAAAAAGGTAAACCTTTGGGACTCTTTTAAGAGTGAAACATATGTTGTTGTAGGTCGCCTGTTACGCTGCCCCTAGGAAAGCTGAGGGTGATGATTCAGCTCCCCCTGAAAGGATAAATCCTTTGGGACTCTTTTAAGGAGGGAACCAAGAGGCTGTGTGAAGTACAGCTAATCAAGGTTGAGACATTAATGTATTCAGGTTGTTGTTAGCCTGAATACTGTCTAGAGGGTTCAGCGTCATCGGGGTGCTTTATAAACACAAATGAATCACTCTCTGGTGCAAAGACAGAGTGTACAGAAGTCTTAAAGTATTCTAAGTGCAATGACAGACTTCTATGGGTCGAGGATTACCCTAACTTCACCACTCTCTCCTACAGACATAATGAGAGTGGTTGCTTGTGAACCTCTAAAAATGTACACTGATTACCTGTGAGATATCAGCTTGGTTTGGCTGGTTTCCTGTTGTCTCTGCTGACCTAGAGACACTAGACTCCTATTGTTTGTCAGCCAAAGGTTCTGAATCCACAAGAGTATCTGGACCAGAGGCGGTGTCAATCTTCTTTTCCTTGGCCTTACTAACAGCTTTGGAGTGGGAAGAAGAGGGGATTTTCTTCTTCTTTGGCTGTTGGCCAGATGAAGCCTTGGACTTAGTAGTGTGCTGCCCAGAGGTCAAAGACGTAGACTTGCCAGAGACACTAGAAGTATTCACCTTCGCAGAGGAAGGGAGCAAGGGCCTCTCAGCGTTGGGTACCTGGTTGGCCACGTTCAGCATGTGTGCAGTGACAGGGATATCCTCAGCTCCTATCTCCTTGTAGATGGCGCCTGTGATGCGATAGGGCTTCAGAGTTGTCAAGGCCTTGTTGTGGTAATTCTCTCCCAGCAAACTCTCAAAGATCAGGGACAGGTAGCGCACATAACAGATGTTCTTTTCCCTGACCTGATTCCTTCCCTTCAGTTGTTCTACCAGGTTTGAGAACAGGATGCTTCCAACGTCGACATCAGCTCCCCAAATTAATCCATACGCAATTGCTTGATGATTGGATGACATCTGATCCTGTGATCCCTGCATTCCTCCCAGGGACTTCACAATGTGGGTGAAGAGGACACGCCACATAGGGGTAAAATACTTAATCTTCAGAGGCGATTTGGCGAGAACTTCAGCTGGAGTAAGGGCAGGGTTAACATCATGGCAAGGGTTTAGTGTGGCTAAGGCTTCCTTGACAGCCTTTTTGTCAACAGTCTTCAAGCACTCATCTCCATGTTTGAGTCCGACCACACTAGAAAAATCATTGAGGGAAAAGGCAAAAGGATGTTCATTGCATGAAAGGCTAAATGTAATGGTGTCTTCTACTACTTCAGCAGAATACCAGAATTCCCTAAGGTATTCTTGGTAAAAAGTGGATGGAGATTTGGTGAAGGCTTCATTTAGGTCACAATGTTGCATGAAATTAACCAGATCTGAGTAGGTGCTGTTTGGTGCCTTGATCCATCCAATGGCGTTGTTGGAGGCGATGATGCTCTCGTTGATCTCGAAGTTCACATTGGAGGCTTTTGGTACGGGAAACGCCATTGACTTAAGGTTGAAGGAGAATGAAAATGGCGGATGGTTGAGAGAGATAAGAGTTTAGAGAGAGAAGTTGATTTTAGAATGGTGGTGGGTGAGAAGAAGAAAAAGAAGACAATATATATATTCAAACTTAAGTGAACAGTTATTCAACCGAATTAAATGCAAGGGCGAAAATGACTGCTCAAGTGGGTCCCCTTGACCTTTCAAAAAGTTTGTCTCCTCGTTATCCGAAAAAATAAATGATTAAACAATGTGAGAATGTTTTTTTGCATTTACTTGGAAAGTAACTACCTAGTTTCATGTGAAAAACATTTAATAAAACATTTAATATAGAATCAATCATTTAATGAACACATTTAATATCAAGCCACAGGCTTTGAGATATTGAGCATTCCTAGCTCAGCAACTAGCCTGTTGAACGTAGGTTCAGCCAAAGGCTTTGTAAAGATATCAGCTAGTTGCAGCTCTGTGGGAACAAAATGCAACTCAATATCTCCCTTCATAATATGATCCCTGATAAAATGATACCTGATATCAATGTGTTTGGTACGAGAGTGAAGAACAGGGTTGTTGGATATGGCAATGGCGCTGGTGTTGTCACAAAAGATTGGTACTTTGTCATACAAGATTTCATAGTCAGCCAATTGACTTTTCATCCAGAGCACCTGAGCACAACAGCTGGCTGCAGCGACATATTCTGCTTCAGCTGAAGACATAGCCACAGAGTTTTGCTTCTTAGCACTCCACCCAACCAATTTTCCTCTTAGGATTTGACAGCTGCCATGCTCTTGGAGCTTGTTTCAGACCATACATTGCCTTGTGAAGTCTGTACACATGGTTGGGGAACTCGCTGTTCTCAAATCCTTCAGGTTGTGCAACATAGACTTCCTCAGCCAAATCACCATTGAGGAAGGCACTCTTTACATCCATCTGATAGACAGTGATGTTCATGTAGGCAGCATAAGCAAGAAAGATTCTGATGGCCTCAAGTCTAGCAACTGGTGCAAAAGTTTCATCATAATCTATTCCTTCAGTCTGAGAGAATCCCTGTGCTACCAGTCTTGCCTTGTTCCTGATGATGTTCCCAATTTCATCCATCTTATTTCTATAGATCCATCTAGTGCCTGTGATATTCTTTCTAGGTGGAGCTGGCACTAGTGTCCATACTTTGTTCCTTTTGAACTGATTGATTTCTTCTTGCATAGCAGCTACCCATCCATCTTCTACCAGAGCCTCAGCAACTCTTTTAGGTTCAATTTGAGAAAGAAATTCAGCAAATAGACATTCATTCGCTGAGGCTGACTCTGAGTCTTGGATTCGCTGTCTGGTTGTGACCCCTGCATTTGGTTCCCCAATAATGTTGACAAGAAGAATGTGTTGATCTCTTGACCACTTATTTTGAGGAGCTGGGGATTCAAGAACAGGGGTACTTGAGGGCACAGCTGGTACAATTTGAGTCTCATCCTGCTGACTAGGAGGGCTTTCTTCAAAGACTACTTCAGTGTCTGAGTCTTCTTCAGCCATATCAAGGGAAGGTATTTCATTATCAGCAGGAGAATCTTCAGAGGTTTGAAGAATTGGTGAGTCATCAATATCATGAGAAGGACCATCAGAGATTTGAGGTTCTTCTTCATCAAGTTCCTGAGAGGTAGGAACTTCTATGTTGTGAGTAGACAGAGGGTCAAAAGCAGGAACATAAGGAGTGAGAGTGTTGGAGTGGTGATGACTTGTAGGTCTGGGTTCTGTGAACTCATCACTTGGGAAAGAAATATTTTCATTAAAATCTACTTCATCACCCTCTGTTCCTGTTCTCTGTATGACTTCATCATCTTCATTAAATCTGACATGGAAAGTTTCTTCTACTTCTTGTCTTCTGATGTTGAATACTCTGAAGGCTTTGGCTGTTGGAGAGTATCCCAAAAAGAATCCATCATCAGCTTTTTCATCAAACTTTCCAAGTTTATCCCTGTAGTTATAAATAAACACAGGGCATCCAAACACATGAAAATAGCTGACGTCTGGAGATCTTTTTCTGAAAACTTCATAGGAGGTTTTGCCATGTCTTTTGACAATGATTGATCTGTTTTGAGTGTAGCAGGCAGTGTGTACAGCTTCTCCCCAAAATTGCTTTGGTAAGGCTGCACCATTTAACATAGTTCTTGCTGCTTCAATCAGAGTCCTGTTTCTTCTTTCAGCCACACCATTTTGTTCAGGAGTGCCAGCTGAAGAGAAGTTCTGAGAAATCCCTTTTTCATCACAAAAAGATTCAAGTTGATGATTCTTGAATTCTGTACCATTATCACTTCTTAGAGCTTTGACTCTAACATCATTCATGTTTTCTACCTGTCTGATGAAAGACATGATGGTTTCAGCTGCATCACTTTTCCTTCTGAGGAAGAACACCCAAGTATATCTTGAAAATTCATCAACTATGACCAAGGTGTATTTGTTGTGATTAATGGTTTGAGGTTTGACAGGCCCAAACAAGTCCATGTGAAGGAGATGTAAGCACTTGTCAATAGAAAATGATTGCCTAGTCTTGAATGAAGACCTGTGATGTTTTCCTTTGACACAGGCAGAACAAGTTTTGTCTTTGGAAAACATTACTGAAGGTAGACCAGCAACCAAGTTTTGAGTGGCTATCTTATTGATGTTCTTGAAGTTGAGATGAGACAGTCTCTTGTGCCACAACCAGTTGACACTTTCAGAGGCTTTGGCAAGAAAACAATTTGAGCTGTCTTCAGAGCACACAGCCATGTTGATGACATAAACATCTCTCCTTCTAGGTGCAACCAGCACAACATCATTATTTTTGTTGAATATGGTTCCCTGAGTCTTAGTAAACAAAACCTTATAATCAGCATCACATAATTGGCTGATGCTAATAAGATTGTGTTTAAGACCATTCACATATGCAACCCTGGTAAATGTGATCCCATTGCAATTCACTGAGCCATATCCTTCTGTGTCACCTGAAGAGTTATCTCCAAACACCACTTTGGGACCTGGCTCCTTTGAGTATCTGTGCAGGTATTGTTGAATCCCTGTCATGTGTCTAGAACAGCCACTATCTAGATACCATACCGATTCCTTGAGATATTTCTGCACAGATACATAGAAACAGATTAGTTCCTATGGTGAACCCACTTTCCAGTGGGTTCCCTGAATTGCTTGTTAGCAACTCTTGTGTTCCTGAAAAACTTTTGGCGTTGGGATGGACAGTTCATAGTTTCATGGTTATAACTCCCACAGATATCACACCCAGGGAAGTCACCACACTCGTCTGAGTGATGGTCTGTGAACCCACAGAATTTACAGGGAGGATAAGATTTGTAATTTCCCTGTTGTCTTTTGGAACTCTGTGGTCTGTCCCTAGAGGGTGTCTGAGCTCTTTTAGCTGCCATGTGTCTGTCATGATCTAAGGTCGAGTGGTGAGAATTTTTACAAACATTGCAATAAGGTTTGATTAACCTTTCCCCTTTGGGTTCACCTAGGACAGACTTAGGTTCATGAGAAGTAGAGCATTCAGCGGAAGGCTTAATGTGTTGTTTCAAGAGTTCTACTTCTTTCATAAGAGACAACAGGCGATCTTCTGTGGTGGGGTCAACCTTATTCACAGCTTTAGTAGAAACAGGCTTAAAAGCTACTTGTTTACCAGTTGGTTTAGCAGGCACACGAAAAACTTTGGCTGGAGGATTCTCAATATCTGTCTTATGTTCATCCTTAGCAGATCTAGAAGAACTGCTAGGTTCAACTCCAGAGAGTTTGGGCAAAGGTGGTAGCTCAGCCACATCTTCAGAGACAGGGTCATTAGTCAAAGAGGTATCTAACATATGAATAGTCTCTGTAGATTTAAAGACAATGTCTTTGGGTTTGGTGAGAATCCTCAGCTTTTTATTCTTAGCAGTTATATCCCTTTTTAAGTCAGCAGGCACTTCATCCCTAAGCAATTCATCAATAGTAAACCTAGCACACAACCATTTTTCAATAATCTTGTTCAATTCAGTGACTTGATCATTTAAAGCTATGTTTTTCAAGGTTAATCTGGCTAATTCATTTTGCAGGGATATTTTCTCTAAGTTAACCCGCCTGAGAGTTTTACATTCAGCCTTAGCATTTATCATTTCAGTTTTAACAGAGTGAAACTTATCAAGTAGGTTCTTCCTTTGTTCCTCAACAAAGTGCAAATCAACAATGGTGTAATCAAGGACATGCTTACGTTCATCACTATCAGACATAGATAGAAGCCTGTGTACCTTTTTCATTGTGATGTCAACCCATTGTCCTGATCTTGCATCACCTTTTCCAACAACTGGTTCATCCTCAGCTATCGCCATAAAGGCCCTGACTCTTGTGGTGTCTTCTTCATCTGAAGTCAATGGTTCATCATTCCAATCATAAGTTTCAGCAACCAACCCTTTCTCAGCCTTTTTCTCACCACCTTTCCTTTTGGACATAGCTTCAATCTTCAAGTTCATTTGTTCTAACTCAGCTTTAAGTGCCTTGTACTTATTTTTGTAATCTTTCTTCTCAGTGTCTGAAGAATTGGATTGAGATGAGTTGTTATGTTGTTTGAACTTGTAGGGTTTGGATGAAGATGATGGATAAGAGGGTGAGGATGTCTTGGTGGAAGGACACTCTTTTTGAAAATGTCCAAGCTTTCCACAGGCAAAACATGTTTCTTTTGACCTGTCAGTTGGTTTGCTAGCTGATCCTACTCTTCCAGATCTTTTGTAGTATCTTCTTTGGTTGGCTAGCAGTGCTCTTTCATGGAATTCTGCATTGAGGTCTGACAAGAATTCTTGGCTGCTACGGGTATCTTCTTCAATATCAGAATCGCTGTCAAGAGGATGTGTTGCAGAGATCAAAGCTTTGGAAGATGCTCCTTGGACTACAAATCTTTCAGTCTCTGATTTGTAGATAGTATCGATCAGCCCTTCTTCATAATTGTACTTACCATAGAGCTGAGCAAGGGTATCATTTTTGATTGAGTTGTTAGCTCTCTGAGTCTGATTCATGCTCAGCCACTTTCTTGGAAGGCTGTTGACAAAAGTAGCATTGATCTCAGCTTGACCAATAGTGACATCATTCATAGCGAGGTCATTTAGAAGAATCTTCAGCCTAGTATAGGTTTGCTGAACTTTTTCACCTTCAAGTGACTTAAAGGCATTAAAATGAAGTCTGAGAGCCTGAATCTTTGTTTCTCTTGTTTCAGAGGGTCCTTCATGGCCAAGAATGAGGTCTGTCCACATTTGTTTAGCTGTGGGACACTGAATGACAGACTTCATGATATGCTTGGGAAGACAGGAAATTATGATGCTTTTGAGACGTTTATCTTGGTTTGCTAATTTCCTATCAGCTGCGGTCCATTGTTTGACAGGTTTGGGAAGAGGGTTTTCTTCAGTAGAAGTAAGCGCCATGGGAATATATGGACCATTTTCTAAAATTTCTAAGAGAAAAGGTTCAAGTCCATCAAGGTATACAAGAAGTTGACTCTTCCAACTGGCAAAGTCTTCTTCATCAAAGACTGGTACACTGGTTACGTGTGATCCACCTCTTGAGTCAAGAAGTTGGGGTAGATCATCGTCATTTGCTGGAGGGTTAAGTCTTGGTGAAGATGGGTTTGTGGAAGGTGAGTGTGGGCTAGAAGTTTCCGGCATGGTGGATCTTGATTATAAAACTGAGAACGATGTTTCTTGAAGGTTTTAATATCAAACACCGCTCTGATACCAATTGAAAGTCCCTAATCAATGCTAGAAACCCTAATCTTAACTTAATCAACACAAAGTATTACTTTTCAAATGTAATCTTATTATTGTATAATAAAGAATTACAAGTGTTATGGATAACACCGTTTGATGACAATGTGTTGTGCACACTTTGAACAACAGTAAACCTTAACTTATGAATACAGTCATAGCTGTTTGATTCACTAAGTTATACGCACTAATGTTCTTAATATCTCAAAGTGTTAAACATTAATGCATGGATACACATCCTATTTATAGTGTTACGAGTTTGACTTAAACAGTACTTGATGTCGACTACACAAGCTTTTACAAGTTCCCACATCAGTCACATGATGTCCTTCTATTCTTGGTAGTCTTCCATTATGCTTTAAGGAACAGTTGTCCAAAACAGTTTCCTTATTCATCATATTCTCGAACACACAAATGGCATGTCCAAAGTGTGCTGAGAGTTATCAGGGTATTGCCACCCCTGTTAACTCTCAACCCCTCAGAGTCCCTAATACATCTTGGCTGTTATCCATCACAGCCAAGGAGTATGTCTTCAGGTAATCTTCGACTTCCCTGACAATGTCTCTGACATGGACTCCTCTGAGGTTGCTCACAGAGACTCGGATCTCTGTGAGTCTTGCGAAACTTGCCTGCCTCCTAGGCACAGGCAAGGGACTATCTATCAGCCTAATTATGTTTAAATCAATGAACAGGGAATCTAATAAGTTTAGATTCCCAACAATGATCTTTTCGAGTGGCTTCATTCAACTTTCGATAGTCGATGCACACTCTCCATTCGGTCACGAGTCTAGTGGGAATCAACTCGTTGGCATCGTTTGGCACAATGGTCATCCCTCCCTTTTTAGGGACACAATGAATAGGACTCACCCAAGGTCTATCGGAAATAGGGTAAATCATTCCCGCGTCAAGGAGTTTAAGGACTTCCTTTTTGATGACATCGTGAATTTTGGGGTTTATCCTTCTTTGACATTGGATTGTGGGCTTGAAATCCTCCTCCATTAATATTTTGTGGGTACAAAACTTGGGATCGATTCCCTTAATGTCGGATAACTTCCACGCAATCGCCCCTTTGTGATCCTTTAGAACATCGACAAGTGCGGTTTTTTCATTATTCGAAAGATCCTTCGCAATAATAACCGGCAACTTGTCGCCCTCCTCCAAAAAGACATACTCGAGGTGAGGAGGTAAATCTTTCAACTCGAGGATAGGTGGTTCCTCAAGTGAAGATGTGGGCTCGATACTCATAACCTCCTCGGGTGGAGGAAATGGGAAATCGTTAAGAAAATCCTTGATAATCGAGAAGTCCTCATCGTTGTCGAGGTCTTCGTTACAAGTACGTGGAACATCGAATTCTTCCAACGTAAAACCACCACCTTCAAAAGGAGTGAAGGTTGGTGTCGAATTATCAAGAATTGGATCTAACATAGTGGGATTGCCACTAGTTTCTTCATCACCAAAGCCTAAAACTTCTTGTGAAAATTCCTCGCAAACCACATCGATCATGTCAACGAGGTTAATGGTAGCAACAGAATAAACATGAGAAAGTTGAGAGTTTTGAGTTGCGTTTATAACAAGTTCCTCGTCGTTGAAACGTAAGGTGATCTTTCTAGCATGAACATCAATTAAAGCCATAGATGTATCTAAAAACGAACGACCTAAAATAAGAGGAACTTGAGGATCCGTGGGGATGTCAACAACAATAAAGTCTACGGGGTAGTAGAACTTCCCCACTTTCACAAAAACGTCTTCCGCCAAACCACAAGCACGAATCGTGGAATGGTCGGCCAACTCGATAGACATTAGTGAAGGAGTAAGAGTAGGAAGATTGAGCGACTTGAAGATTGCAAGTGGCATCAAGTTAATGCTAGCACCAAGATCGGCCAAGGCATAGCATTCTTCCATATCTTGAATTGCACAAGGGATAAAAAAAGTTACCGGGATCACCGACTTTTTGAGGTATGCGATTAAGATAAACCGACGAACAACTAGATAATTGGTGTAATTTCTCCTTGTTGTTCAACATACTCTTAAAGTTAGCGGCAAATCGAGGCATCATGACCAAAGCATCGGCGAAACTCACATTAAAGTGCAAATCACGAAACATTTTCATAAAAAGCTCAAATTGTTAATTGTCGCGCTCTTGTCGTTTCTCCTTCCTAAGTCTCGATGGGTAAGGCAAGGGTGGTGTGGGTTGGCGCATAGGCATAGCCTTTGGAATCTCGGGTTCCAATGTTGGTAAAGGGTCGACCGTAGGTGTGGCATGAGCGGTATTTTGTGGGCTTGAAATATGCTCCTTTTCGATCACCACCTCGGGTTCTTCCTCAATTTCCTCCACCGTTGGAGTAATTGGTTGAGGAGTCGGTTCTTTAAGTGTCTTACCACTACGTGTGGTAATCACTTTCATCTCACCCTTAGGGTTGGATATGGTGTTGCTAGGAAGACCACTTGACGACGGTTTACACATTATTGCCTCAAACATAGACGAGATTTTATCTTCAAAATTAGATTGCCTCAATACGGCTTTGGTTTGCCTTTTCTCGGCCTTAATCATTTCTTGTTTAATCTCATGTCGCCCTTGTTCCATCTTTTGTTGGTTTTGTTGCAACCTAGTGACATTTCCTTCCATCTTGTTGGTGTGGATTTTAAGTTCATTAGCTAACTCATTTTTCAACTCTTTCTTCAAGTCGTTCTTAAACTCGGATCTTAGGCTAATGATTTCTCTTTGAATATTGTCAAACCTAGCATCATTCCCACTAGCATATTCAACAAACTCACTTGGAAGATCTTTCAATGTTTGCAAACTTTTGTTGTTATTTTGAAAATCATTTTTGTTTGAAACTTGATTATTAGCCCCTTGATTCCCATAGTTTCCCTTGTTATAATTGTTTTTAAAACCAACTTGATTGTTGCGATAGTTGTTGTTAGCATTTTGATTTGAACCAAAACCCGGTGGAGTCATTTGATTAGAGCGGGAAACTTGACCGTTTTGGTTGTAATTTCCCGTGGCCGCGTAGGCACTCGAAGTGTTACCACCGTTGGTAATGCACTCGGAGAAATCATGACCTCCACCACAATACATGCAAGAAACCTCTACCGCTTTAGCCGTAGCGGGAGCACTTGGTTCACCAACTTTAAACTCAATCAAAAGTCCTTTCAACTTATCAAAAATCTTGTTTTCCAAGTTCGCCTCAATTTGGCAAGCATCGATGGTAGTAGACAAAGAAGGTGAAGCCGAAGACGAAGCCTTACGAACACTCGACGTGCTACGAGGACTATACACCTTAGATCTATTTTCAATTATCACCAAAGCTTCCTCAACCGTTTTACACAAAAAATTACCACCCGCGGCGGCATTCAAATAATCCCTTTCATGATCATTAAGTCCATTGTAAAACGTGTCAATTTGATGCAAATCGGAAAAACCGTGATGAGGACATTCATGTAACATTTCCTTAAACCTATTCCAAGCCGTTGAAAAACTTTCATTAAATTCTTGTGAAAACTTTGAAATCTCGTTTTTCAAGTGCGTAGTCTTAGAGGGCGGAAAAAATTGGTTCACAAACTTAGACACGAGATCCTTCCACGTCAATATAGAATTGGGTGGCTCTTTCTCTAACCAAATTTTAGCGGGCCCCGCTAAGGAATACGGAAAAATCATCATCTTAATCGAGTCGTTAGAAACATCCTTAAACTTGCAAGTAGCGGTAAGACGACTGAATTGGCGGATATGGTTGTGTGGATTGTCCTTCTCATCACCACGGAATTTGTTGTTTTGGATCATCGACAACAAACCCGTTTTCACCTCAAAATTCTCCGCAAGGATAGCGGGAATCACAATAGCCTCTCCATAACCCTCGGTGGGTGCTTGAAGTAACTCCATCATAGTTCGATTCGCCATGGTTGGTGCTTTTCTTACAATGGGTTCGTCAATAGGAGACTCCTCACTAGAATTGTTGGGAGTGGGAGTTTTGTTCTTTCGTTTACGTGCACGTCTTGCTTTGTTACGAGTTAGCATAAACGTCACGTACAACGAGGAGACGAGCAAAGAAGATTCTTTTTGGTGTTTTGTATTTTTCAAATTTTTTTTGTGGTTTTTGATTGTATTAACCTTTTTGGAATTTGGTGAAATGTATTAAGTAGACACAAATCTACAAATCTCCTGCTTAATCAAATCTCTCGATTAAAGAAGCCTCAAGGAATGAAAACGATCACGTGAAGTGAACGCCTTCGATGACTTTAGAACGATGGTGGAACACCAAATCGTTCAAGAGGGTTTAATCAAATGAAACCAAGAAAATATATATGATACTTAATAATACTTTGGGCGGCAAAACCCTCGATTCACTCTCAAAATCAAATACGCACAAGCAAGCGGGGAAACGAGGCGGCGCGAAGCACTTAAGAGCCTTTTTCCTTAGGATATATTTTATAATATCCGCCTTATACCCACCTTATAGTTTGTATTATCAAGATTAAGCTTCACGAAAGTATTTATCTATTTTTGCCTTTTTCTTTGGTTTGAGATTCGAATACAATGATTGGGTAATGACCTCCCAAGTCAAGGTTGTGATTTCTCACGTATTTGGAGTACTTGTGAATTTATTGTTCTACGTATACAATATATTAATAATATTCACACAAAAACCGAAAAACGATAATACGTATTAGTAGAGTGCTACTAATACAAATACTAATTATGGTTAGTATAAAAACAACAATGCCAAATCAAAACACAACACGCCTCCCCGGCAGCGGCGCCAAAATGATGTTGAGGTTTTTGTATACCCTTTAGGAAAAGAGCAACAAAAGTGGCAAGTATTAAGTGTCGGTTTAGGAAAACCAAGCACTAATGACCAATTAAGTTCGTTCTCAAGGAGGCTAGCGTGTTATGTGTGTAATGATATGGATTAATTTGTGATTAAATTTGAGAAAGAAAAATAGAAAAAGGATTAGAAAAGAATGACGGTTATGAAGACGGATTAAACTAAGTCTAAAAAGGCGTACACGTAAAGTCGTAAAACCACCAAAATTAAAATTTAAACCTAAAAATTTCTAAAAATTACCAAAAATCCCTAATAATATTCTAAGAGTTTACAAAAAATCAAAACTTGCAAAAACCTTTTAATTAATTAGATAATGACTTTTTAATGCTAATTAAAGCCCTAAAAATCAAAATTAATTATTAAAAAGCCCTAAACAAAATTTTAAAGTTTGTAAACCTCAAAAATATTCTAATCAAGCTAAAAACTATTTTTCAAAATTTTAAAACCTATTAAAACTATTTTTAAACAATTAAAAACTCCTAAAATCAATTAAAACTTAAATTAATTATAGAAAATAATTAAAAGACCTAAAAAATATTTGGAAAGTTGCAAAAATCCTAATTAAGTGTTTAGAACCTAGGAAAAATATAAAAACCTAGAAAATCAGACTTTTTATTTTTAATAATAAAATAATATTAAAAATCCAAAAATTATAAAAAATTCTAAAAACTTGCAAACTGGCTTAATTTAACCTAAATAACTCAGAAATGAAAGTGAAATTACCTAAATACCCCTATTGGGCCTAGAAAATGGGCTAAACCCAAAACAGACCCTTATTGGGCTTAGTTAAGGCCAAATAAGAAAAAGTGTTCAAAATAAGCCCAAAAAGCACAGGTTGACTCAAAATTTGATTTTAAACAACTTTTTCCAAAGGCCCAAAAGTTGAAAATGTGAAATAAGCTAACTTATAACAAACAGCTTATTCTTAATGAGCTTTTTGGCCCATTAAGCCATAAGCTAATGCCATAAGCTAAAATTTTACACACAAGCTTCTTTTGACCTAACAAAGACTTCTGCAAAGAGAAATTTGAAATAAGCCCAAGGAATAAGCCTGAAAATGCAATAAGCAATCTTCACAAAACGACAAAATAGTCGTTTTCAAGTTCTAGGCCACCCCAAGTGCTGATTCAAGTTCCAAAAGCTTTGAAATGACTTAATTAAGCAAAATCAACAAAGAGTTTTCAAATAAGCACACTCAATAAGCTGGAATAAGCAAATAAGCACTTATGTAAAAGTCAAATAAGTTGGTTTCCTAGTAAAAAGTCAAAGTCAAAGTCCAATAAGCTCCAGTCTACTTAAATGGGTCAAATAAGGAAGACCTATCACAAAAAATAAGTTGTTGCAAGTCTGGATAAGCTAGAATAGCTTATTGATAAGCTGATGACAAAATTGCACTAGCAGGGGCTAGTTTTGGATGTTGAGCAGTGGGAACTTTTCCCACTGCTTGACTATTTTGACTTCTTGTCTTTAGTGACTTTTTCTTGGATTCAGATTTCACAAAGGCACCCAAATGATCTTTGGATCAAAAGGAGTCAATCACAATCAAAATAACACAATCACTAACACCCAATTGATACAGTTTAATCAATCAATCATCAGACATGATACAGACATGAACAACAAGCAGTTAAGCACTTATGAGCAGTTTTAGCACAAATCAGCCAGCCAAATTCAACCAAATGCACACACAAGCTATAATAAACTCCAATAAGCAAGTTTAAACAGGTTTCATGCACTGGTTCAAGGAATTAAGCAAGATTCAAGCAATGAAAGTTACTGATGAACACTAACACATGCAGTTTTTACTTTTGCTAATGTTTTTGACACACAAGCCAATTTCAACACTTCAAATCTTTCAAATAAGTTATATTGATGATGTTTTAACAGCTTTTATCCCTAAACATGCATAAACTCTAGGTTTTCCCAAAATTTTAGGTCAAAAATCTGTCAACTCAACAAGATATAACAATTTGTTTGATTCAAGGTTTCAAACCAGAAACTTGTAGCAAAACACTCTCAAACAAAGGTATAGCATATACAAAGCATAAACAACACAAACTAACAACACACTAACAAGATGCAAGCACAAACCAGTAGACCCAAACACCCCTTTATCTTTTTCAAATCAAAATTTTCAAAAGCAAAGTAAGATTTCAGGCCAACCAAGCATCAATTAACACTAAAACAAGTATAATAAACAGATTCAAGCAAGAACAAGCCACAAAATTCACAAGAACACAAGTTTCATATAAATATCACCAAAAATCACAATTTAAGCAGATTTTGAGATTAAGTATGCAAACCTCATGGATGTACATCCACACCCACGAATTTTAAGCTTATTTGCTAGCAAGAACAAGCACAAGCTTCCACAATAAGCCTGCTAAGATTGAACAAGGGTTAAGCACAATATCATAAAAATCAGAAACTTTGAAAAACTTGATTAATGCAAACTTGTTACCCCACACTTGATTATCCCCAAGTTATAAGCCTCACCACACCTTAACCAACTCAGTTAGGATGCTATGATCAGCCCTATAGCCCAAGAATTCCAAGATTGGAACAAGACTTAGCAAAATATCAAGAAAATGAGGAAATATGCAAACTTTTGCACACTCCTCTTTTGAAAACAGGTTTTGAACTTCAAGAACTAACAAGCATATAACAAATGAAAGCAGTAAATAAGATTGGCCAATGACTTTTCTTCAAGATTTCAAACTCAATTTCATTAACTTTGAAAATGGGATTTACAGAAACTTGAACAAGGAAAAATCAAAAGCAAAAGCTGAAATGTAATGAGTCCTATGCCTTATATAGGCTACAATGAACTAGTGCAAGGCTAAAAAACGTAACCCTAATTGCTGTAGAAGTCCCAAAATGCCCTTGTCTTGTTTGAATATGCTTGATCATGTGACAAGTTTTGGCTGGTTGTGTGAGGTGTCCTGGTATCCAGAAATGATCAAAGGCTCATATTAAAGCTTAACTTTGAAGCTAAATGTGGGTGGTAGATTCCCTGGCATGTTTTGGCATTTTGTCCAAAAAACGTGTGAAGGGGGTCCAACATGTGACTTGTGTGTTGTTGGGGTGGCAGGTTTAAGGTTTAAGATATGATTAACTTCACCTTAATCAACATTCTGGATAATATGGAGTTTTAACTTTTGCTAAAACACAAATACCCAATTTGTGTTCTTGGTGTGAATAGTGGTGTTTGATCCGGATTAGAGTTTAAATTTATGTTAGGCGCCACTTTATTAAACTAATAAAGATTAGTTTAAATTAGTTATGGGTGGGAAATGATGTGGCAAAATGGAGAGAGATGATTGGTTGAAATTGTGAGTGGGGTGAGGTGGCAGTGAGTGATTGGTTAAGGTAAGTTTGGTGTCTGGCCCCTTTTAGTCCCTTGATTCTTTTCTTCTTGTCTTTTCATTTACAAAAGCTATCAACGCCACAATTAGCCTTATCAACTTTTGAACTTTTGCATTTTTGGCCCAAAAACTTTTATAAAGTGAAATCAGGGGTAATTCTTGCCATTTTTGAATTCTTCAAGGGCTGGTTTGGTATTTTCTTCAATGATAATGGTCTAGACTTGTATAATTGACATTTTGGAGGACTGAAATTGCCAAGTCTTGATGATTGAGGGACCATTTTTGCCAAATGTTGAAAGTTGAGGGTCCTTTTTGTAATTTTGAGATTCTCAAAGGACCAAACTTGTCATTTCTTGTACTTTGAAGGACTTCATGATGTATTTGACTTTGTGGATGATATTGGTGGACAATTTAGCTTTGTTGAGGAGCTAAACTTGCCAAATCTTAAAGTTAAGGGTCCTTTTTGTAATTTTGACAAACTTTAGGGACCAAACTTGTAATTATGAGGATACAAGGGTATAAAGTGTCAATTCTTCATAAATGGAGGACCCTTCTTCATAATTCTTCAAATCTTCAAGGGTTGATCTTGGGAAAGTCTTCATTAGGGCTTCGTTCATCGTGCGGCTTCGTTTCCCGTGTTCGTTTTTGACTGATTCTTGTGATCTTTTGTCATTTTCTCAATATCCGTACCTAAAATACACAAGCAACAAACACAAGCATATATTTGGGTATTTTGATGATATTTAATGCATTTTAAGCCCTATTTGGAAGATGAGACTATGTATAAAAGCAGTCTCATCAAACGTACTCGAAGTACGTGTAGTCATGGGAACCGTGAGGGTGGGTAAGATTACTTTGAGATGAAGGCAAATTTGAAAGAGAATCAATAAAAATGGTGGTCTCAAAGTCTCCTCCCGGTTCTAAGGCAAAAGCCTCATTAAAATCCTCATTCTCATCGAGAGGCGGTCCATCGGTGAACCCCTCGAGAATGGAGGCATCACAAGTCAAAAGAGAAGGCTCATCCAAATGAGACTTAGGGAGGGTGACTAGCAAATCCGGCTCATCGAGTTTAGGATCCTTAGAATCCTCACTCTCGATGTCCTCGAACGTCTCATCAAAGAGAGGATTTACGTCACCAAAAACAAACTCGTCATCAAATTCAAAAAGGGAATTCGAGTAAATTTTAAATTCGTCGACACGAACTTCCTCATCGAGTAGTGGCTCGTCATCACTAGTGGAAAAATCATCATCGAAAAGCGGGTTCAAAAAAGTCAATGATTCTCTACCCGAAGTGTCGTTGGGAGAGACATCATCACATGAAATCGTATCATACTCACTATCGCAATTTTCCTCGTTAGAATCTTCGTGGGAAAATTCATCGAGAGTAAAATCACTTAACTCCTCATCGAAGACAACCATAGGCTCACTTTGGATTGGAATAGGGATCTCAACACTAGGATTAGTGCTAAGATTCTTCTCCCCCATACTTAGAGAGGCATCGGGTTTCGTTGGGAGCGTGAGAGTTATGGTTTCACAAGACGAGTTGAGATTAAAAATGTCGCTATCGTCGTCGTTATCATAAATAGGAAGCGTAAGATCACATCTAGCTAGATGCTCCTCTCTTTCTAGTTCTTGTTTTTTATGACGAATATCGATGCTTAAACCATTGTATTCTTGTAAAAGTTGTTTAGTTCTAATCTCACACTCTCTTTTAAACTCGTCACTTATTTCTTCTTTACGATATCTCCTAATGCCGAGTTCATTAGAGATACCGTTTATTTCTTGATTGATTCGTCGTTTCTCCTCTTCCATATCTTTGATGCTTTCTTCGATCACTTCGACGATTGAAAGTTCCTTTTTCTCCATAATTTGTTGAAAAAACAATTTAATTTCTTCAAATCCCTTGTCGACGCTACTTGCACCGAGATCATCATCGAAAAAATTTTGTGGAGGTGATTGGTCAAAACCTGAGAATTGGTTGTCGAAAGACGTATCATGGTTCATCGGTTGACAATCATACCCATAATAAGGTGCGTTTCCACAAGACTCACATGAATATGACGGTGGATATTGCGAAGATTGGTCAAAGAAATTAGGATTTGGTTCAGGGTCATTATAATTCGTACAACTAAATCCGAAATCGTGCACCAAACCGCAAAAATCACACGAATAAGACGAAGGCGGTTGTGGAGCGTGGTCATAGGATTGAAATCCGTAACCATGGTCGTTTTGAGGAGAGTTGTATATATACCCCTCCCTTCCTCCATAAATCTCGCAATTGAAGCAATTACCACCGTCGGGCGGACCTCCACAATATGGACAAGAGTAATATCCCTCGTTGGACATGACGAAACGCGAATGGTGTTACGAGAATTAAACACTAGAGGGTTAGAAAAAGAATTAATTGATAAAAGGTAAGAAGAATTTTTTTCATTTTTGATTGTTTTTTTAATTTTTTTTTGGATTTTTGGTGTATTACGTAGACACAAATCTACAAATCTCCCCTCGAATCGATCTTCTCGATTAAAGGAGCCTCAAGGAATGAAAACGATCACGTGGAGTGAACGCCTTCGATGACTTTAGAACGTTGGTGGAACACCAAAACGTTCAAGAGGGTTTAATCTTGAAAACACAAGCAAATATAATATACGTAGATAATACTTGGGCGGCAAACCCTCGATTAGCCTTCTTTCTCAAAACACGCACAAGCAAGCGGGGGAAACGAGGCGGCGCTAAGCACTTAAGAGCCTTTTTCCCTTAGGTCGTGAAATACAACCGCCTTATACCCACCTTATAGTTTGTGTTAATTGAATTAAGCCTCACGAAAGTATTTATCTATTTTGCCTTTAAACTTTTGCTTTAGATCCGAATACAATGATCGAGTGATGAAATCCCGAATCAAGGTTGCGTTTTCACGCTTTTGGAGTACTTGTATATTTATTGTTCTTACATAGATACAATATAGTAATAATATATTCACAATAAAAACGAAAACCAATATATCTACAATATAGTAAAATTATTGTTGTGTGTTTAATTTAGGAAAATTAAACACGATTTATTTGGATACTATAATATAATAAGGAAAAATAACAAAAATGAGTATGTACGATATTTACGCTTTCCAAAAATTGAAAAGCAAAAACGCACTACTCACACAAACACGATAGTAATAATAATGGCACACTAAAACACCTCCCCGGCAGCGGAGCCAAAAATTGATGTAGTGTTTTCGTACACGTTTTAGGAAAAACGCGTATGAGTGGCAAGTATTAAGTTATACGCTTTAGGAAAAACGTAAAACCGAATAAATGCGGGTTCGTTCTCGAAGGAGGTGTGTGTATTAATGTGCCAAAATAAAATAACAATGTTTGGATTAGTGACGTTTTTGGTTGAGAAGAGAGAAAAATAAAAGACGAGCTAATACTACGATTAAACTACGACGTTGACGTAAAACGATGACGTAATTACGTAAAACGCGACAAAATTAAAAATAAAACCTAAAAATTAATTAAATGATTAAACTAAGTCTAAAATAATATAAATAAGAATAAAAATCCAACAAATATATTTTAAAACCTTTTATTAATTAAATATTCAATTTTAAATGCTAATTAAAGCCCTAAAATTAAATATAATTAACAAAATGTCCAAAATATTTTTTTATTGAACTAATAACTTACTTATATTATTTAAAAACTAAAAAGTATTTTTCCTAAACTTTAAAAACTATTTTTCTATTTTTAAAACACTTAAAACTATTTTTAAACTAAAATAATCATAAAAAATAATAAAATAATGCCAAAAATGATTTGACAATTTTGAAAATCCTAAATTATGCTATTGAATAGTAGAAAAATGAAAAAGTTTGAAAAATATAAAATTTTGCACTAAAAGACAAAACAGTTTAATATTAAAACCCTAATTAAGCTAAATTAATTATAAAAAATAATTAAAAAGTGAAAAGTAAAAACTTTTTGAACTAAAAATCTTAAAATGTTTTTCTTAATCTATGAAAAATATTAAAACTGAAAAATATTAGTTTTTTACACCAAATGCCAAAAACAGAATAATATAAAGTTAATTAAAATAGCTATTTAATCTAAAAAATATTAGATGAACAGTAACTGGAAAATAAAATAAACTGAAAAATCAAAAATAAAATAAGAAAAATAATGAAAAAAGTTTGAAAGCCTAAAACCTATTTTCAGTCACTAAAGACAAAAAATGTAAAAGCTGATAGTGACATGTGGAGAACTTTCTGTTTTTTAGTGAAGCAGTGGGAATTTTAACACTGGCAGTGGGAAATGGGTTCCCACTGCTAGTTATAAAAAACGTGTTTGGTGACTGTTTAAGCTTAGGAAAGCTTATGCTTGGCTTATTTTGGACAATAAGGCACCCCTACACTCAGTGGAGTGTAGGGAGTCAATATATGATAAAAAATAAGCAAGTTCAAGCCAAAAACAACACACAAAATCACAAATTCAGTCACTATTAAGGGCTAAATAGGGGTCTGTGAACAGTAACTGTCTTTCTAGGCATAAAAACGGATTTCAAATGCTCACAACTTGTACACAATCCAACCAACTCACATAAAACTGATAACCAACCCTAGATTAGCCTATTATCTAACAATGAGCAAGATTTGGTGAGCAAAATTAACAAAAATCAGTCAATTAAGGGCCTACTGAATTTTATGCCAGTTTTGCAAAAATTAGAGCATACCAAGTGTAAATTTACCTACCAAACTAAGGAAACAAAGTACCAATAGTACTAATACAACTTATTAGAGTGTGATTGGACTGTTTGCCAAATCAAATCTGTCACCAATTTCACTTAAAATCAAGATCCAAACACCCCTTTAATTAGCAGATAATAAGATTTCCAAAGCAGATGAACCTATTACTATTTAAAACTGATTCTAATCAATCCTATCATGCATACAATTAGAGAATGACTAAGAATTGGTAACAACCAAACACAACCAGCACTTCTTAACAACTTTCAAGATTGCACCAAAAATGTGAGAGATAAGGGAGTTCACAGAACTTACCATTGGCTTGTTAAGACCAAAAAGGTGTTCTGGATGCCACCAGCTTAATCTATCAAGGACTCTTGGGCATAGGAAGAGCTGATGGAAGTGTAGAGAACTGATGATGAGGGACAACCAAGTCCACCCACCCAATATATCTTGAGCACAAGATACCTGCACAATGATAACCAACAAACAGGAAGATACAAACCCTTAAACTGATCCAAAAGCTATTTGTCAAATAGCTTTTGGAGGAGCTTATGGACAGTAAGTACAAAGAAGGAAAAAGTCTTTTAACCAAATTAATCTTTGATGAAATTAAAAAAAAGGTACCAAGCCAAAACTGAAACTGGACTCAACCTTGGGAGTTTTGGTTCGGTTGTCACGTCGCCAAAACCTTAGAAAGCTTGAGCCTAGGTCCAAATTTCCTTAAAAGAACAGATTTTCTGAAACTCTTTATAACATAAACACTCCTTAAACATTAACCAGTTATAAAATAATTTAAACAAATTATACTAAAACTTTAAAAGGAAATGGAACACAGTCACTTGTAGAAGTTTAGAAAGAATACTCTAAATATTTATTACTTAAAAAAAACTACAAGGTCTGGAACGATTGAAGGAGTCACAGGCGAATTCCTTTTATACAACTCTTAGAACAATCTAGAATTCAAAATAAAAAATTACAAAAGATGTAAACCCTAGTTACTGAAAAGCCAACTTTACCCTTGGAATCTTGAGAAGATGCTGGTATGATTCCTCAATTCAAATTTTGGTCAATGTTGAATCTTGGCTCCATGTGATTGTGAAGCTATACAACTTCATCTAGGCCCTTAATCGTGGTGTGGGGAGCACTCAAACCATTCTTGGTCGTTGATTTGGTCGTCTCACTAAAAAAAGTGGAACCCGTGATATAGTGTGAGCTGGAGAGGGGACAATGGGGATGAAGGGTCGTTTTCTGGCCACATAGGATGGTTGGGTGTGGGGTAAAGAGTAAAACCCCCAAAGTTAATTAGGGAATAGTTAATGATTTAGGCTAATTAAGCATGGGGTTTATTAGGGTTCTTGGGGAGATGAAGGTTAGCAAGGGAGGGTTAGATTCGTTTAAGGGTCTAAAAAGGTTTTAAAAAAATGTTTCCCACACTAATCTTTATTAATCTGATATTTTTTAAAAATCAATTAAACTAAAGATTAAGTGGGATATGACATGTAGCAATAGAGCAATGTGATTGGTGGATTGTTATAAGGTGGGTGACGTGTCGAATGGTGATAGGAGGATGGATGTTTCTTGTTTGGTCAGCTATGGCCCCCCCAACTCTTTTCACTTCTTCAATTTTTATTAAACAGCTCCAAACTTCTTTTTTCCTTTATAACAAGTTTGGGCAACTTGCTGAATATGGCACAATGGTTTTTCCAAACTTTATAATAAGGACCTTTAATGCAATTTGATCATATTTCAAGGTCCATGATGTAAATGCTTGAAATATTAGGGACCCAATGTGTAAATTAAGTGTTCAAAAGGGTATAATATGACAAATCTTCCAAAGTAGAGGGACCAAAGTTGCCAATCTTCAAAACTTCAAGGGCATTTTTGTAAATTCCAAACTTGGGCCCGGTTTCTTATGCGGCTTCGTTTCCCGTGTTCGTTTTTGCTTCATTCTTGTAATCTTTTGGTGAATTCACGATATCCGTACCTGAAATACACAATGAACAAACACAGGTATATTTTTGGGTATTTTGATGATATTTTAAGCGTTTTAAGCCCGATTTGGACGATGAGACTATGTATAATTACAGTCTCATCATGCACAATGTCCTAAGTGTAGGGGAGTTTACTCCCACATGCTTAAACATTGAGGACAATGTTTATATTAAGTGTACGGGGGACTTCTATCGATGTTAAGTGGGCTTTTCCATGAATTTGTCCTCTTTTTAACCAGAAAACTGATTTTTTGCATTTTTCAAATTTTTTAATCTATTTTGACCAGTAGTATTTTCCTTTGTTATTGTTATTTTCTTTTTAAACAAAGTAGTTAAATAAAATGGTTTGAATTAGTTTAGATATCATTGATATATTAGGCCCGTCATGAATCTTTTGACTCAACCCGAGTTTACTTATTTGATTTTACTCTAGCCAGTATCCTTAACGTGTTTAAATCAAGTTTTGCTAGACTTTTATATAGGGAACTTTAAAACGCGAAAGTCTTAATACGGGTTTAAGAACAAGAACTTTTCACAAGTTCCTATAATTGATCCTAGAAAGTCGTTTATCAAGGAAACTTTAAAATGCAAATTCTAAACTTGAAAAAGTCTAAGAAGTTGCAAGATCCTATAGATGACTTGAAAACCCAAAACTTTGATTTAATAGGCTAAGCATCCACGAGTCTCATTCCTTGAGATTTTAAATTATGGAGAACAAGAGATGATAGAGTCAATTATAAGTTCTGTATTCTTTCATGAATTTATGTGAGTTAATTATGATCTTTTTCTCCCATTGCTTGTTAATAAATGAATGCAATAAGTAAGGTCGTACGATTTGAAAAGTTACTTAGATTCTAGCACAAGATCATTTAAAAGTTGCTCGGGATTAATTAGAGTTCATAGCCAAGACATAACTTATAGAAGCGGGATGCGAAGATTGGCGAGTCCGAAAAGGCCCTAACAAGGCACGAGGGCTACATTTTGTTGCTAAAGATCCAAAGTGATGTGAAGAATCATTTATCAAAAATCAATATGAAGGATCGAGACACACGACGAAAAGCAAATACTCCCCTAAGATCATTGAGAAGTCTATCCAAAAAGGCCCTAACAAGGTATAAGGATAAATAGATCCAAGTCCTAAAAGGAGGCGGATCGTTGTATATCACAATCCCAAATAAAGATTGGAGAAAAATGAAGAAGTCGTGGTGGTCCAAGTATGAAGAATCTCTCAAAAACTTGAAGTGAAGAAATTCCTATTATGAAGAGAAGACCATTATTTCAAGAACGTCTCTTAAGATTTGAAGTATGAAGTCAATGCCAAATATCGATCCGAGAAAGGTCTCAAATCGTGAAACGAGTTATGCCAAGATATGAACTTTATGAGGTTTCGAGAAGCAGTTTTAAAAGATTTTGTCCTTTAGCTAACTATTGATTAAATCGTCCTACTTTATTTTCGGCCTTAATAAATTATCGAAATAAGTCAACAATGCATCCTCGTGATCATTCAAGACAACAATAAAATATAAGAGATACACCTAGGAATAAGGGGGTCTAAGTGAATAATTGAGCCACCTGAGTAAGTGTTAGGTTTACTAACTTATAATAACAATGATCTCGTTTTTAAGCTTGGTATGGAGAACGTGAAACTTGAGGGTGATTTATATTCATGACACCAAAGCCCTAATGTAAGTCTTAGATTTCTTTGCAAGTTTCTTCCTTTCAAACATTTTGTAATTTTCTGTCTTATTAGTTTCCTTAGTGTTGTAGTATGTAATAAAGGCCAAGGTGGGTTAATTATGATGGAAAATGTAATTGTTGCTTTGAAATTAATGCATTACATGAGGGCATTGCAATGGTCAAGTGTAGGGGATTTAATAAGTGTGAAAACACTTATCATTTTACCACTTAAAGCAATTAAAAACGAAGCCAAAACGTGTATTAATGTTGTAAAAGTCGAAAGTATGCGTGGTTTGTGTTTTTATTGTGTTTTAGGACCAAAATATGAAAAAGGAAGAAAACACGGGCTTTCACAGGCTTTTATCGAAGAAAAAGACAAAAGACGAAGTCAAAAGATCAAAAGTGCAAAAAGAATGGAAGTCAAAGGTCTATTCTGAAGATTTATCGAACAAAAAGACTAAAGACGGAAGTTTAACGAAGTCGAAGAACCAAATCTAATAAAAGAAGAAAATTAGAAGACGAGTTCATTTTATCATTCGACAAATCCCGAGACAAAGTCGAGAAAGGCAAATTAATTAAAAGACGAGAAGACAAAGTAAAAGATGGAAGCAACAACACCATACACTCCTCCACTATATATAGTTCATTTTCCATCATTTGTAACAAGTTCTTCATAAATTAAACCGACCGGTATGATATTTTATAATTACTATTTTATAAATAATAATTATTATTGTTTTACAAATAATAATAATATTTAAATAAACAATAAATAAACAACATTTATTATTTTTTGTAGGAGGTATCCTGACGCTATGTCATCGGGGAACGTTTGAACTATACACGACTAAAGTAGGTACACAAGCATGCGTTAAAAATTCAAACTTGCTCCAAATATTCTCCAACGACATGTCGTCGGGGAACATTCGATAGACTCCCCCCCAAAAAAATCATATGGCGCCATTTTCGCTAGACGACAAAACCCAAAAGAATCCCGAGCATGTCATCGGGAAAAGTATGGTAAAAAGGTATACCCAACAATATCTTCTATCTCCCAAAAGTAATACTACTTCCTTATCCAAAACACCCCGACAAAAAAACAACCACTCATCACCACCACTCACAACCACACCCGATGAATCTCTGCAAACACAACCACTCATTACCACTACTCACAACGACATCCACTCATCACCACCACACTCATTCACCTCTCATCTCTCCCCGACGCCGGAAACCACCACCAACGATACTGGTCTCACGCGCACACGAGCATACCCTCTTAATCCTCTAATTCTTATAATTCTTATACTTCAAAAACCTCTTATTGATGATTCTTAATTGTTGGCAGTGAAGCCGAGTCGCAACCTCTCGAGTATGATTTTTTTTTATTTTGTTAATTATGATAATCAACTATTAGCATCTCTTGTTAATAGTTTTGTTTAATTAGTAGTTAAGCCAAGTCAGCTAGCCCGAGTCAGCAAGCCAGGTATTTAAATTTTTTTTAAATGCTTTTGGTATCCCGATGACATGTCGCTCGGAAGTGTTAATTATCTAAAAATGTGAATTTAACTTCGCTGTGAAAGAACTCAAATATACCCGAATAAGTTATAAATATGTTGAAAGAGTTACAAATATGTTGAAAGAGCCGAAAGAAGTTGTGTTTCAATAATGTAAAACGCAAATCCAAACACTACTTGACACTGTAAAATGCACATCCAAACACTCCATTATGCTGCCAATATGTATGCTTTTTATTTGATATAAATCTATATAAGTTATCTAATTGTTATATTAAATTGTTTATGAACGTTTTAGGATTTTAGCGATTAATTTTGGAAAAATATAGTTTGAAATTAATCAACCTATAGAAAACCCGTCCGAAGTTAATTTATTAGGAATTAACTTCGCAAAGCTCCCAGTTTGGGACTGCTTTTTGAATGTTTTGTATTATTTTGGATATGAATGCATATAATTGGTTTATTGTTTGAGATGATTTCAACAGTGTTTCTCCTTTACTCCTATGAATATGTATTTAAACACATATTTGGGGAGTTGAGGGGAAATGGTTCCGAAATTTTCTCAAATAGTAAATCCAAAATACGCATTTATATATGACGAAGAAATCGTGGGTTAGGATTGCCTTTCATAGTTGCACTAGGTGCACAAAATATTTCTAATAATTCCTTGTTTTAATGTGTTTAATTAAGTTGCATATAATAACTAAATGTATCGTTAAAACATAGTTATGCTACTCACTGATAAAAGTTGGACAAGGTTAGAGCGTCATGAACCAGCATTTATACTAGGTCTTGCAAGTTTCATCGATCATTGAAAGTCGTTGGTGAATAGCGTTGGGAATATATTATCCATGCAAGTCTTGTCAAACACTAGTGTGGATACCCTTCATTCTTCTTTCGGACCACATTATAAGAAACGGGTTTGACCAAGGTTATAAAACATGGGAACACCATGGTGAACCGGCTCCTCCTCCACCTCCGCCAGTAATAGATAACACAAGACAACCTTTGATTAATGACATACTGACATGACAACGTTACATGATGATCTTAACTATATTCCTCCGAATAATGAGCCCAACTCAAGTAACCGACCGACTCGAGCAAAGTGTAACGAGTTTGAAGAGTTATATGCATTGCCAATGAGGAGTTGTACCCTGGTTGTGAAGAAACGACTTGCTTAGACTTTATGTCAATGTTTACCTATTTCAAGGCTAAAGATAAAATCACCGATACTGTATTCAATGAAATGCTAGAGTATTTGCAAAAAATCCTCCTCCTTAGTAAAGCATACAAACTCCCACCGTTATACTATGCAATAAAGAAGACATTTAAAATGATCTGGTTAGGGTACGAGTCGATACATGCTTATGAACACGATTGCTACTTATTTCGGGGAAAAGAAAACAAAGATTTGGATTTTTGTCCGGTGTGTAATACGAGTAGATGGAAAGACGGTAACACACCAGGGAAGGAACTTCCTAAGAAGGTGTTGCATTACTTTCTGGAGATCATATCCCGAGAAAATTAGTGTTAAAGATTGGGAAAAACACATCACCTTCTGGAACGATCCTAAGAACCTAGCGAGAAAAATAAGTAAAATCGGGCTAAGATCAAAACCCCGTTTCGGCAGGGATCCCAATCAATCGCACGCCTTCGGGACGAGCAGGTAAGAAACATTATAATTAATTTACGCACATATATGTCTTTGATTATATGCTTTAGTGTGTTGTGATTTCTAGTTTTTAATTTGTTTCATTCTATATGTGTGTGTATGTACAAATGCAAGCTGCAACTCTGCGGGAGTACCTGTCCCTCATTGAGATATTCTTCCTAACGCACACCAATAGGGTTGGAGAGTTTCTTCACGATGAGGACCATCAAATCTATGTAAGTTTTTTTTGTTTTTTAATTTGTTTTTTTATATACCTTGGTTTCCGACTAATCCCAGGGCGACTGTCGAAAATAATGTAGCAAGCCGACTAAATAATTTATTAACTATCTTGTGTTTTTGTCACTTCATTAGGATAGATGCGGAGGTTACAAGCTCTAGGTCAACATATCAATAACGAGATCAACCGTATGGTCGGAGGGGGTAAGAAGCAGGGTCACATCCCCTAGTGTCGATATTGTAGTGCCAGCTAGTGCCCGAGCTGTCCCCCCTGCTCCCCCACCAGCCAACGACCCCCGACCGGACTTCATGTATGGTATCTTGAGAAGTGACTCTCAGTACTCCGATTTGTTCCAACAAATTGAGTCAAGTGGAGCGAGGGGGAGTGGCGCGAGCGGTGGTGGGGATGCTCTCGAGGATGGTAACGAGAATAATAGCACCGATGGTTAGCTAGGTTTGAAAACAATATCGGTTAGTATTTTATAAACACTTGTTTTTCCTATCTTATAATGTTGAATATTCACTTGTAAACCCCAAATTGTCATTAGAAACCAATGTTTTGTATACTTATTGGGATTTAGCTCGATTATATGTTTTGGTACAAGTTGTGATGTGGTTGTATTGAGTTGATCAATCGATCCGTTATATGGTATTGTGTTTTGTTACTAGTTGTTGTTTTATATTGGATTGTATTTCCACTTTCCAAGTTTTCCTAGATTTTCTCCGGAAAATTTTCGAAAAAAATCTGAACATAGCCTGCTGTGCAGGCTGTATTAAAAAATATATTGACTTTTCCTCGGCGAGATGTCGCTGGGGAAAGTTTGGCTCTCGTTTGACTTTTTATAATAGTCAAGATATATCCCTAGCAACATGTCGCAAGTAGGGCTGTAATCAAGCCAAGCTTTTATCTAGCAACTCGAGCTTGAGCTCGAGCTCGAGCTTGGCTCGATCAAGCCAAGATTTTATCAATCTCAAGCCCAAAAAATAGCTTGAAACATATATCAAGCTCAAGCTCAAGCTTTTGATAGCTCGACTCGAACTCTTATCAAGCTTTTTCAAGATTTATTAAAATATGTTTTATGATTAATTCATATAATCAACTTATGCTAAATTTGAGTATTAACTTAATTTTAGAGGCTTATTTAATAAATAAATAATACATTCTTTGAATAAATTAATTATTCAACTTATTGTATTTTAAATAATTTATTTAACTTTATAAATTTATTACATGTACCTGGTACTTGGTGAAATATAATATGTATAAATATTTTTTGTAATCTTTAATACGAGGGTGTCGTAATTGCGTTAGAAATCACATCACGCTATGTCATTTGGGACCTTAATCGCATTGGATTACAAAATGCATTGGAAACAAAAACTGCACGATTATGTTATTTTTGGTTTTATTAATGCTAAATAAATCGAATTTGGTTTTGAGTTGTGGGTTTTTTGTTTTACTTAATACATATGTTTTTATTAATGACTTTGTTTATTATAAAATAAAATAATTTTTACACATTCAAGCTTTTCAATCCAAGCTCAAGCTTTTAATAAGACTTATCAAGCCAAGCTCAAGCCTAGATTGTTAAAGTTTGACAAGCTATCAAGCCAAGCTCAAGCCCTATAAAGCTTGAGCTCGGCTTGGCTCGATGACACCCCTAGTCGGAAAGGAAAGCTTGTCAGCACAGTAATAAAGCCACGCACGTGTCCAGTTGACTTGTCAACGCATGTGGAAAGTTTCTCCAACGACATGTCGCCGGGAAAAACCCAGGATTAATTAATGTTTTTTGCTTAAGTGTGATTAAAATCGTTTTCTGTCGATGATTTTCTCTAGCGACATGTCGCTGGAGATACTTGTTCCAGCGTGGCAATAATTTCGTTGGTTAAAAGCTTGTGGGACCCGCATCTTCGCGGGGGAAACCTCGACATGTTGCTAGGGATACTTTTCCTTACGCTCGTTCCCAGCGACATGTCTCTAGAGATAGTTTTCCCCATCAACATGCCGTTAAGGAAAAACTCGGATTTTCGCTGGGGAAAGCTGGTATCGTTGTAGTAGCAGTTGAGACTTAAGACATATCTTACCACCAAAAATGAAGTGCAAAGCATATTTCATGGTATACATGTCGGTTCTAATAATATAACTATCTCTCTCTTTGAATTAAGCGAATGGTACTATGCTACTGAAAATCCCAACAAATGATTAGAATCAGTACTAAGATACAATAACACAATAATATACTTTCCAAACGTGTTATAATGATTTATTGAGAAATAAAAAGATTACAATGTGTTATGGATCACACAGGTTGAATGACAATGTATGGTTTACCCTTTGAGCATGTAAAGTTGATAGAGTATCAAGTTTACAACCGACCTTGTATAGTCGGAGGTTTGAGAAAACAACTGACTCTTTTGTAAGTTCAAAAAATGAGTAAATGCCAAGGTTACAATAATAAAGAATCGATAGCCGGGTTGTCGACATTCTTGTAGCTTGTAATCGGTGTAGGCAGGATTAAGCGGATTACCATTTTTGGCAAGGTTTAGGTATTTCTAAAGCTGTATTTTGGAAAGATTTTCCTTAAAAATCAACTTGTAATACATATAAACAACTACAATTAGTGATCAACACATGTTTACGACGAGTTTTCTGTATTTCTATTAAATTTTGCATGTTTCCATCAAGTTTGGCCATCACTGATCGTTTTTTTATCGCCGTTAACCATTGTTTGACCACAATTATGGTGCTGGTTTTCAACAATATATCAACCATGAATCATGTCAAATATTCGAGTCTTTGGAAAGCAAGACTTCATTACAACTAGATACTTAGGGCCTGTTTGGTACGCTATTTTGAAGAGTTTTAGGCTCATTGACATTTAAATTCTTTTGTTTAGTGGTATGTGTTTAGGCTGAAAAGAGGGAGGGAAGACAAAAATTTAATCCAAGGGAGGAGGGTGGAATTTGGGTGAGATTTGAGTGGAATGCCATATCAAATATTATATTTTAATTTATAAACATTTTTAGCCACAAGTTTAACCTATTCATTTGTTTGGATCATTATATTGTATTAAATTTATTAAATAATTTTAACTTTATATATTATAATATTAATTAAATAAATTTATTTGCTCTCTCCAAAACCTACCCAAAATCCTAATTCTACTTAATCCTAAATCATCAACTTTATAAACCCATACTTAAAGTAAAACTCGACTTCAAACCAAACGAACCCTTAATGTTTTGATTAGTTGCTTATATGATGATGATGTAACATATTATCTATTCTAGATTATATTATTCAAACTTTATATTGATAAATTGCAGCATGGAGTGTTTTCTTATTCGTTGTGTGTGATCAAGAAAATTAAAATATTTGATTATTACTCAAGTTGATAAAATACTTGTGTAGCATCACCAGTTATAATTTTCTTTTATTACGAATTAGCACAAGCATGCTGTTGAAATCTTATCTATAGAGTTCAACGAGTTGCAAAGTGACCCATGCGTTGCGACGGATGGCTAATTTGTTGTTGCAATGCATCGACAAATTTTCTTTTACATTTTATGGTCGAGTAAAAATATATAAAAAAGAAACCAAAACAGTGGAAAAGGAAACTATTCCCAAAAGCAAAATTACCCCAACAGTTGGGTGTATGCTATAATTTATATATGAAAGTTTTGGTTATTAAAAAATTAGCTAGTTTTTAATTTTCAACAAAAATTTGTCCAAATCAAAACACAAAAATTGGCCCAAGCCCAAACGCAGAAAAAGACAAAGGCTTGTGATGACGAGATTTTCCAACCCTTAGTTCACAACGGAGAGTCATGTGCGGTAATTATGGGAATAAAAGGTTAAAAAAATTGTTTTTGTTTCTAATTGAAAATACAAAAATTCAATCGCCAACACTAACAAAAAAAGAAGTCAATGCTACTCATCAATTGTAATTTTTCCCCAATGTCACAGCTGCATATCTTCGCTCCAATCAAAAGTGTAATATAATGATGTTTCTTGAAACTTTAAAATATACTTCGTACTTATGAACTGATGAAGTTCATGTCTCATGGGTTCACCATGAGCATGAAAACGTCCAACCTGCTTAATCAATTGAATAGACGTGGGACCTTGAGTCCATATGTTTGTCTTATCAGGTACCGTGAAGTGTAACAAAAACTTAGTAAAATCTTTGTGCCGGTAGAAAACGCGCAATCGTATCAAAGCTGCTATTTCGTCTCCTAAACAAACATAAACTTATACAGTATGTTGCAATGGATGTTCACAAAACACAAAAACCCTCAAATGTAGGAATTCATGAAAAAAAGTAGCTACTAAGTGAATACGAATCATATTAAGGTTCTTAGTTTCGCATGACCATTGGTTTTGTGGAAGTTTACATATATGGAACTTCCGGGCGCTGATCTACCTCTTAACTGTAAAGGTATTCGACAGTTATAAGGGTTGCTGATGAGACTGCAATTATACATAGTCTCATCGTTCAAATCGGGCTTAAAACGCTTAAAATATCATCAAAATACCCCCAAAATATGCTTGTGTTTGTTCATTGTGTATTTTAGGTACAGATATCGTGAAATCAACAAAAGATCACAAGAATGAAGCAAAAACGAGCACGGGGAACGAAGCCGCACAAAGAACCGGACCTGACTGTGGATTTTCTAAAAATGCCCTTCAAGTTTGAAGATTGTACAAGATTGTTCCTTCTACTTTAAAGATTTGACACTTTATACCCCTCCACTATCTCAAAAATACTTTGGGGTCCCTAAAGTATAATGGATTGTCAATAATTAGCCCTTGTGATTGAATATATTACACATTAGATCCCTGTTTACAACAAATGACTAATTATGCAATTGATGAAGGGTCAACGATGCAACACAACAAGGACCAAATTTGCAAAAAGTTGTATTAGATCGATGTAGAGGGAGGGACTAACCCTCCCCATCCACTCCTACTCTGCCACACAACCTCACCCCACATCACCATACCACGTCACCCACTTAACACTAAACCAGTTTTTTTTTTAAATATAACAAAGAGGGGAACAAGTACTGTTTACCCTTAACCCCAAATTTTCCCAGTTTATGAGCTTAAGAACCCAAAATAGGGAAACACTAAAAACAATGAATTGGAACCCCATAGTGTCTAGATTCATAATTCATTATCCCATATATCCAAACCCACACCTAAAACATTCACCATGTGACTATGGTCCCCTCTCCAGCTATCCCTGACCCACCTCCTATAAAAAAGCAAAAGGACGCAGTGAATCATACGGCCACAAATGATTTCGTGTTGCCAAAGACTTCAACCAAGGGTGTAGATGCATTTCACATTGCTGGAATTCACATGGTTACGCAAAGATCACATGGGCACCATGAAGACCAAAATTCAAACAGTGTTGACTTGAGGGAATTTTAGGCAGAACAATAGTGTAGGGTTTAGTATTTGTTGTAGTCTAGATCCTTCCATACTCTAGTATAAATACAATGCCGGGTTGTGGCATTTTGATTTTGTTCCATCTTTGTACTCTTTTTTAAATATTATGAATAGTTAAAGTTTAATTTTCTAAAATTTGCAAATGATGTGTTCCATTTTCTATTTTTAATAGATAATCTTTACTTTTTTCAAAGTATAGTATAATTCTTATTAAGGTTCTTCCAAAAATATTTTGGTAAGTCTTTAAGACCCAAACTCAAACAAGCTGCCTATAAACTTATTTGACAACCAAGCTTATAGGTTTGGGCTTCTTTGAGTTTGTTAATCCTTCCTGCAAAACTTTCTTTTCCAGTTTAAAGGTTTTGGTGTTTTAAGGTTTTTCAAGAAAAAAATACACTTTCTTCATATCCTGTCTAATGTTCAAAAAGCCCCTCCAAAAGCTAACTGACAATTAGCTTTTGGAGTTGTCTTATTGGACTTTTGTTCTTTTCTTTGTTATGGTTTTAACAGGTACCAAGTAGGAAGTCTTCTTGATCTCATTTGAAGATATTGCCTCCTTTCTCTACATCAGCAAAACAAATCATCCATCATTCTTAAATCTTGCAAATAATTTAAGCTGGTGGCATCAAGGATATACCTTGGACGATAAAGCTCAAGTAAGGTTTTCCTTTCAACTCCCTTTTCATTTACTAATATTTTTGAAACTTTGTGATTTTGTTGTTTGTCTTTACTCATATGGCTAGTAGAAGGTTATAGCAGGAGGTTGTTTGTCTTTGCTAAGTGTCAAATAGAATTCCACTTGGGAAAATTTTGGTAAAATAGTAGTAAAACATTTAGTAGGCTATAGTTGTTTTAATTTTGAGTTTTAAATGCTTAATCTGGAATCTAGTAGATTAAATGATAGATTAGGGTTGTATGCAGTATATTTTGGTGGTGGTATGCTAGGTTGCTGGTTTGTGTAGCTAGAAACTCACCATAGTGCATAACAGATCAGACCTAAGTATCCAGACCCTATTTCTTGTTCATCAGTAACCTTAAATTGCCATTTTGTATAATTTTTGTGTGTTTTAGCTGCTTGTTTTTTTGTTTAATCTTGACTGCCCACACTTCCATGAGTGTGGGGGTGCCTTTGTGTACCAAAAACATTCACTAATTAGCTCACAAATCGTCTAATTGTGGTTTCTGTGACTCATCAGTAGAAAAAACTACCCACTGACAAGCCAAAGTTACCCACTACCAGTACTAAAAGACAAACTAGTGGAGCAGTCACTATCATAATTGATAGTATTTAGTCTTTTGTGACCTTAGTTGAGTATTTTTCCCTCATTTCAATTTTCTTGTGTTTATTTATTTATTTTATGAATTTTCATTAAGTTTTATTTTATTTTACTTTTCATCTATTATTTTTTTAGATTAAATTCATTTGTAATTAGTTTTAATCATTCTTTCTTTTGTCTTTTAGTGCAAAATTTTGATACTTTTAGTTCTAAAAATTTTCTTAGAATCAGACAAATATTTTAAGATTTTTAGGTTAAAAAAGTTTACTGTTCACTCTTTTTAATTATTTTTTAGAATTAATTTTAGTTTAAATAGTTTTAAATTCAAACTGTTTTGTCTTTTAGTGTAAAAAAATAATTTTACAACATTTTCTATTTTTCTACTGTTAAGTATTATAAAATAGGATTTTTTTAAAAGTAAGTTTATTTTTAACTTTATTTTATTATTTTTAATCATTATTTTAGTTTAAAAAGTGTTTTTAGTGTTTAAAAAAATAGAAAAATAGCTTTTAAAAATTAGGAAAAATATGTTTTTGTTATTAAACAATATACGTGAGATATTAGTTTAATAAAATAATATTTTGGGCTTTTTCTTAATTATATTTAATTTTAGGGCTTTAATTAGTATTTAAAATTGAATATTTAATTAATAAAAGGTTTTAAAATTTATTTATTGAATTTTTATTCTTATTTATATTATTTTTAACTTACTTTTCGTTTTTAGTTAATTTTTGGGTTTAATTTTTAATTTTGTCACGTTTTACGCATTTACGTTCGCGTTTTACGTCATTATGTCATAGTGTAATCGTAGTCGTAGCTCTTCATTAATTTTCTCTCTTCTAAACCAAAAACGACACTAATTCAAATTTGATTTATATAATTGGCACTTAATTGACACACCTCGCCGAGAACAAACTCACACTTATTCGACTTGTCGGTTTTCCTAAATCGTCGAGTTTAATACTTGCCCGCTTTATACTTGTCTTTCCTAAGACTTGTATAGAAATACCTACCTCAATTTTGGCGCCGCTTCCGGGGAGGTGTTTTTGAGTTTCCATTATTACTATCGTGTTTGTGTGATTAGTGCGTTTTTGCTTTTCAATTTTTGGAAAGCGTAAATATCATACATACTCATTTTTGTTATTTTTCTCTATTATACTATAGTATCCAAATAAATCGTGTTTAGTTTTCCTAAACTAAACACACAATAATTATTTACTATATTGTAGATATCCCATTATCATTTTCGTTTTTCTTTGTGAATATTATTATTATTTTTTTTAGAACGGCAAATGTTAGTGGTTAGTGGGTCTTCATCACTCAATTATTGTATTCGAATCTAAAGCAAAAGTTTAAAGGCAAAATAGATAAATACTTTCGTGAGGCTTAATTTTGATTAACACAAACTATAAGGTGGGTATAAGGCGGTTGTATTTCACGACCTAAGGGAAAAAGGCTCTTAAGTGCTTAGCGCCGCCTCGTTTCCCCCGCTTGCTTGTGCGTGTTTTGAGAAAAGAGGGCTAATCGAGGGTTTGCCGCCGAAGTATTATCTACGTATACTATATTTGCTTGTTTTCAAGATTAAACCCTCTTGAACGTTTTGGTGTTCCACCAACGTTCTAAAGTCATCGAAGGCGTTCACTCCACGTGATCGTTTTCATTCTTTGAGGCTCCTTTAATCGAGAAATCGATTAGAGGAGAGATTTGTAGATTTGAGTCTACGTAATACACCAAAAATAAAAAAAAATAAAAAAACAATCAAAAACCAAAAAATTGAAAAAACTAAAAACCTCAAAAAGAATCTTCGTTGCTACCCCCGTTCTACGCTTAGTGCATGCGCACTCGATCGAAGGATTATTCTAATTCTAGCGACGCTTCGAATCGACGCAATCGTGATCGAAGGAATCGATGACGTAGACGAGATTTAGAGACTGACGTTCCTAATATCGTTGTTGAAGAAACCTTAGCCGAGATGGCCGATAATCGTTCGATGATGGAATTGCTCTAAGCGCCCACCGAGGGTTATGGAGACGCGATCGTAATTCCCGCTATCGAAGAGGAGAATTTTGAGATTAAGAGCGGAATGCTTTCGTTGATTCAAGCTACGAAGTTTCGAGGTCGTGAAGCCGATAATCCTCACGATCACATTCGGAATTTTGATCGTCTTTTGGCCACGAGCAAGTTTAAGAACGTCGACACCGATGTCGTCAAGCTTATGCTTTTTCCGTACTCGCTCGATGGTGCCGCCAAGGATTGGTACGAGAAAGAGCCACCTAATTCGATAATTACGTGGAAGGATCTCGTTTCCAAATTCATTAATCATTTTTTCCCACCGTCTAAGACGACGTTTTTTAAAAACGAGATTAAGAGATTTGAGCAAAAACCGAATGAATCTTTTAGAGACGCGTGGGATCGTTTTAAGGAATTGCTTAGGCAATGTCCTCACCATGGATTTTCCGAGTTGCACAAAATCGATACGTTTTACAATGGTCTTAGTTTTCAAGAACAAGATTCGTTGAATTCCGCCGCTGGTGGCAACTTTTTGTGTAAAACTCCGAAAGACGCTTTGATGATTATCGAGAATAGATCCAAGGTTTACCAACTCCGCAACACACCAAGTGTTGCCAATTACGCCAATGTTAATAATTCTAATCGCGACATTGAGAGAGTTGATGCGAAATTCGACAAGTTAAGGAATGTGTTCACGTCTTTTCTCATTGAAATGCAAAAGAAAGATGCTCCCGCTACGGTGAAAACGGTTGAGGCTCGTGTACGTTTTGTGGTGGAACTCATAATTATTACGAGTGTGCGGCTACGGATGGCCAAACGTCGAGTGTTAACGCGTTAAACAACAATTTTCAAAATCAAAATAACGTTGGTCCATCAGAAGGAAATTATAACCAAGGCAACAATTTTAATCAAAACCGAGACAATTTTCAAGGAAACAATCAACAAGAAAATATTTCGAATCAAGGAGGTTATAATCAAGGTCTTAATTTGAATTGGCAAAATCGAGACAACAACCAAAACTCGAGTTTTCAAAACAACAACAATCAAGGTAACAAATTTTCAAATGGTAATCAAGGAAATTTTCAAAGAAACAATCAAAACCAAGGGAACTTTAATGCTAATCAAAATAGTTCGTCAAACGATTTTCAAGAATACAGGAAAACGAATGAGGCTAATATGAGACGTTTAGAGGGACAAATTGATACTTTGAAAAACGACTTTTCTAATACTTTGAAAAATCAAAACATGAAGATTGAGCAAGGACAAATCGACATTAAAAAGATGTTTTCGGCTATTATGAACAAAGCCTCGGGTGCGTCATCAAGTTCATTACCTAGTGACACCGTTGCTAATCCGAAGGAACAAGGTAAAGCCACCTCGTCTCGTGAGAAAAGTCGTGTGATTACCCCTTACCTTGATGGATTTCGAGTTGTTCCTTATTCTCAACCCTCGACTTCTAAGACGCCTTCATGTTCTAAAGTCGATGGAGTGAACGTGGCGACCAAGGAAAAGAGTGCACACCCTCGTGTACCTCGAATTCCATCCACGGTTCAAAAAGAGAGCTTTATCAACCTCACCAAAGTAACCCTTGAAGAAACTTGTGCTTCGATCCTTCTTAAAAAAACCCAAAAGGCAAATGCCGAGAAAGGAAGAGGATCCGGGCCAATTTCTACTACCTTGTGATTTTTCCGAGTTTGAGGGATGTTTAGCCCTTGCCGATTTAGGTGCTAGCATCAATCTCATGCCTCATTCTCTATGGAAATTGATAAGATTGCCTTCACTTACCCCCACGAACATGACAATCGAGCTTGCAAATTGTACACCACTTATACCAATTGGAATAGCCGAGGATGTCTATGTTAAAGTTGGAAAGTTTTTTTTTCCCGCGGATTTCGTCATTTCCGATTACGAGTGTGACCCTAAATGTCCTATTATTTTAGGCCGACCATTTTTATTGACAGCTCGAACCGTAATCGACGTCCACGGTGGGAAACTTACTATGAGATATGGGGAGGAACAAATGGACTTTTTCACGAATAAATCCCAAGTTTTAATGATCATGAAAAAACCAAGGTTTCAAAACCTAATGTTTCAAATTCTAATGATTTCAAAATGTTAACTTTAGCGGAAAATATTAGGCTTGACGCATGTTTTGAAAGAATTAAAATGAACGGTTTTAAAGATGATGATTTTAATGATAAAGAACATGTTTACTTAATTCAAAAGGGTATTCGTAAATTTATGGATGAAAAATCACTTTGGGATGTATTCGGTGAAACAAGTGAACGACCAATTCCGAAGGGCGACGTTAGTGCCATCACGACAATGACCATAATGGACTCGTCTTCACCACCTTCAAAGGACTACGCCTCTGAGGATTCAACTTCTAACTCCATCGAAGTGCCTCCATTTCCTAGCCCAACATCCGTTGAGGCTAAAGGTTTCATCGAAATCGATCCTCTCGTCATAGAAAAGTCACCTAAGCATAGTCATTCGACTTGTAAGACCATGGTTGTGAGTGCTCACATCGACTCTTTCTTTGACAATGACGATGGCGGTTTTGCCGAGATTGATCACGTACTTTGAAATCCACATGCCATTTTTGAGGATTCTCCCAAAAAGACCTCTTCACATGCGAAGTACGATGATTACGAGTTTGATCCCGAGATTGAGGAAATCATTGAATGAGAGCTAGCTCTTTTGCCTCCACTTCCACCTACAAGTGAGGTAGATCTTTCTAAAATCGAGGATGAACTTAATGAGTTGGAACGTCTTATTTTCGATGACGAACCAACACACGTGACCCAAAATCCAATTCTCGAGGAGTTACCTAATCAACACTCTTCAAATGAGAATTACGTTTACCATGTTCGCGAGGATTTAACTTATCAACAATCCCCACAAATGAATGATGGTTTCGTGCTTGATCGTGATCTTTTCGAGAGAGTTTCTAAAATCTTACGTGAAGCGAATGAAAAACCTTGGTTTGACAAACCCATCTATAATGAAGAAATCGATGAGATCGACGTTCATGAGGATGACGAATATGTTGACCCCGAGGGGGCGGTGTTCTTTGTTGATCGACGTTTTGAGAACTTATACAATCCACCACCCCCTAACCGCGACTTAAATGTGAGGATTTTTAGCGCGACTAATTTGAATTTGAAACGCCAAATATCTTCGACATTATCAAATCGGGTTTTCATAAAGAGTTTTTAAACGATGAAAAATGGAAAGATTTTAAACTTGATTTAAAAGATTTTTATACATGTCTAACTCCGTCATCACATCGTGTTTTGAGTACTACCACCTCGTCTACTCCTTTTGACGATGGTGTGTGTGGATTTAGTGTGGTGGAAGCCCCTTATGTTCCCTCACATTTTTCCACCAAGGACGAGATATTCGATCCCGAAAGTGCTCGTAAAGGGAAATCTCGGTCTTCCACCGATGCAATAAATGGAAAATCTTTCTATTTGCTTGGTGTGAGTCTACCTCGAGTAGCTCATTGTATTGCCCCACCCATTGTCCCACCTTTCTACTTCTCATCTATTTTCTTCTACCCCTTTGGGGTTCTAGTTCGTGTTGGAGTAGCGTTATTTCGTCTTTCATCCGAAAATGAGGACGCTATCTTTGACCCGGGTATCCGTTTATCGGGTTTTTAAAGTACTCCACGTACTTTTGGGCATTGTATATCATGTATGCCCCACCAAAAATGACCATACCATGATTATCCCTAAATGATCACATTTATGGGGATTCGAGTCGAGCTTTTGACTCGGTATTTGAAATTGAGTATAATGCAGTTCGTTTTTTCTCAGTTCTTGCTAATAGAAAGTCCAACCAATATCGGGTTTTTAATTGTTCTTGGTTGTTAAGCTTGCTTGGTTAATCTATTTGCTAATTCAACAAATGCTTGCAAAACGGAAAAATATTACCTACGTATATGTAAAACAAATTGCAAATACCACTTTTTATTCAAGTAGAAATTCAAAATGCAAAATATGAAACTAAAGGGACTGAAATTGTAAATTCTATGAAAAATAAATGCTTGAAATGTAAACTCTAACAATTATAGGGACTAAAAATGTAAAATTGTTAACTACAAGGATCAAAAATGCAAATATTATAACAAACTAACCAAAAGTGTAACAAACTAACAAAATACTAACTGAATCTAACAACTTTCCAAACTCCAGGGACTAAACTAATGCAAACCCTAAAATCATGGAAGATTAGCCAAATTTTCAAACTGTTTAAAACTATAGGGACTAAATGGCAATTTTGGAAACTTTTTAAGCAAAAACGGGACAAGATAGGAAATAAGCTCGTTTGAGCTTAATACTCAACCACATTTGATGAAACAACTTGCAAAACTCTTGAAATCTCAATTAAGCTATGTGTGTCCAAGGAAATTTGCTAAAAATTAGAAATAAGCAAATGAGTGCTTATCAATAAGCACAAAATAAGCTATAGCCAAAATTAATCAGTCACAACTTGATTTTATGATTAAAACTGATTAAGCAACTGATTTCAAGAATGGGAAATCAAACCAGAACGTTTTTCATCCAGAAATAAGCTCTAAAACTGAATTAAGCCAAAATTGAGCTTATGTTGACCAAGCGTTGACCGGTTTTTTTTCAAAAAGCTAAAAATCTCAAAAATCATGTAACTCAACTACTTCAATGGATTTGTGAAGAAAAATTGCTAAGTTTATGAAGAGAATATTGAGATACAAATTTTCAGTATCCAATTTACAGAAACTTGAGCTAAGTCTTCATATCTGATTTTTGATTATTCCTAAATGCTTATTGTAAACTGTATAAAATCCTTTTGGAATCTAAATCTCTATGATATAAGCTACAAGTAGAAACAAATTTGATCCAAATTCATCCAGTTTTGAGTGAGTTCTAGCAAATTGAAAATGGTATGTTCCTGAATGACTCAAATGCATAAGGCTGACCCAAACTTTTTAGGTGTCATTTGCCTGTTTGACCTTGTTAGTGACTTGTAAATGACTGAAAACTCTTTTATACCACTTATTAACTGCAAATGAACTCTAAAAATCCAAATCTCAATGCTTGAAAACTATTTTAAAGCTATTCCCAAACACTCCTTTACTGATTTTTACAAACTTTTACAAAGGCTTATTAAGATCTAGTTAACTCTGAATCAAATGTAATAACAATCTAGACTTAGTGATTAAAATGAAAGACTTTTAAACTAAAAGCAATCAATTATCAAATCTAGGACTCCAATTAAGCTACAAGGCTAAAAAGTACTTAACAAATGCAGTAGACTACAAATTATTCAAATCAGAACACAAGCAAGCAGTAATCAAGCTACAAACACACAAAGTTCAATCAAACAGCAACTAAAAACAACTTTATCATGCAGCCATCAGATTATACTAGGAAAAGAAAGCATGCAGTTAACTGTTGAGTGGAACAAAAATCAAGGACTTTAAAACCTATTGTAGAATTCCTTTGAGAAGAAGAGGAGCGCTGAGCTCTCTTACCCTAGTGATAACCACCACCTTATCACTAGGAATCAATCAATCAACAATAACTGCTATCTAATCAACTGGAAATCATCATTCTGCTTGAAAACTCCATTGGAACTATGAAATGACTGAATTGTGATCAAACAGCTAGCAAACTTCAACAATGTCAGCTATGATCAATGATTGGTCATAACAAACACTTAACAGCAACAACAGTATCCAAATGCAGCAAGAAATGAACTGGAATGATAAGAACAGTTTTGGCGGGAAAACTTGAATTCAAAATTCATTAATGGAAAAACGGTTACAAGGTTTATTAGAAGCTAGTAACTAACTAACTAACTCAAGAGTTTGTCAGACTCTTGAGTAGCTAGGGGTAAATTGAGGGAAAAAGGAAAGGAAAAGTAGAACTAGGTGTTTTTACAAATTTAAGCTACAAATGAAAATGAGGTCTAATCTAGCTATTTATAGACATGAAGGAAGAGTTTGTTGGGGTTGGTGACGTGTCAGAACCAATCCCAGCTTGCCACGTGGAGAATTCTGCATATTGCACTTTGAAGGTATGAACAAGGATTTGGGTTTTCTTGATTGGATGGATGAAATGTTAATTGAGTTGCACCATTATGTTCGTCTCTTCAAATTGATCAACTTTGGTGTTTAAATCTTTCCATGAAATGGCTTCTATCTCAAACGCGATTCTGGGAAAATTTTTCCTTCTTGAAGATGCCACGTGTCAAATTCTGATTGATTGAAAACATGTCACACGGATCCAACTGTGCAGATTTGATTATTTATTTATGGCGGCGGTAGTGGACATTAAATGTGATGAAATGGCAATCCGTGTGACTTGTTTTCTCTTCTCCCATTGGTTGAAATACTTGTAACATGGATCAAACTTAAGTAACTTTCCAATCTTGGCAGAATTAGCCCCTTAACTTGGCAGAATGTAAATTTGAGCTTGTAGCTTCATTCTTTTGACATATTTGGTCCTTCAACTTCCATCCTTGAAAAAAATGGTCCTTTGACTGAGTTGACTTGAGAGTTGACCAAGTTTGACTTGAATCTTGACTTTACATTATTTGCACTTTTAGTCCTTCAACTTTCATAACTTGTCAAGATAGGTCCTTATACTTCAAAGTCTTGTCACTTTTGATCCTCTTTTGTCTTTTTCATCCATTTGAGCTTGATTTTTCCTTGTTTGCTTGAAAATGTATCTTTTTACCTACACAAGTGCACACAAACACAAACATACCACATAACACTGTTTTTGCCAAATAAATTGGTATTTTGTTTCATGTTTTAGGGTTATTTGTTATTAAAAGGATATGAGTTTAAGCTCATATCAAATTCCCCTACACTTGAACATTGTCATGTCCTCATGCAATATTATATTTTAAGGCTCAAAAATTACATTTCCCTCATAATTAATCCACCTTGGCCATATGAGATGCATCTATGCTACTCTAAACTAAATGATGCATGATTTTGACTTTTAATAATGCAATGAATCAAAATACAATTCTATCTATATCTTTTTGATTTTTCTTGAAATGGTTTTGATGGAAATAACTCATAAAGAATTCAATGACTTAGATTAGGGCTTGGGTACCATGGACATTTATCACCCTCAAGTTTCACTTTCCCCATACCAAGCTTAAAAATGGGATCATTGCATTCACAAGTAAAAAGTGCATCAACTTATTCATGACAATTAAATGCGGATCCGGTTATTATTTGAGCAAATTGCTTGTGGGCAAATTTGTCATTTATTCAAGCGTGAAGTATAAGAAATGTAAAATCCGAAAATAAGGAAGCACGGTTTTAATCCTAAGTAATCATCTCATCCATTACTTGAAAAACCGCTCACAATTAATATAAGTCCGTATTAAGAGTAATAAGTCATTCGCCTTATGTGTAAAAGCCTTATGTCATGCTTTCATAAGTAACTACACACTCGCTAAGGAAAAGAAAATAAAACTCACGCAATAATTTACATCCGCCATCTTTTTGAGACTTTGGATCTTCAACCCCGCAACCCGTCAAGGTAATATTGGATTGGAGCAATCTATTGAATCCCCGCAACCCGTCAAGGTAATATTGGAACTCAATAGTCACTATAATTAACACCACACTGCCCCTCTTGGGAGTCTTGCATTATTATTTTTTTTTCTTTTTTTTTCTAGCCACTCATTTTTTTTCAAGTCGCTCTTATTTTTCTTTATTCCTCACAAAGAAATTTGAAAAGAAGAAAAGGAAAAACACCCGCTAAATATGGAGCATGACATAAGTCTAGTACACATAAAACGTGCTAACTTAGAATCTTAAGACGTACTCATATCAACCATGAATGATTAGCCAAAAATGCATAAGAGATTACAAACCAATTAAAACCGTACTTGATTATTTATTAACAATTATATACATGCGAAGAAAATAGAGGTAAAGGAGAGAAGGGTTTAGCCACAAGTAATTGCCATGAAGTCTATCTAGCCCTTTTACACTTGCTTCAACTCTATCATTTCCCATTCTCCACAAATTTAAAATTTCAAATAATGAAATTGGTGGATGCTTAGCCTAATAGACCAATGAAGGACTACATGGTTAAGGATACTAGCTAGAGAGTGCCAAATAAGCAAACTCGGGTTGAGTCAAAATATCCATGGCGGGCCTAATATGTTGAAGAAGTCAAAATTTGTTAAAACCATGTTTTATTATTATTTTTCCTTTTTATATATTTTTGATGAAAAATAAAAGAAGAAATATATACAATGCAAATGTGTTATGCAAATGAAAAATGAATGATGCAAAAACTATAAATGCATATTTTTGTTGGCCAAAGTAGATCAAAAATTTGAAAAATGTTGAAAATTCAATTTTTTCATGTTATCATGCAAGACAATGACAAGTTCTAGGTAAGGTCACTTCGATAGAAGACCCCCCTACACTTAAGCTAAACATTGTCCTCAATGTTTAAGAGCATGGAAGTATAAAAACTTCCCCTACACTTATGACAATGAATAGACTCTGCTTAACCCAAGTTAAAGAAAGGACAACTATTAGTGAAATCATGTTTAAGCACAAGGTGTCAATGAAAATTCACTAAAGTAACGAAGTGAACCGGATACAAGGGCCTCCTCCATAAGCTCCAAAGCATGAGATGAGTGAGCAACCCTACAAACAATCATGAAGACAAAAGAAGGTCTCCCCTACACTTATCTCCAAGTCTATGCCTTTATTTCTAACCTACAACACTCTAAACCTAGTTATACGATGCTTGAGTTAATGAGTCTCTAGCTCGACTCGTCCCTCAATGAATTAATTCATGAGGAAAATGGGGACCTCTTGGACCATTTCAACGGAAATGTCCTCCCCAAAGTAATGTTTAACACGGTGACCATTCACTTTAAAATTTGGACCATCGGGTTGGGACAACTCAAGAGTTCCATATGGAAACACTTGAGCAATAGTGAATGGACCGGACCATCTCGACTTAAGCTTGCCCGCAAAAAGCTTCAATCTTGAGTTAAAGAGGAGAACCGGCTCTCCAACTTTGAACTCACGATTCTTGATCTTAGCATCATGCAATTTCTTAGTCTTTTCCTTGTAAAGCAAAGAATTCTCATAGGCATTGGCTCTCAACTCATCCATCTCATTGAGTTGATCTTTCCTATGTGAACCGGCTTGGTTTAAATCAAAGTTAGCCCACTTGAGAGCCCAAGATGCCTTATGTTCTAACTCAAATGGGAGGTGGCACGCTTTTCCATAGACAAGCCTATAAGGTGTACAACCAATTGGTGTTTTAAAAGCCGTCCTAAACGCCCACAAAGCATCATCAAGCTTATCCGACCAAGAAGCTCGATGCTCTCCCACCGTTCTCTCTAAAATTCTCTTTAAACCACGATTTGTGACCTCGGTTTGACCATTTGTTTGAGGGTGATACGCGGTAGAAAGTCTATGATTCACTCCATATTTCTTCATAACTCTCGTGAATTGATCATTACAAAAGTGCGTACCACGATCACTTATGATGGCCCGAGGTACACCAAATCTAGCAAACAATTGTTTTAAGAACTTTACAACCACTCTAGCATCATTAGTAGGTAAGGCTTTAGCCTCCACCCACTTGGACAGATAATCCACCGCCACAAGTATATACTTGTTTCCCTTAGAGGATGGAAAAGGTCCCATGAAATCTATTCCCCATACATCAAATATCTCACACTCTTGGATAAAATTTTGTGGCATCTCATCACGTTGTGTAATTTTTCCTTGTCTTTGACAAACATCACAAAATTTCACCATCTCTTGGGCATCCTTGTAAATGGAAGGCCAATAGTAACCCGAATCAAAGACTTTCTTGGCGGTGTAGTTAGGCCCAAAATGTCCACCCGTAGGTCCTTTATGACACGCCTCTAAGATCTTAAATGCCTCGGGCCCATCTACACACCGTCTAATGATTTGGTCCGCACATTGCCTAAAAAGATATGGATCATCCCAAAAGTAATACTTAACTTCCTTAAGAAACTTTTTCTTTTGTTGGTAAGTAAGACCCTCAATAAGCACATTGCCCACAAGATAGTTTGCGATATCCGCAAACCAAGGTGTGGCATCCTCTTGGGAAGAGATAGACATGAGCTCCTCTAGTGGAAAGGATTCATTGATTTCTTGATGTGGGAAATCTCCTTGAAAAGGATGCTCAAGTCTACTCAAATGATCCGCCGCTAAATTCTCGGCCCCTTTCTTATCACGAATCTCTATCTTAAACTCTTGAAGCAACAAAACCCATCTCAAAAGCCTAGGCTTAGCATCTTGTTTTGTCATAAGATACTTGAGAGCGGAATGATCCGTATACACTATGGTTTTGGAAAGCACAAGATATGGTCTAAACTTCTCAAAAGCATATACTATAGCAAGCAACTCTTTTTCCGTGGTAGTGTAATGAAGTTGTGCACCGGTCATGGTTTTACTCGCATAGTGTATAGGTTGAAAATGCTTATTAACTCTTTGTCCTAAGACGGCCCCCACCGCATAATCACTAGCGTCACACATAAGCTCAAAAGGTAATTCCCAATTTGGAGAAACCAAAACGGGAGCCTTAGTTAATTTTTCATTAAGAGTCTCAAAAGAGTCTAAACAAGCTTGGTCAAAAATGAAAGGAGCCTCTTTCTCCAAGAGGTGAGTCATCGGTCTAGCTATCTTAGAAAAATCTTGTATAAAGCGCCTATAAAATCCCGCATGACCTAAGAAACTCCTCACACCTTTAACCGAGGTGGGTGGGGGAAGCTTAGCAATCACATCAATTTTAGCTCGATCAACTTCTAATCCCTTATTGGATATCTTGTGTCCTAAAACAATCCCCTCTTTCACCATAAAGTGACATTTCTCCCAATTAAGCACCAAACGTGTTTCCTCACAACGCTTAAGCATTCTCTCAAGATTGGTGAGACATGAGCTAAAGGAGTTTCCAAATACGGAAAAGTCATCCATAAAAACCTCCATGGTTTGCTCTATCATGTCATGGAAAATCGCCATCATGCACCTTTGAAACGTCCCCGGTGCATTACATAGGCCAAAAGGCATCCTCTTGTAAGCAAATGTACCGTAGGGACAAGTGAATGTGGTCTTTTCTTGATCCTTAGGGTCAATGGGTATTTGAAAATAACCCGAAAAACCATCAAGAAAACAATAGTACTCATTTCCCGCTAAGCGTTCAAGCATTTGATCCATAAAGGGAAGCGGGAAATGGTCTTTCCTAGTTGCCTCATTGAGTTTTCTATAATCAATGCAAACTCTCCAACCGGTCACAAGTCTCGTGGGAATAAGCTCATTGTTCTCATTAGGCACCACGGTGATTCCACCCTTCTTTGGAACACAATGAACCGGGCTAACCCATGGAGAGTCGGAAATGGGGTAAATCATACCCGCATCTAAAAGTTTAATCACTTCCTTCTTAATAACCTCATGGATTTTTGGGTTAACTCTCCTTTGGTTTTGAATGGCGGGTTTATAATCATCCTCCATAAGGATTTTGTGAGTACAAAAATGTGGATCAATTCCCCTTATGTCGGATATCTTCCATGCTAAAGCTTTCTTATGTTTCTTAAGAACTTCAATGAGTTGCTCTTTCTCATCCTCTTTCAACTCTTTAGCAATAATCACCGGTAATTGGTCTTTTCCTTCTAAGAAAGCATATTCTAAGTGGGATGGAAGTTCCTTAAGTTCAATGGGAGGTGGACTCTCTATGGAAGGTTTTACTATGGAAGGGTCCTCAATGGTAATTTCATGTGGAATAGGAGAAGGAATAGGGTCCTCATTGAGCAACTTTTGGATTGTAAGAATATCTTCTTCCCAATTAATGGGAGAATCATCATCACCAAGAAAGTTGGACTCAAATTCCTCCAATAGGAAATCACTCTCTCCAAAAGGTGTTAAAGAGGGAGCAATTGAGGCCACGGTTTCAACATGGGGAATCTCATCACTAGCACTCTTACAAGCATCATGAAAGTGTTCATTACACACTTCATCTAGCACATCCACAATGTTAATAGTCTCACAAGGTCTAGACTCCTTAACCTCTCTTCTATCACAAACTTTCCCTAACTTAAACACCACTCTCTCATCTTCTACCCTCATAATTAATTCTCCTTCCGCCACATCTATCAAAGTACGACCCGTTCTCAAAAACGGTCTACCAACAATCAAAGGCACTCTAGGATCCATATCATAATCAACCACTACAAAGTCGGCCGGAAAGGTAAACTTATCCACACCTACAAACACATCTTCTGCTATACCTACGGGGTGAGCTATGGTTCGGTTGGCTAGTTCAAGAGTCATCCTAGTGGGAGTGAGCTCGGGAAGAGATAGTTGTTTCCAAACTGATAAAGGCATAAGATTTACGCTCGCCCCTAAATCCGCCAAAGCCATGCAATTTTCAACACCGGGAAAATTACAAGGTATCAAGAAGCGCCCCGGATCTCCAAGTTTTGTTGGTAAGGTTTTAAGTAACACCGCGGAACAATTTTCATTAAGTGATGTGTTGGGAAAATCAACCAATTTTTCTTTGTTTGAGAGCAAGTCCTTGAACATCTTAGCAAACTTTGGCATATAAGCAAGAGCTTCCGCAAAGGATATATTGATGTTGAGTTGCTTGAACATCCTTAAGAAATTTGAGACTTGGATGTCATCCTTGTTCTTTAACTTGTCCTTTTTCAACCTTGAAGGATATGGAAGAGTAGGCTTTGGTGTAGGTGGAATAAGTGTTGTGGTGGAAGATTTGTCTTTGTTAGCTTCTTCATTGGGAGGTGTGGAAGGTAAAGGAGAAGTATGAGGTGGTTGAGAAGGTGTGTTTGAGTGAATAGGAGCATTTTGAGGAGGTGGAGTAGAAGTAGAAGGCTTGTCACAAGTAGGAGCACATGTAGGTTGAACAATAGTAGGTTTAGGAGGTGAAGGATCTTTTGTTGTTGTTCCACTCCTTGTTGTAATAGCATTGACATTGGCCCTAGGGTTTGTTTGTGTGTTAGAAGGTAAAGCCCCTTGTGGTCTTTGAGTTACCGCCACTAAAACCCTATTGATTTGGTCACTCATTCTTTTCTCCATTTCACGCATTTTCTTGTCAACATACTCTTGAGTCTCTTGCATCCCATATCCTTGATTTGGAACTTGAGGGTAAGCTTGATTTGGTATTGGAGCATATGCTTGATTGGGAATAAATGGAAGTGGTTGATTAAATCCTTGTTGTGGTGGATAAAAGGTATTTGCTTGAGGTTGAAATTGATTGGGTGCCTTGTAGTTATTTCCTTGGTAAGGTGGTCTTTGCCCTTGATTCCTTGCTAAAATTTGAGGAGGATTTTGTGGAATTTGGGTGGGTGGTTGGGGTGGGAAGCCGGGTGGAGTAAGGTAATTTTGGGATTTGTAAGAAAGGTTATTTGGATTGATGTTAGGCTTGAAGTGTTCACGGTGTTCCTCTTGGTAAGCATAGCATTCCCCTTGATACCCTTGCACCTTATCACATTGTTCATAAGAATGGGGACCTCCACAAGTAACACAAGAAATGGTGATGGCATTCACATTATTTGAGGAATTGTTTAATGAAACGGTCTTAAAAGCTTGAACTATCTCATGAGTCATTTCTTGTTGTCCTTGTTTGACTTGTTGAAGGATCTCTTTAAGAAGTTGGGTGTCACAAGGTGTTTGAGAAGTGTTTTGGATAACATGAACCCTTTCTTCAAATTGATTGTTTGTTTGAACCATTGCTTTAGTCTCAATGATGTCCACAGCCTCTTGGTATGTCTTAAGAAGAATATTCCCTCCCGCGGAAGCATTGAGTGAATCTTGGTGGTGAGCTTTAAGGCCATCATAAAAGAGACTTATTTGGTGAACTTGATCCAATCCATGATTAGGGCATCGCCTCAACAACTCACTATACTCTTCCCAAGCATCACTAAAGGATTGACTAGGTTTTTGTTGAAAGCTCATAATTAAAGTCCTCAAAGCCATAGTCTTTTGTGGAGGAAAGAACTTGTTCAAAAACTTAGTGGTAAAACCATCCCATGTGGTGATACTATCGGGTGGTTGGGTGTCTAACCAATGCTTAGCACTCCCCTCTAAGGAAAATGACACTAACATCAACCTAATGACCTCATGTGGAACCCCATTATGCTTAATGGTATTGCAAAGTGAAAGGAATCTCTTAAGGTGAGCATGAGGATCCTCATTGTGTTTACCAAGGAAAGGTGATAATGCAACCATATTGATCATAGATGTATGTAGCTCAAATGTGTTGGCGGGAAAGTCGGGAATCTTAATGGCACTAGAATATCCATGAATGTTGGATTGCATACGTTCATACAAAGTACGATTATCAATAGCCATGGCTTCTTGTGGTGGAGTCAAAGCACGATTCTCGTGATCGGCTTGGTGGACGGTGGTGGTCTTACTCTTTCTCTTTTTCTTCCTTTTCGGAGGAAGAGGTTGTACACCAATCGGTATTTGTGCACGCCCGCGAGTGAGCATGCAACTCAATACGAGGAATAAGAGAGAAGCTCTCGTGTGACTTTGAAGAGAAATGGATTATTCTCTTCGAGTTTCAATATTAAATATCCACAAGAAAGTAACAATATATGTATATACTACTTTGGGTGCAAGACCCTCAATGAAGCCTTCCTTCTTAGAATACTTACAAGTGAACGGGGGGTTAGGTGGCGCGAAGCACTTAAGTACCTATTGACCCTTAGATGGCATTTTATAGCACATCGCCTTTCTATTCACTTAAATGTTCGTATTCTTCGAATTGTTGCTTATTGAGAGTATTTATCTATTCTTGCTTTATTTTGTTTGATCGATACACGTGTCAAGGACCGGAACGCCCCTCAACACGGTGTATTGCCTCGGCAATACTTATGGAAGATATGTAGATTGATTGTTCTTATACGTATACGTATTTACTTATAATAATATATGGGAAATATTTTTGTATTTATGAGTTTTTTAAGGGAAAATACTATATGTACATAAAAACCGAGAGAAACCAATAATATATATTTTTGGGTGCAATCTCTTAGGAAAAAGATTGCTTTTTAGATTTTTTATTTTTTTTTGGTCAATTCTTTAGGAAAAGAATTGTTTTGTTAATTTTTTAGTTTTTATATATTTTTATATTTTTGATTTTTTTTTTGTTTTTGATTTATGATACGTAAAAATAACGTTCACAAAGTGAACGGATCCCAAAAGCCAATGAAAACCGTCAATCGATAGTCTCTCGTGTAGTCAAAGAACCGGCAGCGGCGCCATTTGAAATTGAGTATAATGCAGTTCGTTTTTTCTCAGTTCTTGCTAATAGAAAGTCCAACCAATATCGGGTTTTTAATTGTTCTTGGTTGTTAAGCTTGCTTGGTTAATCTATTTGCTAATTCAACAAATGCTTGCAAAACGGAAAAATATTACCTACGTATATGTAAAACAAATTGCAAATACCACTTTTTATTCAAGTAGAAATTCAAAATGCAAAATATGAAACTAAAGGGACTGAAATTGTAAATTCTATGAAAAATAAATGCTTGAAATGTAAACTCTAACAATTATAGGGACTAAAAATGTAAAATTGTTAACTACAAGGATCAAAAATGCAAATATTATAACAAACTAACCAAAAGTGTAACAAACTAACAAAATACTAACTGAATCTAACAACTTTCCAAACTCCAGGGACTAAACTAATGCAAACCCTAAAATCATGGAAGATTAGCCAAATTTTCAAACTGTTTAAAACTATAGGGACTAAATGGCAATTTTGGAAACTTTTTAAGCAAAAACGGGACAAGATAGGAAATAAGCTCGTTTGAGCTTAATACTCAACCACATTTGATGAAACAACTTGCAAAACTCTTGAAATCTCAATTAAGCTATGTGTGTCCAAGGAAATTTGCTAAAAATGAGAAATAAGCAAATGAGTGCTTATCAATAAGCACAAAATAAGCTATAGCCAAAATTAATCAGTCACAACTTGATTTTATGATTAAAACTGATTAAGCAACTGATTTCAAGAATGGGAAATCAAACCAGAACGTTTTTCATCCAGAAATAAGCTCTAAAACTGAATTAAGCCAAAATTGAGCTTATGTTGACCAAGCGTTGACCGGTTTTTTTTCAAAAAGCTAAAAATCTCAAAAATCATGTAACTCAACTACTTCAATGGATTTGTGAAGAAAAATTGCTAAGTTTATGAAGAGAATATTGAGATACAAATTTTCAGTATCCAATTTACAGAAACTTGAGCTAAGTCTTCATATCTGATTTTTGCTTATTCCTAAATGCTTATTGTAAACTGTATAAAATCCTTTTGGAATCTAAATCTCTATGATATAAGCTACAAGTAGAAACAAATTTGATCCAAATTCATCCAGTTTTGAGTGAGTTCTAGCAAATTGAAAATGGTATGTTCCTGAATGACTCAAATGCATAAGGCTGACCCAAACTTTTTAGGTGTCATTTGCCTGTTTGACCTTGTTAGTGACTTGTAAATGACTGAAAACTCTTTTATACCACTTATTAACTGCAAATGAACTCTAAAAATCCAAATCTCAATGCTTGAAAACTATTTTAAAGCTATTCCCAAACACTCCTTTACTGATTTTTACAAACTTTTACAAAGGCTTATTAAGATCTAGTTAACTCTGAATCAAATGTAATAACAATCTAGACTTAGTGATTAAAATGAAAGACTTTTAAACTAAAAGCAATCAATTATCAAAGCTAGGACTCCAATTAAGCTACAAGGCTAAAAAGTACTTAACAAATGCAGTAGACTACAAATTATTCAAATCAGAACACAAGCAAGCAGTAATCAAGCTACAAACACACAAAGTTCAATCAAACAGCAACTAAAAACAACTTTATCATGCAGCCATCAGATTATACTAGGAAAAGAAAGCATCCAGTTAACTGTTGAGTGGAACAAAAATCAAGGACTTTAAAACCTATTGTAGAATTCCTTTGAGAAGAAGAGGAGCGCTGAGCTCTCTTACCCTAGTGATAACCACCACCTTATCACTAGGAATCAATCAATCAACAATAACTGCTATCTAATCAACTGGAAATCATCATTCTGCTTGAAAACTCCATTGGAACTATGAAATGACTGAATTGTGATCAAACAGCTAGCAAACTTCAACTATGTCAGCTATGATCAATGATTGGTCATAACAAACACTTAACAGCAACAACAGTATCCAAATGCAGCAAGAAATGAACTGGAATGATAAGAACAGTTTTGGCGGGAAAACTTGAATTCAAAATTCATTAATGGAAAAACGGTTACAAGGTTTGTTAGAAGCTAGTAACTAACTAACTAACTCAAGAGTTTGTCAGACTCTTGAGTAGCTAGGGGTAAATTGAGGGAAAAAGGAAAGGAAAAGTAGAACTAGGTGTTTTTACAAATTTAAGCTACAAATGAAAATGAGGTCTAATCTAGCTATTTATAGACATGAAGGAAGAGTTTGTTAGGGTTGGTGACGTGTCAGAACCAATCCCAGCTTGCCACGTGGAGAATTCTACATATTGCACTTTGAAGGTATGAACAAGGATTTGGGTTTTCTTGATTGGATGGATGAAATGTTAATTGAGTTGCACCATTATGTTCGTCTCTTCAAATTGATCAACTTTGGTGTTTAAATCTTTCCATGAAATGGCTTCTATCTCAAACGCGATTCTGGGAAAATTTTTCCTTCTTGAAGATGCCACGTGTCAAATTCTGATTGATTGAAAACATGTCACACGGATCCAACTGTGCAGATTTGATTATTTATTTATGGCGGCGGTAGTGGACATTAAATGTGATGAAATGGCAATCCGTGTGACTTGTTTTCTCTTCTCCCATTGGTTGAAATACTTGTAACATGGATCAAACTTAAGTAACTTTCCAATCTTGGCAGAATTAGCCCCTTAACTTGGCAGAATGTAAATTTGAGCTTGTAGCTTCATTCTTTTGACATATTTGGTCCTTCAACTTCCATCCTTGAACAAAATGGTCCTTTGACTGAGTTAACTTGAGAGTTGACCAAGTTTGACTTGAATCTTGACTTTACATTATTTGCACTTTTAGTCCTTCAACTTTCATAACTTGTCAAGATAGGTCCTTATACTTCAAAGTCTTGTCACTTGTGATCCTCTTTTGTCTTTTTCATCCATTTGAGCTTGATTTTTCCTTGTTTGCTTGAAAATGTATCTTTTTACCTACACAAGTGCACACAAACACAAACATACCACATAACACTGTTTTTGCCAAATAAATTGGTATTTTGTTTCATGTTTTAGGGTTATTTGTTATTAAAAGGATATGAGTTTAAGCTCATATCAAATTCCCGGCAGCGGCGCCATTTGAAATTGAGTATAATGCAGTTCGTTTTTTCTCAGTTCTTGCTAATAGAAAGTCCAACCAATATCGGGTTTTTAATTGTTCTTGGTTGTTAAGCTTGCTTGGTTAATCTATTTGCTAATTCAACAAATGCTTGCAAAACGGAAAAATATTACCTACGTATATGTAAAACAAATTGCAAATACCACTTTTTATTCAAGTAGAAATTCAAAATGCAAAATATGAAACTAAAGGGACTGAAATTGTAAATTCTATGAAAAATAAATGCTTGAAATGTAAACTCTAACAATTATAGGGACTAAAAATGTAAAATTGTTAACTACAAGGATCAAAAATGCAAATATTATAACAAACTAACCAAAAATGCAAAGGAGGGCTTTACCTGGTTTGAGTCTGTGTGGCGGTGGGCTCAAACCCCGTGAATTAAAAGCACAGTTACAAAAAAAACTAACCAAAAGTGTAACAAACTAACAACATACTAACTGAATCTAACAACTTTCCAAACTCCAGGGACTAAACTAATGCAAACCCTAAAATCATGGAAGATTAGCCAAATTTTCAAACTGTTTAAAACTATAGGGACTAAATGGCAATTTTGGAAACTTTTTAAGCAAAAACGGGACAAGATAGGAAATAAGCTCGTTTGAGCTTAATACTCAACCACATTTGATGAAACAACTTGCAAAACTCTTGAAATCTCAATTAAGCTATGTGTGTCCAAGGAAATTTGCTAAAAATGAGAAATAAGCAAATGAGTGCTTATCAATAAGCACAAAATAAGCTATAGCCAAAATTAATCAGTTACAACTTGATTTTATGATTAAAACTGATTAAGCAACTGATTTCAAGAATGGGAAATCAAACCAGAACGTTTTTCATCCAGAAATAAGCTCTAAAACTGAATTAAGCCAAAATTGAGCTTATGTTGACCAAGCGTTGACCGGTATTTTTTCAAAAAGCTAAAAATCTCAAAAATCATGTAACTCAACTACTTCAATGGATTTGTGAAGAAAAATTGCTAAGTTTATGAAGAGAATATTGAGATACAAATTTTCAGTATCCAATTTACAGAAACTTGAGCTAAGTCTTCATATCTGATTTTTGCTTATTCCTAAATGCTTATTGTAAACTGTATAAAATCCTTTTGGAATCTAAATCTCTATGATATAAGCTACAAGTAGAAACAAATTTGATCCAAATTCATCCAGTTTTGAGTGAGTTCTAGCAAATTGAAAATGGTAAGTTCCTGAATGACTCAAATGCATAAGGCTGACCCAAACTTTTTAGGTGCCATTTGCCTGTTTGACCTTGTTAGTGACTTGTAAATGACTGAAAACTCTTTTATACCACTTATTAACTGCAAATGAACTCTAAAAATCCAAATCTCAATGCTTGAAAACTATTTTAAAGCTATTCCCAAACACTCCTTTACTGATTTTTACAAACTTTTACAAAGGCTTATTAAGATCTAGTTAACTCTTAATCAAATGTAATAACAATCTAGACTTAGTGAGTAAAATGAAAGACTTTTAAACTAAAAGCAATCAATTATCAAAGCTAGGACTCCAATTAAGCTACAAGGCTAAAAAGTACTTAACAAATGCAGTAGACTACAAATTATTCAAATCAGAACACAAGCAAGCAGTAATCAAGCTACAAACACACAAAGTTCAATCAAACAGCAACTAAAAACAACTTTATCATGCAGCCATCAGATTATACTAGGAAAAGAAAGCATGCAGTTAACTGTTGAGTGGAACAAAAATCAAGGACTTTAAAACCTATTGTAGAATTCCTTTGAGAAGAAGAGGAGCGCTGAGCTCTCTTACCCTAGTGATAACCACCACTTTATCACTAGGAATCAATCAATCAACAATAACTGCTATCTAATCAACTGGAAATCATCATTCTGCTTGAAAACTCCATTGGAACTATGAAATGACTGAATTGTGATCAAACAGCTAGCAAACTTCAACAATGTCAGTTATGATCAATGATTGGTCATAACAAACACTTAACAGCAACAACAGTATCCAAATGCAACAAGAAATGAACTGGAATGATAAGAACAGTTTTGGCGGGAAAACTTGAATTCAAAATTCATTAATGGAAAAACGGTTACAAGGTTTGTTAGAAGCTAGTAACTAACTAACTAACTCAAGAGTTTGTCAGACTCTTGAGTAGCTAGGGGTAAATTGAGGGAAAAAGGAAAGGAAAAGTAGAACTAGGTGTTTTTACAAATTTAAGCTACAAATGAAAATGAGGTCTAATCTAGCTATTTATAGACATGAAGGAAGAGTTTGTTGGGGTTGGTGACGTGTCAGAACCAATCCCAGCTTGCCACGTGGAGAATTCTGCATATTGCACTTTGAAGGTATGAACAAGGATTTGGGTTTTCTTGATTGGATGGATGAAATGTTAATTGAGTTGCACCATTATGTTCGTCTCTTCAAATTGATCAACTTTGGTGTTTAAATCTTTCCATGAAATGGCTTCTATCTCAAACGCGATTCTGGGAAAATTTTTCCTTCTTGAAGATGCCACGTGTCAAATTCTGATTGATTGAAAACATGTCACACGGATCCAACTGTGCAGATTTGATTATTTATTTATGGCGGTGGTAGTGGACATTAAATGTGATGAAATGGCAATCCGTGTGACTTATTTTCTCTTCTCCCATTGGTTGAAATACTTGTAACATGGATCAAACTTAAGTAACTTTCCAATCTTGGCAGAATTAGCCCCTTAACTTGGCAGAATGTAAATTTGAGCTTGTAGCTTCATTCTTTTTACATATTTGGTCCTTTAACTTCCATCCTTGAACAAAATGGTCCTTTGACTGAGTTGACTTGAGAGTTGACCAAGTTTGACTTGAATCTTGATTACATTATTTGCACTTTTAGTCCTTCAACTTTCATAACTTGTCAAGATAGGTCCTTATACTTCAAAGTCTTGTCACTTTTGATCCTCTTTTGTCTTTTTCATCCATTTGAGCTTGATTTTTCCTTGTTTGCTTGAAAATGTATCTTTTTACCTACACAAGTGCACACAAACACAAACATACCACATAACACTGTTTTTGCCAAATAAATTGGTATTTTGTTTCATGTTTTAGGGTTATTTGTTATTAAAAGGATATGAGTTTAAGCTCATATCAGAAGCCTCTCGTGTTCGTTTTATAGATCACTCGAGCTTCGATCGTTGCCTTTGGATATTCCAATATCTGATGATATCCTTTATGTTCTAACGTTTATCTTATTAGAATAATTCATAAACGGCTTTTAGGTTATTCGTTTTACCCTTTCCATGCTCGAGATTAAGCATTCGACTTCGTCTCTAGTATGGGGGTGTTTCACCCCTAGAATCGAAACATTAAGGAAAATGTTTAGTTTTAGTATGGGGGGGGGTGAGTAGATACTTCACCTTGCTTACGTCACCACGCAATCCAATATTCATCTTTTTGTTATCGTTTTATGCAAAATAAGGCTAAAAATGGCCAAATTTAAAATTTTTCTTGGTTTTCATAAGTGTTTAAGACACGAATGTAGGTTTTCCGATGGTGAGAATAAGAGTAATTTTTTACTCGACCGTGCGTGTTGATAAATTAGCTACGATTCCTTTACTTTTTAGGCTAAGTCTTTTAAATGAGGACGAGAAATGATAGAGTTATTTATAAGTCTCGTAATCTTTCACGATCTCATGTGTAGTAATTATTAGCTTATTCTCCCCACGCTTTTGTTTAAATAAATGCAATAATTTAATTCGTACGATTTAAAAGGTTACTTAGCTTCTAGCCCAAGATCGTTTAAAAGTTGCTCGTGTTTGAATAGAGTTCATACCCAAGGCATAACTTATTGAAGCGGGATGCGAAGATTGGCAAAGTTCTAAAAAGTTCCTAACAAGGCATGATGAGCTCCATTTTGTTGCTAAAGATCCAAGATGATGTGAAGTATCATTATTCCAAAATCAATATGAAGGATCGAGACACACGACGAGAAGCAATATACTCCCCTAAAGATCATGAAGAAGTCTATCCAAAAAGACCCTAACAAGGTATGAGGATAAATATATCCAAGTCCTAAAATGAGGCGGATCGTTGTATATCAAAATCCCAAATAAAGATTGAAGAAAAATGATGAAGTCATGGTCCAAAATGTCAAGTGAAGAAATTCCATATATGAAGACCATTATTTCAAGAACGTCTTCCAAGATTTGAAGTTCGAAACACATGCCAAATATCGGTCCAAGAAAGGTCTCAAATCGTGAAACGATTTATGCCAAGATATGAACTTAAGGAGATTACGAGAAGCAGTTTTAAAAGATCGTGTCCTTAGGCTAACTACCGATTAAATCGTGCTACTTTATTTCCGGCCTTAATAAATTATCGAAATAAGTCAATGATGTATCCTCGTGATCACTAAGACAAAAATAAAATATAAGAGATACCAAGTAGGAATAAGGGAGTCTAAGTGTGTAATTAACACTCATGAGTAATGATTGTGTTGCTAACTTATAATGACAATGATCTCGTCACACGCTTAGTATAGAATCGAATGAAAATCGAGGATGACAAACTTATCTCTATGAGACATTCACGTATTCTTATTCTTTGACCCTAAAAGTCACTTAATCATGATGAAAACAATACATTATGTCTAAAACACGTGTGGTAGTTTATTTAAATTTATGTCTTCAATAAATATCACATAAAAATGAATTTTGGAAGTGCTATGATACTTAATTCTAGCATTGCGTGGGGACACGGCAATGGTTTAATATTGGGGAGTGATGAGACTGCAATTATACATAGTCTCATCGTCTAAATCGGGCTTAAAACACTTAAAATATCATCAAAATACCCCAAAATATGCTTGTGTTTGTTCATTGTGTAGTTTAGGTACGGATATCGTGAAATCAACAAAAGATCGCAAGAATGAAGCAAAAACAAACACGGGGAACGAAGCCGCACAAAGAACCGGACCCGACTGTGGATTTTATAAAATGCCCTTCAAGTTTGAAGATTGTACAAGATTGGTCCTTCTACTTTTAAGATTTGACACTTATTACCCCTCCACTATCTCAAAAATACTTTGGGGTCCCTAAAGTATAATGGATTGTCAAAAATTAGCCCTTATGATTGAAGATATTACACATTAGATCCCTGTTTACAACAAAGGACTAATTATGCAATTGATGAAGGATCAACGATGCAACACAGCAAGGACCAAGTTTGCAAAAGTTGTATGAGATCGCTGTTAGAGGGAGGGAATAACCCTGCCAATTGCCTAAACTTACTTGACTTGTTATCACAAGTACTCATCCAGTCAGCTTCCGCTCACCCTCCCCATCTACTCCTACTCTGCCACGCAACCCCACCCCACCACATCACCATACCACGTCACCCACTTAACACTAAACCAGTTTTTCTAAAATATAACAAAGTGGGAAACAAGTACTGTTTACCCTTAACCCCAAATTTTCACAGTTTATGAGCTTAAGAACCCTAATTAGGGAAACACTAAAAACAATGAATTGGAACCCATAGTGTCCAGATTCATAATTCATTGTCCCATATATCCAAACCCACACCCAAAACTTTCACCATGTGACTATGGTCCCCTCTCAAGGTATCCCTGACCCACCTCCTACAAAAAAAACAAAAGGACGCAGTGAATCATACGGCCACAAATGATTTCGTGTTTCCAAAGACTTCAATCAAGGGTGTAGATACATTTTACATTGCTGTAATTCACATGGTTATGCAGAGATCACATGGGCACCATGAAGACCAAAATTCAAACAATGTTGACTTGAGGGCATTTTAGGCAGAACAGTAGTGTAGGGTTTAGTATTTGTTGTAGTCTAGATCCTTCCATACTCTAGTATAAATACAATGCCGGGTTGTGGCATTGATTTTGTTCCAGCTTTGTACTCTTTTTTAAATATTATGAATAGTTAAAGTTTAATTTTCTAAAATTTGCAAATGCTGTGTTCCATTTACTGTTTTTGATGGATAATCTTTACTTTTTTCAAAGTGTAGTATAATTCTTATTAAGGTTCTTCCAAAAATATTTTGGTAAGTCTTTAAGACCCAAACTCAAACAAGTTGCCTATAAGCTTGTTTGACAACCAAGCTTATAGGTTTGGGCTTCTTTGAGTTTGTTAATCCTTCCTGCAAAACTTTCTTTTCCAGTTTAAAGGTTTTGGTGTTTTAAGGTTTTTCAAGAAAAAAAATATACACTTTCTTCATATCCTGTCTACTGTTCAAAAAGCCCCTCCAAAAGCTAACTGACAATTAGCTTTTGGAGTTGTCTGATTGGACTTTTGTTCTTTTCATTGTTATGGTTTTAACAGGTACCAAGTAGGAAGTCTTGTTGATCTCATTTGAAGATATTGCCTCCTTTCTCTACATCAACAAAACAAATCATCCATCTTGCAAATAATTTAAGCTGGTGGCATCAAGGATACACCTTGGACTGATAAAGCTCAAGTAAGGTTTTCCTTTGAACTCCCTTTTTATTTACTAAGATTTTCGAAACATTATGATTTTGTTCTTGCTGTGTGGTTGTTTGATTATTTTTGCTTGTTTCCTGCTTAGTTTAGGGTAAGTGATTGTTTTATAGTTGTTTTTTTTATGATTTTTAGTTGCTTGCATGATTTTAGTGTGTAAACTTTGATTTTCAGAAATTTAGGGGTGTTTGGGTTTGGGTTTATACTGCCTTAGGGGACACAAAGATAGGGTGAAACTAGTTAAACACACTCATATGGCTAGTAGAAGGTTATAGTAGTAGGTTGTTTGTCTTTGCTAAGTTGTCAAATAGAAATCCACTTGGGAAAACTTTGGTAAAACAGCAGTAAAACATTCAGTGGGCTATAGTTGTTTTAATTTTGAGTTTTAAATGCTTAAATTTTGGAATCCAGTAGATTAAATGATAGATTAGGGTTGTATGCAGTTTATTTTGGTTGTGGTATGCTAGGTTGCTGGTTTGTGTAGCTAGAAACTCACCATAGTGCATAACATATCAGACCTAAGTATCCAGACCCTATTTCTTGTTCATCAGTAACCTTAAATTGCCATTTTGTGTAATTTTTGTGTGTTTTAGCTGCTTGTTTTTTGTTTAATCTTGACTCCTCACACTTCCATGAGTGTGGGGGTGCCTTTGTATACCAAAAACATTCACTAATTAGCTCACAAATCGTCCAATTGTGGTTTCTGTGACTCATTAGTGGAAAAAACTACCCAGTGACAAGCCAAAGTTACCCACTGCCAGTACTAAAAGACAAACCAGTGGAGCAGTCACTATCATAATTGATAGTATTTTGTCTTTTGTGACCTTAATTGAGTATTTTTCCCTCATTTCAATTTTCTTGTGTTTATTTATTTATTTTATGAATTTTCATTAAGTTTTATTTTATTTTACTGTTCATCTATTATTTTTTAGATTAAATTCAGTTTTAATTAGTTTTAATTATTCTGTCTTTTGTCTTTTAGTGCAAAATTTTGATATTTTTTAGTTAAAAATTTCTTAGATTCAAAAACATATTTTAAGATTTTTAGTTTAAAAAAGTTTACTGTTCACTCTTTTTCATTATTTTTTAGAATTAATTTTAGTTTAAATAGTTTTAAATTCAGATTGTTTTGTCTTTTAGTGTAAAAAAATACCTTCTTCAACATTTTATATTTTTCTACTGTTATGTATTATAAAATAGGATTTTTCAAAAAGTAACTCTATTTTTAGCTTTACTTTATTTTTTTTAATCATTATTTTAGTTTAAAAAATATTTTTAGTGTTTAAAAAATAGAAAAATAGCTTTTAAAAATTTGGAAAAATAATTTTTAGTTATTAAATAGTATAAGTGAGATATTAGTTTAATAAAGTAATATTTTGGGTTTTTTCTTAATTATATTTAATTTTAGAGCTTTAATTAGCATTTAAAATTGAATATTTAATTAATAAAACGTTTTAAAATTTATTTATTGAATTTTTATTCTTATTTATATTATTTTAAACTTATTTTTCATTTTTAATTAATTTTTGGGTTTAATTTTTAATTTTGTCACGTTTTGCGTATTTATGTTCGCGTTTTACGTCATTACGTCGTAGTGTAATCGTAGTCGTAGCTCGTCTTTAATTTTCTCTCTTCTAAACCAAAAACGACAATATTATAAATTTGATTTTATATAATTGGCACTTAATTCACACACCTCCGCCGAGAACGAACTCGCACTTATTCGACTTGTCGGTTTTCCTAAATCGTCGAGTTTAATACTTCCCCGCTTTATACTTGTCTTTCCTAAGACTTGTATAGAAATACCTATATCAGTTGCCTATATGACAACAAAAAATGAAATGGGTCAAACGGGTAGTGAGTAACCCAAACTGTATTTTAAATGCATAATGACATAATCACAGAACGACTTTCGTATAGGATATGTAATAATCCGTATCGTGAGGTGTAACAAAAATAGAGTGGGAGTTTTCTGCCAGTGGAAAATGCGCAATCATATCGAAGCTGATATTCCAGCCCCTTGAAATCAAATCGCAGTAAAAAAAACAGCAAAATGGCTAGATTTTTTGGAAGAAACTTGCAAGGCTTTCAGCCAATAGTGACTACCCTAAATAACGTTAGTTATCACAAAACACGAACAAAAGCATGCTACCAAAATGCCAGATCCTTCTCGAGACAAAAAAGTGAGCTTATATATCTGGTTTTCCAAAATCAAATAAGCCCTTAAGGCAATTAAATTTGCTAACAAAAACACCCAATAACTTGATGATACAACAGGTCAGGTTACAAAGAAATCACCTTTCAACTAATAACCAAGTTTGGGACTTACGTTAGAGACTAAATATACCAAGAGAGTTTTTAAAATGGCTTGTGTATTCTTCTTATATGGTTATTTGTAGGACTAAGTCCAAATATTAGTAACTTATTTTCTAACTTTTATACATATAGGTAACGAACTTCACATATTATTAATATCGTCATGAAACTTTCAAATTTGTTCCAATATAGGTAATATGACCATTTGGTGTCGGTTAAGACTAGAAAAATAAGCGGCATTTTGACCGACACCAAGCGGTCATATTACCTATATTTGAACAAATTTGAAAGTTTAATGACGATATTAGTAATATCTGAAGTTTGTTACCTAGATGTATAAAAGTGGAAAAATAAGTTACTAATATATGGATTTAACCCTTATTTGTAAGTATATATAATCAGTCTAGATTGTTTGGAAATATCCAAAACTACATGTGCTTATATGTTTGTAGGCAAATAAGTGGTTGCTAGTAATTTCTTATTATTTTAACTAAATAAAAGTACAGGGGAAACATAAATCTATTTTATATAATAAAACAAAATATATTACAAGTCCTATAAAGCATAAAATTAAATGAATGAATTAAAAACATTACCATATAAAGACTAATGTACAACTTCTCAATGCAACAAACAATTTAATTTATTACCAAAATTAACTCCATTGAAAAGTTTGTTTGTTATGTATGAAAAACTTATTTTTGAAAAGTTTTCAACTGAAATCTAAATTTCACAAACGTTTTTTTGGAATGTTTTTAAAAAATAATTCAACAAAAATATGTACACGAATTTTTTTTTGTTAATAAATTGTAACCTTTAAACAAAAACATAATTTTCATAAGGTGTTTTAAATAAAATGGATCTAAAAAATTAAGAATTTGTAAATGTTATATAAAAGATGAATGAAAGTTATTTTAATAAAAAAAAACTAAAATAATTTGACGAAATTGAAAATAATATTACATATATATTTTTGAATTTGAATAAAATATAAATAATTTGAAGAATTTTCAAATCATGACAACGATTTAATTGTTGAAAGTTAAAATTACAACGTATAATACAAATATATAATTATGGTAAATGGTAAATAATTGTTATTATTAGAAAAATAATTATTTTAATCATTATGTTATAAATCGGTGTGAAATAATTTGAAAGTCATATTCAAAACGTATATTTAATGATTTCCATATAACGTGGCACTTATTTTGGGTAAGCTATAACTCACTCTTAATCAGTTACACTTTTTAATGAGACGTTTTCATTGCCTTTCACTTTTGGTGACTTGATTACTGTCGAATCTCGCTTTATTAATAAATTGTAACCTTTAAATTTTATAAATCTATTTTAAATTTAAATTTTGTGTATATCAGAAAATAAATACATAATTTTGTGTATAGAAAAAAACAAATGAAAAGAAAATAGTTAGTTTTTATGTATTCGTACTTTTTAAAAATTGTAATTTTTGAAAGTATTTATAATTTTTTTTTACTCATTTACAACTTTAAGCAACTTTAAGATGTAATGATGTACAACTTTTATGTATTCGGATTTATTTAAACTAAAAGAATAACATTCATTAAATGTATTTTTTTTTTAAGTTTTATTAATAAAAAACATTTCTAAAAACAAAACATGTTTCAAACATATATTTAAAATGTAACGTTTGCTACAAACAATTAAAGTCATTACTACTGTTAAAAATATTGCTTTAAATAATTCTACTAAAAGTTTGAATAATTCAACAAGTTTTTGAAAAGTTTTGTTTTGTTAAAATGTATACAGCTGGGGACATCCTTCTGTCCATTCTTCCAGTACAAGACTCCATTGATCCTATTTGTGTTAAAATATTAATACCATAATTTAATTTACTGTTCAAAAATCAAAATAATTCCTCCTCAAATCATTTACATGCTCGAACCACCAGTTACAATCCCTCAAACATAAAAAAAATTTCCCATCAAATCATTTTATTATGATGCTAATTATCTCATTTATTCACTTCTTATTTTAGGGTTTATCATTTGTCTTTGGAATCGACTGCTTTTCTACTTCGAGCCCATATTAATCCTCTTATTTTGTAATTCTGGATTGATTCTAACCGATTGCATCTTTGGTTTTGCAGGTTTTACATATCAATCTACAAGGAACACATAAAAAGAACGATTCTTTTGCTTTTGAACATGAAAGTACTCAAATATTTGATTTGGTTTCATATTTGTCATATATGTACGATGGTGTAGTTTTTTCAACACCAAACATCATGTTATTGGTCGGCATTTTATTGATATATTGCATAAATATACCCATAAATACATTCTGCATCACACACATTCTTGACCCAACCGGTGATTTTTTTTTGCTATCCACGTTGTAAAACCGGTAAGTAACGCATCTATTCAGTTTTTGTTTTAAGGGTTTCAATTAAAATCACATTATACACCGATTTTGATGTATTTTTTTAATAATCACTTTGAGATTGATCTTAAACCACAAGAAATAGTTTGTGTTTGTTTCAGTTTTAATTTATTTCGGGATTTTAATTGATAAAGTAATTGAATTACGTGTTTCTTTGATTAGTGTGTGTAGATACTTAATTTGTTCCTACTAATTCGGTTCTAAATTTTTTATTTTTTTGCAGGTTCTAATTAGAACTAGAACTAAAAATTTTATGTTGAAAGATTAGACGGGTGAGGTATGATTCTTTTTTCTTATTCATTTTGAGCTTACTAGATACACACATAATAACTACTATGGAGAAATCAAAACAGCCCCACTTCATATTAATCCATTAGCCATTGCTTTTCTCAGTTTTTGAATTGTTTATGCTAATTCTGTTGAAGTAGTTAAATCGTTTATTTTTTCAATTCAATTTAGTATTTAATGCAAATGACGAAATGCATATACGCATATGGGTTAATGTCACTAATTACAACCTGCTTGATGTTGTTATTGCAGGAGAAATTTTCTGCAAATTGGAAGATCAAAAAGTGGGTGATATGACATTGTTATCTTCTTCATCTCCACTTTGTCATCTTAATAACAAAACTCAAGAAATTGTGTTGGTTAGTACATGGTAAGTGTTTTAATTGATCACAAAATCCTAATGAGCATCACCGATTAAAACACACATACAAATTTTCTTTTACAATCTTCCACTACACGCAATCCGACCAATTTTTATTGAAGACATATGTAAAATTTAACTTTTTGTATGTCTCTTTTCATATGCACGGTGCACTCTTTATTATGTAAGTTTTTACGATTCCATGCCTACTAACTTCTTGATGAAATGCCTTCATAGCATATTGATATATTGACCATTTGTTTTGAATAGGTTGTAGATATCTCTAAGTAGATTATGGAAGTCAAAAAAAGAAGTTGGTGTTGACTTTTTTCAGCGAGGAGCACAACTAGACCAACAGTTTGAACGGGAAGTAATTGCTCTTAGCAGATTTTTAGTAATTAGTTAACCGTGTTCTTTTGTTTCAATGTGTTAAATGGATCATGGAAAGTACAGTTGAGCGATGGTACGAAATCTTAAGATCTTGGTATCCATGTATATATGTGACATCTTAAGGTAATTAAAACATTTTTTCACCAGAAATTGGCGACGTAAATCTATCCACTCTAATGTTTTGTCTGAAGTTATTTCTAAATAACTGGTTATTGGATATATAATCTGAAGTTTATTATATTATCTTCCTTTGAATTGCAGAATGATGATGATGAAGAGTGGCTATTATTGGATATATTAGAAGCATTAAACGAGTTTCGTGATGGTAAGATATTGATACTTGATGCAATTTTAAAGACTTTTGATTATACATATATTATCTCACTTATAGAATCTGACATTACAAGTCTAACTACAACTCATAGTTAACAGCAAATAATTGGTTTATGTATTTCTTTTTGGTTAAACCTCTTTATATTTTGTTCAATGTTTCTATATATTGAGGTCAATAAACTTTTTTAACATTTGGCTTTGGTTTATTAATTAACTTGAATATGGTATTATGGTTGATACTTGATATTTTACTCCTCGAACAGATTTTAAAGTTGACAAAAGAGACGATGATTGATGCTGGAAATTAACCTTCAAAGGAGCTTGAGGTAATCTTCTTTTTCTTATTTAACTGGATTCAATTTAAATAAAATAAATGTATTGGTTATACTTCTTATATACTATGACGTGAGAAATATAATTGTGAAAAGAGTTGATATCTATTTCGTTACAAAATAGACAAACCAATGATCTTGTGGCTACTTGAACATCGTTCTAATTATAAAATAAATGATCGAAAGTGATTGATGTCAACGTCGACATATTGAATTTTATGTCAATGTTAACTGAAAAGTATTTCTATTACATAATTAAGCTACAAGTATATGATAATAACCAATTATGTATGACTACCATGTAGATATAAACGAACAGACTATCACAATCAATGAAGCTACACTTGGTCTGAAGATCATCAACAACTTTTGGTGCAGCTAATTAGAGGTAGTGCTTTCACTTGATGCCACTATATGTAATTACCTATCATATGTTTTAAGTCATCTAAATATGTGTAACTATGTGGGTATATTTTGGAACGATATAGGGACAACACAAGTATGTTGACCATGATGCCAAACCATTTGTGAGGAAGAGTGAAAGACTATTGATATTAAACGTAGACGTTCAGATTAGGAGCAAGTCTTGTGGACGTGGTGCGTTTTATTAGCTATAACTTTTTCTATTGAAACCGAATACTACATTAAGTTATAGTGATATGTTTAGAGTCCCTAACTCATACAGTATTTGAATTTTAATTTTGTTGATATCATCTATCAAGTACTATTTTTTATATCCGTAAGCAGTGTTAGGTTAGTCTTACATTTATGTCTTGGATTTAGTATATGATATAGTAATAAAATGATTGCAACATGCCTTTTCGGCTAAAAATGATTGCAACATGTTATATTCGTAATTTTAGATATACCGTGAATGAGAATTGCGCCAACTACAACTTTACTTAAAGAGAGCTTTAAAAAATTTTGTGTTGTGAATAATGGATATATATATTGTTAGATATGCATACTAAGCATCGACATTTTTAGTTTGTCGATAATTCAAATGTTTTTCGTTGATATTATTTATCGAATAATTCCTTGGACATTTTATAGTCGGATATCGACGCTTTCTATTGTATTGATTAAAACTCACATGTGTACTTTGCTCTTGAAGACATTCTAGACTAAACACATCAATGTTTATTATAATGATTTTAGAAACTCAATTGTTTATCGCACAACTCGGGTAATCTCAAATTATTTATTTCATGTAATAATTGCTCATGTTTACATTGGATTATTTCTTTCATATATTGTTTACTCTTTAAAAAAATCGTTTAAACTACTCCCGACGTAGACGGGTCTTTAAGCTAGTCTTTAATATATATTAACGTGATATTATACGAAATCTTTTTTTATGAATTCGATAAAAGGCAGAAATATAAAATAGTTAAGTGCACCCGTTAGCAAAAAGAATCCTTCACATTTTTCATATGTGAATTCTTATTTGAGAAAATTCTTGTCATGGCTTCACTTAGCTTGTTGTGAATTGGTCACTTTTCATCCGGGTTCCCAAAATGGTCAGCTCTACTTCGTTACTCCTCTCCATAATTCTACGATAAACACGTGTCCATTTTTTAGTTAATAAAATGAGTAAAATGCAGATATAGTTAATGTGGTATGTCATTTTTTCATATATCACTTGGTGTTTTGAAACTGCAAACGCCATACCTGTGAGGATAGTTTGAGTCTATTTTGATACATTGACTTAACGGACTATATGTTTTGACCGTTACTATGGTTTAACAAAAGAACATAATTGTGTTTTCTTTTATCATATGAACACAACTTAAGCATATTCATCTAACCGTTAACCTTGAACAGTATGTTGAAATTCGTACCAACGTAAAACCCCGAAAGCTTGATATACCAACTTGATTGAAATCCTCAAAACATCGACAATTACATATGAACACAATCGAAATATATTTTAATGATACTATTTATTAAAACAAAAGCCGAAGTTGTTTCAGTATATCTTATATGATAGCAATAACATATTCATTAACATTGTAGCATAGATTCTGTGCATAAAAGAAAAGAGGTAGATTAGGTAACAAAAAAAATTTACTGAGGTAGATTAAGGCCTTGTGTTATTATAGACCGGGCTTGTGAATCTTAATGAAATAAAAAAAGACAATTTTATCCTTTGGTTAAACCATGATAACGATCAAAACATATGCCTCCGTTAGGTCAAGGTATCAAAATAAACTCAAACTATCCTCACACGCATGACGCGTGTAATTTCAAAAGACCCAATAGGATATATACAAAAATAACATATCAAAATGACCATATCTACATTTTACTCTAATAAAATACATATGATTAACGCTTTTTTTCTTATTCCGTTGACGTCACCACCAATCATTGCTTCAGATTCCGGCGACACCACCACCGTTGTACTGCTCAACCACCAATGCTACTGCTCTACCACCACCATTCAACTTCTCTACCACTACCGCTCTATTGCTCTACCACATTTCGACAACGACTTCTCTGGTGTTTTTGGTAAATATTTTTATTGCGGGTAAGAACTAACGACTACTTAGATAGAGGCTATGCACTGTTAGTACTCATAAACATGATATCCTTAATGTTTGGAATAATTTGCAAGTACTTAGCCAGAAACTTTATATTAGATATGAATCTTAGATTGCTTATTATTATGATGTAATAGTTTAGTTTGCAAACCTAAGACTTTGCCAAAAGCCTGCAAATAGAATAAGGGTCTAGGCTAAAGGCCAACGGACTAGAACATAGAAAATTATTCACTGTCATTGAGTCGTCAGATGTATTAATATATCTGGTAAACTTGACCCGACATATATTTGCCTTATGTCCGTTATCACACGAAATGGCATGACTCAAAAAGTTAAAAGGCACCATTTGACAGTTATGTTTGTTAAGACAGTTACAAATGAAAAGGCATGACTATTCATTCTACCAGTTCATTAGCTATAAATAGATCATTGTACCTACAATTATTCATTCAATATATACGATTTTATACTTATACTTTGTTCCATATATAGAAAAATACATTGCTTACTTTCTGCATCATTTTACTGCATTATCCAAACACACTGCATAAATTTCGTTTGCACATACTTCTGCATAATGGTTAACACCAACACTCATTTGGAGAAAAGATGGAATACATGGAAATCAAGTATCCCTGGCCAAAAGTGGTACCAGAGCACAAATTCAAGGAGAGCACCAAGAAGATGTGTAGAATCAGAATATGCATACAGGAAGAATAAAAGGGGCATAGAAGATGCAAGGATTGGCAGATGTATCAAAAAGATATCAAAGGCTGCAAGAATTTACTCAGAAAAAAGTTTGAGGAGATTGAAAATTACAACTCCACAATCTCATACAGCAAATACAAACAATATGTTTGTTTCAATTGCAATCAACAAGGACATATCTTTAAAGTATGCCCTGCAAAACCATAGAAGGATCCAGAAGGGCACAATGATGCAGAAGAGGGAAGAAGCATAGATAACCAACACATAAAGAAGAACAAGGACCAAGTCCTTTGTTTCAAATGCAAGCAGATTGGACATTTTGCCAACAAATATCCAACAAAAGGCCATTATTATGAATCTGTAAGTTTGAAATATCCTGATTTTATTCACTACACTACTGAGGGCATAATCAAAGGATCAGACATAGGAAATTGGGATGATTATTGGTACATTAGCAAAACTGCAGATAAACACATGACTTTTAACATCAATTCATTTTTAAATATTAAAGAGGACTTCCAAGTTTACAAACTTGAGAAACAGAGAAAAATTATTTTCTCATATGGAATTGGTGAAGACATTGTACCTAATAAAAAACAAGGATACGTTATTCCAGGGGTACAATACACCCCTGAAATAACCTTGAACATTCTGTCTTATGATTTGCTAAGAAGACAAGGTTTTGAAGTCATGATAGAAGAAAATAGGTATATCCTTGAATACATGTTCAAGGATGTACACGACCAAAAAATTGATGTGAACATGCTTAAGACACGCCACAATAATTATATGGAGGAATACTTTGAGTCCCTAGACCAAAGTAGAAAAGAAGAAAGAAAGAAATTGCAATAGGTTGCAGAAGAGATAGATCTATTTGAAATCCAAAATTTCAATGATCTAATGGCATTTCTAAACATGATCAAGGATGATGAGATCATTAACCAAAGATAGGAACTTTCCAGAAGAAAATTTGACAAGATTGTGCAATGGTTCTACAACCACTATCTGCACAAACCTGTTCCTGGTCCCATACCATCACAGATTCAGGGAGTAACAAGTAATCTCTTTGATTTGTACAAATTAATTGAATGCATGGGTGGATACTTAAGTGTCCATTTTGGAGATGAGCTTGGAATAATTACAGAGATACTAGGTCTGCAAAGGACAGACAAAGAAGCCATCAAGCAATGCTACATACAATACTTGGAGGTGTTAGTTTCCTATTTCAAAACAGCTAGGACACCCACATCAACAAAGATGGAGGAAGACAACAACAGTCTTGAGTCATATGACTGGACTTGTGCAGAGAAGGCTGGAAACAAAGGGAAGCACCGTATGGAGCATTTTGGCATTAAACTGGAGGATGCTGAAGAGGACTATGCATACAATGAAAACAAGGCAAACACTCAATGCTATGGATGCCATTCATATGGCCACTTTGCATTTGAGTGTCCAACTAAGTGGGCTTATGATGATCACAAGGGAAGCACATCAAATATGGCTACAACTTCAAAGGAACAAGGGTTGGAAGACAAGTATGACACCACAAGTGATGACTTCTCAATCATTGCTTGAAAGAAAATGAACAAAGGAAGGAGGCAAAGACATAAGATCTATACTCTCAAGCACTTGCACATTATGGGGGTGTGTTGGGAATACATGTACTTTGCAAGAAACTTTATATTAGATATATGAATCTTAGATTACTTATTATTATGATGTAATAAATTAGTTTGCAGGCCTAAGACTTTGCCAAAAGCCTGCAAATAGAATAAGGGTCTGGGCCAAAGGCCAACAGACTAAAACATAGGAAACTATTCACTGTCATTGGGTCGTCAGATGTATTAATATATCTGGTAAACTTGACACGACATATATTTGCCTTATGTCCGTTATCAGACGAAACGGCATGACTCAAAAAGTCAAAAGGCACCATTTGACAATTATGTTTGTTAAGACAGTTACAAATGAAAAGGCATAACTTTTAATTGTACCTGTTCATTAACTATAAATAGATCATTGTACAGACAACTATTCATTCAATATATACGATTTTATACTTATACTTTGTTCCATATATAGAAAAATACATTGCTTACTTTCTGCATCATTTTACTGCATTATCCAAACACCCTGCATAAATTTTGTATGCACATATTTTTGCATAATGGTTAATACCAACACTCACTTGGAAAAAAGATGGAATACTTGGAAACCAAGTATCTCTGGCCAAAACTTAATTTATATGTTGTTACTGTATATATTAGTGGAAGATAGTACGACATGGATCTGTGATCCTATGCTGGACATACAATTTGGTCCCAATTCTACAAATAAAATCAAGTCTCATTTCCCTTTAAGTAACATGCGATCAAAACTGTAGCTTTAATCTCTCCGTCTACTAAGAGCATATGCAATGCATGGCTTTTGTAATGACTTTTTACTATTTTGGAAAGTTATTGAATGACTTTTTGCCATTGAAACACATAACTTTTACAAAAACTTTTCTCAAAGACTTGGAGATCTCCAAGTGGTTGGAGCAAGAGTTTAATAATTAATGCTTTGTTGTTTTAGCTTCCATGTAGTGTAGTTTTCTGCTTAAAAAAGGTATGTAGAAAATTTAGCATTGGAGCATGCTTTTAGAATGACTTCTTGAATGATAGACTTTATTGAAAAAGTTATAGTAATAAATGTAAAAAGTCTTGTGTAGTTTACACCATTGCATATGCTCTAAACAAGTGGGTTTGCTCATGTATTAGTTATTGATATTCACTATGCGCGTGATGTAACATGTGTGCGTACATATATTATGTGTAGTATTGTTTGTGAATGAAGAGGAAATAGTTCCAGTGGCAGATACACGAGTGGGTCACAAGTGTCATGTGACCCCCTAACGAAAAGATATAGTGTAAATTTTTGAAATATTCGTGTTTTTCTTATAATTTGACCGCCTTAAGAAATATTTTATAGTGTACTTTACAACAAATATCAAAGTGTGATCATCGAGCCAAATTTCTAGTTCCGCCGGAACTTTAAGATAGTATACTGAATCAAATTGACCATTGGAACTTTAAGATAGTATACTGAATCAAATTGACTTTGTATATACAAGCATGTACGTCCTCCCTGTAGATCTTTTCCTGCTGACATTCTATTACACATAACTGAAGTTCTTAAAGTGCAACGTGTATATATATTTGCTTATTGTTATTGGTTGTTTTAAATTGTTTCAATTTTGTGTGTTAACGTGGATAGTAGGAAGGTATAATGCGTAGATAACATAAGATTACAACTATGAAGTAATATGCACTAAGTGGACAAAAATTCAGATTTGATAGGTAGAATATTGCAGAGACATTATAGAAGTGCAGGTACTTTGTTTAACTATCGTGTTTTGATTTTTTGCAATTTCAGTCTCTATGAGACCTCACCAAACATCCCAACATTCTCCCGCTTGCAGCGAGAAACTTCCTTCTGCCAAATTTGAAAGTGATTCTATACTTGTACGTACTAATACGAATGACAATAAGCAAACGAAACATTCAAAGGTAGTCTTAAATGTGGCAACGAACAAATAGGATAACGTGTCACTGAACACAAAACACAGTCAAGATGCAAATTAAAATGATATCGCAACCGAAGAACAGTACGCATCCTCAATGCCTCGATCTTCTTAATTAATTGATCCATATGTTTTGAACTTGATTCTTGTAAATCTTACATAGCACCCAATCAGCCATCTGTATGCATGAACACAAAACAAATATTCTTTCTTTAATAAGTCATATGATCCGTTTTAGACAAATCAATAACGTAAAAAGTTATAAAAAGTTACACCAGATATACCTTGTTATTCATCGTATAAGATTCATGCATCACCCAGGGCGTCTTGAGTTTATTTTCGTCAAAATAAGCTAAACATCTTTTCCTCCCAACAACTCGTTGAGTCGCATCATCACACACCATTGTATCCTTGCAATCGCCTTCCAAGCACCCAAGTTCTCATTATTAGTCTGTTTTAGCACCTTCGATGTCAAAAAGTACCATTTGTTTCCACAAGACTCGTATTTTTCTGTTATCAAGATGCGTATAGTAGATTAGAAACAAAGTATACGGTCATCATCAATGCATGTATTGAATAAACATAAAGTAACAAACCTGTAAGGTCATCGGGACTATCACTGTAAATATTAACCTCATAACAAAACCGGCTTCGTGCTCCTGTTTCAATCTTTGGTCCCAAGCAGTAAGTTATGAGCTCCGAGTCGGTTGGACCAGAATGAGCACGTCGTCCTTGGTTATTGTTGGCCATTTGTGTTGCTGAGAATATGAAGAGGGAGATCGATCGATGTGCACAGGTTTTGATTAGGGCTTAGGAACAAATTTGATCGTAAAAGTGAGACACAATAGGAACGTAGTGCATGCATGATTTATATAATACTACTCCATTAAAAACCGGCTGATTTTTCGGCCGACTCAATTTTATATGATAAATACAACGTAAAATGGCGGCTATTTAAGTTATTTACTTTATTTAAGTGGAGACTTTTCGGATCAAAGGTTACTACACGGGCACACGTGGGGAATTCTCCCTGGAGATCCCTTTGGGGGCTGGGTTTGCCCGCTATGCAGTGCTCGAACTCGGGGTGCTCGTTGTAATATTACGAGTAGGCGTCCGTTGAATTATTTGCCGTTTCCAAAAACACGAAGGAATATTGATCATTGAATTCAACAGTAAATGGAACATTACATTCGGCTTTTCTTTGATGGTCCCATTGATTTGGCCATTTCGCGAAGTACAAACTTCTGAATCTTACCGGTGGAGGTTTTAGGCAATTCTTCCTTAAAAACAACTGTTTTCGGCACCATATATCCTGGCATCTTACCTCGACAATACTCCGTAACCTCTTTCTCAGTCACCTTTCCAGTCATTTCTGCCTTCAAACTCACAAACGCACAAGGTGTTTCTCCCCAAAATTCATCTGCTCTTGCCACAACTGCAGCCTCATTAACAGCATGATGTGTATACAAAACCGATTCAACCTCCACACTACTCAAATTCTCGCCACCACTTATTATCACATCTTTTGATCTATCCTTGATCTCCAAATACCCATCTGGATGCATCACCGCCACGTCACCCGTATAAAACCAACCGTTTTCCCTCATACATTTTGCCGTCCCCTCCGGATCTTTTAAATAACCCAACATAACACACCCACCACGCAGCACCACCTCACCTAGAGTCATACCATCACGATTCACACTAAGTCCTGACTCGGGATCCAGAACATCCATATCCGTAAATCCAACAGTTCTCACCCCTTGTCTAGATTTTAACCTAGCTCTCTCGGTAGCAGGCAACATGTCCCACTTCCCTTTCCACGCACACGTCACCACTAACCCGCCCGTTTCGGTCAACCCATACCCATGACTAACCACAAACCCGATCGCCTCCGCCCGGCCGAGCACTGCAGCGGGCGGGGGCGCTCCTGCTGTCATAATCTTAACAGGACTTTTCAACCCTTTTACACCCGATAAATTCGACAACATATTAAGCACAACAGGCGCCCCACACATATGCGTGACGCCGTGCCTCTCCAGGGTGTCGTAAATAACAGCGGCATCAAATTTGCGTAAGCAAATATTGACGCCGCCAACAGCCGCCATACCCCACGTGTAACTCCACCCATTCGCATGAAACATCGGCAAAGTCCATAAATAAACAGGATTCTTCGGAACCGACCACTCGATCAACGACTCAACCGTAATAACATACATCCCACGGTGCGAATGCACCACACCTTTCGGGGACGAAGTGGTCCCCGAAGTATAATTCAAACAAATCGGGTCCCACTCAGATACTGGTCGAACCCACTCAAACCCCGGATCACCTCTCTCCACCATATTCTCATAGGTACACAAAAATTCCATACTCAGTTTATCATTCAACATGCCTGTAATCAGTACCAACCTCGGCTTATCAATATTCATAGGAAACATCGAAAGTGCTTCTAGGACAACACCAACCGAATCATAATCCACAAACAAAACCTTGGACTCACTATGTTTCAAAATAACCGACACGGTACGAGGATCAAGCCTAGTATTAATAGAGTTAATAACAGCACCAGTAAAAGGTATAGCAAAGTAAAGCTCATACATGGCTGGGATATTCGGTGCTATAACTGACACAACATCGTACCTTTTGATTCCTAGGTTGGTTATTGATGATGCAACTTGAAGACATCTTTGTCGGGTTTGTGTCCACGTGTAGGACGTAGGACCGTAGATGATGGAAGGAGAATCTGCGTAGACGGTAGCACATCGGTCTAGGAAGGTTAATGGTGTGAGTGGTGTTGAGTTGGCTGATGATGGTCGGAATTGCTCCATTTTTGCTGTGAGTGATCTGCATGTAAATGAAGATGGTAAGTTAAAAAGATTTATTTTAGGATGTCTTGTTTCACTAACACATAAAATGACACATTTTTAAATATAAATAGTGGCACGTTATATTTTTTAGATGTAGTGACACATAAAAATTACACATTTTTTTTATAAATAGTGGCACATTATTTTTTTGGGACATAATGACATATAAAAATGACAAAATTTTAGTGAAATTATCTTTTTGAGATGTAGTGACATGTAAAAACGACACACTTTTAAAGATAGATAATGACACTTTTTTTAGATGTAGTGACACATTTTAAGTGATAAATAGTGGCACATTATTCTTTTAGATGTAGTGACATATAAAAATGACACATGTTTGAGATAAATAGTGGCACATAATTCTTTTAGATTTAGGAACAAATAAAAATGACACATTTTTAGTGATAAATAATGAATGACACATAAATGTTTATGACACGTTTTTAGTGATAAATTGAGTTTTTTTACACATTTAGTTGACATTTCATTAAATTTAGAAAGGTTAAAATAAATTGACTTAATGTGTTATTTGAATGTATCATATAACCGTGTAAAGGGACTTAGTTTGTTAATTAGTGTGTTATAATATAATAATTTGTATGTTTATCTAAAAGTATAAGATGACACAAAAATGTGTAAAAAGAAATCACTATATTCATATACTACGTGTTAAGAAATTGACTGAGCCTAAAAAGTGTGACAAAAAGACACGAGTCTTAAAATTTGAAAAAAAGTGGGTACACTAATAAACATTAATTATTAGAATTCAAAGTTTAAGACGTTAGAAAAAAACTAACCAAAGACTAAAGAAGCATTTATAATGCAAATCGCCACTATTGTTACCATTTTATTACAAAAATGCCATAGTCAATTAATCCATTAATTAAAATTAGATCTCTTTCATAGTGATCGATCTAACGATCCAAACTGGTTCTTATTGTTTTTATTTTAAGATCGGTCACCACAATAACGCTCCTATATATATATATATATATATATATATATATATATATATATATATATATATATATATATATATATATTGATAATGATAACTCGTGTCAACGGATTTATTATCGACCTTTCTAATGCTTTTTACGGAGTTTGCAAAAGGAAAGACCCATGATATGAAAAATGTAACTTAATAAAACCTATAAATGAATCTAATATGATTGATGATTATGCGTAAGCACTTTTACATGAAAAAAGGTGAGCTTAAAAACCTCAACTGACATGTACATGTGTAAATTTAATAACTCGAAAACCACTGATCATCTTACTCTAATCTTCTTCATTTCCATCGTTATTAATCGACAATCAAACCTTAGTTTCTACTAGGGCTGAGCATCGGTTCAGGACCAGAACGGAACAGACCGGACTGGACCGGCCAAGATCGAACCGGACCAAGGACCGAAACCTCGAACCGAGATTGGACCGAAATAGTCTGGTCTGGTCCGAGTAGGTCTGGTCCGGGTCGGTCTGGTTAGGGTCGGTCCTCGGTCCGGTAACGACCCTATTAGGCAAAATACGAGATATTTTGTAAGATCGAACCGGACCGGATCGGACCAAAGACCGAAATGGTCCAAACCTGGGCCGAGGACCGGACAAAAATTGTACGGTCTGATTCAGGTCAGTCCGGTCCAGTCCAATTTTCCGGTCTGAATCGGTTTTGAGTCTGCCATTCTCAGCCCTAGTTTTTACTTGACAATCAAACCTCATAAAGTAATTAGCAGTATGTTTTATAATTCTATTGATACATGAACAAAGTTTACCTAAGCATGACAATGAAATTCTCCTTGATTTTTCTTATCCTCCAAAGTAGTTGGATCAATGTACATACCCCAAAGCTTGCAGCCTGCATAATTAACAACTCAAATTTGTTCTAGTGAGGAAACCCTTAATTTAATTACCACAAAAAACCTAAATCGTATTATACGGAGTATAATACATACCTTTACTGTGGATGTTGCCTGCCATGGTGTTTTCTGTGTTCGGTTGTTTGTTAATATTAGGGGTGAGCATGGTTCGGTTTGGTGCGATTTTTGACTAAAACTGAATCGTAATCACACTTGCGGTTTTTATAAAAATAGAAACCGTATCGACCGCGGTTTCGGTTTTGCGGTTTCTGCGGTTTTTTGTTTAAAATATTGATTTTTCGGTTATAACAATGTATAAATTGAATCTAACAAACACTTTACTAATAACTTATATGAATATCAATGATAATATTCACTTAGAAGTCTTATAACTCGCATAAAATAGTCGTTGTGACGTTTTTCAGTATAAAATAATTATTGTGTGGTACGGTTCGATTTTGCGGTTCGGTTTTACGGGTGAAAACCGCAACCGAACCGCATTTGCGGTTTTTCTTTTTTCTTAAAACCAAACCGTCGGTTTTTGTCGTGGTGCGGTTTCTACGGTTTGATTTTTACAATTTTTTGCGGTTTTGCGGTTCGTGGTTCGATTTCAGCTCACCCCTAGTTAATATGTAAAGGGTAAGCACTTTTCTTTTAATTTAAAGTCTTAGTCTAAAGTATGAAAGAATAGCTATAAGTCCCATGTGTATTTTCTAGTTTTATAGACATCTTAATTTACGAAACATATATAAATACGAGTCTACAAAATTAATTAGAAAATATTTGGCTTTCTTTAAGAATTAAAATAATACTCCAGTAATAACAATTTCAAAGTCTCAAAACAACTACCAATTAAAGAAAATTACAAAATTAATTAGAACAAATTTGGCTTTCTTTAATAATTATTTAAATAATAATAATAATCTGAAAGTATCAAAACAATTACATCAAGAAAGTTTCTAAGATTTTTTTATTAAGTAAAAGATGTATTATGGTAATAATTTTGTAACCTAATTAGTATCACCTCTCTTATAAATAGAGGCCGGTTTATTAACCTCATAAGAATACATACGTCGTTCATGGGGATTATCTCATCTCTATCAAGTAAGTTTTAATTTATGTTTACTGTTATTTGATTGTTCATATATTATAATTATATGTGTTTCTTAATTTAGACATTTGACCTACACAGAACTGCTGCTGTGAAACCTGCAGCTGCAACGGAAGGTATAAGCATGGCAGGATCATCAAATCCAAATCAGTATAAACGGTTAACAAAAACAGAACTAGCAAACAAGTTTACACCTAAGCAAACTTTGGTAGACAAACAGAATAAGGATGATGGCGTCACTGATGTTGCCAAGGTATCTCTTAACTCACTAACAGGTCGTACTCTAAATACTACAATTAAATTGCGGGGAAGAATTGGCACGGAAAATATCGTGGCGTTGGTAGATAGTGGGGCATATAGCAATTATATCTCAGCTGATTTAGTGGAAAGATTGGGAATTAAGGTTACAGACACCGGTCTTCTCGAATCGATTTTAGGGAATGGAGAAACCGTCCACAATCGAGGCATTTGTAAGGGGGTCATGATTTCGTTTCCAGAGTCGCAGGTGGTCGAAGATTTCAAGAAGTTTAATATGGGGAATAATCGTTCTTATGATGTGATTCTTGGAATTCCATGGCTGAAAAAACTAGGTGACGTTATGATGAACTGGCAGCTTCTTACAATGACTTTTGGTACTGATACTGGTATAATAACATTAAAAGGGGTTCCAAGTTCACGAGTCTGCCCCACAGGGCCACCTAAATGCATGGAGACGAGTTTAAATAATGAAAAAAATCCATGGAATTTCGTTTTGCGTTGTATTAAGCGCCTTAGACATTTGACGAACACAGAACTGCTGGAAGGCCGAAAGCACGCTGTGAAACCTGCAACCTTGGTATCTGCAGCTGCAACGGAAGGTATAAGCATGGCAGGACCATCAAATCAAAAGCAGTTTAAACAGTTAACAAAAGCAGAACTAGCAAACAAGTTTACACCTGAACATACTTTTGTAGACAAACAGAATAAGGATGATGGCGTCACTAATATTAAGGTATCTCTTAACTCACAAACAGGTTGTACTATAAAAAGTAAATTTAGATTGCGGGGAAGACTTGGCAGGGAAAAGATCCGGGCGTTGGTTGATAGTGGTTCAGAAGAAAATTTTATCTCAGCTGATTTAGTGGAAAGATTAGGACTTGAGGTTACCGATACTGTTCCTTTGCGAACGACTTTATCGTCTGGAGAAGTTGTCTACAATCGAGGCATTTGTAAGGGGGTCATAATTTCGTTTCCAGAGCTGCAGGTGGTCGAAGATTTCAAGAAGTTTAATATGGGGGATAGCCGTAATAGTGATGTGACTCTGGGAATTCCATGGCTGAAAAAACTAGGTGACGTTATGGTGAACTGGCAGCTTCTTACAATGACTTTTGGTACTCATACTGGTATAATAACCTTGAAAGGGGTTCCAGATTTCTGTTGAAAGGGGTTCCATGACATTCAGTTTTGTGTTGCATTGAGCCCATTAGCACTTGTCTTGTGTTCAACGACTTATGAACCATTAAGGTGCAGGTTGTCAACAATACTTAATGTTTAGATTACTTGCTAATATGATAAGGATGTAACATAGTATCTGTTCCAGATTATATTATTCAAACTTTATATTAATAAATTGCAGCATGGAGTGTTTTCTTATTCATTTGAGATCGAGAGAATTAAAAGCTCAAGTAGTTAAAAATTAAAATACTTGTGTTGCATCAGCAATTATAAAAAAAAATTAATTACTAAGCACAAGCATGCTGTTAACATCTTTTCTATAGAGTTCAATATATATATCAATCTTCAAATCAGAGACGAGCCAGTGGGAGGTTGGCGGGTGCTCAGCCCCCACCTTCCCAACTAGGCAACCTCTTAGAGCATAGGGAGCGGTAGAGTCGTAAAAGTGGTGGCATAGCCAAAAGGTGGTGTCACGTCAAGAAAGTGGGCTAAGATACCAGAATTGATATAGCATCAGCTTTCAGGAGAGTGGTGTGATATATCTTTTCTGGTGCGAAAAGACTATATATCTATAATAATATATATATATATATATATATGGGGCTACCAAAGGCCTTCTGGTGCGAAAAGAATATATATCCAAAATTCATAGCCTTTTTTGCACCACCTTTTGTTTCAAGGTTTTTTTTTTCATTTTTATGATATTTAAGGAAGATTTGCAGTTTAACTTGATATAATATAATGTATTATGGTAATGATTTTGTAACCTAATTAGTATCACCTCTCTTATAAATACAGGTCGGATTATTGACCGCATAACAATACATACGTCGTTCATGGGGATTATCTCATCTCTATCAAGTAAGTTTTAATTTATATTTTATGTTATTTGATAGTTCATATTATAAATAATTATATGTCTTTCTTAATTTAGACATTTGACCAACACAGGACTGCTGGAAGGCCCAAAGCTCTCAAATCAAAATAAGTTTAAACGGCTAACAAAAGCAGAACTAGCAAACAAGTTTACACCTGGGCATACTTTTGCAGACAAACAGAATAAGGATGATGGCGTCACTGATATTGTCATGGTATCTCTTAACTCACTAACAGGTCGTACTCTAAATACTACAATTAGATTGCGGGGAAGACTTGGCATGGAAAAAATCTTGGCGTTGGTAGATAGTGGGGCATCAAGCAATTATATCTCATCTGATTTAGTGGAAAGATTAGGACTTGGAGAAGTTGTTTACAGTCGAGGAATTCGTAAGGGGGTCATAATTTCGTTTCTAGAGTTACAGGTAGTCGAAGATTTCATTTTAATATGGGGGATAGATATTTTGATGTGATTTTGGGAATTGAATGGCTGAAAGAATTAGGCGACGTTATGGTGAACTGGCAGCTTCTTACAATGACTTTTGGTACTGATACTGGTATAATAACCTTGAAAGGGTTTCCAAATTTTTGTCAAATATGCAAGTCTTTGGAAATACTTAATGTTTAGAATACATGCTAATATGGCTTCACTGATACAAGCATGTACGTCCTCCCTGTAGATCTTCTCCTGCTGACATTCTATTACACATAACTGAATTTCTTAAAGTGCAACATTAGATTAAATTGCTAATATGCTTCAGTGAATTTCTTATTGTTATCGGTTGTTTCAAATTGTTTCAATTTTGTGTGTTAACGTGAATAGTAGGAAGGTATAATGCGTAGATAACATTAGATTAAAACAATGTAGTTATGCTCCTAGCATTAGCAGTACATAAGATACAATAAGCGGACACACATACAGATTTGATAGGTAGATTGCAGAGAGACATTATAGGTGCATGCACGTCATGTTTAAGTTTTTTTTGTTTGCAATTTCAGTCTCTTTGAGATCGACGTCACCATCTCCATAAACATTCTGAGGAAGTTCACACATCCTAAGTCCTAACGTTACTCCCACTCGCCTGTTCACTACCGCTTGCGGCAATACACTTAATTTAGGGACTAACTTCCTTTAGGTTTTCATATGAAAATACCAATTTTGAAAGTAGAGATGACAATAAGCAACGGAAACACTGAAAGGTAGTCTTAAATCATATCGAAAAAGTCACAAAACATAGTCTATGCAAATTAAAATCATATCGCAACAGAAGAACAGTACGCATCCTCAATGCCTCGATCTTCTTAATTGATCCCTATGTTTTGAACTTGATTCTTGTAAATCTTACATAGCACCCAATCAGCCATCTGTATGCATGAACACAAAACAAAGATTCATTAATATGTCATATGATATCATAATCTAAAACAATATTGCACGTCTTACATTCAAAAACCAAAAAAGTAAAAAGTAATAAAAATTACAGCAGATATACCTTGTTATTATCTCCTCTGCTTCCAGTTGTGACAATCTTGGGATCATTCATCGTATAAAATTCATTCATCACCCAGGGCGTCTTGAGTTTGTTTTCGTCAAAATAAGCTAAACATCTTTTCCTTCCAACAACTCGTTGAGTCGCATCATCACACACCATTGTATCCTTCGCAGTCGCCTTCCAAGTACCCAAGTTCTCATTATTAGTCTGTTTTATCACCTTCGATGTCAAAAAGTACCATTTATTTCCACAAGACTCGTATTTTTCTGTTATCAAGATACGTACAATAGATTAGAAACAAAGTATACGGTCATCAATATATTGAATAAATATAAAGTAAAGAAAGTCATGTAACTAATAACCTGTAAGGTCATCGGGACTATCACCGTAAATATTAGCCTCATAACAAAACCGGCTTCGTGCTCCTGTTTCAATCTTTGGTTCCAAGCAGTAAGTTATGAGCTCCGAGTCGGTTGGACCAGAATGAGCACGTCGTCCTTGGTTATTGTTGGCCATTTGTGTTGCTAAGAATATGAAGAGGGAGATCGATCGATGTGCACAGGTTTTGATTAGGGCTTAGGAACAAATTTGATCGTAAAAGTGAGAAACAATAGGAACGTAGTGCATGCATGATTTATATAATACTACTCCATTAAAAACCGGCTGATTTTTCGGCCGACTCAATATTATATGATAAACACAACGTAAAATGGCGGCTATTTAAGTTATTTACTTTATTTAAGTGGAGACTTTTCGGATCAAAGGTTACTAGACGAAGGAATATTGATCATTGAATTCAACAGTACATGGAACATTACATTCGGCTTTTCTTTAATGGTCCCATTGATTTGGCCATTTCGCGAAGTACAAACTTCTGAATCTTACCGGTGGAGGTTTTCGGCAATTCTTCCTTAAAAACAACTGTTTTCGGCACCATATATCCTGGCATCTTACCTCGACAATACTCCGTAACCTCTTTCTCAGTCACCTTTCCAGCCATTTCTGCCTTCAAACTCACAAACGCACAAGGTGTTTCTCCCCAAAATTCATCTGCTCTTGCCACAACTGCAGCCTCATTAACAGCATGATGTGTATACAAAACCGATTCAACCTCCACACTACTCAAATTCTCGCCACCACTTATTATCACATCTTTTGATCTATCCTTGATCTCCAAATACCCATCTGGATGCATCACCGCCACGTCACCCGTATAAAACCAACCGTTTTCCCTCATACATTTTGCCGTCCCCTCCGGATCTTTTAAATAACCCAACATAACACACCCACCACGCAGCACCACCTCACCTAGAGTCATACCATCACGATTCACACTAAGTCCTGACTCGGGATCCAGAACATCCATATCCGTAAATCCAACAGTTCTCACCCCTTGTCTAGATTTTAACCTAGCTCTCTCGGTAGCAGGCAACATGTCCCACTTCCCTTTCCACGCACACGTCACCACTAACCCGCCCGTTTCGGTCAACCCATACCCATGACTAACCACAAACCCGATCTCCTCCGCCCGGCCGAGCACTGCAGCGGGCGGGGGCGCTCCAGCTGTCATAATCTTAACAGGACTTTTCAACCCTTTTACACCCAATAAATTCGACAACATATTAAGCACAACAGGCGCCCCACACATATGCGTGACGCCGTGCCTCTCCAGGGTGTCGTAAATAACAGCGGCATCAAATTTGCGTAAGCAAATATTGACGCCGCCAACAGCCGCCATACCCCACGTGTAACTCCACCCATTCGCATGAAACATCGGCAAAGTCCATAAATAAACAGGATTCTTCGGAACCGACCATTCGATCAATGACTCAACCGTAATAACATACATCCCACGGTGCGAATGCACCACACCTTTCGGGGAGGAAGTGGTCCCCGAAGTATAATTCAAACAAATCGGGTCCCACTCAGATACTGGTCGAACCCAATCAAACCCGGGATCACCTCTCTCCACCATATTCTCATAGGTACACAAAAATTCCATACTCAGTTTATCATTCAACATGCCTGTAATCAGTACCAACCTCGGCTTATCAATATTCATAGGAAACATCGCAAGTGCTTCTAGGACAACACCAACCGAATCATAATCCACAAACAAAACCTTGGACTCACTATGTTTCAAAATAACCGACACGGTACGAGGATCAAGCCTAGTATTAATAGAGTTAATAACAGCACCAGTAAAAGGTATAGCAAAGTAAAGCTCATACATGGCTGGGATATTCGGTGCTATAACTGACACAACATCGTACCTTTTGATTCCTAGGTTGGTTATAGATGATGCAACTTGAAGACATCTTTGTCGGGTTTGTGTCCACGTGTAGGACGTAGGACCGTAGATGATGGAAGGAGAATCTGCGTAGACGGTAGCACATCGGTCTAGGAAGGTTAATGGTGTGAGTGGTGTTGAGTTGGCTGATGATGGTCGGAATTGTTCCATTTTTGCTGTGAGTGATCTGCATGTAAATGAAGATGGTAAGTTAAAAAGATTTATTTTAGGATGTCTTGTTTCACTTGTATTCTTAGTTTAACAACAAAATTTAGGGGGTGTTTGGGATTGCTTATTAAAAATAGATTATGCGGTTTGAAAATGAATAAGCAAATAATCAGTTGTTACAAAACGTGTTTTTAAAATATAGTGTTTGGATTTGATTATGTTGTGGGATATCGTAATAATCAGATAATCAATTTTTGAAGTGTTTGGCAAATTAAATTTTCTAATGATTTATTATGTAAGTTTACTATAAAGGACACCTTTTAATTATTAAGGGGCAGGTTGGTTGATATATGTGAGGGTAGATAGGTAATATTATAAAAAATAGAAAAGCACGTTTTGTGGCAGTAACAACTATGCTGCTTTTTGAAAACAACGGTTTGGGCTCCATATACCGCAGATAATCACTTATTTCACTTTGTTTCCCAAACACTCAAAGTAAATGATTCACGTTATGAAGCTGAAATAATCTAATAATTTGTGTGATACCGCAATGCCAAACACCCTCTTAGTTACATGTAACAATTTGCTGTTATTGTATTGTTGTCAATTGTGGATATGGTTAGCTAGTCTTTCGATAGTAATCCATTGGTCAATCATTTTCTTATACAAATCAAGAAGTGTTGTCATCGTGTTCTCTTGTAGTTCCTTTATACTACTATCCATTTTTTATATGAAAAAGTCGTATGGTATTAGACAGCTCCAAAGATTTTATAAAGGATGTTTAGAATCATACAGTATTTCGCTATAAAATTGTAAAACCCGTATTTAAAATCATTGAATATTCAATATGCGTAATCTTAGCGTTAACTTTAAATAAAACATAAACAGTAAATACGCAGTCTCAGTTTATTTAAATAATACAATAAAATAACTATTTAGAAAAAAATTATTAAATTTCACAAAACATTACGTACGTATTACGTATGTATTATTTATAATACGGAAAAGATTATTACGTTCAAGAATTAAAACACGAGAAATATAAATACGTATACGTGATAATTTTTAAGTGTCGAAAAATCAAACAGAGTACTTATATATATTAAGGAGTGACGGTTTATTTATAAACAAATAAAAAAAGTGGGCTTTTGGCCCGGCCCGTTTCCAAAACAAAACACAGGAAATAATATACACTTGTATCTTATTTAGTCATAACTCGAGTCCACCTATATTATCGATGGTCGGGTTACTATAATGTATATCATATGCGAGTATTAATAGAATGATTGTAACGGAAATTAAAACAAGTTGACTTCGCATACAAAACGCTCTTTTATAGCATATATCCTCCAATAATAACCTCCGATTATTACTGTCAAATTGATGGCATGATTGCCCATATGAACACCGCAGCATAATCTTATGGTATATTGCGAATCGGGCTTTGTGTAATAAACACATATTCTTATTTGGTCAAAATAAATATTCGGTCATTAATACATGCTCTATAATTCCCTCTTATTCAGGCGTGATCTTTGGCAAAGACACCATATAATTGGTTCGTCTTTATACTCCTTTCTAAATCTCAAAACCAAAACAAGTTCCTAATTTAAAACCATACTGTTAAAAAGGTTGTTGAGTAGCAAGAATTGCTTATCGTTCACATGATGATTACTCGAATTTTGAGTAGTGATCACTAGCTCGTTTTCTGGTAGTCCATTACGCTCTATTCGGTATAGGTGTGTAGTTCATGATTGGGTACAAGTTCGCGTAACGGTTAACCATTCATGTACATCACGGGTTAGCGTTGTCGATAATCGCCCCCATATAAATCTGGACGTTTGTACTCAGGTCCGCGACCATGCATAGTTTTGGTAGACGCTGAAACCATCGTGGTTCGAGTTCGCATCGCAGTGGTTGCCGAGTTTATGATGGGAATTGCTAGACTCGACTTACTGGTTTTGTTCGTGATCATATTAGAACCAAGTTTAGTCCATGATTCGGTCCGTTAGAGGTAAATCCTGAGTCATAGTTGTTTAATAATCACATGTTTATTTGGCTATTCATTTTCAGTTTAGATACCAAGTTAAGATAAAATCCTAAACGCAGTCGAGACCGATCTTGTTGAACAAAGAAATAAGTCTTTTATATATTGGTTAAAAACAAGTATGTAACCTGTATATTTACATGTATAATTTTGATTACAATATATTATGTATGATTATCTAATGACAATCAGAATACACCACCGAAAATATGAATGCCTATCGTAATATTCGAGTTTTTTAGTTAAATGATCTATATAAAAATCGATGTACGGATCAACATAAAAGGTTGGATCACGCATGCATGCAATAAGAAATACGAAAACATGAATTCATTTTGAGCGTTCTTTAACATTCTGCTTTAATTCAAATGGCAATAGCACTTCTTGGTAAACGAGTTTTAAAAATAATTAATTAAAATAAATAAATAAGCAAGCTAAATAATGATAAATAATACTAGTTCGTAAATTATTGTAGATTATCATTGAAGTAAGTCGGGCATCGAATAAAACGTCTTGGGTCATTAAAGGTACGGATATCCTTATCTCTCTACTATTATTTTTTATTCGTCGAGTCTTTCGTTAATTGAATGATCGTACGGATTTTTCGTCAAATGTTTTCCCCAGTATGTGTTTAAGCTTATCGGTAATCATGTTAATAACTAAATAAATTGCCTGAGCATTATATACAAGCATGACGAGTTTATGAACTAGTTACGGAGGTACCGTAACCATGGCACTAGAGGCACCGGTGTCGTGACTCACATGCAGGAGAGTGATATCCTGCATCGTCCCACTCAGCTCAGTTTGGCCATTTTATTAGTATTTTTAGTGGGGCGTATGGATGCATCCTAGGCTTATCAGTTTACAGTTATCATGGTGAATGTGGTGTGTGTTGTACATCCTTCACATTGGAGCTGATCCTTCCACCCAGCACAGTATTTAGAGGTCACCCCTCTACAGCATTTAGAGGTCACCCCTCTATAGCATGACGAGGTCACCCCTCCAGTTATTCATGCACCGTTATTATAGCACATGACCTATATAAGCTCTGGCAATTAAAATACAGTAAATGCATGTTTTCAGATTTAACAGATAACAGTTCAGCTTTATTATTTATAAATCAGACTTTACAGATTATACACAGATTTCCGCTGCAACTTTACTTATCAGTCTTACAGCTCCAGTATTTTATCATCTGTTTCATTTCAGTAATTCCTTATCATGCTTTATATCCGTTCACTGAGCGTTATGCTCAGCTGTAATTCTTTCATGTTCTAACGGCAGGTACACCAGGACGCTCTTAGGATTCTGAGAGCATGTACATTGAATGGAAGCTATCCAGACTTTTTACTTTATGCACTTCTTACATTATTCTGCTTATTTGGACATTGTTTAGTCTTTTCCTTTAGTATTTTATTTTTTCATGTTTTGAGCTTAGGTTGGATTACCGATGTTTGATTCCGGTATTTCCGTTATGGTCAGTTAATGTTTTAGGACATTTACCTTATGCTTTGATGACACGGCATAAATACACGTAACGGTCCACTTATCCAAGTGGGGTGTTACAAATATTTTCTATCATGAATTTACATATATGTTATGTACACTCGATTTGAGGAATCCATCTTTTTTCTTAACACGAATCCATGTATTTATAAGAGAATTGAACAGATACTAACCCACTGAATTGTTATGTGTTGAATTTTAGCTTGATATGTAACCTTTTCCTTCCTTGAGAAGTATGTAACTTCTTAAGGTTTTATCATGTTTTGTTTATGTGCACATCTTCAGGGACTATTGTTGCCAACCCTTTAAAGATGTTGGAGTATTTATACCTCTCTTTCCTATTGTTAGAGTTATGTGAGAGTGATTCAGCGGCTACTCTCTATTTTATCTCTCATCTTTCTCTGACTAAAAATATAAACGTTTGGATCTTGTTACCGTTTAGTTATTAGGTTGTTTTGAGCTTTGTATTTCAGATTGCATCTGTTTGGGGACAATCTTTTCTATTGTATGTTGATAGCACTCATTTTAGGACTACCTGTTTTGGATCTTAAGTTAATAAAGCACGTGGGATGGTTGGTTGAGTGGAATACTCGTGTGGTGTTATTAATTTTTACATGGTATCAGAGCACAAGGTTGGATCTCTGATTTAATATTTTTTATAAGAAAAATATTTTTGGGGGTTTTAAAGGTTTTTTGTTTATCCTGTCTAAATATTACTGGATCTTTATCTTTTCTTAAAGAAAATTATTTTTGGGGATTTCAAAGTTTTTTGGCTTATCTTCGTTTATTATTAAAGAATTCGTGGTTTATAAGGTTTTTTGTCACTGGGTATTCATTATCTTTTGAAAATATAAAGTTTTGTTGAAAACCTTAGTTTTTAAATTTGGGGCTTTTGCTTTCCAAGTGTTTTTCTGGTGATTCTAACATTGCAAGTACTCAATTAGAAGCTGGTTTGGTGCGTTCTCTTGGTTTTCGGGTTAGGGTTACTTTTATACTTGAATCTAGAATAACTCTTCCTGATGGTGTTCTATTTAGTTTTACTTCTAGACTTGAATCTAGAATAACTCTTTATCTCTTTTCCGCTCACTAGTCAGTGGGATAGATGTAATGCTTTTGTGTTGTCTTGGCTATTGAATAGTATTTCTGAGGATCTTTATCTTAGTCTTGTGTATGCTGATAATGCTGTTTAAGTGTGGAATGAGTTAAAGGAGAATTATGATAAATTAGATGGCTCTATTCTGTTCAATTTGGTGCAAAAGATTAACAACTATAAACAAAATGACTTGTCTGTGTCTGAGTACTATCACAAACTTAATTCTTTGTGGAGAGAATTTGATATGTTAACTAATTTGACTCCTTGCACTTGTCTTGCTAAATCTGAATTAGGTAAACACAATCAGTTAATGAAACTCATGCAATTTTTAATGGCCTTAGATGAAATTTATCAACCAATTATAAGTACTTTGGTTACTCAAACTGATTTACCTAATGTGAAAAATGATTTTGTGATTGTTTGTCGTAAGGAGTCTCATAAAGGTTTGGGTACTGGTTCTTTGGTCCATAAACCACAGGTCAGTTCTTTTGTTGCCAAGACTGTTGAGTCTAGAGGTGTTATTCCTTACAGAAATCTTAATTCTAGCAACAATAACTTCAGTTATGGTAACTCTACCAATAACTCTAGTTATGGGAATAACACTAATAGAAATACTAACAGTTCTGGTAGAAATACTAATAGAAATACTAACAATTCTTATAACAAGACCCAGTATGACTCTTTAACGTGTGACAACTGTGGTATGAAGGGTCATACCATAGATAGATGTTTTGAGTTGATTGGTTATCCTAGTGGTTATAAGAGGAATTTTAAAAATAAAAATTTCTCTAATAACAAAGGAAACAACAAGAATTTTACTAGTAACAATGTTGATGCTCAAAATGCTAGTGGTTCTGTTAACCGTGCTTTTTCTCCTTTTTCCAATGATCAAATTGCCAAACTTAAGAACTTAATTGGTTAAAAAAGTGCTTCTGGCAGTTCTGGTGTTCAGTCTAACATGGCAGGTATTAATTATACATTCTTTAATGCAAATGTGTTCTTTAATAATCATTTTTCCAAATGCTTTCATGCTAATGTTAAAATTGGGGATTCTTTTTCTCATTTTGGTTGGATTATTGATTTTGGGGCAAATCAACACATCACCTCTACAACTAAGAACATGACTAATGTGACTGATATTTCTGATTTAAATATAAATGTTGGACACCCTATCGGTACTGTTGCTAAAATTAGAAATGTTGGCACTTTAAGATTGACCAGTAATGTTGTGTTGTTTGATGTGTTGGTTATACCAGAATACAATGTTAGTCTTTTATCTGTTAACAAAATGATCAAAGACAGTAAGTTATATGTAGGCTTTAATGAGTATAATTGTATCATTCGGGATTTGACAAAATAGAACATCCTAGGGACTGGTAGAGAGTGTGGTGGTTTGTATTTGTTTGACACTGATTGTGAGACTCCTAATTTTAAGAGTAATTATTCTATTATGTGTTGTCATGTGTCTAAGAGTGTTTGGCATAACAGTCTTGGTCATCCATCTGACAAACTTTTAAATGTTCTAAAATACTCTTTGAAAATTACCAAACCTGACCATAATGAACCTTGTGATGTTTGCCACTTTTCTAAACATACCACGGAGCCTTTTCCTTTGGGTGATCATGTTTCCACAGGTCTAGGTGAACTCATTCACTTAGACTTATGGGGTCCATACAAGATCACTACAAGGGAAGGTTTCAGATACTTTTTAACTATTGTAGATGACTATAGTAGAGCTGTGTGGATTTACTTGCTCAAAACTAAAGATGAAGTGTATGATTATGTGGTTGAGTTTGTTAATCTTATTCTAAATCAGTTTCTTAAAAGAATTAAAATCATAAGATCTGATAATGGAATTGAGTTCATTAATCAAAGAATGAATGTGTTTTTTTTTAAGAAAAAGGCATTATACATCAAAAAACTTGTGCTTATACTCCTCAGCAACATGGGATTGCTGAGAGAAAGCACAGGCACCTTCTTAATGTGGCTAGGAGTTTACTTTCAAGGAGGTTTACCTCTTTGTTTTTGGGCTGATTGTGTGCTTACTACTTTTTACCTAATTAACAGGCTCCCATCTTCTGTTCTTGCTGGCAAATCACCTTTTTGTATGTTTTTTAATAGAGAACCTTCCCTTTCCCACTTAAGGTCATTTGGGTGTCTTTGTTTTTATAAAATTTTAAATAATAGTGATAAAATTTTTTCTAGGTCTGAAAAATGTGTTTTGGTAGGTTATTCTTCTTCCAAGAAAGCTTATAAGCTATTAAGTTTAAATAATATAAGTTATATTTTTTCTAGAGATGTTAAGTTTTATGAAACTATTTTTCCCTATAAAATGAAAGTTTTTCATCAACCTCTTCCTATTTTTTATAAAAATAGTTTAAATAATCAAAATTTCTTTAAATTTTTTGAGTCTGACACCCCAAATGTCCCAAATCCCTATGATGATGAAAAGGGGTCACCTGGTGAAGCAAGGAAGGTAAATATGGAACTTTCAGTTGATACTGTAGTGGAGCGGCCTTCTGAATGTATCCATACTGCTTCACCAATGGGTGAAACTTCCAGTTCTGAGGGCAATATCTTTCCTCAAAATCAAGTTCCTCTTTTTGATGCCAATTATGAAACAAAGGGTGTGGGTACTGAACCCCTTGTTAGGAGGTCTAATAGGACCACTAAGTTGCCTGTCAAGCTTAATGAATATGTTCTTGATAACAAAGTTAAATATGCTCGAACAAGTTTGCTAATCACACTAGGTTATATTCTATTAATGCTTGTTTTATTTCAAATTTGAATAAAACCTATGAACCAAGTTGTTTTAGTGAAGCTGTTAAAGATAAAAATTGGGTTCAAGCCATGAACAATGAAATGGAAGCCTTATATCTCAATGGTACTTGGACCCTCACTAGTTTGCCCCCTCATAGAAAAGTCATTGCTAGTAAATGGGTCTATAAATTAAATACAAATTTGATGTTGAGATTGACAGATACAAGGCTAGGCTTGTTGCTAATAGTTGTGGTCAGAAAGAAGGTATTGACTATGATGAAATTTTCAGCCCAACTGTTAGAATGGGTACTGTTAGATGCCTAGTTCATTTGGTTGTTCAATATGATTGGAGTTTGTTTCAGTTAGATGTTAACAATGTTTTTTTGTTTGGTGAACTTGATGAGATGTTTATATGTTACCCCTTCTAGGTTTTTTTGACAAAAATGAAAAGAGAGTTTGTAAGTTAGTTAAATCTCTTTATGGTTTAAAGCAAGCTCCTAGACAGTGGAACAAAAAACTTCTTGAAATTTTGTGTGAAGCTGGTTTTAGTCAAAGTCAAAATGATTACTCTTTGTTTGTTAAAAGTGAGGACAATGTCTTTCTTGCTTTACTTATATATGTTGATGATATTGTTTTGACTGTTAACAACTTGTGTGAGATTTCTAAGGTCAAAGCCCTTCTGAATGATAGGTTTAAAATCAAAGACCTTGGGGAACTAAAGTATTTTTTGGTATTGAAGCTTTGAATGTTCAAAATGGTTTAAGTATAATCAAAGAAAGTATTGCATTGAGTTGTTGCATGAGTATGGGCTTATTACCTGCAAGCATGTTGCTACTCCTATGCCTGAAATTGCTATTTTAAACTATAAAGAGACCTTTGATGATAAATACCTTAAGAACATTACTGCATATAAAAAGCTTGTAGGGAAATTGATTACTTGTGTAACACTAGGCCTGATATATCTTACTCTGTGAATTGTCTGAGTCAGTATATGCATGTTCCTCTTCAATCCCATCTTGATGTTGCACTTAGAGTGCTCAAGTACTTGAAAAACGCTCCTGGTACTGGTCTTGCCTTTACCAAGACTAACACTAATCTTGTTAAAGCGTATGCTGATTCTGATTAGGCTAAGTGCAAGCTCACTAGAAGGTCTGTTACTGGTTACTGTGTTTTTGTGTGTGGTAATCTTGTTTCATGGAAAAGTAAAAAGCAAAACACTTTGTCTAGATCTTCTGCTGAAGCAAAATACAGATCTATGGCTTCTGTCACTTGTGAAGTTATGTGGCTTGTTAAGGTCCTTAAGGATCTTAAGGTTGATAATGTCATTTATGTTTCTCTTTTTTGTGATAATAGCTCTGCTTTTCAGATTGCTGTCAATCCTGTTATGCATGAGAAAACCAAGCACTTTGACCTTGATGTTCATCTCATTAGGGAAAAAATTGCTTCAGGTTTGATCAAAACTGTTAAGAATGACTCTGAAAATCAAATTGCTGACATCTTAACCAAAGGCTTGGGCTCTTATCAACATAACCAATTATTATACTTGTTGCATATGAGTAACCCTTTTGCAGAAAAAGCTTGAGGAGGGGTTTTGAATTTTAGCTTGATATGCAACCATTTCCTTTCTTGAGGGGTTACTTATGTAACTTCTCAAGTTTTTATCACGTTTTTTTTATGTGCAGATCTTCAGGGACTATTGTTGCCAACCCTTCAAAGATGCTGGAGTATTTATACTTCTCTTTTATCATTGCTAGGGTTATGTGAGAGTGATGCAGCCGCTACTCTCTCTCTCTCTCTCTCTCTCTCTCTCTCTCTCTCTCTCTCTCTCTCTCTCTCTCTCTCTCTCTCTCTCTCTCTCTCTCTCTCTCTCTCTCTCTCTCTCTCTCTCTCTCTCTTCTCTCTCATCTTTCTCTGACTAAAAATGTAAACGTTTGAATCTTGTTACCGTTTAGTTATTAGGTTGTTTTAAGCTTTATATTTCAGATTGCATCCGTTTGGGGACAATTTTTTCTATTGTATGTTGATAGCACTCATTTAGAGACTATCTGTTTTAAATCATAAGAAAATAAAACACGTGGGGTGGTTGATTAAGTGCAATACTCATATGGTGTTATTAATTTTTACATTATACATAATTGAATACACCATTCCAAGCGTTAAAAAAGTTATCAAAATCTTACTAGAAACCATTAAAAAAAGTTAACTTTAATTTGAACAAAATAATGCATCATTGATATTTGATACGATATACACCAAAATATTAACAAGTTTCTTATATATCAACGTACTAAATAGGTTGACTCGGGTTGGTTTAGGTCATAAGTTAAATGGGTTATAGATTAAATACGTTATGAGAAATGAATATCATTTAATAATAAGTTGAATGAGTTATGAGTCAAACAGTTTAGTTTTGGTCGATTCATTAACTTACAATGTTTCAAATTTTTTAATGCTTTTACGTTTTTATCTCTATTCGTTCGATATTTACGTTTTTGTCAGTTTTTTTACGTTTTCATCTGATTTTTAACGTTTACATCAGTTTTTATACGTTTTCGTCCGATTTTTTACGTTTTCATAAGTTTTTTAACGTTTTCGTCCGAATTTTTTACGTTTTCATCAGTATTATTACGTTTTCGTCCGAATTTTTACGTTTTCATCAGTTTTTTTTCCTTTTCGTATGATTTTTTTGAGTTTTCATTAATTTTTTTACGTTTGCGTCCGACTATTTAGGTTTTCATCTGCTTTCTTGCGTTTTTATCAGTATTATTACGTTTTCGTCCGATTTTTAGGGTTGCATCAACTTTTTTATGTTTTTGTCCGATTTTTTACGTTTCCGTTTCATTTTTACGTTTTCGTCTGATTTTTTACGTTTTCTTTCGATTTTATAAAGTTTTTTTTAGCTTTTTAACGTTTTCGTCCGATCTTTTTCGTTTTCATCAGTTATTTTACGTTTTAGTCCAATTTTCTCCGTTTTCATCGAGTTTTTTACGCTTCCGTCCGATTTTTATGTTTTCGTCCGTTTTTTACGTTTCCGTCTAATTCTTTACGTTTTCATCAGCTTTGTTACGTTTTCGTCCGATTCTTATGTTTTCAACAACTTTTCTACGTTTTCTTCCGATTTTTTACGTTTTCATCAGTATTTTTACATTTTCGTCCGATTTTTAACGTTTACGTAAAAATTCTGATGAAAACATAAAATAACTTACAAAACGTAAAAGATCGGGCGAAATTATAAAATACGACAAAAACGTAAAAATTCGGAGTAAAACAAAAAAAAGATACTGGTCACGTCAACCTTGAAGTGGCCACGTCTAACTCCTGAAAAGGGAGTTTTTTACGTGGTTTGGGTCTATGTGGCGGTGGGCTCAAACCCGTGGATTAGTCGACCAATGTGTCGAAAATCACGGTTAACAAAAAAAATACTGGCGAAAACGTAGAAATACAGACGAAAACGTAAAAAGTCGAACAAAAACAGAAAAAAAAACTGATGAAAAAGTAAATAAATCGAACGAAACGTAAAAATACTGATAAAAACGTTAAAAAGCGAACGAAAATGAAAAAATCGGACGAAAACGTAAAAATAGTGTCGAAACGTAAAATTCGGACGAAAATGTAAAACTACTGACGAAAACGTAAAATTACTAACGAAAACGTAAAAGTAGTGCCGAAAACGTAAAATTCAGACAAAAACGTAAAACTACTGACAAAACGTTAAAATTCGAACGAAAACGTAAAAAATTCGACTTAGTAATAAGATCTAATTATTTAGACTATTGGGCTTTTAGTCTTATACTAAGAACCATTTGACCCATTCTTAATTTCATTTGACTCAAACTTCATTTCATTTAAGAAAATCGATGACCCATTTGATCGACCACTCTGTTTTGCTCAACCTATTCCAACCCATAAAATTCTAAAATTGACCCAAATTAATTTATTTTAATTTGATGGGTTAGAATTGCCACCTCAACATACCATTTAGTTCTTTGTTACGCAGTATAAATATTACTCCTCAATCTCATAAAAGATGTGAACATTAGTATTCATATTTGTCTTAAAAAATATGTTTCAGTTGTCAAAACATGTATTAATTATTTGTTTTTAATTTTTATATTAACCTTAAGAATAAAAGTTATTTTTTATCAATTAAAATTTATAATTTTTATATTAACTATAAGTTTTTTTTTCAAAAAAAATTCGAAAAATTATGTTTTCTTCAAAAAAATTTAAACTTTTTTTCAAATTTTTTTTGAAAAAGTATTTTTTTTTCAAGAAAAATTTGAAAACATATTTTTTTTCAAAAAATAATATTCAAAAATTTTCGAAAAAAGTTTTTTATAATTTTTTTTTTTAAATTGTTCTAACATTTACTTCTCTTTTGAAAAAAATTCTTCGAAAAAAATAGAACCTTCAAAAAGTTGAAAAAAATAATAAAATATTTTACTCTTTTTTATAATTATTTAAAAAATATAATTTTCGAAAATTTTGTATAAAAAATATTTAGAATTTAAAAAAAAAATACTTTTTCGAATTAAAAAAAAAAGACTATTTTCGAAAAAAACTATTTAAAAGATTTTTTGGAAAAAAAAATCGTAGTTTTTTGAAAAAAAATACTTTTTCAAATATTTTAAAAAACTATTTTCGAAATTTTTATAAAATATCTTTTTTCGAAATCCTTTTGAAAAAAAAACTTTTTCGAACATTTTTTGAAAAACTAACTTCTTCTGATTTTTTTTTGAAAAGTTAAGTGTAAAAGTCATCCCTGGGTTATAAAAAGGACTAAAACACCCTTAAGTTGACAAACATTTTTAACCCTTAACTGAAAACTATTTTCACCATCCGTTTTCATGAATGTATGGTGCACTATTTTACAAACACAAGGATGTATGATGCGCAAAATATTAACGAGGGATGTAATTCAAACGTTTGACATACCACAGGGAAGATTTTGCACTTTACTCTTATCATTATTATCATTCTTATCATGGCTTCTGCCACCATTTCATCAGAAATGGCGTCACTACGCCCAGTTCAATCCACACCTCCGTTAAATCGGGTCATCATAAAAAACATTCTCATATATGTTAAAACAGATGTGGTACCCACAACTCAGATTTGTCGACTTCGACGGGTTCAAGTTTATCTGAAAAATAACGTCAACTTCTGCACTTCCTATGGTGATAACTTCATGACGACCGTTTTGATGGTGGATCTAGCGCCGATGGTTGTTCTGGCGATGGTTGTGATTCCGTCAACGGTGAAAGTACATGACTGGTCTCGGTGGTCTTATGGACGTTTGTGTGGTGTATGAAGAGTGACTTAGTTGTTTTCAGATTTTGAACAAATTTTCTATTTGTAGTAATTGTGTTTATATGAACTTTTCAAACTTTTTATTAATAAAATGTTTCAAATACTTCATAACATAGTAAGATATTAAGATAAGAAATGAAAGCGAAAAGTAAACTTTTAAGATCCGTAAATTAAATACAGTGTATTAGTTACTGTATAAGTTCAATGGGCTAAGAGAGCTAGGTACGATAACGCTAGACCGGCGTTGCTGCCGACGTGACACGGCATTGGTCGGCGTTACCACACCAGCGTTGCTCGTTGCCCAACGTCGTTGGGTGTGGCGTTGCCCTACCAACACGCGTTGGGGGTATTATGTAAAAAAAATAAAATTCCTAACACCCCTTTTAACATTCAAATGTACGAAAACTAGATAAAACTTACTCGGTTTCTATTGTTTCCAATGGAATTTAAGGTTTGTTGGATTGTTACACTTGGCTTTTTAATTTTTGTTGGTGGTAGGATGAAAAAGATGAAGTGAAGGGGAAGAAAAAAAAACTTTATTTTTTTTATTACACACATAGAAGCCCATTTATAAGCCCAAATTTTTAATAGTAATATTTTAAGCCCAATTTTTTAAATACTATGTGTATTTCTAAGATACATATATCTTTTTAATTAATTTTTGAAAGTTTTAAATTTTATTATTGTAATATGTATTTTTATTCAATGGATAAAATAGTTAGTTTGTTTACTACCTCCGTCCCATAATTATCGTTCATGTTTGTCTTTTTTAGTCTTTCTTCGTCAACTTTAACCTTAAATATTTTTATTTGTGTTATTTAATATTTGATGCATAATACAAGAATAGATCGAATTTTAAATGCATTTTCCATTGATATATTTTTAATCAAATATTATTTAACACAAACAAATAAATTTAAGGTCAAAGTTAACAAAGAAGTTAAAAGTAGACAATAATTATGTGACAGAGGTAGTAATAAATAAAAAGTTATTTAGGGGCTTTTATGAAAATTAAAAAGTTGAGTGGTGTTGGTGGTGTTGGTGGTGTTGGTGGTGTTATGATTAGAGGGGTTGATGTTGATTTAGTGTTATGCTGATGTGATCCTGATATGACAACACTTTTTAGGTGATGTGGTACGGTGTTGTTTTGATGTTACAGTACCTAGCACTTTAACATTGAAACTTATTTAGTGGGTGTTTGGATGTGCTTATTGAAAACACATTATTCATTTTGAAAACTCCATTTTGAAAAATCATCATTTTGAGAACTCCATTTTAAAAAATAGTGTTTGGATTTGATATTTCAGTTTGAAATCGCAATAATCAAATAATCACTTTTTGAGTGTTTGACAAATTTGATTATTTGAAAATAAACTCCATTTGAAAGCTTATTTTTTCAAAACTCCATTTTGAAAATGAAATAAGTAGCTCCCCACTAACTTTTTCAAAACTCCATTTTGGAGCTTCTAAACGCAAATAATCACTTATCTCCATTTATTACCTAAACACTTTTTTTAACTTATCTCCATTTTGAAACTGAGATTTGGAGATAATCTCCTTCTAACTGCACATTCAAACACCACCTTAATGATAACGTACGTGTACATGGACGTGTCGGACCACTTCTTTTAAAACTGAAAGCAACTCGAGTAGAGGCATTTTTGTGGTATCGTACCTTCAAACTTTAGGAAGATAGACACAATTATAGCTTTAGGTAATTCATGCATGAAAAAAACGTAGCTAGAAGCTAAGTGAATGAATCTTGAAGGTCATGCTTATATTGTAGTCAAAGAGGGACGATTGATCGAGTCTGCTTAAAGTAAATTAACGGCCTTTTTGACTGTTTCACCATTGAATTTTCAAATGAAAAATGCTATATCCAATTCACGCAAAAGGACTACACACAAATATGAACTCTTCTCTACTTTCATAAGTTACTTGGCAAAAATGCAAAATATATAGAAAAAACATGCAACCTCACGTTCTGCAGTTATGGACACCATGCATGACTTAATTAGTACTAATTAATATATATTGGAAACTGATCGTACCTTCTTAGACGAAATGGCAAGTTAGGTCTTTTAAGTTTGTTTCCTCCATGTATGTTTGAAGATGAAGGTTTCAAGTGCAAAGGACCATGATATTGATATATCAACGGAGTAGCAAAGTTGGTCAGCGAATCAAGAACAATGGCAACATTCATTCGTTTCAGACTTTTTGCTTTTGCTCTCATAGCAGCATGCCCAAGTGAACGGGTGCCGGATTGTCCTATCATGTCGATCGTCATTAACATCCTGATGAATTTGGTGTCTAACGCTGATTTTTGACACGGGGTGGGGGTTCTTGTATCTAATCTAAAGTATTGTGACTTGTATACTTGAAGGTGAGGGGCAAAGAAGAAAATAGCCGACATGTTAATTAGCTTGGTATGAATTGGTTCTTGGGTTCTGGACAGATATGATTGATCTATATAGGTTCTAAATAGCACGTTATAGCGCGCTTTATAGCGGGTTATAGCGTAAAGCGTGGCCTTCACGTTACGAAACAGACTAAGACGGCGTCTTAAGGCGTAGCGTGCTAAAAAGCGTGATATAGCGCGCTATAGCGTGTAACGTGGCGTTTTGTTTCGAATCTTTTTGCTGATTTACAAGAATTTTGCTCGTTTACTAATTTTTGGCTATTTAGTTGACTTAGGCTTAGTAATTTTATTATGGAAATAAATCATTGAGTAACTAATAGTCGGTTTTGTTTTCAACTAAAATTAAAATATTGCTCAATTTTATAAACTCGCTATATAAATACTAATTTATAAATATTTTGTGCCGTTATATGTCACGCTTTAGAAAACATCATAGCTTCGCTATAACTTCTGTAACTTGTAGCTTGACAATAACGCTACTACAAGCTTCACGCTATTTACAACCTTGATATTGATGGTATAACTTAACGTATACACATCTGTACCATAATTATAAATGTCAACTAACTAAGTCTCAACTCTCAACCAATGAAATATCATCTCTACTCATTACTCCGTATTTAAGTATTTGTTGAACGGTGATTGCTTGAAAATAAGTTGACATGCCAAAACAAAGTTGAACATATGACCAGAGAAGTAATTTGGAACGGAAAAACTAAATGATATATTATCTCTACAATAAACGTGCAAAGGTCAGATTTCTTATCACGACGGACGGAATAAGAACATAAAACGATCAGATACATTTATAATAAACTAAATAATAATACAAACATAGTTTTTAAGAATTAGATGTATTTAATATAAATCTAACAAAAATTGATATTTTTTAACATATTTAACATTACGTAACAAAAATTTACGATTGTTCTGGAAAACTGAGACCTATCGAGACCCACTCTCGAGGCCCGCCCTGATTCCATTCTTGGATTAGTACATTTGTAATTTGTGTTTATAAATATAAACCCTACATACGCTTTAGCTTTTCATCACGCCTAAGATAGGCAATCTATAGTGTTAGCAAGCATTTAAAATAGGCAAGTAGATGAATGATATTGGTTGCGAGAAACGCATGTGATTCGGTTCATGACTCTATACAACTTTATCCCGTGCAGTAGTGCACTCAAGAGGGGGATAAAGAATTAACTTCACTGGATATGATCATGTTGTAATGTACCTACTTAAATAGAAATTCAATTTAGAGTATTTTAGATTGATTGCTCTCGAATGATAATGCCTTGATATTTTATGCACTACGCATGTGGTTCCTTAACTAGAATTGCTAAAAAGAAGTCATCATACAGAAATGAACATTGTTTCACATCATGGTTTTAAAAGACTCGTCATGCTAAAGCTTAATAAGGGTGTGAGACGTGATTTTTACGCTACGTAATAAATAATTTGGGTTTAAGTCTTAACGTGAGATGAAGAGAGAAAAAAGTGTGATACAAGGCGTTATAAAACGAAATGCGTGTAAATTTTTTTAAATTTAATTTCGATTTATCGTATTTTTATTTTAAAATGAAAATTATTATATTTAAAAATAATTTCTTAACTTTACTTCTATTGCATGACACTTTTTGTAAACTAAACGTATTTATAATATGATATAAAAATATAAATTTATATATAATTTTAGATTTTGTAGCGATTTAATTCACGTCTTAAAAACGTCATGACTAGTCGTATGTATATTCCCTTCGTCGCAAAATAATTGTCATCTGACAAAAACACAATAGTTTTTCTCTCTTACTTTGTAGGATAATTACAATTTTATCATTGGTATATTAATAAAAAAAAAAATTAAAGATTGTAATAATATTTTAAGCAAAAGTAATATGTTAAACTTTATAACATGTTTATTTTTTTTAATAAACAATTGAGTAAAAACAAACTAAAAAATAAATTATTACTATAATGTAAAATAGAGAAACTATTTAAATAAATATCTAAGCATATGTGTCATAATCTAAAGAGTTAACTACATTATTTGTTTTTATGGTTTGTCGAGTATAACGGTTTTAATCCAAACGTTTAAAAAATAATGGATCCTCTCCTATTTTAGTCGACCTGTAACACTTTTGGTCCTAAACGTTAGAACATTTGACTGTTACATAGAAGGCTATAAGTGTCTTTTCAGTTTTTTTTTTTTTAATATTTTAGTCTACTTACCTAACCGAGAAACACAACAACTATTTCTTTTTCATTTGATAAAAGATATTACAACCCTCAACTTTTATTCTCTTTTCAAAATACACAAAAAAATACAACCACCTTAACTGTCGGACGCCACCCCCAACAGTTTGTCGTCGCCTCCTCCATTAGTATAACCTTACATTAATTCTAACAAATCTTACAAATTCATTCAATTCAAAACAAAACTGAAGACCCTTTTACCATTAAATCTCAACCAAAAAGACTTAATTTACACCATTACAAAAATTGAAAACCCTAACCATTAGAGATGTAAGGAAGTTGATTATCAGACACAGAGATATTTTACGTAACGGGGTTACTATCAAGACTGTCACTTGCTTTCGAGAGACGTTCAAGATCTTTTTCTAAAACTTTTATTTTAATAAGAGATTCATCGACCTCCTTTGCTAAAGATTTAAAGTCTTGAATAAAGCTTGTTTCTTCTTTCAAAAATTCGGTTTCAAAATTAGTTAACCTAGCGGCAACTTGATTAATTATCGGATTGATATCGTTTTGAAGTACTTTTTGTAACTCAAGATGAATGGTTGATGTAAAACTTCCTCCATTTATTTTGGAATCGACAACAAGTTTAAGAACGACAAAATTATCTTTTACCTCGTCAAGGAATCGTCGTGCAATGCTCGGACAAGGATGGTCATCAGACAATACCTCACTTGGTATCAAAATCATTTCAGTTAGAGTATTAGACCGAACAAATATCTCTGAAAAAGGATTGATTTTAGGATAATGAACCGGTGTAACTTCTTTATTAAGCTTTTGCATTCTTAAACGACTCTCTTCAACAAGTACAATAGTTTACTCAGAATCATGCACAATAGGAGGATCATGCTTATCTAACAACACATTACCATTATAAAAAACTTTGTTGGTTGGCCTGAGCTTGCTTATGATATTAAGGATTCGGAGGAAGAGGACAACCTAAAGCCAATTTGTAATGGGTGTGATAAATTTCATTCACTTTTGGTGCAAGCATGTTTATGGTTTGCATAGACTTACCTCATTTTATCAAAAGGTTGTCAAGTTACCTGTTTTATCCTCAACATTTCAAATGTCCTCAAGAAGACCATCTTCTCGAATTTTGAAATCATGTTTTAACTTTTTCCTTTCTTCTTTAAGATCGGAAATAGTTGATTTTTCGTTTGAAAGCTGTTTATTAAGAGAGGTGATTTCTTCATATAATCGCTTATCTTTTTAGCACTACTTAAATGTAAAGCATTTAATTTCAGTGTAACACATTTTTTTATAAACTGATGTTGCATGAGCATTTTCAAGTTCCTTAAGTTTAGTTTGATGAATTTCAAAACTTTTCTCCTTTTTCTTATATCTCGCAAGCTCAGTGGTCAATTGGGCATTAGATTCTCTAAACTTGTTGTTGGCCACCTTGACATGATCAACCTCTTTGGTAATCTTGTCAAATAATGATTTATAAATGCACGCGTCTCGTCAGGAAGGGTTGGAAACTGGGCGACTTGATCTCCACTAAGGTCCACACTGGGCGCATTAGAAATAGTACTACTATTATTCGGTTGTTCCCTGTGTGTCTCAGTGTAGGAGTCAAGTAGCTCAGTATACTCTTCCTCTCCTGAGTAGACATATTATATATATCATCATCATCGAAGTTTGGGTGGTGTCAGCATGAATTCCCGAGGTTGATGCTTGCTGCAAGTTTGCCATCAAGATATAGTTTGCATGCACCTCTTTTTCCTCATCATATTCTGTTGTAGATGCTATGAGATCAAATTATTCAGCTTGAAGTGGAATTTTTGCTTCTTTCTTTTGTGCTACGAGAAGTTGAGTCTGAAGATAAGCAGCATCCCTCTTCTTTTTGGCTATGCATTCACGAGCATAATGACCATAACCTCTGCAATTGTAGCACTAAATTTGTCGATTGTTGTTCGCATTACCAGTACCCGTATTTTCAGCCTTGCAGCCACGATATTTGCCATCTGATTAACAACCGCTGGCACAACAATTAACCCATTTCGATTCACATTCTGAACCCCCTGATTCTGACCATGGTTTTGTCCAAACTGATTTCCTACATTCCCAACAATCCGCTCTGCATTGTGACCAAGTCGAATTCTTACATTTTGAGCACCATATTGGTGAAACTAATTCCTTGTGTTCCCTCCAACTACCAATTCACGATCTTGATTCACATTCATCATTAGTTGAGCAATCTGCCTGTTTCTAGTGTTCGAGGATATTCTATGATTGTTGTCGGTTGGGTTAATGGTAAATTCGAATGCCTTTGAAAGAAGTGCTAAACCAGTATTTATCGCATGCGTGGGATCCTGATGTCATCAAAGCAATCCATAGGTTGTTGCGGGTAGTTCACATTAGATGTGAGTTGATAACTGTTGGGATTTTGAATACTAGTTAAACCATTAACTACGAGTACGCAGCGGAATGGATCTAGTATAACATACATGATTAAGCACATAAAAAACAATTTAAAACCAACCTTTAATTAATTGAATAAATCAATTAATACGTCTTAATCTTGATCTTGAACTTCAATGGTTAAATTACCGTCTCCGTCGTTTGCTCACACGACACGTCAAACGAACATCACTACGATGCTAGTAGTAACTTTACTTCTCAAACAACAAGTGTATAATCTTGTAACTAGAAACACTAGATCCAAAACCCTAAGTGGGATTACGTAAGGATCGATTTATAGAACGTTACAAGATTGATTACCCAAAATCACATAAACCCTAATTAGGGTTATGCATGTCGAACCACCAAGGGGAACCAAAAACCTAAATCTAGTGATTTAGGGTTTAGTTGAAAAGCTTAAGACTTTATAAGAAAACCACCAAAAAGGATTGATCTTATAAACGTTAAACCTTTATGTGATTTTAGGGTTAAAGGGAAAATACCATAAGGTTTTGGTGTGGTGTTTGTAGCGATCGAACGAAACAAAGAACAAGAGAGAGACATAAATTATGAGCTAGGTGTTTGTGTATTTATACACATTCTCTACCTCCTCAAATCTTAAGGCCCAACCCAAGAAAACAAATTTAAGGTAAATATATTCCTTAATCAAATATCCAAGAATATTAAGTTACCAAAAACAATAACCAAAAATCTTCTAGAACCCCTATGTGTATATTCGGCCGATTATGGCCAAGGGTGTTCTAGAATCGATTTTGTTCCCAAATTTAAATAACGCACTCACGATAAATTAATTAAATCACGTTAATTAATTTAACTACCGTTAATTAAATAATAAGTGAAGTTTTTATTAAACGTTTAATTATAAATAATAAAACGTATAATAAAAGTGTGTTCTCCGCATTGAGTGTGTGCCCCCGATAGGCTCACGTATTTCCGATTGCTAAACGACCGCATATCCCAACAACACCCACTTGTGAGAGTTTAGACATACAGCGTCCATAATGAAATATCTAGCAACACTTCATTATAACCGGAAATGACTGAGGTATAGTTTCAAGAAGAATATCTCAAAAGTATTAACGATATACGATTATGTGACTTGCTAATAATCATCCCTTTGTTACTAGTACCGTTTAAACCATGGATATGGATCCTAACTCATTCCATGAAGTTTAAATTTTAGTTTCTCGTTATAGAAGTTAATTCAGATATACCAAATGTAAACAACTATCATCTTGACTTACTCTTTGGGTGCGGCCAGACAATTATCTGATTAATTCTGGAGAGGGCCCAGTGGTACTAATCTTCACTATATCAAGTGGAGGAAAAAAATTTATATTGACTGCAAGTGTCTGTGGATGCTGCTTCACAACACTTCCAATTAAAGTCTTTATAACTAGGTCTGGCGAACTAGCGTTGGACATAAAATCAAGAAGTGATATTCACACATGCACAAACTTGTTTGCATCTCAAGTCTAAGGATGATGGCTTAATCACCATTTTCGAAATCTTACTCATTACAAGGATCCAAAAGTAACGATTCGAAAGTTCGGGGTGTCCAATATGCATCCCTTATGAATAACATATGAGTTTGGCGGGAACCGTCCATATATTCAAATAATATAACTAATAAGTGTGAAAACACTTATCCTTTTACCACTTATTTCCAATAATAACAAGACGAAAACGTGTATTTTATGTCGTAAAAGTCGGAATTATGCGTGGTTTGTGTTTTTATTGTGTTTTAGGACCAAAAGATAAAAAGGGAAGAAAACACGGGCTTTCACGGGCTTTTATCAAAGAAAACGAGAAAAGACGAAGTCAAGAGATCAAGAGTGCTAAAAGAACGGATGTCCAAGACATATTCTGAAGATTTATCGAAGAAAAAGTCTAAATACGGAAGTTTAATGAAGTCGAAGAACTCAAGTCTAAATTATAGAAGAAAATTATTAAGACGAGTTCCAATCCCGAGACGACGTCGAGAAAGACAAAGATTTAAATCGAGTCGAGAAGAAAAGAAGGAAGCACACCACACATGCACTTCCCATTGCCCTATAAATACCCTCCTAATCACATTAGGAGGGTGGTTAGCTAGTTGCACTTTTAATTTTTTCCTTTCTAGTTTTTAGAGAGAGAAAGTTCTAAACTTTCTCTCACTAAGTCTTTCATCTTTTCTTTCTTTTAATCTTTCAAATTTAAGCTTTTTGTATTTTGGATTCCATTAATCAAGTTCAAGTTAAGTTTTAAGTTCTTTAATCTTCTTCTACATTTCTTGAATTTTGCTTATTACTTAATCCGAAACCTTACTTTTGATCTGAATCCTTCATGATCCGTGATTGAATTTGAGGTTGTGTGGTTAGAAAGTTCATTTCCTTTGTTCCTACATAAGCTCACTAACGTATAAGCTATAAGTTCTTTATGCTTATTGGCTTATTTCAAATTTTAGCTTATTGGTTTTCGGATTTCTCAAAGGTTTTAGTCATTTTAAAGTTCCTTTCATTAAGTTTATGATCCTTTATGTTTTAAAAGTTGTCGAATTCAAGCTTTTTGAATTGTTTAAGTTTCGGATAAGGCAGCTTATTGTATGTGCTTATTGAGTTTTAAGCTTACCACCAATTTCGGATTAAGTGTTGCTGTCATCGCAATATTAGGGATTTGGACATTCCGACGGATAGCTGGTTTAGATCGCAATAACCCTTAAGGGTTTTACTTTGCGATCATTCGGTTTTTACCCCCTTATTCCGATCTGGATTGCGATCGCTCATTGCGATCGCACATTCCGACGGGTAATAAGGTTACTTTGAGTCGAAACTCTGCCCATTTTTCGTCAGCAATATTCCGATAGATTTCAACATTCCGATAGACAACATTCCGATAAAGTTTGTATTCCGATCTAAGTATTCCGATCTGGATATTGCGACCACATTACATTCCGACAGATTTGACCTTGAATATTCCGATGGTTTGTTATGATATTTATTCCGATGGTTATGACTTTGGTGCATTCCGATAGAGATGATTTGCAACATTCCGATAGACTAAGTTTTAAAGTGTTACAAAGTTTTATAAGTAATTTTCCTAAATAACTTTCTAGTGTAACTTTCTAAAACTTCCATTTTACTCAACGACAATCTCAATTTTCTCTTTGCAATTTAGTTTAAAATTAGATAATCAAAACCAAACCATTCTCTTGTTTACCAAAAGACAATTGAGTCGCACTAATTAACGGTAATCAATTCGAAGAGATCGGACGATAAAGATTTTATACTTAGCCAAAAGCTTAGTATTAAATGGCGCCGCTGCCGGCTCTTTTCGTTAAGATTAACGGTTTCTAGTGAGAGACGCATTGAATTTTGGGACCCGTTCTTTCGGGAACGTTATTTTCAAGTACAAAATTTTTCAAAAAACCCATAAAAATGTAAAAACTTTTCAAAAATACAAAACATTGAAAAAATCATAAAAAGCAATTCTTTTCCAAAGGTTTTGCACCAAAAAGATTATATAGATATTCTTTGTGTATATTTTTCTTCTGCAGGTGTATGCGTACTAGATCTTCAAATTATTATGAGCCCGAGACTCGTGAAGATTTAGATATGGCTGGTGTTCATAACAACAATAATAACCACCTCTACCCAATTTGAATAACAATAACCACAACAACAATGTTCCCCTACCTGATTTACGAACAATGGAGGAATTGTGTCAACCCACCATGAACGGACGCGGAGGCCCGATTGCGCCGATGCAAATCACGGCTTAGGAGTTTTCTTTGAAGCATCACATGATTCAACAAGTGCAAACAAATCCATTTCGCGGATTGCCGGATGATGATGCCAACAAGCACCTCGACAAATTCATTACCATTACCCAAAGCATGAAGATGCCCGGTGTTTCTATGGATGTCCTTCGCCTTTAACTCTTTCCACACACGCTTTCTCACCATGCCGAAAAATGGTTTGACCGTCTCCCAAAGAATTCTATTCATACTTGGGACGACATGACTCAACGCTTTTTGTCGCGCTACTTTCCACCATCCATGGTCACAAGCCTTCGTAACCAAATTAGTGGATTCATGCAAGACAATGATGAATCGCTCTTTGATGCTTGGGAACGATACAATGATTTGATCGACCGTTGTCCAAATCACAACATGCTCCCCGTCACTCTCATTGATACTTTCTACAATGGTCTCACTTTTCGTGATCGTGACACGATCAATGCCGCCGCCGGTGGTACTTTTATGAAAAGGAGACCGGAGGAGTGTAGAGAGTTGATTGAAAACATGACTACTCACCACAAGAATTGGGATTCATCCGCATCCTCAAGATCTAATCCGAGAGTCAATGTTTCATCTACTTCTTCCACCACCGACATGTCCGCCATGGAACGAGCCATTATCGAAATGAGCAAAAATATGCAAATTTTGGCTAATAACCATACTCAACAAGCTAAAGCCGTTACTATTTCTTGTGACACATGTGGTGGTCCTCATTCTTACAATGATTGTCCTTCTACTCAAGGCAATTTTTGTGAAAACGTTAACGCGGCATACGGTACTTATCCCACGGGAGGCTATCAAGCTCGTCCTCAAGGAGACCGTAACTTGCTAAGTTATCGTTCAAAGAACTATCTTGCTCCACCCGGTTTTACTCCTCAAAACCAAATCCAACAACAAAGCTATAACCGAAATAACCAAACCCAACCTCGTGCTAATAATCAATATCAATCCCAAAGAAACCCATACCCACCTCAAGCAAATTCTCAAGCTTACCAAGCTTCACCTCTCAATCAACCAACGACGTTGAATCAAGACATCGAGACGTTCATCAGGACTAATAGAGAGATGGTGACGAATCTTCAGAGTCAATTCATCAACTTGAAGGGAGACATGGCGAAACAAGGGAGCGATATTCGAGTCAAGCTAAGGAATGACATGGCAAAACAAAGCAATGATATTCGCGCAGACATGAGAGACTCTTTCAGCACTCAAGCGGATAATATACGTGATATGCTAGGTTCGCTTTTCCAAGGTAATCAACCCTCTTCTTCGGGTACTCTTCCGAGTAACACCGTTGCTAATCCAAGAGGGGAGATGAAAGCAATCACCACTCGTAGTGGAAAAGGTTATATGGAACCCGAGCTTCCTACACCTCCACCCGTGATTGTTAACAAGGAAAAAGAGAAACTTTCCTCACCTCCTTTACCTTCCACCCCCATTCCTCCACCACCCGCGGTTGTGAGTGATCCTACTCCCCTAATGCCTTCCTCTTCATCCGATATACCATATCCTTCAAGGTTGAGGAAAGAGAAGCAAAAGAGCAAGGATGACATTCAAGTTTCAAACAATCTTAAAATGTTTAAACAATTGAATTTTAACATCTCCTTTGCCGAGGCTCTCGCTCACATGCCTAAATATGCGAAGATGTTTAAAGATCTTCTTAGTGAAAAGGAGAAGCTTCTTGACATTGCTCAGACCCAACTTAATGAGAATTGCTCCGCGGTTCTCTTAAGGAAATTGCCCACCAAACTTGGTGATCCGGGTCGTTTCTTGATTCCTTGCAACTTCCCGGGAGTAGAGAATGGCATGGCCCTAGCCGATCTAGGTGCTAGTATAAACTTAATGCCTTTAAGTGTTTGGAAGCAATTATCTCTCCCCGAGCTAGTCCCCACCAAAATGACTTTGGAATTAGCTAACCATATGGTTGCTTACCCAGTGGGGATAGCCAAAGACGTCTTCGTTGGCGTTGACAAATTCACCTTCCCGGCGGATTTTGTTGTCGTTGACTACGAGATGGATCCCCGTGTTCCATTAATCGTTGGACGTCCCTTCTTGAGGACCGGTCGCACTCTCATTGATGTAGGCGCGGGCGAAATAATCATGAGAGTTGGTGACGATAAAATTGTCTTCAACATGGGTAAGATCTCTAAGCAACCTTATTCATATGAGAATGTTAATGCTATTGATGTTCTCGATGAGGCTTGTGAAGAACACTTTAATGATGCTTGCCAAAGTAATCTTTCTTCTCTACCCAATGTTGAGACTGTTGCCTCAATCGCTCCGTCATTAACTACATTTGGAGAAAGTGATTTCCTCTTGAAAGAATTTGAAGCAACTCTGGGAGATGTGGATTTGAAATATGACGATTCTCCCTCCAATTGGGATGAAGACATTCGTACCATTGAGAAACTTCTCAATGAGGACCATATTTCTCCACAGTCTCCTAAAGCTATCACTACCGATGATCCGAAGTTGACTACGCCGTCCATCAAAAATCCTCCGGATTTAGAGCTTAAGGATCTTCCGTCTCATCTCGAGTACGTTTTCCTTGAAGACAACATGAAATTACCGGTCATCATCGCAAAGGACCTGAAAGAAGAATAAAAATCCCGACTTATCGCCGTGCTGAAGAATCATAAGAAAGCGATTGCTTGGAAAATCTCCGATATCCGTGGAATTGATCCTCACTTTTGCACACATAAAATTCTCATGGAGGACGACTTTAAACCCACTATTTAAAGCCAAAGAAGGGTGAATCCCAAGATCCATGACGTTATCAAAAAAGAGGTTATCAAACTTCTTGATGCGGGCATGATCTATCCTATCTCGGATTCACCATGGGAGTCCAGTCCATTGTGTGCCTAAGAAAGGTGGAATCACTGTTGTGCCCAATGAAAACAACGAGTTGATTCCTACTCGTCTCGTTACAGGGTAGAGAGTTTGTATAGACTATCGCAAACTCAATGATGCTACGAGAAAGGATGATTTTCCCCTTCCTTTCATGGACCAAATGCTTGAACGTCTAGCGGGTAATGACTATTACTGCTTCTTAGACGGTTTCTCGGGTTATTTTCAAATACCCATCGATCCCCAAGACCAAGAGAAAACCACATTCACTTGTCCGTATGGAACATTTGCTTACAAAAGAATGCCTTTCGGCTTGTGCAATGCTCCTGAGACATTCCAAAGGTGTATGATGGCTATCTTCCATGACATGGTTGAAGAAACCATGGAAGTCTTCATGGATGATTTCTCGGTCTATGGTGATTCATTCTCTTCCTACTTTGCCAATTTAGAACGTATGCTTAAGCGGTGTGAAGACACTCGCCTTGTTCTAAATTGGAAAAATGTCATTTCATGGTAAAAGAAGGCATTGTGCTGGGACATAAAATCTCTAAAGCCGGTCTTGAAGTGGACCGTGCTAAAGTGGATGTCATAGCCAAATTACCTCCACCTTCAACCGTGAAGGGTGTGAGGAGTTTTCTAGGTCATGCGGGCTTCTATCATCGATTCATTCAGGATTTTTCTAAAATCGCTCGCCCGATGACCCACCTCTTGGAAAAAGATACTCCTTTCATCTTTTCCAAAGAGTGTCTTAAAGCCTTCAATCTTCTTAAGGATCAGCTAACTAAGGCACCGGTCTTGGTTACCCCTAAATGGGAGCTACCTTTCGAGTTGATGTGTGATGCTAGCGACTTTGCTATTGGAGCGGCTTTGGGTCAAAGAGTGAATAAACACTTTCAACCAATCCATTATGCTAGCAAGACTATGTCGGGGGCTCAATTACATTATACGACAACCGAAAAAGAGCTTTTTGCTGTTGTCTATGCTTTTGAAGAATTTCGCCCCTATCTTGTTTTATCCACCACCATTGTATCCACGGACCATTCCGTGTTGAAGTACTTGATGACTAAGCACGACTCTAAGCTAAGACTTCTTCGCTGGGTTTTACTCCTTCAAGAATTTAACATTGAAATTCGTGATAAGAAGGGAGCTGAAAACCTAGTCGCGGATCATCTAAGTAGACTTGAGGATCCTTATCAAGGGGATCATCCGAACAAAGAGATCAATGACTCTTTTCCCCTTGAGACCTTAATGTCTATCAATTCTAATCTTGATGACACCCCATGGTTTGCGGACATTGCAAACTACTTAGCGGGTGGTATTCTCATCAAAGGGTTAACATCACAAGAAAAGAAGAAGTTCTTTAAAGATGTTAAGACTTACTTCTGGGATGACCCTTATCTCTTCAAACAATGCGCTGGCTGATCATTCGTCGATGTGTTGATGGACTGGCAGCTTTGCAAATCCTTGATGCTTGCCATAAAGGACCCACCGGTGGTCACTTTGGTCCCAACTACACCGCTAAGAAAGTGTTTGACTCAGGATTCTATTGGCCCACCATTTATCGTGACGCTCACGAAATGGTTAAGCATTGTGATGCTTGCCAAAGACAAGGCAAGATCACAAATAAAGATGAGATGCCTCAAAATTTCATACAAGAATGTGAAATCTTTGACGTATGGGGCATCAACTTTATGGGGCCATTTCCATCATCCAAAGGGAACAAGTACAACCTCGTAGCCGTTGACTACGTTTCTAAATGGCTAAAAGCTAAGGCTCTCCCAACGAACGATGCGAGGGTGGTTGTGAACTTTTTGAAGCAGCTTTTCGCTCGATTCGGTGTTCCTCGTGCTATAATCAGTGACCGCGGGACTCATTTTTGCAATGATCAATTCGCAAGAGTCATGGATAAGTATGGTGTTAATCATCGTCTTTCCACCGCCTATCATCCCCAAACCAATGGGCAAGCCGAGATTTCCAACCGTGGATTAAAGCGAATTCTGGAACGTACTGTGGGAGAGCATCGTGCCGCGTGGGCCGATAAGTTAGATGATGCTTTGTGGGCTTTCCGTACCACCTATAAGACACCGATCGGTTGTACTCCTTATCGTCTTGTGTACGGGAAAGCATGCCACCTCCCCATCGAGCTGGAACATAAGGCGTACTGGGCCTTGAAGTGGGCTAACTTCGACATCAACAAAGCTGGTGATCTTCGCAAGATTCAACTCAATGAGCTCAACAAACTTAGGAATGAAGCTTACAAGAACTCACTGATCTACAAGGAGAAGACCAAGATCATCCATGACGCAAGAATCAAGAACCGAGAGTTCCACGTTGGTGATAAAGTCTTACTCTTTAACTCTCGGTTAAAGATCTTCTCGGGCAAGTTGAAGAGCCGCTGGTCTGGTCTATTCACCGTCGCCAAATCCTTTCCATATGGCACCATTGAGCTTTCTCAGCCAAATGGGCCCAATTTCAAGGTGAATGGACAGCGTTTGAAGCTGTACTTTGGTGAGGACATCTCTCAAGAGATGATCCCATCCCTCACCACGTTTCCCATGAACTAAATTTGGGTCGAGTCAGGCTCGTGACTCGGTTATCAAAAACAAGCGCTTCTCGGGAGGCAACCCGTGATCTATCCTTTACTTCTTTCATAATAAGTGTAGGGGGAGCCCCGTATGTGTTGGTTGTCTTGTTTCTTATTTTGTGCAGGGATTCAAGCTTCAAAGAGCACCTCGATGACTTTTGACGAACCGTGATTCCGTGTACCCGTCTTCCTGGTTCCATCCTAAACTGTCGTGATTCAATATTTCATATCTTATATGTTCACATTGAAATCACTATAGTTGTCCTTTCCTTAGCAAGATTTAAACAACGTGCACAATGTCCTAAGTGTAGGGGAGTTTACTCCCACATGCTTAAACATTAAGGACAATGTTTATATCAAGTGTAGGGGGACTTCTATCGAAGTAAGTGGTCTTTTCCATGAATTTGTCCTCATTTTAACTGGAAAATTTGATTTTTCGACATTTTTCAAAATTTTTAATCTATTTTGGCCTAGTTGTATAGTTGTATTTTCCTTTGTTATGGTTATTTTCTTTCCTTGTTAGAATAAATTTTCAATAAAGTGGTTTTAAATTTTTCAAAGTCGTGAATATTTTTACTCAACCCGAGTTTACTTATCTAAGTTTACTCTAGCTAGTATCCTTAACATGTTTAAGTCAAGTTTTGCTAGGCTTTTATATAGGTAACTTTAAAACGCGAATGTCTTAACTCTCACGCGTTAAGAACAAGAACTTTTCGCAAGTTCCTATAATTGATCCTAGAGAGTTGTTTATCAAAGGAACTTTAAAATGCGATTTCTAAACTTGAAAAAGTCTAAGAATTTACAAGATCCTATAGATGACTCGAAAACCCAAAACTTTGATTTAACTGGCTAAGCATCCACAAATCTCATTCCTTGAGATTTTAAACTGTGGAGAACGAGAGATGATATAGTCAATTATAAGTTTTGTATTCTTTCTTGAATTTATGTGAGTTAATTATGAGCCTATTCTCCCATCGCTTGTTAATAAATTTATCTGCAATAAATAAGGTTGTACGATTTGAAAAGTTACTTAGCTTCTAGCCCAAGATCGTTTAAAAGTTGCTTGGTATTAATTAGAGTTCATAGCCAAGGCATAACTTATTGAAGCGGGATGCGAAGATTGGCGAGTCCGAAAAGGCCCTAACAAGGCATGAGGGCTTCATTTTGTTGCTAAAGATCCCAAAGTGATGTGAAGAATTATTTATCAAAAATCAATATGAAGGATCGAGACACACGACGAAAAGCAAAATACTCCCCAAAAGATCATGGAGAAGTCTATCCAAAAAGGCCCTAACAAGGTATGAGGATAAATAGATCCAAGTCCTAAAAGGAGGCGGATCGTTGTATATCAAAGTCCAAAATAAAGATTGGAGAAAAATGAAGAAGTCGTGGTCCAAAGATGAAGAATCTCTCAAAACTTCAAGTGAAGAAATTCCTATAATGAAGAGAAGACCATTATTTCATTAACGTCTCTCAAGATTTGAAGTATGAAGTCGCTGCCAAATATCGGTCCGAGAAAGGTCTCAAATCGTGAAGCGAATTATGCCAAGATATGAACTTTATGAGGTCCCGAGAAGCAGTTTTAAGATATTTTGTCCTTTAGCTAACTATTGATTAAATCGTCCACTTTATTTTCGGCCTAAATAACTATCGAAATAAGTCAAACAATGCATCCTCATGATCATTCAAGACAAAAATAAAATATAAGAGATACACCTAGGAATAAGGGAGTCTAAGTAAATAACTGGCCCACATGAATTCGTGTTAGTTTGCTAACTTATAATAACAATGATCTCGTTTTTAAGCTTGGTATAGGGAACGTGAAACTTGAGGATGATAAAGGTTCATGGCAGCCAAAACCCAATGTAAGTCTTTGATTTCTTAACTTGTTGTTATCTTTTTATTTCCCTAAATGTTTAGTATTTAATAAAGGCCAAGGTGGATTATTTATGATGGAAAATGTAAATCGTGCTTTAAAATTAATACATTGCATGAGGACATTGCAATGGTCAAGTGTAGGGGATTTAATAAGTGTGAAAACATTTATACTTTTACCACTTATTTCCAATAATAACAAGACCAAAACGTGTATTTTATGTCGTAAAAGTCGGAATTATGCGTGGTTTATGTTTTTATTGTCTTTTAGGACCAAAAGATAAAAAGGGAAGAAAACACGGGCTTTCACGGGCTTTTATCGAAGAAAACGAGCAAAGACGGAGTCAAGAGATCAAGAGTGCTAAAAGAACGGATGTCCAAGACCTATTCTGAAGATTTATCGAAGAAAAAGTCTAAAGACGGAAGTTTAATGAAGTCGAAGAACTCAAGTCTAAATTATAGAAGAAAATTATTAAGACGAGTTCAAATCCAGAGACGACGTCGAGAAAGACAAAGATTTGAATCGAGTCGAGAAGAAAAGAAGGAAGCACACCACACATGCACTTCCCATTTCTCTATAAACACCCTCCTAATCACATTAGGAGGGTGGTTAGCTAGTTGCACTTTTAATTTTTTCCTTTCTATTTTTTAGAGAGAGAAAGTTCTAAACTTTCTCTCACTAAGTCTTTCATCTTTTCTTTCTGTTAATCTTTCAAATTTAAGCTTTTTGTATTTTGGATTCCATTAATCAAGTTCAAGTTAAGTTTTAAGTTCTTTAATCTTCTTCTACATTTCTTGAATTTTGCTTATTACTTAATCCGAAACCTTACTTTTGATCCGAATCCTTCATGATCCGTGATTGAATTTGAGGTTGTGTGGTTAGAAAGTTCATTTCCTTTGTTCCTACATAAGCTCACTAACGTATAAGCTATAAGATCTTTATGCTTATTGGCTTATTTCAAATTTTAGCTTATTGGTTTTCAGATTTCTCAAAGGTTTTAGTCATTTTAAAGTTCCTTTCATTAAGTTTACGATCCTTTATGTTTTAAAATTTGTCGAATTCAAGCTTTTTGAATTGTTTAAGTTTCGGATAAGGCAGCTTATTGTATGTGCTTATTGAGTTTTAAGCTTACCACCAATTTCGGATTAAGTGTTGCTGTCATCGCAATATTGGGGATTTGGACATTCCGACGGATAGCTGGTTTAGATCGCAATAACCCTTAAGGGTTTTACTTTGCGATCATTCGGTTTTTACCCCCTTATTCCGATCTGGATTGCGATCGCTCATTGCGATCGCACATTCCGACGGGTAATAAGGTTACTGTGAGTCGAAACTCTGCCCATTTTTCGTCAGCAACATTCCGATAGATTTCAACATTCCGATAGACAACATTCCGATAGAGTTTGTATTCCGATCTAAGTTATTATTCCGATCTGGATAATGCGACCACATTACATTCCGACAGATTTGACCTTGAATATTCTGATGGTTTGTTTTGATATTTATTCCGATGGTTATGACTTTGGTGCATTCCGATAGAGATGATTTGCAACATTCCGATAGACTATGTTTTTAAGTGTTACAAAGTTTTATAAGTAATTTTCCTAAATAACTTTCTAGTGTAACTTTCTAAAACTTCCATTTTACTCAACGACAATCTCAATTTTCTCTTTGCAATTTAGTTTAAAATTAGATAATCAAAACCAAACCATTCTCTTGTTTACCAAAAGACAATTGAGTCGCACTAATTAACGGTAATCAATTCGAAGAGATCGGACGATAAAGATTTTATACTTAGCCAAAAGCTTAGTATTAATAACTAACACTCACATTTGTCTTAATGTAGACAATACTCTCATATTGCTAACTGACAATGGACATATTTAGAATAATCAAATATTCAAGGATTTAAACATACAAATATAGGACAACAATAATTATATGAATGAATAACAAATACCAAGTATCTTTATTTATCAGAAAATAATAATTTTCTTACCATCCCAATTATCCAAATGCTAAAGTAGATATGCATGAAACTAATTTAGCAAGTTGAAGTCAAATGTTTCCAACATTCTCAACTATTCTTTACAAGAATGCTAAATAGTCATCTAAGTAAAGTTTCCGAATACTTGTTTCAAATTTCACAATTGTGAAAGATTTGGAAAACAAGATGAGTGTCTTATCTTACATGCTCATACTATTGCAAGTTTCATAGTAGGGGATATCGTCAAACCTTATATAATGTATTTAAAATCAACGATATTCTGACAGTCATCTTTACAGTTTCTTAAAATGTAAAGTATTCTTATTCATTAATGTGTAATGCAACAATGCTCATTGTGAGCATATCTAGCTAGTAGATTTATCATAAATGATAACATCTCACTTTACTAGATCGATTATCCTCTAGCATCAGTGTACACATACATCACTATGCTTTATAATTCGTAAACATTTGTATTAACAATAATCTAAATACTCTCAATTAGATATTGTTGTTATCATCTTACTTTGCTCTTGTACAAAAATGATAACAAGTCGTATACACAATATAATATATACATAATGAATCTGTAGTAAAAAAACATAAGGTTTCTATTCATGTTATAAATTATGTCAAGTGAAATATATCAATCAAGACTCCCTTGAATGATGTATTGCATTTGTGTTGGACTTAATTACCGCATATGCTTATTCCAATAAACATTTATCCCAAAGTCATTTGGTTTTATTCCATAAATTCTCAAAATGAAGTTTCATTCCAATTTTAAGGATCACATCTAGCTTAAATGGAATGATGTCTTCAATATGTTATGCAACATATGAATTTTGAGAAAAACATATAGTGCTCCCACTTAATGTCAAGTGTACTCAAAACTATCTAAATTTAAACAAAATCATATTGAATTAAATTCCAGATTCAGCTTCTAGTTGCATGATTTAATCCATACTTGGATTATCTATCTTGTATACTCAATAAAGATTTTATAGACTCATAAACCTTTTGATTATACACCATCCTTACTAAAGGTAATCATAAAGGAGAACTATAAAGTTTAATTGACATATTCCATATATATAGAAACATATATGACAATCAATTATCTTTATTTAATCAATACGTGTATGAAAGAATGATTTAATCATAGTCAATTGCTTGAGTATAATTAAAAGCTTCCTATTATTAGCCATGCATTAATTATGTATACCATTTTTTCCTTGTGAGTCTTTCTTAAAAAGAAACTCCTTCCAACCTCATAGGTTTATTAGAAGAAACATCAATCAAATTTAAGAGATTGATTTTCCCTTTAAGGACTGCATCTTATCATTCATCGTTCTAAGACATTTATCAGATTCAGGATATGATAATTAATCTTAGCAGTTAGTGGATTATAAAAATCTCCTAACTTATGCTCCTTAGCATTGATATTAAAATATCAATCAAGTGATAAGGTATCTTTGCAGATTATGAATGAGAGTAACTTTTACTTTGGTTTGACATTTTCATGCTTAACCAAATATGACATCAACAAGTGGTTTTAGAAGGTTATGTATTTTGCTCTTGAATATCTTCAAGATTTATTATAACTCCCACTTACTTTTGTAAGTAGAGATCATTCTCTAAATACTAAGTATTTAAGCAACAATAAATTGTTCTTAATAGAGAGACTACAAAACACATTTTAAATTCTTATCTCAAGTTTGTTAATACTATGCTTCAAAAGATATTTAACAAATTAAAGAACTTTTAATCAAGACATAATGGGATTTCTCCCAAGAACCCTAATTCTTGTATCACTCTTTTAACCAATAACCTTCGGAAAGGTTTGTGTTACGTCAAGCTAGGAGGAACACCATCACTACAATCGTCAAGCACGGAAGTGTAGGAAATTGAAAAACCCCAAGAGATTTTAAGATTAGATTTGAGTAAAACAACCGAAAATCCCTAATAAATTAGGGGTTTTCAATTTGTGGGTTGTCTTGAATACCTTCTAGGTTTGAACTATATTGAGTGTATCAATGACACACGCAATTTTATAACCTTGATAGATCATGGAGGTAGAATAATTAAAGCTATCATAGATCAAACTATACGAATATAGTTTCTTTCAACTCTTTAGACATACCATAAAATTTGGTATTCTATGAGTATTGGAATTGTGAGACTACATCAGAATTCAATAGATAACTTAATTCTATTTGGATTAAATATTTTATCAATTGGAGCATGTACCAAATTACAATATCAGTATTTTTAAAATCCAGGTGCATGCTATAATGTATATTTCTTGAAAATGCGAGAACCATGTGTTTACAAGAAGACATAGCAGTTCAAGAATTATATGTTCATGCGTTTACAAGAAAACAGAACATATCAAGTATACATTATACGTCTTTGAATAATTCAAAGATCTTATGTTTATGTGTTAACAAGAAAAGATAACTATTTACTACATACTTTATGTTATAAGTCGGTGAGTAATTCAATGACTTTATAATTATATGTTATCAAGAAAAACATAATTATACTAACCAAAGTAATCATGAACGCAAACTCTTTAGTTCAATAGTAATTTCAAGTTAATTTTTTATACTTCAAAATTATGATTATTATATCTTAAACATAATTATATTTACTAAACATGTAGTAAAAATGTTGAAGTAGCTTTTCACTATGTCATGACATTTAATGAAGTAGGGAGACAAACATCTTGTGTGTTCAAGTCCTAGTAGAATTATTAGCTTTCTTACCTTTTAGGAAAATGAAATTAATTATATGTTGTGCCTTGCACACACTTTACGATTTCTCCCACTTGTGTAAGGCACAACATCATATTATGAAGACAAGCAATACAACATGTGGTTGATTGTGTAAATAAAATGATAATGTTATTGATATTATAAGTAGATTTAGAATCATAACTTTAAACAAGGAATTATGGATAATTATTCTATAGATAAAGTTTCAGAAGACGACACGAAAAGGCAACGTGTTATCATATAAAATAAAATGCAAGTTTCCTTTAAGCAATGGTCGTTCATATTTGGAAGTGATAAATTATTTCAAAGCAAGTTCGAAATAATATGGATGACTAAGCAAGAAAATAAATCTTGTAGCTCCCACTGAAATTGACAATATTACATGGATATTATTTCAGTAATAAACTACAACGCTTCCACTAGATTTGTCGACATTAGAGATGTTACATCACCAGTAAAAAGTGAATAGCAATTTGTTGACTTCCTTATCTCTAAAAAATGCCTACAAGTATACATGTACTTAGGTATTGAGAAAAGTATATGAAATTCTACTTGTGTAGATAAGGGACTAGCCGTTCATTCTTTAAATTAACTTGACTTTTTAGCATGCAATTCCTCCTTTATCGTCTACATAGCCACAAGGGTATTTAGCACTTTAAGGAATAACAAGAGTCCAAGAAAGATACCTAGCGAAGTGCTAGTAAATTCTTTACTCTTTGCGGTTTAAACTAATACATCGTGACAAGTGCAAGATGTCATTTATTTTGGTAGCTATAAACTCTAGATACACAAAATATGTTATCTTTTAATGATTTCAGAACCGGATTAGGATAATGAAATATTAAAAGTAAGTTTAAATACAATTGATCATTATTCGATTATGATCCTGTTTTATTCTTGTCAACTAATGAGAAGATATAGGAGCAAGTCTCGCTTTTCTTACCCGGAAAAGAGACTATGTTTGTTTTCTATAAGAAAACATCTCGTGTTTACGAATTATGTTGCAATAACACAATTAATCGGAACATAGAAAGTTCAATTTAGTATTTTCGATAATTAAATTCTTAATAGAATTAACTACACAATTAATTACTAATAAGACTAAGATCCTACTTGCACTCCCACTTAATATTAGAGGTCCGACCGTCTAATACCAAGTAGGACAAGAGGTAAGCGTCGAGCGTTAATTGCATTACAAGTGCAACTCTTATATTTTATGAGACAATTCAAGAATTTTATTATTGTAGAGTGTTTGGATGGGATGTTCTTACGCCTCTTTCGAGTACCAATGAACATCTCAAACAAACTTGTTCTACATGTAATAAGTCATGAGTATGTTTCATCTCATCTTATGCCTCGGGTTCTGAATCTGACCGGGAACTCGACTTAAGTCATACCAATTTAAAGCATGCAATAATTGGCAAAGGTCTGACAAGTGACAAAAATCGCCTTGGGTGCATGATTCACCCTAGGTCTGACAAGATGACGAAAAAAGACTACAAGTGCTACTAAATTGGATGTCATAGACTTAAAAATTCAAATAGGTATCACATAAGTTTTAGAAAACAAATGTAAAAAACGTGTAAAAGATGCATGCAATCATCTTTTAGCACAAGTTAAGAAAAACTTTTGTTAACTTTGATTTAGGCGTGTTTACCGCGGGAAAAGATTAAAAAAGGATCAAACCCTATATCCTACTCTTCATGCGCCCGAGGGCGCAAGTACTTGGGATAATTATCATATAGATGCCGAAACATGTACATGACACAGGAAAAGATTAAAGATCGTTCAAACCCTAGATAGCTTGACTAGAACACGTAGTGCAATAGCAAGTCCACCATTAGTAAATCACAAAAAAACATGATGTTTTTAAGTATTATAAACCAATTAACTTTGCAAATCACGTCGTTGAGAAGATAATTTATAAGCCATCAATACGGTATGTAAGCCCAACTCGAGTGACAATATGATTTCGCAAAACAATTAGATTATAATAAAAGCGAGTTTCATAGATCTTATGTCCATATTAATCTTTGTTCAAAAAAACAAGTTTTAACAAATAACACGTAGCCGATTCGCAAGAAAAAGTGTATTAATATGGCATACTTTTAAAGCTAGTTTCGATACAAGTAGAGATCCGTTTTTATGATTCCTATAATCTTGAATTATTACGTTTTGCAATTCATAATGGAAAATAAATAAGCACATAAAAACAGACTAGAAGGGGGTAGAAGCAGAAGACAGACTCTATATTAAAGCGATAAATCATATAAGATCCAATTCTCGAATGAGTCTTCCCCAAATTGAGGACCAAAGACCCTCATCAAGTTTTCGAGCAAGGTACTTGATGACGTGCAAAGTATCACAAAAGTGAGATGCAAAGGTCTTTGACGGATAATAAAAACAATCGTAATTATTAACCGGTTCAATTTAACCTACCCAATTTTAACCATTATCTAGATCAAGATTAAAACTTTGTGATAAGTATGCATGTAATTGTCATAAAAACATAAATAAAAGAGATTTTAAAGCGAAGCAAGCGTGTTTTATTCTATGTGTAACCCATGAATGCCATACGAATTGGATCTGATACCGCTGTTGGGATTTTGAATACTAGTTAAACCATTAACTACGAGTACGCAGCGGAATAGATCTAGTATAACATACATGATTAATAACATAAGAAAAACAATTTAAAACCAACCTTTAATTAATTGAATAAATCAATTAATACATCTTGATCTTGATCTTGAACTTCAACGGTTAAATTACCGTCTCCATCGTTTGCTCACACGACACGTCAAATGAACATCACTACGATGCTAGTAGTAACTTCACTTCTCAAACAATAAGTGTATAATCTTGTAACTAGAAACCCTAGATCCAAAACCCTAAGTGGGATTACGTAAGGATCGGTTTATAGAACGTTACAAGATTGATTACCCAAAATCACAAAAACCCTAATTAGGGTTTATGCATGTCGAACCACCAAGGGGAACCAAAAACATAAATCTAGTGATTTAGGGTTTAGTTGAAAAGCTTAAGACTTTATAAGAAAACCACCAAAAATGATTGATCTTATTTAGGTTAAACCTTTATGTGACTTTAGGGTTAAAGGGAAAAAACCATATGGTTTTGGTGTGGTGTTTGTTGTGATCGAACGAAACAAAGAACAAGAGAGAGACATAAATTATGAGCTAGGTGTTTGTTTATTTATACACATTCTCTACCTCCTCAAATCTTAAGGCCCAATCCAAGAAAACTAATTTAACGTAAATATATTCCTTAATCAAATATCCAAGAATATTAAGTTACCAAAACCAATAACCAAAAATCTTCTAGAACCCCTATGTGTATATTCGACCGATTATGGCCAAGGGTGTTCTAGAATCGATTTTGTTCCCAAATTTAAATAACACATTCACGATAAATTAATTAAATCCCTTTAATTAATTTAACTACGGTTAATTGAATAATAAGTGAAGTTTTTATTAAACGTTTAATTATAAATAATAAAATGTACAATAAAAGTGTGTTCTCCGCATTGAGTGTGTGCCACCGATAGGCTCACGTATTTCCGATGGCTAAACTATCGCATATCCTAACAATAACCATAAGTGGTGAGTTGTTGTTGTTGTGGCATGAAGTTACTCGATGATGGTTGATGATAAGGTACCACTGGATATGAAAGAGGTGACGGAAAGTTTGCCATGAAAGCCAATGGATCTTGTGTTTTTGTAAGTCGTTTTGCACGAACTTCATTAGCCTCAGCTTGATTCATCTTCAAATAATCATTCAATTGAGTGTAGTCCACTACATTAAGATCCTTGGTTTGATTGACAAGTGTGACATATCGTGACCATTAAGATGGAAGATTATCAAGAAATTTGATGTTGGAAGCAATTTGCTTAGGTTCGTGGAGATTTCTTCTAAGATGATTCATGAGAGTTGAAAACCGATGATAATAAGGTTCAATTTGTTCCCCTTCAATAGAAGTAAATGATAGGTGTGAAAACACCCATCCTTTTACCACTTATTTCTTACTAAAACAGGACCAAAACGCGTGTTTAATATCAATTGTTTGGAATTATGCATGGTTTTTGTGTTTATTGTGTTTTCAGAGCCAATCGGATGAATATTGAAGAAAACATGGGATTGCACGGGTTTTATCGAGGAAAAAGACTCAAGACGAAGTCCATTGCCCAAGAGATGCAAAAGATTGGAAGTCAATGGGCCTATTTGAAGGTTTATCGAAGAAAAGGACCAAAGATGGAAGATTTACATATGTCGAAGAAACTCAAGTCTATTAAACGAAGAAATTAAAAGACGAGTTGAATTTAATCGTCGACAAATCCCGAATCAGAATCGAGAACGTTAACTTTTCTGAAAAGACGAGAAGACAAGAAGAAAGGGAGAAAGCCCACTCACCAACCAAATGGAAGACCTATATAAATGGAAGACCAATAACCAAAAATCTTCTAGAACCCCTATGTGTATATCCGACCGATTATGGCCAAGGGTGTTCTAGAATCGATTTTGTTCCCAAATTTAAATAACGCATTCACGATAAATTAATTAAATCCCTTTAATTAATTTAACTACGGTTAATTGAATAATAAGTGAAGTTTTTATTAAACGTTTAATTATAAATAATAAAATGTACAATAAAAGTGTGTTCTCCGCATTGAGTGTGTGCCACCGATAGGCTCACGTATTTCCGATGGCTAAACTATCGCATATCCCAACAATAACCATAAGTGGTGAGTTGTTGTTGTTGTGGCATGAAGTTACTCGATGATGGTTGATGATAAGGTACCACTGGATATGAAAGAGGTGACGGAAAGTTTGCCATGAAAGCCAATGGATCTTGTATTTTTGTAAGTCGTTTTGCACGAACTTCATTAACCTCAGCTTGATTCATCTTCAAATAATCATTCAATTGAGTGTAGTCCACTACATTAAGATCCTTGGTTTGATTGACAAGTGTGACATATCGTGACCATTCAGATGGAAGATTATCAAGAAATTTGATGTTGGAAGCAATTTGCTTAGGTTCGTGGAGATTTCTTCTAAGATGATTCATGAGAGTTGAAAACCGATGATAATAAGGTTCAATTTGTTCCCCTTCAATAGAAGTAAATGATAGGTGTGAAAACACCCATCCTTTTACCACTTATTTCTTACTAAAACAGGACCAAAACGCGTGTTTAATATCAATTGTTTGGAATTATGCGTGGTTTTTGTGTTTATTGTGTTTTCAGAGCCAATCGGATGAATATTGAAGAAAACATGGGATTGCACGGGTTTTATCGAGGAAAAAGACTCAAGACGAAGTCCATTGCCCAAGAGATGCAAAAGATTGGAAGTCAATGGGCCTATTTGAAGGTTTATCGAAGAAAAGGACCAAAGATGGAAGATTTACATATGTCGAAGAAACTCAAGTCTATTAAACGAAGAAATTAAAAGACGAGTTGAATTTAATCGTCGACAAATCCCGAATCAGAATCGAGAACGTTAACTTTTCTGAAAAGACGAGAAGACAAGAAGAAAGGGAGAAAACCCACTCACCAACCAAATGGAAGACCTATATAAAGGATTCCCTTCACAATTTTCATAGAGTTTTTTAGTTTTCATCTTTTCTTTCTTCTGTTCGTAGGCATCACCAACACCATTAGGGTGTTTGGTGATTTTGATTCTTGTTTTCACAATCTGGTAGTTTTAATCTTTCCCTTGTTTGCTTAACATTAATCATCAATATAATCTTTTCATTCATCTTGTTCATCTTCATCTTTCTATTCAAAGTTCTAAAGTTCTTATTTGGTTGATTTGATCTTCTAAAAGTTGTTGATTTTGTGTTTTCATTGTTGGGATTTGATCCTTATGGTTAATAGATGATTATTAGTTAGTTTGGTTCAAACCTTTTTGTTTATTTGGATCGATTTGGTTAAAATTCGTGTTCCCCTGTTTTTAGTTCCTGCTAACTGTTCTTCATCCAGGTATTCTGGATAGTCAGTTTAATTTGTCCCCTTATTCGGAATATCTATATATTCCGGATAGTCAGTTTGTTTTGTCCCTTACTTGGAATATCTGTGTATTCCGAATAGTCTGTTTTACTTGTTTTCTATTCGGAATATTTGTTTATTCCGCATAGTCCTATATTCCGAATAGAGCTTATTATTCCGCGTAGGTCCCTTATTCCGAATGGTCTTCTTATTCCGCATAACAAGTTTATTCCGCATAGCTTAAAGTATTCCGCATAACCATCTTTATTCCGCATAAGCTTCGTTATTCCGGATGGGCTTAATATTCCGGATAGCCCATTATTCCGAATAGGACTTTATTCCGAGTAGAAGATTTATTCCTCATAGTCTTATTATTCCGAACAGCCTTAATATTCCGCATAACATTAATTATTCCGCATTATCATTTCTTCAGCAAGGTTATTTTTCTGTTTAATCATTTAGTTGTTTTATTTAAATTCAAGTTTTATTTCATTAACTGTTTTTGGTTTAAATCTTTATTTACTCCATTTACCTTTTTAGTAGAATAGAAAACCAAACCCCACTTTTTGTCACCAAGAACAATCATTCCACTTTTAGCTGTGATCAATTCGAGGAGATTCCGAGAACTAATCCGAACCATAGCAAATCTCTTGTATCAAATGGCGCCGCTGCCGGCTCTTCTTGTTAAGATTAACAGTTTTTTGTGAGAACTTAGATTTTGGGATCCGTTCACCGTGAACGTTACTTTTTCATAAAAAATTTCAAAAATCCTAAAAAATATAAAATTTTCAAAAATACAAAAAATTAAAAAACCCATAAAAACCAAAAATATTTCTTGTTTGCCTTGTTAGTTCTTTTGCAGGTGCATGCGTACACGATCAACCTCTTATCAAGAGCCCAAGCCTCTCGAAGACTTAGACATGGCCGGTGTACACAATAACAACAATAACCCACCTCTCAACAACAATAATAACAACAACAATAACAATCTACCTCTCAACAACAATAATAACAACAACAACGAGCCTCTACCAGACAATCGCCCGATGATTGAACTGTTACAAGCACATGTAGATTGCAACAATGATCCCATTGTCATACCCGCGATTGCAGCCAACAATTTTGAGCTAAAATCCGGTTTTATCCAGATGGTCTCTGCTCAACCATTCTTGGGGCGTACCATTGATGATCCACATGACCACATCAAGAGATTCCTACAACTCACGAATACGGTCAAATTCAATGGTGTTCCACAAGAGGTAATCCGTCTACAACTTTTTCCCTTTTCTTTAGAGGGACAAGCCCGGCATTGGCTTGCTAAGGAACCGCCACAAAGTATTCTTACGTGGACGGATTTGGAGACCAAGTTTATCAACTACTTTTTCCCACCCTCTCGTACTACCGCTTTGCGGAATGAAATTATCAATTTTGAACAAAAGTACGATGAGTCTTTTAGTGAATCTTGGGACCGTTTTAAAGATCTTTTAAGAAAGTGCCCACAACATGGTTTTACCAAAGTGCACCAAATTAACACTTTTTACAATGGTTTAAGCATGAATGACCAAGATTCACTAAATAGTGCCTCGGGGGGTAATATTTTGGTTAAGACTTCCAATGCTGCTTGGGATATCATTGAGAATAAGTCTCGTGTGCAAACCAAGAGTGTTCGGACCAATGCCGCTAGTGCTAGTACTAGTTACAACGACAAGCGACTTGACAAAATCACTGCGCTTCTTGAATCGCTTGCTACCCAAACCACCAGCAACACCAACATCATCAATGCTAAAAACGCTCAAGTCAATGCTGTTAGCCAACCATGTGAAATATGCGGGAGTCCTCACTCTTACACCACTTGTACCGCCACCCAAGACTATCCATCTGAGAATGTTAATGCAGCATACGGTACCTATCCTCCGGCCGCTTATCAAGCTCGTCCTCCAGGTGATCGCAACTTGCTTAGCTATCGCTCAAACAACTATCTTTCCCCACCCGGTTTTCCTCCTAACAACCCAAACCAACAACAAAACCTCAATCGCCCTCCTCAACAACAACAACAACAACCTCGTGCACCATACATACCACCTCACAAACAACCATATCCACCTCAAAGAAACAACCAAGTTTACCAACAACCTGCTTATCAACCACCCGCTTACCATGCACCTCCTCCCAACCAACCCACCGCATTACACCAAGATGTTGAAACCTACATGAGGACCAATGATGTGATTGTGGAAAATCTCCAGCGGGAAGTGCTCAACTTGAAAGCAGACATGGTGAAACAAGGAAACGATCTGAGAGCTGATATGAGAAACACATTGGCAAGTCAAACTACTGACTTAAGGAACATGATGGCTGGATTCTTCCAAGGTAATCAATCCTCTTCTTCGGGTACTCTCCGAGTAACACCGTTGCGAATCCAAGAGGGGAGATGAAAGCAATCACCACTCGCAGTGGAAAAGGTACCAAGGAACTCGAGCTTCCTATACCTCCATCGGTGATTGTGACTAAGGAAAACGAGTCCCCTGCTCCTATTCCTCATCCTTCTACTTCACCAATTTCTCCACCTCTTACTTCTACCCCTCCTCCACCCAAGGATGTGAGTGATCCTTCGATCCCAAAGCCCTCCTCTTCTTTCGATATACCTTATCCCTCAAGGTTGAGGAAAGAGAAGCTCAAAAGCAAGGACGATATTCAGGTTTCGAACTTTCTCAAAATGTTTAAACAATTGAATTTCAACATCTCCTTCGCTGAGGCTCTCGCTCACATGCCTAAATACGCGAAAATGTTCAAAGATCTTCTTAGTGACAAGGAGAAGCTTCTTGATATCGCTAACACCCAACTTAATGAGAATTGCTCTGCAGTTCTCTTAAGGAAATTGCCAACCAAGCTTGGTGATCCGGGTCGTTTCTTAATCCCTTGCAACTTCCCGGGAGTAGAGAATTGCATGGCTCTAGCCGATCTAGGTGCCAGTATTAACTTAATGCCTTTAAGTGTCTGGAAGCAATTATCTCTCCCTGAGCTAGTCCCCACCAAAATGACTTTGGAATTAGCTAATCGTACGGTTGCTTATCCAGTGGGGATAGCCGAAGACGTCTTTGTAGGAGTCGACAAATTCACTTTTCCTGCCGATTTCGTCGTCGTCGACTATGATATGGACCCTCGTGTGCCATTGATTGTTGGTCGTCCATTCTTGAGGACCGGTCGCACTCTCATCGATGTTAAAGCCGGCGAGCTTATCATGAGAGTGGGTGACGATAAAATTGTCTTCAACATGGGAAAGTTGTCCAAACAGCCTTATTCCTACGAGAGTGTTAATTGTATTGATGTTCTTGATGAGGCTTGTGAAGAACACTTCAAAGATGCTTGTAAAAGTATTCCTACCTCTCTTCCTAATGTTGAGACCGTTTCCTCTATTGATTCATCACTATCTCTATTTGGAGAAAGTGATTTCCTTTGGAAAGATTTGAAAGCCACCATGGGAGATGTGAATTTAGCTAATGACGATTCTCCCACCGATTGGGATGAAGATCTTCGCCTCATTGAGAACCTTCTTAAAGAAGACAATCTTTCTCCACCATCTCCCACGGTTATCGCTATCGATGCTCCGACTTTGAAAACGCCTCCCATCGAAAATCTTCCGGATTTAGAACTTAAGGAGTTGCCATCCCATCTCGAGTATGTGTTCCTTGAAGATAAGAAGAAGCCGCCCGTCATCATCGTGAAGGACTTGAAAGAAGAAGAGAAATCTCGCCTCATCGCCGTGCTTAAAGATCATAAGAAGGCAATTGCTTGGAAAATTTCCGATATCCGCGGAATTGATCCGAACTTTTGTACTCACAAGATTCTCATGGAAGATGACTTTAAACCCGCAATCCAGAGCCAAAGAAGGGTTAATCCTCGCATTCATGACGTCATCAAACAAGAGGTTATCAAACTTCTTAATGCCGGCTTGATTTACCCTATCTCGGATTCGCCTTGGGTAAGTCCCGTCCATTGTGTGCCCAAGAAGGGCGGAATAACCGTTGTTCCCAATCAACACAACGAGTTGATTCCCACTCGTCTCGTTACTGGGTGGAGAGTTTGTATCGACTATCGCAAGCTCAATGATGCCACGAGAAAAGATCACTTTCCTCTTCCTTTCATGGATCAAATGCTCGAGCGTCTAGCGGGTAATGACTATTACTGCTTCTTAGACGGTTTCTCCGGGTATTTTCAAATTCCCATCGATCCCAAAGACCAAGAAAAGACCACATTCACTTGTCCCTATGGAACATTTGCTTACAAACGCATGCCTTTTGGTTTATGCAATGCTCCAGGGACGTTCCAAAGGTGTATGATGGCTATCTTCCATGACATGGTTGAAGACACTACGGAAGTATTCATGGATGATTTCTCGGTTTATGGCGATTCTTTCTCTGCTTGCCTTGCCAATTTAAAACGTATGCTGAAGTGGTGTGAAGACACTCGCCTTGTTCTTAATTGGGAAAAATGCCATTTCATGGTAAAAGAGGGCATCGTGCTAGGACACAAAATCTCCAAAGCCGGTCTTGAAGTGGACCGTGCTAAAGTCGATGTTATCGCTAAGTTGCCTCCACCTTCAACCGTGAAGGGTGTGAGAAGTTTCCTTGGTCATGCGGGCTTCTACCGTCGCTTTATCAAAGATTTTTCTAAAATCGCTCGCCCGATGACCCACCTCTTGGAGAAAGATACTCCTTTTATCTTTTCCAAAGAGTGTATTGAAGCCTTAAACCTTCTTAAGGATAAGCTAACTAAGGCACCCGTCTTGGTTACCCCTAATTGGGAGCTTCCCTTTGAGTTGATATGCGATGCTAGTGACTTTGCTATTGGAGCGGTTTTGGGACAAAGAGTGAACAAACACTTCCAACCGATCCATTACGCTAGCAAGACAATGACGGGGGCCCAATTGCATTACACGACAACCGAAAAAGAGCTTTTAGCTGTTGTCTATGCTTTTGAAAAATTTCGCCCCTATCTTGTCCTTTCTACCACCATCGTTTATACCGATCATTCCGCGTTGAAGTACTTGTTGACTAAACAAGATTCTAAACCAAGACTTCTTCGCTGGGTTTTGCTACTCTAAGAATTTAAAATCAAAATTCGTGATAAAAAAGGAGCTGAAAACCTAGCCGCGGATCATCTCAGTAGACTTGAGGATCCTTACCAAGGGGATCATCTGAACAAAGAAATCAATGATTCTTTTCCCCTGGAGACCTTAATGTCTATCAACTCGACTTCTGATGAAACCCCGTGGTTTGCGGACATTGCAAACTACTTGGCGGGTGGAATTCTCGTTGACGGGCTAACATCCCAACAAAAGAAGTTCTTCAAAGACATTAAGACTTACTTTTGGGATGACCCGTATCTATTCAAACAATGTGCTGATTTGATTATTCGTCGATGTGTTGATGGACCGGCAGCTTTAGAAATCCTTGACGCTTTCCACAAAGGACCCACCGGTGGTCACTTTGGTCCCAACTACACCGCCAAAAAGTGTTTGACTCGGGATTTTATTGGCCCACCATTTACCGTGATGCTCACGAGATGGTTAAACGATGTGATGCTTGCCAAAAACAAGGCAAGATCACACATAAAGATGAGATGCCTCAGAATTTCATTCAAGAATGTGAAATCTTTGATGTTTGGGGTATCGACTTTATGGGGCCATTCCCTTCATCTAAAGGAAACAAATACATCCTTGTAGCCGTTGACTACGTTTCAAAGTGGGTTGAAGCCAAAGCTTTACCTACTAATGACGCAAGGGTGGTTTGTCACTTTTTGAAATCGCTATTCGCTAGATTCGGTGTGCCTCGTGCCATTATTAGTGATCGCGGGACTCATTTTTTCAATGACCAATTCGCAAGAGTCATGGCTAAGTATGGTGTAAATCACCGTCTTTCCACCGCCTACCACCCGCAAACTAATGGCCAGGCTGAAATCTCTAACCGAGGATTAAAGCGAATTCTTGAAAGAACCGTGGGAGAGCATCGTGCCTCATGGGCTGATAAACTTGATGATGCTTTGTGGGCTTTCCGTACCGCATACAAGACTCCGATTGGTTGTACACCATATCGTCTCGTGTACGGGAAAGCATGCCACCTCCCTATTGAGTTGGAGCACAAGGCTTACTGGGCCTTGAAGTGGGCTAATTTTGATATCCACAAAGCCAGTGACCTACGCAAGATCCAACTCAATGAGCTGAATGAACTCCGGAATGAGGCTTATGAAAATTATTTGATCTATAAGTAAAAGACTAAGCTCATTCACGACTCCAAGATTAAAAACCGAGAGTTCCAAGTTGGAGACAAAGTTTTACTCTTTAACTCTCGGTTAAAAATCTTTTCGGGCAAGCTGAAATCTCGTTGGTCTGGCCCATTCACCATTGCCCAAATTTTTCCATATGGTACTCTCGAGCTCGCTCAACCTAATGGACCTAATTTTAAGGTGAATGGCCAACGAGTGAAGTTGTACTTTGGTGAGGACATCTCTCAGGAGATGATTCCATCCCTCACCACGTTCCCCATGAACTAATTTTGGGTCGAGTCAGGCTCGTGACTCGGTTATCAAAAACAAGCGCTCCTTGGGAGGTAGCCCGAGTATCTATCCTTTTCTGTTTTAACCTCCTAAGTGTAGGGGGACCTATATAGGTGCTTGTGTTTGTGTGTGATGTGATTACAGGGATCAATGCACTTTTGGAACCTTCAAAGAACCGTGCTCCCGTGTTATCCGAAATCCGGTTCTATCTCTCAACTATCGTGATTCAATTTTCTTCATATTCACATTTGAAATTGATCACGTTAGTCGTCTCTTCCTTAGCTTGATTTAACCAACGTGCACAATGTCATAAGTGTAGGGGAGCCTTTTCCCACATGCTTAAACATTGAGGACAATGTTTATCTTAAGTGTAGGGGGACTTCTATCGAAGTTTTAAGTGGACTTTTCCATGAAAATGCCTTCATTTAACCAGAAAATCATATTTTTCAATATTTTTCAAATTTTTAATTAACTTTGGCCATTTAGCCGTAAATTTTAAATTTTTATCGTTGCTTTCATATGTATGTATCCCGCAAATAAGTCAAAAATATTAATAAGTGGTGTAGCTAGTTTTGAAATCTTTGACATATTAGGCCCGTTGCGATTATTTTGACTCAACCCGAATAGACTTATCCAAGTTTATTCTAGCTAGTATCCTTAACCATGTAGACCTTAATTGGTTTATTAGGCTAAGCATCCACGAGTCTCATTACTTGAGATTTTAAATTGTGGAGAACGAGAAATGATAGAGTCAATTATAAGTCGGTATTCTTGCGCAAGCTCACTTGGTGTAATTATCTGCCTATTCTCCCATCACTTGCTAATAATTTATCTGCAATAAGTAAGGTCGTACGATTTGAAAGGTTACTTAGCTTCTAGCCCAAGATCGTTTAAAAGTTGCTCGGTAATGATAAGAGTTCATAGCCAAGGCATAACTTATGAAGCGGGGCGCGAAGATTGGCGCATCCGAAAGGCCCTAACAAGGCATGAGGATTCCATTTTATTGCGGAAGATCCAAAGTGATGTGAAAAGCATTATTCCCCAAATCAATATGAAGGATCAAGACTCACGACGAAAAGCAATCAACTCCCATAAAGATCATGGAGAAGTCTATCCGAAAAGACCCTAACAAGGTATGAGGATAAATAGATCCAAGTCCGAAAAGGAGGCGGATCGTTGTATCTCAAAATCCCAATTAGAGATTGAAGAAATAATCATGAAGTCGTGGTCAACAAAGTTGGAGTACCCCTCAAAAGTCTCCAAGTGAAGAAACTCTATTAACGATGAGAAGACCATTATCTCAAGCACGTCTCTCAAGATATGAAGTATGAAGTACATGCCAAATATCGGCCCGAGAAAGGTCTCAAATCGTGAACCGAGTTATGCCAAGATATGAACTTTTTGATATCCCGAGAAGCAGTTTTAAGAGATTTTGTCCTTTAGCTAACTATTGATCAAATCGTCCTACTTTGCTTTCAGCCTAAATAAACTATCGAAATAAGTCCAAAAATGCATCTTCATGATCATTCTAAGACAAAAATAAAATATAAGAGATACCTCTAGGAATAAGGGAGTTTAAGCATTTAATTAAGCCATGTGTGTAAGTGTTTGATTTGCTAACTTATAATAACAATGATCTCGTTTTTAAGCTTAGTTTGGGGAACGTGAAACTTGAGGGTGATAAATCTTCGCAGCACCAAAGCCCTAATGTAAGTCCTTGATCTCTTTGCAAGTTATTTCCATATAGCTATTTTCAAGTGAAAATGGTTTTCTATCCTTTTGTTTGCTTTAAAGTTTTAATTTCTCCTAGTACTTTAATTTTTATTTAGTAGTATTTTAATAAGGCCAAGGTTGATTGATTACGAGAAGAGTGTAAAATTGCTTTATCACTAAGCATTGCATGACGTCATGGCAATGGTTAAGTGTAGGAGATTTGATAGGTGTGAAAACACCCATCCTTTTACCACTTATTTCTTACTAAAACAAGACCAAAACGCGTGTTTAATATCAATTGTTTGGAATTATGTGTGGTTTTTGTGTTTATTGTGTTTTCAGAGCCAACCGGATGAATATTGAAGAAAACATGAGATTGCACGGGTTTTATCGAGGAAAAAGACTCAAGACGAAGTCCATTGTCCAAGAGATGCAAAAGATTGGAAGTCAATGGGCCTATTTGAAGGTTTATCGAAGAAAAGGACCAAAGATGGAAGATTTACATCTGTCGAAGAAACTCAAGTCTATTAAACGAAGAAATTAAAAGACGAGTTGAATTTAATCGTCGACAAATCCCGAATCAGAATCGAGAACGTCAACTTTTCTGAAAAGACGAGAAGACAAGAAGAAAGGGAGAAAGCCCACTCACCAACCAAATGGAAGACCTATATAAAGGATTCCCTTCACACTTTTCATAGAGTTTTTTAGTTTTCATCTTTTCTTTCTTCTGTTCGTAGGCATCACCAACACCATTAGGGTGTTTGGTGATTTTGTTTCTTGTTTTTACAATCTGGTAGTTTTAATCTTTCCCTTGTTTGCTTAACATTAATCATCAATATAATCTTTTCATTCATCTTATTCATCTTCATCTTTCTATTCAAAGTTCTAAAGTTCTTATTTGGTTGATTTGATCTTCTAAAAGTTGTTGATTTTGTGTTTTCATTGTTGGGATTTGATCCTTATGGTTAATAGATGATTATTGGTTAGTTTGGTTCAAACTTTTTTCTTTATTTGGCTCGATTTGGTTAAAATTCGTGTTCCCCTTTTTTTAGTTCCTGCTAACTGTTCTTCATCCAGGTATTCTGGATAGTCAGTTTAATTTGTCCCCTTATTCGGAATATCTATATATTCCGGATAGTCAGTTTGTTTTGTCCCTTACTCGGAATATCTGTGTATTCCGAATAGTCTGTTTTACTTGTTTTCTATTCAGAATATTTGTTTATTCCACATAGTCCTATATTCCGAATAGAGCTTATTATTCCGCGTAGGTCCCTTATTCCGAATGGTCTTCTTATTCCGCATAACCATCTTTATTCCGCATAAGCTTCGTTATTCCGGATGGCCTTAATATTCCGGATAGCCCATTATTCCGAATAGGACTTTATTCTGAGTAGAAGATTTATTCCTCATAGTCTTATTATTCCGAACAGCTTTAATATTCCGCATAACATTAATTATTCCGCATGATCATTTCTTCAGCAAGGTTATTTTTCTGTTTAATCATTTAGTTGTTTTATCTAAATTCAAGTTTTATTTCATTAACTATTTTTGGTTTAAATCTTTATTTACTCCATTTACCTTTTTAGTAGAATAGAAAACCAAACCCCACTTTTTGTCACCAAGAACAATCATTCCACTTTTAGCTGTGATCAATTCGAGGAGATTCCTAGAACTAATCCGAACCATAGCAAATCTCTTGTATCAGTAAACTTCTCCCATTCACGAAGCAACTTAGTTTCTTTTTCCTGTAGACCAATTTCAGTATGATGAGACTGCAATTATATATAGTCTTATCATCCAAAACGGGCTTAAAATGCTTAATTATATCATAAAATGCCTTGCAAAACCCTTGTATTCGTTCATTGTGTATTTTAGGTACGGATATCGTGAAAAAGATAAAAGATCACAAAGATACAAGCAAAACGAACACGGGAAATGAAGCCGCACAAAGAACCGGACCTGGATGGTGATTTTCTAAAAACACCCTTGAAGAATTAAAGAAATACAAGTTTAGTCCCTCAACTTTGAAGACTTGTTACAAATAACCCTTCAAGAATCATTTTGTACAAAATAATTACCTCAAGTTTCAACACATGTCAAGATTAGCCCTTAGAAATTGATTAAATTACATAATGAGCCCTTATCCTAAGTTACAAAATTATGTGTGCCAAATTTGACAAGTTCATTAAACTTGTAACAAAGGGAAATTGATGAAAAGCTACGAGATTCAAGAAGACAAATTGTTGAAACTCTGGGGGCCTTAACCGTGCAAACCATAACCCACTTAACCTATAAACCCGACCCAATCCACACTTAGCCCATCACCCAGCCCAAACCTTTTACTTAACTCGGCCTCTTATTTACACTACTCTAGTTTATTTAAGTACGCCAAACACTTCTTAACCTCACCAATTAGATCTAATCACCCTTCTAACCCCATAAACCCTAATTCCCAAACTAATATCAAACAAAAGGGTAAATTACTCTACTGCTCCAGATCTCAAGTTGAACATAATTACACTCAACCCATGTGCTTTGTTTTACCAGCTCGTCTCCCATGGCCCACCCACGAGCTTGCCCTACACCAAAGAGAACCTCTTCTTGGCTTGAAGACAAACCTAGACAGATAATCAATGGACCACAACTCTTGTCGTGCTCTCCAATGTTACACCAACGTTTAAGATCATCCTTACAACAGTTGGCAACCCACATGTCTTGTCAGAGGTCACGGATCAAAGTTTTGACCAAATTTGATATTCAAATTTACAAGGGCAGAATGGAGAAATCATTGATTAGAGTTTAGGTTTTTCTTTTTCTTTCTAGAAGCTTGTAGCCTAGTATATAAGGCAACATAAGATTTCTTTTTCATTGTTCTAAATTTTAGACTAAAATTGTAATTCCTTTTTTATTAATAAAAAGTTGGTATTTTTAAGCTAAAATATGTGTTCCATCTTTCATTTTATGCAAGTGTTTTGAGAATCATAATTTCATCTTTTTATTCCTTTTTCAAATGTTGAAAAGTTGGTAGAGATAGGCTTGGTTCCAATTTTTATTTTATTTTATGCAGAGTTGTGTTCAAATCCATTTCATCAATTGAGTTTTACAAGTTTTTGTGCAAGTTTTAAAGAATTTTTAAAGTGTCAAGAAAGTTTTTGAAAAGAGATTTTCCAAAACAAAATTTGATTGTTATTATTGACTAGTGCTTACTGTGTCAAGATTTTGTATTTTAATAATAATTATTTAAAGTGTTTTCACAAAGTTTTATTAATTTTTCTTTCTTAGTTATATTTTTTATGATTTATTTATAATTTTTCAATTTTTTTTTTTAAATTTTTCGTCTCGTTTTACCTTTTTGCATCTTACGCCGTAGTTCATTTTTAGCGTAATCCGTCTTTCATTTTCTTTTCTTTTCTCTTTTCAAAAGCGTAATCAATTCAAACACGTCTTTAATATTGGCTTATAAACACAATACCTCCTCCGATAACGAACTCTTATTTTTCGAGCATTTACATTTTTCCTAAAACGTATGTTTAATACTTACCCACGACTTTGGTTTCTTGTTTTTCCTAAAGCAAGACACTAAAAACCACAACATCACACTTCCTTCATCATTTTTTGAATTCTTAGCCACATCTCGTGTGCGATTTCATAACTATCGACTGCAACATAAACATCTTCAGGAAGTCCAATTAGAATGACTTGTGTAAAACCCGCATGAAAAATCCATGAAAACATTAATTACATGAAATTACAAATTAATTAAAAGTTTTAATTAAATAATTCACGACAAGCATTCAAGTATTTTAAATGTACACGACAAGCATTTACGTTTAATAAATAAATCAATACACGAACTCAGAGCACGAATAGATAATATATGGGAATTACTAAACCACGAAAACGAAATAAGTATATATATGGGGCTGTTTGGCCGGCGTATCAAGAATGAAAAGAAAAGGGCTTTAAGCCCATTCCATTTAGCAAATTTAACAAAGCAGGGAATAACAAAATACAATTTAATTTCAAAAAACTAAAAACAACAAAACTAGGGTTGGTGTTCCCTTGGAGCCGCCGCTGGAAAACAAATAACAAGGGGAGAGAAACATTTTTGTTTTGATTTGAGTTCGTGTTTGTTCGTCATTCATCGTATCACTTGCGGTATCACCATTCTTTATCCTTTTTCTTTATTAGTTATCTTTAATAATTTTCTTTAATCATGAACTCTTTAAAATGGATTATAAACATGTGGTATAGTAATTAATCAAGGTTTTGGGATCGGGTATTTTTTGATTTATCACGACAACCAAGAACCAAGAACCCTTTTTCCAAAGGGGATGCTCTCGGTTTGATTTTCAAACCCAGCAGCCGCCGACCAATGGGCTCGGTGGCTGGGTCTTTCTATCAGCCGCAAGCAACGGCAACCAGGTGGTGTTTGGTTTGTACAGTGGAAACCCCCAGTGGGCGTATTGACTAATCAGTGGCAACAGAGAGCAGCTTGGGTCTCGGTGGGAAGCTGTGAACCACGGTGGAAACTGGCTGAAGCCGGTGGCTGCCGTGTGCTACCAGTTGCAAGGACCACAGCCATGTGGTTGTGGTGGGTTTTTGGTTCGAGGCCAAACTGAGACAAGGGTGTCTCGATGTGGGATCGACTCGGGTTCAGGCATACACTAAAAATACTACAAGGGTGTGTTTGGTTTAAACTTTGAAAATTTTATTAACTAATTTAATTAAGTATATTAAATTAATAATGTATAATTAATTTTATTAATTTAATGTAGTATATTAAATTAATCATGTTATAGCTAAGTCTATAAATCAAGACTTAGGATAATTAATTGATTAATTATTCATGAAAATTGACATGGTTTATTTAATAAATAAATTTAAACTATAATAATTATTCTATATAATTAATCATGACACATGACATGACACATATTAGTTTAGTTAAATAAAGTATACCTTATAATAATTATACATAAAATTATTCATGATAAATTATATGTTACGTTTATTTAATAAATAACTTAGCATAAGTATTTAATTACATGATAACCATGGTTTAATTAGATTAATATCATACTTTAATTTAATTATACAATATCAAGCTATAGTAAAGTATTATTAATATAAGTCAAGTTATGTTATTAATTAATAGTTATTAATAAACCATGTATTATAATATTAATTAATAATTATCATGTTAACCTAAGTATTTATTAATTAATAAACTTTACTATATAATAACATGTAACTAATCATGACTTATAATTAAGCTTTAGCTTATCACCATCTTATTAAACAAGCTTATTACTATTTATGGAAATATACTAATTATGAAAGCCTGATATTTATGGAAACATACTATTTAAGGAAACATGCTATTTATGGAAACACACTATTTATGGAAACTTTCTATTTTTGGAAACTTACTAATTATGGAAACCTTCTACTTTTGAAAAATTACAATTTATGGAAACTTACTATTTTTGGAAAGTTTTATATATGGAAACCTGTTATTTTTAGAAAGTTACTATATATAAAAACCTGCTATTTTTAGAAAGTTGGCCATTATGAAACATCAAGTAAAATAACACATGAAACATGAATTACATTAATCAAGAACACATGAAAAACTAAGAAATACACGATAACACATGAAACATGTAGAACAAGTCAAGAACATGTAAAACGAGTCAAGAACAAGTAATACAAGACAAGAACAAGTAAAGTAACTAATACTCAGCAAGTTATACATGAACACACGACTTATTCACGTCCTTTATTATGTAGCACTCGTGAAGTTGGAGTAAATTACGTTCCGCCTTTCATCTTAATTTCGTTACCGGACATAAGGTACGGATATTCAGTCCTTCGGTAAGGACATTCCTTTTCTATGTATGATTAGGATTCCCCGTTTGCTTCCATCTATTTTCCCCAGTAGTTTACATGTCATTAAACTTTTCAGTAATTACCGTGCTATGATTTTAAATTGCCTAAGCTATATACACGCATGCCATGTTTCATCTAGTTATGGAGGTACCATAACCATGAGACTTAAGGCACCAGTGTTATGACTCTTCCGCGGTGAGAGTGATTGCTCGCGGTGTCACTTATTGTCCATTATTATTATTATTATCATGTGGGGTGAATGGGTGCATCCTAGTACATGTTATCAAATTTACACGGTGACTGCAGTGTGTGCCCTACATCCGTCACATGAAGCTGATCCCTCCACTCAGACTAATATAATTAGAGGCAACCCCTCTAATTTCATGACGAGGTCACCCCTCTATGTATTCATGCACGTTGATATATATCATGACCTATATGAGTATTTTGGCATCTAAATTATAGTTTCATGTATAATATCAGACTTATCAGTATAAATCAGTTTATAAAACATGTTCCAGGTTTTCCAGGACATACACAGATTTCCGTTGCATTTAGACTTTACTTATGTTTCAGATATTCTATTCATGTCATTATATCCGTTCACTGAGCGTATAGCTCAACCGTATTTTCTTTCCATGTCCCATACAGCAGGTACCCAAGGTCAGGCTTGAGCATTTAGAGGACGTGCATAGGATGGGAGCTACCTTATACTTCTTTTCCTTTTGAACTTCATTTACTTTATGCATGTTTTGGGCTTACGTTTGGGAACCGATGTTTGATTCTGGTTTTCCTTTTGGTCATGTATATTTTAGGACATATTATCTTGCATGCTTTGATGACACGCCATAATTATCATGTAACGGTCTACTTATCAAATTGGGGTGTTACAATTTGAATAGCTTGATCATTAGCGTCGAGTTGTTTGGATTCATTCTCAGTTAATTCTTCATCCGTTTGCTCATGACTAGATTCGGCCACTAGGTTAGGACTCGTAGGATCACCAGGCACAATAATTGTTCGTCTCACATATAGACCCACGGTGATAGATATCACGATCATCTTTCCTAACGATTTACACTTAGCATAACGAAGAAGACGACTAGATCAAGTAGTGTAGTTCTCTTTGTTAAGCATGGGAGAACGATTCTCAGTACCCGCAACATAGATGTCTTGTTGGGATGTCATTGTAAAAGTCGTGTATAGAATAGGATCACAATTCGTAAGAAGCGTGGGTTGTCGGTTTCTCGGATGTTCGAATTTCGCCCAAAAAACGTATTAACAAAATTTGAAATTAAAGTAAAAATGCCCTAAAATAGTATAGAAAAAATTGGTTACAGGTGACCTAAATTGTTTTTACTTTTTTGGAATCGGTGTTCTAGACTTAATGGTGAGGGTGGCTAAGGTTCAAACACTACACTTCAAAAATTTTACCCTAAAAAAACTTGTACCCAGGTCTTTGAAAAACTGTTATCCCGATTTTTTTCAAAATGCCTATCCCGGTCTTTTGAAAAACTCTTATCTCGGTCTTTTGGAAACTGCGTATCCCGATATATTGAAACCTCTACCCCGGTCTTTTCAAAAACCATATCCCGGTTCTCTTGAATAACGTGTCCCGGTCTTTAAACTTTTTCTATTCCGGTTCTTCACTATTTTTCTTATCCCGATCTTTTTCAAACTTCCTATCCCGGTCTTTTGCAAACTTCACATCCCTGTATTTGACTTTTTCATATCCCGGTCTTTCAACTTGTGCTATTCTGGTTCTTCAAAAAAATCCTATTCGGGTTCCAAGGTTTTTGGAATACCGAAATAACGAGACAAAATGAAATCTTACAAAAAGAACGAGGTTTTTGATCGTTTCCAACGAAACAAGTTGTACAACCAAGTATTATAACCTTCACGGAACCATAAAAATGCAAACTTTTTGGAATTCAAAGGAAAAAATTTTGAATCCAATCACGTACTATAACACAAAATTCAAACTAAAACCAATGTTTTTTGATGATTTATGATGAGAAAAACCACGAAAAACAAGCTAACTATGAATCCCTTGGCGAATGATACCACTTGTTAGGATGCATTAACACACGAAATACATATATGTAGATGTAGTCGCGGGTATGATTGTATATACAGATAGATATACAAAATATAGAGATAAAGAAATAAGACGAAGAACAAAGATTAAACGAAAAGAAGAAAGATTAGATTAAGAAGAGAATGAAAGAAAACAAAGATGGTGATTTTCCTAGTGAGAGAAACTAAAACACACACAAGTATTTTCTCTCTCTAAAACTAAACAAATGGGAAACACACACACAAATGAGGTGGTTTAGACCTTTTTTACTAAGAGTAACACGAGTTTAAGGCCTTCCTCATTTCTGTGTTTGGGGATAGTTAATATTAGCTTGAAACTCTCGACACCATTAGATAGAATTTTCCACGAGCTTCGCAATGGTATATTATATGACCATCACTTTAAACACGGCTAACAATATGTTTTCAATTCATTCATTATCTTATTGGCCTTGGGAAAAAGAATCTCGATGAAACTTTAAAGGAGAAAATGTTTCCAATAATAGTTATGTGGGTCATATTCATCTTCTGGGTTTACAAATGGAAAATTATGTACTCTGATCTTAGTCATCAAAGAAAATTCTCTTAACAATATGGCATGTACTTATTTTAATAACAACAAACCTTTTAATGATAATTATGACGAGTTTTTTTTTCAATACTTACATTAAATCTAAAATTATTTAGGATTGAAAAATTGTTGATTCTTGTGCCAATCAACATATGACATACACCGATAAGGAATTAGATAGTGTTTATTAGGGGTGACAGAACCGGTTAATCAAACCGGTTTCGATTAGTGCTAAAAAACGGTGTTTGGTCAAAGACCAAAAAAACCGGTTGGACCGGTTAACCGGTTCGGTTACTAACCGGTCTAAGGGAGAAAAATAAATAACCGGTCTAACCGTTACTAACCGGTTAACCGGTTACTAACCCGTTCTAACCTATAGCTAAAAAATTAAAAATTTGAAAATCTAAACAAAACCCCTCTCTAACCGGTTAACCGAAAAATCAGGTGGAAAAAAATGGTTACAAACCGCTCCAATACCCCCCAAAACCTAAACCGGCTATTAACCGACGGTTAGAAAAAACCCTAACCGGTTTTTTTTAATAACTGGTTTCGGTTTTTGGTTATGAACCGGTTAGCCAGTTACTAACCAGTTTGGATGTGCACCTCTAGTGTTTATGTTATTTCCCATCTTAGAATTAAAGTTTGACATCCTGATGGGACCGTAACCTTTGTTTTTAAGATTGGAAATCTTGAGATTGACTAATGGATTGATTTTGTTTGAGGATTGGTTGTATTATAATATTATGCTACTTTGATTTATGTTCAAAAACTTGCTAAAATAAATATGATCTTTGTTTTTTTTATGAGAGCATATATTATTTTTCAATCAGGATTTGAATTTGAAAAATGTTTTGGGGATTGGTAAACAGTGTTGTGGATTATACTGTTTGATAATAAAAGTATAAAAAGTAACCTGATTAATTCTACTTACACTTTTTCTTTTTCTCAACATGATTGGCACTGCATGCTTGGTCACCTTGCAGATCGAGTTCTTAAAGTTCTTAAGAACCCTTTGAAATATGATATAAATGATTAATCTAACTTTTGTGAAATATGTCAAAGAGATAAAGAATTTTTCTTTTAAGTGATCATGCCTCTTCTTGTCTTGGTACCCTTGTGCACTTAGATCTATGAGAACCTTATAAGGTTAATTGTTATGAGAGTCATATATATGTTTGGACTATTATGAATGATTACACAAGAGTTGTTTGGGTTCATCTTACAAAGACTAAAGATGAAGTTCTTTCTTATATAAATATCTTTTATAACTTGATTGAAAATCAATTTAGTAAAAAATTTAAAGTTTCTAGAAGTAACAATGAAACAAGATTTTCTAATCAACCTATAAACAAATTTTGTAATAAAAAAGGAATTATTCATTAGATTTTTTTGCATATACTTCAAAACAAAATAACATTGGTAAGATGAAACATAAACATTTGTTGTCAGATGCTTTCTGTTCCAGGAGATAACTTTAAGGTTCTTGACTAAGTGTGTTCTAACTACTACTTATCTAACTAACATTGTAGAAATTAGAAGGGGGGGTTGAATAATTTCTTAAATTTGCTAGTTAAAGTTTGGTTTAAAAAAATCCTTTTTCAAAAAACTTAAGCTTGAGAATTTATGTGAAACCTTCTTATACACAATATGAACAAGGTATAGTCTAACTAACTAATAATCACAAGTATAAAGAATAATGAATGTAACTAAACTAATAATCACTAAGTATAAAGAATAAAGAATGTAAAGAGATAAGGGAAGGAAATATCAAACCAAACACCAAGGATTTATAGTGGTTCGGCAACGAAGCTCACTCCTCGTTCCTACTTCACTCCTCGAGTACTCCTTACTCGAAAGTTCAATAATCAACAAGCTCCTTAAGGTGGAGAAACCGTACACAAGGTCGCTTAACCAATTTCCGACTCTAAGCTAAAAGTCGAGCCCTAATCTTAGGTAGGACCAATATACTTTGAGGACTAAGTATTAACCCTAATACATACACAACTTTCAAATAGACACAACTACTTGGATCTTCACAACAATGACACAACAATGAATAAATAAGTTTGGATGTTCAATGGATCTTTGAGGTAGACACAACACTTCAACAATGATAGTGTTCTTCTTTTTGCACTTTGAGAGGAAAAGATGCGAGGAGAAAGATTCACTTCTAAACAAGTAGTAATCAAACAAATGATCAAGGATTTGAGTGATTTAAGAAGTATGAAAGAATCTGAAAGTTTATGTGCAAAAGAGGTGGATTGAAAGTCTGAGAATGGTCCTCTATTTATAAGATAAATGTCCAACGGCTATATCTGCCCTCGGTTCTTTATTGCAGCCCGCGGTTCCTTATCGATAAGGAACCGCCGTAGGCGTTAAGGAACCGCCAGCGTAGAGTCCGCTCCCTTTTGTATTTTAGTGGATTGGATCGAATCTGGAGATTAAAATATCCTGAAAGGATATTCCAAACCAAGATAGAATATGCCATTTTTAAATTTCAAATTTTCAAATAATTAATTTAATAAAACATTTTCTTAAAAAGAAAGTTTAATAATAAAACTTTGTCACACTTAATAAAAAGTGAGTTTTAAGAAAAGATTAAATCCTTGATCACTTAATTAGTATAATTACTTGTTTGTTCATACCTTCAGTGATAATGGTTGAAATGAAAAATACTTGAACTCAAGAATTCGTTTTTCATTGTTTTCGTAAATGCTTGTTTTTACATATTGTCGTAATCAAAACAAAGCGAGACCGAAAATTGCAAGTAACGTTTTAGGCATCGTTGCATTAACAATCTCCCCCCTTTTTGATTCTGACAATCCATAAACTCAATCATCTAATAAAACAAGATTTTCGAAGACGAGTTTATCATTTCTCCCCCTTTGTCAAAGCAAAAAGGTTGCAAAAGTCTTTGAAGAAGAAAAGAACCGGACTTTGCAAATGCTCCCCCTTGGTGCTTACTCCCCCTTGCTTGGGGCACCAAAGAACCGAAATATGGTGACAAGGTACATAGAAGGGTTAGTAGAAGAGAAGAGACACCCAACAAGATATAGAAAGAATCACACAAAAAAAATAAGAAACAAAAGATCCAAGATAAGTCATGTTAAAAGAAAACATGATAAAAGATACAAGGAAATAAATCATACAAAGATGTATGAGACACAACCACAAACCATAATAAAAAGCATAAATCTAATCATAGTTAAGCTAGAACTCTAAGATTTTCTTGAACTAAATGTCTTGAAGATAAGCAACCAATGCTTAGATAAAAGACAAGGTAGTGGCGGAAGGAGGTGGTGGTAGCCTGGTAGAGATCTCATATTTATAGTAAAGAGAAGGTTTAACTAGGAGACTCTTAATGTAATTCAACTCCTCATAGATGTGAGCAATAGAAAGATGTTGATATTGACAACATTGACAATATGTTCCATGATGCATGGCATTATCATGTAAAGGAGGTAGAACACTAAAGGCTAGTGGTGGAAGATAAGAATATCCATAATCACCATTCTTAGAAGGAGAAGAGATGGGATTTTGAGTGTTCTTGGGTGAATTGGGTTGAAAGCAATTGGAGAGAATGGAAGAGAATCAAAGCTTTCATTTGGGGAATAAGACATTTTGATTTGAGAAAGAATGCAAAATGCTTAAGGTTATATAGAGAAAGTCCAAGATAATTTGGGGGTGGTCAAAGGGTTGAAACAAAGATTCCAAAAAGTGTTGGAACAAATTTTGGAGTTTCAGGAGTACCCGAAACATGAGGTACTGGGCGCGGTTCTTTAGCTTATCCGGCGGTTCCTTATCAATGGGGAACCGCGGTTTCAATAAAGAACCGCCCACAGTGGGTTGAGTTTGGTGATGAGGGAGGATTTTTCAATTCAGCAAATCCTATTTTTCTAGTCTAACTAATCATAGGGATATGCTAAGAAGCAAAGATAGACAAAGAAAACACACAAGAGTTCACCAAACAAGGTTTTGACCAAAATACATAGATTTTTTAATAAAATCAATGTAGGAGGTGTGTAGAACTAGACACAAGGTCATGACACAATGATCCTCCATAATTCTCTTTTGTTCTTGATATATTTTAGAGACCCATACATATGAATTATGTAAGCTCATTATGAATAGCAAGAAGATTTGAAAAACGTTTTTAGATTGAATTAACAATGCAAAAACATTTCTCGACCATTTTCACAAAAGCTTTGAAAATTTTGAAAAAGAAGAGAAATTTTTCAAAGAGAGTTTATTAAACTTAAAAACTCAAAGAAAGAAAAGACTCAAAAGATAAGAGATAATAAGAATGCACAATTAAGGAATATGTTCCATTAAGCCTAGACCTAAACGCAAGTAATTAAAAGGTTCCCTCGTAAGTGGCTTAGTGAAGATATCGGCTAAGTTTTCTACCGAGTGTACCTTCTCAATCGAAATGTTCCCCTTTTGAACATTATCCCCAAGAAAATGGTGGCAAATCTCTATGTGCTTAGTTCGCGAATGTTGCACGGGATTCTTGCTAAGGTCTATTGCACCCTTGTTGTCGCACATGATAGGAACATCATCAAGAGAAATCCCGTAATCAACAAGCGGTTGCTTCATCCATAGAGCTTGTTGACAAGCTTTACCGGCACTCACATACTCGGCTTCCGTGGTGGATATAGCAAGAGCGGTTTGTTTCTTGGAGAACCAAGAAGTTAAACAACAACCCACGAAGGTACGAACTCCACTAGTGATTTTCCGGTCCACATAGTCTCCCGCATGATCCGAGTCCGCGTAGACAATGGTTTCTACGCCGGTCCCTTTAGGATACCATAATCCTAAATTTAGTGCCCTTAATGTATCAGAAGATACGCTTAACCGCTTCAAGGTGAGAATTTTTGGGAGCCTCTTGGAAGCGAGCACAAAGGCAAACACTAAACATGATATCCGATCGAATTGCCGTTAGGTACAACAAACTACCAATCATACCTCTATATTTGGTATTGTCTACCGACTCACAATCATCATCTACGGTGAGTTTAGTATCCGAGGCCATAGGGGTCTTCATTGGTTTAGAGTCTTCTAATCCAATTTTTTTTAGCATTTCTTTAACATACTTGGATTGATTAAAGAAAATACCATCGTCCATTTGTTTAATTTGGAGTCCTAAAAAAAGTTAAGTTCTCCCATCATACTTACTTCAAACTCGTCATGCATGATTTTAGCAAAGTCATCACACAATGATTGACAAGTTGAACCAAATATAATGTCATCAACATATATTTGTACGATAATGAGGTGAGAACCTTTCTTCTTTGTAAAGAGTGTATTGTCTACCATCCTCATGGTATACTCATGTTTTACAAGAAACACTTTAAGTCTATCATACCAAGCTTTGGGTGCTTGTTTGAGACCATAAAGAGCTTTTTTAAGCTTGTAAACATGATCCGGTTTCTAAAAATCAATGAAGCCGGGAGGTTGAGCCACATATACCTCCTCATTGATCAAACCGTTAAGAAATGCACTCTTTACATCCATTTGTTGAAGCTTAAAGTCTAAAGTACAAGCGTAAGCTAAGAGGATTCTAATGGATTCTAATATAGCGACGGGTGCGTATGTCTCGTCATAATCAATACCTTCTTGTTGATTATAGCCTTGAGCTACAAGTCTAGCCTTGTTACGAGACACAACACCATTCTCATCTAACTTATTCTTATATACTCATTTGGTTCCTATGATGGTCGAACTTCTAGGCGGAGGAACAAGTTCCCAAACATCATTAGCAATGAATTGATTCAATTCTTCTTGCATAGCGATGACCCAACTCTCATCCGTCAAAGCTTCTTTAACATTCTTTGGTTCAATCAAGGAGACGAAACAAAAGAAGTTACTTTGATTTTGGACTTGAGATCTTAGGGTCCTTTGATTTAATTCGCCTATGACATTATCAAGAGCATGATCCTTAGACTCCTTAATGTTTACTCCCTTTTTAACATTAAGGTCTTCAACTCCTATGTTTCTAACATCTTTGGCATTAACTATGTCTATTTCATCTAAGTCATCATCTACCAAAGGTGGTGTCTTAGATGAAGGTGGGGTTTCATCAAATGTCACGTTAAGTGATTCTTCGATTACACCCGAGGTTCTATTGAGGACTATGTAGGCTTTGCTAGTTTGAGAATAACCTAAAAAGATACCTTCGTAAGACTTTGGGTCAAACTTAGTAAGGTAGTCTTTGGTGTTGAAAATGAAGCACTTGCTTCCAAACACCCTAAAGTATTCCAATGAGGGCTTCTTACCTTTAAGAATCTCATAGGAGGTCATTCCTAGAAAAGGTCGAATAAGAATTCGGTTGAGAATGTAAGTCGATGTGTCTACGACATTGCACCAAATATTTTGAGGCAAATATTGCTCATTTAACATCGTCCTACTCATCTCTTGGATGGTCCTATTCTTCCTTTCAACTACCCCATTTGATTGTGGAGTGCGAGGAGCCGAGAAGTTATGGGTAATACCATGAGCTTCACAAAAGACACCAAATTGCACTTTATTATCAAACTCCCTACCAAGATCCGTCCTAATAGAGACAATTGAACATCCTAGTTGATTTTGAATTCTTCGACTAAAGGTTTCGAAGTGATCGAAAGCTTCATTCTTAGACGCCAAAAATCTAGTCCAAGTGAATCTAGAGTAGTCGTCAACTATAACTAGGGTATAAAGGTTACCTCCATAACTCCGTATGGAGGAAGGTCCAAAGAGATCCATATGTAGGAGCTCTAAACACCGAGAGGTCGAAACTAAATTCTTGGCTTTGTGACTTGAGTGAACTTGCTTCACAATTTTACAAGCATCACAAAAGTGACTATCAAACTTCATCTTGGGGAGGTGTCATACCAACTCCTTAGAGACTAAAGATTAAATTAAACGCATATTAGCGTGACCTAATCTCCTATGCCAAAGAGTAGAACTAGCATCTAAAGTCGCTAGACATAAGTTGTCCTTTGACTTCTTATTAACCTTCATGACATAAAGCCCATGCTTTCTAACACCTTTTCTAATGACTTTTCCATATTTTATGATTTCACTGTCATATTCCGAAAAGATGACCTTGCACTTATTGTCACAAATTTGACCTATACTTAGAAGGTTAAAACCTAAGTTATCTACGTGCTCTACGTTTTCTATAGTCATAGAGTCAAGAGAGACCGTACCTTTGCCAATGATATTACCACGTCTATTACTAGCGAATGTAACGTTACCTCCATCATATGCTTTGTAGTGTGAGAAAAAACTTCGATTACCCGTCATGTGTTTAGAACAACCACTATCCTTAATCCACTCGTCGGGCTCTAGATCGATTCCCAAGCATATCTAGGTAACAACACACAAGATCAAACATTTGGTCCCCAATATCTCATGGGTCCAAAATTGTTTGTTCCAAACATCCCTTGCATTTGGTTGAGATGCATGAATGAAGGAGACATTCCCCATGGGGAAAAGTATTGTTGTTGAAAATTATTCCAATTCATATGGCCATTTTGTTGTCCATAGTTTCTCCTAGGTATCTTTGATCTTGGTCTAGTATTATTATTATTCCTCCTAGGTGTTGGAGTTTTACTCCTAGGTCGTGGTTTAGCATGATCATCTCTTTTTGGCGTAGGAGTTCTACTTCTAGGTTTAGATTCATTTCGTACTCTTGGAGGAGTAGATGTTTGTCTAGATAAGTATCTAGTTTCCATTAGAGGTTTACTCAAGGGCTTGTAGAATTTATCTAGAGTAGACTTTTGGATTATAGGTACTTTGACCTTGTTAATAAGAATATGTTTTGGTCCTTCACCTAAAATAGACTTTTCAGAAAGTTCAGGATTTTCACAAAAATCATCTTCTGCCCGCGGTTCCATAGCTCCATCGGCGGTTCCATAGCGATAAGGAACCACCCCATATATTGGAGCACCGCGTGCAGGGGACAGTTTTTCTGAAAACCTAACTTGTTTTGGTTCACTAGTTGATGCTTCATTAGTGTTATATCCTAACCCAAGTTTTTCTTTAGAATGAATTTGTTTGTTTAACATATCATCAAGAGCATTAGTACCTCTTATGAACTTTTCAAGTCTAATGGAAGTGCTCTTAAGGTTTTCATTTTCTTGCCTAAGGTTTTCAAATTTTAAGCATCCTAGGTCTATTTTTTATTTTTTCTAAAGCTTAGCTAATTTTTCTTTTAGCTCACTAATCTCGTTTTCAAGCTTAGTTCTATTTGATTTTAGCACTTTGTTCTTTTCAATAAATTTTAGACTAAGCTTATGCAAGTTATTGTATTGTCCTTCTAATTCACTATCATCTTGAGAAGAACTATTATTGCTATAATACTCGATTTCGGAAAGTACCTCTTTAGAAGTGTGAGCCATGAGACACTTATCATCTTTGGGGTTATCATCAACATCTTCACCGCTATCGCTCCATGAAGCTCCAACGAACGCCGTGAGGTTCTTGTCGCGTGAAGGCTTAGGACAATCACCAATGAAATGATTTGGATCAACACATCTAAAGCATTTCCTATCACCTTTATCGTATTTGGCAAATCGGTTTTTGGAGAAGGGTTTCTTGTCGTTGTTTGGTTGCCTCACGTATTGACCTCGTCTTTTGAAGAACTTCTTAAATTCTCTAACCGCCAAGGCATATTCCTCATCATCACTATCCGAGGAACTTTCATGATCACTTTGTGCCTTCTTGGCTTTGAGTGTAAGAGACTTTCTTTCACTCTTAGTTTTCACCATTTCCGAGTCCTTCAAAATTATCATCTCATGAACCTTCAAGTTACCAATGAGTTCATCGAGTGATAATTTGGGGAGATCCTTTGATTCTTCAATCGCCGTGACTTTAGTTCTCCATTTTGGATGCAACGCCCTAAGAAACTTCCTAACGTTGTTCTTGCTAGAAAAACCTTCATCAAGTGCTTTTAGACTAGTAATAATAGTGTTAAATCTAGCAAATGCACTATCTATGGTTTCATCTTCTAAGATGACAAATTGTTCATATTGTTGAACAAGAAGATCGATTTTACTTTCTTTGACTTGGCTATTACCTTGGTGGGTTACTAAAAGAGTATTCCAAATGTCTTTAGCGGTTTCACATATAAAAATCCTTTCGTACTCTTTCTTTGGTAAAGCATTATAAATCAACATTTTAGCCTCATTATTTTTAGCAAGTTTTCTTTTAGTATCATCATTAGCTTTATCAAAAGTAACTATCTCCTTACTTTTAGAAACTTCATTATATTGAAATGGTAAAAAGTCACCATTGATAATAACATGCCAAAGATCTAAATCTTTTGATTTCACGTAAGTCTCAAACCTATTTTTCCAATAAATAAAACTATCGGTTTCAAAAAGAGGTAGTCTTTGCATGGATTGCCCTTCTAGATACTTGTTGGAATCCATAGATCGATTCAAGTTTTAAAATATAATATATTTTAAGAAGTCTTGAGCAACCACGCTCTGATACCAATTGTAGAAACTAGAAGGGGGGGTTGAATAGTTTCTTAAATTTGCTTGTTAAAGTTTGCTTTAATAAAATCCTTTTTCAAAAAACTTAAGCTTGAGAATTTATGTGAAACCTTCTTATACACAATATGAACAAGGTATAGTACAACTAACTAATAATCATAAGTATAAAGAATAATGAATGTAACTAAACTAATAATCATAAGTATAACGAATAAAGAATGTAAAGAGATAAGGGAAGGAAATATCAAACCAAACACCAAGGAATTATAGTGGTTTGGCAACGAAACTCACTCCTCGTTCCTACTCCACTCCTCGAGTACTCCTTACTCGAGAATTCACTAATCAACAAGCTCCTTAAGGTGGAGAAACCGTACACAACGTCGCTTAACCAATTTTCGACTCTAAGCTAAAAGTCGAGCCCTAATCTTGGCTAGGACCAATCTACACCAATATACTTTGAGGACTAAGTATTAACCCCAATACATACACAACTTCCAAATAGACACAACTACTTGGATCTTCACAACAATGACACAACCATGAATAAATAAGTTTGGATCTTCAATGGATCTTTGAGGTAGACACAACACTTCAACAATGATAGTGTTCTTCTCTTTGCACTTTGAGAAGAAAAGACGGAGGAGAAAGATTCACTTCTAAACAAGTAGTAATCAAACAAATGATCAAGGATTTGAGTGATTTAAGAAGTATGAAAGAATCTGAAAGTTTATGTGCAAAAGAGGTGGATTGAAAGTCTGAGAATGTCCACTATTTATAAGACAAATGTCCAACGGCTATATCTGCCCGCGGTTCTTTATTGCAGCCCGCGGTTCCTTATCGATAAGGAACCGCCGTAGGCGCTAAGGAACCGCCGGCGTAGAGTCCGCTCCCTTTTGTCTATTAGTGGGTTGGATCGAATCTGGGGATTAAAATATCCTGAAAGGATATTCTAAACCAAGATAGAATATGCCATTTTCAAATTTCAAATTTTCAAATAATTAATTTAATAAAATATTTTCTTAAAAAGAAAGTTTAATAATAAAACTTTATCACACTTAAGAAAAAGTGAGTTTTAAGAAAAGATTAAATCCTTGATCACTTAATTAGTATAGTTACTTGTTTGTTCATACCTTAAGTGATAATGGTTGAAATGAAAAATACTTGAACTCGAGAATTCGTTTTTCATTGTTTTCGTAAATGCTTGTTTTTACATATTGTCGTAATCAAAACAAAGCGAGACCGAAAAATGCAAGTAACGTTTTTAGGCATCGTTGCATTAACAAACATATTGCATTATGTTTTGCTAAATAGAAGATCTTCTTATGAGATGATACATGAAAAAATGTCATACTCTGTCTTATATAAGAGTTTGTGGATGCTTATATTTTGTTACTTATCTAAATAATAATGATAAGTTGAGTAGTAAATCTGAGAAGTGTGTTTTGATGGGGGGTATTCTATTACTAAGAATGGATATAGGTTATGTCACACCCTAACTTGATGAAAACACGAGGTGTAGCTTCATGAGCATCATCACAACACAATGGTGTCGCAATAGAGAAAACTAAATGCATTAAAATAAGCATTGAAAAATATTGCAACACTTTCATCCCAAGAAAACATAAAGAAGATGGGAGCATGAAACTCACTTGATGCACAACTACTGCTTTACAATCCTTGCAAATCAACTAGCAATCAACTAGAAACAAATAAAACACATGTTACGCTCGATTAGGCTAAATGCGTAACATGATGTAACAACCAAATGATGGATTACTAACTTATAACTAAGTTCATAACCCATAAACTAAATTTCCCAAACTATATTTACACTATAGACACTATTAAACTCTTACTTTCAAATTCTCAAAAGACTTAATTTTGTAGAAATCACGTTTCTTATCGTGCTTGTTTTTTGTTATCCTTTTTTGTAATAATCGTATTGCTATCCAGACTACACGTAACATATTTTTTTCAAAAAGAACCAAATATATGTAGACTGATTGTCATTTCACTCATCGGCATCTTTAGATGGACATCATTACTTTGCGTTTGTTCCTTCTCTTGTGTTTTTTTCAACTTGAAAAATTCTCAATGTTCTTTGCTACAAAATTATGAGTTTGGGGAGAGACATTAGTTAATAAGGTCCTCCCACTTGTATCAGCCCATTAAACTACCTAGCTTTAAAGCATCGTCTCATTCTTTTGTGTTTATGAGTGTGTTTGGCAACACTAGCGCAACTAGAGTATGTTGTTGGAGCGGGTCGCTAAAATATGGTTTGGAGTTTTTTTAAAAAGCATTTTATTTAATAACTTATTTTCGTATATGTTCTTTTAAGATATGTCAATCAAATATGACTTATTTTTAAAAATAGTTTATTTTTATTAAAAAATAATAAGTTAATGATTTGATAACTTCTTGTAAACTTGCACGCCAAACATGCATATAATGCTTGTAGAGACTTGTTTCAAGTAGGGGTGTCGAAAAAGTCGACCCGAACCGAACTCGACCCAAACCCGACCCGAACCCGAATAAGCCTATTCGGGTCGGGTCACTCGGGTCCAAAATCGTATTCGGGTCAATTCGGGTTGACCCGAATTGACCCGAGTTCTAATTAGGCTCGGGTTCATGTTTATATATTTTAGCCTTGACCCGACTTGACCCGACCCGAATTGACCCGACTTGGCCCGACTCAAATAACACATTTTACATTGAATTATTACTTAAATTAGCCAAATTTCGTACTTTTTCCTTATAGCCGGGTTGACCCGAACCCGAGTTGACCCGACCCGAATTGACCCGACCCGAATTGACCCGAACCCGAGTGACCCGAGTTCTAATTAGGCTCGGGTTTAAGTATGATTTTTTTGAGCCTTGACCCGACCCGAATTGACCCGAACCCGTTGACCCGACCCGATTCACACCCCTAGTTACAAGTATGTGGTGCCTTTTATAATGTGTTTACGTCCACCGATCGATGCTAGATGTTCATAAGCCAAAGACATCCTATGTAACAATATTCGGTCGTTGTTACAAGTATGTGCTACCTTTTTGGTGGTTGTTATGTAACCAATTTTTTATTTTTTTACCAGAACTAACTGATACGACCCTGTCAGGTAGTATCGGGATAATCGCACCACTTCAAGCGTGATGCTAGCTCCTTAAGACGAAGATGAGAAAACCAGAGACATTTTATATGTTTAACTTCATTAATTGATTGAATTATTATTCTGACACCTTCGGTATATATAAACGAATGACATAGTTTGCTAAACACGCCAAACATAAAGACATTATCACGACACGGTACACATTCCTAATTAAGCATGAAGACATACATAGACAAATATACTATAAATAAATATAAGATATTCTAGTCGTAACATTCTCCACTTCTTCGAATTCACCTTGCCCTCAAGGTGATGTCTTGAAAATAGCTATTGATTCCCGAGTCCCAAATTTTGAGACGTTTACTAAGTATTTGCACGCTCACCTTCAACTTGTTCTCTAGCTTGAGTAGTAATAATTTCCAGATTGGCACTCTACACTCCTTCCATTCGAATAGAACAAATAACGTGACACTCTCGAACGATTCATCAACAACAAGCCGTGATTCACTAATCTCAATTTGAGATTCCCCAACCATATGCGCTTTCGATTCACCAATAATAAGTGGTGATTCAACAACAATAAGCTTCGATTCACTAACAACAGGTTGTGATTCACCAATAATTAGTTGCGGTTTATTTGACCATGATAAAACGACATCTAACTTTTCTTCAATGTTAACATTTTTCTCCGTGAGCTTCAAAACGAGCCTCCATTATGCGGGCTAAATAAAAGGCTTCTTTTAAAGTTGTAGGCCTTATCCTTAAGAGTGCACATTGTAAAGCCGGTTTAAGCCCAGATGTATAATAACATTGAAGTAAATGTTCAGAGATCCCCGTTGCTTGATTTGCAAGTATCACAAACTCACTTTCATATTCGGCTACGGTACGCCAATGCAAGAGCTTAAATAGTGCGTCCCGATAGTTGTTGCCAGATGCCTTAGTAACTCGAAAATATATATATATATATATAAATTTTTCTTTCTCACTGATGAACAGTGCCTCCGAATAGTGTCGATGAACAGTAACAATATGATGAACAGTGCGGATGAACAGTGCTCGGTGAACAGTACTCCGCGGTGAACAGTAGTTCGGATGAAGCAGTGTTTCGATGAACAGTCTTTTTTTCTTTTTTTTATAGATTGGAACCTTAAATCAAAACCCCTCAACGAGTTGAGGGCTCTCAATGAAAAGCACCAATTGATACGACCCTGTCGGGTAGTATCGGGATAGTCGCACCCCTTCAAGCGTGATGCTAGCTCTTTAAGACGAAGATGAGAAAACGAAAGACATTTTATATGTTTAACTTCTTTGATTGACTAAATTATTATTCTGACACCTTCCACCTTTGGTATATATAACCGAATGACATAGCTTGCTAAACAAGCCAAACATAAAGACATAATCACGACACGATACACATTCCAAATTAAACATGAAGACATTCCTAGACAAATATACTCTTAATAAATATAAGATATTCTGGTCGTAACACTAACCCATGCATAGAAAGTAGTAACAGTGTAAACTTGATTTTCGTTTTAATTAAGAAATAGGAAAGCTCGAATATTTTACATTTAGTTAGAGATTAGAGTTAGAAATTAAAGATAGAGGTAGAGATGTTCGTGCCTATAAAATATCAAATATGAAAGTTGTAGTCATTAACTCAACAATCCGTAGCTATATATATATGGATGGCAGAACTTATATGGCTCATCTGTTTAATCACCGGCCACTAAAAATACACGACTAAAATCAACAAGTTGCAAAAACACACAATGATGATAAATGTGATCATGAATTATAAACTAAAGAAGATAGATACAAGTTCATGCATTCAATGGGGATTTGGGGGGACCTTTAACTCCAGATAGCCTAAAACATATCCCCTACCGGTACCAAAGTGGTATAACTGAAAGTTAATGGTTTTGAGCAAGAAGCATGAGCAAAAATTTATTAAAAGAATTATACAGTTGTATAAAAATATAATAGTACTGTAGTATGGAACAAAAGGTGTAACTCATTTAATGAGCTTATTAAAGTAAATCTACCCTTGCATATGTTTTTGTCTTTCTTATCTGTGCATGAATCAGTTTAACCCAAGTTTATGCATATTATCTGTAGAGATTTAAAGTGAAAGACTAGACCTTATTGAAAATTCGTAAACCATTATTACAATTTTTTTTATATTTGTGTGAATTTTTGAGGCTTTATGCTTTGGACATGACTCGCACATAATTAATAGTATGAGATCATCATAAAACATTTAACTTGGTCATGTCTTGAGACTCGAACTCGCATATTATGATTTATATTGATTTATATACACCTGTGTGTTCGAAGACAAGAATCTCAAGAGTGTAGCACCAAGAAATATTGGTGGAATGAAAAAACTTTGGCCAAATGCTGCTACATTCATTCCTATAGTCGGTTTTGCTTTTGCTACATGATGTACAAGTGCACGAAAGCACGAGCTTGCTTCAATTTTTTATCAGGTCAACTAATGTTGATTGGTTTCTCCCAGAATTTGGCGTCTAAAGTTAAATTTGGTCATGAGTTGGTTTCTTGCATTACTTGAAGCCTTGTGATCTACTGATCTGCATAGTTGATGTTGAGGAGCAAAGAGGAAAATTGCAGTTGAAATGTTGGTTTGCTATAATGTTGTTTGGTCTTTGAAGGGAAAATCTAAATAGGAGACTAGAGATATTTCTAGCAAGCTAGAATCTTGTCCCATGCAAGTCTCTTCAAGATACAACAAACTTATTAACAATAGTTGGTTTTATGGTGCAACCACCGTATTAGATATATTGTATAACAAAATACTGAAGATGCCGAAAACATTTGTTTTTATTTTCATCCTGGCGTTTGTACCTATAGCTATCTGTATATGTGTATGTGTGGGAAGGGTAACTGTCTATGAATTGACTAATTCTGGGACGTCATCCTTTTTATTTTCAGAAATTGTATCAGAAAACTCAGCTAGGATTGCTCTAAATTCGTCACCAGTAATGGTTTCTTTCTCCAGTAACACATCTACTAGTGCTTCTATTGCATCTCTGTTGTTCCTTATATGTGATTTTGCTATCTCAAACGCCTTCTCGATTATACTTTTCACTGATGTATCTATATCTTCTGCAAGTTTTTCGGACATTGAGTTTCTTGCTAACATCCTTAGTACCACATCACTACTTGGTACTGCTGGATCAATCAATGACCATGGCCCGATCTCTGACATGCCAAATTGCGTAACCATCTAAATAAATGAAAATCCTATGTTATTTCATTATTTGTAAGAAAACTTATTCTTTCCTAAAAAGTGAGAACATATGAACTGCTATTATGAATTTTAGTTCCAGTCTCTACCTATTTGACTTCTTCTGTCAAACGCTCCTCGTTATAATCCAAAGCTTGCTTAACTTAATAAATATATGGAATATATATACACTTGATGTTATGTTCAACACTAGGTTTATCAGAGTGCTGAGGTTATACCTGTCTTGCTATTTGGGTAATTTGTTGCAAGTCCCCTGCTGCACCAGTGGTGATTTCTCGTTCACCAAAAATGACTTCCTCTGCTGCTCTACCTCCTAGACCACCTACTATTCTAGCAAAAAGTTGCTTCTTAGAAGTTAGTGATGGATCATCATTAGGCGTAAACCATGTTAGTCCACGAGCTTGACCCCTCGGGATCAATGTTACTTTTTGCACCGGATCATGCCCTTGAGTCAAAGTCCTGCAAACACCAAAAGATCTTATAGTCACACCAGATAGACCAATAATATTGCATCAGTGGGTTATGAGAATAGTGAGATGACTACTTTCGCACAGATTGCATGACCGATTTCATGATATGCTACTAAGATCTTGCTCTTTCCATCTGTCATCTGAGTTCCTTCCATTCCTGCAATGATTCTGTCAATTGAGTCATCAATCTCTTTTAAAGTAATCTTATCTTTTGCTCTTCTGCCAGCAAGAATAGCTGCTTCGTTCATTAGATTTGCTAGATCAGCACCACTGAACCCCAGGGTCCGCATGGCAATCACACGTAGTGACACATTTTTGTCGAGCTTCTTGTTCTTGCTATGAACTTTTAGTATCTCTTCCCTTCCTCTCACATCTGGCAGACCAACACTTACCTGCATACAACAATGCCCATCCGTTAAAGATCATTATTCCTTTTTAGTTTAAGATCAGTCTTATTGACGTCAAATTTTCTGGGCGCTAAATCTTTTTCAGTGGGTATGTTTTATGCTTGTTTATAGTACCAACCTGTCTATCAAACCTTCCTGGCCTAAGCAAAGCTGAATCAAGAATCTCGGGTCTATTAGTAGCAGCAATAAGAATGACTCCGCTGTTACCATTGAATCCATCCAATTCTGTTAGAAGCTGATTCAATGTTTGTTCTCTCTCATCATTCCCTCCACCAATTCCGGTTCCTCTTTGCCTTCCAACAGCATCTATTTCGTCAATAAAGACCAAACAAGGCGGGTTCTTTTTTGCCTTGTTGAATAAATCTCTTACTCGAGACGCCCCCACACCAACAAACATTTCAACGAAATCTGATCCTGACAGTGAAAAGAAAGGAACTCCTGCTTCTCCTGCCATGGCTTTTGCTAGTAGTGTCTTCCCGGTCCCTGGTGGACCCACCAGAAGAACACCTTTTGGAATTCTCGCACCAACTGCTGAAAACTTTTCCTGGGTCTTGAGGAACTCTACTACTTCTTGGAAATCTTATTTAGCTTCATCAACACCGGCTACATCATCAAATGTGATGCCTGTATTGGGTTCCATTTGGAACTTGGCTTTGCTCCTGTACATTTAATGAATTTTTAGATATAACAAGCAGACAAGATGAAATGGATGTGTAACAAGTCAAATTGAGATCAGCTGAAACTAGTAAATATAGTATGTTTCAAAAGCGGCCGCCGGCTGGGTTGACTAACTGAAGAAATAATAGAAAAGGGTAAAGTAGAAGATTTGAACAATGAATCAAACACTTCAATTAATAAAAAAAAGTTCGAATCAAAAGATTAAATAGTAATCACAGCTATATTGGTCTTACAAGAACAAGAACAAAAAATAAATAAACATGATTTGGGTTACATTTTTGAGAGAGAGTATTTAGATCAAAAACATACACATAGAAAACCCAGATGAAGTGACAAAATGAGGAGCGTGTCCTCTTTATCCCCAAAAGCCAAAATGAGACGTTACGTCTCATGTACGCTTGGCTTAATTGCTAAGTAGTGCTCCAAGAATCCAAATAGCCATCTTTAGTCCTCCACCTCACCATGTATCCATCAATGCATGTCCAAGAGATAACTGATACAAACAAAAGATACATAATTAGTCCCTCAAGATAGAAAGTGGTATCTGATTAGGTCCAAATATTTAACATCCCCCCTTAATCAGATACACAATACAGATTACACATGCCAAGTTTTTTAACAAGAGCATTGTGTTACAATGTATCCAGACCCTTTGTGAGGATATCTGCTATTTGATTAGCAGAATCCACCTTACAAGTTTTAACAACACCACTCAGAATTTTTTCCCTCAAAAAATGTAAGTCAATTTCTAAGTGCTTGGTTCTTTCATGGAATACTGGATTAGCAGCTATCTTAATAGCTGAGTTACTGTCACAGTACAAGGTAACAGGTAAAAGATTTTCACATTTTAAGTCTTTCAAAATCTTTAAAATCCAAATGACTTCACTGGTTACTGAAGCAAGAGCTCTATACTCTGCTTCAGTAGAGGATTTGGAGAGAGTGTTTTGCTTTTTACTCTTCCAAGAAACAAGATTGTTATTAACAAAAACACAATAGCCAGTAATTGATCTCCTAGTAACAACACACTTAGCCCAATCAGCATCAGAATAAGCATTTAAAAACATACCAGAAGTCTTCTTAATGTGAATGCCCAAACCTGGAGAACCTTTAAGATACCTTAATATCTTGAAGGCTGTTTTGAGATGAGATCTCAAAGGAGAGTGCATGAATTGACTCAAGTAGTGAACTGCATAAAATATGTCAGGCCTGGTATTGGTTAAGTAAATAAGCTTACCCATCAGTTTTTGAAAGTCAACAATATTATCAAGTAAAGGGTCATCAATGGTTGCCTCATTAGAAACAACAAGTTTAGTAACCAAAGGAGTGCTAGCAGGTTTGCAAGCCAACATACCATACTCAGAAAGAAGGTCCAGGACATACTTCCTTTGATTTAAGCAAATGCCACAATTAGTATCAATAACCTCAATACCCAAGAAATATTTCAACTTGCCTAAGTCCTTAATCATAAACTTAGTTTTCAGAAACATCTTAAATTTTTCAATCTCAGCAACATTGTTCCCAGTAATAATAATATCATCAACATACAAAAGCAGGGCAAGAAAAACATTACCAAGAGACTTAGTGTACAAAGAATAATCAGATTTACTTTGAACAAAACCATTTTCACTTAACACAGCTGTAAGCTTAGCATTCCATTGTCTAGGAGCTTGTTTAAGCCCATACAATGACTTTTTTAGTCTACAAACCATGTTATCACCACCAACAAGATAGCCTTGAGGTGGTTTCATGTAAACAGTCTCATCAAGGTCACCATAAAGAAAAGCATTATTAATATCAAGTTGGAAAACAGGCCAAGAATGCACAATAGCAATGTTAAGTAAGCATCTAACAGTAACCATCTTAACAACAGGAGCAAAAGTTTCATCAAAATCAATTCCTTCTTTTTGACCAAAGCCTTGGGCAACAACCCTAGCCTTGTATCTTTCAATTTCACCACTAGATTTAAACTTAAGTTTCCAACCCACTTACTACATAAGGCCTTTCTACCTTTTGGTAATTCAACAATGTCCCAAGTATCATTCTCAAGAAGGGCTGCAAGTTCAGTGTTCATAGCATTGACCCAATCAGGATTTTGAGAAGCTTCAAAAAAACTCTTTGGCTCACTGTTTTTGTTAAGTTGGGTGACAAAGCAGAAGTTTTCATGATTAAGTTTAGAATACCCTACAAATTTTTCAAGACCATATTTAACCTTGGAATTAACAACAAAATCATTATAGTTTTTTGGAAAAACAGAAGGTCTGGTAGACCTTCTAACACCCTGAGTAGAAGCACTTGGATTTTGATTCAAGTGACCTTCAGACTCATTATTTTCATCAAGTGTTGCAGCCTCCTCTCCCAACCTAGCTTCAATATCCTCACTGTTATGAGCATCATCTCCAATATTTGGAGAATCAACAGTGTCCATATTGTTCCCAAGGTTGGGAGAGTGGCTACCCTCACTTTGTGACTCATGGTCACTATTATGACTACCTGTTACTCTCTCATCATCATTAGGTAGCTCAAGGTTATCTAAATCAAAGAAGTTTAACAAATTTTTATCTTGACCAAGACTAAGGACATTAGACTCATTATGCTTGTCTTTTGAGACAGAATCCTTAAAAGGAAATATAGACTCAAAAAAACTCACACCTCTAGAGACAAAAAAACTGATCCCTATCAAGACTAAAAAGCCTGTAACCCTTCTGAGAATTAGAATAACCCATCATAACACATTTTTCAGACCTATTAGACAATTTATCATGACTATTCAAGATAGTAGCAAAACATAAACAGCCAAACATTCTGATAAGAGAGAGATTAGGACAAGTATTGTAAATCATTTCATAAGGGGACTTTCCACTTAACACAGAAGAGGGTAATCTGTTAATGAGAAAGGTAGCAGTTAGAATGCATTCAGACCAAAATTTCAAAGGAATTCCCCCCTGAAACATAAGACACCTAGCCACATTTAACAGGTGTCTATGTTTCCTTTCAGCCACCCCATTTTGCTGTGGGGTATAGGCACATGAAGTTTGATGAAGTATGCCATTGTTATTACAAAACTTATTGAAAGTTTGGTTAACAAATTCAGTACCATTATCACTTCTAAAGATCTTAATGTTTCTTTTAAACTGATTTTTAATCATTTTATAAAACATATCAATAAAAGTGACAACTTCATCTTTAGACTTAATGAGATATACCCAAACAGCTCTAGTAAAGTCATCAACAATGGTCAGAAAGTATCTATGGCCAGTATGACTAGTCACCTTATAAGGACCCCATAAATCAAGGTGAACAATGTCCCCCAAACACTTGGTATTATGGTCACTTAAAGGAAAGGGTTTTCTGGATTGCTTAGCCCTTTGACAAACTTCACAATAGTCATACTTATCATGTTTATCAAGTTTCAAAGTGGTTTTTAAGATATCTAAAGCAGGGTCACCAGGATGGCCAAGTCTACAATGACAATCATAATAAGATAGAGAACAAATAGGGACAGTTTGACTAGCATTACACTTAATACCTTTAGTATCTAAGTAGTATAAACCACCACACTGATTACCAATCCCTAGAATGTTTTTCAGATTCAAATCCTGATTCAAAAAAAGGCATTTATTTTCATCAAAAACCACAAATATCTTGTTATCCTTGGCTAATTTATGCACAGATTTTAAAGTAACACAATACTCAGGAATAACCAACACATCAAACAAGACAAGACCATTTGCCAGTTTCAGATTTCCAATTTTAGATATGAAAGCTTCAGTCCCATTAGGATGACTGACTTTAATTTTTAAGTGAGAAATATCAAACACATTGTCCAGTTCTTTTTCATCATTGGTCATATGTTGGTTAGCCCCAAAGTCAACCACTTTCCCATGTTGAGTAACTTTAGAATGAATATTAGAACAAAAAAAGTTACTAAAGTTATCATTGAAGGCTTTACTGGAATTTAGGTAAGTACCTGCCATATTGGCATGCACACCCTTCTCACTCCCATTGTTCTCTTTGATGAGAGAGAGTAAAGCAGAAAGTTGTTCATCAGAAAAGACTGAATTTGGATTAGTCCCCACAGAATTGTTAGAAACATTTTTTCCTTTAGAGTTTTGGCCAGGTCTCTTTTTTCCAAAATCAGCAGGGTACCCAATGAGTCTAAAACATCTATCAATAGTATGCCCATTGTACCCACAATTTTCACAAATTACTTCATAATTCCTATTGGTATTCCTATTAGGTCTGTATGTGTTCCCATTGGGCCTATAGGTATTCCCATTGGGCACATTAGGTCTAAGGTTACTATTGTAGTTGGGGTTAGCATTGAAGATAGGTCTAAAGCCACCAGAGTTATTACTCTGATTTCTTTGAACCACATTTCTGGTGGGCCCATTAGCAAAAAAAAACAGATGTCTGATTCCTTTGGGAGGAACTAGACACATTGCCAGAGGCAACTCTGTGAGACTCCTCACTAGAGATAATAGCATAAGCCCCTTTGACATCAGGTAAAGACTCCCTAGAAAGAATAGAACTTCTAATAGTCATGTAAGAGTCATCAAGACCCATTAAGAATTGCATTAATTTCAACAGACTATTATGGTTCTTAAATTCACTAGTAGAAGAACACACACAATTAGGAAGCTCAACCATAGCATCATATTGTTTCCACAAAGCATTCAAGGTATGATAATAATCAGACAAATTTGAGCCATTTTGTTTTAAAGTATTTATCTTATGATGCAAGTTAAATATCACAGACCCATCAACTTTATGATAGGTTTCTTTCAAATCATTCCAAACATGCTCAGCTTTCTTAGAAAAAATTTGACCAAGAAACAATTCATCCGAAATAGAATTAAGAATCCATCCTAACACAACAGCATTGACTCTGTCCCATTGTCTTCCTAACACATCATTAGGTAGGGATCTTTTACAAGATCCATTTATGAAACCAGATTTATTTTTTCTTTCCAATGCCAAAAAGCATAGCATTAGACCAGATTTGATAATTCTCAGTTCCTTTAAGTTTAATAGAAATCACAGTCAATGTGGCAGAGTCATTTGGGTGAATATGCAAAGGGTCACTAATATCAAGCTTACTTATCAAGGTGACAACAGATTCTTCCCCAATCTGGTCATCTTGATGTTCAGTGTCTGTGTCACCATGAACACTAGTCATAGTGAAGAGTCACAGAAACTAAACTCCCAAAAAAAGTGAACTTAATCAAAGTCAACAAAGTTCCCAGGCTTCCAAACCACTCAAGGGTGGCAGGTCAAGGGCAAGACAGTGATTAAGGGTCCAAATAAACAAAATACCCCAACAATCAAAAGCAAGATCAGCAAAAAAGAGAGTATCAAAATATGAGAGAGTATAAACACAAATAACACCCAAAGAACAAGTATGAACGAATAAATAAGCAAGTAACTAAATAAACAAATAAGAAGAGAGAGCAGAGGTGTTACAAAGCATAAACCAAAAGCTCAATCGATCTGTTTCTTCTAGATTCACTTAGCCTAGAGGAAACAGAACCTCCTCACCAAACCCTAATTTAAGAAAAATTAGGGAAAAGTGCAACCACCAACAGATCTATGAAATAGATCTAATATATAACGTCCCTGCACCACGAACAAAGTTAAGACATATATAATATAAAAAACCCCCAAATATTTTGAAACCCTAAAATTAAAAAATCGATTTTAGGATGAATAAAAAACAATGAGAGCAACATCTTTTTAAATCTGACTATCTCAATAGCAGATCTATCCAAAAAACGTTTCAATTTTAAAAACCCCCAAAAATATTTTGAAACCCTAAAAATATATTTCCAACGATTTTAGAGAACCATGGCTCTGATACCATGAAGAAATAATAGAAAAGGGTAAAGTAGAAGATTTGAACACTGAATCAAACACTTCAATTAATAAAAACAAGTTCGAATCAAAAGATTAAACACTTACCACAGCTACACTGGTGTGACTCTATTCTCTAAATGATAATAGTCTTACAAGAACAAGAACAAAAAATAAATAAACATGATCTGGGTTACATTTTTGAGAGAGAGTATTTAGATAAAAAACACACACATAGAAAACCCAGATGAAGTGACAAAATGAGGAGCGTCTCCTCTTTATCCCCAAAAGCCAAAATGAGACGTTGCGTCTCATGTACGCTTGGCTTAATTGCTAAGTAGTGCTCCAAGAATCCAAATAGCCATCTTTAGTCCTCCACCTCACCATGTATCCATCAATGCATGTCCAAGAGATAACTGATACAAACAAAAGATACATAATTAGTCCCTCAAGATAGAAAGTGGTATCTGATTAGGTCCAAATATTTAACACTAACAAACACTTTTTCTTTGTAATCATGATTATTGTTATTACTATAATTATTATTCACACAATAACCTAAGTATGAATAGGAAATCTTGATGTTGTATGCATCAGTATACTAAATAGTAATTGACGCCTTTTTATCCTGTTTGACCTACTATTGTTTTTGCATTTGCATCATCTAAGATAGGTACATGGGTGTAATATTATTAGTTGATCATACCTTCCTAGTCCAAATGGCAAGTTAGGATCTCCAGGTGTGTTTTGTGATGAAGATCTTAAGAGTAAAGTACCCAAAAATAACAATGGAAAAGTAAAGTTGGCCAGCAAGTCAAGTACAGCGACTACTATATTCATTTTCATAGGATGAGCTGCAAAATCAACTTCTTTTTCTCTTAGTTTCCTAACAAGTTCTGGCTGTAACCCAGGCAACTGAACCTTAACCCTCTAAATCTTATCAAGGGCCGGATTAAATATTTCAACAATCGCAACCGACCCATTCTCAAACAAGTCCACCTTCTTTACACAACCTTCATTAAGGTACTCCAAGAATCTTGAATATGACATTCTACTTGAAGCTGCTGCAACCGGACTCTCGGGTTCTGCTCTTGCTACAGGATGTGCTAATGCACCACTGCTTGATCCTCCTATGAAGCTCAAGCCAGTAGTTTTTAACATGTTTCTTCTGTTGTATTTGGTGTCTAAAACTGATTTTGTACATGGGCTATTTCTAGTATCTTTCGTTGAGTCTTGTGATTTGCATAGTGGAATATGAGGCGAAAAAAGGGAAACTACAGTTGACATGTTGGTTTTTTATGAATAAGATCCTGATTGTTTGGTTTTGGAGGGAATATTGTGGTAATTTAAATGAGGAAATAGAAAAGAGTTGTTTCTAGCACAAGCCCCACCTGATGTAGTCATTTGGAAGTCTTTGGATGTAACACATGTATTCAAGAATCATCTAGAGGTAACTTCATCCTGTTAGATCACTTAGATGTACTAATATGTAATTTCTACCATGAAAATAAGAACACCGGGGATGCGATTATCATGAAAATACTATAAGATTTAACTATCGTCATGTTGTATTAAGTATTAACCATACACTTGTTTAGCAGCAAAAGCACATGAACTAAAGTGGCATATTAGCTGAATATAATCTTTTTTAGCTCCATATAATCATTGAAAAACTAGAAGAATGCATCCACTGATACCATCTACTGTTATTACTTATGTGACATTGTTGGAAATATTGTTTATGTTTATGTCAAGTTCATAAGCTTGAGGGGATGTTTATGTATCTTTTTTATAACGTTATAGCCGTTAGGCTTTGTTTTGTTGTTTGTGGATTGTGCAGGGACCAAAGGTGCATGTTTTGATTTTGGATTGTTGACTGGAGCGTCTCATGTTGACTAGGGTTATAGGATTGAAGATACGTAGCTTTGGATCACAACACACACACAACGCTCCCAACAACTCTCTCATCACAACCACCTTTCTCATCCTTTCACCCCTACTCATCCATCATCACACCTTCCATTAATCCTAAATAGATCCATACGATCTAAATGTAGACGTATGGATCCTAGCTAGTTTAGTTGTTTATGTTTCTATTTTGTTCTTGATGTATGTTTTTGAGATAGCATCCATTTGGGGACTAACTGCTTTGGTTTGTATGTTGAACAGCATCCGTTTGGGGACTGTTCTTGATTAGTTAATAAAGTTTTTGGGAAACATCTGGTGTTTGACTTTATAATTTTAACATGGTATCAGAGCGATAGGCTCTGTTCTTTGGGATAAAGTTTTTTCTTGAAAATCTTGTTTTTGGTTTACGTTGTTACTGATCTATAATTTTTTTTTTAAAATTAGGGTTTCAACCTTTTTTGGGGGTTTCTCAAATTCTGGCTTGGGAACTACTTTTTTGAGCGTTAATCGTTGATTAACGTGGTTAATTTATTCTTTCTTTGATTTAATTCGAAAAACCCTAAAATCAGAAATTAGGGTTTCTCGATTGGTAAGTTTTAATACTATATTCTTGTTATCTAACTCTTCTTGCAGCTGTTTCTTCTCATTGGAGGTTGGATCTGTTAGTTTCTGAAAATTTAAAATTAGGGTTTGTGAAACCCTAATTTTTTAATTTTTGGGGCTTTTTGGTTTGGTGTCTCCAGTGTTGTTGTTGGTTTAAAATTAGGGTTTGTGAAACCCTAATTGTTGGCTATTGAGTTCTGTTGTTTGTCCCTGGTGGATTTGGTATTGCTTTTCACTTGTGTCTCTTGACTAAGTGAATCAAGAGCACAAGTGGTGTTTCTGCTTCTGCTTTATTAGCACTGTAAGTTACTTGTTTCTTCTTGGTCATTGATATAGTGAGGTGGGTGCAAACGGGTTCGGTTAACACCTTGACCCTCCAGCGTGACTGGTGTGGATACCTGCTCTGGCCAACCCCAGTCCACAAGCTAGTATTGGTGATTTTTGAGATTCAAGTTCTCTCTCTCCTCTTTATTTTCTGCTTTATTTGTTTGTTCTTTGTTAGTGTGCCTTCTGTGTTGTTTACTTGCTTTTCATTATGACTACTCCTACTCCTGTGTTGATTAGTTCTTTAGATGTTGGTAATCCATTGCATTTGCAACCTAATGATCATAATCTTGGGACTCTTGTTAGCATTAAGCTTACTGGTTGTGACAACTATAGACTTTGGGCTAATGCTGTCAAAATTGCTTTACAAGCTAGAAATAAAATGGGATTTGTTGATGGTACTTGTGTTAAAACTGCTTATGCTAATAGTGAGCCTCTTTCTAATCAATGGGATAGGTGCAATGCTGTGGTTTTATCTTGGTTGTTAAGTTGTATATCTGAAGATCTTTATTTAAGTCAAGTGTATTCTGAAAATGCTGCTGAGGTTTGGAATGAACTTAGGGAGACTTATGATAAACTTGATGGCTCAATTCTGTTTAATTTGATTCAGAAAATCAATAATTTTAAACAAAATGGTTTGTCTGTGTCTGAATACTATCACAAGTTGAACTCTCTATGGAGAGAGTTTGATATTCTTACCAAGTTTTCTCCTTGTACATGCATAGCTAGAGCTGAGTCTAGTAAACATCAACAATTAATGAAGTTAATGCAGTTTTTAATGGGTTTGGATGAAGTGTATCAACCTATAAGAAGTTCTTTGTTGACCCAACCTGTTTTACCTGATGTTAAGGATGCTTTTGTGATTTTTGTGTAAAGAAGAGTCCCATAGGGGTCTTAACTCTAATTCTGGGGTCCCAAAACCCCAGGTTTCCTCTTTTGCTGCTAAAGCTAATGATTTTCCCAAAAATCAAAATCAAAATAGATCTTCTAACAACAGAAATTCAAATCGGTTTTTAATGGTAACAATGGGGAAACAGAAATCAGTCAAATCGGTTTTCAAATCAGTTTTCCAATAGCAACAACAGCAATGGGGGAAACCAAAATCAATACAACTCTTTGTTATGTACTAATTGCAATATGAAAGGTCATACTGTTGACAGATGTTTTGAGTTAATTGGATATCCTCCTGGATATAAAAAGAATTCTAATACTGGTAACAATAGGACTCCTTTTAAAGTGAATAATAATAACAGAGTTGGTTCCAGTAACAGTGTTGATACTCAGAATTCTAACACCACTTTACCCTTTACCAATGACCAAATTGCCAAACTCATGAGTCTAATCAGTGAAAAAGAGAATTGTGGTGTTCAAGATAACATGGCAGGTACTAAGTTTAGTTTCTTTAATAGAAATGTGTTTTTTAACAATCACTTCTATAAGTTTTTTGTTGCTAAGATCAATTATAATGGGATTAAAGTCAATTTTGGTTGGATCATTGACTCTTGTGCTAATCAACACGTCACTAATTCCACTAAAAACATGACACATGTGATTGATATTTCTGACTTAAACATTACTGTTGGACATCCTAATGGGACTGTTGCTAAAATCACTTGTATTGGTAACCTTAAACTTACTAGTAATGTGGTCTTATTTGATGTTTTGGTTATACCTGATTACACTGTTAGTCTTTTGTCTGTTAACAAGTTGATCAAAGATAGCAAGCTTCATGTTGGTTTTACTGAACATAATTGTATTATTCAGGATTTGAAAAAGGAAAATATTCTGGGGATTGGTAATGAGTGTGATGGCTTATACTTGTTTGATTCTGAATGTAAGTTACCTCAAATTAAGAGTAATTTATCTGTTGCCTGTTTTCATGCTTCCAAAAATGTTTGGCACAATCGTCTTGGTCATCCTTCTGATAATGTGTTACAAGTCCTAAAAGACGCTCTTAAAATAAGTAAACCTGAACACATTACTCCTTGTGATATTTGTCATTTTTCTAAGCAGACTAGAGAACCCTTTCCCTTGAGTAATCATACGTCTAAAATGGTGGGTGATCTCATCCATCTAGACTTATGGGGACCTTATCGGGTTACCTCTAAGGAAGGGTTTAGGTACTTTCTTACCATTGTTGATGACTTTTCTAGAGCTGTTTGGGTTTACTTAATTAAATCTAAGGATGAAGTGTTTAAATACTTTGAAGATTTTGTTAATCTCATCTTCAACCAATTTCAAAAGAGGGTTAAAATCATAAGGTTTGATAATGGAACTGAGTTCATAAACAGTAAAATGGACCTTTTTTTGAAAGAAAAAGGCATTGTGCACCAAACCTCTTGTGCTTATTCTCCTCAGCAAAATGGGATTGCTGAGAGAAAGCACATACATCTTCTTAATGTGGCTAGAACTCTTTTGTTTCAGAGTGGTATTCCCTTATATCTTTGGACTGAGTGTATTTTAACTGCTACCTACTTGATTAACAGGCTTCCATCTTCTGTCCTTGCTGGTAAATCTCCTTTTAGTATGTTGTATGATAGGGAACCATCCCTTTCCCATCTGAGATGTTTTGGATGTTTATGTTTTGCTAGTGTTTTGAACAATCATGATAAGTTTTCCCATAAATCTGAAAAATGCATTTTATTTGGTTACTCAAGTACAAAAAAGGCTTACAAAGTTTTGAGTTTAGAAAACAGAAGTTTCTTTTTTTCTAGAGATGTTAAGTTTTATGAAAATGTTTTTCCTTATAAAATGAATTCCAAGAATAAAGTTTTGAATAAAGAGTTTGACAATAAAACCTTTTTTGATTTTTTTGATTCTGAACACCAAAATATCTCAAGACCCAATGATGAAGGAAGGGGACCATCTGATGATGCAGGAACGGTAATTATGGATCACTCTTCAACTGATACTGCAGAGGAGCAGCCAGTTGAGAATGATAACCATACTGCATCATCAATGGATGAAAATCTATTCATTTCTGAGCGCAATTTTCAAAACCATGTTCCCACCTTTGATTCCAGCAATAGGACAGATGATGATAGTCCTCTTATTAATCCTAGAAGGTCTAATAGAGTGCCTAAATTGCCTGATAAGTTGAATGATTTTGTTTTAGATGATAAAGTTAAGTATGGGTTAAACAGATATGCTAACCATACTAAACTGTCGGAAGTTAATAGATGTTTCATCTCTAATCTCAATAGGACTGCTGAACCTACTTGCTTTCTTGATGCTGTTAAAAATGTTAATTGGGTGCATGCTATGAACAATGAGATGGAGGCCTTGTATTTTAATGACACCTGGACCCTTACCACTCTGCCCATTAATAGGAAAGCCATACCTTCCAAATAGGTTTATAAAATTAAATATAAACCCGATGGAGAAATTGAAAGATATAAAGCCAGATTAGTGGCTAAGGGTTGTGGGCAGAGAGAGGGGATTGATTATGATGAAATTTTCAGTCCAGTCGTTAAAATGAGTACTATTAGGTGTGTCCTAAATCTTGCTGTGCAAAACACTTGGAATATTTTTCAAATGGATATCAACAATGCTTTCTTATATGGTGATCTTACTGAAGATGTTTATATGTTACCTCCTCTTGGTTTCTTTGACAAAAGTGAAAAAAAGAGTTTGCAAACTAAAAAAGGCTTTGTATGGTCTTAAACAGGGTCCTAGACAGTGAAATATAAAGCTTGTTGAGTTTCTTAGTAATGCTGGCTTTGTTCAAAGTAAAAATGATCACTCCTTGTTCACAAAGAACAAAGATGGGATTTTTCTTGTTTTGCTTGTTTATGTGGATGATATCATTGTGACTGGAAACAATGATAGTGAAATTGAAAAGTTTAAAATACTGCTTAGTCAGAGTTTTAAAATCAAAGATTTGGGTGATCTAAGGTACTTTCTTGGAATAGAAGTTTTAAAACTTGACAATGGCTTGTGTCTGAACCAAAGAAAGTACTGTATTAAGCTTCTTCATGAGTACGGTTTACTTGGTTTCAAACCTGTATGTACTCCCATGACTGAAAATGGCATTTTGGCTCATAAAGAAAGTATTGATGATAAATTTCTTTCCAATATCACCAGTTATCAAAAGATTATTGGAAAACTTATCTACCTTTGCAATACCAGACCTGATATATCATACTCTATTCATTGCCTTAGTCAACATATGCATGCTCCTCCTTAGTCTCACTTTGAGGCTGCCCTTAGGGTGCTCAGATATTTAAAAAATGCTACTGGTGCTGGTTTGACTTACTCTAAGTCTAATTCCAAAACCATTAAAGTGTTTTCTGACTCTGACTGGGCTAAGTGTAAAATGACAAGAAGGTCTGTTTCTGGGTATTGTGTTTTCATATGTAATAACTTGGTGTCTTGGAAAAGCAAAAAGCAGGCTACCCTATCCAGATCCTCTGCTGAGGCTGAATACAGGGCTATGGCATCTGCTGTATGTGAAGTCATGTGGCTTAACAAAATTCTTTTGGACCTTAATGTTCCTTCTTCCATTCCTGCTTGGTTGTTCTGTGACAATAGCTCAGCTATTCAGATTGCATCTAATCCTGTTATGCATGAAAAAACCAAGCACTTTGACATTGATGTTCATTTGGTAAGGGAAAAAGTTGCATCTGGTCTTATTAAGACTATGAAGGTCTCTTCTGAGAATCAAGTTGCTGACATTCTTACTAAAGGCCTTGGAAATCATCAGCATAAAACCTTATGCTCCAGATTATGTTTAAAGAATTTCTTTGGCTTATGCTCTTTAGGAAGGGTGTTGGAAATATTGTTTATGTTTATGTCAAGTTCATAAGCTTGAGGGGGTGTTTATGTATCTTTTTTATAACGTTATAGCCGTTAGGCTTTGTTTTGTTGCTTGTGGATTGTGCAGGGACCAAAGGTGCATGTTTTGATTTTGGATTGTTGACTGGAGCGTCTCATGTTGACTAGGGTTATAGGATTGAAGATACGTAGCTTTCGATCACAACACACACACAACGCTCCCAACCACTCTCTCATCCCAACCACTCTCTCATCACAACCACCCTTCTCATCCTTTCACCCCTACTCATCCATCATCACACCTTCCATTAATCCTAAATAGATCCATACGATCTAAATGTAGACGTATGGATCCTAGCTAGTTTAGTTGTTTATGTTTCTATTTTGTTCTTGATGTATGTTTTTGAGATAGCATTCATTTGGGGACTATCTGCTTTGGTTTGTATGTTGAACAACATCCGTTTGGGGACTGTTCTTGATTAGTTAATAAAGTTTTTGGGAAACATCTGGTGTTTGACTTTATAATTTTAACAGACATGAACTGCAATTGGGACGTCGTATTCCTCAACTCTGTCACATTCAAACAACATACGACGAGTTACAACTAAATGGAACCAAGTTAGATGAGCAAAGTCCACCTTAATTTCATTTTAATCACCAAGTCTTTAAGAGTGGTGCAGAACAAAAGTAGATGCTAACAGACACGGTGTGTAACACACATCTTAAATAAGATCATACCATTCGATGCTATTAAAGCCTACAAAAGAGTGTCCTTTCAAAAGTCAGTTAATAATATGGCAACAGAAAAACAAAATCCAAAACTAAACATAAAAGGAACATACTGTAATATGTTGACAGCTAAGATATCATGTGATTAAGGGAAATAAACATATCTGGTGAATTAATTAAGAACTAACTGATATAAAACTGAAAAATAAACGGCCCATAAGTCTAAACAGATATTCAGTTATGCCCGGTTCAAATAAGAGTGTTTTTATTCCCTTCATTTACGAACTTACACGCGAACTCCTCAATCTATTTTTTTCCTCTTAAGTGGGCATAAGGTGAAACCAAACTCTCAACGAGAACACATGCTTGAGATAACTCATGAGAGAGAACACATGCTGGAGATAATTCATGAGAGTTCTGAATCTCTTTAATGGAGGTGAACGATATTTTCTTGGAATCATAAACAATCAACTTCAACCTAAATTGCAACAGCATTTTACCATCATTTGATATACACAAAGGCGACGAAAAATGAAGTCTCTCAGGATCCTTCAGATAGGGGATGGAAACCAATTTCATCCAAGAATCTTGCGCTCCATAAACCTTCATTTGCCATACATCTGTGGATTAATGTTGACCGAGTATTTAGTAAAACGTGGTTGGGAAGTGGTCATGAAAATGCTTTCCTTAATACTTGGTTATTGGACCGAGTTTACAGTAGTCGGTTATTTCTTTTGAGAATAAATAGTGTAGTAGTTCAGAAAGTAGGATCTGTAACTTTCCATTTCATGTAATTCATTTCCTTTTGCTATTCAATATAAAGCTTTGGTTGTGAAGCATTACGAAGTGTTTCTTCCTGCTATTTTCATTACGATTTCATCATTTAAACCTTCTGTTATCCAACATTTGGTATCAGAGCAAGGTTGTTCTAGTGTATGCCAAAAATCATTCGATCCTCAGATATGACTATCGTATCAAACACCTCAAACCCTCCCAAAGAAAACCATTTTACCTTTCAATGTCCGGTCCTCACTTCAACAAACTATACGACATGGGCCATTAAGATGGAAGCTATAATGGATGCCCAAGGGTTATGGGAATCCATTGAACCTGCAGGGTGTGGCTGTGGACGAGAAGAAGAGTAAAATGGCCCGTGCATTCATCTTCCAAGCAATACCGGAAGATATTCTGATGCAGGTAGCTAAGAAGAAAACATCACATGAAGTGTGGGAGTCGTTGAAAACGTGGTTCGTTGGTGCAGATCGGGTTCAAAAGGCTAGGTTGCACACGTTGAAGAGTGAGTTCGAGGCGCTCCGAATGAAGGACGGCGAGTCCATTGACGAGTATGCGGGGAAGTTATCCGGGATGATCTCGAAGTATAATAGTGTCGGTGCGGCATTGGAAGACGAAGAACTCGTTCGGAAACTTTTTGATACGGTGACCGAAAAATATATCCATCTTGTGGCCTCAATGGAGCAATATTCGGATGTGGAAACGATGCCATTTAAGGAAGCAATAGGTCGATTAAAAGCCTACGAAGACAGGTTAAGGCTTCGACAAGGAGGGTCGAGCGGGGAAAATTCATTGTTGTTTACAAAGGCGGAGGGCCAAACAATGAATAAACATACCAAGGCACTTGGTGGTCGTGGTAGAGGCTGGAATGGCGGCAGAGGCTGGAATGGTGGCAGAAGCGGTGGTAGAGGTGGCACACGAGGGGGTCGTGGGTCAGGCCGAGGTCGGGGTGACCGATATGTAAAGAAACCATCTCAGGAAGATGAACAATGGAACCGAAAGCCGCGTGACAAAAGTCACATCAAATGCTTCGAGTGTAATGAATTCGGGCATTTCGCATCAGAATGCATGAACAAGAAGAAACCGGAACAGGAAGTACACTTGATGAGGGAAATGGAGGAAGATACTTTACTGTTGTGTGTTAAAGGGGAGCACTTACCATCAATGGTGATGTTGAAAGAGGACAAAGTGTTTCCTAATCTACATGAATGTCGGAATAGTAGCAATCGAGACATGTGGTACCTCGATAACGGAGCTAGCAATCACATGACCGGGGACAGAAACTTGTTTGCAGAGTTGAACGAAAGCGTCACGGGACGGGTTTGGTTCGGTGATGGCTCCGCGGTTGAAATTAAAGGAAAAGGTACACTTTTGTTCCAATGCAAAAATGGTGATCAGTTAATGCTCTCTGATGTGTATTTTATCCCGGCGTTAACAAGCAATATTCTTAGCCTCGGTCAATTAACAGAAGTGGGTTATGATGTGTGGTTGCATAATGAATATCTAAGAGTGTATAAAAATCAAGGGACGCTTGTTTTAAAGGTTCAACGATCGTCAAATAGGTTATAAAAAATGGCATTGAAGGTTGCAAAACCGGCTTGCTTGGCGGCTTCTTTAGTTGATGACGCATGGACTTGGCATGCTCGCTTGGGACATGCAAACTTCTACACATTAGAAATGATGGGAAAGAAAAGGACGGTGACCGGAATTCCGTGTGTTGCACATCCAAAACAATTATGCAATGGGTGTGTTGTAGCAAAACAAACGAGGCAAAGCTTTCCAAATGAAGCTCAGTGGAGAGCATCCAGGCCGTTGGAGCTCGTTCATGCCGATCTTTGCGGTCCGATAACGCCTCAATCAACAGGAGGTAATAGATACTTTTTATTAATTATTGATGATTGTTGTAGATATATGTGGGTTTATTTACTCAGATCAAAAGATGAAGCATTAGAAAAGTTCAAGATATTCAAAGCTCAGGTTGAAATGGAAACCGCACATAAGGTGAAGATACTAAGGACAGATCGCGGGGGTGAGTTTAACTCTCAAGCATTTGTCAAGTATTGTCAGGGAGAAGGAATTCAAAGACAAACCACGGCACCGTATACTCCGCAACAAAACGGTGTCGTAGAGCGGAGAAACCGAACAGTAGTAGAAATGACACGGTCGATGTTGAAAAGCATGAACCTACCTGATTCATTATGGGCAGAAGCGGTTCGACATGCAGTCTATTTACTTAATAGACTTCCCACGAAGGCAGTAAAAGATATTACTCCCTACGAAGGCTGGAAGAAAAGAAAACCAAACTTGCAATATTTAAAAATATTTGGTTGTTTGGCATTTGTAAAAAAGGTTGGAGGCCATCTTACTAAGCTCGAAGATAGGAGTATACCTATGGTACATTTGGGTATGGAACCTGGGAGTAAAGCATATAGGTTGTATAATCCTAAAAGCAAAAGGATTGTGGTGGCACGTGATGTCTCATTTGATGAAGCAAAGTCATGGGTTTGGGATACTACAAATGAAATGATACAACCCATATTGATGGGTTACACTGAAGATAGAAGGGATACTGGAGTGAATCAAGAGGAGGGACCACATACACCTTTAACCCCACTGATGTAGTGATTTTGTATATACTTTATTTTAGGAAAAACAAAGCAACACAAAAAGCGGTAAGTGTTAAGCGTCGGTTTAGGAAAACCAAGCACTTATGACCCTTGATGGGAATCGTTCTCTCGAGGAGGCTAGTGCGTTGCGTAATGAATGATTGATTATGTTTTTGATTATTAATGAGAAGAAAAGAAAAGAAAATGACGAAGACGAAAAAATTAGAAAAATAAGGCAAAACACTATTAGAGAGTTACGACGTAAAACGCAAAAAACACAAAATTTAAAATTTAAACCTAAAAATTCCTAAAAATTACTAAAAACTCCCAAATAAAATTCTAAGGGTTTACAAAAAATTCAAACTTGCCAAAACCTTTTAATTAATTTAATAATGACTTTTTAATGCTAATTAAAGCCCTAAAAATCACTTTTAAATATTAAAAAGCCCTAAACAAGATTTAATAGTTTGTAAACCTCAAAAATGACTTAATTAAACTAAAAACTATTTTTTAAAAATTTTAAAACCAAATTAAACTATTTTTAAACTCCTAAAACTATTAAAATGTATTAAATCTTAAATTAAATCTAAAAATTAATTGAAAAGCCTAAAAATTATTCTACAAATGAGAAAAGTCTTAATTAATGCTATAGAATCTAGGAAAAATGAAAAAGAAATTAAAATAAAACTTTTTATTTTAATGAATAAAATAATAATAAACTAATCAAAAAAATTAAAAGTTCCTAAATAAATTCTAAAAAATTCTCAAAAATCCTAAATATTCTAACTAGAAAGAAAATGTAAACAAAAGCTTCTAAAACCTCTTAATGAATTTTATATTAATTTTTAAAGTTGCTAAAAAACCCTAAAATTAAATAAAATCAAAAATTAAAGTTTTTGAAAACTTTTTCACATGTAAACCTCAAAAATACCAATTATAACCTAAAAACTATTTTTCCCTAATTTAAATCTACTTTTATCTATTTTTTAATGACTTAATGAAAAACGGGTATTAAATAAATTCTAATAAATAATTTACTAAATGGAAAAATATGAAAAATAGCTAGAAAAGTCAACAATCCTATAACTGACTAGGGAAAAATAACAATAAGCTAAAACAAAAAGCCAATAAGCCAGGAATGGCTTATTTGCTCACGGCTTATATTGAAAAGTCAAAAGGAAAAAATGGTTAAGTAAATTTTGAAACCACACCCTAGCAGTCAAAGACCCTAGGGCGCAGTGGTGAGTGTTGTGTGTTGTGAGTGTATAGACCAGGGTTCGAGGTGTGCTAAACCCCTTTTTGCTCTTCTTTATTTTTTTTACTTTTATACTTTTGCAAATCAACCAGTAACCTTAGTAAGCTTCTAATCCAACTCCACTTCTTTTTTTTATGTAAAGATTTAACACAAATGATCCAAAAACGTGACAGTTCACTTTGAACACTTAGCAACTTTCAACTTTGTGTTTACTTTCCTTCACAGATTACAAAACCAAAGGGTTGGCTTGTGAGCTTATTTTGGTGAATGATTTGGAACAATGAGGGCACCCTTGAGCTTATTGAAGCTCAAGGAGTCAAGATAGCAAGAAATGAGCACACTAGCACACACAAGTAAGCAAACAAAACACAAACTGGCCTAAGCTAGTTCTCTGTGACAGATTGTATAGGTCTGGTGGGCTTAACAGCTTATAACTAGCTTACTAGTGAGTTTTATCCTACCAAATCAAGCATACAAACTCCACAAATCATACTCAAACAGATATAAACTCAGAATCACCCTGATTCTTGACCAATTTCAAGATCTCAAGCACAACAATTCAATAAAACTGGCAGGATAATGCATAAGCAGATTTATAGCACACTTTTCACTTTTTCACACACCAATTAACTTCCAACTTGTACCATTCTAACTTACAAACTAACTAGAACCTATTTAAACCTTCTTTACCAACTTTTAACACGTTTTATAACAACAACTTAAGATTTAGACCCTGCTAAAACTTAAAGCCAAACACCCTTTAAAAATATGAAATCCAACTAACACACCATATTACTTGCAATCTTATTCAAATTGGTTCAATGATAATCAAACATGCATATATTACCACAAGAACACAAATCAAGTAGCTTATAACAACTTTAAACACAGAATCAACAAAATCACACCAAACTTGCTTTTTTTTGAACTTTTTCAAGGTAAAATGAGTTTACCTTAGGTTCTTACATCCAAGAACCTAGAGGGTGGATAACCCTCCTCCAATCCAACTCGGGTTGGAGCAGTAACCTTCAACAAATCAGCAACCTTCTTCCTGTTTAAGAAAAAAAAAATCAAAGAAAAAGCAATATAACAATATATATTCTGTTTCCTCTTTTTTTCTTTCTTGAAAACTTTCCAATAACACTCTAAAACCTTTTAACACGTTTTTAAAACCTTTCTTAAGTCCAAAAACCTAAACTCTTTCCACTTTCACTTCAAAAGCTTGATTTTTAAACCTTAAAAAATAACTTTTATAAAAACCTGTTTAAAACTCAATTTTCTCAAACCTTCACAATTTTTATAAATGGAACTCAGATTATCTCAACACAAATATACCAACTTTTTTAAAAAAAAAACATTAAAAGGAATTATATTTGAAACAAAATACCAACTTTAATTTCATTAAAAAAAAGAATTACAATTTTGGAGAAAAATCTGGAACAAGAAAGGAGTGGACATGCCCACTTCCTTTTATACTGCTAATAGATCTATCTAGAACATGAATTAAAAAATACAAGTACTGGAAACCCTAATTTGGAAAATCACAAAAATGCCCTTTGTCTTTGTTGACGAATTTGGTCAAAAGGACCTCCATGTGATATGACAGCTTGCTAGAATGATCTTGGACGTCAATTTGAACTTGGAGGCAAAGGAATAGCTTTTGGTCGTTGATTTTGTCGGGGTTTTTGGGTTTAGGGAAAGGGATGTTGACAGGGGAGGGTTGGGGAAGGACCACAGGGACACTTGGCATGAAGCTATAAGGTGGGTTTGGGTGAGGAGACCTTTAATTACCGATCTGCACCTTTAGGGCTAATAACCCTTTGGTTTAAAGGTTAATTAAACTGGGGGTGTTCTAGGGTTCTAGGTTTAATTAGGTTGAGTTTAATCTCATTTGGGTTTAATTAATTTTGAAAAGATGTTAAGGGAGGGAAAGTGGATTAGTGGAGGGTTTGACCGAAGCTTGACCACAATTAAAATAAAACCGGGTTAGACTGGGATTGGGCTTTGGGGTTTAGTGGGCTAAGGGCTAAAGTTTGCATTACCAGTCCATAGTAAACGTAGTAACCTGTTATGTATTTGCAATTCCAGTCCTTTTTCCAACAGCCCGTTATCTCCTTTACACATCAAGTCCAAAATGATTTGCAAATCAAGTCCTTTAGTTCCCTTTTTGTTAACAAATGAACTTTTGATCATTTTTCAAGGGCAATTTTTGCACATTCTTCAATCTTCAAGGGGAATACTTGTACAATTAACATTTTGAAGGGTTAAAAGTGACAAGTTCTTCAAAGATGAGGGGCCATTCTTGCCAATTCTTCAAACTTGAGGGGTCTTTTTGCAAAATTCCAAATTTGAGCTTGGTTCATTGTGCGTCTTCGTTTCCCGTGTTCGTTTTTGAATGATTCTTGTTGTCTTTTGTCAATTCCTCAATATCCGTACCTAAAAATACACAAGAAACAAACACGAGCATATATTTGGCATGTTTTATGATATTTTATGCAATTTAAGGCCGTTTTGGACGATGAGACCATGTATAAATGCAGTCTCATCACTCCCCCATACTAAACCATTGCCGTGCCCTCACGCAATGCTAAGAATAAAGTATCAAAGCATCTCCAAAATTTAATTTTATGACTTTTATTGAAATGATAACTAGCTTCACTACACTATTGCTACTACTTGCGTTTTAGACATAATGTATGATTTTCATCGCAAAATGGGACTTTTAGGTTCATAGAATAAGAACACGTGAATGCTTCGTTAGAAATAATTTCATCGTCCTCGATTTTCACCCTAATTCCATGCCAAGCGTGCAACGAGATCATTGTCATTATAAGTTAGTAATGCTAACACTACTCATATGCCCTAATCACGTACTTATTCTCCCATTATTCCTAAGTTGTATCTCTTATATTTTATTATGTCTTAATGATCACGAGGATACATCATTGACTTATGCGATAATAGAGATTTAGGTCTAAAAATAGAGTCCTAACGGTGTAACTAAGACCATCAAATCAATAACCCCTCCTAATAGACAACGATGTTAAAAAATTAAGTTGACAAGAAGAATCGATAAACACGGTTTTATAACGGTTTTGAACATGAGACTTATTACCAAGACTTTTATACGCCCCCTAACGGAAGGACCTTATTATCTTTGGTTTACCTCCATCTTTTATTCAACTTCGCCATGAAGCTTTTATTATGACTTCGGTCTTGCCTTGCCTTTTATTATCCGCCTCATCGGTGGTTTTATTAGCCAAAGACGTATATCCTCACGCTAAAGCGAATTTTGGATCTTTAAAGCTTCGAAGATTAAGGCTTGATTCACTTTCAATTTTGCATAGATTTTAGGCCTTGTGGGGCTTCAAATTGTTTGCTTGATTTAGGTGAGCACTTGAAATCTTATTATTGGGTGAAGCTTTCGATTATTAGGGTGCCAATACTTCAAAACCGTGACGCTGGCGATACCTTAATGTCTTCCCAATTTAATTACACGGAAGCTACTAGAAAAGACTAGAAACCCAACAATCAAAACTAAACCGCTAAGTCAATATTTATTAAGCAAAAAATATTTACATGCGAAGGGAGAATAAGTAAACAACGAGAACACATGAGTTTTTGAAAGAATACGAGTACTCTACGTTTAGCATAGTAACTTATAATTAACTCTATCATTTCTCGTCCTCATTTAAGAGACTTAGCCTAATGTGTAGTTAAGGAACTAAAGCTAAGTGCTCAACACGCACGGTCGAGTCAAAAATTACTCTTATTCTCGCCATCGGAAAATCTACATTCGTGTCTTCAAACACTTATGAAACATGAGAAAATTTTAAAATTTTGGCCATTTTTAGCCTTATTTTGCAAGAAAACGATAACAAAACGATAAATTTTGGAAAGCGTGAAGGTTTGGCAAGGCAAGTATCTATTCACCCCCCCATACTAAAGTTAAACATTGTCCTCAATGTTTCGAGTCTAGGGGTGCAAACACCCCCATACTAGAGACGTAGTCGAATGCCTAATCTAGCATGGAAAGGGTGTAACCAATAAGTAATAGCCGTTTATGAAGTGTGCTAAAAACCTAAGGTTAGAACATAAAAGGATATCATATGTGGATATTGGGAAAGGCCTCCAAAGCAAACGATCGAGTGCTCCCATGAAACGAACACGAGAGGCTCCAATCGTGAAGATGATGATCTAAAAGACACAATCACAAACAACCACGAGACAACGAGTTGGAAGGGTACAAGTCCCCTTATTAGTGAACATAAAGCATAAAGATAAGCATGGGATCTCCCCCACGAGGCACCTCGTTTTGATTACCGAGTCATGAGCTCGACTCGATCCCCTCAAAATGTGAACATTTAGGGATTTCATGGTGTGGTCAATTTTTGGTGGGGCTTACATGATAAACAAGGCCCAAAAACAACCGGTATTAAGGACTAAGTCCTTTGATGATGCAAAATACCGGGATCAAAGATGGCGTTCTCGTTTTCTTTGGAAAAACAAATCAACGCCACTTTGTCGTGTGTCAACACAAACTCAAAGAGTTTCAAGAAAATAGATAAGAAGAAATAGAAGGGTGGGACAATGGGTAAGTCTCTAAAAACATGAGCTACTCGAGGTAGACTCGCACCAATCAAATGAAAAGATTTTCCATTTATTGCATCGGTGGAAGACCGAGATTTCCCTATATAAGCAATTCCAGGATCAAATATCTCGTCCTCGGTGGAGAAAGGGGAGGGAACATAAGGGGCTTCCCCCACACTTGGTCCACACAAAGCATCGTCAAAAGGGGTAGACGAGCTTGTAGTACTCAAGAAACGCGGTGATGACGGAGTTAGGATTGTAGAAAAATCTTTTAAATTAGATTCAAAATCTTTTCCTTTTTCATCTTTAAAACTCTCCTTGTGAAAACCCGATTTAATTATGTCAAAAATATTTGGTGTATCTAAAACAATGTTAGTCACACTAAAAATTCTCACATTTTGAAAGCGTTTTGGTTTTGGTGGTGGCAAGTTTTCAAATCTTTTGTTAACAAAGAAAACCTCCCCATCGGGATCAACGTATTCATCATCCGAAGAATCACTCGAGATTGGAATTATCGGCTTAACACTCTTAACCTCCATCGGCGGAGGGGACGGAACTTCATTTTTATCAACTCCTAAAACTCTATTGGAAATCCTTTGACACATGTTTTTGATAGGATTGACATTGTACAAAGATGTGATCGAATAAACATGAGAAAGAGTGGAGTTTTGGGTTGCATTAATGACGAGTTCTTCCTCATTGAAACGAAGAGTGATTTTTCTTGCATGCACATCGATAAGTGCTCTCGAGGTATCCAAAAAAGATCGACCTAAAATTAACGGAACTTTAGGATCGATGGGAATATCAACAACTATGAAGTCCACGGGATAATAGAATTTCCCAACTTTCACGAAGACGTCCTCGGCAACTCCACAAGCTAGAATCGTAGAATGATCGGCCATTTCGATTGACATTCTTGAAGGAGTGAGATTTGGAAGATTGAGCGATTTAAAAATCTCGAGAGGCATCAAATTAATACTAGCACCAAGATCGGCCAAGGCGTAGCATTCTTCCATGTCTTTGATAGCACATGGGATTAAAAACTTTCCAGGATCACCGACTTTTTGAGGTATGCGGCTTAGAAAAACCGATGAACAACTAGACGATTTTTGCAATTTCTCTTTGTTATTCAACATACTTTTGAAGTTCGCGGCAAATCGAGGCATCATGACTAAGGCGTCGGCAAAACTTATATTGAAATGCAAGTCACGAAACATTTTCATAAAGAGTTCAAATTGATAATTATTTCGTTCTTGTGCCTTTTCCTTGTTTCGTCTTGATGGGTAGGGTAAAGGTGGTGTGGGTTGGGGCAAATTAGGCATAGGCATCGGCCTTGGAATCTCGGGTTCCATTATGGGTATTGGTTCAACCGTAGGTGTGGTTTGAGCGGTACTTCGTGGGCTTGAGATGTGCTCCTTTTCAACCACAACCTCGGGTTCTTTCTCTTTTTCCTTCTCCATAGAAGTACTTGGACGAGAAATGGGTTCTTTGAAAGTTTTACCACTACGAGTGGTAATAACCTTCAATTCTCCTTTCGGGTTCACGATGGTATCACTAGGAAGACCACCCGAAGAAGAGGGCTTACACATGATAGCTTCAAACATTTTAGCCATACGGTCTTCAAACTTAGATTGCCTAGCATCCGCTTTCAACAACTCTTGCTTAATCTCATGTTGTCCTTGCTCCATTTTTTGTTGATTTTGTTGGAGTCGTGTGACATTTCCTTCCATTTTATTAGCATGAGTTTTAAGTTCATTAGCAAGTTCGGTTTTAAGCTCGTTTTTCAACTCGGATCTTAAGCTAACCATTTCACGTTGCATATTGTCAAACTTAGCATCATTAGCCTTAGCATAATTCAAAAATTCTCCTTGAAGATTTTTGGTGTGATCGTTTTGAAATCCTTGGGCATTAGTTTGAAAATCACGGTTTTGGTTTTGGTTTGAAATTTGCCCATTTCCACTTTGGTAATTACCTTTGTTATAGTTTCTTTGATTTCCTTGGTAATTTCCACCTTGATTGTTGTTGTTGCGATAATTATTAGCATTTTGATTTGGTTGAGCTTGATTTGAACGTGAACCTTGACCTATTTGGTTATAAGTTCCCGTGGCTACAAAAGCATTCGAAGTGTTACCATCCGCGGTAATGCACTCGGATAAATCATGAGCTCCCCCACACGACAAACAACTTTTAGAAACCGCTTTAACCGAAGCGGTGTTGGAAGCTTCTTGAGCCTTCCAATGGGACATAAGGTTTGCAAATCTATCGAAAAATCGGTTTTCTTCATTTGCTTCATCATGTAATGCATTGATACTTTGAGACGATGATGAGCCCCTTTTGGCAACACTCGGTGTGTGACGAGGGCTATAAACCTTAGACCTATTCTCGATTATGACCAAAGCTTCTTCAACCGTTTTAAACAAAAAATTACCACCCGCGGCGGCATTTAAATAATCTCTTTCATGATCGTTAAGTCCATTGTAAAACGTGTCGATTTGGTGCAAATCGGAAAAACCATGATGAGGACATTCGTGTAACATCTCCTTAAACCTATTCCAAGCCGTAGAAAAACTTTCATTTGGTTCTTGTGAAAATTTAGAAATTTCGTTTTTCAAATGCGTAGTCTTAGAGGGCGGAAAAAATTGGTTCACGAACTTCGAAACGAGATCGGTCCACGTCAATATAGAATTGGGTGGCTCTTTCTCCAACCAAATTTTAGCGGGCCCCGCTAAGGAATACGGAAATAACATCATCTTAATCGAGTCGTTCGAGACATCCTTGAATTTGCACGTGGCGGTAAGACGATTAAATTGGCGGATATGGTTGTGAGGATTGTCCTTCTCATCACCACGGAATTTGTTGTTTTGGATCATCGACAACAAACCCGTTTTCACCTCAAAATTCTCCGCAAGGATTGCGGGAATAACTATAGCTTCTCCATAACCCTCGGTGGGTGCTTGAAGTAACTCCATCATAGTTCGATTCGCCATGGTAGGTTCTTCTCGTACAATGGGTTCGTCAATAGGAGACTCCTCACTAGAAAGAGTGAGTGATTTGTTTCTTCGTTTACGAGCACGTCTAGCTTTAGAGCGAGTTTGCATAAACGTCACGTACAACGAGAAGGCGAGCAAAGAAGATTCTTTTTGGTTTTTTGTGTTTTTTCAATTTTTTTTTTTTTTTTGGTTTTTGATTATATTAACCTTTTGGAATTGGTGAATATATTAAGTAGACAATGAGTCCACAAATCTCCTCACTAATCAAATCTCTTGATTAAAAAGGCCTCAAGGAATGAAAACGATCACGTGGAGTGAACGCCTTCGATGACTTTAGAACGATGGTGGAACACCAAATCGTTCAAGAGGGTTTAATCAAATGAAAACCAAGAAAATATATATGATATGTAATAATACTTTGGGCGGCAAAACCCTCGATTCACTCTCAAAATCAAATACGCACAAGCAAGCGGAGGAAACGAGGCGGCGCGAAGCACTTAAGAGCCTTCTTCCTTTAGGTTGTGAAATACAACCGCCTTATACCCACCTTATAGTTTGTATTTTCAAAATCAAGCTTCACGAAAGTATTTATCTATTTTTGCCTTTTTCTTTTGGTTTGAGATTCGAATACAATGATCGAGTGATGAAATCCCGAATCAAGGTTGTGATTGCTCACGTATTTGGAGTACTTGTGTATTTATTGTTCTACGTATACAATATAGTAATAATATTCACACAAAAACCGAAAAACGATAATACGTATTAATAGAGTGCTATTAATACAATTATATTTATGGCTAATATAGAAAAACAACAATTTTTCAATCAAAACACAACACGCCTCCCCGGCAGCGGCGCCATTTATGATGTAGTGATTTTGTATATACTTTATTTTAGGAAAAACAAAGCAACACAAAAAGCGGTAAGTGTTAAGCGTCGGTTTAGGAAAACCAAGCACTTATGACCCTTGATGGGAATCGTTCTCTCGAGGAGGCTAGTGCGTTGCGTAATGAATGATTGATTATGTTTTTGATTATTAATGAGAAGAAAAGAAAAGAAAATGACGAAGACGAAAAAATTAGAAAAATAAGGCAAAACACTATTAGAGAGTTACGACGTAAAACGCAAAAAACACAAAATTTAAAATTTAAACCTAAAAATTCCTAAAAATTACTAAAAACTCCCAAATAAAATTCTAAGGGTTTACAAAAAATTCAAACTTGCCAAAACCTTTTAATTAATTTAATAATGACTTTTTAATGCTAATTAATGCCCTAAAAATCACTTTTAAATATTAAAAAGCCCTAAACAAGATTTAATAGTTTGTAAACCTCAAAAATGACTTAATTAAACTAAAAACTATTTTTTAAAAATTTTAAAACCAAATTAAACTATTTTTAAACTCCTAAAACTATTAAAATGTATTAAATCTTAAATTAAATCTAAAAATTAATTGAAAAGCCTAAAAATTATTCTACAAATGAGAAAAGTCTTAATTAATGCTATAGAATCTAGGAAAAATGAAAAAGAAATTAAAATAAAACTTTTTATTTTAATGAATAAAATAATAATAAACTAATCAAAAAAATTAAAAGTTCCTAAATAAATTCTAAAAAATTCTCAAAAATCCTAAATATTCTAACTAGAAAGAAAATGTAAACAAAAGCTTCTAAAACCTCTTAATGAATTTTATATTAATTTTTAAAGTTGCTAAAAAACCCTAAAATTAAATAAAATCAAAAATTAAAGTTTTTGAAAACTTTTTCACATGTAAACCTCAAAAATACCAATTATAACCTAAAAACTATTTTTCCCTAATTTAAATCTACTTTTATCTATTTTTTAATGACTTAATGAAAAACGGGTATTAAATAAATTCTAATAAATAATTTACTAAATGGAAAAATATGAAAAATAGCTAGAAAAGTCAACAATCCTATAACTGACTAGGGAAAAATAACAATAAGCTAAAACAAAAAGCCAATAAGCCAGGAATGGCTTATTTGCTCACGGCTTATATTGAAAAGTCAAAAGGAAAAAATGGTTAAGTAAATTTTGAAACCACACCCTAGCAGTCAAAGACCCTAGGGCGCAGTGGTGAGTGTTGTGTGTTGTGAGTGTATAGACCAGGGTTCGAGGTGTGCTAAACCCCTTTTTGCTCTTCTTTATTTTTTTTACTTTTATACTTTTGCAAATCAACCAGTAACCTTAGTAAGCTTCTAATCCAACTCCACTTCTTTTTTTTATGTAAAGATTTAACACAAATGATCCAAAAACGTGACAGTTCACTTTGAACACTTAGCAACTTTCAACTTTGTGTTTACTTTCCTTCACAGATTACAAAACCAAAGGGTTGGCTTGTGAGCTTATTTTGGTGAATGATTTGGAACAATGAGGGCACCCTTGAGCTTATTGAAGCTCAAGGAGTCAAGATAGCAAGAAATGAGCACACTAGCACACACAAGTAAGCAAACAAAACACAAACTGGCCTAAGCTAGTTCTCTGTGACAGATTGTATAGGTCTGGTGGGCTTAACAGCTTATAACTAGCTTACTAGTGAGTTTTATCCTACCAAATCAAGCATACAAACTCCACAAATCATACTCAAACAGATACAAACTCAGAATCACCCTGATTCTTGACCAATTTCAAGATCTCAAGCACAACAATTCAATAAAACTGGCAGGATAATGCATAAGCAGATTTATAGCACACTTTTCACTTTTTCACACACCAATTAACTTCCAACTTGTACCATTCTAACTTACAAACTAACTAGAACCTATTTAAACCTTCTTTACCAACTTTTAACACGTTTTATAACAACAACTTAAGATTTAGACCCTGCTAAAACTTAAAGCCAAACACCCTTTAAAAATATGAAATCCAACTAACACACCATATTACTTGCAATCTTATTCAAATTGGTTCAATGATAATCAAACATGCATATATTACCACAAGAACACAAATCAAGTAGCTTATAACAACTTTAAACACAGAATCAACAAAATCACACCAAACTTGCTTTTTTTGAACTTTTTCAAGGTAAAATGAGTTTACCTTAGGTTCTTACATCCAAGAACCTAGAGGGTGGATAACCCTCCTCCAATCCAACTCGGGTTGGAGCAGTAACCTTCAACAAATCAGCAACCTTCTTCCTGTTTAAGAAAAAAAAAATCAAAGAAAAAGCAATATAACAATATATATTCTGTTTCCTCTTTTTTTCTTTCTTGAAAACTTTCCAATAACACTCTAAAACCTTTTAACACGTTTTTAAAACCTTTCTTAAGTCCAAAAACCTAAACTCTTTCCACTTTCACTTCAAAAGCTTGATTTTTAAACCTTAAAAAATAACTTTTATAAAAACCTGTTTAAAACTCAATTTTCTCAAACCTTCACAATTTTTATAAATGGAACTCAGATTATCTCAACACAAATATACCAACTTTTTTTTAAAAAAACATTAAAAGGAATTATATTTGAAACAAAATACCAACTTTAATTTCATTAAAAAAAAGAATTACAATTTTGGAGAAAAATCTGGAACAAGAAAGGAGTGGACATGCCCACTTCCTTTTATACTGCTAATAGATCTATCTAGAACATGAATTAAAAAATACAAGTACTGGAAACCCTAATTTGGAAAATCACAAAAATGCCCTTTGTCTTTGTTGACGAATTTGGTCAAAAGGACCTCCATGTGATATGACAGCTTGCTAGAATGATCTTGGACGTCAATTTGAACTTGGAGGCAAAGGAATAGCTTTTGGTCGTTGATTTTGTCGGGGTTTTTGGGTTTAGGGAAAGGGATGTTGACAGGGGAGGGTTGGGGAAGGACCACAGGGACACTTGGCATGAAGCTATAAGGTGGGTTTGGGTGAGGAGACCTTTAATTACCGATCTGCACCTTTAGGGCTAATAACCCTTTGGTTTAAAGGTTAATTAAACTGGGGGTGTTCTAGGGTTCTAGGTTTAATTAGGTTGAGTTTAATCTCATTTGGGTTTAATTAATTTTGAAAAGATGTTAAGGGAGGGAAAGTGGATTAGTGGAGGGTTTGACCGAAGCTTGACCACAATTAAAATAAAACCGGGTTAGACTGGGATTGGGCTTTGGGGTTTAGTGGGCTAAGGGCTAAAGTTTGCATTACCAGTCCATAGTAAACGTAGTAACCTGTTATGTATTTGCAATTCCAGTCCTTTTTCCAACAGCCCGTTATCTCCTTTACACATCAAGTCCAAAATGATTTGCAAATCAAGTCCTTTAGTTCCCTTTTTGTTAACAAATGAACTTTTGATCATTTTTCAAGGGAAATTTTTGCACATTCTTCAATCTTCAAGGGGAATACTTGTACAATTAACATTATGAAGGGTTAAAAGTGACAAGTTCTTCAAAGATGAGGGGCCATTCTTGCCAATTCTTCAAACTTGAGGGGTCTTTTTGCAAAATTCCAAATTTGAGCTTGGTTCATTGTGCGTCTTCGTTTCCCGTGTTCGTTTTTGAATGATTCTTGTTGTCTTTTGTCAATTCCTCAATATCCGTACCTAAAAATACACAAGAAACAAACACGAGCATATATTTGGCATGTTTTATGATATTTTATGCAATTTAAGGCCGTTTTGGACGATGAGACCATGTATAAATGCAGTCTCATCACCCACATACACCTTTAACCCCTCATTATAATAATGTGTCTTCTACTCTCTAAAATTCCACAGGTATAGGTGGTGGTTCAGGCATGGCGGAGCAAAGTCCTTCAAGTCCCTTGGGCAGTGTGCCGCTCAACGACACGGTACCTTTTGATTCATTTGATCACACTCCTGTGAGGGGAACTCGCCCTATGGAAGATATATACCAACGAGCACCCATGACGACAGAAGAGGAGGTACAAGATCACTATCAACAAGCAGGTTTGATGTTGTTAAATGAAGAACCAACATCTTTTCACGAGGCAACAAAGGAGGCTCAGTGGATGGAAGCCATGCGTGCAGAGATAGATTCAATCGAGAAGAACCGGACGTGGACTTTAACCCGCTTACCTCCTAATCAAAAGGTTATAGCGTTGAAGTGGGTTTATAAGTTGAAAAGGGATGCATCAGGTATGGTCACGAAACACAAGGCACGTCTAGTGGCCAAAGGTTGTGTACAACAGAAGGGTGTGGAATTTGAAGATGCATTTGCTCCGGTGGCACGAATGGAATCAATACGGCTGATATTAGCTTTGGCGGCAAAAGAAAACTGGATTGTACATCACTTAGATGTCAAGTCGGCTTTCTTAAATGGGGAGCTTAAGGAGGAGGTTTATGTAGCTCAACCCACTGGCTTCGAAGTGAAAGGAAAAGACCAGATGGTTTATAAGTTGCACAAAGCTCTCTACGGGTTGCGACAAGCACCTCGTTCATGGAATGCAAAACTCGACAAAGTGTTAAAGGACCTTGGGTTCAGAAGGTGCGCACAAGAACAAGCTGTGTACAAGCTGCAAAGTAAGAGTACAAACTTGATCATTGGTGTGTACGTTGACGATATAATTGTGACGGGGTCGAGTGAGAAACACATTCAAGAATTCAAGGATAAGATGAACTCAATTTTTGATATGAGTGACCTGGGGAAACTGAATTACTATCTTGGGATAGAGGTTAAACAAGAAGAAGATAGCATAGTTATAAAACAAGAAAATTATGCTAAAAAGATTTTGAAAGAAGCAGGTATGTCAAAGTGTAACCCAACAAAGTGGCCTATGGATCCTAAATTGCAGCTGACTAAAGATGAAGGTGGTAAGGAAGTTGATCCAACCAAGTACAGAAGTATAATTGGAAGCCTTCGATATTTGCTTAATACTCGTCCCGATCTCAGTTACTCGGTTGGGGTAGTGAGTAAATACATGCAGTCGCCTAAAGAGAGCCAATATGCAGCTGTGAAGAAGATTTTACGATATCTCAAGGGTACAACCGGGTATGGTTTGAAGTATCCAAAGGGTGTAAATGGGAAAATCTGCGGGTATAGTGACAGTAGTCATGCTTCAGATATTGAGGACCGAAGAAGCACTACTGGTATGGTGTTTTACTATTCACAAAATCCGATCACATGGGCATCTCAAAAACAGCAAACAGTTGCTCTAAGTTCATGTGAGGCTGAATTTATGGCTGCAACAGCGGTGGCATGTCAAGCGTTGTAGCTAAGAAACATGGTTAGTTTCTTAACAGGAGAAGAACCTCAAAAGGTGCAGCTTCTAGTTGACAATCAATCGGCTATAGCACTGATGAAAAATCCCGTGTTTCACGGGCGAAGCAAGCACATCGATACTAAATACCATTTCATACGGGAGTGTGTGGAGAGGGATCAAATTTGTGTTGAACATGTTAGTGGCGATTTGCAAAAGGCGGATATCTTAACCAAGGCGCTACCTCGGGTTAAGTTCACTGAGATGAGAAGGTTGATCGGAACCAAAGCTGTCAACATCAAAGGGGAGAATGTGGATTAATGTTGACCGAGTATTTAGTAAAACGTGGTTGGGAAGTGGTCATGAAAATGCTTTCCTTAATACTTGGTTATTGGACCGAGTTTACAGTAGTCAGTTATTTCTTTTGAGAATAAATAGTGTAGTAGTTCAGAAAGTAGGATCTGTAACTTTCCATTTCATGTAATTCATTTCCTTTTGCTATTCAATATAAAGCTTTGGTTGTGAAGCATTACGAAGTGTTTCTTCCTGCTATTTTCATTACGATTTCATCATTTAAACCTTCTGTTATCCAACAACATATGCATGATCTTCACCATAATTACAAAGCACACACAATCTTCCTCCCATGACCCATACTCAGGTTGCAAAACTTCACCATAAGTCTCCGTGGCTAAATCAAGAGAAACTATCCTCCACCGATTCGACACTTCCCAATCTGGAATACTAGCCACCCAATGAAGAGCTCCATTTGAAAACTTACTTGTATCTCTCCACGGATAAAAATAAGGAAAATCATCTAATTTCTTCCAACTTCCACTTTTTAATGAGCATATCTTCACTTCGTTACTAGAAGATATTCCAACAACTTTGTAATCATCGGTCGACTCATCATAACCAAAACCACAAAACATATTAAAAGGATCTTTAACACCACAATATAACCTAGTCCATGCCCTAACGCTAGGGTAATAAATAAAGGGAGTTTCTTCCTGAACAATGCATTACAAGAACCAACTATTGAAATATGAGGCTTACGAGTGCGTGAAAAAATGGATTATCAAGCTCTAATGCATTAATAGGTTTATCAGACAACACATTATTATAAAGAGGACAACTATTGAGATTTTTATACATATTAGTGGTAATAATTAGTCGCTGGTGCGCGAAGTTAATATTGCTACTTGATACACCAAAATGTGCTTTAATGAAACGTGGTTCGGATATTAAAGAGTAGCATAACTTGCAAACAGACTTGCAACGCAACAACGATGCAACCGGAAGCTTTAACAGAATTTCAATAATGATATCTGTGAGCAGAGTAGGAATCAAGAGACTGATTCCCTTTGATTGTTGTTGAGTCTGTTGATCCATTCTTGCTCGTGAGTTACTGAGTTAGGGTTTCGTAATTTACTGCCTTCGTGGAAAGTTGCGAACTACTCCGTGTATATTATTTTAGGGTTGAGCATCGGTTCAGGATCAGACCGAGGACCGAAATGGTCCGAAACCCCGGACCGAAATAGTCCGGTCCAGTCCGGTCCGGGTCGGTCCTCGGTCCGGTCCTATTAGGCAAAATTGATAAGAGTTTTAGTAAGACCGAACCGGACCGGACCGAAACTGTACGGTCCGGTCCGGTTCGGTCCGGTCCGATCTGGTTTTCCGGTCCAGGCCGATTTTGGGTCTGTCATGCTCAGCCCTATAATGTCATTATGCATCTACACCCTTTTATAGGGATGAGCATTTCGACCCGAATCCCGAAATCGAACCGGAACCGTCCCGGGACCGTACCGATTCCCGGTACCCGAATCCTGTTCAGGACGGTACCGGGACTACAAAATAAGATGAAAAAAATTCGGGACCACTAATTCGGGACGGGACCGGTATCAAATCGGGAAATTCCTGAAAAAACCGGGAAAAACCCGATTTCCCGGTACCAGTACTGATACCTGTATCCCGTTCGGTACGGTACCGATACCACTAATTTATGCTCAGGAAATATTTAATACCACTAATTCGAGAAGGGTTCGAGACGAAACCGATATCGTGCTAATCCCTCCCTTTTATGTTTCATTCATTGTTGAATTGTGTCTATTATTTCTTACAAGTGATTTTATAGCTAGTTTTGGCGAGTATCTCAAGGCAACAAAGTTATGGGACTATTAGTAAAACATACGGATCCTTGATTCCTTTCCTCAAGTTAATGGACCCGCGCAATGAGTATCCGGTGATAATTTTTAAGATGACAAATGTTATTACTTTTTGTCCGTTGAATTTGTATTCAAAGATTAAAATTATAATAAAATTAAATCAAAATAAAATAAATTCTTAAAAAATTAGAAAAACTAAAAATTAATTAAAATATATAAAAAAATATTAAATCAAATAACATAAAATTTTAGAAAATTCTATGATGATACTAGCTTATTAAAAAAATTAGTAGACAAAAAGATATTTAATTTTAAAGGTAAAAATGACTTTTTAATAGATTGTTATAAAAGAAGATAAATGATCAATTACAATGTAAATATTTTTATAAAAATAAATTATAAGTGTTTTAATTCTCAGACATTTTAAAATAAAAATATTCTAAATATTTTATAATATAATAAGATATAAAATCGTGCATAACTAGGATAACCCTTTGTATGAATGGTGGGATTGATTCTTTTGTATTCAAAAGATACAAAGTGTTTAATATAATCTTCTTTGATTAAAAAATTCACTTTCTACATCTTTTTCAAAAATAAAATGTTATTCATACGATAAATCGTCAAACGCTTAAAAAAAATTACGAGATGACTAGTATTAGTCTATTAGATTTTTTTTACTAACTATTAGGTTTACATTGAACTTTTCTTTAACGAGTGTTGCTATATCCTCCTACTATATCACCCTACATATTCTACTACACACATAATAATATTTTATATTTTATCTCCATTTATTATCTCTCCGTATCTATCACGTGTCGGAATCCTGTGAATAGATATATAAGTAAGAAGAAATTATATATAGATAAATCATTTCTCTTTCTTTATAAATGCATTCAAGATCTATACTTCTATACTTCTATACTACATTATAAAAGTCTAATCTCAAAAATGAAAAAAAGTTGAATTTTCAACAATTAAACAAGGTTGCGCTCCGTTTTTAATTGAAACTATTATAGGAAATGTTGAACAAAGAAACGCAAAATGTTTTAAACCTTATCAAGCTTCCTCTATACACTTCAATACCATCTTCTTGTATACAATTTAAATAACCACCGGTTCATCGCCAGTTCATATCACAAATGCAAAATCCAAGGTTAGTACAATTATCTTTTTTTTATCACAATCGATCTAATTCCGTTTTTGATTAATAATTAATCAGAGAACCAATGTTTTTATTTTGATATTAGGATTCGTTTTAGATACAATCAAGAATACATTTTGATTGATACATGTGTGTGCTGATTATCCGTGTGTTGATGATATGTATGCTATCAATATGGAGAAGGTAGGAATGAGATTTCTATGGCTGTAACTAAGGTCAGTCAAGATGAACCTTTATTTTTTAGAATCTTATTTAAACTGTCAAACTTGAGATCTAATAGTGAAGATCTATGTGAAAGTGTTTCTTTATACTAGAACTATAATACGATAGTATGCTAATGATTTGTGTTTCATTTGATTAAATCTCCTATTTGACAGACTAGGGGTGCGGTGATCTATGCGGAGTTTCTGGGAAGCTTCACTTGTATGCTTATCACATGGCAGAGCCTCATCCGATCCTCAAGGTAGTAGCATTATGAGTTTATGTGTAGAATATGAAATCAAACTTCCTTTATTCTTTCTTATTCTTGTTGATTGTTATGTTCACACCTTATGCATATGTCGGCTTTCTTTATATATGCTCATGTAGCCACCTATGCTATAGTTATAGCTTTACAGGTTTAACAGTGGTAATAATTTTAATCTAACATGTTTGAATTTTTTTTAAACGTGCATCCAAACACTATCTTTTTAATAGATTTAAAAATCAAATCGACAATTGAATTTCGTCCTCACATGACAGTTGCATAATATCTCTAGAAACTGAGAACAAAGAAACAGTTGCATAGTCTTAAAAGCCACCGGTAAGTCGACTACGCGTATTAAAACTTCATAGAGAAAGATTAAGAATGGTTCGTATAGATAAAATTGGATCGGTTTATTTCACCTTATTTAGAGTTATATTTAGGTGCATTGATCTATCAAGAAAGTTGTTTTGCATTGTTGTCACAAATAGGCCGTTTAAACACGTTATTCGGTGTCAAAAAGGGGGTTTTAGGGCTTGATTTTGTTTTCATAAACGAGGATTTACGTGTGCTATCTACTGTCACAAATGGTTTGTTGATAGGTGTGTAAACACCCATCCTTTTTACCACTTAATTACAATAATAACCGGACCAAAACGTGTATTTTATGTCAATTATGTCGGAATTATGCGTGGTTTGTGTTTTTGTTGTGATTTAGGACGAAATTATGAAAAGTGGAGAAAACACGGGCATTCACGGGCTTTTATCAAAGAAAAAGACGAAAGACGAAGTCAAGAAGTCGAGAGTGCAAAAAGAACGGAAGTCCAAGACCAATTCTGAAGATTTATCGAAGAAAAAGTCAAAAGACGGAAGTTTACTAAAAGCCGAAGAACTCAAGTCTTATTTATTGAAGAATTAAAAGACGAGTCCAAAGAAATCCCGAGCCAAAAGTCATAAAAGTCCAAGATTTAAGAAGATTAAAAGGCTCAAGGACTAATGGTGCAATTAACAAGAGATTAAGAATAGAAGGACTAAGCATGCAATTAAGGAAAAAGGAAATAGGGGAGGAAGCTTCCTAAGCATTCCTTAACCTCCCCTATATATAGATTAGGATGTCATTAGTTAGTTTTTTGTTGGATGGATTGACAAACCATTTATTCCATTTTAAATTTATGCACATTTAATTTCATGTCCATTTACATTAATTGTCTTGCACCTTAATTACCATTTAATTTCAAGTAAGTGTTCCTTTAATTCTTGTTAATCTTTATCTTTATTGTTTGATCTCATTCTACCTTTCTTTAATCTTTAATCTTTGTCTTTATTGTTCATGTTCATGTTTATGTTCTTGAGTTTTTGTTGAATTTATTAAGTGGGTTTTGATTATCTTGATCATTATTGTTAGTTTTGTTGTTTTGGATTGTTTGTTTATGATTAATAGATGTTATTTGATTAGTCTGATTTAATCTTGTGGTTGATTTTGTTAGAATTGTTTAGATTCGTGTGTTTTGGTTCTTCCTTGTTCTTCGCTGCAAGTTTCTGTTCCCAGGAACATATTCCGAATCAACCCCAACATTCTGAGTGAAGGATTGTGAAGAAAATATTCCGTATCGGATCAAAGTGCTCTATTCGGAATCTTCAACATTCCGGATCAAGGTTTTAGCCAAGGTGGTTCATCCGGAATAACCAATATTCCGGATAAGGGAATTATTCCGGATAGGTAGAACATTCCGGATAGGCAGAACATTACGGATAGGCCAAACATTCCGGATCAGCAAGAATATTCCGGATCAAGGAGATATTCCGGATAAAGAGCTTCTATTCGGAATAAGTGACATATTCCGAGTAAGGAGTTCTATTCGGAATATTATTTCGGATCAAGGATTATTCCGGATCAACAGCAACATTCCGGATCAAGACCATTATTCCGAATAGAGGTGTTTATTCCGGATAGGTGACATATTCCGAGTAAGCCATTTATTCCAGATCAAAGTTTTGGGGAAATATTCCGAGTGAAGAAAAACATTCCGAACGAAGGTAACATTCCGGATGAGTGTTTATTCCGCATGAGGGTATTATTCTGGATGAGCTAATTTTCAGGTTCTTTAATTTCAGTTTTTAATTTTCTGCTTTTTAATTTCGAGCTTTATTTTTCCCGCCTTTTTCCTTAGTCGCACTTTACGTTTATTTGCCTTAGATTTATTTTAGCCTTGCCTTAGTTTAAGTTTTAGTTTTAGTTGCGTTTTAAGTTTGTCTTAGTTAGTTTTAAGTTTGCGTTATTTACATTTAGTGCCCTTTAATTTTAGTCACGCTTTTAAATACTTGCACCATTTATTTTAATTAGACTTAGATTTACTTTACCTGCCCTTTACTTTAAAGTCTTTGCACATTTTATTTATAAACAACCAAAAATATTTGTTTCACCAAAAACAATAGAGTCGTACTTAGAATCAGAAATCAATTCGTTAAGATACCGAGAACACGAACTTTAATTTTTATACGGGGTGTCAAAAGCCCAGTTATCAAATGGCGCCGCTGCCGGGGATCGAACCCGGGTCACCCGCGTGACAGGCGGGAATACTTAAAAATTCAAAAATCCATAAAAATTAAAAATTGTTAAAAAATCCATAAAAAATAAAAATTTCAAAAATCCAAAAAGATTTTATTTTTATTGTGTATATATATTGTCTTTGTGTTTGGTATTGTTTTCTTTTGCCTTTGTAGGTGTATGCGTACTAGATCTTCTAATTATCAAGTTCCAGAGACTCGAGAAGATTTAAGTATGTCAGGTGTTAACAACAACAATAATCCACCACACCTCAACAATAACAACAATGTTCTTCCACAGCCCGATCTTTGGACAATGGAGGAGCTTTGTCAACCTACCATGTTTGGACGAGGAGGACCGATTGCGCCGATGCAAATCAACGCTCCGGAGTTTTCGTTGAAGCACCACATGATTCAGCAAGTGCAAACAAATCCTTTTCGAGGAATGCCTGATGATGATGCCAACAAACACCTCGACAAGTTCATTACGATCTCCCAAAGCATGAAGTTGCCTGGTGCCACAATGGATGTTCTACGCCTTCAACTCTTTCCACATACTTTATCACATCACGCCGAGAAATGGTTTGATCGTCTCCCGAAGAATTCAATTCATACTTGGGATGACATGACTCAACGCTTTTTGTCGCGCTACTTTCCACCATCTATGGTCACGAGCCTTCGCAATCAAATCAGCGGTTTCATGCAAGAACCCGATGAATCTCTTTTTGATGCTTGGGAAAGATATAATGTTTTGATTGATCGTTGTCCAAACCACAACATGCTTCCAGTCACATTGATTGATACTTTCTACAACGGTTTGACTTTTCGAGATCGTGATACGATTAATGCAGCCGCCGGTGGCACATTTATGAAAAGGAGACCGGAGGAGTGTAGAGAGCTTATTGAGAACATGACTACTCACCACAAAAACTGGGATTCCTCCGCTTCTTCAAGGAACAACCCGGGAGTCAATGTTTCTTCCACCTCAGCAAGCCCTGATATGACCGAATTCACACGCATGATGACTGAAATGAACAAAAGTATCTTGCTTCTCGCTTCAAACCAACAACAACAAGTTAAAGCGGTTGCTAATCCTTGTGAAACATGCGGCGGTCCTCACTCATACACCGATTGTCCTTCTATACAAGGAAATCCGGAAAATGTGTATGCAGTTTATGGTAATTATTCACCGGAAAATTACCAAGCTCGACCTCAAGGGGATAGAAATTTGCTGAGTTACCGATCTAACAACTACCTTTCACCCGGTTTTTCTCCTCAAAACCAAAACCCCGCCAACAACTACAATAGAAGCAACCAAATCCCACCAAGAGCTTCTAATCCTTATAACCCACCCGCTCAACAAACCCTACCCATTAACCCGGATGTTGAAGCCATAATGAGAACCCAAGGTGAGCAAATCAAGAATCTACAGAGCCAAATTATAAATCTTAAAGGAGATATTACCAAGCAAGGAAATGAGATAAGATCCGAGCTTCGAGATAATATCCAATCTTCCTTCAGCAATCAAACGAATGATTTGAAGAATATGCTTGCTAGTTTCTTGCCCGCCGCTCAACCTTCTTCTTCGAGTTCTCTACCTTCAAACACTGTCACCAATCCGTGAGCGAATGTGAGTGCTATTACTACTCGTAGTGGAGTTACCATAGTAGGACCACCAATCCCACCCCCATCATCTACACCTCCTCCACCACCATTTATCCCTACTCCTCCTACACCTAGTATTAGTACACCATTACAGTCTCCGCCTCGTCATGACGATGTTTCCAAGAAGAACCCTTCAACATCTCAACCTTTACCTACACCTACACCTTCACCACCCAAACCTAATATCCCTTATCCTTCTCGCTTAGGCAAGACCAACGAGCTAACCAAGAATGACTGTCAAGTGTCGAGCTATGTGAAGATGCTCTCTCAAATGAACATCAACATTAGCCTTGTTGAAGCACTTGTCCACATGCCGAAATTTGTCAAAGCATTCAAGGAATTGCTTAGCAAGAAGGAGAAGTTGATTGAGCTCGCCAACACATGTTTAAATGAAAACTGCTCTGCAGTTATTCTTAAAGAACTTCCGGAAAAACTTGGAGATCCCGGTCGTTTTGTGTTGCCTTGCCTCTTTAATAAAACTAAAGAATTTACTGCCCTTGCTGATCTCGGGGCCAGTATTAATCTTATGCCTTTGAGTGTTTGGAAAACACTATCATTGCCCGACCTTACTCCAAAAAAGATGACTCTTGAACTTGCAAATCGCCCTCTCGCTTACCCCGTTGGTATAGCCGAAGACGTGTTCATAAAAGTTGGCACACTTACTTTCCCGGTCGACTTTGTCGTTGTTGATTATGAAATGGACCCTCGTATTCCTTTAATACTTGGTCGGCCATTCTTGAGAACCGGACGAGCTTTAGTTGATGTTGTCGAAAGTGAGTTAATCTTAAGAGTCGGGAATGATGCACAAGTTTTCAAAATGAGGAAGCTTACAAGCAAATTCTTTGGAAGAGAATCCGTGAATGTGATTAATGTGCTCGATGATTTTGTCATCTACAACAATCCTCTATTCGAGTCTTGTATTGATAATCCACTTTGTCAAGATGATGTGGATGATTCTCTCTCCAATGTGGAACCTTCTCCCATTTATGATTCTCCACCGATCTTTGATGCTTATGATGATGATTCTGGCTCAGATTCGGATGATTATGATGCCTTTGCTTCCGAGTATCCCCACCTGCCCATTTATGATGATTTTGATGACGCCGATACTCTTTCGAGTGATTCTTCACATGATGAAGATCCTCCGCCATCACTCGATCCTACTTTGGACGATTACTCATTTGAGGAAGACTTCTCTACGTTTCTCAACACTTACTTCCCTCATGAGAGTGATGCTCCTTCTTTATGATTTTGAAGATTATCGTCTTGATCCTACTTTGGATTTAAAGAAAATTCTTTCAAAGGAGAAGCAACCGGTCGACACCACCATCCGCAGCACGTATGATTTAACACCTCTTTGTCCACCTTCTGAGGACGAGGTTGTGCATCTTATTCGCGGATCATCTTCACATTCTGCTGATCCTGAGTGCTATTTTCCCCTAAAGGAAAAGGTGTTCGACCCCGGTATCGATATTCTGCAGCCATCTCAGTATCCACCTGATGAAATAAAAGGAAATATCTTTGGAACTTATGGAAATCTGCTTGCACCACTTCATCCTTGTTTCCACCGTGCTCCATCTTTGCTTAGGGGAACCTTGCCTATTCTTCTTTGGCTTGCCTTGTTCGCCTTAAGCTTGTGCTATTTGATGGACGAAAACTATGTCTTTGATCCTGGTGGATATGTTTCATGCTTCTTCCTATGATGATCAAGGTCGAGTCAGGCTCACGACTCGGTAATCAAAAATCAAGCGCTTCTTGGGAGGCAACCCATGTATCTATCTTTTAGCTTTCTTTATCCTAAGTGTAGGGGAGACCCGTTGGTTTGCTATTTCCTCTCCTCTCTTCTACTAATCAGGGATTCACGCGCTCAATGATCCACTCTTGATGATTCTTGACAACCCGTGATTCCGTGTTCCCTTCTTCCTGGTTCTATCCTAAACTCTTTTCGATTCACTATTTTACATTTTCTCAATATTAAAATAGGAATCTCTTTAGTTGTCCTTTCCTTAGCGAGATTTAAACAACGTGCACAATGTCCTAAGTGTAGGGGAGTTTACTCCCACATGCTTAAACATTGAGGACAATGTTTATATTAAGTGTAGGGGGGCTTCTATCGAAGTTAAGTGGCCTTGTCCTTGTATTTGTCATCATTTTAACCGGAAAATCAATTTTTCGACATTATTCAAAATTTTTGATCTATTTTGGCCCATTAGTTTTTCCCTTTTGTATAATTATTTTCTTTCCTTGCTAGAATAAATCTTTAATAAAGTGGTTTTAATTTTCAAACGTTGTGAATCTTTTGACTCAACCCGAGTTTACTTATCTAAGTTTACTCTAGCTAGTATCCTTAACGTGTTTAAGTCAAGTTTTGCTAGGCTTTTATATAGGGAGCTATAAAACGCGAAAGTCTTAACTCTCACGGATTAAGAACAAGAACTTTTCGCAAGTTCCCATAATTGATTCTAGAGAGTCGTTTATCAAGGGAACTTTAAAATGGGATTTCTAAACTTGAAAAAGTCTAAGAATTTGCAAGATCCTATAGGCGACTCGAAAACCCAAAACTTTGACTTAATAGGCTAAGTATCCACGAGTCTCATTCCTTGAGATTTTAAACTGTGGAGAACGAGAGATGATAGAGTCAATTATAAGTTTGGTATTCTTTCGTGAATTTATGTGAGTTAATTATAAGCCTATTCTCCCATCGCTTGCTAATAAATTTATCTGCAATAAATAAGGTTGTACGATTTAAAAAGTTACTTAGCTTCTAGCCCAAGATCGTTTAAAAGTTGCTCGGTATGGATTAGAGTTCATAGCCAAGGCATAACTTATTGAAGCAGGATGCGAAGATTGGCGAGTCCAAAAAGGTCCTAACAAGGCACGAGGGCTACAATTTTGTTGCTAAAGATCCCAAGTGATGTGAAGAATCATTTATCGAAAATCAAAATGAAGGATCGAGACACACGACGAAAAGCAAAAATTCCCCAAAAGTCATGGAGAAGTCTATCCGAAAAGACCCTAGCAAGGTATGAGGATAAATAAAGCCAAGTCTAAAAAGGAGGCGGATCGTTGTATATCAAAGTCCAAAATAATGATTGGCGAAAAATGAAGAAGTCGTGGTCCAAGTATAAATCTCTCAAAACTTCAAGTGAAGAAATTCCCATCATGAAGAGAAGACCATTATTTCATGAACGTCTCTCAAGGTTTGAAGTATGAATTCGCTGCCAAATATCGGTCCGAGAAAGGTCTCAAATCGCGAAGCGAGTTATGCCAAGATATGAACTTTATGAGGTCACGAGAAGCAGTTTTAAAAGATTTTGTCCTTTAGCTAACTATTGATTAAATCGTTCACTTTATTTTCGGCCTAAATAAACTATCGAAATAAGTCAAACAATGCATCCTCATGATCATTCAAGACAAAAATAAAATATAAGAGATACACCTAGGAATAAGGGAGTCTAAGTGAGTAATTGGCCCACATGAGTTCGAGTTAGTTTGCTAACTTATAATAACAATGATCTCGTTTTTAATCTTGGTTTGGAGAAAGTGAAAACTTGAGGATGATGATTATTCATGAAATTTCCAAAACCCAAGGTATGCTTTTGATTTCTTTACTTTAATGTTTATAATTTTCTATCTCTTTAATAAAGGCCAAGGTGGATTGATTAAGATGAAAAATGTAAACGTGCTTTGTAACTAATGCATTGCATGAGGACATTGCAATGATCAAGTGTAGGGGATTTGATAGGTGTGTAAACACCCATCCTTTTTACCACTTAATTACAATTATAACCAGACCAAAACGTGTATTTTATGTCAATTATGTCGGAATTATGTGTGGTTTGTGTTTTTGTTGTGATTTAGGACGAAATTATGAAAAGTGGAGAAAACACGGGCATTCACGGGCTTTTATCGAAGAAAAAGACGAAATACGAAGTCAAGAAGTCGAGAGTGCAAAAAGAACGGAAGTCCAAGACCAATTCTGAAGATTTATCGAAGAAAAAGTCAAATTATGGAAGTTTACTAAAAGCCGAAGAACTCAAGTCTTATTTATTGAAGAATTAAAAGACGAGTCCAAAGAAATCCCGAGCCAAAATTCATAAAAGTCCAAGATTTAAGAAGATTAAAAGGCTCAAAGACTAATGGTGCAATTAACAAAAGATTAAGAAGAGAAGTACTAAGCATGCAATTAAGGAGAAAGGAAAGAGGGGAGGAAGCTTCCTAAGCATTCATTAACCTCCCCTATATATAGATTAGGATGTCATTAGTTAGTTTTTTGTTGGGTGGATTGACAAACCATTTCTTCCATTTTAAATTTATGCACATTTAATTTCATGTCCATTTACATTAATTGTCTTGCACCTTAATTACCATTTAATTTCAAGTAAGTGTTCTTTTAATTCTTGTTAATCTTTATCTTTATTGTTTGATCTCATTCTACCTTTCTTTAATCTTTAATCTTTGTCTTTATTGTTCATGTTCATGTTTATGTTCTTGAGTTTTTGTTGAATTTATTAAGTGGGTTTTGATTATCTTGATCATTATTGTTAGTTTTGTTGTTTTGGATTGTTTGTTTATGATTAATAGATGTTATTTGATTAGTTTGATTTAATCTTGTGGTTGATTTTGTTAGAATTGTTTAGATTCGTGTGTTTTGGTTCTTCCTTGTTCTTCGCTGCAAGTTTCTGTTCCCAGGTACATATTCCGAATCAACCCCAACATTCCGAGTGAAGGATTGTGAAGAAAATATTCCGTATCAAAGTCGTCCATCCGGAATAATTAATTATTCCGGATCAAAGTGCTCTGTTCGGAATCTTCAACATTCCGGATCAAGGTTTTAGCCAAGGTGGTTCATCCGGAATAACCAATATTCCGGATAAGGGAATTATTCCGGATAGGCAGAACATTCCGGATAGGCTGAACATTCCGGATAGGCCAAACATTCCGGATCAGCAAGAATATTCCGGATCAAGGAGATGTTCCGGATAAAGAGCTTCTATTCGGAATAAGTGACATATTCCGAGTAAGGACTTCTATTCGGAATATTATTCCGGATCAAGGATTATTCCGGATCAACAACTACATTCCGGATCAAGACCATTATTCTGAATAGAGGTGTTTATTCCGGATAGCTGACATATTCCGAGTAAGCTATTTATTCCGGATCAAAGTTTTGGGGAAATATTCCGAGTGAAGAAAAACATTCCGAACGAAGGTGACATTCCCGATGAGTGTTTATTCCGCATGAGGGTATTATTCCGGATGAGCTAATTTTCAGGTTCTTTAATTTCAGTTTTTAATTTTCTGCTTTTTAATTTCGAGCTTTATTTTTCCCGCCTTTTTCCTTAGTCGCACTTTATGTTTATTTGCCTTATATTTATTTTAGCCTTGTCTTAGTTTTTGTTTTAGTTTTAGTTGCGTTTTAAGTTTGCCTTAGTTAGTTTTAAGTTTGCGTTATTTACATTTAGTGCCCTTTAATTTTAGTCACGCTTTTAAATACTTGCACCATTTATTTTAATTAGACTTAGATTTACTTTACCTGCCCTTTACTTTAAAGTCTTTGCACATTTTATTTATAAACAACCAAAAATATTTGTTTCACCAAAAACAATAGAGTCGTACTTAGAATCGGAAATCAATTCGTTAAGATACCGAGAACACGAACTTTAATTTTTATACAGGGTGTCAAAAGCCCAGTTATCAGCTGGTCTTTAAACTTTTTGGTTCTCGCAAATAGGCGTTTGGGCATGCTATTTTCTGAAAAAATAGGGGTATTAGGGTCTCATTTTGCGGTGGTATTTAATCAATATTTTGATGATGTCCTAATGATTTAACGAGTGCATAGAAAATTTAACGATATTAAGTGTGTAGGAAACAACACAACACCCAGTTACTAATATGTTGTAATCTTTCATGATGACTTTCTTAGCATGATAGGGGCATTAGAGTCTCTTTTTGCGGTGGTATTGAAACAATATTTTGACGCGTTTTTTTTCAACCGCTACATATCATTATTGTCTCGTCGAAAAGTTGGTGCCACTACTATAACGCCCAAAGGTTTCGTTAATAGATCTATAAAATGTATGCACAATTCTTTGTTTTTATCAGTTTTTTTAGAATATTGTGAAAAGTAAACTGTATAGACTGATTTTAGGATTTTTTACATGAATTTTGAAAAGGTTGGATAAAATATCAATGTTAATGGCTGCAATAACTTTAATTTTATGTGAAAAGATGGAAACTGAACTTGGTGATTTTGTTGGTTATGCTATTTGTTTTGTAGATATTACTGGACCAAATACTTTTATAAAGGCAAGTCGGACTTTTAAATGCTAGCTTAATTTGCAAATGAAAAGGCCGGTTGTAAAACAAATGACTACGGGTTGTTACAAATTTTTTTTGAAGTCCTATTATTTTGGGAGGTGATTTGTGCAACATTTTTTGCCATATACCACCAAATCTTTTCTAAAAACTACTAGTTTATCCGTGCACGCACGGAGCTTTTACAATAAGTTTATATTTAGGGATAATTTTATAAATGTTGTTATCGTTTTGAGTTTGGACAATGATAACTTTGTTTTTGCATATATAATTAAGTAATGATTATAATATAAGTAGCGTATAATACTAAATATTGAAGTTAGAATGATAATCATTTGTCAATCTAGTCGCAGCATAACATAAAGATCCCCCACACACCCTTATTAAACAAAGTCTCCATGGATAAATCCCCACCCTTTATCTCTAAATGATCTAAGGACTATGATTAAAACCCCCTTTCTTATAACTTACCTTTATTTATAAAAAAAACATCTAACAACCTCCACCACCGGTGATGGAACCCGATCCTCACTCCCACCGGCGACCACCTCCACCTAACAGCCGACCACCACAACAACCTCATCTCCCACCTTTTTCAGGCGACCACCACAACAACCCCACCTTCTACCCGCGACCACCACAACAAACCAACCTTCTTCCTGCGTCATCCACACCAACACACCTTTTTCCGGCGGCCTTTACTGCAAACAACCTTTTTCCGGCAGCCCCCACAAGAATCCATTATTTTACGGCAAGACCCACACCAAACAATCGTTTCCCAGCTACTTCTATACGAAACCCACCCCTTTTCCAGCGAGTTCCACAGCGTATCCACCATTTTCCGACGACTTCCATACGAAACCCACGTTTTTGGCGCCCTACACAACAAACCCAACAATTTCCAGCAACCTACACAACAAACAACCCTTTCCCGTCGATTTATACAACAAACGACGCTTTTACGGCCAACTCCACAACAAACATCCAACTTCCGGCAACCTCCATAACAAATGACCATCTCCCAACGAGTTCCACAACCTCCACATCAAGTGACAATGATCCAGTAAATGTAGTTGCTGATATTAGAAAAAATGTAGAAGTTGCTGATGATGTTAGCGAAAATGTACTTGCTGATGCTATTGAAGAAGATGCTGATGTAGAAGCTGAAAATGTAGTTGGCGATGTTGATGTTATAGAAAATGTAGAAGCCAATACAGGTAATAACTTTGTACCAGAAATAGATATGTTACTGAAAATGTAGTTGCTGAGGCACACTGACTCATGCATGAGTCACGCTGACTCATGCATGAGTCACGTTGACTCATGCATGAGTCACACTGACTCATGCATGAGTTATGTAACAGATGAGCCACATAACTCATATTTGAGTCAGTGTGACTCATACATGAGTCAGTGTGACTCATATATGAGTCATATATGACTCATACAATTCCTGAACTATTCTTTTATGGATTGTGAAACAGATGCTCATAATTCACCAAAACCTAGTTTATACATTCATTTTGAGTCACCCGGAGGATCGACATATTGGGAACCAAATGTTGATGAGCAGTACGTGCCTCTTGAGGATAAAGAATTTAAAACGATAGAGGAGAGTATTGACTTTTATGAAGCTTATGCTGAAAAAGCAGGATTTGAAGTTAAAAAATACACACAAAAAAGAAATAGAAGTGGTGAAGTAAAAAGTAAATACATCACGTGTAACCGACATGGGAATATAAAAGATATAAATATCAACACATTGGTTAGTAGTGGAAAACAAACTAGGCACACGAGGCACCGTATAACAGGTTGCATGGCGCAAATAAAAGTTGATTTAGATTATGTCCGGAAAAAGTATGTTGTGACTAAGTTTGTTGCTAAGCACAATCATCCCATGATTCCTAAAGAATATAAGCATCTAATGAAGAAACAAAGAAAGATGAGTCAATCGGAAAGGTTGTTTGTAGTTAGAGCTTCAACAATGAAACTTGGCGCAACAAAGGCACATACCTTGTTATCTGGCATCAAAGGCGGATCTCAGTATGTTCATGGCACTAGTGATGATTTTAAGAATCACATCAGGGATGTTAATGCAATTATAGGAGAAAGTGATGCACAAATGCTTATTAACAAGATGGAAAATAGGATGAAGTTTGTTCCGTGATTTACATTTCAGTATAAGATTGAAGATAGCGTATTAGTTGCGATGTTTTGGGCAGACGAAGTTGATAAACGCAACTACGAGGAGTTTGGAGATATTATATCTTTTGATGCAACTTTTCGAACAAATAAGTAAGTTGTCTTTTTCACATAAATCACATGTGACTCATGCATGAGTCAATGACTCATACATGAGTCACTGTGACTCATGTATGCAAGTCATACTGACTAATACATGAGTCATAGTATGAAATATTATATCTTTTTAATGTATCTGTTTTGCAGGTATGACATGGTTTTTGTACCATTCACTGGGATAGATAACCATAGAAAGTGCGTCAATGTTGGCTCTGGATTGCTTTTAAGAGAAGATACAGAAGCTTATACGTGGCTACTAACATCATTCATGACAGCTCATAAAAAACAACCAAAAATGATCATAACGGATCAAGATGGGGCAATGAAACGAGCAATTGAAGCGGTTTTGAAAGAATCTAAGCACAAATTGTGCATGTGGCATATCTTGTAGAAAATCCCAGCAAAGGTACTGAATGTTTGTTATTTATCAGATAACTCATATATGAATTATAAATATATATATGACTCATATATGAGTCACATGACTCATGTATGAGTCACATGACTCATGTATGAGTCACATGACTCATGTATGAGTCACATGACTCATGTATGAGTCACATGACTCATGTATGAGTCACATGACTCATATATGAGTCAGTGTGAATACATGATATCAAAATATCTTAACATTCATACATTCTTCATTTTCAGATATGTGAAAAGATTTACAAGGAAACTGATTTTAAAGATCGTTTCAACAAACTTGTGTGGAATATGTTCATTGAGCCAGAAGAGTTTCAAAAAAGATGGTTTGAACTTATTAAACGCTTTGGATTGGAAACACACAAGTGGATGACAAAGATGTATGACCTTCGTAAATTGTGGTTGCCGGCTTATTTTATCGACTCACCACTGTTTGGACTAATGAGAACTACTTCAAGATCTGAAAGTGAAAATGCATTCTTTAAGAGTTTCACAAATCATGGGTCAACATTAGTAAATTTCATGATGTGCTTTGAATCGGCAATCGAAAGGCAAAGACATAAGCAAGAAGTTTTGGACTTCAAAACATGGGACGCGGCTCCAAATCCTGAAACGAAGTTAAATATCGAAGAACATGCGCGTAAAGTTTATACTAGAACAATATTTCTCTTGGTTCAAGCTGTAATAGTAGAATCAATTTGGTCATGCCAAATACAAGAATTTAAGACGGAAGAGGGTATTGAGACGGTTAAGGTTCGAGACACGAGAGCGGGTGCTTATAGACCACTGTATACAGAAGAAGGAAAAGAGATGGTTGTACAGGAAGAAGACAAAGTAATAACCTACAAGGTTAGTGAAACATTTAACTGATACATGAATTACTCATGCATGAGTCACACTGACTCATGCATGAGTCACGCTGACTCATGCATGAGTCACACTGACTCACGTATGAGTCATGCTGACTCATGCATGAGTCGCGCTGACTCATACATGAGTCAATGTGACTCATATGTGTTATGCTCACTTATTAATATGTTTCATGTATATGTTTAAGGTTCTCCGTAATCCTGGAGATGGATCTTTTGAGTGCATTTGTAGGCATTTTATGCGTTATGGTTTTCTTTCTCGCCACATATTTTGTGTTTTCAAGAACCGTGATATTGAAGAAATTCCGGAGAAGTACATTTTAAGGCGTTGGAGAAGGGATTTGATACCGCTTTCATTAAGAAGAAACACAAACAGATACGGAGAGAAGAACGAAACAATTCAGAAACTAACAAATGAGGCTAACTTCCACGTAGACGAGTGCTTGTTTTGGTTGAGTAAAGATGCAGAAAAGCTGGCGGAATATGTGCAAAAGCTGGATAATATAAAGAAAGAATATCAAGTTTTAGTGCCTAAGCCCCCTTCAAAGAAAACAAAGGACGTTATTGAAGATATATATGCAATTGAGGAACCAAAGAAAAATCTTATTAAAAATCCAACTGGGGCTAGGCTCAAAGGTGGTCGTAGAGGAGCGCGTATAAAAAGTGCAAGAGAAATAGCTATGAAGGCTAAAAAGAAACAGCCTCGTGCCTGTGGTTACTGTAAACAGAAGACAAATGAGCATACAAAAATGACATGTCCACTAAATCCATACTATATCGCAAAACTAGCGAAGATCGCTGCAGCTGCTAAAAAACAGGCACAGGAAAAAGGAGAACCAAGTACAACAACTGTTTGAATATATGTTTTTAATTATCTATTTTTCTTTTATTGAACTGTTGAAAGCCATTGTAGAATATCTAATTATGCTATGAATATGATTACTCCTATATTAGTACTCTTGAAATATCTGTGTATTGAAATATTTATGTATTGAAATATCAAGTCATGTGACTCATGCATGAGTTACATGACAAAAATGGAACATATACTACTATGAATCATGTATACGAGATAACTCTTGCAACACTTGCAAAAGAAAGAGCCTAAAATCATGCCGATACCCCAAGAAATCCTTATACGAGGTAACTCTTGCAACTTTTTCAAGGCATTGCATGTCACATGACTTGCATGAGTCATGTGACTTGCATACATGAGTCATGTGACTTGCATGTGTCATAGTAATATATGTTTATATGTGTTTACATGACTCATGTATGCAAGTCACATGACTCATGCATGAGTCACATGACTCATGCATGAGTCACATGACAATAACAAACATATACAAACACATATTCATAAACACTTATACATAGTCACTGTATGAGTCACAAACAGTTTTATATGTGTTCAAAAACACGGAACGATATTGCACGTCTTGTAACAAACAAGGTTATTCAAAGTCAAACTTCAAACTTCGTTCGAAAAAGTCAAGTACAACTGATATCAGAATCAAGTATTACTTAATATCATAAAGTATTACAAAGTAGATCAACATTTCTAGACAGCTGGTTTCTTCTTGGCAGCTTTCTTCTTGGCAACTAGTTTCTCGGTTACTGTTGCATCAATAATGGCCTTCTCGGTTACTGCTTGACCGGCTATTGACTTCACGGCTGCTGCCTCCTTAGTTACTGGCTTCACGGCTGCTTGCTCAACTGCTGGCTTCTTGGCTGTAGGTTTCTTGGCTGTAGGTTTCTTGGCTGCTTGCTCAACTGCTGGATTCTCGGCTGCAGGTTTCTTGGCTGCTTGCTCAACTGCTGGATTCTCGGCTGCAGGTTTCTTGGCTGCTTGCTCAACTGCTGGCTTCTCGGCTGTAGGTTTGTTGGCTGCTTACTCAACTGCTGGCTTCGCGGTCGCTGCCTTCTCGGTTACATCTTTCTGGGCTGCAGGTCTCTCGGCATTTATAGGAGGATCACGCACATCCCTGTTATTGATCGCATTCAAAATAATCGAGATCCTTTTTTGCTCATCATGTGCCATCTCAAATTTGTAAGCCAAATCAAACATTTTCTGCCTTTCAGCATTGAGCTCGTGCAACAAAATTTTTGTTGCAAACCTGTACCTCAAGCGCTTCAAAAGAGTTTCCTGTATGCTCGACTCTTCTACCAAACCAACATCCCATTCTTCAGGAGCAAGACCCTGATAAGACTCCAAATGTACCAATGCAAAGACACCACAATCCACTTGGTTAACCTTAGTAGTCCATTTCAAACGCGGATTGCGTCCTTTGAGCTTAGAAACAGTACTGTGCTTCGGATGATTAACTTCTTTGAGATATCTAGCGAATAATTTTTTCTACACAACAAACAATTTAGGGGGAAACATGTTATTTACAATGTATGAGTCACTGACTCATGCATGAGTCACTGACTCATGCTTGAGTCAGTGACTCATGCTTGAGTCAGTGACTCATGCTTGAGTCAGTGACTCATGCATGAGTTAAGGTGAAAACAAATAAAACAGTAATGACAATAATCAAGTATACTGATAGGTGTGTAAATACCCATCCTTTTTACCACTTAATTACAATAATAACCGAGCCAAAACGTGTATTTTATGTCTTTTATGTCGGAATTATGCGTGGTTTGTGTTTTTGTTGTGATTTAGGACGAAAAGGTGAAAAGTGGAGAAAACACGACATTCACGGGCTTTTATTGAAGAAAAGGATGAAAGACGAAGTCAAGAAGTCAAGAGTGCAAAAGGAACGGAAGTCCAAGACCAATTCTGAAGATTTATCGAAGAAAAAGTCAAAAGACGGAAGTTTACTAAAAGCCGAGGAACTCAAGTCTGTTTTATTGAAGAATTAAAAGACGAGTTCAAAAGAAATCCCGAGCCACAAGTCATTAGAGTTCAAGTTTAAAGAATATTAGAAGAATAAAGGACTAATGGTGCAATTAATGAAGATTAAAGGCTTAAGGACCTAATGACGCAATTAAGAAGAAATGAAGGAGGGGAGGAAGCTTCCTAATCCTCCCCTATATATAGATTAGTCTTGATCACTTTTCATTTTGTTGGCTAAGTGTGACAATTAGTCTTCCACCATTTTATTTACCTTGCACCTTTAAATTCATGTCATTTAAATACTTGTCAAATTTAATTACCTTGTCTTGCACCTTAAATTCCTTAAATTTCAAGTAAGTTTCCATTTAATTCTTGTCAATCTTTATTTTATCTTGTTAATCTCCTATCTACCTTTCTTGATCTTTGATTTTTATGTTTATTTTTGTGTTCATGTTCATGTTCTTATTTTGATCAAAGTGGGTTTTGATTATTGTGGTTAGATTTGTTAGTTTTATTGATTTGGATAGTTTGTTTATGATTATTGGATGTTTTGTTATTAGTTTAGCTTAATCTTGTGTTTGATTTTAGTTAATTGTGATTAGATTAGCGTGTTACTGTGTTTCCCTGTTCTTCGGGGGTGTTTGTTTCTGTTACTGTGATTCCCAGGAAGTTCCGGATCAAGAGAAGAAAGTCTTTCATTCGGAACATTAGAAGTTCCGAACAAGCAAAGACTTCCGAACCAAGCGAGCTCACTCGGAAGAGTTCCGAATCAAGCCATCTTGTTCACTCGGAAGAGTTCCGAATAAAGACTTCCGAATCAAAGCCTTCCGAATCAAAGTTTTGAGCTTCATTCGGAACATTCAAGAAGTTCCGAACGAAGGCTTGGGATTAAGAAGTTCCGAATCAGGAAAACTTCCGAACGAGCAAAATGTTCTGAACCAGAGGGTTCATTCGGAAGAGTTCCGGATCAACTCCAGAGTTCCGAACCAGAGGGATTCATTCGGAAGAGTTCCGAATCAACATCTTCCGAACCAAGAACTTCCGAGTCAAGGAGGGTTCATTCGGAAGAGTTCCGAGTCAAAGAGTGGTTCATTCGGAAGAGTTCCGAATCAAGGGTTAATAAGAACTTCCGAATCAAGGGGTTGAATCAGCATAAGTTCCGAACGAAGGATTGTTTTGGATAAGTGACATATTCAGAATAATTTGTTCAGGATCAAGGATTTTGGCAATATTCCGAGCAAAGAAGAATCATTCCGAACGAAGGTGACATTCCGGATGAGTGATTGTTCCGAACGAAGGATTGTTCCAAATGAGCTGTATTCTGGTTCTTTTTAGTTTTTGTTTTTAAGTTTCTGTCTTTTATTTTCAAGCTTTATTTTTCCCGCCTTTTTCCTAGTCGCACTTTAAGATTCTTTGCCTTAGATTTATTTTAGCCTTGCCTTAGTTTAAGTTTTAGTTGCGTTTTAAGTTTGCCTTAGATAAATTTAAGTTTGCGTTATTTACGTTTAGTGCCCTTTAATTTCAGTCACCTTTTAAATACTTGCACTTACTTTAAATTAGACTTAGATTTACTTTAATTGCACTTTTACTTTAAAGTTTCGCACTTTTATTTTAAATACTACAACGACACATTTTTGTTTCACCAAAGAACAATAGAGTCACATAGAGAACCTAGATCAATTCGATTAGACCACGAGAACGATAATTTTTATACGGGCCAAAAGCCTTGTATCAAATGGCGCCGCTGCCGGCTCTTTTCGTAAAGATTAACGGTTTTCTGTGAAAGACGCGTTGCTTTTTGGGATCCGTTCACTTGTGAGCGTTATTTTTCTTGCATAAAAAATTCAAAAAATCATATAAATTAAAAATTGATAAAAATACCTAAAAATTAAAAATTTCAAAAATCCAAAAAGATTTTATCTTTCTTGTGTATATATATTGTCTTTGTGTTTGGTTTCTTTTTCTTTTACATTTTCAGGTGTATGCGTACTAGATCTTCTATTTATCAAGAGCCCGAGACTCAAGAAGATTTAAGTATGTCAGGTGTCAACAACAATATTCCACCGCACCTCAATAATAACAACAATGTTCTTCCACAACCCGATCTTCAGACAATGGAGGAACTTTGTCAACCTACCATGTTTGGACGAGGAGGACCGATTGCGCCGATGCAAATCAACGCTCCTGAGTTTTCGTTGAAGCACCACATGATTCAGCAAGTGCAAACAAACCCATTCCATGGATTGCCTGATGATGATGCCAACAAACACCTCGACAAGTTCATTACAATCACCCAAAGCATGAAGTTTCCTGGTGCCACAATGGATGTTCTTCGCCTACAACTCTTCCCACATACTTTATCGCATCATGCCGAGAAATGGTTTGATCGTCTCCCGAAGAATTCTATTCACACTTGGGATGACATGACTCAACGCTTTTTGTCGCGCTACTTTCCACCATCCATGGTCACGAGACTTCGCAATCAAATCAACGGTTTCATGCAAGAACCCGATGAATCTCTTTTTGATGCTTGGGAAAGATATAATGTCTTGATTGATCGTTGTCCAAACCACAACATGCTCCCTGTGACCTTAATAGATACTTACTACAACGGATTGACTTTTCGAGATCGTGATACGATTAATGCAGCCGCCGGTGGCACATTCATGAAAAGGAGACCCGAGGAGTGTAGAGAGCTTATTGAGAACATGACTACTCACCAGAAAAACTGGGATTCCTTCGCTTCTTCAAGGAACAACCTGAGAGTCAATGTTTCTTCCACTTTAGCAAAACCTGATATGACCGAACTCACCCGCATGATGACCGAAATGAGCAAAAGTATCACGCTTCTCGCTTCAAACCAACAACAACAACAAGTTAAAGCGGTTGCTAATCCTTGTGAAACATGCAGCGGTCCTCACTCATACACCGATTGTCCTTCGACTCAAGGAAAGCCGGAAAATGTGTATACAGCTTATGGTAATTATTCACCGGAAAATTACCAAGCTCGACCTCAAGGGGATAGAAATTTGCTGAGTTACCGGTCCAACAACTTCACCTGGTTTTTCTCCTCAAAACCAAAACCCCGCCAACAACTACAATAGAAGCAACCAAATCCCACCAAGAGCTTCTAATCCTTATCACCAACCCGCCCAACAAACCCCACCCATTAACCCCGATGTTGAAGCCATCATGAGAACCCAAGGTGAGCAAATCAAGAATCTGCAGAGCCAAATTATCAATCTGAAAGGAGATATCACCAAGTAGGGGAATGAGATTAGATCCGAGCTTAGAGATAATATTCAATCCTCCTTCAGCAATCAAACGACTGATTTGAAGAATATGCTTGCTAGTTTCTTGCCCGCAGCTCAACCTTCTACTTCGAGTTCTCTACCTTCAAACACCATCCCCAATCCGCGAGCAAATGTGAGTGCTATTACTACGCGTAGTGGAATTACCATTGTTGATCCACCTACCCCACCCCCATCATCTACACCTCCTCCACCACCATTTATCCCTACTCCTCATACACCTAGTATTAGTGCATCATTACCGTCTCCGCCTCGTCATGACGATGTACCTAGGAAGGACCCTTCAACATCTCAACCTTTACCTGCTACACCTACACCTTCACCACCCAAACCCAATATCCCTTATCCTTCTCGTTTAGGCAAGACCAAACTGCTAACAAAGGATGACTCTGAAGTGTCACGCTATGTGAAGATGATCTCTCAAATGAACTTCAAAATTCGCTTTCTTGAAGCACTTGTCCACATGCCCAAATTTGTTAAAGCATTCAAGGAATTGCTTAACAAGAAGGAGAAGCTGATTGAACTCGCCAACACACGCTTAAATGAAAACTGCTCTGCAGTTATTCTTAAATAACTTCCGGAAAAGCTTGGAGATCCCGGTCGTTTTGTGTTGCCTTGCGTTTTCAACAAAACTGAAGAATTTAATGCCCTTGCTGATCTCTGGGCTAGTATTAATCTTATGCCTTTGAGTGTTTGGAAAACACTATCATTGCCCGACCTCACTCCAACAAAGATGACTCTTGAACTTGCAAATCGCACTCTCGCTTACCCCGTTGGTATTGCCGAAGACGTGTTCATTAAAGTTGGCACATTTACTTTCCCGGTCGATTTTGTCGTTGTTGATTATGAAATGGACCCTCGTATTCCTTTAATACTTGGTCGGCCATTCTTGAGAACCGGACAAGCTCTAGTTGATGTTGCCGAAGGTGAGTTAATCTTAAGAGTCGGGGATGATGCACAAGTTTTTAAAATGGGAAAGCTTACAAGTAAAACCTTTGGAGGCCGAGAATCAGTGAATATGATTAATGTGCATGATAACTTTGTTGTCTACAACAATCCTCTATTCGATTCTTCCATTGATAATCCACTTTTTGAAGATGATGTGGATGATTCTCTCTCCAATTTGGAACCTTCACCCATTTATGATTCTCCACCAATCTTTGATGCTTATGATGACGATTCTAGCTCAAATTCGGATGATTATGATGACCTTACTTCTGAGTATCCCGACCTGCCCACGTATGATGATTTCGATGAGGTCGATACTCTTTCGAGCGATTCTTCACATGATGAAGATCCTCCGCCATCACTCGATCCTACTTTGGACGATTACTCATTTGAGGAAGATTTCTCTACGTTTCTCAACACTTACTTCCCTCATGAGAGTGATGCTCCTCCTTATGATTATGAAGATTATCGTCTTGATCCTACTTTGGATTTGACGAACATTCTTCCAAAGAAGAAGAAACCGGTCGACACCAATATTCGCAGCACGTATGAGTTAACACCTCTTTGTCCCCCTTCTGAGGACGAGGTTGTGCTTCTTCGCGGATCTTCTTCACACTCTGCTGAGCCTGAGTGCTATTTTCCCTTAAAGGAAAAGGTGTTCGACCCCGGTATCGATATTCTGCAGCCATCTCAGTATCCACCTGATGAAGTAAAAGGAAAAATCTTTGGAACTATTGAAGACATGCTTGCACCTCACCATACTTGCTTCCACCGTACTCCATCGATGCTTAAGGGAACCTTGCCTATTCTTCTTTGGCTTGCCTTATTCGCCTTAAGCTTGTGCTATTTGATGGACGAAAACTATGTCTTCGATCCTGGTGGATATGTTTCATGCTTTTTCCTCTGATGATCAAGGTCGAGTCAGGCTCACGACTCGGTAATCAAAAATCAAGCGCTTCTTGGGAGGCAACCCATGCATCTATATTTTCGCTTTCTTTATCATAAGTGTAGGGGGGAGACCCTTTGGTTTGCTATTTTCTCTCCTCTTTTAATCAGGGATTCGAGCTTCAAAGTCACACTCTTGATGATTCTTGACGACCCGTGATTCTGTGTTCCATTTTCCCGGTTCTATCCTAAACTCTTTTCGATTCACTATTTTATATTTTCTCAATATTAAAATAGGAATCTCTTTAGTTGTTTCTTCCTTAGCGAGATTTAAACAAAGTGCACAATGTCCTAAGTGTAGGGGAGTTTACTCCCACATGCTTAAACATTTAGGACAATGTTTATCTTAAGTGTAGGGGGGACTTCTATCGAAGTTAAGTGGCCTTGTCCTTGTATTTGTCCTCATTTTAACCGGAAAATCAATTTTTCGACATTTTTCAAAATTTTTGATCTATTTTGGCCTATTAGTTTTGCCCTTTATATAGTTATTTTCTTTCCTTATTAGAATAAATCTTTAATTAAGTGGTTTTAATTTTCAAACGTTGTGAATCTTTTGACTCAACCCGAGTTACTTATCTAAGTTACTCTAGCTAGTATCCTTAACATGTTTAAGTCAAGTTTTGCTAAGCTTGTATGTAGGGAGCTATAAAACGCGAAAGTCTTAACTCTCACGGGTTAAGAACAAGAACTTTTCGCAAGTTCCTATAAATGATCCTAGAGAGTCGTTTATCAAGGGAACTTTAAAACGCGATTTCTAAACTTGAAAAAGTCTAAGAATTTGCAAGATCCTATAGGCGACTCGAAAACCCAAAACTTTGATTTAATAGGCTAAGCATCCACGAGTCTCATTACTTGAGATTTTAAACTGTGGAGAACGAGAGATGATAGCGCAAATTATAAGTTTGGTGTTCTTTCGGGAATTTATGTGAGTTAATTATAAGCCTATTCTCCCATCGCTTGCTAATAAATTTATCTGCAATAAATAAGGTTGTACGATTTGAAAAGTTACTTAGCTTCTAGCCCAAGATCGTTTAAAAGTTGCTCGGTATGGATTAGAGTTCATAGCCAAGGCATAACTTATTGAAGCGGGATGCGAAGATTGGCGAGTCCGAAAAGGCCCTAACAAGGCATGAGGGCTATATTTTGTTGCTAAAGATCCAAAGTGATGTAAAGAATCATTTATCGAAAATCAATATGAAGGATCGAGACACACGACGAAAAGCAAAAACTCCCCAAAAGTCATGGAGAAGTGTATCCGAAAAGACCCTAGCAAGGTATGAGGATAAATAGATCCAAGTCATAAAAGGAGGTGGATCGTTGTACATCAAAGTCCAAAATAAAGATTGGAGAAAAATGAAGAAGTCGTGGTCCAAGTATGAATCTCTCAAAACTTCAAGTGAAGAAATTCCTATATGAAGAGAAGACCATAATTTCATGAACGTCTCTCAAGGTTTGAAGTATGAAGTCACTGCCAAATATCGGTCCGAGAAAGGTCTCAAATCGCGAAGCGAGTTATGCCAAGATATGAACTTTATGAGGTCCCGAGAAGCAGTTTTAAAAGATTTTGTCCTTTAGCTAACTATTGATTAAATCGTTCACTTTATTTTCGGACTAAATAACTATCGAAATAAGTCAAACAATGCATCCTCGTGACCATTCAAGACAACAATAAAATATAAGAGATACCTCTAGGAATAAGGGAATCTAAGTGAGTAATTGGCCCACATGAGTTCGTGTTAGTTTGCTAACTTATAATAACTATGATCTCGTTTTTAAGCTTGGTTTGGAGAAAGTGAAAACTTGAGGATGATGATTATTCATGACATTTCCAAAACCCAAGGTATGCTTTTGATTTCTTTACTTTGAATGTTTATAGTTTTCTATCTCTTTATTAAAGGCCACTATGGATTGATTATGATGAAAAGTGTAAACGTGCTTTGTAACTAATACATTGCATGAGGACATGCGATGGTCAAGTGTAGGGGATTTGATAGGTGTGTAAACACCCATCATTTTTACCACTTAATTACAATAATAACCGAGCCAAAAAGTGTATTTTATGTCTTTTATGTCGGAATTATGCGTGGTTTGTGTTTTTGTTGTGATTTAGGATCAAAAGGTGAAAAGTGGAGAAAACACGGCATTCACGGGCTTTTATTGAAGAAAAAGATGAAAGACGAAGTCAAGAAGTCAAGAGTGCAAAAGAACGGAAGTCCAAGACCAATTCTGAAGATTTATCGAAGAAAAAGTCAAAAGACGGAAGTTTACTAAAAGCCGAGGAACTCAAGTCTATTTTATTGAAGAATTAAAAGACGAGTTCAAAAGAAATCCCGATCCACAAGTCATTAGAGTCCAAGTTTAAAGAAGATTAGAAGAATAAAGGACTAATGGTGCAATTAATGAAGATTAAAGGCTTAAGGACCTAATGACGCAATTAAGAAGAAATGAAGGAGGGGAGGAAGCTTCCTAATCCTCCCCTATATATAGATTAGTCTTAATCACTTTTCATTTTTATGGATAAGTGTGACAATTAGTCTTTCACCATTTTATTTACCTTGCACCTTTAAATTCATGTCATTTAAATACTTGTCAAATTTAATTACCTTGTCTTGCACCTTAAATTCCTTTAATTTCAAGTAAGTTTCCATTTAATTCTTGTCAATCTTTATTTTATCTTGTTAATCTCCTATCTACCTTTCTTGATCTTTGATTTTTATGTTTATTTTTGTGTTCATGTTCATGTTCTTATTTTGATCAAAGTGGGTTTTGATTATTGTGGTTAGATTTGTTAGTTTTATTGATTTGGATAGTTTGTTTATGATTATTGGATGTTTTGTTATTAGTTTAGCTTAATCTTGTGTTTGATTTTGGTTAACTGTGATTAGATTAGCGTGTTACTGTGTTTCCCTGTTCTTCGGGGGTGTTTGTTTCTGTTACTGTGATTCCCAGGAAGTTCCGGATCAAGAGAAGAAAGTCTTTCATTCGGAACATTAGAAGTTCCGAACGAGCAAAGACTTCCGAACCAAGCGAGCTCACTCGGAAGAGTTCCGAATCAAGCCATCTTGTTCACTCGGAAGAGTTCCGAATAAAGACTTCCGAATCAAAGCCTTCCGAATCAAAGTTTTGAGCTTCATTCGGAACATTCAAGAAGTTCCGAACGAAAGCTTGGGATTAAGAAGTTCCGAATCAGGAAAACTTCCGAACGAGCAAAAAGTTCCGAACCAGAGGGTTCATTCGGAAGAGTTCCGGATCAACTCCAAAGTTCCGAACCAGAGGGCTTCATTCGGAAGAGTTCCGAATCAACATCTTCCGAACCAAGAACTTCCGAGTCAAGGAGGGTTCATTCAGAAGAGTTCCGAGTCAAAGAGTGGTTCATTCGGAAGAGTTCCGAATCAAGGGTTAATAAGAACTTCCGAATCAAGGGGTTGAATCAGCATAAGTTCCGAACGAAGGATTGTTTTGGATAAGTGACATATTCAGAATAATTTGTTCAGGATCAAGGATTTTGGCAATATTCCGAGCAAAGAAGAATCATTCCAAACGAAGGTGACATTCCGGATGAGTGATTTTTCCGAACGAAGGATTGTTCCAAATGAGCTGTATTCAGGTTCTTTTTAGTTTTTGTTTTTAAGTTTCTGTCTTTTATTTTCAAGCTTTATTTTTCCAGCCTTTTTCCTAGTCGCACTTTAAGATTCTTTGCCTTAGATTTATTTTAGCCTTGCCTTAGTTTAAGTTTTAGTTGCGTTTTAAGTTTGCCTTAGATAAATTTAAGTTTGCGTTATTTACGTTTAGTGCCCTTTAATTTCAGTCACCTTTTAAATACTTGCACTTACTTTAAATTAGACTTAGATTTACTTTAATTGCACTTTTACTTTAAAGTTTCGGACTTTTATTTTAAATACTACAACGACACATTTTTGTTTCACCAAAGAACAATAGAGTCACATAGAGAACCTAGATCAATTCGATTAGACCACGAGAACGATAATTTTTATACGGGCCAAAAGCCTTGTATCATATACAACTTACCAAAGGATCACAGACTCGTTTGTACTTCGGTGAATTTGGATTTCCAACATGAATGTTATCAAGTATAATCATTGATGAAGGTTTGTTGAGGCAGAAAACAACAACAAAAAAATGATTTGAAGCACAAATTGGAAAGAAAACCTATTTTAACAAAAAAAAGGTATTATATGTAAATTCAAAATGATGAAAACTTGATGCCTATATATTCAAAAAAGAACGTAAAATTACCAATTCAGTATCGGATAAAGAAAGTGAAGCGGCATCATTTTTGAAATACGCAGAAATGACTTCTGAAAACAATTTATACTGTTCACCATCAGACATTGTTTTGTCTATCATCCCTTGTACCTGCGTTTAACAAAAATACAGTATTACCAAACAATGATAATAATTATTGAAAATCTAAAAGATATATTTCATGTGAAACTTACAATACATCTAGTTGGCATAAAAACTCTTCTTGGTTCTAGATTCTCTTTCCGTGACTCCTCAAAATTTAGAATGGTAACCAAACAATCAACGACACTTGCATCTAACCACAACCCTGGTGTCAATGTTTCCAAATTTAATCGAACAGCTGATAATACATAACCATACACAGGCTCTGCTCGGAAAATGGTTTCACTACACGTTAAAAAAAGGAACACAATCAGAATAAATCATATGATAATCTAAAAACATGAAGTTTACAAAAAGAAAAAAGAAAAAAAAATATGCTTACTATTTTTCTTCTTCCATCGCAAATAAAGAATTACCCAAAACAAACTCAACCCTATGAAGCTTACTAGTATCACAACACTGATGCATAAAAGGGGAAGGCAAGTATGGACTCCACTTAGCAAACTGCTTTCGTGCAACCACCTTTTTAGGAGTGCTAGGATGCACAGGATCGTCATTAACTGGCTCATGATCCCGAGGCCCAAAATACGCATCCTCCTGAAATATTACAAAAACTTTAATGCTGACTCACATAATGTTAGTGACTTATACATGAGTCAGGCAACTCATGCATGAGTCAGGCAACTCATGCATGAGTCAGGCAACTCATGCATGAGTCAGGCAACTCATGGATTCATGTAGACTCTTGCATGAGTCATGTGATGAGAATCCAACTTATTAAAAAGTTTAAAACTAACAAGGATATAACAAAGTACATTAAGATATATGTTAACAAGAAGATCCATCATCTCTGCATACCAATCAATGTTCTCATCAATCCACCTATCATCAAGTATTATATTTTCATTACCAACATCTTCGTTACCAGCAGGTTTAACAGCAATATCTATCGAAATAGAATCGCCAAAAACTCCTTTATATCTATCATACAACACTAGAAGATCTTCGTCATGGGGAAACTGTGTGTTGGCATTCTTCAACATGGTTTCAAGTTCAATTTTTTCTCTAGATATAAGAGAAAGCTTTTCTTCAACATCCTTCAACATTTTCTGTATATAAAATGAAAATTCATAAATGTTGAAATGTACAAGTGTTTAAAAAACACTTGCAAATTTATATGACACATGCATGAGTCAAGTGACACATGCATGAGTCAGGCGACACATGCATGAGTCAAGTGACACATGCATGAGTCAGGCGACACATGCATGAGTCAGACGACACATGCATGAGTCAGGTGACACATGCATGAGTCAGGCGACACATGCATGAGTCAGGCTGTCGCATAAAAATAAAAACATAAAAATAAGCTAATACTAACCATTTTTCCAGTAGGAGGCACACTATCAGGCTTAGGAGTCCCAACACTAGCAGGCTTTGGAGTCCCAACACTATCAGGATTTGAAACAAAACCCTCACTTTGTTTCGCTTCAGTCGGAGTCCATTCTCCATACAATTCCAATTTGCCCATAAGATCGTCATTTAACTCAACAGTTTGGCGGCTAATCATTAGTCTTGTGTTCCAACTTTGAATAGCTGGCCTCAACCGAATAACTGGAACCCGCTCACACTTGGTAGTATCTAAATACAGAAGCTGTAAACAAAAAACCATGTTTGTTATCTGAAAAACATATATGTTATATATAATTAAAACAGAAAACATAAAAAACAGATTAAAGCACTTACAATTAGAAAACACAATGGTCCGTTGTAATAGCCATTCAAAGTCGTCGGTAGCTTACTTGTTTCAAGACACCTGTGAATGTACCCACACCAATCAATGTTCTTAACATCTGTATCTTCACGAATTCGGCGAACAGCAATCAAACTTGGGTAAGCATTCATTGTTTCACCTTTCCCAAAAACCAACGCAAAAAGTTCAAGAAAGTTGACTTTAAACATAAAGTCAGTTTTATCCGCTTCAATCACCTTCAACGCGATATCAGCTGGACCGACTTTTCTCAACTTCCTTGGCTCAAACTGTTTAATCCATGTCCTAACAAACTCATCATCTATCTCTCTTTCAGGTAAATCATAAATGCTAGTACCACCAAGAGGAAGTCCTAGAATATCTTTTACTGTCTGAGGTGTGACATGAATATTACCATTTGTAAGCTCCAGATTGTAGGTTTCTGGTTTAAACTTCTTAACCACATACCTAGCCAAAATACTAGGTAATTTATCTATCTTGCGAATACACAATGCACCAAGACCAATCTCCTCCATGAATTCTTCTATACCCGCCACATTAGCATCACGGACACATTCAAAAAAGAAAGAAGGTACATTCCTACAAAATAGAGGCAATATACTATCACCCTCCTCCCCCTCCTTCATCTTCTTTGAAGGTTTTTCATCATCCTCCTCCTTTTTAATAGCCTTACGCTTCTTAGAAGGCCTGAACTCTTTTTTAACCTCCTTTTTCACTTCCTGTTTAACCATCTCTTTTTTAGGAGGCTTGACCTCCTTTTTCACTTCCTGTTTTACCATCTCTTTTTTAGGAGGCTTGACCTCCTTTTGCACTTCCTTTTTAACCTCCTGTTTCTTAGAAGGGTTTGTTTTAACCTTTTTTGTTAGCTCCTTCTTAAGATCTAACTTAGGATGAAAATTAGATCTTGACTTCTTACCAATCCTTTTAGTAATTATAATCTCCTCCTCACTTGTCTCCTCATCATCCTGAATCCCACTCCCATCATCCGACCCCTGTTGACTGTCCACTTTCTCATCATCACTCTCACTCTCACCATCACCCCCACCCTCACCATCACCATCACCCCCACCCTCACTCTCACCATCACTCTCACTCTCACCATCACCATCACCCTCACCATCACCCCCACCCTCACCATCACCAACACCGTCACCATCACCCCCACCATCGCCATCACTCTGACTCTCACTCTCAGTCTCACTACCACCATCACCCCCACCCTCACCATCATCCCCACCCTCACCATCATCCCCACCCTCACCATCATCCCCACCATCACCATCATCCCCACCCTCACCATCACCCCCACCATCACCATCATCCCCACCCTCACTCCCACTCCCACTCCCACTCCCACTCCCACTCCCACTACCACTCCCACTCCCACTCTCAGTCTCATTCTCACTCTCACTGCCACGACCACTACCACTTTCTTTAAGACCGATCAAAGCCTGCACAACATCCACACCAGCTTCTTTTACCTGCGCAACATCCACGCCAGGTTCTTTTACATGCGCAACATCCACACCAGCTTCTTTTACATGCGCAACATCCACACCAGCTTCTTTAACATGCACAACATCCACACCAGCTTCTTTTACATGCGCAACATCCACATCAGCCTGAGAATCCACATAAAACTCAAAAGATCATATAAACTTGACGTCACTATGTCAAGTGACACATGCATGAGTCAACTGACTCATGCATATGTCACCTGACTCATGCATGAGTCAGGCTCAGAATATATGTATGAATCAGGCTCAGATAACTGTTAAAAACACTATTAAACTTTTACCTGCGAAACTTCCACTTTTAGACGTTTATTTGTAACAGTTGAAGGTTTGCGTTTGGCAATCTCGAATTTAGGTGTAGGGTTACGTTTTGGAGGTGAACGACGTTTTCTTTTGTCCTTTTCTGTTAGCTCTGCAACAAACAGGTATGAATAAAATTCAATAAGCTTAACATTACGCGTCGCCGCTAACAAACAGATATGAATGAATCATAATCTAACTAATCTACGAGTCGCCACTAACATTAAGAGGCGCCACTAACATTAAGAGGCGCCACTAACAAACAGATATGAATGACTCGCCGCTAACAAACAGATATGAATGAATCATAATCTAACTAATCTACGAGTCGCCACTAACATTACGAGTCGCCACTAACATTAAGAGTCGCCACTAACAAATGATTCGCCGCTAACTAGCATACAGTCGATAACTAACCACGGATACTAAACTATTTCGGCATTTCATTTCTTTCCTAGGCCATCATCTTAACATATGCTTCTACACATTGAAAATGTAATCGCCACTAACAACATATAACCATAACGAATAACCATAACAACTGATTAATCATAGGGATACCATAAAAAATAACTGATTAATAACTGATTAATAATAGGCAGATCAACAAATAAGCATAATAAATAACAAATAATCAGAAAACTAGGGTTAGGGTTTACTAACCAATCGCATTAATAGCAGCCCGAGCCAGTTTTGCACGGATATCCATCGAAATCAATGGTGGAATCAACTAATTAGGGTTATATTAACATCAAAAGTTTCTAATCGGAATCAATGGTGTATGTGTGTTTTAATGGAGGATTGTGTGTGTTTTAATGGCGGCGGATTGTGTGTGTGTTTTTTCCGGAGATTGTGTGTATTTTAATGGAGGATTTGTGTGTGTGTGTTAATGGAGGCGGCGATTGTGTGTGTTAATGGAGGATGCGAGTGTGAGAAATGAAACGGTTAGAATATAAAACCGTTTATTAAAAGGGATTGAGTGGGTTTTTTTTAATTTGAGCCGTTAGATGATAAATGGATTGGATGGTGAGGATTAGTCCACGAGGACTTTGCAAAAAATAGGGACTTTATATAACTTTTGTTTGATCATCATACTCTAACAATTTCTGAACACACCTTCTCCTCTACAAATCAACAACACATTAAACAGTCTCTTAATCTAACATAAGTAAATAAGAACTTGAATAACGAAGTTGAAAGAAAGTACCTCGTTGAGATCATTCACTACAACATTCGCGCCCTACCCCAGCGATAATTTTGGGGTTTCCCCAGCGACATGTCGCTGGGGATATGTTCCCCCAGCGACATTTCGCTGGGGAAAATTCGCTGGGGTATGCTAGTTGTTAAAAGTATCCCCAGCGACTTGCGGGCCTCACAGACTTTTCCTGGAAGAACAGATTGCCACGGTGGCAACATTTTCCCCAGCGACATGTCGCTGGGGAAAATCCTTATTAAACAAAAAAAATTAAGCTAAACTTAAACATTTTAGCTAATCACAAAGTTTCCCCAGCGACATGTCGCTGGGGAAACTTTCCTTTTATTTGACTTGTCAACGCGTTGTCGTTGACTTGTCAACGCTTTCCAAAGTTTCCCCAGCGACATGTCGCTGGGGAAACTCTTGATACATTTGACTTGTCAACGCTTTGCGTTTGACTTGTCAACGAATAACCAAAGTTTCCCCAGCGACACGTCGCTGGGGAAGAGTCTGCATGTTTTTTTTTAAAATTGCCTGCACAGCAGGCGTTTTCCAGATTTTTTTCCGGAATTTTTCCGGAAAAAATCTACCAAAACCTGTAACAAAAACTTGTATTTGCTCACCAAAAGACACATATAAAGTAAACTTGAAATACAAATCAACACAAACGCGGAATAAGTTCAAACTTGCACCAAAATATAATATAACGTTCTAATTTAGTCAAGGATACTAGGAATAAGTCGGGATAGTTAAGGATACTAGGGAAACAAGCGTTCTAATTTAGGATAATAGGGAAACAAGTCAAGATGAACATAAAGAAACTATGTACCATACTAACAAACACATATATGACACGACTAGCTCGCGTCATCGCCACCATCCTCGCCACCCTCCCGATCCCCAGCATCATCACCCGGGCGACTCCCGCTCCCGCTGGCACCAACATCATCACCCGGGCGACTCCCACTCCCGCTGGCACCACCACTCTCATATCTCGTAAAAAGATCGCCATACCTGCCGTCGTTTCTCAGCAGGCCCATCATGAAATCAACATCCCGATCCCGACGAGTCTCAGGGGGTGGTGGCGAAAAGCACGAGGGAGTACTGGTGTATCCCGGCAATACCATACCCACGCCAGGATGGTGGCCACAAAACTTGCCTCCTCGCACCATCCTGTTGATCTCGGCAGTGGTGTGCTCACCCGTCGCCTCTAGCTCCCTCATCTGATCCTGTGTGGTGACAATAACACAAGATAGTAAATATATTAGTCGGGTTGCTAGATTATTAATCAATGATTCATTAAAGTTTGTTTTGAAAAGAATACTTACATACAACTCGAGAGACTACTCATCTATAAATACACCATCTGAATTCGTATGCAGACGATAGAACATGTCGATCTCTGTAGGCTCCTGTTGGGTTTCGGACGCCTTTTGCTGTACATACACACGTAAGTAAGATCAATCTAATTAAATGCGACAATAATAATATGTATGTAAAATCAATAATGATAATAATAAAATAATAAAAATAAAAAACAATAATAATAATAATAAAATAAAAAAAATAAAAAACCATAATAATGTAAAATCAATAATAATAATAATAATAATTACCATGAGCTGTCGAGTGCGAGGGATCGACCGAGAACCATGTCGGGAGATAAGTGTTGCCTTGGACCGATTTTGTTGTTTGTTGAGGATCGCTTCTTGTTAGCTTCGTCAGTCCAAAACGCTGTCTGTTTCTCCCACTCTCCAGGTGTGTGCTCGTCGGGTCTGTTCCGCCTAATTTGATCCACATCGTATTCTCCAGTCTCGGGGTCTTTTACACAGTAATCTCGCTTCAGACTAGCCTTGCTGGTGTTGTATGATTTTTGTAATTGGTGATTAATGGTATCATAAATACTCTTCCACCGAGGTGTGCTCATGTGCGGCGCAAGATCATATTTTTTCTGCAATCAAATACAACACATTGAAAACAGAGTTAGAAATATAATTTATATATTTATTTAAATTTGTTTATTTATTTATATGATATAAATAAATAAACGAATATAAATAAATATACACAATACAACACAATGAAAACAGAGTTAGAAATATAATTTATATATTTATTTAAATTTGTTTATTTATTTATATGATATAAATAAATAAACGAATTTAAATATATATACACAATACAACACATTGAAAACAGTGTTAGAATATAATTTATATATTTATTTAAATTCGTTTATTTATTTATATGATATAAATAAATAAACGAATTTTAATAAATATACACAATACAACACATTAAAAACGGAGTTAGCAATATAAGTTATATATTTATTTAAATTTGTTTATTTATTTATATGATATAAATAAAAAAACAAATTTAAATAAATATATACAATTAAATAAATGAACACGATAATTAAATAAATATAAAATGATAACTTACCCCAATAGCTGCCCGGGCTGCCGCCTTGTGCCCTTCGGGGACCTTGCTCCATGAAGGGTAATACAAAGGTATTTCCCTGACGACACACCCAACTAAGTTTCCCCAATGATCTGAGTAGGGGCCGACAGGTATGACAAGGTCACCTCTACCGGCTACAAAGTCGATCTCAAACCGGCCGGTTGTGATTCTCGGCCACCGCATCCAGTAATTTTAGGCAGCGGGTCTTCTCCCGGTATTCTGCCTGTCGGCTCTCCTCCCGCCTAAATTGGGCTTTTTCTTTCCTTTTCCTGCAAAATCAAGTGAGTGATAAAGTCATAAAAGTTAAGGCAAACAAGTTAAATATGTGTATCAAATTTTTATTACAATAATCCAGAAATTCTTACCCCGGTTGACGAAGCAACCCCCGCAACCGAATGATGGAGGACGTGGACGTGAAGGATCCTCGCCACCACCGTCCCCGCCGTGTCCCCGTGCAACATCAATCATCTGTATACAGGTACAATTAGCATAACATGTAGAAATTCATGAACAAAATAATACAAGCATGCACAACTCTAAATATCAAAATAAATTTACACATTTAAACAATCCACAACAATTTCATTCATTCATTCATTCAAATATATAAGTTTATTTTACAAGTTACAACAGAAAGTTAATCTTCTTCGTCACTAGAATAAAATTTCTCAACACCATCATCATCTTTGATGAGGTCTTCAACATCAGAATCTGCTAAATCATGAGGAAGGGGGTCTTCATCATCATCGTCTTCGTTAGGAACATCATCGTTATCTGGCGGTGCGTCAACCTCCGTTGATTCACCATCTATATGAAAGTCTATATAGAAGGTGTAATTACCGAAGTCATTCCCATTAGTAGAAGGTGGGAGATCACTAGTGGAAGGTGGGAGATCACTAGTAGAAGGTGGGAGATCAGATGAGTTGTCCAAAGGTATAATATCAGGTTCGTTCTCTACCACGATTACACCGTTGTTCAAAAACTTTTTATGATTAACATGTTCGACGACCTTCACGTTGGGTTTGGATGGATCTACAAGGTAGAAGACTTGTTTGACTTGTGTTGCGAGGATGTATTGTTCACTTTTCCACCACTCACCAGAGCCGACGATTTGTGTCATTCCGTTTCTAACGATAAGTTTCTTGACTCTACCAACGGTGTTGCGAGTGTCAAACCACTTAACTTTGAACAACGCAACTTTAAACGACAAATAGTCAAAATCGAGGATTTCTTGAAGCCGACCATAAGTGTTAGTTTTCCCGTCAGGATCAGTCGAATAAACGCCGCTATTTTGAGTTACGCGACGTTCATCGCGGCTCTGCACGACATACCTCACACCATCTACTACGCAACAGTTTACTGACATTGGAGCCCTTGATGGTCCATTAGCCAAAGCGAATAACTCGCTGGTTGGGCTAAACTCTGGGTCTTGGGGATTTTGTGCGTGACGTTCAAAGATCTATGAAGAAGATAGGATTAGATAGAAAACTAAAAATATGATATTGTTATTTTTACACTTAAGTACACAAAATAAGTGTTAGTTTACCAGCGTCTTAAACCAGTGGGGGAATTCTTCTAGCATGTCTTTTTCTGGAAATAACCTGAAAAACGTTCATGCTATTAGAATAAGTCGTCGAAATGATAAGTTAAGAAAAAAAAGTTACAAAATTAAAAAACGCGTACCTCCGGAACTGGTCTTGGTACGTGTCGATCTCAGGACTGTTGTTAAGTACATACCATCTCGCTTTCTTGTACTCCTCGGTAGGAAAATAAGGAAAGGACAGTAAACCAATCGGCTTGCATACCGATCGGAACACCTGAAACCTACACGTTGAGGGAGGGGGGTCCACATTACGATCGGGACGATTAAATTTCGTGGTAACACCCCAAAAATATTGAGAACTTATAGTCAATGCTTCTTCTGCAACATAACCCTCCACGATCGAACCTTCCGGCTTAGCTTTATTTCTTACATAACCTTTTAGCTTCTTCATGAATCTTTCAAATGGATACATCCACCGGGGTTGAATAGGCCCGCCTTCAAGAGTCTCTAGAGCTAAATGGATGGGCAAGTGAATCATAATGTCAAAGAAAGCAGGAGGATATATGCGCTCAAGCTCGCATAGAATTTCAACCACCTTGACCGAAGCTTTCAACATGTCCTCCTCCATCAAAGTTGTAGAGCAGAGTTGCTTAAACAAGGAACACAGATTGATTATTGGTTTTGCAATATGTTCGGGCAAGTAATTTTGAAGTCCGTAAGGAAGTAAACGTTGCATCATTATATGACAGTCATGAGACTTCAGGCCCGTTATATTTGTATCATCATCGGTCACTTTGTGCTTGAAGCATGATCCGAACCCATCTGGTAGTTTAACACTTTTGATGTACTGACAAAACTTTTTTCGGTTCTCTGGTGTTAAAGAATACGCAGCCTGGGGCTTCATAGTCTTCCCCTTGTGGTTTACGGTTAGCCACAAAGGTCTTCGAATGCCCATCTTTTTCAAGTCTGGTCTTGCTTTTGCGGTGTCTTTACTTTTGTCATTCATTAACAAAATGTTCAAGATGGCCTCTAACACATTTTTTTCGATATGCATGATGTCTAAATTGTGTCTTAGTGAAATAAAAGGCCAATACTCAAGCTCGTAAAAAATAGACCGTTTAGTCCAGTTAAGCTCGACTGTAACATTGCGGGAAATCTTCACACCCCCATGTTTCGGATGTTTACCCGGCGTACGCCTTAGCAATCTAGCATGTTGCGCTTTGATTACATCCGGCTGGTTATAATCTTTAGGTGGATCTTTCTGTTCAGTTTGGCCATTGAAGTCAGCACGTGAACTCCTCCATTTATGGGGCTTCTTTAACCATCTTCTATGGCCAACATAAGCTGTTTTGCTTGTGACAGTAATATATGGAGTTTCTAGGTTACATGTAGGGCATGCATAGTAACCTTGCCCACTCCACCCAAACAAACTACTTCGAGCAGGAAAATCATTTATGGTCCATAAAAGCATCGCTCTCATCTTGAACTGCTTTTGTGAAATAATGTCTGTAGTATCAACACCGTTATTGTGCCACAAAGTCTTCAGGTCTTTAATCAAAGGCTGCAAGTAAATATCAATGTCCTTTCCCGGGGATTTAGGGCCAAGAATTAACAACGTCAGCATAAAGTTACTTTCTTTCATACATAACCAAGGAGGCAGATTGTATGTTGTCAATACCACCGTCCACATGTTGTAGGTCTGACTAAGGTTGTCGAACGGATTAAAACCATCAGCACACAACCCTAGTCGAACATTTCTTGGTTCTGCTGCAAACTCTGGATACTTCAAGTCAAACTTCTTCCAAGCCGCACCATCAACCGGGTGTTGCATCTTACCAGGCTCCGCACACTTTCCAGTAGTATGCCAAGTCATGTCTTTTGCAGTGTGTCTAGACTTGTATAAACGTTGTAGTCTAGGAATGATCGGAAAGAAACGCAACACCTTCCTAGGAACTTTCTTCCCCGGTGTGTTAGTGTCTTTCCATCTACTCGTTTTACACACCGGACAGAATTACAGATTGTTATTATCCTCCCAAAACAAGCAGCAGTCGTGTTCACAAGCATGTATCGACTCGTAACCTAACCCGATCGTTTTAAATGTCTTCTTTATTTCATAGTAGTTCAGTGGGAACTTGAATCCTTTACTATCGGGTAACATATATCGGAGAAACTCTAATATTTCATTGAATAAAGAATCTGGAATTTTTCCTTTAGCCTTAAAATAGGTAAATTTTGCCATAAAGTCTAGTCGAGACACATGTTCACAACCATCATACAGCGCCTCGTTGGCAATTGCATACAACTCTTCAAACTCGGTACGAGTGGCTTGAGGCGGTTGAGTCGGTTGGTTACTAGTCTCACCAATATTATCTCCTTGTGTTGGTTCATTCGAAGGAATATAGCTAAAATCATCGAGTAACGCTGTCATGTCACTCATCATAGATTCTCCAAGGTTATCTATCACTGGCGCACGTGGATCCGGTTCACCGTGTTTGAGCCATGTGGTATAAAGTGGGTCCCACCCGTTTATAGCAATTTCCTCTCCAATCCAATCGATGGGTTTCCATAATACATTTCGACTTTTTTGCATGGACATCTAATTTTCCCCGCAGAATTCACTAACGGCCGGCAATGATTGACGAACTTTGTAAGACCGTCATTAAATTCTTTGGAAAGTTTCGGTTTTTTTATCCAACTCTTATCAGCGAATACCATAACTGCGTTTTATCCGTATATTTAGTTATTATTACATGGAAGGCAATTATGGAAAGCAATCCTAGATGTTTTGTTAACCTAGTGCAACTATGGAAGGCAATCCTAACCCACTCTTTGATGCTTCGTCTCATATATGAATGCGTATAACCGATTTACTATTTGAGAAAATTTCGGCAGCATTTCCCTCAACTCCCCAAATATGTGTTTAAAGACATATTCGTATGAGTAAAGGAGAAACACTGTCGAAATCATCTCAAATAGTAAACTAGTTATACGCATTCATATCCTAAATGAGACAAAACAATCAAAAAGTAGTCCCAAACAGGGGACTTTCCGAAGTTAATTCCTATTAAATTAACTTCGGACGGGTTTTCTATAGGTTGATCAATTTCAGACGGGAATTTTCTAAAATTAATCGCTAAAATCCTAAAACATTCCTAAGGTTTAATTCAATAAAACATTTATATCAAACAGCTTATTCTGATAAGTTTTATAAGAATAAACTGTTTTCAAACAACTAGCTGTTTTCAAACAGCTTATTCCGATAAGCTTATCGGGATAAACTGTATTCAAACAGCTTATCCTGATAAGCTTATCAGGATAAGCTGTTTGAAAACAGTTTATTTGGATAAGCTGATCAGGATAAACTGTTTGAAAACAGCTTATCCTGATAAGCTTATCAGAATAAGCTGTTTCCAAACAGCTTATTCCGCTAAGCTTATCGGGATAAGCTGTTTCAAACAGCTTATCCTGATAAGCTTATCAGGATAAGCTGTTTGAAAACAGCTTATTCGAATAAGCTTATCAGGATAAACTGTTTGAAAACAGCTTATCCTGATAAGCTTATCAGAATAAGCTGTTTTCAAACAGCTTATTCCGCTAAGCTTATCGGGATAAGCTGTTTCAAACAGCTTATCCTGATAAGCTTATTAGGATAAGCTGTTTGAAAACAGCTTATTCGGATAAGCTGATAAGCAAAATAGCGAGTGTTTGGGTTTGCGTTTTACACAGTTAAAGAGTGTTTGGATTTACGTTTAACAGAAATTAACAAGCTTATAAATCCCTAACGACATGTCGCTGGGGAAACCAAAATGATAAAAAAAAACATACTTTTTATTTGTGGTGGTCAGTTGGTGGTCGGGGTTGCGCCTCAGGCTGTGGTCGGGGCTACAATAACATAAAAGAAACTCATTTTAATCATCAATTAAAACCTTTAAAACCAAAAACATAAAACAAAATTAAAATCAAAATTAAACAAAATTAAAACATTTAAAACCACGGACGGTGGCGGGCTTGGTCGGTTGAGGTCAGGATCGGCTGTGGTCGGGGCTCCGCAACAGTCGGGCTCAAAAACATAAAACAAAATTAAACAAAACATTAATTATCAATTACAATATCAATTATAAAATCAAAATTAAGATATAAAATGAAAATGTAAAAATCTAAAATAAAAATTAAACAAAACATTACTTTTTATCAATTATTAAAGATGGATTGGTGGCGGAGTGGCGGATTGGTGGTGGTGGTGGCCGGGTTGGTGTTGATGGATTGGTGGTGATGGATTGGTGGTGATGGATTGGTGGTGATGGGGATGGCGTAAATGGTGATGAATGGTGGTAGTGGTGATGATTGGTGGTGTAAATGAATGGTGATGATTATTGGTGGTGAAAATCGCAGCTTGTTTGAGAGAAGAGAAAAAGAGATGAGTTGAGTGAAGTTTCTGTAAAGTGTTTGAGGATAAGAAGTTGTCAAAACTTTCCCCAGCGACATGTCGCTGGGGAAACCTTCCTTATCTTTGACGAAATTTTCCCCAGCGACATGTCGCTGGGGAAACTAATGAATTTGTCGTTTGCGCCAGCTGTTTAATAACCTGTCAATTTTAACAAAACTATCCCCAGCGACATGTCGCTGGGGAAACCTGTATTTTGTCGGTTTGTGAAAGAAGCGCGTTAATGAAAATTTTTGGAGGGACTTCTAAAATTAATGAACAAACTTTACCCCAGCGACATGTCGCTGGGAAAACATTTTTTGACAATTTATGAGATTTACTTTTAAATGATTAATAATAATAATTTTATATAATTGTATATTATACTTTTATATAATTAAAAATAATAAGTTTTATATAATTGTATATTTTACTTTTATATAATTAAAAATAATAAGTTTTATATAATTGTATATTTTTATATAAGATATTTATGTAAATTAGTTTTAAATGATTGATAATAATACGTTTTATATAATTATATATTTTAGTTTTATATAATTAATAATAATAAGTTTTATATAGTTGTATATTTTTTTATATAACATTTATGTAATTTAATTTTAAATTATTAATAATAATAAGTTTTATATAATTATATATTTTATTTTTATATAATTGTATATTTTACTTTCAGATAATTAATAATAACAGATTTTATGTAATTGTATTTTTTTATATACCATTTATGTAATTTACTTTTAAATGATTAATAGGGTTCAACATTAGAGGTTCAATATATTAGATATGGTTCAACATTAGAGGTTCATTGTATTAGATATGGTTCAACATTAGAGGTTCAATGTATTAGATATGGTTCAACATTATAGGTTCATTGTATTAGATAGGGTTCATCATTAGAGGTTCAATGTATTAGATAGGGTTCATCATTAGAGGTTCAATGTATTAGATAGGTTTCAACATTAGATGTTCAATGTATTAGATAGGGTTCATCATTAGAGGTTCAATGTATTAGATAGGGTTCATCATTATAGGTTCAATGTATTAGATAGGGTTCATCATTAGAGGTTCATTGAATTAGATAGGTTTCAACATTGAAGGTTCAACGTATTAGATAGGGTTCATCATTAGAGGTTTAACGTATTAGATATGGTTCAACATTAGAGGTTCAACGTATTAGATAGGGTTCAACATTAGAGGTTCAACGTATTAGATAGGTTTCAACATTGAAGGTTCAACGTATTAGATAGGGTTCATCATTAGAGGTTCAATGTATTAGATAGGGTTCATCATTAGAGGTTCAATGTATTAGATAGGGTTCAACATTAGAGGTTCAATGTATTATATAGGGTTCATCATTAGAGGTTCAACGTATTAGATAGGTTTCAACATTAGAGGTTCAACGTATTAGATAGGTTTCAACATTGAAGGTTCAACGTATTAGATAGGGTTCAACATTAGAGATTCAACGTATTAGATATGGTTCAACATTAGAGGTTCAACGTATTAGATAGGTTTCAACATTGAAGGTTCAACGCATTAGATAGGGTTCAACATTAGAGGTTCAACGTATTAGATAGGGTTCATCATTAGAGGTTCACCGTATTAGATAGGGTTCATCATTAGAGGTTCAACGTATTAGATAGGGTTCAACATTAGAGGTTCAACATATTAGATAGGTTTCAACATTGAAGGTTCAACGTATTAGATAGGGTTCATCATTAGAGGTTCAACGTATTAGATAGGGTTTAACATTAGAGGTTCAACGTATTAGATAGGGTTCATCATTAGAGGTTCAATGTATTAGATAGGGTTCATCATTATAGGTTAAATGTATTAGATAGGGTTCATCATTAGAGCTTCATTGAATTAGATAGGTTTCAACATTGAAGGTTCAACGTATTAGATAGGGTTCATCATTAGAGGTTCAACGTATTAGATATGGTTCAACATTAGAGGTTCAACGTATTAGATAGGGTTCAACATTAGAGGTTCAACGTATTAGATAGGTTTCAACATTGAAGGTTCAACGTATTAGATTAGGTTCATCATTAGAGGTTCAATGTATTAGATAGGGTTCATCATTAGAGGTTCAATGTATTAGATAGGGTTCAACATTAGAGGTTCAATGTATTATATAGGGTTCATCATTAGAGGTTCAACGTATTAGATAGGTTTCAACATTAGAGGTTCAACGTATTAGATAGGTTTCAACATTGAAGGTTCAACGTATTAGATAGGGTTCAACATTAGAGATTCAACGTATTAGATATGGTTCAACATTAGAGGTTCAACGTATTAGATAGGTTTCAACATTGAAGGTTCAACGCATTAGATAGGGTTCAACATTAGAGGTTCAACGTATTAGATAGGGTTCATCATTAGAGGTTCAACGTATTAGATAGGGTTCATCATTAGAGGTTCAACGTATTAGATAGGGTTCAACATTTGAGGTTCAACGTATTAGATAGGTTTCAACATTGAAGGTTCAACGTATTAGATAGGGTTCATCATTAGAGGTTCAACGTATTAGATAGGGTTCAACATTAGAGGTTCAACGTATTAGATAGGTTTCAACATTGAAGGTTCAACGTATTAGATAGGGTTCATCATTAGAGGTTCAACGTATTAGATAGGGTTCAACATTAGAGGTTCAACGTATTAGATAGGTTTCAACATTAGAGGTTCAACGTATTAGATAGGGTTCATCATTAGAGGTTCAACGTATTAGATAGGGTTCATCATTAGAGGTTCAACGTATTAGATAGGATTCAATATTAGAGGTTCAACGTATTAGATAGGTTTCAAAATTGAAGGTTCAACGTATTAGATAGGGTTCAACATTAGAGGTTCAACGTATTAGATAGGGTTCATCATTAGAGGTTCAACGTATTAGATAGGGTTCATCATTAGAGGTTCAACGTATTAGATAGGGTTCAACATTAGAGGTTCAACGTATTAGATAGGTTTCAACATTGAAGGTTCAACGTATTAGATAGGGTTCATCATTAGAGGTTCAACGTATTAGATAGGGTTCAACATTAGAGGTTCAACGTATTAGATAGGTTTCAACATTGAAGGTTCAACGTATTAGATAGGGTTCATCATTAGAGGTTCAACGTATTAGATAGGGTTCAACATTAGAGGTTCAACGTATTAGATAGGGTTCAACATTAGAGGTTCAACGTATTAGATAGGTTTCAACATTAGAGGTTCAACGTATTAGATAGGTTTCAACATTGAAGGTTCAACGTATTAGATAGGGTTGAACATTAGAGGTTCAACGTATTAGATATGGTTCAACATTAGAGGTTCAACGTATTAGATAGGGTTCAACATTAGAGGTTCAACGTATTAGATAGGTTTCAACATTGAAGGTTCAACGTATTAGATAGGGTTCATCATTAGAGGTTCAACGTATTAGATAGGGTTCAACATTAGAGGTTCAACGTATTAGATAGGTTTCACCATTAGAGGTTCAACGTATTATATAGGGTTCATCATTAGAGGTTCAACGTATTAGATAGGGTTCAACATTAGAGGTTCAACGTATTAGATAGGTTTCAACATTGAAGGTTCAACGTATTAGATATGGTTCAACATTAGAGGTTCAACGTATTAGATATGGTTCAACATTAGAGGTTCAACGTATTAGATAGGGTTCAACATTAGAGGTTCAACGTATTAGATAGGTTTCAACATTGAAGGTTCAACGTATTAGATAGGGTTCATCATTAGAGGTTCAACGTATTAGATAGGGTTCAACATTAGAGGTTCAACGTATTAGATAGGTTTCAACATTAGAGGTTCAATGTATTATATAGGGTTCATCATTAGAGGTTCAACGTATTAGATAGGGTTCAACATTAGAGGTTCAACGTATTAGATAGGTTTCAACATTGAAGGTTCAACGTATTAGATAGGGTTCAACATTAGAGGTTCAACGTATTAGATAGGTTTCAACATTGAAGGTTCAACGTATTAGATAGGGTTCAACATTAGAGGTTCAACGTATTAGATAGGGTTCATCATTAGAGGTTCAACGTATTAGATAGGGTTCATCATTAGAGGTTCAACGTATTAGATAGGGTTCAACATTAGAGGTTCAATGTATTAGATAGGTTTCAACATTGAAGGTTCAACGCATTAGATAGGGTTCAACATTAGAGGTTCAACGTATTAGATAGGGTTCATCATTAGAGGTTCAACGTATTAGATAGGGTTCATCATTAGAGGTTCAACGTATTAGATAGGGTTCAACATTTGAGGTTCAACGTATTAGATAGGTTTCAACATTGAAGGTTCAACGTATTAGATAGGGTTCATCATTAGAGGTTCAACGTATTAGATAGGGTTCAACATTAGTGGTTCAACGTATTAGATAGGTTTCAACATTGAAGGTTCAACGTATTAGATAGGGTTCATCATTAGAGGTTCAACGTATTAGATAGGGTTCAACATTAGAGGTTCAACGTATTAGATAGGTTTCAACATTAGAGGTTCAACGTATTAGATAGGGTTCATCATTAGAGGTTCAACGTATTAGATAGGGTTCATCATTAGAGGTTCAACGTATTAGATAGGATTCAATATTAGAGGTTCAACGTATTAGATAGGTTTCAAAATTGAAGGTTCAACGTATTAGATAGGGTTCAACATTAGAGGTTCAACGTATTAGATAGGGTTCATCATTAGAGGTTCAACGTATTAGATAGGGTTCATCATTAGAGGTTCAACGTATTAGATAGGGTTCAACATTAGAGGTTCAACGTATTAGATAGGTTTCAACATTGAAGGTTCAACGTATTAGATAGGGTTCATCATTAGAGGTTCAACGTATTAGATAGGGTTCAACATTAGAGGTTCAACGTATTAGATAGGTTTCAACATTGAAGGTTCAACGTATTAGATAGGGTTCATCATTAGAGGTTCAACGTATTAGATAGGGTTCAACATTAGAGGTTCAACGTATTATATAGGGTTCAACATTAGAGGTTCAACGTATTAGATAGGTTTCAACATTAGAGGTTCAACGTATTAGATAGGTTTCAACATTGAAAGTTCAACGTATTAGATAGGGTTGAACATTAGAGGTTCAACGTATAAGATATGGTTCAACATTAGAGGTTCAACGTATTAGATAGGGTTCAACATTAGAGGTTCAACGTATTAGATAGGTTTCAACATTGAAGGTTCAACGTATTAGATAGGGTTCATCATTAGAGGTTCAACGTATTAGATAGGGTTCAACATTAGAGGTTCAACGTATTAGATAGGTTTCACCATTAGAGGTTCAACGTGTTATATAGGGTTCATCATTAGAGGTTCAACGTATTAGATAGGGTTCAACATTAGAGGTTCAACGTATTAGATAGGTTTCAACATTGAAGGTTCAACGTATTAGATATGGTTCAACATTAGAGGTTCAACGTATTAGATATGGTTCAACATTAGAGGTTCAACGTATTAGATAGGGTTCAACATTAGAGGTTCAACGTATTAGATAGGTTTCAACATTGAAGGTTCAACGTATTAGATAGGGTTCATCATTAGAGGTTCAACGTATTAGATAGGGTTCAACATTAGAGGTTCAACGTATTAGATAGGTTTCAACATTAGAGGTTCAATGTATTATATAGGGTTCATCATTAGAGGTTCAACGTATTAGATAGGGTTCAACATTAGAGGTTCAACGTATTAGATAGGTTTCAACATTGAAGGTTCAACGTATTAGATAGGGTTCAACATTAGAGGTTCAACGTATTAGATAGGTTTCAACATTGAAGGTTCAACGTATTAGATAGGGTTCAACATTAGAGGTTCAACGTATTAGATAGGGTTCATCATTAGAGGTTCAACGTATTAGATAGGGTTCATCATTAGAGGTTCAACGTATTAGATAGGGTTCAACATTAGAGGTTCAATGTATTAGATAGGTTTCAACATTGAAGGTTCAACGTATTAGATAGGGTTCATCATTAGAGGTTCAACGTATTAGATATGGTTCAACATTAGAGGTTCAACGTATTAGATAGGGTTCAACATTAGAGGTTCAACGTATTAGATAGGTTTCAACATTGGAGGTTCAACGTATTAGATAGGGTTCATCATTAGAGGTTCAACGTATTAGATAGGGTTCAACATTAGAGGTTCAACGTATTAGATAGGTTTCAACATTGAAGGTTCAACGTATTAGATAGGGTTCTCATTAGATGTTCAACGTATTAGATATGGTTCAACATTAGAGGTTCAACGTATTAGATAGGTTTCAACATTAGAGGTTCAACGTATTAGATAGGTTTCAACATTGAAGGTTCAACGTATTAGATAGGGTTCATCATTAGAGGTTCAATGTATTAGATAGGGTTCAACATTAGAGGTTCAACATATTAGATAGGTTTCATCATTAGAGGTTCAACGTATTATATAGGGTCCATCATTAGAGGTTCAACGTATTAGATAGGGTTCAACATTAGAGGTTCAACGTATTAGATAGGTTTCAACATTGAAGGTTCAACGTATTAGATATGGTTCAACATTAGAGGTTCAACGTATTAGATATGGTTCAACATTAGAGGTTCAACGTATTAGATAGGGTTCAACATTAGAGGTTCAACTTCTACATTGAAGGTTCAACGTATTAGATAGGGTTCATCATTAGAGGTTCAACGTATTAGATAGGGTTCAACATTAGAGGTTCAACGTACTAGATAGGTTTCAACATTAGAGGTTCAATGTATTATATAGGGTTCATCATTAGAGGTTCAACGTATTAGATAGGGTTCAACATTAGAGGTTCAACGTATTAGATAGGTTTCAACATTGAAGGTTCAACGTATTAGATAGGGTTCAACATTAGAGGTTCAACGTATTAGATAGGTTTCAACATTGAAGGTTCAACATATTAGATAGGGTTCAACATTAGAGGTTCAACGTATTAGATAGGGTTCATCATTAGAGGTTCAACGTATTAGATAGGGTTCATCATTAGAGGTTCAACGTATTAGATAGGGTTCAACATTAGAGGTTCAACGTATTAGATAGGTTTCAACATTGAAGTTTCAACGTATTAGATAGGGTTCATCATTAGAGGTTCAACGTATTAGATATGGTTCAACATTAGAGGTTCAACGTATTAGATAGGGTTCAACATTAGAGGTTCAACGTATTAGATAGGTTTCAACATTGAAGGTTCAACGTATTAGATAGGGTTCATCATTAGAGGTTCAACGTATTAGATAGGGTTCAACATTAGAGGTTCAACATATTAGATAGGTTTCAACATTGAAGGTTCAACGTATTAGATAGGGTTCAACATTAGAGGTTCAACGTATTAGATAAGGTTCAACATTAGAGGTTCAACGTATTAGATAGGGTTCAACATTAGAGGTTCAACGTATTAGATAGGTTTCAACATTGAAGGTTCAACGTATTAGATAGGGTTCATCATTAGAGGTTCAACGTATTAGATAGGGTTCAACATTAGAGGTTCAACGTATTAGATAGGTTTCATCATTAGAGGTTCAACGTATTATATAGGGTTCATCATTAGAGGTTCAACGTATTAGATAGGGTTCAACATTAGAGGTTCAACGTATTAGATAGGTTTCAACATTGAAGGTTCAACGTATTAGATATGGTTCAACATTAGAGGTTCAACGTATTAGATATGGTTCAACATTAGAGGTTCAACGTATTAGATAGGGTTCAACATTAGAGGTTCAACGTATTAGATAGGTTTCAACATTGAAGGTTCAACGTATTAGATAGGGTTCATCATTAGAGGTTCAACGTATTAGATAGGGTTCAACATTAGAGGTTCAACGTATTAGATAGGTTTCAACATTAGAGGTTCAATGTATTATATAGGGTTCATCATTAGAGGTTCAACGTATTAGATAGGGTTCAACATTAGAGGTTCAACGTATTAGATAGGTTTCAACATTGAAGGTTCAACGTATTAGATAGGGTTCAATATTAGAGGTTCAACGTATTAGATAGGTTTCAACATTGAAGGTTCAACGTATTAGATAGGGTTCAACATTAGAGGTTCAACCTATTAGATAGGGTTCATCATTAGAGGTTCAACGTATTAGATAGGTTTCAACATTAGAGGTTCAATGTATTAGATAGGTTTCAACATTGAAGTTTCAACGTATTAGATAGGGTTCAACATTAGAGGTTCAACGTATTAGATATGGTTCAACATTAGAGGTTCAACGTATTAGATAGGGTTCAACATTAGAGGTTCAACGTATTAGATAGGTTTCAACATTGAAGGTTCAACGTATTAGATAGGGTTCATCATTAGAGGTTCACTGTATTAGATAGGGTTCAACATTAGAGGTTCAACGTATTAGATAGGTTTCATCATTAGAGGTTCAACGTATTATATAGGGTTCATCATTAGAGGTTCAACGTATTAGATAGGGTTCAACATTAGAGGTTCAACGTATTAGATAGGTTTCAACATTGAAGGTTCAACGTATTAGATATGGTTCAACATTAGAGGTTTAACGTATTAGATATGGTTCAACATTAGAGGTTCAACGTATTAGATAGGGTTCAACATTAGAGGTTCAACGTATTAGATAGGTTTCAACATTGAAGGTTCAACGTATTAGATAGGGTTCATCATTAGAGGTTCAACGTATTAGATAGGGTTCAACATTAGAGGTTCAACGTATTAGATAGGTTTCAACATTAGAGGTTCAATGTATTATATAGGGTTCATCATTAGAGGTTCAACGTATTAGATAGGGTTCAACAATAGAGGTTCAACGTATTAGATAGGTTTCAACATTGAAGGTTCAACGTATTAGATAGGGTTCAACATTAGAGGTTCAACGTATTAGATAGGTTTCAACATTGAAGGTTCAACGTATTAGATAGGGTTCAACATTAGAGGTTCAACGTATTAGATAGGGTTCATCATTAGAGGTTCAACGTATTAGATAGGGTTCATCATTAGAGGTTCAACGTATTAGATAGGGTTCAACATTAGAGGTTCAACGTATTAGATAGGTTTCAACATTGAAGGTTCAACGTATTAGATAGGTTCATCATTAGAGGTTCAACGTATTAGATATGGTTCAACATTAGAGGTTCAACGTATTAGATATGGTTCAACATTAGAGGTTCAATGTATTAGATAGGGTTCATCATTAGAGGTTCAACGTATTAGATAGGGTTCAACATTAGAGGTTCAACGTATTAGATAGGTTTCAACATTAGAGGTTCAATGTATTATATAGGTTCATCATTAGAGGTTCAACGTATTAGATAGGGTTCAACATTAGAGGTTCAACGTATTAGATAGGTTTCAACATTGAAGGTTCAACGTATTAGATAGGGTTCAACATTAGAGGTTCAACGTATTAGATAGGGTTCGTCATTAGAGGTTCAACGTATTAGATAGGTTTCAACATTAGAGGTTCAACATATTAGATAGGTTTCAACATTGAAGTTTCAACGTATTAGATAGGGTTCAACATTAGAGGTTCAACGTATTAGATATGGTTCAACATTAGAGGTTCAACGTATTAGATAGGGTTCAACATTAGAGGTTCAACGTATTAGATAGGTTTCAACATTGAAGGTTCAACGTATTAGATAAGGTTCATCATTAGAGGTTCACTGTATTAGATAGGGTTCAACATTAGAGGTTCAACGTATTAGATAGGTTTCATCATTAGAGGTTCAACGTATTATATAGGGTTCATCATTAGAGGTTCAACGTATTAGATAGGGTTCAACATTAGAGGTTCAACGTATTAGATAGGTTTCAACATTGAAGGTTCAACGTATTAGATATGGTTCAACATTAGAGGTTTAACGTATTAGATATGGTTCAACATTAGAGGTTCAACGTATTAGATAGGGTTCAACATTAGAGGTTCAACGTATTAGATAGGTTTCAACATTGAAGGTTCAACGTATTAGATAGGGTTCATCATTAGAGGTTCAACGTATTATATAGGGTTCAACATTAGAGGTTCAACGTATTAGATAGGTTTCAACATTAGAGGTTCAATGTATTATATAGGGTTCATCATTAGAGGTTTAACGTATTAGATAGGGTTCAACATTAGAGGTTCAACGTATTAGATAGGTTTCAACATTGAAGGTTCAACGTATTAGATAGGGTTCAACATTAGAGGTTCAACGTATTAGATAGGTTTCAACATTGAAGGTTCAACGTATTAGATAGGGTTCAACATTAGAGGTTCAACGTATTAGATAGGGTTCATCATTAGAGGTTCAACGTATTAGATAGGGTTCATCATTAGAGGTTCAACGTATTAGATAGGGTTCATCATTAGAGGTTCAACGTATTAGATAGGGTTCAACATTAGAGGTTCAACGTATTAGATAGGTTTCAACATTGAAGGTTCAACGTATTAGATAGGTTCATCATTAGAGGTTCAACGTATTAGATATGGTTCAACATTAGAGGTTCAACGTATTAGATATGGTTCAACATTAGAGGTTCAATGTATTAGATAGGGTTCATCATTAGAGGTTCAACGTATTAGATAGGGTTCAACATTAGAGGTTCAACGTATTAGATAGGTTTCAACATTAGAGGTTCAATGTATTATATAGGTTCATCATTAGAGGTTCAACGTATTAGATAGGGTTCAACATTAGAGGTTCAACGTATTAGATAGGTTTCAACATTGAAGGTTCAACGTATTAGATAGGGTTCAACATTAGAGGTTCAACGTATTAGATAGGGTTCGTCATTAGAGGTTCAACGTATTAGATAGGTTTCAACATTAGAGGTTCAACGTATTAGATAGGTTTCAACATTGAAGTTTCAACGTATTAGATAGGGTTCAACATTAGAGGTTCAACGTATTAGATATGGTTCAACATTAGAGGTTCAACGTATTAGATAGGGTTCAACATTAGAGGTTCAACGTATTAGATAGGTTTCAACATTGAAGGTTCAACGTATTAGATAAGGTTCATCATTAGAGGTTCACTGTATTAGATAGGGTTCAACATTAGAGGTTCAACGTATTAGATAGGTTTCATCATTAGAGGTTCAACGTATTATATAGGGTTCATCATTAGAGGTTCAACGTATTAGATAGGGTTCAACATTAGAGGTTCAACGTATTAGATAGGTTTCAACATTGAAGGTTCAACGTATTAGATATGGTTCAACATTAGAGGTTTAACGTATTAGATATGGTTCAACATTAGAGGTTCAACGTATTAGATAGGGTTCAACATTAGAGGTTCAACGTATTAGATAGGTTTCAACATTGAAGGTTCAACGTATTAGATAGGGTTCATCATTAGAGGTTCAACGTATTATATAGGGTTCAACATTAGAGGTTCAACGTATTAGATAGGTTTCAACATTAGAGGTTCAATGTATTATATAGGGTTCATCATTAGAGGTTTAACGTATTAGATAGGGTTCAACATTAGAGGTTCAACGTATTAGATAGGTTTCAACATTGAAGGTTCAACGTATTAGATAGGGTTCAACATTAGAGGTTCAACGTATTAGATAGGTTTCAACATTGAAGGTTCAACGTATTAGATAGGGTTCAACATTAGAGGTTCAACGTATTAGATAGGGTTCATCATTAGAGGTTCAACGTATTAGATAGGGTTCATCATTAGAGGTTCAACGTATTAGATAGGGTTCAACATTAGAGGTTCAACGTATTAGATAGGTTTCAACATTGAAGGTTCAACGTATTAGATAGGGTTCATCATTAGAGGTTCAACGTATTAGATATGGTTCAACATTAGAGGTTCAACGTATTAGATATGGTTCAACATTAGAGGTTCAATGTATTAGATAGGGTTCATCATTAGAGGTTCAACGTATTAGATAGGGTTCAACATTAGAGGTTCAACGTATTAGATAGGTTTCAACATTAGAGGTTCAATGTATTATATAGGGTTCATCATTAGAGGTTCAACGTATTAGATAGGGTTCAACATTAGAGGTTCAACGTATTAGATAGGTTTTAACATTGAAGGTTCAACGTATTAGATAGGGTTCAACATTAGAGGTTCAACGTATTAGATAGGTTTCAACATTGAAGGTTCAACGTATTATATAGGGTTCAACATTAGAGGTTCAACGTATTAGATAGGGTTCATCGTTAGAGGTTCAACGTATTAGATAGGGTTCATCATTAGAGGTTCAACGTATTAGATAGGGTTCAACATTAGAGGTTCAACGTATTAGATAGGTTTCAACATTGAAGGTTCAACGTATTAGATAAGGTTCATCATTAGAGGTTCAACGTATTAGATATGGTTCAACATTAGAGGTTCAACGTATTAGATATGGTTCAACATTAGAGGTTCAATGTATTAGATAGGGTTCATCATTAGAGGTTCAACGTATTAGATAGGGTTCAACATTAGAGGTTCAACGTATTAGATGTTCATTGGAGGGAAAACATTGGAGGGAAAATGTTAACAATTTCCCTCACTTTTTTAGCATAAAAAGAGAACCACACACACTCCTTATCATCACAACCACCAGCAGATCACACACACTTATCATCATAAACAAATTGTTATTATGTACATGTTGAAGCATGAAGCTTTTCTGTGTAGGTGTGGACATGGAGATGTAGTTCTTCGAGAATCGTGGACAACTGAAAACTTTGGTAGACTGTACTATGCTTGTCCACGTTCACGGGTTCAACCTCCAGTTTCATATGGATGCAAATTTTTTTTATGGAAAGACGAACGCGTCCAACTACTAATCAATTCTCTTGGAGGTTCAATGAGCTTTTCTCCTCCAAGCTCTTCTTCAAGACCTTCAACGAGCTTTTCTCCTCCAAGCTCTTCTACCAGACCTTCAACGATTCCAATTTCTTCTCCAAGCTCTTCAGCGTGTGCAAACTGTGTGCGCTTGAATGGAATGATAATGGTACTTGAGCGTACGATAGAGTTGTACCGCAACTCCGATAGGCACACATTGGATTCAGCTGCACTACTTCACGACATTTACGATGACATGGGGAACATTCGTTTGAACTAGTTTATGATGTATTTGTTTTCGTGTTTATGAGTCTATTATCGGTTTAATATCCATGTTTAATTAAGCGCGTGTTTAAGTGTCCGTGTAGAATAAAGTTAGGTTTAGGCGTGTCTGTTTGTAAGCCTCAATGAATGTTAACAATTTTTAATTAATATTAACAATGAATGTTAACAATTATCAGTGAATGTTAACTTTTGGCGGGCAAAATGTTGGGGGGAAAACATTGGCGGGAAAACATTAGCGGGAAAATTAACCATTTGTCTCACTTTTTTTATCATAAAAAGAGATATACTATTTTAAATTTTAATAACTATATTTTTTAATATATATATTATATTTACTAAAATATTATATAAATATTACACATTTTTTGAAAATTGGTGGTCAAATAGAAGTCAATGTTTCCCCAGCGACATGTCGCTGGGGAAAGATTTGTTCGTTTTTTGTAAAATAGGCGCGTTAACGAAAAATCTTTGGAGGGAATCCTAAAAAGTTTCCCCAGCGACATGTCGCTGGGGAAAAGTTTGGACATAAATTAAACAACGCATTAACACTAATCACTTGGATTAGACGTGGAAGAAAGTTTCCCCAGCAACATGTCGTTGGGGAAAAGTTGGCGGGTTAATCTCCCGCTTGCATTTTTTTTGAAATAGTTTGGTCAAAATTCAGTCAACTTTGCCCCAGTGACATGTCGCTCGGGAAACTTTTCTTTATTTTTTGGTCAAAATTTTTCCGAGAAAGTTTGCCACGTCAGAAATTTTTTGTCGTTTAACGTCGTTTCCCCAACGACATCATGTCGCTGGGGAAAACCCTGATGGGAAGGGCTGGATTATTGTAGTGATTATCAAAATATAATACAAAAGCACATGATGACCAATCGGATCATTCACCAATCTAGACGCAGCATGACACAAAGCACCTATCTGATTCTGTGATCTTAAACTCTCCAACAATTTTTGAACACACCTTTTCCTGTACAATCAGCAACACGTTAAACAGCCTCTTAATCTAACATAACTAAATAAGAACTTGAATAAAAGGTTTTAATGAATTAAATTCCATGTAATCCCTTTCCATTAATGTAGAAAGATGTTAATGGATTGAATAAAAAAGGAAATAATCAATGGACTATTCCATGTACAGTGACTAATTCAAATACACTTACAATATAATGACTATTACAAATACATATACGGTTCAATAAAAAAGTAGGTTTGGTAGCTCAGAAATTAGAATCTCATTTACCGAACTCAAACAAAGGAATAATGAGCATGTTTGACTGTAAAAGATTACTTCAATAGCCATACAAAAATGGAAATTCAGGGTAAAACATATTATGACCTTAAAAAGACATGCACTCTTCCCAAATGGAAGATGGAAGGTTGAAGGTTCTTAAAGTTAGGACGATAAGCTTTCCAAGTGAATGTAGATACATTGATGCATGCAATAAACAAGATGCATGCAATAAACAATCTATATCATGCCTAGTACTTAGCTCATCGCCACCTCCTTAAACCGAGATATCTTAATACTATATTCTTTCATAACCAAAGTCTAGTCTGGTTTGACACATCGACTTCCGTTTGCTAATAGTAAAACATACAAAAGTTAATTACTAACTATAGGAGGATCATCATTATACTGATCTCATACTTAGGTAATAAATCATTTTCATTACTTACCGCTCGTTGAGGTATACTGAGCTATACTCGTGCTTCTGACTACGCTACTCATAACTCTTTTAACTGTTTAAATACAATTTACAACTTACTAGGCCTTTTGTAGTCAAACTTAGACAAAGGGGATGTTTGGTAGGACAAAGAATCTCAAACAACCTAAAGTCCTAAATGAAAGAAATAATTAGTTCTAAACGATCCTATTAGAGTCAAGTAATCAATTTAGCATACCTGAACAAAGGAATGTTCGCCAGGTTGAATAATTCTTCCATAAGAATAGCCGTAGAATCGGAAAAAGTAGTGTTGACTTCTGAATCATCGTTGTTAGTGTCTGTCGTCCCACTCAGCACTAAAACTCAGCAACAATTTATGATAGATCCGTCGTAAAAAACTTCATAACATTAGGTTTTCAAGCAATGCAAAGTTGTATAGCTTGGTGGAATCTCCTACTTTCTTCTATACCTGTGCCTTATCATGGATGGTAGAGTTTCAACTAACTCCGATTTGAGTGTCTAACCGATAAACCTGAAAGTGTGTAAGATTACAAATTACCTTTTGGATATGATCGATGTGAAGAGTTCCATTCTTTAATACAGTACTACCAACGGAAAAGTAAGATACTCGTTGCCTTACTTTGACCCAGTTTTGATACTATTTGACTTTATCTAAAAACAACAATAGTAGCATATTTAGATGATTCAATTAATCCAATTGTTATACCTTCTAAACGGTTGATTCAAGGATACTTACAAAACATTATTAATTTATTACTAATAGCATCACAATTACATTACAGTCATAACTATGTGACTTACCTTAGTTGCATCATTATAAAAAAGAATTGATTCATACGTGAGTGAATGTATTTTTTTTTGTAAAGAATTGCCCACAACCTATGTTGCACGGAAACGCCTCTCGGGGCGCCGTACCCGTCCCGGAAACGTTTCGGAAACAGGAAACGTCCGGAAACGCATGGAAACGCCTGAGAAACGTCTCTGGAAAAAGTGAAACGTCTCACGTAGAATAGAAACGTTTGGTGTTGAGACAAAAACTTTTGGGAAACGTTTCTTGGCTTAAAGTTGCGTTTCTGGGCATGTATTGAGAGATAGACATATTGTTTGTAAATTAGTACAGTAGATCTGAACAAGGTGGGAAAGAAGATGGGTGGAGAGGGAAAATAGAGTATTAAATAAAATTCAATAGTGGTCTAGCAATCTCCCACATTCTCACGTGATATGTGGTAAAGTTAGTAATTTTATTTTCAAAATTTTTCATTTTTCATTTTTCATTTTGTAGTTTTTTGTTTTTGTTTTTATTTTGTAGTTTTGTATGTTTTCTATTCAGTTTTGTACCGCATATACACAGAAAATACCAAAGTAGTTTTGTACTGCATATATACATTGTACTAAATTCGACATTGGATGCGTAATATTTATTTATTTTATTAATAAAAATATAAAAATATATATAATATATAAACGTTTCTGGCCGTACCCGTTTCTTGAATTTTAGAGCATTAGTGTTTCTAAGTACCCGTCCCCGTACCCGTCCCGTTTCCGTATCCGTCCCCGTGCAACATAGCCCACAACCAATAAATGTATTGAGAATACCTATGATAACGATTCATATAACTGATTTAGAAAGGATAAATATCTCATACAAACCACACAATCAAGCTCAAACAAATCAGTAGATCAATAATCTTTTAATTTTGCCTGTGTAATTAGGGGTGTCGAAAAAGTTGGCCCGACCTGAATCTGAACCCGAAAAAGCCTATTCGGGTCGGGTCACTCAGGTTCAAAAACATATTCGGGTCAATTCGGGTTGACCCAAATTGACCCGAGTTCTAATTAGGCTCGGGTTCGGGTTTATATTTTTTAGCCTTTACCCGAATTGACCCGACCCGAATTGACCCGAACCCGACCAACCCGACTTGACCCGAGTTTTTTTTAACACATTTCACCTTGTAAATATGCTTAAATAAGCCAAATTTTAAATTTTTTACTTATACTCGGGTTGACCCGAATCCGAGTTGACCTGACCCGAATTGACCTGACCCGAATTGACCCGACCCGAATTGACCCGAACCCGACTGACCTGAGTTCTAATTAGGTTCGGGTTCGGGTATGATTTTTTTTAATTCTTGACCGACTTGACCCGACCTGATTTGACCCGAACCCGGTTGATCCGACCCGATTCCCACCCCTATCTGCAATGATATAACTTTGATCGTAGTTCAAATACTTAATTAATATTCCAGCCTTTAATGGGAAGTTTGATATTCCAATTTGGGGACGTGATTCTTTTGGTTTTTGGTCGGGAGGTTTTGGGTCAGATATATTTAGAGGTGGCGGTGGAGAGAGGTACACAACTTAGGGTATTTCTTTTACTCATTATTGAAAACTGTATTACACTTCTTTAGGTCCTTCTAAGTTAAAGAAATCGAGTCTTTATTTTTAAAGTTTTTTTTTTCATATTTGTGCCACATATATTTCTCGTCAAAATCTTTTAATTTACACGTTCTCAATCCTATTTTGACCAGATTTAGTTCAATTTAACTTTTTATTAACCAATTAGATTGCATCTTTTTGCCGACGTGACAAAATAAAGTATTTTGATTGGTTCAAATTTTTTCTACTAACCTCCACTTTTTTCTAAAACTCTTAAAAAATCTAATTCTTTTATTATATAAAATATTTTATCCTTTACCCATCTAATTACTTTTATTCTTTATCAAATCACAATAAATGTCAAATATTAACACCAATTATACAGTAGTTAGAATGCTTAAACCCCCATGAATAGGTTTGTATTATTGATATGTATTTATATTCCTACACAGAACATTCTAATAAGCCTAATCCCACAAGTCGGGCATGGGCCTTTTATTGTCTAATACTCCCCTGCAGTTCGAGCGGCGAAATCGCGAAAGCTCGGACTGGAGAAGTAAACTAGAAAAGAAAAAACAAAACATAAGAAAAACATATTTTAGAAGTGGATCTTGAGATGCAGCGTATCTTGAGAAGCAACGGATCTTGAGAAGAAGCTGATCTTTAGAAAATCTGTGAAGAAAAGTAGTAACAAGAGAAAAAAAAATAAAAAAATAAAAGAGTCGTCTCGGGACTTGATACCCTAGATTCGACAGCAACAAAAGTCGTCTCGAGAATTATACCCTTGATTTGACAAAAGTCGTCTCGGGACTTGATACCCTAGATTCGACAAAAGCCGTCTCGGGACTTATACCCTTGATTCGACACCAACAAAAATCGTCTCGGGACTTATACCCTTGATTCGACAAAAGTCGTCTCGGGACTTGATACCCTAGATTCGACAAAAGCCGTCTCGGGACTTATACCCTTGATTCGACACCAACATAAGTCGTCTTCGGGAATTGATACCTACAATGTGAATCTTACTTTGCAAACCCCCATGACCGTCATTGTCCCATCATTGCAAATAATTTTAACAGTTTGTGAATCGAGTTCATTATGAATACGTAGGTATAATTTAACCAATTACTTTTATTCTTTTATCTAATCGCTTTTTTAGTGTGTAATGCATGTATACAATTCTTTTTATTGTTGTAAAGTATAAAATAATACTTAGATAGTTAGTACTGTTTATACATTGGATGATCTTATCCAAGTATTAATAATGTAGAATTAGATGAACTAAGGATAGTACCTTAAACTTTAATGTTTAAAACAAACAGTAAATGGGTAAATAAATTGACGTTTGTTTTAGCTTGAATGTGTAAGCTAGTGTGGTATAGTGTTTGCACAACTTGTAATATATATGTATATACAGTGGCAACTTGTGATCTTTTAAAAATTATGTTGAAATGATATTATCTTATCGAGCAGACAAACTTAGACGATACAAAAAGTTCGTTGATTCAAAATGATAAAAGTTACTTAGCTAACTCTAAGTTTAACTCGTGTGACGAACCACTAACGAGGGTGCGAGAATTTTATTACACTAAAAGATATGGTGTATCTATTCTTAATTTTTAAACAAAATGATTTTTACTTGGAAATGTGACCGAGGAGGTAAGTATCAAGATATTCGCGGTATTGAAGGTAAAGAAAAAAAGAATACATCATCTCGACTAATTAATTGCCCATTCAAACTAACTGGTAGAAAAGGTAAGGACGGAATTTGGTTTTTTAAACCAAAAAACTTGACACATAGCCATGGTCCCTCCATTGATATTTCTGGGCATCCATCGTTTCAAAAACTAGAGGCCGATAATATACAAATTGTAAAAGATATGACCCTGTCTGGAATACCCCCACACAAAATTCTCTCATTTTACGTCAACAAAACCCAGATATCCCTGCAACCTCAAGAACTATATATAATGTGAAGAAAAAAATTAAAAAGGATACTTTGGAAGGGAGGTCAGAGATTAATGTCTTGTTTGAAGAGTTTGAAAAAGGTGGTTTTTTTGCATGATGTTAAGCATGATTCTCAAGGCCATATAACCCATTTATTTATGGCACACCCCTTATCAGTTAAATTGGTCAAATCATATTCAAACACATTTGTGATGGACTGTACTTACAAACCCAATAGGTTAAACATGCCTCTCCTTGATATTATTGGAGTTTCATGCTTCAATTCATATTTTATGGGATTAAGCCGTACAATAGCAAATTACTTTCACAAATGTACCATCTTGGCACGTGAACTTTTTTTGTTCCACCCAGTGTAACATATTTTCAGATTTTGTGTTGATTTGGACACTGTAACTTGTTTTACCGAAAATATTATACTTTTTTTTCTTTTTTTTCTTATTTTTTTTTATCTTTTTACAAAATTAGTTTTTAAATAAAGAAGATTTTTCTTTAAAACTTTTTTTTAAAAGGTTAAAAATAACTAAACGTTTTTCTTAAAAATAAATTTAAAATTTAACACTTTGTTTTTATCTCTTCTTCAAATAAAACTAGAACTTTTTTTTTTAAATTTAAAAGTTTAAAACTTTACTTTTATTTTAAGAAAACATAAAATGTATTAAAAATTTAAATAATTTATAACTTTTTTAGAAATCTTTTTTCTTAACTTTATGATAATTTTAAATTTTTTAATGGAAATTTTAATTATTAATTTTCTTTTATTTTTTTTGAAAATTTCTTATAGGTCTTTTTCTAAAAATTTGTCGCTTATGTATTTAAAGAAATTATAAAAAAACTTAATTGTTTTAACTTGTTTTTAATCTTACAATTTTATTATAAAGCTTTCAAGTTTTTAAAATTTTTTCGAAAAAATTATTTTAAGTATAAAAACTTTCTAAAAGTTATTTTAAGTCTAAAATATTTCTAAAGAAAATTTGTAATTATAACTTTTTTTTATACATTTCAAAAATGAGTATTTAAAAAAGAATTGTAGTTTTAAGCAAGAATTGCTTTTACCTTTTCTGGTAATTAAAAATTGTTTATAAATTTTTTATGTAATTTTAAATCTTTTAAATTTTTTAAATTTCTCGTAAATCGGTACTTTCAAAAAGGTCGTTGCTATTATATGACCTAATCTGTTTAAAATATATGCTCTATGGAATCTTTTTCCGGTCGATAAACTTTTTACTCGGTAGCTGGTAAAACATGGTGCAAATCAACACAAAATCTGAAAGTACGCTACATTTAGTAGAACAAAAAATAGTTCACGTACCAAGATTTTACATCTGTGAAAGTACGTTGCTATTTTTTTTTTGGTAACCATGATTTCCGACTCATTGGTCGACTAATCCACGGGGATTGAGCCCACCGCTACACAGACTTAAACCAGGTAAAACCCTCACTTTTCAGGAGGTTAGCGTGGCCACTTCAAAGTTGTTTGCACCTAGTGGGAATTGAACTTGAGACCTCACACACTTTAGAGTGATAGCCACAAATCTTTTTGCCACTAGGCTACCCTTGAGTGGTTAAGTACGTTGCTATTGTACGGCTTAATCTTTTTTTTATTCAGGGTTTCCTTTTTTGAAAACGGAGACTGCAGATAGTTATAAATAGGCATTAAAAGCATTTAAGTCGATTTTGGAGTACACACTGATCAAGCTTTTGTGATTATGTCGGAATTGACACTAATGAATGCGATTAATGAAATATTCCCATATGCAAGAAATCTATTGTGTGTTTGGCATATTCATAAGAATGTAGTATCAAATTGCAAAGGGTTTTTTCAACATGCCGAGGAGTTTGATGTATTCATGTCAAACAGGAATGATATCGTATATTCAAAAACGGAAGACATGTTTATGAATAATTGGGATGAATTCGAGTTGCTTTATAGAGAGAAGAAAGATGCAATTGCGTACATTGGTTTCCATGGAAGGAAAAATTTGTAAGTGCTTGGACAAAAAAACATTTACATTTTAGTAATCGTTCGTCCTTAAGGGCTGAAGGTGCTCATGCGAAACTTAAGCAGTATTTACAAGTTTTCACAGGTGGGTTTAAAGAAGTATGTGATAAAATATGTCTTGCGGATAAGCATCAATTTAATGAGATTAAAGTGAAACTCGCTAGTGAGAAAATAAAAGTTCTTCATAGTTGCAATACACCTATATATAGAAAGAGATATGTGAGCAATATAAAAGGATTACTAAAGGTAAGTACCGTTATAGTTTTATGTTGTAATACAAAAGATGTTTTCTTAACCTCCACTGTTTGTGTTATCTTAGGTACAATGGCTCCTTGCACCGGTCACTTCACGGCAACTATGGATCTTCCATGTGCTCACAAGATAATTAACTCTCAAGAAAATGAACTTTCTTTGGATCTTATTCATGCACAATGGAGAATTGATACATTAACCTTGAATTTGGAAGATTTATCGAATAATGATGGCATAGACCCCTTTGTTAAGTTACTTGATGAGTTGAATGCAAAGTAACATGCATGGCCTTTGCACAAGAAAGAAATTGCTACTTTGATGATTACTAATCTTATCAACAAGTCGGATACATCGGTTTTTTGTTTGGGTCGGTTTCGATTTTTTCGATTTTTTTATCACCCTAATATTACCCGACCTATCTATCCATCTTCATATGAGTGATACCCATGAAACATAAATATTTCTTCATCTTCCCTCATCTTACCCAAACTTCATCATCTTTATCTTTCTCAAAAACTTATATACTACCTTAAGGACGTAGAAGGAAGAGAGGAGTTTCTGGAGTCTCAAATGCCGAAAGGCTATGATAAATAGACCTACTTCGTTGGAAGAACTCGATGCTCCGGGATTTTACAATCAATAGGTACTTATATACTTTTAGTCATAAAATGTTTTGTTTCATCCGCCTGTTTGTGGATATCACTTATTGTATTTTGGTCGCACTTTGTTTTATGACCCTTTTCTTCACAAAATCTATGATTAGAATGATGGAATGAAGGATTTATTGGAACTAAAGGTTAGATTTCATGATCTCAATATTCAAAACATTGAATACCTTATTTTTGTTGGTTACATAATATCTATTAATCTGTTTATGTTTGACATCATTAAGATTTATTTTTGAGAGAAATGTAGAAATGCTCCCTGTGGGTTGCTCAAAATGCAGGCGGCCTCCCCGACTTTACGAAAGTGCAAGAAAGTTCCCCAACGTTTTGGATAAATCGGCAGGCGGCCTCCCCAGCGTTTAACACTGTTAAGTTTGACTCGTTATGTGAGGGCAAGACTGTCTTTTTTCATATAAAAAATGTTAAACACTTATTCACCAGTTTCCTATAAGTAGAATGGATTCACACAACTTTTTTTCCAGAATTCCCCCAAATTACAAATCTATTGTGTTGTGCGGTGGATAATGCCTCCACTTCTGCTTTAAATACCCTTTCAATGACACCCATATCTCCGGAAAGCTTCGTAATAGCCAGTTTTATTCCGTTTGGTAGTGTTGCTTTAAAAACTAACCCAAAACCGCCACAACCGATGATGTTTGCTTGATCGAAATACTCTGTTTCTTTCAAGATATCAGTTATGGTGAGATTCTTGATGTCTTTTGCACTCTTTGGGAACAATACGACTCCACTGGTATCCTTGGAAAGATCGACAGCTGATGAAAAGTTGTAGGAAGCAACATCCATATGGATATCTTGTGTCTGGTACACCAAAATTAAACCAAAAAGTCACCTGGAACTTATTGCTATACCATCTTTATAAAGTTGAAACGCTAGAATTATAAATGAAATATATAACAAATAGAACCCAAATTTATCTTGAAATGAAGATAATACACCGAGTTCCTGAAACACATTAGGAAAAATCCTTTTAGTTTATAACCGTGAATTATTTCAGTAGTCGTAAACTCTTAATCCAAACGGTTAAAATAAAGTACAAATTCTTTAATACTTGTTTTAAAGACGGTCAAGCATTTGAATGATAGAATTTGGATGGATACGGGAGCTGGTTAGATCTATTCGTAACTTCATTTCCCTCGAGGTCTTCTTCTAAGCTGTTAAACACCATTTAGTGAATTAACTTGGGTGGCGTATTTATAAAAAAATGGAAAATATTCAGATTGTTGGTCTATGAAAACATTTACCTAACATTGCTTTAATGAATGATTCTATATTGTTTAAAGTATGGCTGATGTAAAGAAAAATTTAGTCACTTATTATAAAGTCTTTGATTCTAAGTATGGCTGATGTAAAGCATCTTGCGTTTTTTACAGTGTTATAAAACACACAAATAAGTACTCTTTCCTTTATTATCATTCTTGGTGTTTATTGGTGTTTTAATTTGGGGGATTTTTGGAAAAAAAAAAGTTTGTGTGAATCCATTCTACTTATAGGAAACTAGTGGACAAGTGTTTAACATTTTTTAATATGGAAAAAGACGGTATTGCCCTCACATAACGAGTCGAACTTAACAGTGTTAAACGCTGGGGAGGCCGCCTGCCGACTTATCTAAACGTTGGGGAACTTACTTGCACTTTCGTAAAGTCAGGGAGGCCGCCTGCATTTTGAGCAAACCACAAGGAGCATTTCTGCATTTCTCTCTTTATTTTTTTATGTAATTTCAGTTGGTGATGGTGATGATGATGCGTATGAAGTTATGCTCCTAGTATGAATTTTTTCAATTTTGTGTGTTAACGTGAATAGTAGGAAGGTATAATGCGTAGATAACATAAGATTACAACTATGAAGTTATGCTCCTAGCATTAGCAGTGCATAATATGCAATAAGTGGACACACATACAGATTTGATAGTTAGAATATTGCAGAGACATTACAGAAGTGCAGGTACTTTGTTTAACTATCGTGTTTTGATTTTTTGCAATTTCAGTCTCTATGATCAGACCTCACCAAACATCCCAACATTCTCCCGCTTGCGGCGAGTAACTTCCTTCTGCCAGATTTGAAAGTGATCCTATGCTTGTACGTACTAATACGAATGACAATAAGCAAACGAAACATTCAAAGGTAGTCTTAAATGTGGCAACAAACAAATAGCTAGGATAACGCGTCAGTGAACACAAAACATAGTCAAGATGCAAATTAAAATCATATCGCAACAGAAGAACAGTACGCATCCTCAATGCCTCGATCTTCTTAATTAATTGACCCCTATGTTTTGAACTTGATTCTTGTAAATATTACATAGCACCCAATCAGCCATCTGTATGCATGAACACAAAACAAAGATTCATTCTTTAATAAGTCATATGATCCGTTTTAGACAAATCAATAACGTAAAAAGTTATCAAAAAAATTGCACCAGATATACCTTGTTATTCATCGTATAATATTCATGCATCACCCAGGGCGTCTTGAGTTTGTTTTCGTCAAAATAAGCTAAACATCTTTTCCTTCCAACAACTCGTTGAGTCGCATCGTCACACACCATTGTATTCCAAGTACCCAAGTTCTCATTATTAGTCTGTTTTCGCACCTTCGATGTCAAAAAGTACCATTTGTTTCCACAAGACTCGTATTTTTCTGTTATCAAGATGCGTATGGTAGACTAGAAACAAAGTATACGGTCATCTTTAATGCATGTATTGAATAAACATAAAGTAACAAACATTCTATGACTAACCTGTAAGGTCATCGGGACTATCACTGTAAATGTTAACCTCATAATTACTATAACAATTTTGAAGCCTAGGGACGACTTATTCGTCCTTAGGTAGGACCTTTTTCGACCCTAAACACCTAGGGACGACTAAGTCGACCCTAGGATTTAGTGCCTAAAAATTTGTCTCTAGAATTCTAGGTACGACCCACCCTTTGTAACCTAGGGACGACTTGGAGGGTCCCACAACCCACTACGTTGAATAAATTGACTAACCTAGGGACGCTTGTCTTTGAAACTTAGGGTCGAGAAAGTCGTCCCTACGTTTTTAATAAAAATTATCTTTTTTAACTTTTTGATAAACATTCTTTTTTTTATTATTTTTAATAATATCTTATTTATACAAATTCATTAAAACATTTTCAGAAAACAAAAAAAAAGTTAATTATTATCCTAGGGACGACTTAGTCGTCCCTAGGTTTCAATATTGCCCAGGTGTCAAAACCTGGGGACGACTTAGTCGTCCCCAGGTTTTGACACCTGGGCAATATTAAAACCTAGGGACGACTAAGTCGTCCCTAGGGTTAAAACCTGGTGGAAATTGGCTAACCTAGGGACGACTAAGTCGTCCCTAGGTGTACCTGGGGCTAAAAAAACTGGGCTGTTTTGCAGTTTCCAGATTTTTTCCGGAACTTTTTCCGTACAAAATCCACAATTCAAAATGGCAGAATTCGACAAATACATAATAATAACAAATCAATAAACGTTACAATACCATATTAAGATAAATTATCCAACATCACGATACAATATTCATCAAATACACTTATTCAATCCTAAATCAAATGTTTCATACGCTACAAGTCTCAAACTTTATTAAACATGCATAATAAGAAAAATACTACCACAACCTCTACTCCGCATCCTTGTTAGGTGAAAAGTCACCTTCCTCCTCGTCACCCCCTCGTCATCCCCCTCGACATAACCCTCGTCATTCCCATCGTCATCGCCTGATAAGTCGTCACCACTGTTTTGTACATTCCTATCTCGACCCAACTCGTCAACGACCGGTAATTGTGCTGATGGGGATTTATGATTACACGAGAACCTCCGGGTATGGATTGTGAAGTAGAGCCGATCTCATGAGTCAAGTGTGTGGTGGGACGATAACAATGGTTAAATGTGTTGTTGGTGACGGGAGCAATAGGATAAGTGTCGGTATAGGGAGGTTGGAGTGGTTGGAGATGGTCGGGCAAAGATGGTCGGTATGAGTCGATGGAAGGAGGTTGCATTGGTTGTGCCCAAGGATAGGGGGTTGGACTAAATGAGCCCAATCAGGAGCTAGGGTGGGCATAACAAAGGGTCGGGGCAGGGGTACAAAAGTAGGAGGGTTAATTGGGTGATCAGTATTTGATGAGTTGTAGTTCTGGAAAAACTCACCCAATTGACTCTGATATTGCGCCATATGCTAGTACGACATCTGAGTATATTGTTGCGCCGCATCTGCCTTTAACGCTGCCAAGTAAGCCCGTTGCTGCGCCTCCTGATTCTCTTTCCTCATCAGCTCCATCTGTTGCTCATGTCGTTCCATCATTTCGTGAAATTCACTACGAGAGGGAAAATCTGGTCGAGCTGGAGCACCCCGCCTGCGATAAGTTACAACAACAATTTTTCATTATATACAACAAGACATAAATATGAACAATTGATTTACATTTTATTTTATTGAGGATATATAACCTGCGAGAAGTGTTATTGGCACCACCCGGTAACTTTCTGCCTTGTCCCGACACATTTTGCTTATTTTGACTTGGCATGATTTCAGCCACTATTTGTGTATCAGACATGTGCGGGACGACCTTGGCTTTCACTTGGTCACCGAGGGCTTTCATCTTTTGCTGGGAAAGAAAAAAAAACGGTTTAAAACAAATGAAATTAGTTACTAAGGCATGTAAAGAGTTATATATTACTTACATACCTTTCCTCGTTTTCTTTACTTTTAAACGTGCCATTACTTGAGTGCCCATTCCTCCATGTTTCAACCAGGTCCTCGTAGACCCCTTCCTTGACTTACTGTAAAATATCAAATAAATTAATAACGAGCTATAATAAATAAACAATATAAACGCTTTTAAATAAAATCACAAAAATTATAAAGAGTCTTACATATTCATTCCTTCCTCGGGCGAATGGTTTTTTGCTTTGAGTGGTCGGTACCGTGTTTTTGGAACGATTAACAGTATTAACCTGACTTCTTGCCACCCTCTTTGGGTCTCCACCACTCAACCAAGTCAGCCCACTCACCTTCGGTTCTATTGTCCCACACACTCTCCGGCGGTACATGTTCTTGTGCCAGTGCGGGCGTCTCATATTTCGAATAAAAAATTTTCTTGATCCTGTTCTTGTATTTTCTATACAACAACCTCAGTTGGAGTTCTAACGCAAGCCTAACCCGAGTCGACACCTCATACACACCAGTGCCACACACCACCTCAGTACGATCATTGTACCATGGCTGGAGGTCGAAATATGTCTACATAAAAACATATGAATTTAAATAAACAAACAAATTAAACATAACACACATATCTAAATGTCGATAACAATAACAATATAAGTATGTTAATGCAAGTAATGCCTAAAAACATTATTAGTGTTAACTAATCTTTCTTAGTTTTGATCACAACAAACCATACAACACATTTAGTGTAAAAACACAAAATGAATTATTTAACTAACACTATCATCAAGGTAATAATCATATCACTAATCTTTCTTAATCATACTTAGTGATCATCAAAATGATTATCCTTAAAACTCACTTTTGTTAATAAGACAAAAGACTTTTTAATAAACTTTCTTTTTTAGAAAATGTTTTATTAAAATGGAAAATGAAAATTTGAAAATGGCATATTCCAAATACTGTTAGAATATCCTTTGAAGGGTTTAAATACCTCAGATATTCCCACCCCACTAAAAGACAAAAAATGGAGCGGAGTCTAGTGGCGGTACCTTAAGTACCTACGCGGTACCTTAGCGATATGGTACCGCGGGGTGAGATAAGGTACCGCGCACAGTAGCCGTTATAGATCCGTTGTAACTTTGTCTCCTTTAAATAGTGGGTCAAATCTCATTTTCCAGCAAGCCTCTTGGACGTTTTTCTCAGCCCTTTTTCTATTTTCTATAGCATAATCATTAGTAAATGATCACTTAATTTGTTAAGGATGTTTACATATGATTATCCTCTTGATCCCCTCCTTTACCATGTCCAATGAGAAGATCACTCACTCACTAGTGTAGTGATAAAGATGAATTTATGAGCTAGTCATATTCATCATGATACCTTTTTGTTTTAGGTCAATCCAATGTATTTATGAATACTTGGACTAGTTGTGTTCATCCAAGTTATTTGTGAATACTTGGATTTGTTGTGTACATCCATTGCATATGTGTTTGCTTGGATTTGTGTTGTGTAAATCCAAGCTACATGTGTGTACTTGGATAAGTCTAGTTGAGTTGTAATAGATTTGATTAGGAGTTCTCACTAAACTATAAAGTGATGTGGTTGTGTCTTGTGAGTTCTCACTAAACTTTAAAGTGATTAGTAGTGGTGTTGTTTGAAGTTCTCACTTAGCTTCAAAGTGAAGAGTCGTGAAGATTGGTTCTAGCTTTCGATTAGAACTCGACATCTAGCCTTGTGTCGTAAAATGGTGAAGTAGGCAACGTCGTGAAGATTGGTTCTACCTTAAGATTAGAACTCGACATCTAGCCTTGTGTCGTTAAATTGTGAAGTAGGCAACGTCGTGTAGATTGGTCCTAGCTAAAGATTAGGTCTCGACATTTAGCTTAGTGTCGGAAAATAATGTAAGCAACGATGTAAGGTTTTCTTCGCCGAGAAGGGAGCTTGTGGATATAGTGGAAATCTCGAGTAGGTGTACTCGAGGAGTGGAGTAGAAACGAGGATAGAGCCTCGTTGTCGAACCACTATAAATCTTGGTGTCTTCCCACTAGGTTGTTTCCTTCCTTGCTCTTTACTTATTTCATTATCATTATACTTGCTTATTATTCTTGCTAGTGCATTTCAATTGAACCTAATCATTATGCAACTTAGCTTTAAGTAAAAGATAGTTTTGATACAAACCAAATTGAAAGCAATTTTAATTTGGTCACCAATCGAAGAGAAACTATTCAACCCCTCCTTCTAGTTTCTACAATTGGTATCAGAGCGATCGTCACTCAAGATCTTTGAAGTATATTGTACTTTAAAACTTGGATCAATCCATTGTCTCCTCAAATTAGAAGGTCTAGTTATACTAAAGTTTCTCTTTGGTCAAAACTATGTTTTCTTTGAAAAATAGGTCTTTTAATTGATAATATTGCATCCCACTTAAGATTAGTAGCCTTTATGCATTTTAGATATACTCTTGAAATATATCTACTAGTTTGCATCTTGCTTTGTGTAGGTACTCATGAAGATCAATCACTTAATTGGTTGTGGATTGAGTTACTTGCACTTGTAGAAGAATCATCTTCATTGATCTTTAACATCTTTGAATGATGATACCAAGATGATTGGGAATGATACTAGTCCTTGAAGACTTAGTACTCATCATAGTCATTGATTGGGCATAGCACTTATTCCTTCATGGATTGCTCTTTGTGGCCAAGGTACGCTTTCGTTCTCCCACACGCCCTTTGATCATTCTTTTGATCATTACTTGACTATGTGCTTGTTCTCGGCATCCTTGCATTGACATTTATTTGTGGTTTGTGCTTCTTTTCCTTTATCCTCTCAAACCTTCATTGCTTGGATACTTGACTCACTATGGTGATGTAGAGTGAGTTAGTAGAAGCTTAAAGTATCAAGCATGATTTCCATGGTTTGCACCGATACGGTTAGTAGCCCCTTTGTGGGAGAGAAAGTGAATTAATACTTTGCTCATATTTTAGTTTAGACTAAGACTATTATTGAAAGTGATCTTAGTTTAGACTTGAATAATTACTTTGTGCTCATTCATTACCAAAGCCGTTTATCGTTTCGTCGGAAAGGCACGTCTTAAACCACTATATATGACACAAGCTCTTCGTTTCAACTAGTTGAAGATTGTCATTAATCCCTTGAGCATTGATCCTAGTCTTGATTCACTTCCCTTGATTTCTCTCCACTTAGTCGTTTTGCTACGAGTAGTCTTTTGTCCGTTTCGGTTCTTTTCGATCTTGATTTAACTCGTAATCCTTCGTTAAGGCATAGTGCTTAGTGTTATAATGATCCAATGATATTCTAAAAGGCTCATGATTTAATTTTAAGTATTTTAGAAAAACTGGATTTTCAAAATTTGGCGTTTTTCAGAGATAGAAACCTGCCTCTGCAGGCGGTTCTTTATCTCCGTGGCTCAAACCCGCGGTTCCTTATCGATAAGGAACCGCGGGCAGTAACTTTTGTCAGAGCGCCAGTTTGTGTTTTTTATTCTTTTTCAAACCAAACTCTCTTTCTCCCAAAAACACACAGCCGACGGGTTTTACCTTTTCCACCATTGTTGAAGCTTCCAAAAACTTCAATCACTCAAATTAATTGATTCCAAGTTGTGGGTTTCACTCATCCTTCATCTAACATCAATTAATTGTAAGTATTTTCTTTCAATTTCATCTATTTTGTTCTAGGGTTCATCCTTTCATAATTGGGGATTTTTAAAATTGAAATTGAATTAAAACCTTAATAGGAATGTGGGTTGACATGGTAATCTTACTATGATTCCTTAGGTTGATATTCATTAAGATTTCACTAAAACCCACTTGTAGAACAAATCCGAATTTAGGCTAAATGATTTTGGTTAAAAGATGGATTTGAGATGAACCCATGAACAAGTAGGTAATGACATTGTTAATGCTTACCTAAAAACCTTGTTTTGAAAAACCAATGTTCTAATTCATTGTTGATCTAACATAGATCATGTGTTCTTGGTCAAGAATGGAATAGACACATTGTGAACATGAAAATGATATGGATTCAATCCTATGTTTGTCAATAAATTGATATAACATATTTTCATTTTTTTCGTTTTCCTTTTTGATTTTCATATGAGTGATTGGAGAAATATTGTCTTGTGTTTGTATTTAGGTACTTAATCATGCCTTCTCAATATCAAAAAGATCATCAATTCACTAGAGATTATATGCCCGACATCTCTCAAACCTATGCTTCCCCCCAACTTCAAAACACGTTTCCATCCCTTTCCACTCGTTGTTTCCATGAGGGTAGAGTCGTTGACAAGGAAATAACGGGTTATGTCTATATCCTTTCTATGTTTGAGCTTTCGGGGTTTGATTTCTTGCTCAACATAGAAGAAGATATTTACCCCTTATTCCTTCTTGAATTCTTTAGCACCTACTCCATGATTGAATACAATGGAGAAATCTTCATTCATTTCGTATTGAATGATCAATTAATTCAATACTCTCTTGAAGACTTTGGTCAAATTCTCGGTGTGCCTTATGAAGGAACTTGTCATTTTACGGATAAATGGAGACTTGATGTTCTCTCGGAATCCTTCGATAAACCTCCAAATGACCACACCGAAATTGATCTAGAGTTCATTCTTGAAATCGTTTCGAAAGAGCGTGATGGTAACGTTGTGAGAAGCCTTCATTCAAATGTACGAAATGTGAATCAATATGAAGTGCTCTCTAGCGACCTTAAGGATTTTATGGTTCAATGGGCCAATATCCTTAGGGAGAATGTATTTTGTCTTGGTGGAAACCGAGATCATATCCCGGCGTGTATGGTGCATATGTTGAGTTGCATCTTTACATCCACCAAGTACAACTTGGCATTCTATATCGCTCGACGAATCAATTATGCCCTTTCGAAGCCCAAGACAAACCTTCCCTATGCTATGCTTCTAACTCGCCTTTTCAAAAGGGTTGCTCATGATTTTCCCCACCTTGATCTTTCTCGCTTCTACCCGGTTCATCGGGTTATGTTGTCCATTCAAGAGGCATATGCTAGAAAGACAAGAAGTGATCGAGGATCGAGAAAATCTGTTCATCAAGAGATGGATGATGAGAACATGGACATGCCAACAGGTGATGGTGATGGTATAGGTACTAGTTCTCATTTCCACTCTTCGAGTAATTCCCATCCATCCTCAAACCCATTCGAGGATGAATTTGAAGACTTAGCTCCTCCTCCTCATCATTCTAGTGAAGTACCGGAAGATCTCAATATGGAGCATCTTTACCGTGAAAACTTTAGAACTCGAGGGGAATTGCACGAACACCGGGTTGAATCAAGAAAAGGTTTCAAGTTCTTGGGGAATATGATCAAGGGATTGGGGAAGAAGAGAAGGTGAAAGCATTGAAGTTTTTTTTAGGAATACATGTTGGTAAACATGTATTGTTGAACAATTTTTCTTTATCTTGGATATGTATTAACTTGTGCTTGCATGTTAGAATTATCATTTATCTTGATCCTTAATGTTAATTATGCCTTCATGTTTGTGTTTTACATAGCTTTGTGCATGCCATATGATAGTTAGCTTATTAGATTATGATCTGTAGTTAAATTTGGCTTGTGAAAACTTTTGGGAAAAATCTGGGTTTATCAAAAACTGGAATGGGAAATTTTTGAAAACCTTCTGGTCGCGGTTCCATATCGACCCGCGGTTCCTTATCGATAAGGTACCGCCGGTCCTAGATAAGGAACCGCCGGCCACTGTGCACGACAGCATCTTTGCTTTACACTGTTTTCTTAATTTTGTGTAAACCTTGCATGATTTTCAGTAATAAACTGCACATTTCCTAAACTAGGGTATCTAAATTCATTATTCACCTAGAATGATTTTAACCCATTACTAGTTTGGATCATCCCCTCAACCATTTAAACCCACCTTGTTTGCCATGTTCTTCACACATCAAACATACTTCCCTAAACCTTAAACCACCCTAATCAACCATGGTGTGTACCAAAACCTCAAACACTTTCAAGACCTCCACCCCAAGAAAAACACTCAAAATAAGGGTAAAGGTAGCTAAGCCTAACTCTTCACCTTTCCTCACACCTAAGAATGAGAATGTTCATATCCTCATTTCTTCATCACCTTCCCCACCTCTTGCACCATGCAAGACCTCCTCCACCCATGGTACTAACCACTCCATTGGTTCTACCTCCTCTTCATTCAATTCTAGAATGAATGAGCTCTCTTCACCCTTCACTCCAAGTGCACCCTTGGAAGTGACCACACAACCTCAACCAATCCAAAGCATTCCTTTTGGGAATGACTTTGATGACTCTTTGGTGACTTCACCATTTACCCCTCACAACTCACCCATTTCACCAACCTTGGAGGATTTACCTCCACACTCACCCATTTCCCCTTTGGGGAACATGCCTCCACTTTCACCCACATCGCCCTTGGAGAACATGCCTCTTCCACCTCCACCCAACTCAAACATCCTAATTTTGGGTGTCCCACTTTCCCTCCTCTTGGGTGATCCTTACTTTGGGTTTCAACAAACTCATGGTCCTAGTTTCCCATGTTGTCTTTACAATCACTACATCATCCATAACCTTAGGATGGACATGTATGAACTACATAGGAGGTTGCAAAACTTCCTGCTTGCTTTGTTCTCCATGCCTCCTCCTAGGAGATGAATGATGGAGTTCTTTTAATAAAGATTTTCAACAACAAGCCAAAGAAAACCACTTATCTAGATTTTATGATAAGCTAGCTATGTATTAGTTAGTTTTATTTATCTTTGCACTTGTTTCCTCATTAATGAATGTTTCTTGTTGTTGTGTTATGGATTTAGCTTTGTGTGATTCTATCATTTTGTGCACACTAATCAACTTTAATTTGAAATTAAAATTGAACCTAAATCTATCACAACCCCTAAACTTGACTAAAATTGGTTCAAAATGATATCTAAATTATTTTGTCACCCTTTGTCAAGACATTCTTTGTGAATGTGTTGCTTTATGCAACCCTAGCATATTTTGGTTCTAATAGAGGTAAAATTCCAAGATTTGCAATTTTTTTTGAAAAAGTCTTAGTTTTTCCCAAAACCCAGGAAAAACATGGTTTAAAGTCCACTGGACGCGGTTCCTTAAGGACCCGCGGTTCCTTAGTGATATGGAACCGCCGGCCCATATAAGGTACCGCGGCCAGAAAGTGACTTTTGACGAATTTTTGGTCAAAACCTTTAAACCCTATTCCCAGTCAAGATTCCTTGTTTACTCAAATTGACTAAACATTCCTTAACACTACACATTTTGTATTCAAATTCTTACCTTGATTACATTTTACTTATACCCCAACCTTGAGATTTCATTCTCACACCTTCCCAACCTTGAGAATTCATTCTCACATAACCTTGAGATATCATTCTCGCACTCTCACAATGCCTAACTCCTACATTCCTAACCTTGACATTTCTTTGTCACAACCCCACTCACCCAAAGCTTCCTCATCCAAGCTTTCAAAGAAACTGAAAATCTCGGTTCGACCCGTTTGGGTTAAGAAGAATGAACCATCTTCGTCCAAACCACCCAAAAACCCTACCTTCTCTCCAATCAAGTATTGGAATGAGACTTACACTATAAACCCCATCACCGGAGCAAAAGAACATGTTCCACCACCACCACAATCCTTCAATACCCCCCAACTCAATGACCTTACAACCTTCCCAAACCTCACAAGGCATTGGGAAAACACTCCCAAACCCTTTACCCCACCACCACCAAACCCTAAGTTTGATGCCATACCCCCATCAAACGACTTTGTGTTGCATCATGGATCCTCGTGTGATTGTTGCCGATTTCAACAAATTGAACTTGCTCATGTGTATGAGAAGTTAAATTTTCTTGAATTCCTCCTCACTCGACCTCCTATTCAAGTTTTCGTTCCGGTGGACAAAACTTCGAATGATGCATCGTCGTCTTTTTAGTTTTATTTTATTTTTAGCAGTCTTGGAAAATATCACTATTAGACTAGCTTATGCTTAGTGGTTTATTTTCCATATTTATTGCTTTTAGATACTCATACTATGTGTATGACTATCTTCTTTGTTGTATTATTTTTTTCTGTAACCTTTGTGTTATTTGTGTGCTATCTAATTAGTTCTATTTTTGAGTTTATCTTGGTTAAATTTTTACAATTGCTTATGGGTGATTCCATCAATTCTAAAGCTTTAACCCATTGACAAGCTTATCATCTTCATTTTATTGAAGTTTGATTTTGTCAATTACCTCCTTGGACATACTTAGCAAAATACTTGCTTCTAATTTGAGATTTCTTCTCTTTCTCCCTCTCAAGTTACTTAGTAGGTAGTGATCATATATACATTGGTGTTTCTTTCCTTTCTACTAACCTTTGTGTAGCATGTCACCTTAGCTCACAAACTTGGTGCCCCAAGCAAGGGGGAGCAACCACCAAGGGGGAGCTACTAGCAAAGTTCGATGCACTTCAAAGACTTATGCTAACCTTTTTGCTACGACAAAGGGGGAGAAATGATAGTGATAAACTAGTTAATAATTCCATAGTTTGTGTTTCTACGTAAATGAGTTTATCGTTTGTCGTAATCAAAAAGGGGGAGATTGTTAATGCAAGTAATGCCTAAAAACATTATTAGTGTTAACTAATCTTTCTTAATTTTGATCACAACAAACCATACAACACATTTAGTGTAGAAACACAAAATGAATTATTTAACTAACACTATCATCAAGGTAATAATCATATCACTAACCTTTCTTAATCATACTTAGTGATCATCAAAATGATTATCCTTAAAACTCACTTTTGTTTATAAGACAAAAGACTTTTTAATAAACTTTCTTTTTTAGAAAACGTTTTATTAAAACTGAAAATGAAAATTTGAAAATGGCATATTCCAAATGCTGTTAGAATATCCTTTGAAGGGTTCAAATACCTAAGATATTCCCACCTCACTAAAATACAAAAAACGGAGCGGAGTCTAGTGGCGGTACCTTAAGTACCTACGCGGTACCTTAGCGATATGGTACCGCGGGGTGAGATAAGGTACCGCGCACAGTAGCCGTTATAGATCCGTTGTAACTTTGTCTCCTTTAAATAGTGGGTCAAATCTCATTTTCCAGCAAGCCTCTTGGACGTTTTTCTCAGCCCTTTTTCTATTTTCTATAGCATAATCATTAGTAAATGATCACTTAATTTGTTAAGGATGTTTACATATGATTATCCTCTTGATCCCCTCCTTTACCATGTCCAATGAGAAGATCACTCACTCACTAGTGTAGTGATAAAGATGAATTTATGAGCTAGTCATATTCATCATGATACCTTTTTGTTTTAGGTCAATCCAATGTATTTATGAATACTTGGACTAGTTGTGTTCATCCAAGTTATTTGTGAATACTTGGATTTGTTGTGTACATCCATTGCATATGTGTTTGCTTGGATTTGTGTTGTGTAAATCCAAGCTACATGTGTGTACTTGGATAACTCTAGTTGAGTTGTAATAGATTTGATTAGGAGTTCTCACTAAACTATAAAGTGATGTGGTTGTGTCTTGTGAGTTCTCACTAAACTTTAAAGTCATTAGTAGTGGTGTTGTGTGAAGTTCTCACTTAGCTTCAAAGTGAAGAGTCGTGAAGATTGGTTCTAGCTTTCGATTAGAACTCGACATCTAGCCTTGTGTCGTAAAATGGTGAAGTAGGCAACGTCGTGAAGATTGGTTCTACCTTAAGATTAGAACTCGACATCTAGCCTTGTGTCGTTAAATTGTGAAGTAGGCAACGTCGTGTAGATTGGTCCTAGCTAAAGATTAGGTCTCGACATTTAGCTTAGTGTCGGAAAATAATGTAAGCAACGATGTAAGGTTTTCTCCGCCGAGAAGGGAGCTTGTGGATATAGTGGAAATCTCGAGTAGGTGTACTCGAGGAGTGGAGTAGAAACGAGGATAGAGCCTCGTTGTCGAACCACTATAAATCTTGGTGTCTTCCCACTAGGTTGTTTCCTTCCTTGCTCTTTACTTATTTCATTATCATTATACTTGCTTATTATTCTTGCTAGTGCATTTCAATTGAACCTAATCATTATGCAACTTAGCTTTAAGTAAAAGATAGTTTTGATACAAACCAAATTGAAAGCAATTTTAATTTGGTCACCAATCGAAGAGAAACTATTCAACCCCTCCTTTTAGTTTCTACAAAGTAAAATAAACAATTTTGACCTCAATTGTAGGATAAATATGAGCTTTATCAGATTCTGGAATTTCGTCCCATTCGCAGTTCAGGGGAAGTCTCCGGACTAATTCCCCCATAAGATGAGACAACAGGGATGCGTAATCGCCCAGAAAATGGAAGGTTTGCAGATCTTTAAATTCAAAGCCAATTGTCAAAGATTTTTCGTGATTATCTCTGTACGCCTTCCTTAATTTTCCTAGGTTGGTCTCAAAGCGTTGATTTGAACCTACAAAAGATATGTTATTTACTCGTAAAAATTCAAGTGACATAAATTATAAATATCCGTGTTATAAAAAAATATAATGATTTCTTACGCTGACACTCGGCCGGTACAGGACGTGTGGGCCGTCTGGGTGGACTTCCACCAGCATCCCCACCGTGTGATCTAGGAGCTACACATGCCATCTGTAAAATAACAAGTTCATATCAGTATACACATTTTATCAGTATACACATTTTAACATATAAAAAAATTTTCATTAAAAAACAAAATTACACACAATTTAATTAACCAATTAATACTAATACACAAATTCATATCAATATACACATTTTAACATATAAAACATTTTCATTAAAATACAAAATCACACATTTAAACAAATAAAAACAACTCATCATCATTTAAGCGTATAACAATTGTTTCATTCAAACTACAACTTAAGCATATAACAATCGTTTACAAATAAAAACTTACACATTAAAGCATATAACAACTGTTTCATTCAAAATAAAACTTAATATCAATTGTCATCTTTAGAATCATCGCTAGATAAAACTTCTTGAACATCATTATTAGGGTTCACTTCATCATCATCAACATCACCAATGACGTGTGCAACTACCTCATCTTCAATATTAATAATATCATCATCGACCGGTGGGGCGTCCACTTCCGTTGGTTGAGTATTTACACTCAAATCCGTAATACCCAAATTAGGCAAAGCAACAGACAGTGTATCATCTGATGAACTGCTACCATGAATAACATCTTCATCGGACTCTACTACATCTCGATGATAAACCTGTTCGACGACCTTCCAATGAAGCGGTCGTCTAGCAAGGTCTTCAAGGTAGAATACTTGTGTTGCTTGTGTCGGGAAAATATATGGGTTATTTTGGTGAAATAGCCTATCGGTCAAAATATGATGTATGCCTTGCTCGGTGTAAGAACGTCTGTTGCGTTTGGTGCAATTGGTAGGGTTAATTGTGTCAAACCATTTACATCGAAACAACAAAACCTTGCGGTTGCCGATATAAGTGAGCTCCAGAATTTCTTCGAGTTGACCATAATACATCTCTCCATCAACCCCGGGTGTTGAAACTCCGCTGCATTGAGTGGTACGAAGTATATCGCGTTCACGTACCACAAACTTCACACCGTTCACTATGCAAGAGGGGTATGTACATGAACTAATAGGTCCACATGCCAAAGAGAATAACTCGTCACTACAGCCCACACTCACGTTTTTTTCACGAGTCTACAAAAAGAGATACAAAAAGGTTTATTAGATGAGGAATAACTCCAAGGTAATATATCTAATGTATTTACCATGTTATTAAACCACGCAGGAAAACTCGTTTCCACATTACAGGCGCCTCTCTGCAAAGGTTCATGATATTAGCAGAAGTCATCGAGAAAGAAGAATTTTCAAAATTATAAAAAAAAAGAAGAAACATACTCGCTGTAAGCTGAGATGTCGGCTTCGACTTCAGGACTGTTGTTAAGTATAAACCAGGTAACTGCCTGCATGTCGTCATTAGTCATACGAGTTGGTTTGATTCCACCCGTCGGTGTGCATACGGTCCGGAACACCTCAAATTTATCTGGTTGTCCAGGCAAATCGTCTTCATTTCTACCAAGGCGGTTAAATCTCGTCTCGACATCCTTAAGTTAACGCGAACAAAAAGTTAATGCCTCTTCTGCAACATAACCCTTAGCAATAGAACCTTCAGGCTTTGCTTTATTTCGTACATAATTCTTTAGCTTTTTCATGTATCTTTCAAATCGATACATCCACCTGCCGTTAGTAACGGAACCTAGAATAGCCTCATCGGGTAGATGTATAACCAAATGAGTCATTATGTCGAAAAAAGCAGGAGGAAAGATTTGCTCTAAATTAACCATCATAATGATCAATTTGTTTTTAGCTTCTTTCATGTCCTGCACAGTCAAACTTCGAGCACAAAGCTGCTTAAAGAATAATCAAATGTCGATTATAGGTTTTGCAACGTCTTTGAACAAGTATTGTTGTACTCCATAAGGAAGTAACCGATGCATCATTATATGACAGTCATGAGATTTCAAGTTCGTTATATTGTCATCATCAGCGGTCACTTTTTTCTTGAAGTTGGATCCAAAGCCATCAGGTAGTCTGACTCCTTTAATGAATTTACAAAAAAGTTTTCTTTTTTCTGGAGTGAAAGAGAACTTTGGATGAGGCTTATCGAACTTCCCGTTATCTTTTTTAACTAACCACAACTCCTTTTGAACTCCCATTTTTTCTAAGTCTAGCCTTGCCTTTGGCGTGTCTTTGGATTTTTCGTTCTGTAACAGGGTATTCAGTAAAGCCTCAAGGAAATTCTTTTCGATGTGCATGACATCGTAACAGTGTTTTAGTAGAAGAAAGGGCCAATACTCAAGATCCTAAAAGATAGAACGCTTACTCCAGTTCAATTCAACATCTCGATTATGGGGGCGGTTCTCTTTGAGAATTGGTTTATGTTTCCCCGGTTTACGTTTAAAGACTTTACTAATCTGCAATTGGATATCAAGTTCTGAAAACTTTCTTGGTTTAGGCTTATTTTCGGGAAAACCGTAGAATCCTTGGATTTTTTCCGATCTGGATGATTTGTTCTTAACCATCTTCTGTAACCAACATAAACGATTTTGCTGTCGATACGCATCGATGGAGTGTCAACATTACAAGTAGGGCATGCGAGGTACCCTTGCCCACTCCACATAGACAAACTAATTCGAGCTGGAAAATCATTGATGGTCCATAAAACCGCCGCTTTCATTTTGAAATGAGTACCCGTAGCAGCGTCTTTCGTCCAGACTCCCTCCCATAAATCTTTGAGTTCTTTAATTAGTGGCTATAAGTAAACATCAATGTCCTTTGCAGCTGATTTAGGGTCGGGAATTAACATCGTCAATATTAAAGAAGTTTCTTTCAAACACATCCACGGTGGTGTGTTGTATGTTGTCAATATAACCGGCCACATGTTGTAAGTTTGGCTCATCATGCCATAAGGATTTAAACCATCAGCAGCCAACCCTAATCAAACGTTTCTAGGGTCACAAGAGAACTCGGGTTTCATCATGTCAAAATATTTCCATGCTTTACCGTCACAGGGGTGATTCATTTTACCGTCTTCCTTAGACTGTCCGATCGCATGCCAAGTTATCCACTTTGCTATGTCTTTTGTGTTGAACATACGTTGTAGTCTAGGTGTTATCGGAAAGTAACGCACCACCTTGTTGGCAACTAATTGCGTCCCCTTTTTCTTCTTTGGGTTTTTCCATCTGCTCGCGTTACAGATTGGACAAGTGTGCCTCGCCTTGTTTTCCAGTGATCCCCAATATAAAAAACAATCATTTATACAAGCATGGATCGATTCGTATACTAACCCGATCTTTTTGTTTGTCTTTTTTATTTCATAGTATGAAGACGGGAAATTGTATCCTTTACTAGGGGAACATGCCTTTTGGAGAAGAGCTAGAATTTTGTTAAACCCAACATCAGTTATTTTGTGTAAAACCTTGATGTGAGAAATCTCTGATGTAAATTCCAATGTGGTCATATCACAACCCGGGTACAACTTTTGTGCAGACCTAGGGAGTAACTCTTCAAACTCGTTACTAGGACCCGATGTTTGGGTTGGTTGAGGACCGGTTGTTTGAGTTGGTGGAGTTTGAGAGGGTGTAGTTTCAGATGGTGGATTTGGAATATTATTCGGAGAAATATCTTCGAAGAATGCATCCATGTGAATTCGATCAGGTGAATGTGGTAATAGTGGAGGTAACGGAAGAATTGGTTCACCGTGATATATCCAAGTGGTGTAACGTTTGTCAAACCCGAATTGGGATATGTGTGCCTCAAGTTGGCCGAGGGTAACCAACGTTTCACGGTTACAACAACGACTACATGGGCAACGGAGCTTTTGTGAGATGGGGTGCAAAAATTTCTCACAATCCTGGATGAATCCAAAAAGACCATCTAAAAACTCATTGGAATTACGATTGTTTACAGTGGTCCAACTCTTATCAATTGTCATAACTGCGTTGCAAATAAACATACTCAGATAAATTATTTTTTTATACGTAAAATGTCATACTAACAAAATGAATATGAACTCTTTTTTTTCTTCCTAGTGCAACTATGGAAGGCAATCCTAACCCACCTTTTGAATGTTTCGTCCCATATATGAATGCGTATAACCGGTTTACTATTTGAGAAAATTTCGGCAGCATTTCCCCTCTACTTCCTAAATATGTGTTTGAAGACATATTTGTAGGAGTAAAGGAGAAACACTATCGAAATCATTTTCCCCTCTACTCCCCAAATATGTGTTTAAAGACATATTCGTAGGAGTAAAGGAGAAACACTGTCGAAATCATCTCAAATAATAAACCAGTTATACGCATTCATATCCTAAATGAGACGAAACATCAAAAAGCAGTCCCAAACAGGGGACTTTCCGAAATTAATTCCTAATAAATTAATTTCGGACGGGTTTTCTATAGGTTGATTAACTTCGGACGGGAATTTTCCGAAATTAATCGATAAAATCCTAAAATATTCCTAAAATTATTTACTACAAAAGACTAACAATCATATATCACACATATATATAATATAATAAACATATGCATAATATTAATTACACACCTCGGTCACGACTGAAATAAGCAAAGATAGAAAGATAGAAAAAAAGGTCCGGATGAGGAAGTTGTCCCGACTGTCCTGGTGCTAACCAAACACAAACATAAAATAAAGAAACCTAAATTAGTTGGTTTCCAAAAAAAATTATAATTTGAAACAAACACCACCACAACGATTTAAAAAAACATTACCTTTTTTCGACTGTGACACGGGTCTCAGTTCTCGGCTCAGTTCCCCGCTAACTCGGCTGTGACTTGGGTCTCGGCTACGACAAACATATCAAAAAAATTAAACTTATGCCTATATAAGCTGAAATCTATTAAGCCTAAATCAGTTAAGCCCTAAATATAATCTGAAATCATAAGCTTAAATATAATCCGAAACCATAAACTCGTGCCTATTTCATATTAAGCTGAAATTACATTAAGCCAAAATCCCTATATAACCAAAAAAACATCCACCTCTAGTGGTGGTGGCTACTGCTGCTGCTACTATCGTGTCGGTGGTGGTGATGGCTACTGCTGCTGATGTGGTGGTGGTGTTGCTGCCGACTGCCACAACGGTGGTGGTGGTGTTGCTACCATAACAAATTAAACATTATACACCAAAATTAAACATTATACCAAAATTAGAAATAGAAAAATCAATTACCTTTAAAAATAGAAAAATTAAACTAGTGGTGGTGGCTACTGCCGACTGCCGACTGACTGTGGTGGTGGCTACTGCCGACTGCTGTGGTTGTGGTGGTTCCGACTACATGACCATCATCGTGGTGGTGGTGGTGTTGCTACCATAACAAAAAACATTATACATTATCACAAAATTAAAAATTATAGAAAAATTAAACATTATACAAAAATTAGAAAAAGAAAAACAAATTACCTTTATAAGGATTGGTGGTGGTGGGTCGGATTGGTGGTGGTGGCTACTGCTGCCGCGGATTGGTGGTGGTGGCTACTGTTGCCGCGGCGCTGGCAAAATTAATAATTAAACAAAATTTAAAATTAAACAAACAATAACATTTAGTAAAATTAAACAAATATAAATCAATTACCTTCAATACTTCATGCAAAATTATCCCGAATTAAAACAATTCGTGCTCATGTGCAAGTGTGTGGTGGTGGGATGTTTGGATGGTTGATGGTGGTGGGTTGTGGATGGTGGGATGAGACGGATGGAGTTGAAGTGGTGGAGATGAGACGGATGGAGTTGAAGTGGTGGTGGTGGTGTAGGTCGTCCCGTTTTTTTTCTTTTGTTTAACAATGTGATGAATGAGAGATGAAGATAAGATAGGATACTGAAATTGAAGCCTAGGGACGACTTAAGCTTTGTAACTTAGGGACGACTTAGTCGTCCCTAGGTTAATTATAAATATATTTTTTTCGTTTATTATTGAAACGTAGGGACGACTATTTATACATAGGGACGACTAAGTCGTCCCTAGGTGTATACCGGGAAATCTCAAACCCAAAGCGGGTTATTTAAATTTTCACCAAAAATTTCAACTTTCCCAAAATTTTGCTAAGTGTTGGAGGGTTTTTTTAGGGACGACTTTCTTTGATATTTAGGGACGACTAAGTCGTCCCTAGGTGTTTTTCATACATTTAAAATACATTATACCTTCTATGTAATAAAATTAATAATATAAATTAATAATAAAAATCAAAATAAATTATTATAATTAATATTAAAATATACGTTATACTTAGTTTGTAATAATTAATAACCGATGAGTCGATATCTTACGGTTATACGTTATAGGTTCAACCGATGAGTCGATATGTTAGGGTTATACGTTATAGGTTCAACCGATGAGTCGATATGTTAGGGTTATACGTTATAGGTTCAACCGATGAGTCGATATGTTACGGTTATACGTTATAGGTTCAACCGATGAGCCCATATGTTACGGTTATACGTTATAGGTTCAACCGATGAGTCGATATGTTACGGTTATACGTTATAGGTTCAACCGATGAGTCGATATGTTAGGGTTATACGTTATAGGTTCAACCGATGAGTCGATATGTTAGGGTTATACGTTATAGGTTCAACCGATGAGTCGATATGTTACGGTTATACGTTATAGGTTCAACCGATGAGTCCATCTGTTACGGTTATACGTTATAGGTTCAACCGATGAGTCGATATGTTACGGTTATACGTTATAGGTTCAACCGATGAGTCCCTATGTTACGGTTATACGTTATAGGTTAAACCGATGAGTCCATATGCTAGGGTTATACGTTATAGGTTTAACCGATGAGTCCATATGTTACGGTTATACGTTATAGGTTCAACAGATGAGTCCATATGCTAGGGTTATACGTTATAGGTTAAACCGATGAGTCCATATGCTAGGGTTATACGTTATAGGTTAAACCGATGAGTCCATATGTTACGGTTATACGTTATAGGTTAAACCGATGAGTCCATATGCTAGGGTTATACGTTATTGGTTTAACCGATGAGTCCATATGATACGGTTATACATTATAGGTTCAACCGATGAGTCCATATGATAGGGTTATACGTTATAGGTTAAACCGATGAGTCCATATGTTACGGTTATACCTTATAGGTTAAACCGATGAGTCCATATGCTAGGATTATACGTTATAGGTTTAACCGATGAGTCCATATGTTACGGTTATACGTTATAGGTTAAACCGATGAGTCCATATGCTAGGGTTATACGTTATAGGTTTAACCGATGAGTCCATATGTTACGGTTATATGTTATAGGTTAAACCGATGAGTCCATATGCTCGGGTTATACATTATAGGTTTAACCGATGAGTCCATATGTTACGGTTATACGTTATAGGTTCAACGGATGAGTCCATATGCTAGGGTTATAGGTTATAGGTTCAACCGATGAGTCCATATGTTACGGTTATACGTTATAGTTTAAACCGATGAGTCCATATGCTAGGGTTATACGTTATAGGTTTAACCGATGAGTCCATATGTTACGGTTATACGTTATTGATGAGATGGCATTTATACATGATCTCATCGGTCTTTTCGGGCTTTAAATGCATATAAATGTCATAAAATACCATATATTGTTCTTGTATTTGTTTACTTGTGTTTTAGGTATGGATATCGTGAAAAAGACAAAAGATCACAAGAAACAAGGAAAAACGGACACGAGAAACGAAGCCGTACAAAGAACCGGGCCCTAGTTCAAGATTTATCCAACAATTACCCTTGAAGACTTTAATATATGCAAGATTGATCCTCAATGAATGAATAAATGACACTTAAAACCCTTGTGAAATCATAATTACAAGTTTGGTCCCTTAAGTTTGTCAAAATTACACAAAAGGTCCTTCAACTTTGAAGAAAAGGCAAGATTAGTCCCTCATCAAATCTAATTTGTCAATTATGGTCCCTTATGGAGTTAAAGTTACATTGAAGACCTTTGAAGATCAAAAATGTCCAAGATCATTCCCTCAAATATCCAAAAATGGCAAAAACAACCCTTGATATCTTTTTACCAAAGTTTTGTGCCAAAAGTGTGAAAACCATAACTTGAATAACAAAGGAATGCGTTTTATTGGGCTGAAATACTTTTTATACATGTTTTGCCAAAGAACAAGGACCCAAGTTTCCATTTCCAAACATTAAACACCACAAACACGCGCCAAACACCTTTTCTCCCCCAAAATCAGATCAAAAAGCTTACTGTTTACCATTCTTCACCCCTAGAATTTACTCACTTAAAACAAAGGGTAAAATCCAATTACCCTGGCACATGTGTGATTCACACATGCAGAAACACATCCCACACCAAAAACCCTCACTCCCACTCACTATGGACCCCACCCCCAATTCCCTTTCAACCAATCAGAAAACAACTTCACCTCCAAGTTAAGCCACGTGTCAAGATCAACAGCCCACACTCTTAGCTTCATCCCAAAGCTATTTTAAACGGTTTGGATCATTTTGGACAGCATATACCAAGGATTCGTCTAGAAGACCTCAAGGACATATTTGGAATTTCACTTCTAGGGTTTGTGAACAGTGATTAGCTAGCATTTGCCTATAAAAAGACTCCTCAACGTGTGAGAGAGCTTTTGTTCTAGTTTTAGGCTATCAATCTTTGTAATCCCTTTTTAAGTTAATAAAATTTGATTTTCAGAAATTTGTGAAATCTTGTTCTTGTTTATTAAAAGTTGGTGTTAGAATAGCCTAATTCTGAGTTCCACTTTAATGTTTGAAGATTTTTGTGGCAAGGTTTTAATTGATAAGGCTTGTGTTTCAAAAATCAGAAAGATCTTGTTTATTGTTCATCACTTTTGCTTGTTGTTATTAGCAGGTACTTGGAAGCTGGTACTTCTTTTGCTAGTACCTCAACTCAAACAATCCAGGGCCTGGATGTAGGTCTTGGAGGTTTGCATCTTCTCCTTTTTCAATTTTCTCTCTATTTTCTGAAATTTTTGTGATATTGCATGATTGTTCTTGAATCTGTGTTTTTATGGTTGGATATTGTTTATGTGTTCTTGTTTGATGTTATTGAGTGGTTATTAGCTTGATTTGTGGGTTAAATCTGGAAAATCCTTTGAAAATTTGTCAAAACAGGTTTTTAAAGGGTGTTTGGGTTAACTGCATAAGCAGGTTTTGAGGCTTGTTGAGTGGTTGATTGTTGTTGCTATTTGTTGGTACTCGTTTACCTGGTGTACTTGGTCATTTGTATGCAGGTTTTGTGGTTTGAAACACCTAGATTCATAATAGGGCTATAAAATCTTTGTTACTTGATATTTTTGGCTGTGGTTTAAGGGACACATAGATCTAATCAGACTAGGGTTAACAAGTGATTAAACTAGGTTAACAACATCAGGGAAAGAGATTTGGATGCTTGAAATTGGATTTAGTGTCAATTAGATCAGCAAAAGGTTTCTGCATATTATACTTGTTCTTATCAGTAACTGTTGGTGCTTGATTCTGCTTATTCACTTTGATTCAGTGGTTGATTTAAGTTTGTTTGTGCTTATTCATAGTTTATATAGCTTGTGTATGCATCTGGTTGAATTTGGTTGGCTTATTCATGCTATATCTGCTTATTTGTGCATAACTGCTTATTTCCCATATCTGTGCTATATCTGGTGACTGTTTGCTTATTCTGGGCTTATTATGTGAACCAAATAGTGATTTTCTTGTTGATATTGACTCCTTGTGATTCACTGATCACAAGGGTGCCTTTGTTTCCAATTGAATCCAACTAAATCTCTCTAAAAAGCTTGGTCAAATAGTCAAAGCAGTGGGAACTCCTTTCCCCTGCTGCTAGCCACTGCTAGTGTTAATTGGGTTTCAGCTTATCAATAAGCTATAATAGCTTATTTTAACCAGCAACAACTTGGATTTTGTAATAGGTGCTCATTATTTGACCCATTTGTTCATACTGGAGCATTTGGTGTGTTGACTTTTAGGTTTGACTAGAAAACCAACTTAATTGACTTTTTCATAAGTGCTTATTGGTTCATTCTGGCTTATTGGTGTTGCTTATTGGAATTTTGTTGATTGATTTGGCTTTTTGAGTTCATTTGTGACATTTTGCAAGTTGAATCAAGTCCTGAGGTGCCCTAAATCTCAAACCCGACTATTTTGTCTTTTAGTGAAATTATACTTTGCTTATTTCTGGCTTATTGAGTGTGATTTTTCAAAATTTCTTTTTACAGATCTCTTAAGCATCCCAAAAGAAGGTTGTGTGTCAAATTAGAGCTTATGGCATTAGCTTATTGCTTAATGGGCTAAAAAGCCTAATAAGGATAAGCTGTTTGTCTAATAAGATGTGATAAGCTCACTTTCAGCTTTTGGGCCTTCAGAGTTTTGTGTTTAGAATTAAATTTTGAGTCAGATTGGGCTTTTCCAAGTCCATTGGGCCTAGTTTGACTTTTTGGGCCCAATTAGCCCATTAGAGTTGACTGTTTTGGGTTTTGGCCCATTTGGAGGCCCAATAGGGGTATTCTGGTCATTTAACTTTCATTTTCTGTTTAATTAGGTTAAAATAAACTAGTTTGTAAGTTTTTAGAATTTTTCATAATTTTTGGATTTTTAATATTATTTTATTATTATTTTTCAAATTTCACATTTTTGAACTTTTTACATTTTTCTTAGCTTAAATACATTAAAATAGGAATTTTGCAACTTTTAGAATAATTTTCTCACTTTTAGATTAATTTTTATAATTATTTTAAGTTTTAATAGTTTTTAAATCATTTTAAATAGTTTTTATTAGTTTAAAAATTTCTAAAAATAGTTTTTAATCTTTTTAGGTCATTTTAGAGGTTTACCAATTGAAAAATCTTTATTTGGGCTTTTTGATAATTAATTTGATTTTTATGGCTTTAATTAGTATTTAAAAATTGAATATTTAATTAATTAAAAGGTTTGAAAAAGTTTTAATCATTGGTAAACTCTTAGTTTATTTATTTTGATTTTTGGTGAATTTTTGGTAATTTTTAGAATTAATTTTTATTTTTGCTGATTTTACGGTTTTACGTTTTGTCGTCGTAGTAATTAATTTCACGTCTTCGTCATCCTCTTTTCTCATCCCCTTCTGAACCAATATTAATCTCAAACCATTTACATCTTAGTCACACACATATACCTCCTTGGGAAACGAACTTCATTGGGTCATTAGTGCATGATTTTCCTAAATCATCACTTAATACTTACCGCTTTTACGCTCCTTTTCTTAAAGGTCGTATTTTACCACAATCATTTTGGCGCCGCTGCCGGGGAGGTGTGTCGTGATTAATTTGTTTTGTTGTTTTTAATATTAACCATAAATAGTATTTGTATTAGTAGAAATCTACTAATACGTATTATCGGTTTTATTGGTTTTTCTTGTGAAATTATTATTACTATATTGTATTAAGTATCACAATAAATACAAAGTATCTCCAAAAGTGTGAAAACACAATCTTAATTGGGATTTGATCTCCTAATTATTGTATTCGAATCTCAAACAAAAAGAAAAAGGCAAAAATAGATAAATACTTTCGTGAAGCTCGATTTTGAAAAATACAAACTATAAGGTGGGTATAAGGAGGGTATTATAAAATATACCCTAAGGAAAAAGGCTCTTAAGTGCTTCGCGCCGCCTCGTTTCCCCGCTTGCTTGTGAGTATTTTGAGATTGAAGGCTAATCGAGGGTTTTTCCGCCCAAAGTATTATTACGTATAATATATTTGCTTGTTTTCTTTGTGATTAAACCCTCTTGAACAATTTGGTTTTCACCAAAGTTCTAAAGTCATTCGAAGGCGTTCACTCCACGTGATCGTTTTCATTCTTTTGAGGCTTCTTTAATCAAGAGTTTGATTCGAGGAGAGATTTGGTAGATTGTTGTCTACAAAGATACACCAAAATCCAAAAAAATTAAAAACAATCAAAAACACAAAAAAATTGAAAATTCACAAAACAACCAAAAAGAATCTTCTTTGCTCACCTCCCATTCTTCGTGAAGTTTATGATCGCTCGTAATCAAGCAAAACGAGCTCGTAAACGTCTTCAAAAGCAAGCCAATCAAGAGACGTTGATTGAAGAACAACCTCCAATTGTTGAACCTATTGTAGAACAAGAAGTCGTCATGGCTAATCGTACTATGATAGAGTTGCTACAAGCACCCACCGAGGGTTTTGGAGAGGCCATTGTGATTCCCGCTATCCTTGCGGAGAATTTCGAGATTAAGACGGGTTTAATGTCGATGTTGCAAGCTAATAAGTTTAGAGGTCATGAGAAAGACAACCCGCATTATCACATAAGGAATTTTAATCGTCTCACCGCTACTAGCAAGTTTAAGGATGTTCCACATGACGCCATTAAGATGATGTTGTTTCCATACTCGTTAGATGGACCCGCTAAAATTTGGCTTAAGAAAGAACCGCCAAATTCGATTTTGACATGGGGTGATCTCGTTTCTAAGTTTGTGAACAAATTTTTTCCACCATCTAAAACAACACATTTGAAAAATGAGATTTCAAGATTTGTGCAAAGAAATAATGAAAGTTTTTCAATGGCATGAGAACGATTTAAAGAAATGTTACATGAATGTCCACACCATGATTTTTCGGAGTTGCATCAAATTGATACTTTTTATAATGGGCTTAATGATCATGAACGAGATCACTTGAATGCCGCCGCGGGTGGTAATTTTTTGTGCAAAACGACCGATGAGGCTTTAAAGATCATTGAGAATAGATCTAAGGTTTATAGCCCTCGTAACACACCGAGTGTTGCCAATTTGGGTTCGTCATCGTCGTCATCATCTCATAGCATCAATGCATTACATGATGAAGCTAATGAGGAAAATCGGTTTTTTGATAGATTTTCTAATCTTATGTCTCATTGGAAAGCTCAAGAAGCTTCAAATTCCGCTTCGGTTAAAGCGGTTGCTAAGAGTTGTTTGTCTTGTGGTGGAGCTCATGATCTTTCCGAATGCATTACCGCGGATGGTAACACTTCGAGTGCTTATGTAGCAACGGGAACTTACAACCAAAACGGCCAAGGTTCCCACCCAAATCAAGCTCCACCAAATCAAAATGCGAATAACTATCGAAACAACAACCAAGGTGGTAATTACCAAGGCAATTCACGTAACTACAACAAAGGGAATTATCAAAGTGGGAATGGACAAGTCACTAATCAAAACCAAAACCGTGATTTTCAAAACACTACACAAGGTTTTCAAAATGCTCACACTAAAAATCTTCAAGGAGAATTTTTGGATTATGCTAAAGCAAATGATGCTAAATTTGATAACATGAAACGTGAGATGATTAGCTTAAGATCCGAATTGAAAAACAAGCTTAAAAACGAACTTGCTAATGAACTTAAAACTCATGCAAATAAAATGGAAGGAAATGTTCAAAGTCTTCAACAAAATCAACAAAAGATGGAACAAGGACAACATGAGATTAAGCAAGAATTGTTAAAAGCGGATGCTAGGCAATCAAAATTTGAGGACCGAATGGCAAAAATGTTTGAAGCAATCATGTGTAAACCCTCTTCCTCGGGTGGTCTTCCTAGTGATACCATTGCAAACCCGAAGGGAGAAATGAAGGTTATTACTACACGAAGTGGCAAAACTTTCAAGGAACCAATCTCTCATCCAAGTACTTCTACGGAGAAGGAAATCGAGAAAGAACCCGAGGTGATGGTCGAAAAGGAGCACATTACAATCCCACGAAGTACCGCTCAAACCACACCTACGGTTGAACCAATACCAATTGTGGAACCCGAGATTCCAAGGCCGTTTCCTAATGTCCAACCCACACCACCCTTACCTTACCCTTCGAGACAAAACAAAGAGAAATTGCAAGAACGTAACAAACAACAAATCGAGCTTTTTATAAAAATGTTTCAACAAGTGCATTTTGATGTTAGTTTAGCCGACGCGTTGTTATATATGCCTCGTTTCGCTTCCACTTTTAAAAGTATGATGAGCGATAAGGAAAAGCTTTCATATCTTGCTAATTGTTCTTCGGTTTATCTTAACCGCATACCGGAAAAAGTTGGTGACCCCGGAAAGTTTCTCATTCCTTGTGACATACAAGATATGAAAGAATGCCTCGCCTTGGCCGATCTTGGTGCGAGCATTAATTTGATGCCATTTTCCATTTGGAAATCACTTTCGCTTCCGGCTCTTATTCCTTCGAACATGTCTACCGAGATGGCCGATCATTCTACGATTTTAGCATGTGGAGTAGCCGAAGATGTTTTCGTGAAAGTGGGGAAGTTCTACTATCCCGTTGATTTTATAGTAGTTGACATCCCCGCGGATCCCCAAGTTCCTCTAATTTTAGGTCGTTCATTTTTAGACACCTCGAGATCGCTTATCGACGTACATGCAAGAACTATCACTTTGAGATTCAACGAAGAGGAACTTTTTATAAACGCTACTCAAAACTCGAAACCTTCTCATGTTTATGCAATCGCTACCATCAATCACATTGACATAGTTGATGTGGTTTGCGATGAGTTTTCACAAGAAGTGTTAGGTTTTTCCGATAGCTCGTCAAGTGTCAATCCCACTATTTTGGATCCGATTCTTGCTAATTCTACACCAAATCTCACTCCATTCCAAGGAGGCGATTTCACTTCAAATGAAATCGACAATGAAGATGAGGTGTTGATTAGTGATGATACTTCTATTCCACCATTTCTTCCGCCGATGGAAGTTATGAGTGTTGAACCAAAATCTTCAATCGAGGAACCACCTATCCTTGAATTGAAAGATCTTCCTTCTCACCTTGAATACGCATTCTTGGAAGGTGATGACAAGTTGCCGGTTATTATTACAAGAGGTCTTGCTAATGATGAAAAAACTGAGCTCTTGAAAGTTCTTAAAGCTCATAAAGGGGCAATTGCGTGGAAAATTTCTGACATTAAGGGTATTGACCCAAAATTTTGTACTCACAAGATTTTAATGGAGGAGGACTACAAACCCGCAATTCATAGTCAAAGAAGGGTGAATCCCAAAATTCACGATGTCATTAAAAAGGAAGTCTTAAAACTCCTTGACGCGGGAATGATTTATCCTATCTCAGATAGCCCATGGGTGAGCCCAATCCATTGTGTCCCTAAAAAGGGAGGAATGACCGTTGTGCCTAATGAAAACAACGAGTTAATTCCCACTCGTGTTGTGACCGGTTGGAGGGTGTGTATTGACTACCGAAAGTTAAATGACGCCACTCGTAAAGACCACTTTCCTTTGCCCTTCATGGATCAAATGTTGGAGCGACTCGCGGGAAATGAATTCTATTGCTTTTTAGATGGTTTTTCTGGTTACTTTCAAATCCCTATCGACCCTCGTGATCAAGAGAAGACTACGTTTACGTGTCCTTATGGAACGTTTGCTTATCGTAGGATGCCTTTCGGACTTTGTAATGCACCGGGTACATTTCAACGGTGTATGATGGCGATTTTTCACGATATGATCGAGAAGTCGATGGAAGTGTTTATGGATGACTTTTCGGCGTATGGCAATTCGTTCACGACGTGTTTATCTAATCTCGAGCAAATGTTAAAACGTTGTGAAGAAACCAATCTTGTGCTTAATTGGGAAAAATGTCATTTTATGTGTAAACAAGGAATCGTCATAGGACATAAGGTCTCGAAAGCGGGGATTGAGGTCGATAAAGCTAAGGTAGACGTCATCGCCAAGTTACCTCGTCCCAAAACCGTTAAGGGAGTTAGGAGTTTCCTAGGCCACGCGGGCTTTTATCGTCGTTTCATCAAGGACTTTTTGAAAATCTCTCGACCTATGACACACCTTCTCGAGAAGGATGCTCCTTTTAATTTTAATGAGGATTGTGTTAGAGCTTTCGAAACTCTCAAAAGGAAACTTACCGAAGCTCCCATTCTTGTTGCTCCTAATTGGGAATTACCCTTTGAAATCATGTGCGATGCAAGTGATTATTCTATAGGGGCCGTCTTAGGGCAACATTATGAAAAGCATTTCCGTCCTATCCATTATGCTAGTAAGACGATGACCGAGGCTCAATTAAAGTACACCACAACGGAAAAGGAATTCCTTGCCATGGTCTATGCTTTTGATAAATTCCGACCTTATCTCGTCTTAACTAAAAGCATCGTGTATACCGACCATTCGGCTATCAAGTATCTCTTAGCTAAGCAAGATGCTAAGCCAAGATTGCTTTGTTGGATGCTCCTCCTCCAAGAATTTGATGTCACCGTGCTTGACAAAAAAGGAGCCGAGAATCTAGCGGCCGATCATCTCTCTCGTCTAGAAGATCCTCACAAAGATGTTTTCGAGAACAAGGAAATCACCGAAACATTTCCTCTCGAGACTCTCGGTGTAGTGAATTCTAAAGACACCACCCCATGGTTTGCCGACATTGCAAATTACCATGCGGGCCATTTCATAATCAAGGGTATGACGACACAACAAAAGCGAAAATTCGTTCCTGACGTCAAGTTCTATTTTTGGGACAACCCTTATCTCTTTCGGGTTTGTGCGGATCAACTCGTTCGACGTTGTGTTTTCGGTACCGAAGCTTCTAATATCCTTAGAACTTGTCACGAGGGACCCACGGGTGGTCACCACGGTGCTAATCTCACGATTAAGAAAGTGTTCGATGCCGGCTTCTTTTGGCCTTCTATCTATCGTGATGCACACGCACTTGTGAAGTCGTGTGATTCGTGCCAACGTCAAGGAAAATCATCTCAACGTGATGAAATGCCGCAAAACATAATTCAAGTGTGTGAGATTTTCGACATATGGGGAGTAGACTTTATGGGGCCGTTCCCATCGTCTCATGGTAACAAGTATATCCTCGTCGCGGTGGACTACCTTTCTAAGTGGGTGGAAGCTAAGGCTTTACCTACTAATGATGCTCGTGTGGTAGTGAAGTTTTTGAAGCAACTATTTTCTCGGTTCGGAACCCCTCGTGCTATTATAAGCGATCGTGGAACCCATTTTTGTAACGACCAATTCGAGAAGGTCTTAAAGAAATATGGAGTTACTCATCGTCTTTCTACGGCTTATCATCCGCAAACGAGTGGGCAAGTCGAGGTTTCGAACCGAGCTTTGAAGAGGATTTTAGAAAGGTCGATTGGAGAAAACCGTGCTTCATGGTCCGACAAACTCGATGACGCTTTATGGGCCTTTAGGACCGCTTATAAGACACCTATCGGTTGCACTCCTTATAAGTTAGTCTATGGGAAGAATTGTCATTTGCCCATTGAATTGGAGCACAAGGCATATTGGGCCCTTAAGCATGCAAACTTTGACTTGAAGACCGCGGGAGATCACCGGAAAATACAATTGAATGAATTGGATGAATTAAGAGATAATGCTTATGAAAATTCATTGATTTTCAAAGAAAAGACTAAAAAGTTTCATGATGCAAAAATTAAAAACCGGGTTTTTAACGTTGGTGATCAAGTGTTACTTTTTAACTCTAGACTTAAAATATTTTCCGGGAAATTGAAATCTCGTTGGTCGGGTCCTTTCACCGTTACACAAGTGTTTCCTTTTGGGACCATCGAGTAGCTTAAGATGATGGTCCTAATTTCAAGGTGAATGGACATAGGCTTAAGCACTACTTTGGTGGGGAAATTCCTTCAATGGTTGACCTCGACCAAGTCACCTTCCCCAATGATAATTAGCAATAAGGGGATCGAGTCGAGCTCATGACTCGGTAATAAAAAACGAGGTGCCTCGTGGGGGAGATCCCATGCTTATCCTTTTATGCTTACTAATCACTAATAAGGGGACTTGTACCCTTCCAACTCGTTGTCTCGTGGTTGTTTGTGATTGTGTTATCTAGATCCTCATCATCATCTACGATTGAAGACTCTCGTGTTCGTTTACGTGAGCCTCCATCGTTTGCTTGAAGAAGTTTTTCACGAATCCATTGACATATCCTTTATTGTTCTAACAATTATCTTTTAGCATAATTAATAAACGGATTTAAATATATTGTTGATCACCCTTTCCATGCTAGATCCTAAGCATTCGATTCTTCGTCTCTAGTATGGGGGTGCTCCACCTTTAGACTCGAAACATTGAGGACAATGTTTACTTTTAGTATGAGGGTGAGTAGGTACTTGCTTTGCTACGCCCTCACACTTTCCAACTTTCAATGTTATGTTTTTTTGCTAATAAGGCTAAAAATGGCCAAATTTTAAAAAAAATTCTTAGTTTTCATAAGTGTTTTTAAGACACGAATGTATTTTTTCCGATGGGTAGAATAAGAGCTAATTTTTGACGGGAATTTGGAGCCATTTACATTCCTTAACCCGCTCAATTCAAGTTTTGCTAGACTTTTATATAGGGAACTTTAAAACGCGAAAGTCTTAGCTCATTCGGGTTAAGAACAAGAACTTTTCGCAAGTTCCTATAATTGATCCTAGAAAGTCACTTATCAAGGGAACTATAAAACGCATTCTCTAAACTTGAAAAAGTCCAAGAAAGTGCAAGATCCTATAGGTGGCTTAAAAACCCAAAACTTTGATTTGATATAGTCTTTATGAAAGCTAATCCAAATTTGGCTTAATTTTGACTTGCATGGCTAAGTATTCACGAGTCTCTTTAATTAGAGGTCTTTATATAGTGAAGAACGAGAAGTGATAGAGTTAGACAAGTGATCATGCTAAACGTAGAACATGAAAATGTTCTTTCAAAAACTCATATGTTTTTAATTGTGGCTTTTTCTTCCCATAAGATCAATGCATTATGAATAAAAATAATTGCAATAAGTAAGGTCGTACGATTTGAAAGGTTACTTAGCCTCTAGCGCAAGATCGTTTAAAAGTTGCTCGGGGTTGAATAGAGTTCATAGCCAAGGCATAACTTATTGAAGCGGGACACGAAGATTGGTGATTATCCAAAAAGGCCCTAACAAGGAATGAGGAGCCCTATTAGGTTGCTAAAGATCCAAGATGATGTGAAGTATCATTATTCCTAAATCAATATGAAGGATCGAGACACACGACGAAAAGCAATTACTCCCCTAAAGATCATGGAGAAAGTCTATCCGAAAAGACCCTTACAAGGTATGAGGATAAATATATCCAAGTCCGAAAAGGAGGCGGATCGTTGTATATCAAAGTCCAAAATAAAGATTGAGGAAAAATGATGAAGTCGTGGTCCAAATATGAAGAATCTCTCAAAAACGTCAAGTGAAGAAATTCCAATATATGAAGAGAAGACCATACTTTCAAGAATGTCTTCCCAAGATTTGAAGTATGAAGTACATGCCAAATATCGGTCCGAGAAAGGTCTCAAATCGTGAAACGAGTTATGCCAAGATATGAACTTAAGGAGATACACGAGAAGCCGTTTTAAAAGATTTTGTCCTTCGGCTAACTATCGATTAAATCGTGCTACTTTGCTTTCGGACTAATAACTACTCAAATAAGTCAATATGAATCACTTGTGATCCATGACAAATAGTTAAAAAATGCTAGTAACCCGTTTCCTTTTATAATAACTAGGATTGCGGGGAGAAAAAGTATTACACAATTTGGACGTATGAGTAGTGTTAGCATTGTGACTTGTACCAACAATGATCTCGTTTTTGCACTTAGCATGGAATGTATGACAATCAAGGATGACGGAGTTTACTTTAAGGGACATTTACTTGTTTCTATTCTTTGACCCTAAAAGTCACATTCGTGATGAAAATCATACATTATGTCTTTACACATCTTCGTAGTATTGTTGTAAGTCTTTTACTTTTAGATAAAAGGTTAATAAAATTGAACTTCGGTGATGCTTAGATACTTTATTCTAGCATTGCGTGAGGGCACGACAATGGCTTAGTATGGGGGAGTGATGAGATGGCATTTATACATGATCTCATCGGTCTTTTCGGGCTTTAAATGCATGTAAATGTCATAAAATACCATATATTGTGCTTGTATTTGTTTAATTGTGTTTTAGGTATGGATATCGTGAAAAAGACAAAAGATCACAAGAAACAAGGAAAAACGGACACGAGAAACGAAGCCGTACAAAGAACCGGACCCTAGTTCATGATTTATCCAACAATTACCCTTAAAGACTTGAAGATATGCAAGATTGATCCTCAATGAATGAAGAAATGACACTTAAAACCCTTGTGAAATCATAATTACAAGTTTGGTCCCTTAAGTTTGTCAAAATTACACAAAAGGTCCTTCAACTTTGAAGAAATAGCAAGATTAGTCCCTCATCAAATCTAATTTGTCAATTATGGTCCCTTATGGAGTTAAAGTTACATTGAAGACCTTTGAAGATCAACAATGTCCAAGATCAGTCCCTCAAATATCTAAAAATGGCAAAAACAACCCTTGATATCTTTTTACCAAAGTTTTATGCCAAAAGTGTGAAAACCATAACTTGAATAAGAAAGGAATGCGTTTTATGGGGCTGAAATACTTCTTATACATGTTTTGCCGAAGAACAAGGACCCAAGTTGCCATTTCCAAACTTTAAACACCACAAACACGCGCCAAACACCTTTTCTCCCCCAAAATCGGATCAAAAAGCTTACTGTTTACCATTCTTCACCCCCAGAATTTACTCACTTAAAACAAAGGGTAAAATCCAATTACCCGGGCACATGTGTGATTCACACATGCAGAAACACATCCCACACCAAAAACCCTCACTCCCACTCACTATGGACCCCACCCCCAATTCCCTTTCAACCAATCAGAGAACAACTTCACCTCCAAGTTAAGCCACGTGTCAAGATCAACAGCCCACACTCTTAGCTTCATCCCAAAGCTATTTTAAACGGTTTGGATCATTTTGGACAACATATTCCAAGGATTCGTCTAGAAGACCTCAAGGACATATTTGGAATTTCACTTCTAGGGTTTGTGAACAGTGATTAGCTAGCATTTGCCTATAAAAAGACTCCTCAACATGTGAGAGAGCTTTTGTTCTAGTTTTAGGCTATCAATCTTTGTAATCCCTTTTTAAGTTAATAAAATTTGATTTTCAGAAATTTGTGAAATCTTGTTCTTGTTTATTAAAAGTTGGTGTTAGAATAGCCTAGTTTTGAGTTCCATTTTAATGTTTGAAGGTTTTTGAGGCAAGGTTTTAATTGCTAAGGCTTGTGTTTCAAAAATCAGAAAGATCTTGTTTATTGTTCATCACTTTTGCTTGTTGTTCTTAGCAGGTACTTGGAAGCTGGTACTTGTTTTGGTAGTACCTCAGCTCAAACAATCCAGGGCTTGGATGTAGGTCTTGGAGGTTTGCATCTTCTCCTTTTTCAATTTTCTCTCTATTTTCTAAATTTTTTGTGATATTGCATGATTGTTCTTGAATTTGTGTTTTTATGGTTGGATATTGTTTATCTGTTCTTGTTTGATGTTATTGAGTGGTTATTAGCTTGATTTGTGGGTTAAATATGGAAAATCCTTTGAAAATTTGTCAAAACAGGTTTTTAAAGGGTGTTTGGGTTAATTGCATAAGCAGGTTTTGAGGCTTGTTGAGTGGTTGATTGTTGTTGCTATTTGTTGGTACTCGTTTACCTGGTGTACTTGGTCATTTGTATGCAGGTTTTATGGTTTGAAACACCTAGATTCATAATAGGGATATAAAATCTTTGTTACTTGATATTTTTGGCTGTGGTTTAAGGGACACCTAGATCTAATCATAGACTAGGGTTAACAAGTGATTAAACTAGGTTAATAACATCAGGGAAAGAGATTTGGATGCTTGAAATTGGATTTAGTGTCAATTAGATCAGCAAAAGGTTTCTGCATATTATACTTGTTCTTATCAGTAACTGTTGGTGCTTGATTCTTCTTATTCACTTTGATTAAGTGGTTGATTTAAGTTTGTTTGTGCTTATTCATAGTTTTTATAGCTTGTGTATGCATCTGGTTGAATTTGGTTGGCTTATTCATGCTATATCTGCTTATTTGTGCATAACTGCTTATTTCCCATATCTGTGCTATATCTGGTGATTGTTTGCTTATTCTGGGCTTATTGTGTGAACCAATGTAACACTCTCATTTTTCGTATCGGTACAGCGGAAGGGTCTTTCAGAGTGTTACGGGATAGCACAATAACTCCAATCATAGACAACACGTAAAAATGGTTGTACAAGGTTTAACAAACATTCATTCGATAAAAAGTTTCAAAAGCGTACAACAGGTCCCAAATTATACAGGTCATTAAGTTTACAAAACACAGATCGAATGAACATTTTTAATATTAAGTGGGCCGTCAGAGTCGATCTCCATCCGGATTACCTTCAAGCACCTGAGATAAAAACATGCAAAAATCATATCAGCGAATGCCGAGTGAATTCATAGAGTTTAATGAAAACCGTTATATAAAACAATCATTTACATTCATTTAAAATCAGAACACAAGTATAATATCGGAAGTAAGTCCTCATATTGCTAGTCAGGCAATATATAAATCAAGCATACATCTTAAACCGTCCATGAGACCGTAGTCTCTATATTACCATGATAGGTAATATATTCATCGTTAATAGCGTCGTTATCATATATAGGATACATCGTATTTGAATTTATATATGTTTTCACTGAATTAGGATTATTATTAGCCGCATGACATTGTTACCTTACTATGAAAACAGCGGGCCGCGAACCCGACAAACAATTTGCCCATCTAAGTTAGCGTGTCGTCACAAAAATCACGCTATGGAATCTTCTAATACATAAATTCGCTTACCAATCAATGTGGTATGACGGGGATCAACCGTCAAGGCGCGAACTGGGGTGATCGTCCCCAAATAGTACTATCAAATGCATAAGCGTCTACCAAATCCCGGTAGTTCACAATTCATGCTAATGGGACTTTAAGTGACATAACCTAACTACTAATAATCCTTTTAGTCTCGAATATAGGGTCATAGCATCATTCGGGTCCATATCATTAAGCATACAAACGGGACTACTTGTGTTCTATTTTTATAAAATCTAGCATGTTATCTCCCTCGCGGGTTTACAAATCATTTTATAAAACATTTAAAAGAGTGCGAGGCTATGAACTTACATTGTTAATGAAAGGCGGATTATCGGCTACGGGCGTGCTTCGGTCACGGAAACCTATATAAATAATAATCGGTCTTAGACTCGGTCCAATGACTTTTATCAAAATAACAATATACATATGATGATTTTGTACATATGATGATGATCAAGTGGGTTTATACATTCTTGTTTACTCATTTTAGTGTTTACGTCTTGGTAACGTTTTACTAGTTCACTAGTTTTAACCTATTTACCTATTTTAAGTCCATTAAGTCTTTTATAAGTTCTTTAACTTGTTTTTACCCCTTTTATACCTATATTATCAGTATATATACTTTTCATGTTGGGCCCAAATGGGTTAAGCCCAATAAGTTCTTTTTACAAGTTTTTATCATATTAAGTCCAGTTATTAGTCCAATATGTTTAGTTAGCTCGTAAATGTCCGTAATTCTTATAGTTCGGGTTTTATCGGTTTTTACTTGTATTAGTTACTTATACATCAGTATATTACTTTTATAAACTTTACATTAGACGGATTTGGTCGTCTAAGTTTTATTTGGTGAAAAACGTTAATTTCACGGCGATAGCCGAAAAAGTCGTAAAAATCAAGTTTATAGTTTTTATTACTTATAAATATTATTTTACCACCATTTATATAATTTACCCATTTAATTAACCTTTTATACATTTATATAAATAAGTTTTATAAGTTAGTGGGTTTATATTTTTACATTTTATACATTATAATGTGAGTGCTTATATAATAATAATAAACATTATTTCCAAAAATCTGATTTTTAACTTCATGTTCACCATTTTTAACATATCTAGAGTTCTATAATGATTTAGAAGCTCATTTTTGGATGGCATGATCTTCATAATATGTGCTACATTTAACCTAGTTATAGCTACTGCCCATTTTGAGTTTAACTTGCCTTAACAGTCCCTACAAAACTGCTTATTCAGATTATACCACCTAACTTGTTTTGATCATATCTCACTCATTATTTTGATTCCATTGCATGGCCAACTCTCACATGTGTATAACATCTTCTACTTACTGTAAATGGATCAAACCATGCAATTTTATCAGTTCATCCTTTAGTTATCTACTGTTTTTATACAGCCAACTAAATAATCAAGATTTTAGCTTCATTTCTTATGGTTATCATCATTTTTAAGCATATTTATCAACACTTGATCCCCACACAACATTTTTATCATTATATATACATCATATACATATACAAAATGAAAGAAAATACATTTGTTCTTTACAAAATAACAAGAGAAAAATGGAGAGGATGATCTTCTTTACCAATCCAAGTGGATTTCTTGTTTTAGGAAGACAAGAACTTGATGAACACAACAAGTATCTCCAAGACCATCAAATATCAAGAACATAGGTTGGAAAATCAGCCCTAGGACATAAGCAAATCACCTCCAAAGATGTTAATATGGCCACCAAATGAGCAAGGCTTCAAGAGAACTCCTTAATAGAGCTAGTAAACATGTTGTTCATGGCTAGAAGAGATCAAATGGGATGTTTGTTGGCTTATTTTGGACGGCAAGAGGGGGAGAGTTGAGAGAGTTTGATGTTGGTTTTGCATGTGAGAAAGATGGAATGAAAACAATTTGCTAGTTTTTGTGTTAAGTGGTAAAGAGTTAGCTTAACATGTAAGCTTAGGCTTACACTTGGAAGGTGTTAGCTAACATGATGCCACCTTGATGGTGTGGTGTCATGTTGGCCGTCCAAACCATGCTTGTGGGGTGGGACAATGTGTTTTGTCCCATCTCACTAGTTTACGGGTATTTCTCGATTCCAGTTTTCTCGATTTGCGTGCCCTCAGGTCGTTTTACGAAAAACGTTTTTATAATTATGAATCAACGTCACAAGTTGAATCCAATAAAAATTGTCTCATCAAAAACGGAGTTCAAAAACGTAAATACGTAATCCTAAGGTTTCCGGTTTAGTCGTAAAAGACGCCAAATTATGCACATAAGCCCAAATTTAAATCCGTAAATTGTGAGTTCGTCAACCAACACAAAAATAAGTTTCAAAATATTATACGAGAAAATATTTTACTACCTGAAAATGTTAGATTGTCACAGCTTTTCCGCCTAAAAGGGATCAACGTCCTCGTGATCCATTTCATTTGGATGTCCGTTTCTTATTGAAATCGAAGAGGTGCGGATATTTCTTCCACATTTCATCCTCTCGTTCCCAAGTATACTCCGGTCCATGCTTTGAATTCCATCGGATCTTGACAATCGGTATCCGACTTTGTTTCAGTTGCTTTACCTCACGGTCCATAACTTCTACGGGCTCTTCGATAAAATGCAACTTCCCATCTATTCGAACCTTACCTAACGAAATTTTCTCATCACTCACTGCTAGACATTTCTTCAGATTAGATACATGGAATGTGTTGTGAACACCATGAAGTTCTGGGGGTAACTCTAGTTTGTAAGCCACCGGACCTACTCTAGATAAAATCTTAAAGGGTCCAATATAACGGGGATTCAATTTCCCTCGTTTTCCAAATCTTATAACGCCTTTCCATGGCGATACTTTCAACATTACTCGGTCACCCACTTCAAACTCCATTGGCTTCCGCCGCACATCCGCGTAACTTTTCTGTCTACTACGGGCAGTCAACAACCTCTTCTTAATCTGAACTATCATCTCCGTAGTCTCCCGAATCAATTCCGGTCCCGTGAGCTGGGTATCCCCAACTTCACTCCAACATACAGGAGATCTACACTTCCTACCATACAAAGCTTCAAACGGTGCAGCCTTAATACTAGAATGGTAACTATTGTTATACGAAAACTCTGCTAACGACAAATGTTTATCCCAATTCTTACCAAAGTCTAACACACAAGCTCTCAACATATCTTCCAGTGTTTGTATCGTCCTTTCACTCTGCCCATCAGTCTGGGGGTGATAAGCAGTGCTCATGTCGAGATTTGTTCCCAAAGATCTTTGGAGAGATTTCCAAAAATTCGATGCGAATCTAGGATCTCGATCTGAAATGATCGATACAGGCACTCCATGCTTGCATACAACATTATCGAGGTATATTCGAGTCAGCTTCTCCAGTGAGAACTGCTCCTTAACCGGAATGAAGTGTGCTGATTTGGTCAGTCTATCGACAATATACCAAATCGAATTGTTTCCAGATGATGTTCTAGGAAGCTTGGTGATAAAGTCCATTGAAATTCGCTCCCACTTCCATTCAGGAATCTTTGGCTGTTGAAGTAGTCCGGATGGTTTTTGATGTTCCGCTTTGACTCTAGCACAAGTCAAGCATTGAAGAACATACATAGCTATGTCAGCTTTCATATTCGGCCACCAGTACAACTTCTTCAAATCATGGTACATCTTATCAGATCCCGGATGAATGGAATACTTAGATTTATGGGATTCTAACATAATCAAATCTATTAAGCCTCCAAACTTAGGTATCCACATACGACCTCTTAAGCATTTCACTCCATCAGCTCTAACCTCTAAAGGATCTCCTTCTCCTCGGAACCCTGCATTAACAAAATTCTCCTTCTTACAAGCTTCTATTTGCGCATTTCTAATTTGCTCAGGCAAATTATTGTGCACGGTCAAGACTAGAGAACGCACCCTGATAGGCTCTCTATCTTTCCTACTCAACGCATCAGCAACAACATTAGCTTTTCCTGGGTGATATTTTATATCACAATCATAATCACTTAACAACTCTATCCATCTTCGTTGCCTCATGTTCAATTCCTTCTGGTCGAGAATATACTGTATGCTTTTGTGATCGGTGAATACCGTACACTTGGTGCCATACAGATAATGTCTCCATAACCTAAGAGCAAAGATCACAACTCCTAACTCAAGATCATGAGTAGTATAATTCTCCTCATTCTTCCTTAATTGCCTAGAAGCATAAGCTATCACTTTCTCTCTCTGCATCAAAATAGCTCCATAACCTCTAAGAGATGCATCACAATACACTACAAAATCTTCACTCCCGTCGGGTAATGATAAGATTGGTGCACTACATAATTTTTGCTTCAATGTCTGAAATGCTCCATCTTCATCACTTCCCCAAACGAAAGGTTTATTTTTCTGAGTAAGCTTAGTCAAGGGTTTAGCTATCAAAGAAAATTCTTTAATGAATCGCCTATAATAGCCAGCCAATCCTAAGAACTGTCGCACTTCCGTTGGCGTTGTCGGTGTAGACCAATTCTTAATAGCTTCAACCTTTGCAGGATCAACATGAATTCCATCTCTGTTAATCACATGACCAAGAAATTGCACAGAATCTAACCAGAAATCACACTTCAAAAACTTAGCATACAACCTTTCATCCTTCAACAAGTTCAAAACAATCCTCAAATGTTCTCTATGCTCATCTTCATTCTTAGAATAGATTAGAATATCGTCAATAAACACAATCACAAATTTATCCAAGTAGGGCTTGCACACTCGATTTATTAAATCCATGAAACCGCAGGTGCGTTAGTTAACCCAAATGGCATTACTTGAAATTCATAGTGTCCATAACGAGTTCTAAATGCAGTTATAGGAATATCTTCTTCACGGACGCGAAGTTGGTGATATCCTGACCGCAAATCTATCTTAGAATACACACTAGATCCTTGCAGTTGATCAAACAAATCATCAATCCTAGGTAAAGGATATCGATTTTTAATCGTCAACTTATTCAGTTCCCTATAATCAATGCACATATGAAAAGATCCATCCTTCTTCTTAACGAACAAGACTGGAGCTCCCCAAGGCGACGAGCTCGGTCGAATAAAACCTTTATCAGACAACTCCTTAAGTTGCTCAGATAACTCCTTTAATTCAGAAGGGGCTAATCGGTAAGGCGCACGTGCCACCGGTGCAGCACCAGGAATTAAATCGATTCGAAACTCTACTTGCCTTATCGGTGGAAGTCCGGGTAAATCTTTAGGAAATACCTCAGGAAATTCACAAATAATAGGTACATCTTCCAATCGTTTCTCCCTAGACTCATTCTCGGTCACTTGAGCTAAGAATAACTCACAACCGTTCCTGATTTACTTTTGGACTTTAATACATGAAACGATTTTCAAACGGGATTCACCTCGACTACCATCGATTACTAACGTCCTATTCCTAAGAGGAATCTTAACTTTCTTCTCTCCACATAAAATAGTAGCATTATTCAACGACAACCAATCCATACCAATAATAATATCAAAACTACCTAATTCTATCAACATCAAATCAATCGGAAAGGAATGGTTCAAGAGATTTAGAGAGCATCCTTCTAATAGCTTATTAGTTTTCACTAATTTACCGTCAGCCAATTCCACCTCGTAACTGGTACTTATCTCAACAGGTTCAATATCAATAAGGGCACTAAATTTAGTGGATACAAAGCTCCTATCGGCACCCGAATCGAATAAAGCAACAACATAATGATTGTTGAGTAAAAACGTACCGGTAACGACATTCGGATCCTCTTTCTTCACCTCAATTGTTCCAAGTTGGTAGATACCACCCTGGGGGTTTCTTCCAGGTACAATCGCTTTCAACTTGGGGCATTCCGATTTCCTATGACCTTCCTCATTACAGTTGAAGCAACTGGTTCCCTTCTTACACCTTTCAACCTTGTGTCCAAGCTTTCCGCAATTTCGGCACTTCCAGCAGTCGCCAGCATGCCTCTTGTTGCCACACTTAGGACATCTATCATCGTTGCGCGGTGTATTGTTGGTAAGAGCATTTGCATTCCCCTTTCTCTTGTTCTGACGGTGATTGAAATTCTTCCTATTATCACCTCTATCTACACGATCACCGTCTCCCTTTCTTTTCTCACCAACACGGGCTTCATCTTCCTTATCCTGAATTATCTGTCCAATGAGTTGGTAAGCCATTCGAACAGCATCATCAATGGTCAGTGGTTTCGATGATGTTACGCCCCCCGGATATTCCTGGTCAACCCTTTCACATATTGTTCAATTCGGACCTCTTTGGGTTCAACCAATCGAGGACATAGCAAGGCCAACTCATGGAATCGATTCGTGTAACTATCAATGTCCACACCTTTCATTCTCAGATGAATCAACTCTTGTTCTAACCTAATAATCACACTACGAGGACAAAACTCCAAAGTCGTCCACTTCTTAATTTCAGCCCAAGGAGTAGCATTAGAAGCATCAAGACCCATGAAAGTAATTCTCCCGTTCCACCAAGTCAACGCACGACCTTTAAGAGTAGCCATAGCAAAAGTCACCTTATCTTCCTCCTTACACTTACTAATCCGAAACACCGATTCAATCTTTTCAATCCACTGGCTTAGTCCTACAGCACCTTCAGTTCCATTAAAAGGTAGAGGTTCACACTTCATGAACGTCACATAAGTACAGCCACCAACTTCAGGTGCATTAGTTCCAAGTCCTCCTACATTTCCTCCAGCATTAGCATTCACATTATTAGCATTCACATTCACATTAGTACCGCCAATTCCACTACCGCCAGCTCCACTACCGCCAGCTCCACTACCGCCAGCTCCACTACCGCCAGCTCCACTACCGCCAGCTTCATTTCTAGCATTTGCCATAAATTCAGTCATAGATGCGGTAACTTGCTCCGTAATAATCCTACGTACATCATCCTCAGTCACAGCCTTCTTGGGCGGCATAGTTCTATAATTTCACAATTTCAAAGTATTAAGCATTCACCCAACAAAGGATTCATATAATATGGATCGAATTCATAATCAAGATACAAATAAGGCACAATATGGAATTCAAGACAGATACATATTTCATTTGATCTGAAACAAAAGTATTGTCTTAGTACATCCCATATCAAAGTTCTAGCACTATATACACTCAAAATTTGTGCCAAGTCTACTACTAACAAGTCGGTTCAGTCAAAGCTACAAAAGCACAAAAGATATAAAGGTCACTACTAAACACAGACTGGTCTACTGAGAACCGCTAGATGGTCTATCATCCATCGTCTTCTGAATCTTCGTCGGACGATCACCAGACACATCTTCAGCTGGGCGCTTACGGATTACTCCTCTTTCAACCATGTCGGCATAAAATATACTGTTCCATCCCACGGATATATTCAACTCCTTTTCGGCTTTCTCACGCATCACACGAGCCACACTCAACTGAATCTCCATAGTATTCACCTTTCTCTTCATAGCAGCATACTCACCACTTTCCAACAATGATAACCTCCTAAAAGCCTCATTCAAACCACGTTCTACAGCACTCAAATCCAAACTAAGCAATTCCCGCTCTTTCTCGCCAACCTTAGTCTTCGACTCCAAATAAGCAACCTGAGTCTGAACAACACCTAATCCAACCTCTGTCACACAACTCTTAACACGGGAAGCATCTAGATCACGTCTCAAGGCCCATGGTGCAAGACCATCAATATGAGTAGCCTCTCGAGTACTAGACGACTCTCCTATCTCACGTCTACGAGTAGGAATACCATCAGTACCGTCAGGTGCATCGTCATCCTCATCCTCCTCTGATTCAGAATCAGATTCGGACGATTCAGACATTTCATCCCTAGGTAACTCATCCTCAGAATCAGACAAACAAACTGGTGGGGGCAAAGGCTCGCTCTCTGGAACATCATACGGATAAATAAGCTCAGCTTCCTCATCGTCATCAACCTCAACATCTATACCTACATCCTCCTCGACATCCTCGTCGTCAATCTCATCATCTAAATTATCTAACCCAAACTCATCATCATTCTCTATATTAGCATTCTCAATATCCACATTCTCAATATCCACATTCTCAATCTCCACATTCTCAATATCCACATTCTCAATATCCACATTCTCAATATCCACATTCTCAATCTCCACATTCTCAATATCCACATTCTCAATCTCCACATTCTCAATATCATTCTCTACTAAGTCAACCTGAGGGGCAATCTGATCTCCTAGTCCTAACTCGGGCTCGGGATCCTCAAATGTTCCTCCTCATCATCGATATCATAATCTACTAAGTCTAAATAAGGATCATCTTCTATATTAGGTTCGGGAATAGCATGGTTTTCTACAGGAATATTAGAGTCAGCCATGACAATCTGCATTTATATATATCTCGTATTAGGATAACATACTAGTTAGACAATTACATAATGAAATCACGATATATACATATATATAAATTAAATTATATATATCAAAATATATATCTTCTCAATAGGGCTTGTTGGTAACGTCGGAGATCTCTGGCACCGTTATAGTCAAAAGATTTTTCAAAATTTTCTCAAATGTTCATCGTCAAAAGATTTTGAAAAGTTTTGTTCAAAACCTTGGTTTTTAAAATCTTTTGTTCTCTACAACGAGAGCTCTGGTACCAAACTGTAACACTCTCATTTTTCGTATCGGTACAGCGGAAGGGTCTTTCAGAGTGTTACGGGATAGCACAATAACTCCAATCATAGACAACACATAAAAATGGTTGTACAAGGTTTAACAAACATTCATTCGATAAAAAGTTTCAAAAGCGTACAACAGGTCCCAAATTATACAGGTCATTAAGTTTACAAAACACAGATCGAATGAACATTTTTAATATTAAGTGGGCCGTCAGAGTCGATCTCCATCCGGATTACCTTCAAGCACCTGAGATAAAAACATGCAAAAATCATATCAGCGAATGCCGAGTGAATTCATAGAGTTTAATGAAAACCGTTATATAAAACAATCATTTACATTCATTTAAAATCAGAACACAAGTATAATATCGGAAGTAAGTCCTCATATTGCTAGTCAGGCAATATATAAATCAAGCATACATCTTAAACCGTCCATGAGACCGTAGTCTCTATATTACCATGATAGGTAATATATTCATCGTTAATAGCGTCGTTATCATATATAGGATACATCGTATTTGAATTTATATATGTTTTATCTGAATTAGGATTATTATTAGCCGCATGACATTGTTACCTTACTATGAAAACAGCGGGCCGCGAACCCGACAAACAATTTGCCCATCTAAGTTAGCGTGTCGTCACAAAAATCACGCTATGGAATCTTCTCATACATAAATTCGCTTACCAATCAATGTGGTACGACGGGGATCAAACGTCAAGGCGCGAACTGGGGTGATCGTCCCCAAATAGTACTATCAAATGCATAAGCGTCTACCAAATCCCGGTAGTTCACAATTCATGCTAATGGGACTTTAAGTGACATAACCTAACTACTAATAATCCTTTTAGTCTCGAATATAGGGTCATAGCATCATTCGGGTCCATATCATTAAGCATACAATCGGGACTACTTGTGTTCTATTTTTATAAAATCTAGCATGTTATCTCCCTCGCGGGTTTACAAATCATTTTATAAAACATTTAAAAGAGTGCGAGGCTATGAACTCACGTTGTTAATGAAAGGCGGATTATCGGCTACGGGCGTGCTTCGGTCACGGAAACCTATATAAATAATAATCGGTCTTAGACTCGGTCCAATGACTTTTATCAAAATAACAATATACATATGATGATTTTGTACATATGATGATGATCAAGTGGGTTTATACATTCTTGTTTACTGATTTTAGTGTTTACGTCTTGGTAACGTTTTACTAGTTCACTAGTTTTAACCTATTTACCTATTTTAAGTCCATTAAGTCTTTTATAAGTTCTTTAACTTGTTTTTACCCCTTTTATACCTATATTATCAGTATATATACTTTTCATGTTGGGCCCAAATGGGTTAAGCCCAATAAGTTCTTTTTACAAGTTTTTATCTTATTAAGTCCAATTATTAGTCCAATATGTTTAGTTAGCTCGTAAATGTCCGTAATTCTTATAGTTCGGGTTTTATCGGTTTTTACTTGTATTAGTTACTTATACATCAGTATATTACTTTTATAAACTTTACATTAGACGGATTTGGTCGTCTAAGTTTTATTTGGCGAAAAACGTTAATTTCACGGCGATAGCCGAAAAAGTCGTAAAAATCAAGTTTATAGTTTTTATTACTTATAAATATTATTTTACCACCATTTATATAATTTACCCATTTAATTAACCTTTTATACATTTATATAAATAAGTTTTATAAGTTAGTGGGTTTATATTTTTATATTTTATACATTATAATGTGAGTGCTTATATAATAATAATAAACATTATTTCCAAAAATCTGATTTTTAACTTCATGTTCACCATTTTTAACATATCTAGAGTTCTATAATGAATTAGAAGCTCATTTTTGGATGGCATGATCTTCATAATATGTGCTACATTTAACTTAGTTATAGCTACTGCCCATTTTGAGTTTAACTTGCCTTAACAGTCCATACAAATCTGCTTATTCAGATTATACCACCTAACTTGTTTTGATCATATCTCACTCATTATTTTGATTCCATTGCATGGCTAACTCTCACATGTGTATAACATCTTCTACTTACTGTAAATGGATCAAACCATGCAATTTTATCAGTTCATCCTTTAGTTATCTACTGTTTTTATACAGCCAACTAAATAATCAAGATTTTAGCTTCATTTCTTATGGTTATCATCATTTTTAAGCATATTTATCAACACTTGATCCCCACACAACATTTTTATCATCATATATACATAATATACATATACAAAATGAAAGAAAATACATTTGTTCTTTACAAAATAACAAGAGAAAAATGGAGAGGATGATCTTCTTTACCAATCCAAGTGGATTTCTTGTTTTAGGAAGACAAGAACTTGATGAACACAACAAGTATCTCCAAGACCATCAAATATCAAGAACATAGGTTGGAAAATCAGCCCTAGGACATAAGAAAATCACCTCCAAAGATGTTAATATGGCCACCAAATGAGCAAGGCTTCAAGAGAACTCCTTAATAGAGCTAGTAAACATGTTGTTCATGGCTAGAAGAGATCAAATGGGATGTTTGTTGGCTTATTTTGGACGGTAAGAGGGGGAGAGTTGAGAGAGTTTGATGTTGGTTTTGCATGTGAGAAAGATGGAATGAAAACAAGTTGCTAGTTTTTGTGTTAAGTGGTAAAGAGTTAGCTTAACATGTAAGCTTAGGCTTACACTTGGAAGGTGTTAGCTAACATGATGCCACCTTGATGGTGTGGTGTCATGTTGGCCGTCCAAACCATGCTAGTGGGGTGGGACAATGTGTTTTGTCCCATCTCACTAGTTTACGGGTATTTCTCCATTCTAGTTTTCTCGATTTGCGTGCCCTCGGGTCGTTTTACGAAAAACGTTTTTATAAATTATGAATCAACGTCACAAAACGAATCCAATAAAAATTGTCTCATCAAAAACGGAGTTCAAAAACGTAGATACGTAATCCTAAGGTTTCCGGTTTAGTCGTAAAAGACGCCAAATTATGCACGTAAGCCCAAATTTAAATCCGTAAATTGTGAGTTCGTCAACCAACACAAAAATAAGTTTCAAAATATTATACAAGAAAATATTTTACTACCTGAAAATGTTAGATTGTCACAACCAAATTGTGATTTTCTTGTTGATATTGACTGCTTGTGATTCACTGATCACAAGGGTGCCTTTGTTTCCAATTGAATCCAACTAAATCTCTCTAAAAAGCTTGGTCAAATAGTCAAAGCAGTGGGAACTCCTTTCCCTTGCTGCTAGCCACTGCTAGTGTTAATTGGGTTTCAGCTTATCAATAAGCTATAATAGCTTATTTTAACCAGCAACAACTTGGATTTTGTAATAGGTGCTCATTATTTGACCCATTTGTTCATACTGGAGCATTTGGTGTGTTGACTTTTAGGTTTGACTAGAAAACCAACTTAATTGACTTTTTCATAAGTGATTATTGGTTCATTCTGGCTTATTGGTGTTGCTTATTGGAATTTTGTTGATTGATTTGGCTTTTTGAGTTCATTTGTGACATTTTGCAAGTTGAATCTAGTCCTGAGGTGCCCTAAATCTCAAACCCGACTATTTTGTCTTTTAGTGAAATTGTACTTTGCTTATTTCTGGCTTATTGAGTGTGCTTTTTCAAAATTTCTTTTTACAGATCTCTTAAGCATCCCAAAAGAAGGTCGTGTGTCAAATTAGAGCTTATGGCATTAGCTTATTGCTTAATGGCTAAAAAGCCCAATAAGGATAAGCTGTTTGTCTAATAAGCTGTGATAAGCTCACTTTCAGCTTTTGGGCCTTCAGAGTTTTGTGTTTAGATTTAAATTTTGAGTCAGATTGGGCTTTTCCAAGTCCATTGGGCCTAGTTTGACTCTTTGGGCCCAATTAGCCCATTAGAGTTGACTGTTTTGGGTTTTGGCCCATTTGGAGGCCCAATAGGGGTATTCTGATCATTTAACTTTCATTTTCTGTTTAATTAGGATAAAATAAACTAGTTTGCAAGTTTTTAGAATTTTTTATATTTTTTGGATTTTTAATATTATTTTAATATTATTTTATTATTATTTTTCAAATTTCACATTTTTCAACTTTTTACATTTTTCTTAGCTTAAATACATTAAAATAGGAATTTTGCAACTTTTAGAATAATTTTATCACTTTTAGATTAATTTTTATAATTATTTTAAGTTTTAATAGTTTTTAAATCATTTTAAATAGTTTTTATTAGTTTAAAAATTTCTAAAAATAGTTTTTAATCTTTTTAGGTCATTTTAGAGGTTTACCAATTGAAAAATCTTTATTTGGGCTTTTTGATAATTAATTTGATTTTTAGGGTTTTAATTAGTATTTAAAAATTGAAAATTTAATTAATTAAAAGGTTTGAAAAAGTTTTAATCATTGGTAAACTCTTAGTGTATTTATTTTGATTTTTGGTGAATTTTTGGTAATTTTTAGAATTAATTTTTATTTTTGCTCATTTTACGGTTTTACGTTTTGTCGTCGTAGTAATTAATTTCACATCTTCGTCATCCTCTTTTCTCATCCCCTTCTAAACCAATATTAATCTCAAACCATTTACATCTTAGTCACACACATATACCCCCTTGGGAAACGAACTTCATTGGGTAATTAGTGCATGATTTTCCTAAATCATCACTTAATACTTACCGCTTTTACGCTCCTTTTCCTAAAGGTCGTATTTTACCACAATCAGTTATAGGTTAAACCGATGAGTCCATATGCTAGGGTTATACGTTATAGGTTTAACCGATGAGTCCATATGTTACGGTTATACGTTATAGGTTCAACCGATGAGTCCATATGCTAGGGTTATACGTTATAGGTTCAACCGATGAGTCCATATGTTACGGTTATACGTTATAGGTTAAACTGATGAGTCCATATGCTAGGGTTATACGTTATAGGTTTAACCGATGATTCCATATGTTACGGTTATACGTTATAGGTTTAACCGATGAGTCCATATGCTAGGGTTATACGTTATAGGTTAAACCGATGAGTCCATATGCTAGGGTTATACGTTATAGGTTAAACCGATGAGTCCCTATGTTACGGTTATACGTTATAGGTTAAACCGATGAGTCCATATGCTAGGGTTATACGTTATAGGTTTAACCGATGAGTCCATATGTTACGATTATACGTTATAGGTTCAACCGATGAGTCCATATGCTAGGGTTATACGTTATAGGTTAAACCGATGAGTCCATGTGTTACGGTTATACGTTATAGGTTAAACCGATGAGTCCATATGCTAGGGTTATGCGTTATAGGTTTAACCGATGAGTCCATATGTTACGGTTATACGTTATTGGTTAAACCGATTAGTCCATATGCTAGGGTTATACGTTATAGGTTTTACCGATGAGTCCATATGTTACGGTTATACGTAATAGGTTAAACCGATGAGTCCATATGCTAGGGTTATACGTTATAGGTTTAACCGATGAATCCATATGTTACGGTTATACGCTATAGGTTCAACCTATGAGTCCATATGCTAGGGTTTTACGTTATAGGTTCAACCGATGAGTCCATATGTTACGGTTATACGTTATAGGTTAAACCGATGAGTCCATATGCTAGGGTTATACGTTATAGGTTTAACCGATGAGTCCATATGTTACGATTATACGTTATAGGTTAAACCGATGAGTCCATATGCTAGGGTTATACGTTATAGGTTTAACCGATGAGTCCATATGTTACGGTTATACGTTATAGGTTCAACCGATGAGTCCATATGCTAGGGTTATACGTTATAGGTTAAACCGATGAGTCCATATGTTACGGTTATACGTTATAGGTTAAACTGATGAGTCCATATGCTAGGGTTTTACGTTATAGGTTTAACCGATGAGTCCATATGTTACGGTTATACGTTATAGGTTCAACCGATGAGTCCATATGCTAGGGTTATACGTTATAGGTTAAACCGATGAGTCCATATGCTAGGGTTATACGTTATAGGTTAAACGATGAGTCCATATGCTAGGGTTATACGTTATACATTAATAGGAATTTTGCAACTTTTAGAATAATTTTATCACTTTTAGATTAATTTTTATAATTATTTTAAGTTTTAATAGTTTTTAAATCATTTTAAAGAGTTTTTATTAGTTTAAAAATTTCTAAAAATAGTTTTTAATCTTTTTAGGTCATTTTAGAGGTTTACCAATTGAAAAATCTTTATTTGGGCTTTTTGATAATTAATTTGATTTTTAGGGTTTTAATTAGTATTTAAAAATTGAATATTTAATTAATTAAAAGGTTTGAAAATTTTTTAATCATTGGTAAACTCTTAGTTTATTTATTTTGATTTTTGGTGAATTTTTGGTAATTTTTAGAATTAATTTTTATTTTTGCTCATTTTACGGTTTTACGTTTTGTCGTCGTAGTAATTAATTTCACGTCTTCGTCATCCTCTTTTCTCATCCCCTTCTAAACCAATATTAATCTCAAACCATTTACATCTTAGTCACACACATATACCCCCTTGGGAAACGAACTTCATTGGGTCATTAGTGCATGATTTTCCTAAATCATCACTTAATACTTACCGCTTTTACGCTCATTTTCCTAAAGGTCGTATTTTACCACAATCAGTTATAGGTTAAACCGATGAGTCCATATGCTCGGGTTATACGTTATAGGTTTAACCGATGAGTCCATATGTTACGGTTATACGTTATAGGTTCAACCGATGAGTCCATATGCTAGGGTTATACGTTATAGGTTCAACCGATGAGTCCATATGTTACGGTTATACGTTATAGGTTAAACTGATGAGTCCATATGCTAGGATTATACGTTATAGGTTTAACCGATGAGTCCATATGTTACGGTTATATGTTATAGGTTCAACCGATGAGTCCATATGCTAGGGTTATACGTTATAGGTTAAACCGATGAGTCCATATGCTAGGGTTATACGTTATAGGTTAAACCGATGAGTCCATATGTTACAGTTATACGTTATAGGTTAAACCGATGAGTCCATATGCTAGGGTTATACGTTATAGGTTTAACCGATGATTCCATATGTTACGGTTATACGTTATAGGTTCAACCGATGAGTCCATATGCTAGGGTTATACGTTATAGGTTAAACCGTTGAGTCCATGTGTTACGGTTATACGTTATAGGTTAAACCGATGAGTCCATATGCTAGGGTTATACGTTATAGGTTTAACCGATGAGTCCATATGTTACGGTTATACGTTATTGGTTAAACCGATTAGTCCATATGCTAGGGTTATACGTTATAGGTTTTACCGATGAGTCCATATGTTACGGTTATACGTTATAGGTTAAACCGATGAGTCCATATGCTAGGGTTATACGTTATAGGTTTAACCGATGAGTCCATATGTTACGGTTATACGTTATAGGTTCAACCTATGAGTCCATATGCTAGGGTTTTACGTTATAGGTTCAACCGATGAGTCCATATGTTACGGTTATACGTTATAGGTTAAACTGATGAGTCCATATGCTAGGATTATACGTTATAGGTTTAACCGATGAGTCCATATGTTACGGTTATATGTTATAGGTTCAACCGATGAGTCCATATGCTAGGGTTATACGTTATAGGTTAAACCGATGAGTCCATATGCTAGGGTTATACGTTATAGGTTAAACCGATGAGTCCATATGTTACAGTTATACGTTATAGGTTAAACCGATGAGTCCATATGCTAGGGTTATACGTTATAGGTTTAACCGATGAGTCCATATGTTACGGTTATACGTTATAGGTTCAACCGATGAGTCCATATGCTAGGGTTATACGTTATAGGTTAAACCGTTGAGTCCATGTGTTACGGTTATACGTTATAGGTTAAACCGATGAGTCCATATGCTAGGGTTATACGTTATAGGTTTAACCGATGAGTCCATATGTTACGGTTATACGTTATTGGTTAAACCGATTAGTCCATATGCTAGGGTTATACGTTATAGGTTTTACCGATGAGTCCATATGTTACGGTTATACGTTATAGGTTAAACCGATGAGTCCATATGCTAGGGTTATACGTTATAGGTTTAACCGATGAGTCCATATGTTACGGTTATACGTTATAGGTTCAACCTATGAGTCCATATGCTAGGGTTTTACGTTATAGGTTCAACCGATGAGTCCATATGTTACGGTTATACGTTATAGGTTAAACCGAGGTCCATATGCTAGGGTTATACGTTATAGGTTTAACCGATGAGTCCATATGTTACGGTTATACGTTATAGGTTAAACCGATGAGTCCATATGCTAGGGTTATACGTTATAGGTTTAACCGATGAGTCCATATGTTACGGTTATACGTTATAGGTTCAACCGATGAGTCCATATGCTAGGGTTATACGTTATAGGTTCAACCGATGAGTTTATATGTTACGGTTATACGTTATAGGTTAAACCGATGAGTCCATATGCTAGGGTTATACGTTATAGGTTTAACTGATGAGTCCATATGTTACGGCTATACGTTATAGGTTCAACCGATGAGTCCATATGCTAGGGTTATACGTTATAGGTTAAACCGATGAGTCCATATGTTAGGGCTATACGTTATAGGTTCACACAATGATCACTTCAAGTTAAGTATTAAGTCATTGTGTGTCATAAAGATAGTTATAGTTTGGAAATAATTTGATAAAATAATTCATTAGTAACTAGATTGAATAGAAAATGTGTTAGGAGATGAGTATTAGTCAGTTGTCATTATTACAAAACTAATCATGATTATACAGTAAGAGTGTAAGACAATATGTTATTATTGCTCTGAGGTGACCATTAAGCTAAAAATACTGAGCTTAGGCATGTTTAAGTGATCAAATATTGGCGAGAAATGTTGGTGGTGAATGCTGGCGGGAAAATGTTGGCGGGAAAGCTAGGGTCGACAAAGTCGTCCCTAAATGTGTCGACCCTAAATTTTTATCTTTATTTATGGTAGCTCTTATCCTCACAAACTCGTATCGTCTCATACCAAACTCACCACCACCACCACCTGATTTTGCATAAGATGGATCCGCTTGAAGCTTATAAGTGTACATGTAGAAAAGGATATATTGTGTTGAGACAGTCACATCAACCTCATAGCTTTGGTAAACTTTACTATGCATGTCCTCTTTCGAAGGTAAACAATCAAATGTTTTAGTTATGTGATACGTGTGATTATTAAAATGACATGTCATGTTATCTGTTTACTTTGTAACAGCAAAAAACAGATGATTATGGATGTAAATATTTTAAATGGAAGGATGATTTTGATCTCGAACTCTGTATAAGATCTTCCCCTGGATCTTCAACACCTCAAGGTTCACATCCAAGTTCTTCTATAGGTCCTTCTCAATCTGCACCCACTGAGTGCTCTAATTGCAAGATCAAAGATCTAAAGATAAAGATGCTAGAGACAAGACTAGAAATGGAAAGGCATCCCGAAGACCACGCATGTCAATCGGTTGCAATACTTCATGAGCTTTTAAAAGAAATGGAAAATCTTAGCTTTGAGTAGTAATCAATTTGTTATTTTAATGTGTTAATTTGTATTTTATTATTATGTGTTAATCTGTACGTTTAGTTTTAACTAGTTTGTGATGTGTTTTTTTTTTCTTATTTATGAATCTATTATCGCTATAATATATATGTTTAATTAAGCGCGTGTTTAAGTGTTAAATATATATCTAAAGTTTTTTTTAAATACGTCTAAGTTTTTTTAAATAAATATAAAGTTTTTTTTTAATATGTATAAAGTTTTTTAAATATGTATAAAGTTTTTTTAAATATGTATAAAGTTATTTTTAAATATGTATAATTTTTTTCTAAATATGTATAAAGTTTTTTTTAAATATGTATAAAGTTTTTTTAATATGTATAAAGTTATTCTTATTTATGTATAATTTTTTTTCTAAATATATAAAGTTTTTTTTAAATATCAATAAAGTTTTTTTAAATATGTATAAAGTTATTTTTAACTATAATAAAGTTTTTTTTAAATAAAATAATTAAATTAATTTTAAATAAATACAAGTGACAAAAAACGGAAAAATAAATTTTCCTTCACATAGGGACGATTTAGTCGTCCCTAGGTTACAAGGGCCCCACCTTTGTTTTAAACTTTTTTAAAAAAAATATTTATATTAATTTTAAATAATTTTAAATAAATAAAAAAGATAAAAAAAACAGGGAAAAATAAATTTACTTAACCTAGGGACGACTTAGTCGTCCCTAGGTTATGTGGGTCTCACTTACATTTTAAACTTTTTTTTAAAAAAATATTTATATTAATTTTAAATAATTTTATACAATTAAAAGAGATAAAATATATATTTTTTCACCTAGGGACGACTTAGTCGTCCCTAGGTTGTGTAGTCCCCACTTTGTCCCCACAACCATTTTAACCAAGTTTTTCTTGTATAACTGGTGGGTCCCCTTAATCTAGGGACGACTAAGTCGACCTAGAAAAAGGACGACCCTAAACTCAGTATTGTTGTAGTGTAACAAAACCGGCTTCGTGCTCCTGTTTCAATCTTTGGTCCCAAGCAGTAAGTTATGAGCTCCGAGTCGGTTGGACCAGACTGAGCACGTCGTCCTTGGTTATTGTTGGCCATTTGTGTTGCAGAGAATATGAAGAGGGAGATCGATCGATCGATGTGCACAGGTTTTGATTAGGGGTTAATTAAGAACAAAGTGGATCGTAAGAGTGAGAAACAATAGGAACGTAGTGCATGCATGATTTATATAATACTACATTAAAAACCGGCTGATTTTTCGGCTGACTCAATTTTATATGATAAGTAGAATGTAAAATGGCGGCTATTTAAGTTATTTACTTTATTTAAGTGGATACATGATGGATCAAAGTTACTACGGGTTGTTTTATGTCACAATTATCTTTCTAAGTCCTATTATTTTGCTCTTGTCAAACAAAACGGTTGCAAGGAAAAGCGATGATTTTGGAAGTCTAAGGGGCTGTTTGGTTTATTGCTCAGAATCATAATGGGTATGTGTTTCATAGGAGGATGGAATGTAAATAGGTATTAATTTTGGTATCATTATAAACAACATTGTTTGGTTTAATAATAGTGGGTATCATACTTATTCTTCTAAAAAGCAAAAATCTTCCTCAATCTGTCCATGTTAGATTTTCTTATACAAAATCTGACAAAAATAAATGACATATATGTTTGTTTATCCATAATATCAATATAACCAAACTCCAAAACCCCTCTTCATTGATGTAGTACGTAATCAAATACATCAACACTTGTCATTCGAATCATTTCATGATTCATTTTAAAAAGCCATCTTCTCTGCAACCTTATTCCGGTGAATATGTGCACACTGTAGTAAAAAAAAAGCCATCTTTTCCAAAAGCTTATTTCGGCGACTATGAACACACTACGATCAAACATGATCGGGTTTAAGTTCAAATCCATAAGATACACATAACTTGCAAATAATATTTTTTTGAGTTAATAGAACTTAAGGTTAAAATTAAGAAAGAAGGAAAGAACAAAGAATGGATCTCCATTTGAGTGTGAGATGAGAGAACAAGAGATAGAAAATAATAAAAAAATAAGAGTTAAATATGCTATCTTTCAGTCTATGAGTTTCTTTCGTTTAATTCATACCAAAAAGTAGGGCTCACATGTCAACCAAACAAGCGAATGATGATATCATTTCATTCTTTCATTCCACGACCAACAAACAAAAAACCCCTAATTGTTTTGCTCTTGTTAGTGCATTTATATGGTTAAGAAGCATTGAATTTAAGTCGTTACATCTTAAATATGTTATACAGTTATCTTAAAACCGGCTTTCGTTCAATTATGGTAGATGAATTAAAGAATTCAAACTTCACAAAGGTCTTAAACAAATGATCTCATTTTACCTTTTCTTTTTTATTATAGCGGTTGAGACACATCTTAACACCCAAAAACGAAGTGCAAGTCATATTTCAAGATATAAATGTCGGTTCTCATAACATAACTATCTCACCTTCAATTGTGCGAATGATAATATGCTACTGAAAATCCCAACAAATGATTAGAATCAGTACATGATACAATAACACAATGATATAGTTTCCAAACGTGTAATACTTTATTGAGAAATCAACAATGATAATGTGTTATAAATTACACAAGTTGAATGACAATGTATGATTTACCCTTTGAATATGTAAAGGTAAAGTTGATAGAGTATCAAATTTACAACCGAACTTGTATAGTCCGAGGTTTGAGAAAACAACTGAATATTTTGTAAGTTCGAAAAATGAGTAAATGTCAAGGTTGCAAAAATCGCGAATCGATAGCTGGACGGTCGACATTCTTATAGCTTGTAATTGGTCTAGGTATGATTAATCAGATTGTCATTTTTGGCAAATTTTGGGTATTCGTGAACAGTTTTGTGTATTCCGAAAAGATTTTCCTTAAAAAACAACTTATAATACATATAAAAAACTACCAATATTGATTAAAACATATTTACGACGAGTTTTGTGTATTTCTATTCAGATTTGTATATTTCCATTAAATTTGACCACCATTGGTCGTATTTGGTCGCCGTTAACCATCGTTGACTTATTGTTTGACCGATTAGTCGGTCACAAAAAGGTTGATGGCCTTGTAGCGCCTAAGAAACGATTAATCGACCTTGTAGACTTTATTTTTACAAAACTGACTAAATACTAAATTACCAATACAACGTAGAGTGAACAAAACATTTAGTCCTGTAACATTCATAATTTATAGTGGTACGAGGTTGACTTGGTAGTGAGTTAACTAGCATGTGTCAAGAATCTGATGGAGAAGTACATCTTCATTAAATGCACATTTATTTTTGGAATGACTACAACTCAACCAGTAGACTTTTGGTAAACAATACTGCCAATTGTTCACACCTTTCACCAACTCGTACTTTAGGCAGCTTTAACTTGAATGCACTGTTTGTCCCGTCATTAGTGCATTGTCCAAATTGTTCTAGCCTAAACACTTAGAATTTAGAAAAACTCAAAGGGTGAAGAACATTATCAGAGTATTTCCACCCCTAATACTCTTCAACCTTCAATGGAATTTGTGATACATATCAACTGGTATTTATCCTAGCCAAATAGTATGTCTTCAAGTAATCTTTGAATTCTTTGACGATGTCTTTGACTTGGACTTCCCCGAGGTTTCTCGCTGAAATCAAAACGTCAGCGAAACTTTCAATACTCGCCCAACTCCGTTATCAAAGATTCTAAACACTTAACCTGATTTCCTATTCAATTTTAGTAAGGGACAATCATTCAATCAGCCCAACAATCTCCCATATTTAAACATTAATAATGGTAAGTAAAAGATATTGTAAGTGAGTATCTAGCTTCTACTTACACACAATTTGAATTAAACAGACATAACAAAAATAAGAAATTTTATTAACTTTCATTAATTGTCATCTCAGATGTCTATATTACTAAGTTCTTATCTACAATCTCTTGTGATTTCTTTTCATCCAGGTGCGTAACCAGGAATTTGTTTGTGTGTGTGTGTGTGTGGGGGGGGGGGGGGGGCAAAATTTCTTCGAAAGACATTCAAGTGCTAAAGTTTATCATACCATATAAATATGTAAAAATGTTGCAACAAATCAATTAAATTAGCACTTTAACCGTAGATGACGCCCATCCGCATCAGTGAAATCATCTAAAGGTGAATCTAAACTAAAATTCTTAGCTAATTCAAGTCCACAAACTACTAATATTAATGAACAAATATCATGAATTATGTGTACATTTATAATTATTTATAATGTAAGTAAATTGTAAACAAAAATTTAATGAAAATCAATCAAAGAAAATACAGTATGAAACTAATTTACTATCTTTTTATGATGAAACTAAACTTTGTGTGTGTAAGAAGTACATGTAATAGTCTATGTCGATAACAAGTCTAATAGTAGGATAAAAGTTAACACTAAATGGTATCAGGCCTTTGTGAAACTAAAACATGCATAATTTTCAAAGTTTTGTAGGTGGGCCATGGCCCACTTTACACCTCACATGCCTTTGCCATTGTTTTCATCGTCTTTGGACCTGATCAATAACTTGAGCTCAACAACCAGTTCTTTAACATAGTCAGAGTCTTGAATAACAATTTTGATAAACCTCATGACTTGAGTATTAGAACATAGCACAAACTCCTTCTCTCTGCAAAATCCAGCATCTATGTTTCCATCGTAGAATAGAACTCCAAGCTCAGGTTCTTTGATCACTTGACCATGGTAACCCCAGTTTATCCCTTAAGGAGGAATCAAGTTCCTCCCCATCCATCTACCACAACATCGTACTTAATATAAGTGTATTTAGGTGCCTCCCACCTATTCTCAATGTTCTTTTTAGCACAAGAAAGATCTTTTCTTAAATAGTCGAGGAGGATGTTCGACTTTAAGTTTTGCAGTTGTTTCTAAGACCATGTAAACTTTATCCTCAACGTTTTTTGAAAGAGAGATTGTTCTTGCCATTCTTCTTGGATGCCAACTTTTGAAGTACTAACCATTCAATAAGCCTAAGACTTTTAACCTTGAAGTCTTCATACATATTGAAGATAATAAGTTGATTGTTTCTTCAAATAATCTTTTTAGCCTTCTTGATTTTGTTGTAAATGGTTTACTTATACTTAGTCATTTATTTTGCAAGAACTCTATTAGTCAGGAACTCTTCATACTTAACCCTTATCTTGTTCAACTCACCAACTCTTCTTTTCTTAATTTCATTAAGTGTTTGTCACTTACCCATCCTCTAAGCAGGGGACATTATCCTAACCACAACTTCATTCTTATCCTTTGCTTCCTTAAGGCTAGCTCATCTCTTGATTTCTTCTAACTATTTCTTTACTTCCTATAGAGATATTGTAAATTCTTTAGGTTTTGCAAAAGCTGATAAATAAGAGATGTTAGGGTTTGAACCACCTTATTCCATCAGAGGGATAATTTCCTTAAGATTTTCTTTAGAGTCGTCAATTGTGATCTTCTTTCCTCTGTCGGCCTTGTGTAGATAAGTTGGTGTGTATTTGAGGTTCTTCCTTTGAATAGTTCAACAGTGTATTGTTTATATGGAATTTCATTGACCAAGGAAGGTTTGTTTTATTGTAGTAGTCTAGGAGTTGGGATAAGGTAATCAAGAACGATATTTAGCTTTTTAGAAAGTGGTTCAACAGTTTTAGGTTCTTCTTTGTTTGGTACTACTAGATTTAATGTACTTTATTTTATTTAAATGTTGACCTTTGTCTTCTCCCACTAATTGTAGCACTGGGTTGAGACTCAACTTTTAGAGGTTCACTTATTAGGGGGATTAAAGTTGATCCTTGTTTCTCTAAGTAAAAAATGGAAATTGAAAAATGTTAGTGTTAGGAATAATATATTTAGAAGCTGCAACTAGTAATGTAGCAGTTCCTACTGGAGTACTTCGTTCCTCCTAGTGAGCTACAGTTCCTACTGGTGTACTTCGTTCCTCCTGGTGAGTTACAGTTCCTACTGGAGTACTTTGTTATTCCTGGTGAGTTACAGTTCCTACTAGAGTACTTCGTTCCTCCTGGTGAGTTACAGTTACTACTGGTAGTGTTATAAAGTTAAAAGAAGATTGTAGAAGATATTGTCAAGGAAGATTGTAGAAGATATTGTTAAATATATAGTCTTCCTATGGGAAAATATTAAATATATTAATTATGATGAGAAGGTTACAAGTTTATTTAGGAAATGATTAAATAGTATTGATATATAATATTTAGGCAAGTATTAATTATATTGTAACTACCTAGGACCCCTTGTAATATAAAAGGAGGTCCTAGGGTGTAGATCCTTCAAGAAGCAAACTCTACAATTGGTATCAGAGCTTCATTGAGACACTTTGATTGAGAAGAACAAGATTTTTACATCCGTGTTGTTGTGAAGTGAAGTTGTTGTTCAGAATTTGCGACAGTTTAGCGACATATTAACGACGGTTTGCAAGTTCTGTGACAGATCTGTAACAGTTCCGTGATAGAATTAGTGTCGCTAAAGGTTATGATTTTAAGGTTTTTCAAGAAACTCCTAATAAAGTTGTTGTTGAAGAAGACATGGTGTGCAGAACTTCAATTCTAGACGATGAGCTAACTTATATAACTGAATCTGAGTTAAAGAATATAATGCTAAACTAAAGAATAAAATGCATGTTTGTAATAACTATGACTTGGTAATTAGTTGTTCTGAAAAATATGAACATTAATATGGAGAACTTCGAAAACAATATTTTGAGCTAGAGGCCCAAAATAACAAAACGTTCAAGCCTCAATATATTAATACGATCACTCTAAATAATGATAGGGTTTAAAACCTTAAAGATATAACAAATAATGAGAGAAATGTGTAAAGAATATGTATGTGTAAAAGTGTGTCTATCTCTACACCCTAAGACCTCCTTTTATAGTGTAGGGGGTCCTAGGTGGTTACAATATAATTAATACTTGCCTAAGTATTATACATCAATACTATTTACTCATTTCCTAAATAAACTTGTAACATCCTCATCATAATTAATATATATAATAATTTCCATAAGAAAATGAAGACTAAATCTTTGACAATATCTTCTACAATCTTCCTTGACCATATCTTATACAATTTTTTTTTAACTTTATAACATTACCAGTAGTAACTGTAACTCACCAAGAGGAACGAAGTACTCTAATAGGAACTATAACTCACCAATTGTAGCGGAGTACTCCAATAGGAACTGTAACTCACTAGGAGGAACGAAGTACTCTAGTAGGAACTGCTACATTACCAGGAGTAACTTCTTATTCCTAATAGTTAGCAGTAGGATTAAGTTTTGGAGGTTGAGCTAAAGTCTATGAACTTCTCCCCCATCACTTGTAATATAGAGATCTGTTGAAAGTGAATTGATCAGTTTAACTTGTTTAACGAGAGAGTTCAGAGAAATAACATTCTTATGGGCATGAAAAATTAGGCACTTTAATACAAGATTTTTGCCAAGTATGAAAAAGTTTATCGTCTCCGTGTCTAATCGAATTGATCCGGTTTAACGTGTGACTCAGTCGTCTTTTGGTGGGTAAAAATAATATGTTGTCGTTGTAGTAAAGTAAAGATGCACACTTTAAAGTAAATGACAAGGTAAATAAAAATATAAATGACAAGGTAAATAAAAATATAAATGATTAAAAATTAAATGGTGAAAAATTAAGACTTTAAAAGTAAATTAATTAAATGACGAGAAACTAAAACTTGACAAAAAATAAATTGGAAAACTTAATTAAAATTCAAAGTTAAAATAAGTCTAAGATAAAAACAATTTAAAATAAAGTTAAATAAAAATGGCGGGAAAAATAAAAGTTTAAAAATAAACAGACAGTTAAAAGCAAAACATAAGTCGGGAAACTAAATGTTGAACCTAAGTCGGAATCCAAGTACTGGACCTAATTAGGAATATACTATCCTAGATCTAATTCGGAAAGTAAATCCTACACCTAGTTCGGAATATACAATGGTAACATAAGTCGGAATGCCAATCACCAACTTAATCCGGAATTCGTGTTGTTGACCTAGTTCGGAATGTTGATGCAACACCTAATTCGGGATATGCAATTCAAGTCCTAGTTCGGAATGCAAATCTTTCACCTAATCCGGAATCCCAAACTTGAACTTAATTCGGAATCCAGGGGTTGGATCTAATTCGGAATATCAAGCATCACTTAATTTGGAATCCAGGTTGCAATTCCTTGTTTGGAATGTTGGTACTTGACCTAGTTCAGGAAGTGGGAAATAAAAACAAGTCTGAATACACAAATTATACCTAATTCGGAATAAGCTATGAAGGACCTAATTCGGATTAAATGAATTTGCATGTAATTCGGGAAAAACTGAAACTGCACCTAATTCGGGATATTAGGGTTTTAAAACATTCCGGATTAAAACAAAAATAAGCAAAGACTAAAAATAAGATAAAAACCAATTAAGCACTTATATAAAAACTTACCCAAATTAACTTTAAGAAAAAGCAAATAAGCCAAAATTTAAAAACTTTTAAAAACACTAAATAATCAAAATATTTAAAATCAACTTTTTTATAAAATAACTTTTAGAAACACTTAATTAAATTTAATAAAAGCACACAATAAGCTATAAAATTAATAAGCTAACACAATCAAACACATAAAAACTTAACAAACAATCAAATAAGCATGACAATAATGAAATAAGCATAAAGATTAAGCAAAACAAGAAAGGTAGAATGGGAGATTAATTAAAAACTTGATTAAAAATAAAGATTCAATAACACAAAATTAAAGACTTACTTTAAATTAAAGACAAGAATTTAAATGACAATATGAAAGTGAATGAAAATAAATTGGAAAGACTAATGTGTCAAATTAGCTAGCACCTCCTAATGTGTCATTAGGAGGGTATTTATAGGAGGATTAACATGTGTTGATGCTTTCTTCTTTCTTCTCGTCTTTTCGTCTTTTAAATTCTTCGACTTTCTCGACGTTGTCTTGGGATTTGTCGATATAAATTAAACTCGTCTTATAATTTTCTTCTTTTATTAGACTTGGTTCTTCGACTTCATTAAACTTCCGTCTTTAGACTTTTTCTTCGATAAATCTTCAGAATAGGCCTTGGACTTCCGTTCTTTTTGCACTCTTGATCTTTTGACTTCGCCTTTTGTCTTTTTCTTCGATAAAACCCCGTGAAAGCCCGTGTTTTCTTCCCTTCTCACATTTTGGTCCTAAATCACAACAAAAACACAAACCACGCCTAATTCCGACATTTACGACATTAAATACATGTTTTGGCTTGGTTATTATTATAATTAAGTGGTGAAAGGATAAGTGTTTTCACACTTATTAAATCCCCTACACTTGACCATTGTAATGCCCTCATGCAATGCATTAGTTACAAAGCAAGATTTACATTTCCATCATAATTAACCTACCTTGGCCTTTATTAAACATAAGACATTAAGGAAACTTAAAGAGATAGAAAATTACAAAATATTTAAAAGAAGAAAACAAGTAGAGATATCGAAGACTTATATTAGGGCTTTAGATGTCATGAATGTTAATCACCCTCAAGTTTCACGTTCCCCATACCAAGCTTAAAAACGAGATCATTGTTATTATAAATTAGCAAACTAACACATACTCATGTGGCTCAATTATTTACTTAGACTCCCTTATTCCTAGGTGTATCTCTTATATTTTATTATTGTCTTGAATGATCACGAGGATGCATTGTTTGAATTATTTCGATAATTTATTAAGTCCAAAAATAAAGTAGGACAATTTAATCAATTTTTAGCTAAAGGACAAAATCTTTTAACACTGCTTCTCGGGACCTCATAAAGTTCATATCTTGGCATAATTCGCTTCACGATTTGAGACCTTTCTCGGACCGATATTTGGCATTGACTTCATACTTCAAATCTTGAGAGACGTTCATGAAATAATGGTCTTCTCTTCATAATAAGAATTTCTTCACTTAAAGTTTTTGAGAGATTCTTCATACTTGGACCACGACTTCTTTATTTTTCTCCAATCTTTATTTGGGATTTTGATATACAACGATCCGTCTCCTATTAGGACTTGGATCTATTTATCCTCATACCTTGTTAGGGCCTTTTTGGATAGACTTCTCCATGATATTTAGGGGAGTATTTGCTTTTCGTCGTGTGTCTCGATCCTTCATATTGATTTTTGATAAATGATTCTTCACATCACTTTGGATCTTTAGCAACAAAATGTAGCCCTCATGCCTGGTTAGGGCCTTTTCGGACTCGCCAATCTTCGTATCCCGCTTCAATAAGTTATGCCTTGGCTATAAACTCTAATTAATACCGAGCAACTTTTAAACGATCTTGTGCTAGAAGCTAAGTAACTTTTCAAACCGTACGACCTTACTTATTGCAATTAAATTTATTAACAAGCGATGGGAGAAAAAGCTCATAATTAACTCACATAAATTCATGAAAGAATACCAAACTTATAATTGACTCTATCATCTCTCGTTCTCCACAATTTAAAATCTCAAGGAATGAGACTCGTGGATGCTTAGCCTATTAAATCAAAGTTTCGGGTTTTCAAATCATCTTTAGGATCTTGCAATTTCTTAGACTTTTTCAAGTTTTAGAATTCGCATTTCAAAGTTCCCTTGATAAACGACTTTCTAGGATCAATTGTAGGAACTTGCGAAAAGTTCTTGTTCTTAACCCGTAAGAGTTAAGACTTTCGCGTTTTAAAGTTCCCTATATAAAAGCCTAGCAAAACTTGACTTAAACACGTTAAGGATACTAGCTAGAGTAAACTTGGATAAGTAAACTCGGGTTGAGTCAAAAGATTCACAATGTTTAAAAATTAAAACCACTTTATTAAAATTTATTCTAGCAATGAAAAATAACGATAACAAAGGAATAACTACTAGGCCAAAATATATTAAAAATTTTGAAAAATGTCGAAAAATCAATTTTCCGGTTAAAATGAGGACAAATACAAGGAAAAACCCACTTAACTCTGATAGAAGTCCCCCTACACTTAATATAAACATTGTCCTCAATGTTTAACCATGTGGAAGTAAACTCCCCTACACTTAGGACATTGTGCACGTTGTTTAAATCTTGCTAAGGAAGAGACAACTAAAGTGATTCCTATTTTAATATTGAAGAATATAAAATAGAGAATCAAAAGAGTTTAGGATAGAACCGGGAAGACGGGAACACGGAATTACGGATCGTTAAAAGTCATCAAGAATGGATCTTTGAAAGCTCGAATCCCTGCACATGATAAGAAAGAAAACAACAAACACATACTAGTGTCTCCCCCTACACTTATTATAAAACGGATAAAAAGGATAGATATTGCGGGTTGCCTCCCGAGAAGCGCTTGTTTTCGTTAACCGAGTCGTGAGCCTGACTCGACCTTGATTATCATGGTAAGAAGCTTGAAGAACATCCACCGGGATCAAATACATGGTTTTCGTCCAAGTATGAAAAAGTTTATCGTCTCGGTGTCTAATCAAATTGATCTGGTTTAACGTGTGACTCAGTCGTCTTTTGGTGGGTAAAAATAATATGTTGTCGTTGCTGTAAAGTAAAGATGCACACTTTAAAGTAAATGACAAGGTAAATAAAAATATAAATGATTAAAAATTAAATGGTGAAAAATTAAGACTTTGAAAGTAAATTAATTAAAGGACGAGAAATTAAAACTTGACAAAAAGTAAATTTGAAAACTTAATTAAAATGCAAAGTTAAAATAAGTCTAAGATAAAAACAATCTAAAATAAAGTTTAAGAAAAATGGCGGGAAAAATAAAAGTTTAAAAATAAACAAACAGTTAAAAGCAAAACATAAGTCGGGAAACTAAATGCTGAACCTAAGTCGAAATCCAAGTACTAGACCTAATTCGGAATATACTATCCTAGATCTAATTTGGAAAGTAAATCCTACACCTAGTTCGGAATATACAATGGTAACATAAGTCGGAATGCCAATCACCAACTCAATCCAGAATCCGTGTTGTTGACCTAGTTCGGAATGTTGATGCAACACCTAATTCGGGATATGCAATAATTAAGTCTTGGATTGTGAATTCATTAGTCAGCACATTGTTCATGTCTTTAGGGACATCTTGTTCATCAGCATTGGACACTTTCATATCAATTGTTTTAGTAGCTGGCTCCCCATCGGTTGTTGCTCCAACAAACTCAACCTCAACATTATAAGTCACATCAGCTTTTTACTCATGCACAAAAGGGTTAGTTAAAACTTTTTAATTTATAATAAGGGGAATGGTCATCGTTTTGCTGCCACATGGAAGCTGACTGTGATTATTTAGCCTCCTAATGAATAAATCCTTGGGAATATTTTGTGTGAGTTTTTAATTATGGGAATGATCTCCAGTACCCTGCTTTATGAAGGCTGAGGGTGATGATTCAGCCTCCCAAATAATAAATCCATGGGACTCCTCTAATAATGAGGAGGTTAGGTAAATGTTAGGCACTCATCGGGTCAAACTAATGTGCTCAGGTTGTTTTTTACCTAAGCATAGTTTAAAGTTGTCAGGGTCATCGAGGAGCATTGTAAACATAAATGAATCATTCCCTGGTGATCACTCAAAGTGCACTGAGATATTTAGTATTGTAAGTGCAGATATAGACTCTCTATTAGGTCGAAGGTATCCTTGACTTCACCACCCTCTCCTAAAGAAGTCTAAGGGTGGTTGCTTGCAATGCCTCCAATATTTAAAACGGATACATTTATTATATTAGCGGTTTCAAGTTGGCTGCTTATCATCTATGACTCGAAGACTTTTAGACTATGTGTGGTGTTAGCGGGGGTCACTAAGTTAAATGACTCACAATGACTTTTTTCTTGGTTTCCATTTTCTTCCTAATAATATTAGTGATCTTTGGTTGAGAAGAAGCTACGATTCACTTCTCCTTAGATCGCTAATCAATTGGTGCTTTAGACTGTGTGGAAGTTTTTAGAACGGTCCCTGACAAGGACTTATCAGAGGTTCCAACACTATTCACCTTCATAGTGGAAGGGACAAAAGGCTCTTCATTAGGTTTTAAGAGTTTAACCACCTCGTACATGTGAGAAGTAAAATCAACTTCCCCTTGTTTAGGTTATTTGAAAGAGGCGATTGTGATGTGAAAAGGTATAACAGAGTGGAGGTTTTCATTAACATAGTTTTCTACCAAAAATATATTCAATTTACACGGAAAGGAACCTTGCATAGCAGATATTCTTCTCCCTTCCTCCATGTGTATTGCCTTTCAACTTTGGAACTGAATTAGAGAAGAGAATACCCCCTATGTCAATGTTCATACCCAATATAAGTTCATACGTAATCTGTTGATGGCTAAAATTCAGCTAATCTTACGACTCATGCATTCTTCCTAGGCATTTCATGATATGTACCATTAGGACCCTCCAAATTGGTGAAAAGTATTTAACTTTCAATATAGACTTTTTTACAAGATCTTTAGATGAAAAAGTAGTGTTCATCTCATGAAAATGTCCCAGAGCTCGCAATGCCTCTCTAACTATCTCTTTTGGCACATCCGGTAACTAGTTATCACCTTCAACCTATTGATGGTTAAAAATTCATCAAAGGTGAAAGATAGCAGTTTTGAAGAATAAGAGAGGTTAAAAGTTATTGTCTTGTCATCAACAGCCTCTACAGGGTACCAGAATTCCCTAAGGTATTCATGATAATATACAGATAGTGTTTATGTGAAAGCAATTGTGATGACGTAGTTGTTTATGAAAGCAACTAGAGGGCAGAAGAAATGGGTTTTTGTATTCAACCAACCAAAGCATTGTTGGAGGAAATGATACCCTGACCAAGTCCAAATTAACATTTAATGCTTTGAGAACATATGCAAATGTTGTAGTTTCTTATAAAGAAGAAGAGCCCGTTGTTTTAAAATGAAAGGTTTTGCTTCTTGATTTTAAGTTTGTAAAAGAGAGTGATGAAAGTGGTGTGTGTGTTTTTTACAATGAAAGATGATGGACAAATGAACGGTTTAACCGTATAAACTATTTTATCTTTTGAAAATATAAAACATTTAAGATCCGCATTATATGCGCGATGGTAAAACGATCAAAATAATGGGACCCAACGACCTTTCAAGTTACAATTGTCCCCTCGAATCTTAGTAAAGTGTTTGACCATATGGGAAATGATTTGAATTTAATATTAAGAATGTTTGTCTTTTAGTCTAAATATAACAACCTAGTTACATCTTAACAGATTTGATATTAAGTCAGACAACATTTAAAGCTATGTCTTTATCAGGTGTTTCTTTTTATACTTAGCATACAACTCAACAACCAATCTAGTGAAATTAGGCCCATCTAGTGGTTTTGTTAAAAGGTCAGCTAATTGTAGCCCAATGGGTACAAAATGAACATCACTATCACCTTTTAAAATATGACCCATGATGATTTGATACCTTCTATCAATGTGTTTTGTTCTAGAGTATAGGACATGGTTATTTGAAATTTTGATGGCACCAGTGTTATCACAAAAGATAAGCACCTTATCATAGAGAATTTCATAGTCAAAAAATTGACTTTTCATGGACCCAACAACAACTACATATTCATACTTCGCTGATAACATTGCCATAGAGTTTTGCTTTAGCAGCTAACATTTGACGATTTGAGAACGGATGTAGTTGTCGTTGTTTCTTGTGAAGTAGAATAAAAAGCTATTGTTTTGAAATGAAAGGTTTCGCTTCTTGTTTTTAAGGTTTGTAATTAGGAGAGTGATGAAAATGGCGTGTGTGTTTTTTATGATGAAAAGATAATGGACAAATGAACGGTTTTACCACTAAATAATATTTATCTTCTACAATATGAAACATTTGGGATATACATTGAATGCATAGTGGTAAAACTGTAAAAGGTTCTCAAGTAGCTATTTGATGCAACATTTGAATTGTGTGGTATTCCTAGTAAAAGGGTTTCATAACTGACTTGGTATGCAATTTCGGCTGAAACCGTCATGCTCTAATTCTTTAATTTGAAGCCTCCTGATCATGACTGATCACCATGATCAAGTTTTTTTGTGCATTTCGTGATGTATGAACAGGTAACTAGAGACTTTTTTCACATACGAAACACACATTGAAGGTGTTATTGTCACAATTTTCTATGTTGATTTTTGTCAATGCTACTTAGGAACATTTATGTTGAGATTAAAATTTTAATCACGTAACTTGATGTTAAAAGAGAAAGGGACAGATGTGCATATTTACAATTTGTGAAGCAAGTTGAATAAGTTGCCTAGCTTGCGCTAATGAAAAGATAAACTGGATAAGAGATCTAATTTATAAAAGTTCTAGGTTGATGGAATGTATTTCCAAATGTCTAGAAATGACAATAAGTAAGTATTTGTGATGTCACATGCATATGATGAAGTCTTGTCAAATTTCTCCTTTAAGCCTTTGACGAGAGATTTAATGAGAGATGCTAGATGCATGGGTGTGAAACCATTGAGAATCGTTTAGTGATGGAAATCCAACTTGATTGTGGTGCTTCTACATTACTAAGTTAAATGGCAATAACAAAGTCACTAATATATATAAGGTTCTATCAACCAGTTGACCCACGTATTGCTAAGATAGCACGACGTTTCCAAGAATGAGAATGACATTACTCTCTTAACAAATCTTTTGAGATGTTTTAGCAACGAAGACGTTAGAGTAGCTTTGCATATATGACTTAGAAGGACCTTAAATAGAGAATATTGGTTTTTTCTTAGAGATTCCTGAATCAGGTATAAGCGCATGGCCATATTTGCGCTCAATGAGAATATGATGGTTACGATGGCAAGTGTGTATAAGCATGTACAGGAAACTAAAAGATTTAATGATTTAATCGTAGGGCACCATTGAATCTGTTTTATTTATATACTTACAGTAAGAAAGGTTTACACTTAGTGACACTACCATGACACAAACCATTAGAGTGGCAAAAAACATCCTTATATGGTACAAGACTATTGTGACTAATAGTAAGATTGGCAAGTTACCAACCTACAAATTGAAAGGTACAAGCATTTAAGGATGTAATTAGTTGTATAATCATACAGTAAAGAGTGCTTGCTTTTATACAACTCCTAACTAACTCTATTATCTCAACAAAATCATAAATGAGATTGTGGTTAGTGGGCATACGTTTACCTCGCATGAAAGATATAAACAGGACATGTAGGCTTATGTTGTAAATACAAAAAACCACAACATATATATGTACTCGCTAACTATAGAAGGTTGATGTATGATTTTGTGCTTCATGTTAATATAATGTCGCTTTCATCTTGTAATCAGGATTTGCTTCTACTCAATTATTACTTGTGTGGAACCGTATTAATTCTAGGTGCTTAGGCTTGGAGACTCGAGCAACTTACAAAGTGTCAAAAGTACTTCAAAGGATAGTGAACTTATTCCCGTACGGTTTCCTTTGTTATGTGTTTGACATATCTTAATAAGAGGAATTACGATGATGATGATGCTTGCGGTTTTCGAGTCGAGTTTTAATGTTGCTTGATTTAGCACGTAATAATTTTATCTAGGCAACTATTCCTTGGATTCAGTTAGATAGTTACAGGCTGGTAATGGAGTATTTAACTATCCAACATAAGTTAGGGTTCATTTTTGGGTAAAGAAGTTTTCAGCCAAATTGATTAAATGCGTGTTTAAAGACTTGAGTTATTTTCATGATAATGTTTATGATTTGTCGATCTTTTTTTCATATGATTTTGATTAAAAATTTCATGCATGTTAAGAGATATTTTAGGTATATTGTTGGGTAGTGTGAAACACGTTCTTTCTTATGCATTGGAGAAACACCAAGTATTGATAGTGAGTGATTCTTGTTCAAGAACCAAGTGATTTGGTTTCGGTACTTCTTGGTAGATTGGACACCTTTCGAGACAAGTAATTTGGTTTAACTTTTTATTATATATGTCCTACCTTGACTATTGGGAAATTTCCATTCGAGAAAGAGATGTACGAATAAAGGAGCGAAGTTGACTCGACCGGACGGTAGAGGTTGTTTAAGAATGGAAGAGCCATGTCAGTCAATTTCTGTTGGGAACTCTATGGATTATGGATTCGTCCCGGGTCATAGGTGCGCCCATAGAAGAGGAAATCGCAATGCATCTTGCTCAGCAGGTGTAGCTTGGAGTGAGAGTGTGGCGGGGGTAAGGAGGCCGCCACAGAGCTTGCTTGACTTTGAGAAATAAGTAGAAAGAAGGTATTATATAATAAAAAAAGTAAAGGTGCATTAGCGTTTTTTTTTCCAGTCGCAGCTATCAGAAAGGGAAGCAATTAAGCCTAAGCCCTATCGTAGTTTCATTTAGGATCGACATGCCCCAGGTTTCAAGAATTTGATGACTGGCCTTCGTTGAAAAAGATCCCGGAATTGGTAGATTCACGAATCTCTCTCATAAGAAAGAAGGGACCTAGTATAAGTAGAGCTACCAGTTATACTACCAGAAGAGCAGATACTATCCCGGCGCTTGCTGCCTCCCCTCCAAATCCTCGATATGCTCTCTGGCAGCGCGAATGCGCGCTTCTTTCACGGAAGGATCCAGTGTTCTAACACTCCTCAAAAAGCACTCGGCTCCTCGGCTGACTTCGGCTGCAAAGACTTTCTCCTTAGGCGCATGTCTCAGCAATACCCACGCCTCATTTTCCATAATATGATTATGAGCTGCAGAACGCTTGAAGCTGGAATTTGAGCATTGAATTTGGAACACAGGCCTCTACTTCACGTATACAAGCTAAAACTACAATCCAACAGGGTGGAAGTCCTTCTATGTATAATAACATCATTATCCCGCTCTATTTGCAATAGATATTTCTCATTATATACGGATTTTCCGGGTGAACAATAAGATGGAATGTGAATGAGTGATATGGGGAGAAGGAATCAATTATTTTACGTATGATATGGGGTAGGTACGATACACGTATGGTGAACAGTCAAAGCGAGGGATGGGGTCTAGTTTTTTATCTTAACTATTTATGATAGGTGATGTTCTATCGTGGTGTTTTGGTTGTTGATATGTTTAAGTAATTCCTTGAAAAGGTTGGGTTATTTAGTCATATTAACTAAAGATGAAAAGTGTTCGATTAAAGATGATTAAATCATATATTCATAACTTGTTAGTCATTTACTAACTAAAAAAGCTTCCATTTTAGTTGTTTAACGTTTTGTAGTTTACGAGGAAAGGGTAAGGTTAAGGGCAAGAGACTTAAAGACTGGAGCGATGATTTGTTCATCTCTTTTGATCATTTTAATCTAGCTAGTAGATTTAGAATAAGTAGAGTAAACTTTATATAGCCTTAGTAGAAGCTTTTTATAGATATTAAAAAGTATGCATAATCGCTCTTTGATATGATGAACATTATGAATAATGAGTATATGAACAATGTATATGCACAAAAAATCTTTAATATTATGATGAGATACGAGTACTCTGAACAAGTACTAGGGTTATAGAAACCTTAAAGGTATGAATGAAACTTAAGAGCATTATATTTAACATTTAAACCTAGGAACTCTTTTTATAGTTCAAGGACTCATTTACAAGATAAGAACGTAAAACAATCTTTTAAACTGAGAAGATACATACATAATATCTTCTATTGATAACAAACGCGTCTTTAATCTTTATCCTTTTTAGCAGCATTAATATCACTAGCAAAACTAGATTTGACCATGGCCACCTTGGCCACATTTGGTCAGATGATAAAAGCATTAATACCAACACTAATTTCATTAGTACTGGTAGTGCAAAACCAAACAACACTAATTTTATTCCCAACAATCCTCCCTAAACTTGTGATTACTCTTTTAAATCCACAAGGTTTTCAAATAAAAATGGGAACAATTAAAATTGCATAAACGTACTCTTACCACCACGTTTGCCAAATGTAGAGTAGTTTCTTCTTGTCTCATACATGGTCCTATCATACTGATTAAAATTTCTCTTTAATAAATCCACATCCACCTCAATAACTTCAATTGAAACATTCAGTCCTGCTGAGATCATTTGTTCCATTATACCTACATCAAGATGATTCTTTCTTAATGGTTTTGAGTCTCTTCAGTGTATAAATCCCAATTGTAGATATGATGTATGACTCTTAATGGTTTTGAGAAAACCACCTCACTTGAAACTATAATAAGAAAAGATTCCAAGTGTTTTTTAGAAAGATAAGTCCTTATAACAACAACCTTTAACTTATTTGAAAATTTCTTCACCTTTTCTTTTGTAGTTTCACCAATCTTCCTCTAAAGTTCTCTTTCTATGTCAGCTTCCTTCATATATTCAAAGTTTGCCATTGAATCACACAACCTCGTCACCCAATTGTATAATTGTACATAAGAAAGTCCATGCAATGACTTCTTGGTCCTGGTGGTTTAGTTTTTGATAAAATTGATCATATGCTAACTGTTTTGATTTGTGGTCATTTTGGCATTTCTCACCTCCTTTTGTCGACCATAGGCTTCCATGAAAAACCTATACCTATCTTCTTCATTAATAAGACCACCTTTTTGAAAAAAACCTCCTCATTGGCTTTGCATTCAAACCACTTTTCTTCTTCCTTCTCTTTCTCTTGATCATTCTTCTTATTTTCAACAACTAATTTTTGTTCAAACTCTTCAATAGACATATCAATCACTTCTTGTGTTGCTGGATAAGGATCAGTAGGTCCCCTTTTCCTCTTCTTTTGTTTTGTCTTTTCAACCAAAACATATTTCCCTTTTTCCTTGGGATTAAATTTTGGACCTGTCTCTATAGGAGATTGGATAGTTGGTTCTCTTATAACAAACCCTGGTAAAACCACCCTTGTAGGTCTTTCAGTAACAAATGTAACACTTTGAGTGATACTTGAACTTATTAAGTACTCAGACACATCATCTTGCGTTTCATCAAAACTCTGCTTGGGAATACCTTCCTTTTGTGGCTCACCAACATCAAAAGTTTTATCACCAGCACTAGAGAATTTACAACCAGCACTAACAAATTGACCATCACTAACAAAACCATCACCAGAATTAATTTTATCATTATCAGCATTAATTCCAATATTACTAGCATTAGCCTCCCCTAAAGCCATATTCACTTTTTATTAACTCTAGTTGATTTCTATCCTAAAACCATCTCAGCCACATCCATCTCATATGAATTAACCTTCTCATGAAGTTCCTCATCAATCAATTGGGCTTCCAGTTCCTCCTGTTGCTTGATGAGGACTTCAATGTCATCAAAGCCATGGAGAGTCTCCTCTAAGGAAGGATAGACTTTGAACCTCCTTGATGTAGATGGCATGTCTCTTTGAAGATTTTATACAAGCTCCCTCAAACTAGCAAGTTCTTTAGCTTGTGCGACAATAAGTTGAGCATACACATCTCTATCCTACTCCAATGTAGTGATTTTGGTACTCAAGCCTAAAACCATCAATTCCAATTGTATATTTTGGTCCTCGCCACTTTCAAAAGAAGTAACCCTTGATAGTGGATCATTGGAACTGGTTGGGGACTTATTTATGTTACTCCTACCCTGTTCTACATTACCAACAATAGGAGTATCCCCACCAGCACTACCATTTATACCTGCATTGTTAACCTCATCCGCTTCAAAGTTTAAAGTAGATGTCCTGAGTTGAGGAACTCTGGGCATCTTTCTAAGTCTAAATCTATTATATGTTTGGAAATAGGTGGTTGAGAGGTAGATGATACATCTACTAGTCTGGGTGATGTGGGTTGCGACACAACTAGACTTACTGCTCCCTCATCAACACCAGCTTCAGCCAATACTAACATACAATCATTCAAAGGTAAAACAACTCTAGTCCACCTATTGTTCACCCTTTTCATATAACCAAATACCCTGTGTGTGAGAGCAGGACTCTCATACACTCTCTTATGACTACCTAATGAATGACCCATGCCAATAATAATGGTCATAAGAGACCTTGGAAACATAAGAAACTTGGTTTGAATGTCACATTTTTTAGCAAATTCACAAAAATTATATGACAAATTAAAAGTTATGTTGGAAGACAAACAAACCAGTACAGTGGCATTGTTACTCCCAAACTGATCCCATTGAGCACTCTTATGACTCATACAATGAATAAGAGTATGAACCAAAAACCTCCATTGAGGTGAAAACGCTCCTTTGTACAATGTAAAAGAACCATCAGTAGCATACCCAATGTGTTCCTCAAAGTGGTAATACCACCAACATCTTCCAACCTAAGATGCTCCCTAACTGTAGCTTCAGTATTCACCAACTCATGTGCATTCACTATAGACTTTAACAATGTATTTCGCAATGTTGCAAAACAAGGTCTACAAGGGCGATTAATCGCCAGTTAATAGCTACAAGGCCTTCAACCTTGCCGATTAATGAAAAAGCGATTAGTTACGGTCAACTATGGTCAACGACGGTCAAGGGAAGTCAAACTTGCCGAAAACCTGCAAATTTGGCCAAAAATACCGAAAACTCACTATAAACTTATGTTTATCAAGTATAGTAACTATTTATATGTATGATAAGTTGTATATTAGGAATTATGGTGCCGAAAATACTTAAAACTCATTAGAAATATCCAAAACTTGCCGAAAATACCAAAAAATTGCTAAAAATGCCAATCCGATTAATCGTCAATTAATCCCGCCTAAAACGATTACAAGTTACAAGGTGGTCGATCGGTCAGCTAGCGATTCACGATTTTTGCAACCATGGTATTTCGATCAGAAGTTTCTCCAACACTAGCTATAGTCCAAAACTAATAGATGATGGTTTTAAAAATGGTAGGGATAACATTGAGAGAAAAATGGTTATGACTCCTTGCGAGGAAGTCAATCACTTGGAGAAAAGCTTCTTGATCAGCATGTGACAATCCGTCAATTTACGATTGATATTTTATTCTCAAATATTATTGAAAATCTTATTTTAATGTTACAATATGAACTCACTTATTTTTGGGAAGAAATTTGGATTTACGTCTTGAAGTAGCATCGACTACATTTAAACCGGAGGATTCTACGTTACGTGCTTACGTTTACATACACCGTCTTTGGTGACAGTCCGACATTTCAGAAAATAAATTTATCCGTAAATAGTATTTTGAAGTTTTAAATTTGTGTTGGTTCATAAACTCACAAATTTACTAGAAGAGATTAGGACTTACGATTTTATTTTAACGTCCTTTACGACTAAACCGGAAACCCTAGGATTACGTATTTACGTTTTCGAACTCCGTTTTGGATGAGACAATTTTTATTGGATTCGTTTTGTGCCGTTGATTCATAATTTATAAAAACGTTTTTCGTAAAACGACCCGAGGGCACGCAAATCGAGGAAACTAGAATCGAGGAGTACCCGTAAATAAATGGGGATGAGACAAGTGGGACACTTGTCCCACCCCACTCCAAAACCGGCCTAACTTAGCCACTACACCATATTTGGTGTCAAGTGTAAGCTAAGTAGCTACACTTGTCACTTAAGCTTAAACATTAAGCTTCCACTTGACAAAACCACTCAAGCCAAACCACTTCCTCATTTCTCAACATGCAAAACCATCTCAATTTCCTCTCTACTCTCTAAATATGCCGTCCCATTTCTCACCACAAACCACCATCACTTGATCAAAATCAACCACAAAATCTCATGTTATTCATATACATGTTGATGCCCATTTGAAGCCCTATTGATTGGTGCAAGTTATAACATCCAAGGAGGAGTTTCCATGAAGTGTTAGGGCTGATTTTCCACAAGGAGTACATGAAGCATGGTGGTCTTGAAGATGGTCATGGTTATTCACAAGTTTCTCCATCAAAAACCATGTCCAAATCATAACCTACATCAACTTGGTGGTATAAAGATTGTCCTCCTCATCTTCTTGTTATTTTGATTATGTAAACATGTATTTTATTTCCTATTGTATATGTATATGATGATTATATGATGATAAAAATATTATGTGGGGATTTGGTGTTGATAAACATGATTAAAAAGGTGAAAACCCATAAGAAACAAGGTTAAAATCTTGGTTAAATTTGTTGGCTGTATAAAACAGTAAAGAAACAGGTCATGGGCTGACAAAATGATGAAGTAGAATCTATTTACAGTAAGCTATATGTCTTGTACACATGTGAGAGTTGGCCATGCAATGGAATCAAAGTAATGAGTGAGATATGATCAAAACAAGTTTAAGGTATAAATCTGAGTTCACTGTTTTGGACGATTTTTAGAAAATATTTAGAAGATGATTCAACAGTAGCTATAGACGAGTTAAATGTAGCACATATCATTTAGTTTATGTGATAAAAATTTGAGCTTCTATCTCCATACTGAACTCAAGATATGGCAGTTTTGGTGAAAGTGAAGATAAAAATCAGATTTTTGGAAATTAAAGAATAATACTATTATATAAGCACTCAAAAATTTAATGGTATAAAATATAAATTAAAATCCACTAACTTATAAAACTTATTTATATAAATATGTAAAAGGATAAATGAATGAATAACTTATATAAATGGTAGTGAAATAATACTTATAAGTTATAAAACTATAAACATTGTTTTTACGACTTTTTTGGCTAATACCGTAAAAATTAACGTTTTTTAAATAAAACTTAGATGGTTGGACCCATCTAATGAAAACTTTATAAAACTTATATACTGATATATAGACATGTATAACAAGTAAAAACCGATAAAACCCGAACTATAGGACATACGGACGTTAACGGACTAAATTAACGTTATTGGACTAATAATACAACAAAAGTCGACTAAAATACTTATGAACTTATTATTGGGCTTAACCCATTTAGGCCCAACTTGTAAAGTTTAAATACTGATAATATAAGTGTAAAATGGATTAAAACAAGTTAAAGAACTTATAATAAGTTTATTGGACTTAAAACGTGTAAATAGGTAAAACTAGTAAGCTAGTATAAAAGTTACCGACATATAACACTAAAAGGAGTAAACGAGAATATGTAAACCCACTTGATCATCATATATAAATAATCATCATATGTATACATAATTGTTATTTTTATAAAGTCATTGGACATGAGTCTAAGACGAGTATTGTTTGTCTAGGTTTCCGTGATTGAAGCACGTACCGTACGTCCGAGTTGCCGATAACCCGCTTTCCCACATCAACGTGAGTTCATAGCCTCGCACTCTTTTAAATGTTTTTATGAAATGTTTTATAAACCCGCGAGGGAGATAACATTTTAGTTTTTATAAAATAGGACACCATTTGTCCCGATTGTTTGTTTATTGATTATGGACCCGAATGATTGAATGACCCGATAAATGATTAAACGACCCGATAGATGAAATTAAATGGATTATTAAAGTTAGGTTATGTCACTAAAAGTCCCATTAGCATGAATTGTGAACTACCGGGATTTGGTAGACGCTAATGCATTTAATAGTACTATTTGGGGACGATCACCCTAGTTCGCGCCTTGATGGTTGATCCCCGTCGTGCCACATTGATTGGTAAGCGAATTTATGTATGAGAAGATTTCCATAGCGTGACCTTTGTGACGACACGCTACTGTAGATGGGCAAAATTGGTATCGGGTTAGCTACCCGTTGTTGGTTTAGTAAGGTAACAATGTCATGCGGCTTATAATAATCCAAAACTAACGAAATACTACTAGACGCTCCGAATTACGATGTATTGCCTGACTAGCAATACAGGGTCATACTATTGATATTATATTCGTGTTTTGGTTTTTATAACCATATTCATATAACGGTTTTTATTTAATCTATACAACGTGGCAAAACGTATTGTATCGTGTTTTTAACGACAATGATTCGTATAATGGTTTTTAAGGCAAATGCCTATATTATGATTTTGATGACGATTTGTATAAAATGACTTTGGCTATTTTATGGCCTATCAAAATGATTTGTACAAAATGATTTTCAGTAATAATTTATACTGATATTATATTGATGGATTTTATTAAACTCTATGAATTCACTCGGCGTTATCGCTGACCTTTTCTTTTAACATGTCTTATCTCAGGTACTTGAAGGTAATTCTCGGGAAGACGACAAGAATTCATGGCCCGCACTTAAACAATATTTTCCATTCAAATACTTTGTAAAACTTTGTATGAAATAATATGACTTGGGACCGATGTAACTTTGATGTTTATGAATGGAAATACTTTATTAATAAACGACGCGATTTTTATGCGTTGTCTATGATGTGAGTAATGTGCTATCCCGTAACACCAACTAGTCTTCCGCTGAACTGAGTTGTATAAATTTGGGGGTGTTACACAGCATCCTTATATAAATAAGCTACATGATTGTGTTACTCATAGAAAGCTAAGATCGACATTGTTATAAGTTTGAGGAATGAAAGAGTAAAATCGCATGGGTTAAGTGTACAAGGTAAACAGTGAGAATTTGATTAAGTGAATTGAGAAATTATAGTCAAATTGGGAAGTTTTGATTGGGTTGTCTAATATCAAGTTGACAAATTAAAGAGGTAAGGATTCGTCTGCAAGGTAATGATTGAAATTTAGAAAAGATTACATAAAAATATTTTGAAAAGATTACTTTGAAGCAAATTAATTGGCACAAATATCTCAACGGTGAATATATATAATTCCCCCTAAACCAGAACTAACGGCTACCTACCAAAACGAATTACACTACAGGTGTTAAACGTGGCACAACCAGTATTAATTCTCAAAAATAATTAAGCACTTAATCAATTCTATATAACCCACACTGCCTACAAAGGGTGACTGATCACAAATTTGTACATCAATGAGTGCAAGAACAATATACAACATTTTTATATTACACACATAACAGTAAGAACCCACATACAATTAGATTAGAAATAATTTTATGATCTAAACGTCATCAAAGCACACTCATATACATTAGATAAAATTGAAGCCTGTATGGTTCCTTTCTCAGAAATTTTCATCAAATCTTGGTCTAAAGATATGCTCATACAGAAAATACTACACACATACACTTAGGTTGCATTAAACTATGGTTTGTGAAAACTATTATCAATACTAAGTACTGCATGTGATCAGATAGCCTCATTAAAAGAGTCTTCTTGACAGGATTTCTAACATGAATTTGTTCTCTAAGCTAAATGTCCCAAGACTAACTCACCATAAATGGAATGGAAAAAGGTGAGCCGGCTAGTAGAGACTAACTAGCTAAGAATAGCACAACAACCAAGATATAGTGGAAAACATGAAAATCCTTCCATCCTAATTTTCTTACCCTGCAAATGTTAATCCAAAACCAAGAAAATAGTTTCACAAAACATTTTTATCATATTTGAAGAATCAGGACCAACGACAATTAAATTTTCACTAACAGAATTAATGTTTACACGAGCAGAATTAATTTGACCAAAAATAGTAATGAGCTTTACAAATCTATACAACACGTATCAAAACAATCCAGTCTTCTTTAAGAACCCAAGACACATTAGGATTGACTTTGGTTGGACCAATAACTTTATATGTCTTGTAAGAACTTTTCCTATTAATGTGGCTGGATTCATAATTAAAAGAGTTCTTTAAGAAATCCCAAGTCCAATATGACTTATTCTAACCATAAGCCACTACTTTGACAATTTATTTTGCTTCAGTAGTACTGCCATGACTTACTTTTGAAGGCTTTTCTTTGGTTCTCCAAAACATGTTACTGGAAATTGTTTTATTATGAGATTTGTTGAAAATCCTTTTTATCTTGGTTGTTTTATTTTCAGTAGATTTAGACTTGTTAATCCTAGGCCTAATAACTTTATTCTTCTGATGATCTAAAGTTGTTTTCCTCTGAAAGTGTCCTCTGATGTTTGGTTGTGCTGAAAAAGGTCTTGGTCTAACACTACTAAAGTGTGGTCCTGGGTGGTCAGTATTAAAAGGCCTACCAGAATTAACTGGTTTTGGTCTACCAAAATTAACATAACTAACATTACTAATTGGTTTTAGGCGATCTCTAAGTAATATTGATCTAGGAATCATCTTAGTATTGAGATTTGGTTGGATCTTTTAGCATAGTAACTGTTATCAATCCTGTTAAAGTTATTCTCATACCTCGCCCCTTTCCTCTGATTATTCCTACATTTAGCATGCAAATGATGAAAACTACTAAACATATAGCAAGCTTTATTATACATAACAAATCCTTCTTCTAGTTGTTGAGATTTTTTATTATTTCAATTTCTTTGATTTCCCCTAGGTTGGTTAGTTCTGTACATCTTTGCATATTTGATAGTTTTTCTAGCTAATTTGAATTTAGGGGCATTAGTGTTCAACTTACCAGCATTCTCAAAAACAAATTTATCTTCTAACTTAGCAAGAGATTGAGAGTTTGAACTACCAATTTTAGATGTCCAATCCTCAATCTAAGGAACTTAAGTACTAGTACTAGCAACTAGTGCATCTTGTGAAACAGCAAAAGGTTTGCTAGGAACAATAACATCCACACTCTCCTTCTTGTGCTATACTTTAATAGGCACAAACTCCGGTTACTTGTCTTGGAATTCGAGAAAAACAATAAATGGCAAGTCTTCCCTAGGAGGAAAGTATACAGGAGGGCTCAACTGCATGGTAATTACCATCATATCCTAGATCCCACTTGCATTTGTTAGGGACCTAATTGTCAATGATCTTTTCTAGGCTTTTAGAAGCACTATCAAAACTTTTGAAGTTAACTTCATTCTCATTTTTATCAAACTCACTTGTTTCTAGTTTCTTTTTAAGTTCATTAACTTCAAAAGCTTGACCTGCTATTTCTCTTTTAAGAAGAACGGTTGAATCTTTGTAAGCTATTTCTTGTTCCTTATAACTTTCTATTTGTTCTTCTAACATAACTACACATCTCCTATGATTAGATACAATACATTCATAGGTATCATAGATTCTCCTAATGTCATCACAATATTTTTCAAGTTCTTCACAGGTTTTCAAACAAGTTTTAGTACAATGTTTATCAAGGATTACCCCATAGTCTGAAAAATCTAGACTTCTTAGGCTTATGCACGCCCTTGAAAAATATCCTCTCTTGTGATAATTTTCTTGTCACCAACATTGAAGTTAATTTTCTTCCCCGTTCTTTTGAGGAATCTTTTTGCTCTCATGCTTGGAAAATACAAATGGTTCTTGATGTCAAGCTATTCTAAGTCCTCGTCATTAAGTCGCTGAAGATCATCCGCAAATATCTCTACAACATTATCATAGTTTGACAAGAATGCATAAATGGTACCATCACCTAACCCAACAATATTGACAGAAGTGCTATCAGAACTAACGGATGCACTGGCATCATTAAGAATGTTATCGATATTAGCCTAATCACTATAGCTAAGGTTAGAGACAAATGCCAAGTTTTTAGCATTAGAGGTTGACTCAGCCTTTTCTTGAGTTTCTGCTCAAGCACTCTAAAGTGATTGTAAAGATCGTCAATATTAATTGTGTCAATGTCATCTCTATTTTTTATATGGCCACTTGAGTAGCCATATCAACAGGCATTAGAAACTTAGCATTAACGTCTCCTTGTTCAACACTTCCTCCTAAAGTTATGAGTTTTCTCCCAACCCCTTTAAGCCTATTGTAAATAGAATCAAGTGATTCTTAGCTATTAACATTTAAGTTCTTACAGATTTACTTCTGCAATGTCTTCTTAGTCTTCTTGGTGGGATCATTACCACTAAATCTTATGAAAAATGCATCAAACATAGACTTAGCATCTTCATGTTGTTGAAAGTCAAGAATATGCTCATTAGGTATAGATAACATAACTGTACTCCTTTCCTTCATGTCATTCGTCCTTCCCTTCTTCTCATCAGTGTTCATCTCTAGTGGTTTCCCTGTAGATGTTGTGATAGTTGGTTTAACATAAGAGTTTCCATGAGCAATGACTTCCCATAGATCCTAGTTATACATATGAACAAACTGAGTGAATCTAAACCTCCACTCTTTAAACTCTCTTTGTTTGAAAAGATGGACTTTGTTCATGATGTTTGGTTGTGTTGGTTCTAAATCCATCTCTTTTGTTTGTTAAAATAGTCTTTATTAATCTTCAATCAAAGCTTCTCAACAATCTTCGATACCACTTTTTGACCCCTTTTTATCATTTTAATCTAGCTTATAGATTTAGACTAAGTAGAGTAAACTCTATATAGCCTTAGTAGAAGCTTTGTATATATATCAAAGAGTATGTTGAATCTACTCTTTGATATGATGAAGATTATGAATAATGAGTATATGAACAAAGTATATGCACAAAAAAGCTTTAATATTATAAAGATAATACGAGTCATCTGAATAAGTACTAGGGTTACCAAAACCTTAAAGCTATGAATGAAACGTAGGAGTGTTATATCATCTAAACCTAGGACCTCCTTCATACTGCATGGATTCCTTTACAAGATAATAAGGTAAAAGAATCTTTTAAAATGAGAAGATATATACATAATATATTCTGTTGATAATAAATACGTATCGAATCTTTATCTTCTTCAACAACATTAATATCACTAGCAGCACTAGATTTGACCATGGCCACCTTGGCCACATCTGAACAGACGATAACAACATTAATAGTATACTACCAGCACTAATTCTATTAGTATTGGTAGTACAAATCCAAAAAACACTAATTTTATTCCCAGCATGATTGGACGTACTTGTTATTTTTGTTATATGCAAGTAGTATTAGATAACCATGCAATGAAAAATTAAACCCTCACATATTTATAGAGTGGTGTCTTGTAATTACTCAATCAGTTTTATAATTCTATATATGATATAACGAGAACAAGTTAGGAACATTGTTATGCAAATTGGTTAAAAACGTGTGTTTGGGTTAACCACCTTGTCTTGATAAACTATAGCTTCTGCATGTTTTGTGTATGAATTTGTGCATAAATATCATGATGTTTAATGTATATTTTCAAAGTGCATAAATTGTTGATTCGTGTATGTTCAATTCCTAAAGATGCGGTTTTTGGTTAAAAGAGAACTATACGGTTTATAATGTAACACCTTAAATTCTATAATAATAATCCTAGTAATATCATAAAACTTAAAAAGTTATTTTATGACAATAATAGAATGCGTTAGTTATAACGATATTATACGAAAACACTTAACAGGAAAAAGACCTCCCATGCAACCAAGTTATGGAAGTTAGTTAGAAACTTAAATGTACCCATATGATATTTTAGATTATCTCTTTGGGAAGTCTTTCCCTTCTATTTCGAATGTGTCCTAAGTAGGAGGGTATGTGTTCATGTGTGTTTATCATTTGTTTCAATTTTAACCTGAATAAATATATTAACAAGCTTAAGACCGGAGTTAGAATTGTATTAAGGTTTGGAAGCTTAGTGTTATATTCAAGACAGTATAATTAAATCTTAATGTTATAATCAAGATACTACAAAAAAATCTTTAATAACCTCTAAATTCATGATTAAGATCATTGATAACATAAAATAGTTAAATGTTCTTTTACCTCAATATCCCTTCAATTCTACTCAATTTAGTACTAATTAATACCCAATATTGCAAAGAATCGTATATTTTATGTTTTACATGTAAAATTGAGCAAGTAATGGAAAATGAGGGCAAAAAGTTTGGAATTTGACAAGAAAAGTCGCGAAGCACAAGATTTCAAAGTCATCTACGTCGTAGATAGTTTTTAGACCTACGTTGTAGATATATCGATGTCAGACTTTCCTATTTTGAAGGCCATAAGTTGTAGACCCTACAATAGTCTATGGCGTAGGTGTTATTTGACTGTCGAGATACGCTAGGCGTCAAGATCAAGGCTTAAAGAAAAAGTCTTATCTACGTTGTAGGCTCATGTTCCCTCTTCGTCGTAGATCATGCGTGACCACAAAGGACTTACTATATTGAAGACTTACAGCGTAGGTACTTGTTCTCTACGCTGTATGTATCTCGTCTCAGAAGGAATTTTAATATATTGTTCTTACAGCGTAAACCGTAATATCATTTACGTCGTAGGTGGTCCGGATAGTATAAATAAATGGTTTTCTCTCCGTAGATCGACACACACTTCCACACACAATTCATCAGTAACTTTTAGGTCTATTTTGGAGGGGTCAAAAGATCAGATCTCAACCAGGTCCCACTATTCTAAGGGAGAACTTGTAATATAGCACCAGTTGTCTTAATCATTTGTTTCTAAGAACATGTAAGCTTGTCATGATTTATATGACCATTATGATTACTTGTTGTGTTGTTGTTATGAGCGGTTAAGCACCTTAGTGCTTGCCTGTTTATGGAATTATTATTGATGTTGGTGATTATTGTTTTGTTTATGCTTTGAATGTTTAGGATATCCATATGACTATTATGCAACCCTTATGTTTTTGTAATATTAGATTTTTATGATATTCCTTTTGCCTATATGAGATGTAGGAACTAACCGTTGGCAATTTCGGGTAGGGATATGGGTAGTTATGGTTCAAATACTGTTAACTTTATACTTTGCTAGTCGTGGAAGCGGTAGTTGGGGTTTAGAATACATGAGGAAAGGTATATTGAAAAAATAAGCTTGTTGAATTTATGACCACTAAACAGTTAAAACATAAACACTAGGTTATTAGTAATTTATATAGTATGCTCCTTAATTTGAGTTCCAACCTATGATTGTTAGAAGTCTAAGCCATGTTTAACATGCGCTTAGCATATCTATTAAGTAATTAATACCTAGATAACATTAATCACAACTAGATAATAATAGAGTAGGTAGGCCAGTACATTTACCCTCCCTGTCTATCCTTGCTATTGAATTTCAGTATTTTTATTTCTGATTATTATTAGTATTTTAGTAACATTACAAACTAAAATCTAATTCACACTTAGCTCCTTGAACGACCTCGGATTTACCATTTCAATACTCCACGCGACTAGATTCTCTGCTCGTTAGTGCGTTGTACGTAGAATGAGTTTTATAAATTTAAAACTTGATATAAAAAAATATTTTAAAATAAAGTACCCATAACCCACTATGGGTTTTTATTATTGATAATATTACAAGGATATGGTGATTTTGTAAGTAAATAATAATAAGTTCATGAACTTAAAGTTTTTGGAAATATCATATAATTTGTTTGTAGTTCCATTCCAAGAGTGATGGGACTCTTAGTTCTGATTCATACAGAATTAGCATGATGATCAAAGTAAAGCAAGTATTCATGATAAGGGAAATCATGAGTAACTTTTTATGGTTGTTTGACATCAATATGTAATGTTAGTTAAGGTTGAGTTTTGGTTAGTTTTATTCGACTAGACACACACCCATTTATGTTGTTGATTATTCAAAACCGCTATAATTAGTACTATTAAATCTATGTTCATGGTAGGCCTACAGATGTAAAGAATAGTTGGAAACTTTGGAATCATCGGCCTAATGTGAATAACAAAATGTGGTACCATGTTAAACATCCATATATTATTCTCATGCCATTTATACCATGTTTATGCAAGCATCATGTTTAATATGCATGTCAACCCGTGAGGTTATGATGTCAGTCTATGTTGACCCGTGAGGTCATAATATCATGTTTCATGTTGGCCAGTAAGGTCATATGCTTTAAGAACTCACATGATGAATGGAATAAACTAAATAACCCAGATTGCATACGTGCAAGAGGAAAATGTGTCTGAGGGAGAGACGGTGATTTATGAACAGATGCGAGTAGAGCTACACTAGTTTTAAATTTATAAACACGACTCTTAATTCCTCCAAAAATGCATTCGAACAAGTATACTCGTTCATTCATATTAAAGGCGGGTAAGTCGAGATCGTTCCAAGGAATTAAGCAATAATCATAATACTATAACGAAACAAGTAATAAAATTTTCACTATCTTAGTTATCACATAATTCATAAAATGATAAACATCCATTTTTAAAACAATACTCGTGTGAAATTCCATTTCATCAAGTGAGAGAGTTTAATTTCTTTGGTAAAAGATGGGAATATGATTCACAAATCTAAATTAATGGGTTTTGATCCATGGTGTATTTCACAAAATACATTCAAACACTAATTCATGCGGTGAGCCTTTTCGACCTATGAACACCGCAATCACTAATACAATCAATCCATTTGCTAGAAAATGGCATATAACAAGTTTGTTCATATGATCCCTTTCGGCCTATACTTGTGTTATAATCCTTAAAAGTCTCTTTAATTAGTACATATTGATAGTTGTCAATACCTAGAAAATCATACTAATTCATGCACAAAGGTTTTGGAATAAACGCTTAACGAAAACTCTTTCGACCTGTGGAGCCAATTAAGCTTTATCAACGAATTATCAAGGCATGTTTTCATTCAACAAATTCACAAGTTACATGTGTGATCAAGTGTTGGAAAAAAAGGTCAAATGGTTGAATGTGAAAGTCCCTAATCCTAGCTTGAAACGATTAAGAAAGATAAATAACACAACTAAATACTTTTTAAACGTAAGACTTTATTATTGTATAACAAGTATTACATGTGATATGGATAACACAGTTTGATGACAATGTGTTGTGTACACTTCGGACAAATAAAGCTAACTTAAGAACACAGGCACAGCTGATTGTTCAATAAGTTCTCAAGAGTTAATGTATGAAATCTAACAAAGTGAACAACATTAACTCTAGGTTACATATCCTATTTATAGTGGTACGAGGTTGACTTTGATAGCTGGTTGATGGTGACTAAACTAAACAGACAACGTCAGACATCTGTCACAAGATGCTCTTCTATTCTTGGTAGTCTGCCACAACGCTTTAGGGAAAGAGAGCTGACATAGTTTCCTTTTTCTTCATACCTTGTACTTTAGGCTGCATTACTTCCCGCCTAAACACTTAGGTATTTCCAAAGTGTATTGAGTGTTAACAGGGTATTGCCACCTCTGTTAACACTCAACTAGTCAGAGTCCCTAATACATCTTGGTTGTTATCCATCACAGCCAATGAGTATGTCTTTAAGTAATCTTCGACTTCCTTGACAATGTCTCTGACATGGACTCCTTTGTGGTTGCTCACAGCGACTAAGATCGTTGTGAGTCTTAAGGGACTTGCTTGTTACCTTGAAACAGACAAGTTAATATCAAACAGCTTAATTTATGTTTAAATCAATGACTAAGGGAAATTTAACAAACTTAGATTCCCAACAATCTCCCCCTATTTAAACATAAATACAGTTAGATCTAAATTAGTTATAGTAAGTGAGATAACAACTTCTTCTTACAGATAACAGATCTAACAACAAACTTCATAATTCATTAATACTTAGAAAATATTACAAGTACAAAACATGAGTAAACCAAAAATATGAGTGTGAACATTAAGGTATGAAAACTTCAATAATCATCATTCTTTATTCTTTCTTTCAGCCATTGGGGGTTCTTGCTCAAATAGCTGTCGAGGGGGGTCAACTTTGAGCTTGATTGTTGTTTCTTTTACCCAATTAAACTTAGCCTTCAGAGTCTTTAGAAGTAGGAAATTAGCCTGTCCAGACTTCTTCCCAGCTAAAGCTTCTAATTCAAACCATTCAGAGAGACCAAGTGTCTTCAATTTGAAATCATCAAAGATATTCATGTTGGCCTGTTGGTTATCTCTCCATATTATCTGTGGTGTGTGGGTAGACTTTTGAATTGTGTATTTAAACTTAGTGATTTTTCTTGGTTCATATCTAAAGTTAACATAGGCATCATAGTCAGCCTTTACTTTCTTGAGAGCCTCTTTGCATTTTAACTCCATTTCCTCAAGAGTTTTCTTTGCTCCTCTCTCTGTCGGTGAGTCATTCTTCTCAACTTTGCTTCATTCAGCTCTTTGGCCTTCTTGATTTCATTCAGCCTATTGAATTCAAGTGCCTGTTTTTCAATTTCTTCAGCTGATAGAGGTTTCTTATTTGCAACTTTGAAAGTTGAGAATTGTGAGATTTTAGTTGTGTTTCCTCCTGTCTCTAGCATTGCAACTATTTCTTTAGTTTGGCATCTGAGTCTATCATAACTATTTCTTTTCCTTTCTTCGAGACAGAGGATGATTCTTTTGCTTTCTTCAGCTCTTCAGCATTTTTTAGGAATGCCATCTGAGCTTGGATTTGTACAGCCTTTAGGAGGGAGCCAACATCGAACTTTAGTTTCTTGGCAGCTGGTTCATCTTTGTCCACAGTCTCGTGGTGTTAACCAGAGACAGGGATTTAGATGCATCAGCTCCTTCATTTGGCTGTTGCTCCCCCTTAGTTGCATCATCATCATCAGATATAACAACAGGTGTGATCACTTGGAGAGGAATGGGTGTTGAGATGGCGTTATCAGCTGAACTCGTGCTGGCATTGATGGGTTCAAGTTTAAGTAGATTAACATTCTCTCCCTCACGTTTAGCCTGTCGCTCCAGACGTTTATCTGAACATGATTGCATATACTTGGGAATTTGCTCAACAGATGCAACCATTTTTCGTTGCCTGTTTCTTGAACCTCTGTCGATTCGGAGAAGGCTGTTATAGTTCCTGTTGATAGACCTTTCAATATGTCCAGCCAAGAAGTTTGTGTGATGTTTTTGCCGTCTGTACACAACTTGAAACTCCTTGTGCATGACTAGTTCATGGGCTGATAGCATATCAGGGACCTCTGTCGTAATAGAATATTTTATTCGAGTGGATAGATGGCTAAGTCCTTGTGAAACTCCTTTGCGTGTGCCATCTTTGATAGGCTCTGTGATAGCATCCTTGCCAGCCTGTGTGATGATCTTTTGGAAATTAGCTATGAATGAATTCTTATTAGACCCCATGTGATCCAACTTACGTGACAAACATTCAATATCAGAGGCGTGATGAAAGGGTTTTAAGTCATGAATGTTCAGGCTTTGTTGTACATAGTCATCTTCCCTTCGTATGATATCAAAGTTAAGTTGTTGTGGATGATCAAACAGTAAGAACTCAGCAGTGGGGTCATACTCAGCCTTTGGAAGCTCTGTGGTGATAGATATAGTAGAGGTGGGTGTCGCAACAACTTTTGTGGGAGGTGGAGTGGTTTCATCAGTTGGTGTTGACTGAACTGTGCTTTTAGCAGGTGACAGAGGAGGTTGTTCATCGTCCTCATCATCCTCTTCTTCAATCATCCCATTCGGGAGAATTTCGTCATTAGGCATTGATTCAGGCTCAGAAAAGCTTTCAATAAGGGCCAGGACATCATCTTCAGCATCAAGCATAAGCTCATCTTCCTTAGGCTGTTCATGAATCACATTATCAGCTCCTTCTATTGTAGTATGAGAATCTACAGTTTGTTGTTCAACATTAGCCTGCAATTGGTGTGAGTTAGTAACAGGGAAATAGATAAGGGGAATGGTCGCCAGTACGCTATCCCAGAGAGGTTGAGGATGATTATTAAGCCACTCCAAATGATAAATCCTTGGGATTCTTTTAAGTGTGAAAATAATGAGGTTAATGGTCGCCATTCGTTATCCCTAGGAAAGCTGAGTGTGATTATTCAGCCCCCCGAAAAGGATAAATCCTTTGGGACTCTTTTATCTGTGAAACATATGTAGGTTAAGATCGCCTGTTACGTTGCCCCTAGAAAATTTGAGGGTGATGATTCAGCTCCCCCTAAAAGGATAAATCCTTTGGGATTCTTTTATTTGTGAAACATATGTGGTTTAAGATCGCCTGTTACGCTGCCCCTAGGAAAGCTGAGTGTGATGATTCAGCTCCCCCTGGAAGGATAAATCCTTTGGGATTCTTTTATTTGTGAAAAAGATGTAGTTTAAGATCGTCATTTTACGCTGTCCCTAGGAAGGATGAGGATGATTATTCAGCTCCCCCTAAAAGTTAAACTTTTGAGATTCTTTTTCTGAAGGAACCTAGAGGCTGTGTGAAGTACAGTTACTCTAGGTCGAGACATATATGTACACAGGTTGTTGTTTGCCTGTATATTGTCTAGAGGGTGCAGGGTCATCGAGGTGCTTTATAAACACAAATGAATCACTCCCCCTGGTGAAATGACAGGGTGTACAAAAGTCTTAAAATATTTCTAACTGCATACACAGACTCCTATAGGTCGAGGATAACCCTAACTTCACCACTCTCTCCTATAGACATTTGAGAGTGGCTGCTTGTGTACCTCTAAAAATGATAAACTGATTACCTGTGAGATATCAGCGGATTTAGGCTGGTTTCCTGTTGTCTCTACTGAATTAGAGACACTAGACTCTTTTTGTCTTTCAGCTGAAGTCTCTGTGTCCACAGAAGTCTCTGGAACAGAGGAAGTTGGGATGGTCACAAGCTTCTTTACTCTGGCCTTAATGACAGTTTGGGTTTTTGAAGAAGAGGGGTTTTTCTTTTTCTTAGGTTGTAGGCTAGTTGTTGCCTTAGACAGCGTAGTGTGTTGCCTAGAGGTCAAAGACGCTGACTTACCAGACACACTAGCTGTAATCACCTTCTCTGAGGAAGGGATCAAGGACTGAACAACAGATGGTTGTTTTGTAGAAATATTCTTCATGTGGGTTGTAGCAGGCACATCATTTGATCCCATCACTTTGTACACAGCCCCAGTGATATGATATGGTTTCATAGCTGTGAGTGCAGGGTTGTTGTAGCGATCACCAAGAAGACTTTCGAAGATAAGAGAAAGAAAGAGAATATAGCAGATATTCTTCTCCCTGTATTGGTTGGTTCCCTTCAGCTTTTCCACAAGGTTGGAGAAAAGAATACTTCCTACATCTACATCTATACCCCATATCAGCCCATATGCAATGGTCTGATGATTAAAAGACATCTGATCTTGAGAGACCTGCATTCCACCCAAGGACTTGACAATATGCGTGAATAGCACTCTCCACATAGGATGAAAATTTTTGATCTTCAATGAAGATTTAAGAACAACTTCAGCAGGTGTAAGGGATGGGTGAGTGTTAGAGACAGGAAAAAGCATAGCAAGGGCATCCTTAACAGCCTTTTTATCAACAGTCTTCAAGCATTCATCACCATGTCTAAGCCCAGCCAAAGAAGATAAATCATCAACAAAGAAGGAAAAAGGGTGTTCATTACAAGAAAGGTTGAAAGAAATGGTGTTATCATCAAAAACTTCAGCAGAATACCATAATTCCCTAAGGTATTCTTGGTAGAAGACGGATGGAGATCTGGTGAATGCTTCGCCAACATCACAGTTCTTCATAAAGTTCACCAGATCTAGGTAAGAATCGTTAGGAGCTTTGAGCCATCCTATGGAGTTGTTCAAAGCCAATATGCTTTCGTTGATCTCAAATTATACGTTTGATACCTTTAGAACTAGAAATGCCATTGATGCAAGGATTGAGAAGACGAAGATGTTGAGAGGGTTTTAGAGAGAGAGAGAGATGCAAATTATGAATAATGATGAAAGTGTTAGGTGAAAAACCTTGAGATAATATATATATTCAAAATTTGAAACAGTTATTCAACAGCATTAAATGCGTAGTGGGAAAAGGACTGCACACAAGTGGGTCCCTTGACCTTTCAAAACTGTTTGTCTCCTTGTTTATCGAAAAAGGTACGAATTAAATATTGAGAATGTTTTTAGCATTTACTTGGAAAGTAACTACCTAGTTTCATGTGAAAAACAATTAATATCTACTCAGACTTTTATGACTCACATTAAATATCAGCCACATGATTTGAGATATTAAGCATACCCAGCTCAGCAACTAGCCTGTTGAACGAAGGTTCAGCCAAAGGCTTGGTAAAAATATCAGCTAGTTGCAGCTCAGTGGGAACAAAATGCAGCTCAATATCTCGCTTTATAATATGATATCTGATAAAGTGATACCTGATATCTATGTGTTTGGTTCGAGAGTGAAGCACAGGGTTGTTTGAGATAGCAATAGCACTGGTATTGTCACAGAAAATTGGTACTTTGTCATATAGAATCTCATAGTCTGCTAATTGACTCTTCATCTGAAGTACTTGTGCACACTAACTGGCAGCTGCAACATATTCAGCTACAGCCGATGACATTGCCACAGAGTTTTGCTTCTTTGCACTCCATCCTACCAACTTTCCTCCTAGGATTTGATAGCTCCCTGAGGTACTTTTCCTGTCAATGTAGCATCCAGCATAGTCTAAATCTGAGTAGGCCTTGAGATCAATGTCTGATTCTTTGGGATACCACAGACCTAGAGAGGGTCTTCCTTTGAGGTGCCTAAAATTTTTCTTAACAGCCACTAGATGGGATTTCTTTGGGTTATCTTGGTACCTTGCACAGAGACATTTGGAGAACTGGATATCAGGGCGACTGGCTGTGAGATACATGAGTGACCCAATCATACCTCTATACATTGTCTCATTAACAGAGACTCTATACTTATTAGGACCCAAGTTATTGGGTGGAAGCATGGGGCATTTCATTGATGCACAATCAGCCAAGTCATATTTTTAAGTAAATCTTTAACATACTTTTCTTGACAAATAGAAATTCCTTTAGGACATTGTTTAATTTGAAAACCCAAAAAGTAAGTTAATTCGTCCATCATACTCATCTCATATTTCTTGGTCATTAATTTAGCAAAACTTTTACTAAGATTAACATTTGTTGACCCAAAGATGATGTCATCCACATAAATCTGTACAATGATGAAATCACTTTTATCCTTGAAGGTAAAAAGTGTTTTATCAATGGAACCACTGACAAACTTATTATCTGTTAAAAAAAGTAGACATCATTTCATACCATGCCCTTGGAGCTTGTTTCAGCCCATACATGGCTTTGTGTAGCATGCACACATGATTGAGAAACTGGTTGTTCTCGAATCCTTTTGGCTGTTGAACATACACTTCCTCGGCCAAATCTCCATTGAGGAAGGCACTTTTAACATCCATCTGATATACAGTGAAGTTTATATATGCAACTTAAGCAAGGAAGATTCTGATAGCTTCAAGTCTTGCTACTGGTGCAAAAGTTTCATTAAAGTTAATCCCTTCAGTCTGTCAACTAACCTTGCCTTGTTCCTTATGATGTTTCCAATCTCATCCATCTTGTTTCTATAGATTCATCTAGTGCCTGTGATGTTCTTACCAGGTGAAGCTGGCACTAGAGTCCATACCTTGTTACTTTTAAACTGATTGATCTCTTCCTGCATTGCAGCTACCCAGCCTTCTTCAACAAGGGCTTCAGCTACACGCTTTGGTTCAATTTGTGATAGAAATTCAGCAACCAGACATTCATTGGCTGAGGCTGATTCTAAGTCATGAATTCTCTATCTAGTTGTGACCCTAGCATTTGGTTCACCAATAATGTTGAAAAGAAGAATGTGTTGATCTCTTGACCATTTGCTTTGAGGAGCTGGGGAATAATATGTTGATCCCAAACTTAGATCAATTAAACTTGTATAAACGAGAATGAATCAAGTTAAACACTTAGAGAAACTTTGTTGTATATGAAACAATTTAAGTATTATGTGGAATTAATATTTAAACAAGAACACACAAACAGGATAAACCAAACTTTCACTTTGATTGATTAATCGAACTTACGTATAATGAAAGTGTAAAACATATATTGAACTAAAACCTAAAGGCCTCCTTTTCTAGAATAAGGAACCTTGTACAAGAGTCTACGTATTAGCTATTTTAGGTAAAGATAAACATAAGGAATACATTGTCGAACATATCTTTATTAGAAACATAAAATGTGTAGACTAAGTATCCTATCAGTGCTTGACTTCTTCTTATCAACACTTGACTTCTTCTTGTCAACGCTTGACTTGACAACGCTTGATTTCTTCCTATCAACGTCCAATTTCCTCTTGCCAGCGTCTAATTGTCTTGGCTTCATTTTATTCCCAACAATCCTCCCCTAAACTTGATATCTACTCTATTAATCAAGTTTCTGAATAAAAACTAAGTACAAGAAGGATTCTTACAAATACAAATTACTTATTAAGTTGGAAATAAATAAACCTAATCAAATCTTTGCCAACGTCACTTGTGTAATCCATCTCCAGCTGTGTTGACACCATTTTCTTCAAAACTTCTTTGGACATAGGATATTCAGCATCCACAAGAAGATACTCAGAAAACTTTGTAGTACTCAAATGATACACACCAGTTGTTGAATGTAGACGCCATTGAAGTCCACTAACATCATCAAGATCCTTCCATACTGGATCCTCGTCATTTGGCTCACACATCCTCTTGAATGTTGACCAAATCTTTATTCCATTTACTGAAGTAGGTGCTTCAGTCTCATACTTGGCCTACATCAACCTCCATAGATCTGCCAAGTCTTCCCTATCCAGGCTTGCAAACAAATACATAAGAGTAGTGAAGTATGTACCTCTTTTCCATATCTGCCAATCATCCAAAACCCACTTGCATCTTCCTCATAATGAACTATAGGGTTTCTGGAATCATGAGGTAACACCTCTACCATATGTGAAGATTCCAAGGGTGAGAGTTTAATACTCCTTCTAATAACAGCTTCACTAGGATTCACTCTATCCAATTTTTCTGGGAACTCAAGTGGAACTCCCTTCTTCAATGGTCTTGGTGTAACCAAAGCCTGTTGGATCTGCATCTCTTCTGTAAGTTCTTCCTTTTTTCATCTGAAAGAAGCCTGATAGTGTTCTGCTCTTGAACCACTTTCCCATATAGGATAAGCTTTATACTCCAACTCATCAAAAGACAATCCCTACAACTTCTTAAAAGTCCAACCTCCTTGATGACAACTGAGCAACATGTAGTAAAGCTCCCTTCTATCCTTTTTAGACTGTGCAAGAACTTTGCTAGCCTTATACTTCAGAATCACCTTACAATCCCTTTGAACTCTTAGTAGAATCTCCAAACCCCAAATTTGATCTGAAAGTGTCATGTATGGATTCTCCATCACCTTGTTCTCCAATGCAAAGTACATCTGAGCAACTTCAGGCATCTCATAATCCACCTGATTTTTCAACTCTGCAATCCTTTCCTTTGCCAACTCATCACCATATTCAAGTCTTTCTGGTTCTTCAATAATCATCACACTTGAATCTGTACTCTCATCATCACTACCTTCCTTACTCTCAATAGCAGTTTCCTTCATCCTCTCCTCTTTCTCAAGTTGTGCAGCCAACATGGAATCAAACTTTACTTGGGCTGCATCCTTGGGAACTACTATTTCTACCATAATCCCTTTACCTTTATCTAATACATCAATGGAGGGTAAAGAGATTGATGGTACCTGTGTATACACTTCCTTGATGATAGCTAATGACTGGGATACATCAACCATACCTGCAGGTCTATCAACGTCCAAAACCTGTGTGTCAACACCTAACTTACTCCTATCAGCGTTTAGCTTGTCAGCATCAAAAAACTGCTTGTCAACGCTCAAATTACTCTTGTCAGCTCTTGGCTTATAAACCTGTTCCAGCATCTCCATAAATGATATTTTCATTGGAGTTACCAGTGAAACATCAAGAACCGGCCTCTCCTTCAAGCTGGTCAAAGCTTCAGCCATCTCCACACCAATAGAACCACCTGAGCCTTTGTCACTTAAGTTAAATGGCTCAGTAGCAGCTTCCTCCCCTTTGTAAGAATCCTCCCCTAATGAAAGGACTCTTGTCTGCCTTCTCCTAGTCTCAGCAGCTTCAAAAACAACAAACCTCTCCCTCAATTGCTTGAGTTCAAGGCCTTGTGTAGAGACAGTATGTACAAGGTCTGTATTTTGCTTTTGCAAGCTAATGCAGATAGCCATCAATTCCAACAATATCTAAGGTTCCAATATGCCCTCCTCTAGAATGGGAATTTGACCTCCTAAAGTAGAGTCATGGTGCATGGATGAGGTCTTAATAATGTTAGGACTGGCTTGGCCTGCATCTAAGCTAGTACCAATAGTCCTAGCCGCACCCATGTCACCAACCACACTTGTGGTGGTGGTTCTCTCTGCAACATGGTTAAGACCACTAGAGGAGAACACTCTAGTAGTCCTTTGGCGTTTTTTCATCCTAAAGTCTGGGGGTGTAGAAGATGATGTGGATTGGGTGTCTGTTTGAAGGTTAAGGGGTGTTTGGGTTTGTTGTGAAAGTGTATCAGCATCTGGATTTGGAATGTCAACGCCAACATTGAATGTGTCAGCGTTGAAGGGTTCTTGGTCAATTTCCATATGTTGGGGTGATGGTGGTTGTTCAGGTAATGGGTCTGGTTGTGGTTGAGGGTCTTGTTGTGGCTGTGCTGCTGCAATAACAGCAAGCATGGCTTGGGTAAGGGGTAAGTCTCTGTGAGGTGGTGAATCCATCTTTCCAAAAAGTGCTTTCTTTTGAACAGGGATCGTATAAAAATCATTGTGATCCCTATTGCAGTATCTTTGGTCATCAAAAATCATTTGTAAAAACCTTGGGTAAGCAAGAGTCATCTTGCTACCCTTGTTATGACACATGCCATCAAAAATCATTTTTGAAAAATTATATTTTTGCCCAGTAACAATACAAACAATGGCACTCCCAATTGATCTGTTAATTTCATTGTGTGCAGTACATTTGGAACTCAAACATTGAAGAATGACATGTATCAAGTACTTCTAAGCTGGGGGAAATTATTGTTTTTATATTTGTTTAAATGGCTATCTTCTGGCAAAGGATAACCCAAAGCTTGTAGTCCTTGTTCTAGCTCACCAATGGGTAGGGTGGTTATACCATCTGCATCATTAAGATCCAAAGCTTGGCGAACCAATGCTTCATTAACCACCCATGGAAGCCCATGGACTGTAGCAGTCAATGTAGTCACATTATTAACTGTTGACGAACTGACAGTATTCCAAAACTGTTTAATATGTGTGACAGGGATAAGAGTAGCATGAGAAAGTGCATACCTTAATGGGGATGTATTTAAATGCTCCACCATCTGAGTATATTGGGGAAACAGAGCATTGTCAGCCTCTAAATAAGCAACCATCACTACTACAAAAAAGTCCATGGAGACTGGTCGAAAAAGGCAATAGAGACTGGTTTTGTAGGACGTCTCTATGTGGAGGATCTCCTTGCTCGAAACATAAAGAGACTGGTTTTGAAACCAGTCTCTATTAAAACAATAGACACTGGTTATCTTCATAAAAACAAGTCTCTTTAAAGATTGGTCTCCATACTAATATCCATAAACCAGTCTTTTTAAGAGCATATAACCAGTCTTTTTATGGAGTAAAAAAATGTGTTTTTTTTTAAAAACCAGTCTCTTTTTAGTTAGTTTTTTTTTTAAAAAAAATTTGGAATTTTTATTAAATTCCAAATTTTACAAATTTAACCCTCTACAATGGAATAACATAAATACAAGAATTATATAAAAAAACTAAATTAAAGGACTTGAATTGTCATAAACAACAAATGTATGCAAATAAAGAGAACTTTATTAATTGGAAGGATTAAAATTGTCAAATACATATTTCGAATCAAATTTGTTTTTATTAAACTTGTCGCCACAATGTAAACCAAGCTCCAACAATCGCGTTCAACTCTTTCTTATCCAACGGATGCTCGTTATTCCACGGTACCTACAAGTAATTTAATCATATTAACACAATAACCTAGATAAAAGCAACATGCAAATCAGACCAACGAAGGGAATTAAAAGCTATAACATTGGCTTGTGGAAATAGTTGTTAAGGCTACTAACGGATACTAACACAACTACTATAGATTATTGATACTAATTTCAGCGTATCCTTAACCTAAACTATACTAACAGCTTATCTAACTAATGTATACACGGTTTAAAAAAGACTTACTGTGTTTGGAAAGTTGTTGTTTTGATATTTCAGGACGAAGTCATGCATCCATTTCATGACGTAATATCCACACTCCCAATCTTTCGGCTGACGATTCACTAGAGGAAAATCCCACTCCATAGTACCAAGGACACTAAAAAATCCATGAACATGTGTAAGTTAAATTACACAACAACAAATGTGAAATATTAAACTTTTTAAATAATACTTACGAGTTCACAAGTCCAGCGAGTCTGTAACAGTTCTCATTAGTTTGTGAATCCTTTTGCGGATTCAAAATAAAACCTTTACCATTATTGGGGCATATTATGATTAGTACATAATGCCGGCTGCATTTATTGTATACGTTTTAGGATTAGAAAAAAGAACGAACAAATATAGATGATAATTAAGATGGTAAGAGATGTTACCCTTGTAGAAATGGTGCAAGATAAAAATCGTAAGAAGTCAATGCTTGAGCTAAGTAGTCCATTGTTGCAAGCTTTTCATGAAAGCACAAATCAGCGGTAATCTTCATCGGGTTAAGGAAACCAACCTTGTTATTTGAGTAGTGGTTCCTCAACTGATACAATGACCTAGTTCGAACATACAAGGTATAAACATAAATTTACGTGATATAAAAATTCATTTGCAATGAAGTATATAATAATACATATATTAATTACCTCGAAAATAGGGTCAAGATGCCAATATCCAGTTGATTGTTTGTCAAAAGCTCAATGATGTCCGTTGCGTTTATTGAAAAGTAGAACTCCTCAGTTGCATTAAAAACCTTCTGATTAACAACAATAGTATACGGCTCAGCAATATCCTCACGGCTCATCCAATTATTATACCCATCTATCACATTCTGTGGTTTACTGAGTATATCATTTTGCAGATCGTGCAACTTCTTACGGTAGTCAGCTTTCTCATTTGCAACCTGACATAATAAACAGTAAACAAACAGTGGTTTATATCAGATTAATACTAGCTCCCTAAGAGTAAAGCACTAATATGTGAAACTGCATATTAAGGGGGTGTTTATCGCTTCCTCTTGAAACTTGGTTCTTCCGATTTTAAAACACAGTAAACCCAATACTTATATCTCACTTCTCTGTAATTGCAATAATTTTTCTGGACTTTTACCAAATACCATAAGCCATTTTGAGATACCTAAAGAGATACTATTACTACCAACTAAATTGCGTGTTTATAACCCGTTGTACCAAATTAGGAGAATTTTAGATGGCCTAATATATACAGGGGTGTTCAGTTTGCTGCAGACTTGCACAAATCAACATAACGATATAAAAGTAAGTCTTACCCGCTCTATCGACTTTTGTTTTTTGATTGTATCTTCAGATGCTTTGTCCTTCATGTTCAATTCTTTCGGGGTAACATTAACTTTTCCCTTTTTTGATGAAGGTGCCGATTTAGGTTAAGGCACCAAATGTTTCGTTGGAACTTGTGTTACAGGTTGCTTGGGCGTTCCCTACGAATAACAATCCAACTAAGTTAGCAAATACTTAATTATGACAACTGGTAAATAAACTATCATAATACCTTATAGCGACCAATAGCAAAAATCGGCCATTGGATAAAGCCGTTCACTGCGGACTCTAAACAAGGCAGTTCATCGTCCGGCACAGGGAGCTCCATATTTTTATGGTTTTCCATAACTTTGTGAACTGCTACCTTCATGTGACCTTTTCTTAATTTCTGAAAATGTACCATACCATTTTCAAGAATCGGATATATTGTTGCAACGGCACACATCGTTGGCTTCCCGCCTAAAGCACAACTAGGGACGTACAAGCAGCCGTATGTTTCCTCCTAAATAAAATGTATAAGGTTGTGAGAAAACAAAATAAGCAATTTAACAATTCATACACGGCTAATTACAAAACATGAAGTAGTTAACCTGTATGCATTGTATCTTAAAGACATTGTTTGAACTTCGCTGATTCTGTTCCACTTGTTCCTTCCTTACGGTGTTTGTGGCCGCATCCTAAATAAAACGTTTCAAGTAGTTAGAAAACAAAATAAGCAAATTAACAATTCATACAAGGCTAATTAGAAAATTGAAGTAGTTAACCTGTATGCATTGTTTCTTGATGACATTGTTTGAACTTGACTGATTATGTTCCCCTTGTTCCAACGCACGCTGTTTGTGTTCGAGTTAAGACTCGACTTCAGCTCCACCGATCTTCAGACATCATCTTCCGTTGGTGATAAATTATGTTCAGCTAGAATTTTACTTCTTAATTCCTTCTCAAGTTCTGCCCTCATTTCCAACCAAAAGTCACCTGACTTTAGTTCTTCTTTCATCTGTTGGCGCACTTCATTGCGTAGCTCTTCGTTGTCTTTTGAGGTCCTCTTTTTCCTGACATATCCATCAACTCCCTTTTTATACCCTATATCACAACCGACCCCCTGGTGCGTCCTCCATGTTCTGGTCCGAACACCTTTATGATGGCATCTACTCCCGAGTTAGATTCGTTTGAATTTTGTGATAACTCATTGGCTGCTTCTACCTATAGTAACAAAATAATGTAATTAATGTACCATAACTAGAAAACTTAGATATATGCAGTTATAGATCATATTAGATTAACAATGACACATACCAACTTCTTAGAAACATCAATTAAATGAGAAGGCAATGGCTTGATCACATCCTTGTCTCTTGGAGCCCGGGCTAAACAGTAGTTGCTTGAACGAATATCCGGTATTAAGTGAAGTTCGGTCGCCCTTTCAGGATCATTTCGCTCCTCCTCCCACTGTTTCTCAAAACCGCGGTACCCTTTTGGTCCTACACGAGGACGAGTTATTGATTTTTGTCCTCGTGCACGGGCTTGCGCACGCAGTTTCTACACAAGTGAGTAAAACTGAATTATAAACATTTCTATATTAATAGTATAGTATAATGATAAAAAAAAAGCAGTGAAACTAACATTTTTGGCATCCGTGTTTTCATTCAGGCAGAATTGATCCCACACATCTTGCTCTATGTATGTCCATTTAGTTAACGGGGATATGTTTTTTAGCATGAACTTCGTCCTTAGTTTTGTTTTGAAAGCCTTCCACTTGATAGCACATGATAAAAGTGTCTGTTTTTTAATCAGTTTATCATTTTGTAGTCTAAAATGTGCCTGATATAAACATGTTATAAGTTAATACATTAACGAAGTTAGAATATAATAGAATTAGTGATGGAGGATGCCATACCATAATATCTGACCATAAAATGTCCTTTTGTGACGGTTTCACAGCCTTCCAGTTCTTTATGAGGATAGAAATTAGTCTCCTAGTTCGAGTGCCTGCATACTTTCCAAACAGAAATTGCCACTTTCCTACGGCTTGCCCAAATTTATTGAATTCTACAGATTCGTCATCTGGAAGATCTTGAATTTGATTGATTCCTCTGATTCTTCTTTGTGCGGGAGGGTCCTAAATTTCAAGTACAAACCGAATGATTCATGTTAATTTTTTTGTTTAGTTAAACTAGTAAAGTAGCCTTTCCAACAACTAATCAATGGGAAATCAACCAATTAATGTAAAACGGGGCAAGGCGCTGATGATTACCAAGTAACTTGCAACTAAAACACAACTTTCGAGTAACGATGCGTAGTACGCCATTAACAGATAACTTGCCCAAACTTTTGCAGCGGAAGGGTTGTTTGGAACCTGGTTTGACAGTAGCTAAACACCCCTTTTGAAGTTGAAGGGGTGTTTGGCAACTCTTTTAACAACAACCAAACAACCCTTTTTTTACACATAAACTATTTTTACGACAGTGACAGAAAGAGAATTACATACACAAATAAAAATTATGTGTGATTATGTGATTATGCCCAAGATAACCATACATCACAAAGCTGACATGTAATAAATAGTCTCAAGCTGTGACTCGACACTTATATATCAACGGGTTAATAAGTATGTGGTTTACACTTATTTCATCCAATTAACCTAATGATCTTAGCAACTTAAAATCAGATATTGAGGTTCATATAGACATATACAGGGTAAATTCATTATGGAGTGTTTGGTAGATACATGTACGTTAAATCAAGCCGCCTTGTGTTGATTTCAAAAACCCGTTTATGCCCAAGATAACCATACATCACAAAGCTGACATGTTATATACCGACTATAATTTTTTATTTTTATGGTTCATGTCTGCATAATTTTTTAGTTGCTGTCATTATGTTGAGCTCATTTTCCTTCACTAAGATCCTGGCTATAGCTATCTAAAAGTATATTGCTTTTGATTTTATATCCCTGTGAACTACCCTGGTGTACAATCATGGTGCATATATGAGAAACCACGAGCAGCCCCTAGTGCTATCTGCAACCTTTTAGGCCAATCAATTACCAGATGACGAACAGAACCACTTGGCCTACGGCTTGATGGACTATGCTTTCGGTGCAGCCAAAGGTCCAAACTCCGGTTCTCCAAGTATTCGTAAAGTATAAGCAGTATGACTATATGATACGACTATATTGTTTATTGCAATTTAGATTATGGCCATAACAAAGCATACTGTCCTAAACAACTACCTACGCAGACTATTAATAGATGTTAATTAGTATGCACCACTTTTATATATTAAGGGGGTGTTTGGTTTATCTTATAAACGGTGTTACAGCTTATTTGATTTCGGCTAATAAATAACATAAGCCTGAATATCTTGGCTTATAAGACCTAAACAAACACCCCTTAAATGTTACTTAAATCAATCAAAAACAAGAATGTGCATCTAAAGTCTAAACCTAACAACATCTAAACCATAAAATCATATATAGAACAAGAAAGTATATTTAATTACAAACAAATATAGTATTATAGATAGCTATACCATCTTTGGTTGCTCGACTGAAAGTGATTTCTTTAATTCGGTGATGAGATTTGGTGATTGGTGGTTTAGGTTTAGGAATCGTGCCCTTTTTATATACCATTCTTAGGCGGGATTTGAGATAGGGATCAAGAAACAGCGGGAGAAGATGAAAAAATTGGAGGGATGTTGAATTAATTTGGAGGGCGGATTTGTAGCGATTGAAATTGAATATCGATTTGGGTATCCTGGAAATAATTTGGAGGGATGGGGAATAATTTTTGGAGGGCGGATTTGTAGCAGAAGTTGTTATGGAAAGTGACGATCTGCACAAAGAGAAGTTGTTATGGAAAGTTATGGAAAATGATATCATTTGCATTTATTTTTTAGTTTATAAGTTATAAATTAAAATTGTATTTTATTTAAATATTAAATATTAAATTTGTGTTTTTTAAAAAATTAATTGTTGTAAATAAACTAAAAAAAATATTAAATTTGTAAATAATTTCAAATTAAGTAGTTGTAAAAAAAGTATAAACAAATTAGATTCTAACCGACTTACAAGTCTTAACGAATGAGATTATCTATTGAAAAAAAAGTGATGTACTATACAAACTATACAACGCTTCCTGAAATATTAAAAAAACAGTTCAATTAGTTATGACTTTTATAATAATATATGAGTATTATTATCTTGAATTTTTATACGAACAATGTTTTTTCAATCTTCTTGTCCTTCTTGGTGATCGGATCTCAAGTAAATTGTATCAGAAAGAACAGGATCCGATTGAACACCAATAGAAAAAGGAGGTAGCTCGTCAAACTTATTGTAATCGTCTTCGTCAACAACATCATCGACGCCAACTATACTCCGTTTACTCTGCAGGACAATATGCCATCTTTTGTCTAGTGGGTCTTGAACATAGAATACTTGATCAACTTGTTTTGCTAAAATGAATTTCTCAGACGGATATCCATTTGTAGAGAGATTAACACACGTGAAACCGTCGTTATCAACTCTAACACCTGAATTCATATTATCGACCCATCTACACTTGAATACCGGTATAACAACCGTAGTGTAATCCAATTCCCAAATTTATTCAATGACACCATAATATGACTACTTTGCGATTGTTTTCCTCGATGAATTTGGCGTTGCTGCTATTACTGTCACTCCACTATTTTGAACAGTACTATTATCATCTTGTCTCTTGGTATAGAACGTATATCTGTTAATGTCATAGCCTTGATATTGAAGTACACGACGTGGACGGTGCCCTAGTTGTATAACGTCTTGGTCTACATCTGAAAGACACATACCAGTTACTTTTTCTGCCAACCATTGTGAAAAATAAATTTTGTGCTCGGCTTCCAAAAACTCTTCATCTCGTCTACCAGTTTTTATTGCTAATTCCTTCATGTTCTCTTGTATGTATGGTTCAATACATGTCATGCTTTGCAATACTGTAAAATGTGCTTGTTCTAACTCTTCAGGGTTGGGATTGATATCTTTGAGCCCAATTGTCCCCACCCCTCCAAGTCTACCTTGATGTCGTGGTTGCGGAAGGCCAATATCAGCGACATCATCCATATAGTTTGTACAAAACTGAACCACTTCTTCGGCTGCATACCCTTGAATAATACTACCCTCTGGCCGGTATCTGTTCCTTACATATCCTTTTAAGAATCCCATATACCTCTCAAATGGATACATATACCGTAGGAAAACAGGACTAGCAATCTTTATTTCCTCAACAATATGAGATACGAGGTGAACCATGACATCAAAGAAAGAAGGTGGAAAGTTCATCTCAAGTTGACAAAGAATAATAATAATATCACGTTGCATTTCCTCCAACTTTTCATTATCAAGAACTTTTGAATGAATCATGCTAAAAAATAGACACAACTTTGTAATTGTCTGTCGCACTTGAGGTGTCATCAATCCACGAATAGCGATTGGAATCATTTGCGTCAATAATACATGACAATCATGAGATTTCATACCAAGTAACTTCAAATCTTTCATTGATACCAAACTCTTAATGTTAGCAGAATAGCCGGACAGAACCTTTAAACCATTTAAGCATTCACAAAATGAGGTTTTCTCCGCCTTTGACAAAGTGTAACAAGCTGGAGGCAAATACATTTTTTTCCCATTCGTCTCTTGTGGTGCCAGCTCTTCTCTAATTCCCATCGCGAGCATGTCATTTCGAGCATTTACCCCATCTTTTGTTTTTCCAGGAATATTCAATAATAACCCTAACAAGCTTTCGCAAACATTTTTATCGATGTGCATCACATCAAGGCAATGCCGGACAATAATATGTGTCCAATACTTTAAATCCCAAAATATAGATTTTTTTTTCCAGATACGTTTAGTAGGATGTTTAACATTTTTTCCAAAGGTAATGTCTATGTCGACAACTTGGCATAACGTAGCATATCCGTCCATACGTTTGGGCATTGATTTATCCTCCGATGTACCATCAAATAGATTTGCTTTTTTACGGTACGGGTGATGTCTGTCTAGCGCCCTTCGATGTCCCATATATATTGTTTTCCTACAATTACTCAACCACCGGGAGTGGGTTTCATTTTCACAAACAGGACATGCCTTTTGCCCTTTCGTACCATACCCCGACAAGTTACAGTACGCTGGAAAATCATTTATGGTACAATAAATCATGGCAAACAGCCGGAACCTCTCTTTTTTGTACGCATCATAGATTTCAATGCCTGTTTCCCATAAATCAATCATGTCATCAATTAGTGGACGCAAGTACACATCAATGTCATTCCCTGGTTGTTTCGGACCTTGAATTAATAATGACATCATGATGTATTTCCGTTTCATGCATAACCAAGGTGGAAGATTGTATATACATAAAAGAACAGGCCAAGTGCTATGACGACTACTCAGGCTTCTGAATGGATTAATTCCATCTGAACAAAGTCCAAACCGTATGTTTCTGATCTCATAACCAAATTCTTTAAAATCACGATCGATATTTTTCCATTGAGGAGAGTCAGCAACATGTCTCATTTTCCATCAATTTTATGTTCTTCAGCATACCAACGCAACAATTTGGCATCCTTTGGGTTTGCGTATAACTTTTTCAATCTAGGTTTGACTGGAAGATACCACAAAAGTTTAGCAGGAGGACCATTCTTTGTCACATCACTATCAAGTTCCGTTAGAGGCTTATGCTTATACCTCGATGCATTACATACAGGACACTCATGTAGGTCTTTATAAGCTTTTCGGTACAATATACAATCGTTGCGACATGCGTGTATTCTTTCTACCGCCAATCCCATCGGACATGTTAGTTTTTTCGCCTGATATGTCGTAACGGGCATGTCGTTATCTGCAGGTAACGCTTCATGGAACACACCTAATAGGGCAGTAAAGCTTACATCACTCCAATTACTTTTTGCTTTTAAGTCCAACAACCTCAGAACTAAAGAAAGTTTGGTAAACGTCTTACAACCTTCATACACTGGTTTTTCTGCATCGACAAACAATTGCTCTAATTTTTTAGCCTGCTTTTCATCAGCATTACTTTTCACGTCTTCCAACATCCCTTCCAGATTATCTCGATGGTTATCGTCATTACCAAAATTGTCATCCATATTAGAGTCCGAAACAATTGTGTCATTATCAACTTGCGGTTCTATCTCACCATGAAGTTTCCAACATGTATAATTTGTGTCAAAACCGTTCTCTATCAAATGATATCTAACTGTGGCAGACTTATCATACGACTTATTATTTCTACACCTTACACATGGACAAGATATTAGTGTTTCTCCTTTACTTTTTCGATGAGCCTCAGCACACTTGATAAATTCAGCCAACCCTTTCACATAAGCGGGAGTATAACGATCTATATTGTACATCCATGTTTCACGATTCATCTGAAAAAAAGAACACCCAAAATGTAAATTGAATTAAAACGTAAAACGTGACAAAAATTAAAAATACTCAAAAAATTACCAAAAAATTAAATTAAACAAAGAAAAATGAAAATAAGACTAAATTGAAAACCAAATTGTCCAAAAAAAATTTAATAATTTTATAATAGTTTTTAAACTTAATAAAAAACTACAAAAATAAATAAAATTAAAAATAAGCCAAAATGGAAATTTTTTTAATTGTAAACCTAAAAAATATTAAATGAAACCTAACATAATTTTTATAAAATTTTAAACTAATTTTAACTATTTTTAGTCTATTTTCGTAAAACCGAGAATTTAAATAATAATAAAAAATTAATAAAAAACATAAAAAAATAGAATTTTACTACCAAAAAGTCCAAAACTACTTGAATAACAAAGCAAAAATGAAAAGTTAAAAAAAATGAAACATAATAAGCTGAAATAAGCTTATTAAGCTTCTAAATTATTTAATAAGCAAAACCACATCACCCCTTAAATAATAAATTGTGCAAATGAATAACAGTCAAAGACCCTAGGGCAGTTGGTTGAGGTGTTGGTGTGTGGTGTAAACGGTCCAGGTTCGAGTCCTGGCCAAGATTTTTTGAATTTTTTTTTTTTTTTATAAAAACTCAAACTTGCAAAAAATTAAACGTTTTTAGTTAACACCACCTAACACACATTTACTATCTCAAGTTCTCAACCACTCAGTAAACACAAATTCACATGATCAAACCGATCATTTCACACACTAAAAACACACAATACCACCGATAATTACAATCAACCTCACACTGGACAATGTCACACACACATCAATCTAATTCGATCTTTCAAAAATCAAAACTAATGTTTGGTAAGTTTACCCCTTTTTCGGTCTTATTTAGAAAGTTATGATTATATTAAGGGGTTGTTTGTTTCGGCTTATATTTGGGCTTATTTCGGCTTATATTTGTGCTTATTAGGAGGTGTTAATTTCTGCCTATATTTGGGCTTATTAGAATAAAATATATGTACAAAAATATAAACCCATGTTTGGATTTAGTAGTATATGATTTATACTTTTGAAGTAGATTTTGCTATCTAGGAAAACAGTCCACCTTTTTATTACAGAAACTAGAGTTTGCTCAAGTGCTTATCAAAAAAGTATTTCCTAGCTTAATACTGAAAACTGTAGAATTCCCTTGCACAGACTTGTTCCTTAGATGTTAAGCTATAACTAGAAACTTGTTTCAAGTAATTTGGTTAAGAAATGAACAAATGGCATGGGATTGAAAGTAGCAAGTTTTCTGAATGAAAAGTATCACAGACTTTGACCCAAACTTTTTCTATACCATTTGCCTTTTTGACCTGAAATTTGACTTCAAAACCAAAGAAAACTGTTTCTACTAGCTTACTGAATATGAATAAGCAAAGCTTAACTGGTTTACCAAACTTGTACTACAAAAGCTTGACAGATCCAAACACTACTTACAAAGTCTGTGAACAATTTTAACAAAGTGAATTTGAGTAAAGGATTTAAATAAGCTAAGACTTCTATCAAGACATGTTCTATGAGTCAAATGAAGATTAATAGAACTAAAAACAAACTTGTAAATAGGCTAACACACAAAATGCACTCAAATGACTTAGACTGATGAAAATAAAGGTGAAAGCAGGTAAAAACAGACTAAAGGCTACAATACTAATCACAAACTATCAAAGAAAATCAGTTACACTAAAACATATCAAATCAGTATTTGCAAAGTGTTTTGTGGCTTGAAACTCGTTTATTTGGCATTTGAAACTCGTTTATGCTTCTTGTTAAGTTTTTTGTTTACTAACTGGATTGAAGTTGACATTGTAGAAAAAATCGAAAAAATTTGGGAATACGTTGTAACAAATTACGGGCAGATGGATTACAGTCCACAAACGTGGAGAGTTATTGATGCGGACGTTTCAAATACATTTTCTTTTCAACGCTTCTATAAGCAAGGTATGTAATCATCAAATTATGTTTTCATTTTTAGCCTTTTTTTGTAGTTTACATATTTTAGTACCTTTATTAACCGAATGTCTTTTATTAGTGTAGGAACCACGCACTATGACAAAAAAGTGCGCCTAGTGACCGATGAAATGTGGGACTGGGGTGTTGCCAAATATGGAAAACCAAATAAGACGTGGAATCAACAAATGTTGGACAAATTTACTGAGGGTATATTCGCTGAATTTGGAGACGAAGGCACCGATTCTTCAACGAAAACCATTTCTGTTCCAATAATCTTTATCCAAGGTAGCTTTTTAAAACAGTTGGATAGAAGTTTGGACTGTTAGATTTTTAAGTATAATATCTGATGAAAAGGACTAACTATTATATTTTGGTTTTTGTAGAACCTGTTCCTGGATCTGTAAAACTCAGGGATGAAGTCTCGGATTACATCAAGGAAAAGTATGGGTGGGCAGAACAACTTTTCTGGCCACTCTCAAAATGGATACAGATAGATGAGGATGTTTCGAGTAAATTCAAAATTCCAAAAAAAATCAATTATAAAGGTTCCTTTAAACCAGGTATGTAATTTCTGACCTTCTTTTATAAAATGGTAAATCTGTTTCAACCAGTGACTGACCTAGGATTCTAGTTTTGGGTGGGCCAAATAGCAAATTAAGTCTTGACAATAAAAAATGATATATGTGTTCATCCCATTCCCAAATTTCTTGTCCATTGTCTGGCAACACTTTCTGTATTTTGGATAAAATTTGGTGTCTAGCTATTATGAATTGCAAACTTTATTTGATGGCTTTTATAGTTATAAAACATCTTTATAAGTAGCTTCGTCCATGGTTTCAACTTGGTTTTCAATATATGTTTATTAGATGATGACCAAGATGATGAACAAGCTGAAGATGAAGAAGACGAGGAATATGAAGAAGACGAGGACGATGACGAGGACAATGACGAGGACGGTGACGAGGATTCTGATGATGAGACATGGAATCCCAAAAAAACTAGAAGAACATGCACTTCCAGTGGATCAACAAATAAAAAGGTTGTCAAGAGAGGTCCACCAGTGAGGCATTGCATTATTGGGTTACCATGTATCAAACCCATTGGTGTCAATGCTAACACTCAGCAGCTTAACAAGGGTAAACGAAAGATGCAAGATTAATAATCGGTGCGATCAAAACAGTGAACCAAAACAGTGACTGTGTATATAGTTAGGTGCAGCAACTTGCAATATAGGCAGTTGCAACCTAATCTTTTTTGACACCCTTTATAAAGGGTTTAGATAATATATCTTAGTTAATTATGTGCAGGTAATTGCAATGTATGTTGTTGCAATGTTATATATTTTGACACCCTTTATAAAGGGTTTAGACATGACTTTTACATTATGTAATATATTATGAATGAATGAATATCTGCGTAAAAGATATTCAATTTTGTAACTTTATATGTTAATTATAATTGCATAAAAAAGTGAATCACAGACTTACAACAGCTAAAATAATAACAACCAAGAACATATATGTAATCAACCCGCGTATGCAACTAAATAATAACAACTGAAGAACAAATACTTACAGGAATAATCTGTGTTGTTGTAGTTTTTTGTATCTGTTTGCACTTTTGATGATCGACTAACAATCTGTTGTAGCACTGATGATCGACTAACAATTGTTGTAGCTAGGTAATTGGATCGACTAAAACTTGTAGGTTTATACGTCTAGAAAAATTACATATTAGGTAAATATATATAAGTTTTACACAAATTATGATTCTTAATTTTTTTATGTATTAATGGCCCTTATACTTTAATCACATATATATTTTATAAAGTATAAAAATGTAATATGTTATGAAAACACGTATGTACGGTTTAGTCCTTATGATTTTAAGTTTAGAAAAAAAATAACCACAATCTATTAAAATAAAAACAAGACTGGTTTTTTAAAAACCAATGTCTTAAAATGTGTAAAAACACTGGTTTTTTTAATAAAAAATGGTGTCCATAAAACAAACACATAGAGACATGTTGTTACGTAAAAACCAGTGTCTTTAGTTTTATAAAAAAGACTGGTTGCATCTTAAAAACAGGTTTCTTTGGAATTCACATTATGGAGTCTGTTTTTAAAAAAAAAACCAGTTTTCATGCATTCCCTTCCCACCCTTTTTGGTCATAGAGACATGTTTTTTCATAACCAGTCTTTTTAAGGGGGTCTCTTTAGCCTTTTGTGTAGTAGTGATGTTATGCTGACTTCTGAACCCCAAGAATAAGTGTTATGAAAGATGAAGGTTCGTGAAAATTTAGTTAGACAAGAATAAGCAGTTACCCTGTTTCAAAGGAATGAGCCGAATATATAGGAGAGGTGAAAACATGTGATTGGTCAAAGATGAGGCAGTTATTTTCAAAATATAATGATTAAAATCTTGAAAATATATAACTTATCTTGTGAATTAATAAAAATTTACCAACTCCTAAAATTACGGCCCAAATTTTCGTCAAAAATAACAACTGGGTAGGACCCAATGTTTATCAACGGTAAAAAATAACTTAACAACGCCCAACAGCGATATTCTTGTCAACGTTGGAATTTGTCATGTCAACGTCAAAATTGGTCCTAACAACGTTTGGAAATAAAATTGTCAGCGTCCAAAAATAAAAATAATAAAAAAGAAAAAGGACCTTAGCAAACTAATTTATCCTAGTGAAGATAACCTATAGACTGAAAATTACTATAGGGTGGCAAGCACTGTCCAATCATGCACACTTGCTTAAGCAAGATAGACATAATTGTCCTCAAGTGTCCCTTGCTAACCAAAGTTCTTAACAATGAAGTTATCTTATAAAATCCTTTGTAACTTCACAGGTAAGCACAATAAAAATCATACCCAAGTCTCCCAATAGACCACATCCAATTCTAGGTCAAAAAGGCGTGGCAGTGTGCAAAGTATATCAACTTTGCATGCTACAGTGCCTCACGATTTAGTAAACTAACTCGTACTCACCAGTGGACACAATCTAGAATTGTGATAAGAGTATTATATGAATACTCAAAAAGTCCTAAAGGTTTCCTAAACCTCCCCTTAAAATAAGATATACAAGTTGCCAAATAAAATACATGCAATAAAAATTTATGTCAAGATAGGAATATAAATATTCCAACCATCATCCATAAACTTAAACATGCTCCAAGTAAGCTCCAAGAATCCATAAGCAACTCTGTATCCATTAGTACAATGCTAACAATGCCTGCATAATTAGATCAAAAACCACAAAACTAACATATTGCTGTCAACGTCATTTTAACACTTATCAGCGTTAAAATAACCTTTGTCAGCGTTAGACAAATAAAGTGGAAAACCTAATTTTGTACAAAGAACAATAACAATGCATATCCTGTACATACTTTATACAAAAAAATTCAAAAACACATATTAGGTAAGATTGATCACTGCAATACTTGTTACCAAGTATTGAAATCTCCCAGTATCAAAAGGTTTAGTTAATAAATCAGCCACATTTTCTTTTGTGTCAACCCTATCTGGTGGTATTAAACCTTTCTCAAAACAATCTCTTATAAAATGATGTCTAATTTCTATGTGTTTTGTTTTAGAATGATGTACAGGATTTTTAATAATGCATAAAGTACTGTTATTGTCTACAAAAATCTTGGTATGCATAAAATTATACCCATAATCCAATAGTTGGTTCTGAATCCACAAGACTTGTCCACAACAAGCAGCTGCATCTACATATTCTGCTTCAGTTGTAGAGTTGGCCACCACTGTTTGTTTCTTGCATTGCCAAGGTATCAACGAACTCCCAAGAAATTGGCATCCACCAGTTGTGGATTTTCTATCAAACTTGTCACCTCCATAATCACTGTCTGAATAAGCAATGAGGTCTAACGGATAATCCTTTGGATACCATAATCCCAAGGTGGGATTAGCACCTAAGGTATCTAAAAATCCTCTTGACAGCATGAAGATGACACTCTTTGGGAGTCACTTCATGGCGTGCACATGCACACACAACAAACGATAATGTCAGGTCTAGAAGCTGTAAGATACATCAATGACCCAATCATTGACCTATAATGCCTGACATCCACCTCTTTTCCATCTCCAACCTTTCCCTAAGGGTGTTCCCTATCCATGGGTGTGCTAGCTCGTTTCTCATGTGGAGATTAGCCAAACTTCTTCAAGATCTCTGCTACATATTTGTCTTGAGAGATGAAGCTACCATCTTCTTTCTGCTGAACTTGTAACCCTAGAAAGAAGTTCATCTCTCCCATTGCACTCATCTTGAATTTGTCTATCATGAGCTTAGAAAAGTCTTCACTCATCTTTGGACTGGAAGAGCCAAAGATGATATCATCCACATAGACCTAAACAAGTAAAAAGTCCTTACCAGTCTTCTTGGTAAACAAAGTCTGATCTATGGTTCCCCTCTTGAATCTATTTTCCACTAGATATGTGGACAATGTGCCATACCATGCTCTTGGGGCTTGATGAAGTCCATACATTGCTTTCTTCACTCTATACACCTTGTCTGGATGTTCAAAATCTTCAAAACCAGGAGGCTGCATAACATAAACCTCCTCTACAATTATGCCATAAAGAAAAGCACTTTTCACATCCATTTGATAAACTGTAAAGCCCATGCAAGAATCATAGGCTAGGAAAATCCTTATTGCTTCAATCCTTGTAATAGGTGCAAAAACCTCCTGATAGTATATCCCTTCCTCTTGTGCATAGCCTTGAGCAACTAAACGTGCCTTGTTTCTGACCATAATTCCTCTCTCATCCTTTTTGTTTCTTAGAACCCATCTTGTCCCTATAGGTCTGACATATCTGGGACAATCAACTAACTCCCAAACATCTTGAATAGCAAATTGATGAAGCTCATCTTGCATTGCTTCCACCCAACTTGGTTCTTTGAGAGCATCAAATATTTTCTTGTGTTCCCGTTGTGACAGAAAACAAGCAAACAAACATGCCTGAACAAGAGGGGTATCAACCTTCTTGTGAATATTGGCAATAAATCCTCCATGATTCTGATGAGACCTTCTAGTTTGTACAGGAGACATCACATCACCAATAATTAGAGAAGAAGGGTGATTCTTGATAGTAGATGTAAGCACTCCTCCTTTAATAATTGTGTTGTCTTCAATTTCAGTCTCCAAGTTGCCAATATCATCTTCAAATTCTTCTTCATCATCACCTGAATGAACCTCTCCATGTATGTTGGAAGGTTCACCTTGTTCAAAAACACTGGAAGATAATAAATGGTCAAAAGAGTTGTCAACGCCTGAATTAGGGTTGTCAACGTTTGAGCCATCAACGCCTGAATTTAGCCTGTCAACGCCAGATTTTCCTTTGTCGGAGCTTAAAGATTCATGCATGTTTTCATCAACTGGTGTTTCTTGTGGACTACCTTTTTCCTTTCCAGCAGCAGCAGCAGCAAATGCGTCTGTCCATATAGGAATGGTGACATACTCAAGTATGGGAGCTGATTTGTCTACATGTGATCCTACCTCCTTATCAACCTGTATACCTAAAATTTCAACAGATGGTTCTTCCATAACATTTGAATTCACCTTCACAATGTCTGGATTAATAACAGGCATATAATTTAAGGTTCTAGATAGAGGTTCCAAGTCAAATAACCAATTGGGTCCACTCTCAGGATTACTATGTTTACTTTCTAAAAACCTAATGTGTACCTTTTCAAGTATACGTTTTTCTTTCTTAAGGTAAACTCTATATCCTCTACTCTGCACTGAATAGCCCATAAAATAGCCTTCATCACCTTTAGCACTAAACTTACCTAAGGCATCACTAGTGTTGATCCCAAACTTAGATCGACTAAGCTTGTGTAAACGAGATTAGATCAAGTTATACACGTAGAGAAACTTTGTTTATGTATAATGTAATCTAAGTGTTATGCGGAATTAACACTTAAGAACACACAAAGATGTAGAACAAACTTTCACTTGATTGATAATAACAAACTTGCTTACAATGAAAGTGTTTAACGTATGAAAACTTATTATGAAACATAACCTAAAGGTCTTCTTTTATAGACATAAGAAGCCTTGTACAAGAGTCTACGTATCAACTATTCTAGGTAAAGATAATTATAGAAAATACAATGTTGAACTTATCTTTACTAGAAACAAACTAGAAACATAATACGTGTAGACCATATCTTTCTATCAGTGCTTGTCTTAAACCTATCAACGCTTGACTTCTTCTTGTCAACGCTTGATCTGTCAGCGTTTGTTTTCTTCTTATCAACGCTTGTTTTCCTCTTGTCAGCGCTCAAGTGAACTAGCTACATTTTATTCCCAACAATCCTCCCCTAAACTTGATATCTACTCTAGTAATCAAGTTTCTGAATGAAAATTAAGAACTAGGAGGAATCTTACAACGCTTATCATATTGGTAATAAACATGCCTAATCAAATCTTTGGCCATGTCACTTGAATAGTCAATCTTCAGTTGTGTTGTCTCCATCTTTTCCAAAACTTCTTTGGACATTGGATACTGACCATCTACAATAAGATACTCAGCAAACTTTGTAGAGCTCAAATAATACACACCAGCAGCTGAATACAAACGCCATTGAAGACCACTTAGATCATCCTTAAGATCCTTCCAAACAACAGGATCTTCTTCTGTTGGTCCACACATTCTCTTGAATGTTGACCAAAGTTTTATTCTATTGACTGAAGTAGGAGCTTCAGTCTCATACTTGGCCTCTAACAACCTCCAAAGGTCTACCAAGTCTTCTCTATCCACACTTGCAAAGAGAGACACAAGAGTAGTAAAAGTGTGTACCTATTTCCCATACCTGCCAATCTTCCAAAACCCACTTGCATCTTCTTCATAGCTTATAATAGGGTTTCTGGCATCAAGAGGTAACACTTGTACCATATCTGAAGCTTCCAAAGGTGAAAGCTTGATACTCCTTCTTATAACAGCTTCACTGGGCTTCAAGCTATCCATATCTTTAGGAAACTCAAGAGGAACTCCCTTCTTCAAAGGTCTTGGAACAATCATTGCCTTCTTAAGCTCCATCTCTTCTGCAAGTTCTTCTTTCCTTTCATCTGAAAGAAGTCTGATAGTATTCATTTCCTGCACTTTTGCCCAAATGGGATAAGCCTTATACTCCAACTCTTCAAAGGATAACCTCAACAATTTCTTATAGGTCCATCCTGTTCCATGACATCTGAGTAGCATGTAGTAAAGCTCCCTTCTATCCCTCTTCAGCATTGAGAGAACATTGCTAGCTTTGTGTTTCAGAATAACCTTGCAGTCTTTTTGTACTCTTAGAAGAATCTCCAAACCCCAAATCCGGTCTGAAATAGTCAAATCTGGATTCTCCATACACCTATCCTCCCAAGCATGGTACATCTGAACAACTTCTGGCATATCAAAATCCACTTGCAATTTCAACTCTCTAAGCTTCTCTCTTGCCAAATCATCACCATATTCAAGTCTCTCAGGTTGCTCAATTATCATCACACTTGAATCTGAACTGACTTCATCACTTCCTTCTTGTTCCTCTGAAGTGACATCAAATGGTGATTCACCAACCTTCTTTCTTTCTTGTTCCACAAGTTGTGCAGCCAACCTTCTATCAAACTCTACCTGTGCTGCATCCTTTGGAACTTCTACTTCTACCATGATTCCTTTACCCTTATCTAATGGATCAATGATGGGTAAGGATGATGGTAATACCTGTGAAGATACTTCTTTGATGATAGCTGATGACTGGAATACATCAACCTCATCTGCAGGTCTGTCAACGCTCAAATTTCTTGTGTCAGCGCCCAATTTGCTCATGTCAGCGCTTGGTGTGTCAGCGTTTAAATTTTGCTTGTCAACGCCCAAATTACTTGTCTCAGCGCCTCTTGTAATTTGCTCCAACATAGCTGTAAAAGACAAGTCTAAATTGGTAGGAGTTACCAGAGATGTGTCAAAACCTCGTTGCTTCTTCAATTCAGTTAGGGATTCAGCAAAACCTAAAGATTCACCATCATGTGAGCCTTTATCACTCACATTAATCTGCTCATCCTCCTCTTTTGAAGATTCCTCCATCCCACGCCTTGTGCTAGCATTCTCCAAAACAACAATCCTCTCCCTCAATTGCTTGAGTTCAAGGCCTTGTGTATTGACAATTTGTACAAGTCTGCATTTTGCTTTTGCAAGCTAATGCAGACAGCCGTCAATTCCATTAATGTGTATGGTTCCAATCTGCCCTCCTCTAAAATAGGTATTTCACCTCCCAAGTTAGATTCATGGGGCATGGATGAGGTCTTAAAGATGGTAGGACTGTCTTGGCCTGCATCTAAGCCAGAACCAATAGTCCCAGCTTCATCCATAGCACCAACCACACTTGTGGTGGTGGTTCTCTCTGCTACATGACTAGGACCACTAGAGGAGAACACTCCAGTAGTCCTTTGGCGTTTTTGCAACCTATATTGTGGTGGGGTAGAAGATGATGTGGATTGGGTGGATGTTGGAAGGTTAAGGGGTGTTTGGGTCTGTGAAGGAATGGTGTCAACGTCTAGATTACTTGTATCAACACCAACATTTAATGTGTCAGCGTTGAAGGGTTCTTGGTCAATTTCCATGTGTTGAGGTGAAGGTAAAGGTTCTGGTATTGGGTCAAGTTGTGGTTGAGGGTCTGGTTGGGGTTGTGCTGCTGCAATAACAGCAAGCATAGCTGGGGTGAGGGGTAATTCACGGTGAGGGGGTGAATTCATCTTGGTAAAAATAGCTTTCTTTTGCATAGGGATCTCATAAAAACCATCATGATCCCTTGTGCAGTAATTTTGCTCATCAAAAACCATTTGTAAAAATCTAGGATAAGCCAAAGTCATCTTATTCCCTTTGTTTTTACACATGCCATCAAAAATCATTTTAGAATAATTAAACTTTTGCCCAGTTACAATGCACACAATAGCACTAGCAATTGATCTATTAATCTTATTGTGTGTAGTACACTTGGGACTCAAACATTGTAAGATGACATGTATGAGGTACTTCCAGGCTGGGGGAAACTCTTGTTTATGATATTTGTTTAAAGTGCCCTCATCAGGGAAAGGATACCCCAAAGCCCTTAGTCCTTGTTCTATTTCATGAATGGGAAGGGTCGTTATACCATCAGCATCATCAAGATGTAAAGCCTGGCGAACCAAGGGTTCAGTAACCACCCATGTACGCCCATGAACAATAGCTGATAATGTAGTCACATTATTAACTGTTGAGGAACTAACAGTGTTCTAAAATTGTTTAATATGCGTGACAGAGATGAGAGGAGCATGAAAAAGAGCATACCTAATTAGGGATGCATTCAAATACACCACCATCTGGGTGTATTATGGAAACAGAGTGTCATCAGCATCTAAATATGCAATCAGGTTGTGTTGACTCCTGAATCCCAACACCAAATCACTTGGTTTAAATTTTTGTGCCATTATTGAAGAAAGCTGTCTGTGAATAGTTAAAAAGATGAATTATAGGAGAAAATTGTTAGACAAGAATATGAGGTACCCTGTTTAAGAATATGAGCCAAATATATAGGAGAGATAGGTGTATGTGATTGGTCAAAAATGAGGCAACTATTTTCAAAATATAATGATGAAAATATTGAAAAGAAAATAAGTTATCTCATGCATTAATTAAAAGTTATCTGCTCCCAAAATTACGGCCCCAAAATTCGTCAAAAATAACAACTGGGTAGGTCCCAATGAATGTCAACGGTCAAAAATAACCCATCAACGCCCAACGGCTATATTCTTGTCAACGTTTGCCAAAGCCATATCAGCGTCTAAATTGGTCATAACAACGCTTGGAAAAATACTTGTCAGCGTCCAAAAATAAAAGTATTAAAAATGAAAAAGGACTTTAACAAAGTAATTTATCCTAGTGAAGATAACCTATAAGTTGATAATTATTATAGGGCGGCAAGCACTATCCAGTTATGCACACTTGCTTATGCAAGATAGACATAACAGTCCTCTAGTGTCCCTTGCTAACCAAAACTCTTAACAACTAAGTTATCTCATAAAATTCCTTGTAACTCCCAGGTAAAACCCATCATAAAATCATTCCTAAGTCTCCCAACAGACCACAACCAATTCTAGGCCAAAAATGTCTTGGTAGCATGTATAGTATATCAACTTTGCATGCTACAGTGCCTCATGATTTAGTAAAACTAACTCATACTCACCTGTGGACACAATCTAGAATTGTGATAAGAGTATTATAAGAATACCCAAAAGTCCTAAATGTTCCTAAAACCTCCCCTTAAACTGTGATGCATATGTTGCCCAATAATATGCATGAATATAAAAATTTATGTCAAGATAGGAATAGAAATATTCCAACCATCATCCATAAATAAAAACATGCTCCAATGATTCTCCAAGGATCCATAAGCAACTCTGTATCCAATGGTATAATGCTAACACCACCTGCACACTTAGATTAAAAACCACAAAACTAACATTGTTGCTGACAACGTCACGATAACACTTGTTAGCATTAAGATAACCTTTGTCAGCGTTAGAAAAATATAGTGGAAAATCTAACTTCAAAAAGACCAATAACAATGCATTATCCTATACATACTTTTACAATAAGACCCCAAAACACATATTATGTGAGATTGATCATTCCAATACTTGTTACCAAGTATTGGAACCTTCCAGCATCAAAAGGTTTAGTTAATAAATCAGACACATTTTCTTCTGTGTCAACCCTATCTGGTTGAATTAAACCCTTTTCAAAACAATCTAATATAAAATGATGTCTAATTTCTATGTGTTTTGTTTTAGAATGATGTACAGGATTTTTAATAATGCATAAAGTGCTGTTATTGTCAACAAAAATCTTGGTATGCATGAAATTATGCCCATAATCTAACAGTTGGTTCTGAATCCATAAGACTTGTCCACAACAAGCAGCTGCAGCTACATACTCAGCTTCAGTTGTAGAATTGGCCACCACTGTTTGTTTCTTGCATTGCCAAGATATCAACCTACTCCCAAGAAATTGACATCCACCAGTTGTGGATTTTCTATCAAACTTATCACCACCATAGTCATTGTCTGAGTATGCAATAAGCTCCAATGGTGAATCTTTTGGATACCACAAGCCAAGATCTGGATAACATCTAAGGTACCTAAAGATTCTCTTGACAGCATAAAGATTACATTCTTTGGGAGTCACTTGATGGCGTGCACATGCACACACAGCAAACATAATGTCAGGTCTTGAGGCTGTGAGATACATCAATGAACCAATCATTGATCTATAATTCCTGACATCCACCTCTTTTCCATCTCCAACTTTTCCCCAAGGGTGTTCTCTATCCATAGGAGTAGTATCCCTCTTTTCATGTGGAGAAAAGCCAAACTTCTTCAAGATCTCTGCTACATACTTATCCTGAGAGATGAAGATACCATCTTTTTTCTGCTGAACTTGTAACCCTAGAAAGAAGTTCATCTCCCCCATTGCACTCATCTTGAATTTGTCTGTCATAAGCTTGGAAAAGACTTCACTCGTCTTTGGATTAGTGGAACCAAAGATGATATCATCAACATAAACCTGAACAAGTAAGACATCCTTACCAGCCTTCTTTGTAAATAATATCTGGTCTATGGTGCCCCTCTTGAATCCATTTTACACCAGATAGGTGGACAATGTGCCATACCATGCTCTTGGGGCTTGATGAAGTCCATACATAGCTTTCTTGACTCTATATACCTTGTCTGGATGTTCTGGATCTTCAAAACCAGGAGGCTGCATGACATATATGTCACACCCCACCATGGTGGAATATGGGGTACGACGTATGGATATCATCACAACAATAGCGTGTCTATAAGGATAACTAAATGATATAAGAAATGTCATAAATGGCGACACAAATGTCATGAAAATATCTCAACATGCAGGAGTCTAGGTAAGTAGGTAACAGTCCTACCTCTTACCCAAGAAAAACAAGTAACACAAACAAAACAAACATATAGGTGCCAACAGTATCACTTATTTAAATGAACAAATAAAAACTAAGAAGAAACGGGGATCTCCTTCTATATGCAATCCTAAGGCATCCAAGTCTAGCCACTTCTATCCTCAAGCTTAACCATATTCACACCTGAAAGAGACACTAAAGCACGTCAACATAAAGTTGGTGAGAGTCATAGGTTTAGACTCCAACGCCAAATCAGTTACAAGCTGTGAATAACAAACACCAATACAATAACATATGGACAGTGTGCTACAATAATGTATTAACAACTAGCATTCAAGTTCAATCAATCATCACAATTCCAAGGCATCACGCCTTACCAACAACCACAATTTCCAAGGCATCACGCCTTACCAAACACCATGATTTCTAAGGCCACTACCTTGTCATTAACCATTGGTCCCATAGACGATCACGCTATGTACCTATCCTAAGGCCACTACCTTGTCATTAACCATTGGTCCCATAGGCGCCCATACACCTATGTACCTTTCCAATCCAGATCATACACAAACAAAAATCACATAGCAGTTAATCACATAATGTACACACAAGTCCATCTCAACCTTAAAAACATTCACAGCATCAATTTATAAACAACTCAACACAGTGTCTCTTCTATCCCATCTGGAAGTCAAAATCAAAAGTAAACATGGGACTATGAAACTCACCTGATAGCTTCTTCACAAGTCCTCGCACTAGCAACGAGCTAACAAACCAAAAACACACAATCAATACCCGAACCAATCACCAAGATGGCTCATCAACCTATGATGGACATCTAGCCTATTACCATATAATACCTCATTGATAAGCTCTAATCACCCCCATTACCCTTCCTTAACAAGTCCCTAACTTGGTTAAGTTTAATAACTATCCCGTTCATAATTTTACACAAAACAGTCCCAGTTTTTAGGTCTCAAAACTTTAAGACAAACGTCCACTTAAACATACCCATGGTTTCTGTAAAAGGAATATTCACACTTTTATACATGTTAGTTAAATCCTCCCACTTGCCCTAACCTTAAAGCTACTGTTAAGACCCCGATATATGTGTATATATTGCTACCTATCCAGAAATTACTGATTTTAAACGTATGAAAAGTTTGTTACCATTAGGGGGCCTTACCCTAAACCACAACCTTAGCCCAAGTGCAGATACTTACTACAATATATAAACCATCTTTCATGTTCGTTAAAAGATCCCAATGCAACCCTAAGTACCCCAAACAACCCAAAACTTAAAAAGAAAACAGGCTAAATTCAAAATTGTTTTGACCTCCGACTGTTGTAACCTGTATTTGACCCACTTCCCAACCTCCAATTTAGTTCTCGTTTCTTGCATTGGAAAGCCACTTTAATTACCTTTTCAGGGATACTTGGATCGCATCTTGAATGTTCCTAGAACTCCCGATATGATCAAAATAATTGACTCAAAATTCTGCCCAGTTTTTAAAAACGGGTTTAACAAAATCAACCTCATTAATTAACCCTAATCCCTCTAATTACAAGCCCTAATTTATTTAATCATTAAAATATGATTAATATACTGTTTTTAATCAAACCCTAAACTAATCCATCATATGATCATAGAAACATTAAAAACATTTAATATGAAAAGGGTTAAGAAGGTTTTACCTTTGAATTAATAGAAGACGAAGAAAACCTAATTTTTGAAGAACCCTAATTGGCCACCATTGATGAATTTCGGCTAGGAGATGTTATGGAGGTTAAAAACCTTATTTTTATGGTTATGAGTTGGGTTTGGTTAAGTCCTAAAGGCCCCCTAATCCTATTACAAGTCCATTGGGCCTGTTTTGGGCTTTTCCCTTCTTTATTTCTTCTTTGGTGCGTCTAAACCGACCCAAACACCCCTAAATTCGTTTTTTTATTATTATTTAATATTTTGTTGTTAACATTATCTTAATTTACCTTAATTTATTTCAGCTCCTAAAGCCCCCAAAACCTCAAAACCGTAAAACTAGTTAAATTTACGCGTTTTACCGTAAAAGACGTAAAATATACACTTTTAAAAAAAAATTCTCAAATTTTGAAATACACTTTATAACTAAGTCCCAAATGACTTAAAACCATCCCGAAAAATATTCATATGACTAATTACCTCATCCGAGACCTCTAAATGCTAAACCGTAAATCGTAAAAATACGATTTTCTATAATACATATACGTATACGTAAAACGACCAAATAACACCATCTCATTTCATAGTCACTACCATGTGAGCTCATGAAATCATCACACATCGTTTCACTCACAAGGTACCCCGTACCGAAAACGATATCCAAACCACAATCTATACACACCAATAAGCACATAAACACGTAAAGACACGTAACTAGCACAAAATAAAACTAAGTGACGAACCTCAAAACCAGGGTTGTCACATCACTCCCTCCTAATAGAAATCTCGTCCCGAGATTTACTCCTTAGGATCAAACACACAACCAACAATCACATGAATACTTGTTCTAAATGAACTCCTCTCATTTCCACGTGAACTTTAGTTCAAGTTTCAAAATACCACATATACAAACCAAAGATAATTAAACTCATTGCCATACTCTTGATCTCACAGTCAATAAATCTCACAGATGACTCTTTGATAACACAAAGACTCTTATTAACACAAGTCCCGAATAACCGTACATGCAAAATGCATTCTCAAACAACCTTTACCAATCTCAATACATGAAATGTATCGTGTATACAACTCATTTCCCCCATGTAATTCTATGCTAATATGCTACTGGTCCGATCTTTCCAAAGATCATAAATGGACCTACAAAACTCTACATCAACTCTTCCATTTTACCAAAACATACCACCCGTTACTATGGGTGAAACTCCCTTTAGTCCGTACCCCAAACTACTTAAAATTTCCAATTTCCTTACAAAGGGACCTATGACGGTCTTTCACTTACCCATTAGTTCTTCCAGTCCAAATCAACTTACGATCTATACACATCCTCAAAAGGACGGTTATCTCAGTTAGTCTATCAACTGCCATCGAAACCCATGCTACAACTACTTCCATTAAATTTGGATAGCTCATTAGTAGCACCTATACCCTTCTTTCTCACTTTTCTTCATGATTTTTTTTATATAACCAACACTTCCTTCTTCTTCCTCAACTCCTACCATACATCACGATGTGATGCTTCCCTTGCCATAATCCTTCATAAGACATTCCATACATATTTGGCTAACTTTTACACAAAACCCTCTATTCCATCACATCCGTACGCACTCCTTCAAACTTCTCAACTACGTGACTACTCATTCCTCTTGAAATATGAGATGAATTAGTCAGTCTATCGACTATCACCCAACTCTCATCACCTTCCCCAATTTCGTCCTTACATCCCCCTTTCTAAGCTACTCCTATCTATGTAGGAAGTATAGTCTACGTCCCTTTTCTCCACATGATTGTCCAAGCCACGCAACATACATGTTGACGCGTTCTCTGCTTTAGACAACTCAACTCGTGCAACCTACATCCTTTATCCAAACCACCCTAATACGTCATCCATATAGTTCAAGTTCGTCTCAGCTTCACTACATTCTTCTTATTCCATGTCTCATCAATCATGCTTGCCTTTCCCAGATGGTACTTGGCCTTGCAATTTTCTTTCATCACTTAACTCCACCCATCACCTTTGCCAAATGTTCAATCAAGATGACTGAATAAGTGTTGGAGACGTTTATGATCCGTATCGATCATTCTCCACGTCTCGTACACCAAATGCCTCTAGCATTCTAGGCAGATATAACAGTCCAGCTCCACTAGCTAAGTCTATCCAGTTCTTCCAAATCTTCAGTTCTTGCAACGTATAAGCAATCGCCTTTCTTTGTCGTCCTCGTACACGTCCAAATCCCTGCTCCATGTATCGTCATGCTTCGCGAATTCATCCAGTCCTTCCGATAATGCCAAGATCGGCTCATTATCCCATCCACCTCTTCCGCCTCCAAAATGCTTCCTCATCCTTCTTCACTTCGCCCCTCGCTAGTTCCATGATATGCCATCATCTCTAACTACTCATCATGGTAGACTTAATACTAAAACTCACACTTGAAAATCTCACGTATAATTCCACTCCAAAACCAACACATACTTCGCCTCACTCTCCTTCTTAGATTTGAGTAGATTAAGATGTCGTCGATGCTACCGATGACAACTCGTTTATACACGTTCATGCACACTTGGTTCATTGACAAAATTAAAACCGCTAGTGCTTTGGCGAAGCCAAATGCATAACCGTAAACCCAAAGCGTTCATACAACATCCTTAGCAATCTCACCTATGTCCTCCTTGCACCCTTTCTTAGAAGCAATACGAATAAATTTTTACCTCGTTCTACTTGCGAAAATCTACACGTATTATATAAGACCAATACTCCCTCTTATTAGACCACTCAACCGCTTCCACATCACATTTACTACCAGGCAACTCAACCTTTACCCTGAATCCATTGCAATTTCTAACCACTCTCTATGGCGCGTTACTTGTGCCAATATCCATACGTTATACAAATCTCTATTCCTCTCCCTGGTACTGCAAAGAGACCATATATTCTCATTTGTTCGTCTACGAACTTCTTCCCTTCCCACTAAGGGCATTCCGACCGTTCTCTCATGGCCACCTACTTAATCGTGTAGGCGCGACCAAGTCTTTCGTATGACTACCTCAACGCTCCCAAACCATACAAAGCCAAAACTACATCCTGAGTCCACCAGATACGATCGACGAATCAAACCCACGGACAACTAACGACATTTCACGTGCACCAATTAAAACAAGTCAAAAACCACGAGACTCAAAAGAAAACTCAAACCCAGAACATGTATCAATTCAAAATGACCCATGACCACGAAAAATAATCCAAGAAACACCCAATGGCAACCAAAACATATTATGCCCCGCAACATATTATTTAAACCGTGCAAAAGATCGACTTTTCCAAAAGAATATATATATCTCTTTTTTTTCATTATTATTACCTTCCACATCTATGTGACTCAAACAATCCACAAACAACCCTCTTGACAAACTCAAAACTCAACTCAAAGACTAGGTATCCCGTGCATCCCAAATCATAAAAACAAACTACTATTCAAACTCAACCTTTAACCCGACACTTGTACAATAATTCCGGCCAAGATACTGACCTCCCATGACTATAAATTCTGAATATTTGAAAAGTATGTTCCGAGTACATAATTTTTGGCTTTTGAATCACTCAAAAAGCTCTAAAAACGAACAAGTTATGTCCAAAACAATTTTATACTAGTTGTTTTAAAAACTAAAGAATAAACGTAGTGATTAATGCAATCCTTTTAAATGAAAGATATAATTGTATGTGTAACCTTCATAAACTCAATTTAACCTTGTATTAATAATTATAAATGACGTGAATCGGTTAAACCCAATTATATAAACTATATAAGTAGAAAGAAATTTTACTTCGCTTTATTTTAAAGAAAGTCCTTTAAAATTTGAAATATATAAGTGTTGATTAAAAAGAAATCTTATGTTACATCTTGTTTCAAACACGACTCCAACACCTTACCCTTATTTTACCGAATACAACCAACTATCTAACCCTATAATAGATTTCCAAGTCCCCCTTTTTCTCGATATATACCGACCAAAAGAAATGTAAGACCCAACACAAAAGATTTCATTATTTCAAAAGAAATCCCAAGTTACTTCAGTAGACTTAAAACCAAGAAAACCATTTTAAAACGTACACGTGAAATACGAAACTCAAAGAATACGCTACAAGACACACTTCAAAAGATTCAAAACGTCGTTGGAACTCCAACAAACTCCAGCACCATAAAACACGACAAACACAAGGTACGTTCAAGTTATAATGACTAGTGAACGACCATATACTATAACCTAACACGTAGTAGTATATATACATCCGCATATATATACCTATCGAATCTCCCAAACATACTCGTTATCATACATGTCAAGTCAATCAATCGCTTTATACGCTCGTTTTTCCATACGAGTAATGACCTTTTCACCATCTCACCATGCCACAACAAGGCATAAAGCCCACCTCCAAAACCAAACCATATCGTGTGACCCCATAATCACACAACACAACTATAATCCAAAACATATAACACAAAAAGAACAATAGCCATATCATAGGCAGCCATTACATAAACTTAATATATAATACGTATACCCAAATTCTACATCTCACCATATACAAGCATGTACTAACCCTCTTTCATGCAATCATACTTAAGAACCCATTGAAGTCGTGGTACTTGTATAACTATGTTGGCCGCCATACTTATACAATTACCCTTCCCCCAATGCACTCCCTCCTATGATGACACTTATAAGAATCAATACAACATATAACACATAAATCCATCTACTCACATAAGCTCATAACCACATAACCAATAAAGTCCAAAACTCCATCTATTAAAATAACATAGTAATACTCTTGGAATACAGAAATCCATAGTCTAGCTAAAACAACATAGGCTAAATCCAAAACAAAAAAATAATTAGTTATAATTCATGTCGCCCATAAGAGTAGAAACGGCTTAAAATCCTTCCTACCCATGTACTCCTAGTAACTCGAACCACCACACGATCCTTAGGGAACATGACTTAAACATCAAAAGAAAAATACTGTACCTCAGGTACATAAAATAACCTAACAAAAGATAGAACTACCATTGATAAATGTGAAAACACTCATCAATAATGATCCAAATACCACTCAAAACACAGTCAAATACATAATATTTAACTTTAAAATATCAGAATTACGCGTGTATTTGTGTTTTTGTGTTTTCAGGTAAAAAAGATACATAATGGAGCAAACATGCGTTTTCGAGGGATTTATATGATAAAAGACGAAGAAAAAGACGAAAGATGCTTCAAGGACTTTATTTGCCAAGCTTTCAAAGATCGAGGGCTGAACTTGCAACTTTTACAAGATGAAGGATGAAAAGAAATTGGCTTAAAAGCTTTTAACCTTTATTGAAAAGAAATGAAAAAGAAAGGACCAAAAAGGAAATATGTTGAAAAGTTATTATTATTAACTTGGTCAGTTGACCAAGTCTCGGTCAAACACACAAACACATACACGCTTCTTCTTCAACGTGAAGAGAGAGAGAAACAAATCACTTTCATCTTTCCATCACCATCAAACCTGAAAATCAAATTCATAAGAGATACAAGAAGATTCAGGCCAAGCTTCAAACTACAAAAATGCTCATCTCCTTCTCCTCTACAAGAAGATACTAATTAATTTGATCAAGGAAGAAAGACGAAGAAAGCCCCAAATCAAGAATGAAGAACGAGTCAGCTTATCCTCGTATTTTACACGTGGCGATTATTGATTGGAGGACACACGTCATCCCACCTCCCTCGACGGCTATAAATAGAGACGAAGACCTTCATTTTCAGCGGTTAGCTAGGTGTAGATTTACACATAGTTAGTTAGGATTAGATAGTTAGTTTTTTTTCTGTTAGCTTAATGAATTTCCGTTAATCATTCTGTTAGAAATTTTGTTTAGTCAGTTGTAACGAATTTCTTTCTCTCCATTAATGAAAGCTAAGTTTTCAAGATTCACTTTCATATTTTCTAGTTTCTGATTTTGCTTACTGAGTTTAAAAAATTAATAGCTTATGAGCTTATGCAAGCTTAATGATAGTATAATTGTTCTCTTTCTGAAACTTCCAGTTAAAACTGATTAGCTTATTTCAGCTTAGAGTCTCTAATAAATGACAAGTTTACACGTTTTAATTCAAGTTTTTCATATTGTTCATATCTTATGAAAGTTATTATTGCATAAGTTTCTGATATAGAGTAGAAGTAACAAGTAGCGTTAAATCGAGGTAATTGGATTTTGACCGAGTTTCGTCCTCAATAGTCGATCTGATAGTAGTATTTCCTAAGCTGTTCAGTAGCTTATGGATTTCGAGGTTCTAAAAGTTTTCTGAGTTCGTGATAAGAAGCTCGAGATCGATTGTTAGTTTGGAATTTACAGTTTAAAAGCAATCCTTCAAGGAAGCTTCTTTTCTGGTTTTATTGTAGATCGATTTCATTTCGTTCAGATTTTTACTCTAGTTTCATTGTTAGAATTAAGTCAGGTACTTGATTTCAGATGTTTGGTTGTGTCTTATGACGTTTATGCAGGTTCGAGTAAGTCAGATACTTGATTTCGTTCAGTAGTCAGTTTTGCAAAAGGATACATTTTTGTTCAAGTTTATGCAGGTTTCGGAATCGAAAGATCTTGTCTAGTTTTTCTTTGCTTTATTTCAGTTTTGCAGGTTATCAGATTTGCAGGTTTTGGATGTACTGTATGGAGATAGCAGTGTAAGCGTAGTTTGGATTCAGTCTCGGTGGTGTTTGGTTTTAAGCCGGCTCAGCGCCGCGCTTCGACATGAAAGGACTTGGCCTGGATGAAAACGGTTAAGCATATTTCAATTTTATGCAAATTTTTAGATTAGCTACTGTGAGATTGAAGTGTGGTTTTGTATGTAAACTGTTCTGTGTTCCGTTGATGGTTGATAATTAGTTGTTATTAGTTTTTTTTCGATTTCATTCAGACATTTCGATTCTCTTTCAAATTTCTGTATTTTCTAATAAGCTGTGTTTGGATTTATAAATTTTCATTTAATCTTGCATTTAAGTTTGTGATTGAGTCGTTGATATAGGTTGATTGACTGTTAGAATGGAAGCTAGGAAGGACTTTGGAGTCTATAGAGATAAGATTGAAATTTTGTTCAAATTGTAGAAATATAAGTAGTTCATTTGATGTGCAGTCTGATTAGTGCAATTTAGTTTGATGTTGTGATAAGTAAAAAAATCATTGATTAGAATAGAACCTCTGTGATAAAATTCTGCTAGTTTACAAGTTTGGAATTCATCCACATTAGATCCCTCTTTTTCATTTAGTTTCTTGCGATATTCTTTAGTCAAATTTATTAAAGTAAGTTTGGATGTCGTAGACTTTTGAGATTAGATAGTAGTAGGCCATTTTGAACTTTGTTAATGGACTTTTGTTGCATTTAGCTGTTAGGACAATTTAATACTAATAAGATAAGTGTGGATATATGGGCTTAGGAATTAGAAGTTGGATGTTGGTTTTCATTAGTAAAACAATTAAGTCCGTTTACTATTAGTTGTTAGGTCCATTTACTTTTTAAGCAAATTAGTAGTTTAAATCCGACATGACTATTTTGATTTCAGAATATTAAATTATAGTACCAAATTATGTACTATAATGTACAATTTAAGCAAAATACGACAATGACTAGTGTGGACGATTATGGTTCAACCCGCACTAGTCACAACCCAAAAAGAAAATAACATGTGGCTAAGTATAAACTTACTATGGTTCAATTCATACTAGTCAAAACACAATAAATAACATTCAAACACATCAATTATAATAAAATGCACACATACTCCTATGACGCCTATATGCAGGGACCCTTAAGCTATAGACTAGGCTACACGACTAGGCAACCTAATTCTCTATAACCAGGCTCTGATACCATTCTGTCACACCCCACCATGGCGGAATATGGGGCACGACGTATGGATATCATCACAACAATAGCGTGTCTATAGAGATAACTAAATGATATAAGAAATGTCATAAATGGCGACACAAATGTCATGACAATATCTCAACATGCAGGAGTCTAGGTAAGTAGGTAACAGTCCTACCTCTTACCCAAGACAAACAAGTAACACAAACAAAACAAACATATAGGTGCCAACAGTATCACTTATTTAAATGAACAAATAAAAACTAAGAAGGAACGGGGATCTCCTTCTATATGCAATCCTAAGGCATCCAAGTCTAGCCACTTCAATCCTCAAGCTTAACCATATTCACACCTGAAAGAGACACTAAAGCACGTCAACATAAAGTTGGTGAGAGTCATAGGTTTAGACTCCAACGCCAAATCAGTTACAAGCTGTGAATAACAAACACCAATACAATAACATATGGACAGTGTGCTACAATAATGTATTAACAACTAGCATTCAAGTTCAATCAATCATCACAATTCCAAGGCATCACGCCTTACCAACAACCACAATTTCCAAGGCATCACGCCTTACCAAACACCATGATTTCCAAGGACACTACCTTGTCATTAACCATTGGTCCCATAGACGATCACGCTATGTACCTATCCCAAGGCCACTACCTTGTCATTAACCATTGGTCCCATAGGCGCCCATACACCTATGTACCTTTCCAATCCAGATCATACACAAACAAAAATCACATAGCAGTTAATCACATAATGTACACACAAGTCCATCTCAACCTTAAAAACATTCACATCATCAATTTATAAACAACTCAACACAGTGACTCTTCCATCCCATCTGGAAGTCAAAATCAAAAGTAAACATGGGACTATGAAACTCACCTGATAGCTTCTTCACAAGTCCTCGCACTAGCAACGAGCTAACAAACCAAAAACACACAATCAATACCCGAACCAATCACCAAGATGGCTCATCAACCTATGATGGACATCTAGCCTATTACCATATAATACCTCATTGATAAGCTCTAATCACCCCCATTACCCTTCCTTAACAAGTCCCTAACTTGGTTAAGTTTAATAACTATCCTGTTCATAATTTTACACAAAACAGTCCCAGTTTTTAAGTCTCAAAACTTTAAGACAAACGTCCACTTAAACACACCCATGGTTTCTGTAAAAGGAATATTCACACTTTTATACATGTTAGTTAAATCCTCCCACTTGCCCTAACCTTAAAGCTACTGTTAAGGCCCCGATATATGTGTATATATTGCTACCTATCCAGAAATTACTGATTTTAAACGTATGAAAAGTTTGTTACCATTAGGGGGTCTTACCCTAAACCACAACCTTAGCCCAAGTGCAGATACTTACTACAATATATAAACCATCTCTCATGTTCGTTAAAAGATCCCAATGCAAACCTAAGTACCCCAAACAACCCAAAACTTAAAAAGAAAACAGGCTGAATTCAAAACTGTTTTGACCTCCGACTGTTGTAACCTGTTTTTGACCCACTTCCCAACCTCCAATTTAGTTCTCGTTTCTTGCACTGGAAAGCCACTTCAATTACCTTTTCAGGGATACTTAGATCGCATCTTGAATGTTCCTAGAACTCCCTATATGATCAAAACAATTGACTTAAAATTCTGCCCAGTTTTTAAAAACGGGTTTAACAAAATCAACCTCATTAATTAACCCTAATCCCTCTAATTACAAGCCCTAATTTATTTAATCATTAAAATATGATTAATATACTGTTTTTAATTAAACCCTAAACTAATCCATCATATGATCATAGAAACATTAAAAACATTTAAGATGAAAAGGGTTAAGAAGGTTTTACCTTTGAATTAATAGAAGATGAAGAAAACCTAATTTTTGAAGAACCCTAATTGGCCACCATTGATGAATTTAGGCTAGGAGATGTTATGGAGGTTAAAAAACTGATTATTATGGTTATGAGTTGGGTTTGGTTAAGTCCTAAAGGCCCCCTAATCCCATTACAAGTCCATTGGGCCTGTTTTGGGCTTTTCCCTTCTTTATTTCTTCTTTGGTGCGTCTAAACCGACGCAAACACCCCTAAATTCGTTTTTTTTATTATTATTTAATATTATGTTATTAACATTATCTTAATTTACCTTAATTTATTTCAGCTCCTAAAGCCCCCCAAAACCTCAAAACCATAAAACTAGTTAAATTTACGCGTTTTACCGTAAAAGACGTAAAATATACACTTTTAAAAAAAATCTCAAATTTTGAAATAAACTTTATAACTAAGTCCCAAATGAATTAAAACCATCCCGAAAAATATTCATATGACTAATTACCTCATCCGAGACCTCTAAATGCTAAACCGTAAATCGTAAAAATACAATTTTCTATAATACATATACGTATACGTAAAACCACCAAATAACACCATCTCATTTCATAGTCACTACCATGTGAGCTCATGAACATGAAATCATCACACATCGTTTCACTCACAAGGTACCCCGTACCGGAAACGATATCCAAACCACAATCTATACACACCAATAAGCACATAAACACGTAAAGACACGTAACTAGCACAAAATAAAACTAAGTGACGAACCTCAAAACCAGGGTTGTCACAATATACCTCCTCAACAATTGTGCCATAGAGGAAAGCACTCTTCACATCCATTTGATAGACAGTGAAGCCCATGCAGGAAGCATAGGCTAAAAATATCCTTATAGCCTCAATCCTTGCAACTGGTGCAAAGACCTCCTCATAGTCTATCCCTTCCTCTTGTGTATATCCTTGAGCCACTAAACGTGCCTTGTTTCTGACCATAATGCCTCTTTCATCTTTCTTGTTTCTTAGAACCCATCTTGTCCCAATAGGTCTAACATATCTGGGACAATCAACCAGCTCCCAAACATCCTGAATAGCAAATTGGTGAAGCTCATCCTGTAGATCTTCCACCCAACTTGGTTCTTTGAGAGCATCAAAGATCTTCTTGGGTTCCTGTTGTGACAGAAAACAGGCAAACAAACATGCTTGAACAAGAGGGGTATCAACCTTCTTGTGTCTATTGGAAATAAATCCACCAAGACTCTGATGAGATCTTCTAATCTGAACAGGAGACATCACATCTCCAATAATTTGAGAAGTGGGGTGATTCTTCATAGCGGAAGTAAGAACTCCTCCTTCAAAAAGTCTGTTGTCTTCAATCTCATCATCCAAGTTGCCAATATCTTCTTTAGACTCTCTTCCATCAATATTTGTATGAACCTCTTCATTCCTGCTTGAAGGTTCAACTTGTTCAAAATTTGAAGAGAAAATATGCTCAAAAGTATTGTCAACGCCTGAACCAAGGTTGTCAGTGTTTGAACCATCAATGCCTGAATTGGTGTTGTCAACGTTTGAGCCATCAACGCCTGATATTTGTCCTGTCAGCGCCAGATTTTCCTTTGTCAGCGCCTGAAGGACCATGCATGTTGTTAACTGGTGATACTTGGGGACCACCATTATCCTTTCTAGCAGCAGCAAAAGCATGTGTCCATATGGGAATAGTGACATACTCTTGTATGGGAGATGACTTGTTTGCTTGTGATCCAACCTCTTCATGAACTGTGTACCTGAAACATTAACAACTGGTTCTTCCACAACATTTGAAGTTACCTTCACAATGTCTGGATTAGTGACAGGCATATAATTCAAACCCCTAGATAGAGGTTCCAAGTCAAACAACCAATTTGGACCACTTTCAGGATCACTAGGTTTACTCTCTAAAAACCTAACATGTACTTTTTCAAGTATACGTTTTTCCTTCTTAAGGTAAACCCTATATCCCTTACTCTGCACTGAATAACCCATGAAATAGCCTTCATCACCTTTAGCACTAAATTTACCTAAGGCATCACTAGTATCTAGTACAACTACATGACAACCAAAAGGTTTAAGAAAACCAATATTAGGTTTCCTTCCCCAAAGTAACTCATAAGGTGTTTTGTTATGTATCTTGTTGACCAATGCTCTATTCTGAACATAACAAGCTGTATTCACAGCCTCAGCCCAAAAAGCTATGGGAAAGTGAGCATCAGCCAACATAGTCCTGGCTGCTTCAATTAGGGTTCTATTCTTTCTCTCAGCAACCCCATTTTGTTGTGGGGTTCTGGCAACACTAAACTGCCTATTTATCCCTTTCTTGGCACAAAAATCATCCAACAGTTTATTTCTAAACTCACCACCATTATCACTTCTAAGCATTTTAACTTCATTACCAGTTTTCTTTTCTATTTGGGTAATAAAGCTAATTAAAGTATCAGCAGTGTCACTTTTCATAACTAAAAAGAAAGTCCAAGTAAACCTAGAAAAGTCATCTGTGATGACAAAGCAGTATGATTTACCATTCAAACTCTCTATATTAGTTGGACCAAACAGGTCCATATGCAGCAAGTGAAGCGGTTTAGAACTAGAGTGCACCTGTTTAGACTTAAATGAGACCTTGTGTTGCTTGCCTTTAAGGCATGCAACACAAGAGTGGTCATTGTGGAAAGCCTTTTCAGGCAAACCATCAACCAAGCCAAGTCTCACAAGCCTATTTATATTCTTAAAGTTAATGTGCCCTAGTCTCTTGTGCCATAAATTACTCTCATCAACTGAAGCTTTAGCATAAAAACATGACATATTATTATTCATCCTAATACCATTAAGATTCACATTATAAATGTCCTTATGCCTAGGTGTTCTATAGTCAATATATTTCTCATCTGGAATTTTAAAATCCTTGCTCAACACCAAGCATTCAGTATCAGTAACAAGAACCTTATTTTTGTTATCATAAACTTGTGATACACTGAAAAGATTATAATCAAGTTCTTTTACCAGAAACACGTTTTCAAAACGCAAGTTCTTGGTGAGAAGAGTTCCTTTTCCTGTGATAGTTCCATATCCGCCTCCAAAGTAAACTTTATCACCATCCTTAATGGGAGTGAAGTTAGTAAGATAATCTTCCTTCCCAGTCATGTGTCTAGAGCATCCACTATCCCAATAGCCATAATCATTTACCTGTTTTTAAATGCCCTTCACATAAAGAAAACAAGTTAGTTTTCTTTGGGAACCCAAGCCTGAGCAGACTTGGATTCATCTGGTTGTTCAACAAGAACAGACTTAGTTCTTATAACAACCCCTTGTTCATCCCTTTTTGGATGAAATACCCAGTTAACCCCAGTTGGTTTTGTGATGACCTTTGAAATATAATTAAATCTGTTGCAGGTCATAGAAATCCCATTAGAATTAGGGTTTTGATCTTGCTTAGGTCTCCATGTCAAGCTAGAAGAAGCTTTAGACCCCTTTCCCTGTGGTTGCAAATATTTAGGTCTGGCAACATTTCTGTCAGTGTTTGATTTGGTCTTGTCAACGCTGAAATTACTCTTATCAGCGTTGAACCTAAGGTTTGCTATAGAAACCCATTGCCTATTAGACCAAGTATTGGTCTTCTGAAATGGTCTTTGTCCATGAGTGTTAGACCTTTTAGTGAATAATGGGGCTGGTCTAACAACTTGTGGACTTTGCTCCACAAAAGTTTTGGGTCTGACAATGTTTGACCTTTTAACAGCGTTGACTTTGGAAGCGTTGACACACTTATATGCTAAATGTGAAAAGCTACCACAAGTGTAACAGGCTTTTCTAGACACAACTCTAGGTCTAGAAGAGAAGAAGCATGTTCCATTATCACTACCTTGGCTTTTAGGTGACCTAGTATTCCTATACATTTCTGCATACTTAATGCTAGGTTTTCTAACAGTGTTTGAGCCAAGGTCAACAGTCTTGCCAATGATTGGGTTTGTTACTTTAATAGGGGTTGACTCATTTGGACTATCACAAAGCATGCCACCCTTGAAAAATAAGGTAGGGTTGGCTTTCTTCCATTCATTCAAGTCAGTCAACGTTTGCCTATACTCTTCAACTGGGGTAAGGACTCTTGGTGGAGGAATAAGTTCCTCTTCTTAGATTTTTGGCAAACCAGTCCAAGATAAGTCCTTTCTTTGGACACCATAGAAGTCCCCAGCTGGTGGTGGAACAACAGTATAGTCTTTCATCCCAATCCTAGTCATGTCCTTAGGATCCCTCTGTTTATTAACACATTCTCCTAGGGTTTGTGAGGCCTTATCAAATCTCTGAATTTTAAGGTCAACATTATCCTTATTCTTGATAGCCTCATCTAACTTAGCCTGTAATTCAGCATTGACCCTTTCCATGATGTTTCTAACATCATTACTAGCATTTAAATCATGTTTTAAGATATTTATTTTATCATTTAGATCAAGCTCCATTTTCTTATACTCCTCAACTGTCTTTTCAGTTTGAGTGAGAGCAATTTGATAGTTAGACAATTTGCATCTCTCGGTACTCACATCACTTAACAATCTTAAAACCTCTTTGTTAAGTTTTTCAGTATTTAGACGACAACCCTTACTACAAAAAGCATCATCGTATACATCATTATCTAATGAAAAGGAGGAGTATGCCATGAGAGCATATTGAACATGCTCTTCTTCTTCTATCTCAGCAACCAAAGCTTTATCCTCTTCCCCATCCTTAGCCAAATAGCTCCAGTCCCATCCAATACCATCAATTTCTCGCACTGCTACCATGTCCTTAGGATCCTGAGCCTTAATGATGAGATGACATTTATACATGATCTCATCGTCCTTTTCGGGCTTTAAATGCATCAAAATGTCATAAAATACCATATATATGCTTGTGTTTGTTTACTTGTGTATTTTAGGTATGGATATCGTGAAAAAGACAAAAGATCACAAGAAACAAGGAAAAAACGGACACGAGAAACAAAGTCGTACAAAGAACCGGGCCCTAATTCATGAATTATCCAAGATTTACCCTTGAAGACTTGAAGATATGCAAAATTGATCCTCAAAAAATGAAGAAATGACACTTAAAACCCTTGTGAATTCATAATTACAAGTTTGGTCCCTTAAGTTTGTCAAAATTACAAAATGGTCCTTTAACTTTGAAGAAATGGCAAGATTAGTCCCTCATCAATTCTAATCTGTCAATTATGGTCCCTCATGGAGTCAAAGATACATTACAGACCTTTGAAGATCAAGAAAGTCCAAATTCAGTCCCTCAATTATGGAGAAATGGCAAAAATAACCCTTGATATCTTTTTGGAAAAGTTTTGTGCCAAAACTGTGAAGATGGAAACTTAATTAACAAAGGGAAGAAAGTTTTGTTGGCTGAAAATGTTTTATACCCATTTCACCAAAACACAAGGACTTGTTATGTCATTTCCCTAAGTTTAAACTAAACAAACACGCGCCAAACACTTAACCTCCACTAAAAACGGATCAAACGTGGCACTTTTCACACGTATGAACCCAGTTTTACTTTTTACAAAACAAAGGGGAAAAGAAATTACCTTGTCACATGTGTGATTCACACATGCAGAAACCCATCCCAACATTAAATCCCTCTTCTCCACTCACCAATGGACCCCACACCCCAAACCGTTACCCCATCCCATCACACCCTCCTCGCCAAGTAAGGACACGTGTCAAGATCAACAGCTTAGACTCTCTGCTTAACTAGCAAGCTAAAATGAACGGTTTTGATCATTTTGGACAGCTCACCAACAACAAACGGCATCAAGCACTCAAGGGCAATATTGAGAATTCACATCTAGGGTTTATGAATAGTGTTGTGTAAGCATTTGCCTATAAAAGGAGACCTCAACTTGTGAGAGTCCCTTTTTTCCAGATTTTGGCTATAATCTTTGTAATTCCTTTTTATTTAAATAAAATTTGAATTTCCTAAAATTTGTGAAATCTCTTTTGTGTTTATTAAAAGTTGGTGTTTGAATAGCTGAAATCTGTGTTCCATTTGATCTATTAGACCTTCCTTAATCTTGTGGTTAAGGCACGTCTATGTTTGATAGGTTTTCAAAGGTTCAAAAACCTTGAAATCCTTGTTACTGTTTTGGTTATTATTTTATACTAACCCTTAGCCAAAAGCCTTAAGCTCCTTCAATCTTGTTGACACCAAGCCTGAGAAGAGTTTTAAGCTCTTGGTTGAGTTGTTTGCTCATTTGTGTTGAAGAATCATCATAATCAAAACCTTGTTCTACTTTGACCATCAGCAGGTTTTGATCTTCCTTTTTGAAGAACCTTGGTCTTGTTCTAGTTGTTGAACAAGGTCCAAGGAGCATAGCTGGTCCTCCTAGGATGTTGTGGAGGACAGGTATAATCCCTTGTTTAAGTTTCCCCTAAAAATTTCATGATATTGAATGTTTTTTATTTTGTGCTTTGATTTTGTGTTCTTGTGTTTATGGTTGTGATTTTTGTGTTTGAATCTGCTAGTTTTCACCTAGGAAGTGTGTTTGAATCATAAAATCAGTAGGTTGTTAGTTGTAATCACAAGTTGCTTTGAAAAGTTGTGTATTAAGGACTGTTTGGGATTACTGGTTCATAAGGCCTTGTGGCCTTGTGCCCTTGGTTCTTGGGGTTTGGGAAGTCTAAACAAGTCATTTTGAACAAGTTTTAGTCATTGGTTAAGTTTATGAAAGGTTGGGAAAAGGATTTGAAGTTTTGCAAAAATCTGATAAAAGTGTTCTTGAAATTGGTCAAACACATCATATCTAGTAACTTCTTTGTTAGTTGGATCTAAGGTCTGAAATCAGGTTTGGGAATAGTTTGGGTGATAAGCTATCTATTGGTAATCTGGTTTAGGAATTTGGTAGCTTATTGAGTGTGCTATAGCTTATCAAAGTTGGCTGAAGTGGTCATTTGCATCAGCAAAGTGACCACCTCATTTGGTGTTTGCAATTGTATTTCTAGTGTAAGGATTGTTGTTTTGTTGCTTGGATCCTATTTGTGTGCTGCTTGTGAGGTTATTTGGTTACTTGGATTGCTTTGTTGATAGCTTACTGGCTTATTGGCTTATTTGTGCCAAAACACATCAAGTCTACTCAACTGGTAGGCCTTGATTCACAAGGTTTGTACTCAAGCCTTGACCAGCAGGGTGAAAAAACAAGTCTAAACACTTCATTAAGTCTGTCAACGTCTAATTTGTGCTTGTCAGCGTTTGATTTTCTCTTGTCAGCGTTTGACTTTTGGTCAAACTTGGTCTTATAGCTTATTGAATCTGTTTTGCTTATTGGTACATGCAACAACTTGGTTTTTGTAATAGAACTCATTTTTCTCAGCTTAATAACAAGTCTGGAAGGTTACAAGTCTTTTGGTTAAGCTTTTACAGCTTATTCTACTTGGCTTTTTGTGATTTTCTTGATTGATTATTCTTAGTTAAGCTATTTGTGAGCTTTTGCAACAAACTAGAGCTTCTGAAACAGCCTAGAACTCTATCTCGACTATTTTGTCGTTTTGTAGAATTGTTCTTGGCTTATTTCTGGCTTATTGAGTGAGCTTTTTCAAAATTTCTTTTTACAGATCTCTTTAGTATCCCAAAATAAGGTTGTGTGTCAAATTAGAGCTTATGGCATTGGCTTATTGCTTAATGGGCTTATTGGCCCAATAAGGATAAGTTGTTTGTTCATTAAGCTGTGATAAGCTCACTTTCAGCTTTTGGGCCTTCAGAGTTTTGTGTTTAGAATTGAATTTTGAGTCAGATAGGGCTTTTCCAAGTCATTTGGGTTTATTTTGACTTTTTGGGCTAAAAAGCCCATTAAGCTTAACTGTTTTTGATTTTAGCCCATTAGGGGGCCCATTAGGGGTATTCTGGTCATTTCACTTTCATTTTCTGATTATTTAGGTTAAAATAAACTAGTTTGCAAGTTTTTAGAATTTTTTATAATTTTTGGATTTTTAATATTATTTTAATATTATTTTATTATTATATTTCAAATTTCATATTTTTGCACCTTTTATATTTTTCTTATCTTAAATACATTAAAATAGGATTTTTGAAACTCTTAGATTAATTTTATCATCTTTAGATTAGTTTTTATAATTATTTTAAGTTTTAATAGTTTTTAAATCATTTTAAATAGTTTTTCTTAGTTTAAAAATTTATAAAAATAGTTTTTAATCTTTTTAGGTCATTTTAGAGGTTTACCAATTGAAAAATCTTTATTTGGGCTTTTTTGATAATTAATTTGATTTTTAGGGCTTTAATTAGCATTTAAAAATTAAATATTTAATTAATTAAAAGGTTTGAAAAAGTTTTGATCATTGGTAAACTCTTAGTTTATTTATTGTGATTTTTGGTGAATTTTTGGTAATTTTTAGAATTAATTTTTATTTTTGTACTTTTTACGGTTTTACGTGTAGTCGTAGTAGTAATTAATTTCACGTCTTCGTCATTCTCTTTTCTCATCCCCTTCTAACCAATATTAATCTCAAACCAATTACGAATTACTCACACACATATACCTCCTTGGGAAACAAACTTCATTGGGTCATTAGTGTTTGATTTTCCTTAATCATCACTTAATACTTACCGCTCATTTACGCTCTTTTGTTTTCCTAAACAAGAGGTGTAATTTACCACAATCATTTTGGCGCCGCTGCCGGGGAGGTGTGTCGTGATTAATTTGTCTTGTTGTTTTTAATATTAACCATAAATAGTATTTGTATTAGTAGAACTCTACTAATACGTATTATCGGTTTTTTGGTTTTTCTTGTGAAATTATTATTACTATATTGTATTAAGTATCACAATCAATACAAAATATCTCCAAAAGTGTGAAAACATAACCTTAATCGGGATTTGATCTCCTAATTATTGTATTCGAATCTCAAACAAAAAGAAAAAGGCAAAAATAGATAAATACTTTCGTGAAGCTCGATTTTGAAAAATACAAACTATAAGGTAGGTATAAGGCGGGTATTATAAAATATACCCTAAGAAAAAAGGCTCTTAAGTGCTTCGCGCCGCCTCATTTCCCCGCTTGCTTGTGAGTATTTTGAGATTGAAGGCTAATCGAGGGTTTTGCCGCCCAAAGTATTATTACGTATAATATATTTGCTTGGTTTTCTTTGTGATTAAACCCTCTTGAACAATTTGGTTTTCACCAAAGTTCTTAAGTCATTCGAAGGCGTTCACTCCACGTGATCGTTTTTATTCCTTTGAGGCTTCTTTAATCAAGAGTCTGATTCGAGGAGAGATTTGGTAGATTGTTGTCTACGAAGATACACCAAAATCCAAAAAAATTAAAAACAATCAAAAACACAAAAAAATTGAAAATTCACAAAACACCCAAAAAGAATCTTCTTTGCTCACCTCCCATTCTTCGTGAAGTTTATGATCACTCGTAATCAAGCAAAACGAGCTCGTAAACGTCTTCAAAAACAAGCAAATCAAGAGACGTTGATTGAAGAACAAACTCCAATTGTTGAACCTATTGTAGAACAAGAAGTCGTCATGGCTAATCGTACTATGATGGAGTTGCTTCAAGCACCCGCCGAGGATTTTGGAGAGGCCATTGTGATTCCCGCTATCCTTGCGGAGAATTTTGAGATTAAGACGGGTTTAATGTCTATGTTGCAAGCTAATAAGTTTAGAGGTCATGAGAAAGACAACCCGCATTACCACATAAGGAATTTTAATCGTCTCACCGCTACTAGCAAGTTTAAGGATGTTCCACATGACGCCATTAAGATGATGTTGTTTCCATACTCGTTAGATGGACCCGCTAAAATTTGGCTTGAGAAAGAACCGCCAAATTCAATTTTGACAATGGGTGATCTCGTTTCTAAGTTTGTGAACAAATTTTTTCCACCATCTAAAACAACACATTTGAAAAATGAGATTTCAAGATTTGTACAACGAAATAATGAAAGTTTTTCAATGGCATGGGAACGCTTTAAAGAAATGTTACATGAATGTCCACACCATGATTTTTCGGAATTACATCAAGTTGATACTTTTTATAATGGGCTTAATGATCATGAACGAGATTACTTGAATGTCGCCGCGGGTGGTAATTTTTTGTGCAAAACGACCGATGAAGCTTTAAAGATTATCGAGAATAGATCTAAGTTTTATAGCCCTCGTAACACACCGAGTGTTCCCAATTTGGGTTCATCATCGTCGTCATCGTCTCGTAGCATTAATGCCTTACATGATGAAGCTAATGAGGAAAATCGGTTTTTCGATAGATTTGCTAATCTTATGACTCATTGGAAAGCTCAAGAGGCTTTGAATTCCGCTTCGGTTAAAGCGGTTGAAAAGAGTTGTTTGTCTTGTGGTGGAGCTCATGATTTATCCGAGTGCATTACCGCCGGTGGCAACACTTCGAGTGCTTACGTAGCAACGGGAACTTATAACCAAAACGGCCAAGGTTCCCGCCCAAATCAAGCTCCACCAAATCAAAATGCTAATAACTATCGAAACAACAACCAAGGTGGTGATATCAAGGCAATTCACGTAACTACAACAAAGGGAATTATCAGAGTGGGAATGGACAAGTCACTAATCAAAACCAAAACCGTGATTTTCAAAACACTACACAAGGTTTTCAAAATGCTCACACTAAAAATCTTCAAGGAGAATTTTTGGATTATGCTAAAGCAAATGATGCTAAATTTGATAACATGCAACGTGAGATGATTAGCTTAAGATCCGAGTTGAAAAACGAGCTTAAAAACGAACTTGCTAATGAACTTAAAACTCATGCTAATAAAATGGAAGGAAATGTTCAACGTCTTCAACAAAATCAACAAAAGATGGAACAAGGACAACATGAGATTAAGCAAGAATTGTTAAAAGCGGATGCTAGGCAATCAAAATTTGAGGACCGAATGGCAAAAATGTTTGAAGCAATCATGTGTAAACCCTCTTCCTCGGGTGGTCTTCCTAGTGATACCATTGCAAACCCGAAGGGAGAAATGAAGCTTATTACTACACAAAGTGGTAAAACTTTCAAAGAACCAATCTCTCGTCCAAGTACTTCTACGGAGAAGGAAATCGAGAAAGAGCCAGAGGTGATGGTCGAAAAGGAGCATATTACAAGCCCGCGAAGTACCGCTCATACCACACCTACGGTTGAACCAATACCAATTATGGAACCCGAGATTCCAAGGCCGTTGCCTAATGTCCAACCCACACCACCCTTACCTTCCCCTGCGAGACGAAACAAGGAGAAATTGCAAGAACGTAACAAACAACAAATCGAGCTTTTTATAAAAATGTTTCAACAAGTGAATTTTGATGTGAGTTTAGCCGACGCGTTGTTATACATGCCTCGTTTCGCTTCCACTTTTAAAAGTATGATGAGCGATAAGGAAAAGCTTTCAAAGCTTGCTAATTGTTATTCGGTTTATCTTAACCGCATACCGGAAAAAGTTGGTGACCCCGGAAAGTTTCTCATTCCTTGTGACATACAAGATATGAAAGAATGCCTCGCCTTGGCCGATCTTGGTGCGAGCATTAATTTGATGCCCTTTTCCATATGGAAATCGCTTTCGCTTCCGGATCTTACTCTTTCGAACATGTCTTTCGAGATGGCCGATCATTCTACGATTTTAGCATGTGGAGTAGCCGAAGATGTTTTCGTGAAAGTGGGGAAGTTCTACTATCCCGTTAGTTGACATCCCCGCGGATCCTCAAGTTCCTCTAATTTTAGGTCGTCCCTTTTTAGACACCTCGAGATCGCTTATCGACGTTCATGCAAGAACTATCACTTTGAGATTCAACAAAGAGGAACTTGTTATAAATGCTACTCAAAACTCAAAACCTTCTCATGTTTATGCAATCGCTACCATCAATCACATTAACTTAGTTGATGTGGTTTGCGATGAGTTTTCACAAGAAGTGTTAGGTTTTTCCGATAGCTCGTCAAGTGGCAATCCCACTATTTTGGATCCGATTCTTGCTAATTCTACACCAAATCTCACTCCATTCCAAGGAGGCGATTTCTCTTCAAATGAAATCGACAATGAAGATGAGGTGTTTATTAGTGATGATACTTCTATTCCACCATTTCTTCCACCGATGGAAGTTATGAGTGTTGAACCAAAATCTTCAATCGAGGAACCACCTATCCTTGAATTGAAAGATCTTCCTTCTCACCTTTAATACGCATTCTTGGAAGGTGATGACAAGTTGCCGGTTATTATTTCAAGAGGTCTTGCTAATGATGAAAAAACCGAGCTCTTGAAAGTTCTAAAAGCTCATAAAGGGGCAATTGCGTGGAAAATTTCTGACATTAAGGGTATTGACCCAAAATTTTGTACTCACAAGATTTTAATGGAGGAGGACTACAAACCCGCAATTCAAAGTCAAAGAAGGGTGAATCCCAAATTCACGATGTCATTAAAAAGGAAGTGTTCAAACTCCTTGACGCAAGAATGATTTATCCTATCTCCGATAGCCCATGGGTGAGCCCAATCCATTGTGTCCCTAAAAAGGGAGGAATGACCGTTGTGCCTGATGAAAACAACGAGTTAATTCCCACTCGTGTTGTGACCGGTTGGAGGGTGTGTATTGACTACCGAAAGTTAAATGACGCCACTCGTAAAGACCACTTTCCTTTGCCCTTCATGGATCAAATGTTGGAGCGACTAGCGGGAAATGAATTCTATTGCTTTTTAGATGGTTTTTCCGGTTACTTTCAAATCCCTATCGACCCTCGTGATCAAGAGAAGACTACATTTACGTGTCCTTATGGAACGTTTGCTTATCGTATGATACCTTTCGGACTTTGTAATGCACCGGGTACGTTTCAACGGTGTATGATGGCAATTTTTCACGATATGATCGAGAAGTCGATGGAAGTGTTTATGGATGACTTTTCGGTGTTTGGCAATTCGTTCACGTCGTGTTTATCTAATCTCGAGCAAATGTTGAAACGTTGTGAAGAAACCAATCTTGTGCTTAATTGGGAAAAATGTCATTTTATGTGTAAACAAGGAATCGTCTTAGGACATAAGGTCTCTAAAGCGGGGATTGAGGTCGATAAAGCTAAGGTAGACGTCATCGCCAAGTTACCTCATCCCAAAACCGTTAAGGGAGTTAGGAGTTTCCTAGGCCACGCGGGCTTTTATCGTCGTTTCATCAAAGACTTTTCGAAAATCTCTCGACCTATGACACACCTTCTCGAGAAGGATGCTCCTTTTAATTTCAATAAGGCTTGTGTTAGAGCTTTCGAAACTCTTAAAAGGAAACTTATCGAAGCTCCCATTCTTGTTGCTCCTAATTGGGAAGTACCCTTTGAAATCATGTGCGATGCAAGTGATTATGCTATAGGGGCCGTCTTAGGGCAACATTATGAAAAGCATTTTCGTCCTATTCATTATGCTAGTAAGACGATGACCGAGGCTTAATTAAAGTACACCACAACGGAAAAGGAATTCCTTGCCGTGGTCTATGCTTTTAAGAAATTCCGACCTTATCTCGTCTTAACTAAAAGCATCGTGTATACCGACCATTCGGCTATCAAGTATCTCTTAGCTAAGCAAGATGCTAAGCCGAGATTGCTTCGTTGTATACCGACCATTCCGACCTTATCTCGTCTTAACTAAAAGCATCGTATATACCGACCATTCGGCTATCAAGTATCTCTTAGCTAAGCAAGATGCTAAGCCGAGATTGCTTCGTTGGATGCTCCTCCTCCAAGAATTTGATGTCACCGTGCTTGACAAAAAAGGATCCGAGAATCTAGCGGCCGATCATCTCTCTCGTCTAGAAGATCCTCACAAAGATGTTTTCGAGAACAAGGAAATCACCGAAACATTTTCTCTCGAGACTCTCGGTGTAGTGAATTCTAAAGACACCACCCCATGGTTTGCCGACATTGCAAATTACCATGCGGGGAATTTCATAATCAAGGGTATGACGACACAACAAAAGCAAAAATTCTTTCGTGACGTCAAGTTCTATTTTTGGGACGACCCTATCTCTTTCGGGTTTGTGCGGATCAACTCGTTCGACGTTGTGTTTTTGGTGCCGAAGCTTCTAATATCCTTAGAGCTTGTCACGAGGGACCCACGGGTGGTCACCACGGTGCTAATCTCACGGCTAAGAAAGTGTTCGATGTCGGCTTCTTTTGGCCTTCTGTTTATCGTGATGCACACACACTTGTGAAGTCGTGTGATTCGTGCCAACGTCAAGGAAAATCGTCTCAACATGATGAAATGCCGCAAAACATAATTCAAGTGTGTGAGATTTTCGACATTTGGGGCGTAGACTTTATGGGGCCGTTCCCATCGTCTCATGGTAACAAGTATATCCTCGTCGCAGTGGACTACCTTTCTAAGTGGGTGGAAGCTACGGCTTTACCTACTAATGATGCTCGTATGGTAGTAAAGTTTTTGAAGCAACTATTCTCTCGGTTCGGAACCCCCCGTGCTATTATAAGAGATCGTGGAACCCATTTTTGTAATGACCAATTCGAGAAGGTCTTAAAGAAATATGGAGTTACTCATCGTCTTTCTACGGCTTATCACCCGCACTTGAGTAGGCAAGTCGAGGTTTCGAACCGAGCTTTAAAGAGGATTTTAGAGAGGTCGATTGGAGAAAACCGTGCTTCATGGTCCGACAAACTCGATGACGCTTTATGGGCCTTTAGGACCGCTTATAAGACACCTATCGGTTGCACTCCTTATAAGTTAGTCTATGGGAAGAATTGTCATTTGCCTATTGAGTTGGAGCACAAGGCATAAGGCCCTTAAGCATGCAAACTTTGACTTAAAGACCGCGGGAGATCACCGGAAAATACAATTGAATGAATTAGATGAACTAAGAGACAATGCTTATGAAAATTCATTGATTTTCAAAGAAAAGACTAAAAAGTTTCATGATGCAAAAATTAAAAAGTGGGTTTTTAACGTTGGTGATCAAGTGTTACTTTTTAACTATAGACTTAAGATATTTTTCGGGAAATTGAAATCTCGTTGGTCGGGTCCTTTCACCGTTACACAAGTGTTTCCTTATGGGACCATCGAGCTAGCTCAAGATGATGGTCCTAACTTCAAGGTGAATGTACATAGGCTTAAGCACTACTTTGGTGGGGAAATTCCTTCAATGGTTGAACTCGACCAAGTCACCTTCCCCAATGATAATTAGCATTGATGGGATCGAGTCGAGCTCATGACTCGGTAATCAAAAACGAGGGGCCTCGTGGGGGAAATCCCATGCTTATCCTTTTATGCTTTCTAATAACTAATGAGAGGGAATTTGTGCCCTTCCAACTCGTTGTCTTGTGGTCGTTTGTGATTGTGTTATCTAGATCATCATCATCTACGATTGAAGACTACGTTTACGTGAGCCTCCATCGTTTGATTGAAGAAGTTTTTCACGAATCCATGACATATCCTTTATTGTTCTAACAATATCTTTGAGCATACTTAATAAACGGCTTTAGATATATTGTTGATCACCCTTTCCATGCTAGATCCTAAGCATTCGATTCTTCGTCTCTAGTATGGGGGTGCTCCACCTTTAGACTCGAAACATTGAGGACAATGTTTACTTTTAGTATGGGGGGTGAATAGATACTTGCTTTGCTACGCCCTCACGTTTTCCAACTTTCAATGTTTTGTTGCTAATAAGGCTAAAAATGGCCAAATTTTAAAATTTTTCTTAGTTTTCATAAGTGTTTTTAAGACACAAATGTATATTTTCCGATGGGTAGAATAAGAGCTAACTTTTGACTTGATGGGCATTTGGAGCCCTTTACATTTCTTAACCCGCTCAATTCAAGTTTTACTAGACTTTTATATAGGGAACTTTAAAACGCGAAAGTCTTAGCTCATTCGGGTTAAGAACAAGAACTTTTCGCAAGTTCCTATAATTGATCCTAGAAAGTCACTTATCAAGAGAACTATAAAATGCATTCTCTAAACTTGAAAAAGTCGAAAGTGCAAGATCCTATTGGTGGCTTAAAAACCCAAAACTTTGATTTGATATAGTCTTAATGAAAGCTAATCCAAATTTGGCTTAATTTTGACTTGCATGGCTAAGTATTCACGAGTCTCTTTAATTAGAGGTCTTTATATAGTGAAGAACGAGAAGTGATAGAGTTAGACAAGTGATCATGCTAAACGTAGAACATGAAAATGTTCTTTCAAAAACTCATATGTTTTTAATTGTGGCTTTTTTTCCCATAAGATCAATGCATTAGGAATAAAAATAATTGCAATAAGTAAGGTCGTACGATTTGGAAGGTTACTTAGCCTCTAGCGCAAGATCGTTTAAAAGTTGCTCGGGGTTGAATAGAGTTCTTAGCCAAGGCATAACTTATTGAAGCGGGACGCGAAGATTGGTGAAGATCCAAAAAGGCCCTAACAAGGCATGAGGAGCTATATTTTGTTGCTAAAGATCCAAGATGATGTGAAGTATCATTATTCCTAAATCAATATGAAGGATCGAGACACACGACGAAAAGCAATTACTCCCCTAACGATCATGGAGAAAGTCTATCCAAAAAGACCCTTACAAGGTATGAGGATAAATATATCCAACTCCGAAAAGGAGGCGGATCGTTGTATATCAAAGTCCAAAATAAAGATTGAAGAAAAATGATGAAGTCGTGGTCCAAATACGAAGGATCTCTCAAAAACGTCAAGTGAAGAAATTCCAAAATATGAAGAGAAGACCATAATTTCAAGAACGTCTTCCCAAGATTTGAAGTATGAAGTACATGCCAAATATCGGTCCGAGAAAGGTCTCAAATCGTGAAACAAGTTATGCCAAGATATGAACTTAAGGAGATACACGAGAAGCCATTTTAAAAGATATTGTCCTTCGGCTAACTATCGATTAAATCGTGCTACTTTGCATTCGGACTAATAAATACTTAAATAAGTCAATATGAATCACTTCTGATCCATGACAAATAGTTAAAAAATGCTAGTAACCCATTTCCTTTTATAATAACTAGGATTGCGGGGAGAAAAAGTATTACACAATTTGGACGTATGAGTAGTGTTAGCATTGTGACTTGTACCAACAATGATCTCGTTTTTGCACTTAGCATGGAATGTATGACAATCAAGGATGACGAAATTTACTCTAAAGGACATTTACTTGTTTCTATTCTTTGACCCTAAAAGTCACATTCGTGATGAAAATCATATATTATGTCTTTACACATCTTCGTAGTATCGTTGCAAGTCTTTTACTTTTCAATAAAGGGTAATAAAATTGAATTTTGGTGATGCTTAGATACTTTATTCTAGCATTGCGTGAGGGCACGGCAATGGCTTAGTATGGGGGAGTGATGAGATGGCATTTATACATGATCTCATCGTTCTTTTCGGGCTTTAAATGCATAAAAATGTCATAAAATACTATATATATGCTTGTGTTTGTTTACTTGTGTATTTTAGGTATGGATATCGTGAAAAAGACAAAAGATCACAAGAAACAAGGAAAAACGGACACGAGAAACGAAGCCGTACAAAGAACCAGGCCCTAATTCATGAATTATCCAAGATTTACCCTTGCAGACTTGAAGATATGCAAGATTGATCCTCAAACAATGAAGAAATGACACTTAAAACCCTTGTGAATTCATAATTACAAGTTTGGTCCCTTAAGTTTGTCAAAATTACAAAATGGTCCTTCAACTTTGAAGAAATGGCAAGATTAGTCCCTCATCAATTCTAATTTGTCAATTATGGTCCTTCATGGAGTCAAAGATACATTGAAGACCTTTGAAGATCAAGAAAGTCCAAATTTAGTCCCTCAATTATGGAGAAATGGCAAAAATAACCCTTGATATCTTTTTGGAAAAGTTTTGTGCCAAAAGTGTGAAGATGGAAACTTAATTAACAAAGGGAAGAAAGTTTTGTTGGCTGAAAACGTTTTATACCCATTTCACCAAAACACAAGGACTTGTTATGTCATTTCCCTAAGTTTAAACTAAACAAACACGCGCCAAACACTTAACCTCCACTAAAAACGGATCAAACGTGGAACTGTTCACACGTATGAACCCAGTTTTAATTTTTACAAAACAAAGGGGAAAAAGAAATTACCTTGGCACATGTGTGATTCACACATGCAGAAACCCATCCCAACATTAAATCCCTCTTCTCCACTCACCAATGGACCCCACACCCCAAACCGTTACCCCATCCCATCACACCCTCCTCGCCAAGTAAAGACACGTGTCAAGATCAACAGCTTAGACTCTCTGCTTAACTAGCAAGCTAAAATGAACGGTTTTGATTATTTTGGACAGCTCACCAACAACAAACAGCATCAAGCACTCAAGGGCAATATTGAGAATTTACATCTAGGGTTTATGAATAGTGTTGTGTAAGCATTTGCCTATAAAAGGAGACCTCAACTTGTGAGAGTCCCTTTGTTCCAGATTTTAGCTATAATCTTTGTAATTCCTTTTTATTTAAATAAAATTTGAATTTCCTAAAATTTGTGAAATCTCTTTTGTGTTTATTAAAAGTTGGTGTTTGAATAGCTGAAATCTGTGTTCCATTTGATCTATTAGACCTTCCTTAATCTTGTGGTTAAGGCATGTCTATGTTTGATAGGTTTTCAGCGGTTCAAAAACCTTGAAATCCTTGTTACTGTTTTGGTTATTATTTTGTACTAACCCTTAGCCAAAAGCCTTAAGCTCCTTCAAGCTTGTTGACACCAAGCCTGAGAAGAGTTTTAAGCTCTTGGTTGAGTTTTTTGCTCATTTGTGTTGAAGAATCATCATAATCAAAACCTTGTTCTACTTTGAACATCAGCAGGTTTTGATCTTCCTTTTTGATGAACCTTGGTCTTGTTCTATGTGACAATCCGTCAATTTATGGTTGATATTTTATTCTCAAATATTATTTAAAAACATTATTTTAATGTTATATTATGAACTCACTCATTTTTGGGAAGAAATTTGGATTTACGTCTTGAAGTAGCTTCGACTACGTCTAAACCGGAGAATTCTACGTTACGTGCTTACGTTTACATATACCGTTTGTGGTGACAGTCCGACATTTCAGAAAATAAATTTATCCGTGACTATTAATTTGGGATTTTAAATTTGAGTTAGTTCATAAACTCACAAATTTACGAGAAGAGATTAGGACTTACGTGAATAATTTAACGTCCTTTACGACTAAACCGGAAACCTTAGGATTACGTATTTACGTTTTCGAACTCCGTTTTTTATGAGACAATTTTTATTAGATTCGTTTTGCGCCGTTGATTCATAATTTATAAAAACGTTTTTCGTAAAACGAACCGAGGGCACGCAAATCGAGGAAACTAGAATCGAGGAGTACCCGTAAATTAGTGGGATGAGACAAGATAAATCTTGCCCCACCCCACTCAAAAGGGACGACAACATTAAGCCACCTCACCCCATGAGGTATCCAAGCTTAACTAACAATCTTCAACACATGTAACTAGCCTAACATTTAAGCTAAATTTACCTCAAAACAACCAAAGCTAAACCATTAGCTTCATTTTATCTCATGCAAACCACCAAAATCCTCCCATCTCTCCACCATTTCCGTCCAACCTTCACCAATAAACTCCCCATTTTGATCAAATTTAACCACAAATCCTATGTTATCTCTACATATGATGAAGCCCTTTTCAAACTCTATTGATGGGTGGTGATTTTAACATCCAAGAAGAAGATTTGGTGATGTTCAAGGGCTGATTTCTACATGAGTTTACAAGTATTGGTGGCCATGAAGATTGGTGTTGATCTACCACAAGTTCTTCCATCAAAAATCCAAGCCTTGATGAATACCTACACAATCTTAGTGGTATAGAGATTGTTCTTCCCATCCTCTTGTTATTTTGATTATATAATCATGTATTTTCTTTCTTCTTGTATATGTATATGATGAATATATGATGATAAAAATATTATGTGGGGATTTGGTGTTGATAAACATGGGTAAAAAGATGAAAAACTATATGTAAAAGTGGTTAATCTTGCTTAATTTAGTAGGCTGTATAAAAACAGTAAATAACCATATGATGAACTAATAAAATGGTATAGATGAATTTATATACAGTGAGTATTGAGACTTGTACACATGTGAGAGTTGGCCATACAATGGAATCATAAAAATGAGTGAGATATGATCAAAACAAGTTTATAGTACAAATCTGAGTACACTGTTTAGGACGAATTTTATAAAATACTTAGAGGTTGATTCATCAGTAGCTATAAAGGAATACAATGAAGCACATATCATGTAGTTTTTGTGATAAAATTTGGGGTTCTATCTCCACGTAGAACTATAGATATTATCATTTTAGTAAACTAGATTTTTAGGACTGATTTTGTGAAATTAAAGTTTAATATTATTATATAAGCACTCAAATAAATATAGTATAAAATGAGAATTAAAACCCACTAACTTATATATTTCATTTATATAAAAATGCATAAGGGTAAATAAATGGATATTATATAAAAAAATGGTAATTTGGTAAGTTTTATAAGTTATAAAAACTATATACTAAGTTTTACGTCTTTTCGGCTAAAAACGAAAGATTAACGTTTTTGTTAAATAAAACTTAGACGGTTGGACCCGTCTAATGTAAACTTTTATAAAATCACATACTGATATATAAACATATATAACAAGTAAAAATCGATAAAACCTGAGCTTTACAACATATAGACATTAACGGGCCAAAGTAGCCTTAATGGACAATAAACCGGACTAATTTGGTAGAACACTTATAAACTTATTTATTGGGCTTAACCCATTTGGGCCTAACATATAAAGTATAATACTGATAATAAAAGTATAATTGGGCTAATGAATAGTATTGGGCTTGTAATAGGCCCATTGGGTTTTAAAATGTAAACAAGTTGAACTAGTGTAACTAGTCTTGAAAATTACCAACACATAAACACTATAATGAATGAGTAAAGATGTATAAACCCACTTGATCATCATCATATATATAAAAAATCATCATATGTATACATAATTGTTATTTTTATAAAGTCATTGGACAAGAGTCTAAGACGAGTATTATTTGTCTAGGTTTCCGTGATTGAAGCACGTACCGTACATCCGAATTGTCGATAACCCGCTTTCCCACATCAACGTGAGTTCATAGCCTCGCACTCTTTTAAATGTTTTCATGAAATGTTTTATAAACCCGCGAGGGAGATAACATTTTAGTTTTGATAAAATAGGACACATTTGTCCCGATTGTTTGTTTATTGATTTGGACGTGAATGATTGTATGGCCTAATGAATGATTAAATGACCCGATAGATGAAATAGAATGGATTATTAAAGTTGGGTTATGTCACTAAAAGTCCCATTAGCATGAATTGTGAACTACCGGGATTTGGTTGACGCTTATGCATATAATAGTACTATTTGGTGACGATCACCCCAGTTCGCACCTTGACGGTTGATCCCCGTCGTGCCACATTGATTGGTAAGCGAATTTATGTATGAGAAGATTTACACAAGCGTGATTATTGTGACGACACGCTAATTTAGATGGGCAAATTGTGTTTCGGGCTAGCTACCCGTTGTTTGTTGTAGTAAGGTAACAATGTCATGCGGCTTATAATAATCCAAATAACAAAAATACTGCTTTATGCATTGAATTACGATATATTGCCTGACTAGCAATACAGGGTCTTATTATTGATTTTATGTTCGTGTTTTGGTTTTACATAACCATATTCATATAACGGTTTTTATTTAACTTTATACAACGTCATAAGACGTATTGTATGATGCTTTTACGACATTGGCTCGTATAATGATTTTGAAGGCAAATGCCTATATTATGATTTTTGATAAGGATTTGTATAAAATGACTTTGGCTATTTTATGGCCTATTACAATGATTTGTACAAAAATGATTTTCGGTAATAATTTTATACCGATGTTATATTGATGGATTTTATTAAACTCTATGAATTCACTCGGCGTTATCGCTGACCTTTTCTTTTAACATGTTTTATCTCAGGAACTTGAAGGTAATTCTCGGGAAGACAACAAGAATTCATGGCCTGCACCTAAACAATAATTTCCATTCAAATTCTTTGTAAAACTTGTATGAAATACAATGACTTGTGACCTATGTAAATCTGATATTTATGAATGGAAATGCTTTATTATTAAACGACGCGATTTTTAAGCGTTGTCTATGATGTGAGTAATGTACTATCCCGTAACACCAACGAGACTTCCGTTGTATTGAATTGTAAAAATTTGGGGGTGTTATAGTTTGGTACCAGAGCTCTCGTTATAGAGAGCGAAATATTTTTAAAATCAAGGTTTTGAATAAAACATTTCAAAATCTTTTAACTATAAACATTTCACAAAATGTCTAAAAATCTTTTGACTATAACGGTGTCGAAGAATTCCCGAGTTACCGACAAGGCCAGACTGAGAAGTGTTATTTTAATATATATATATATAACTTGAATTTTATATATATATATATATATATATATATATATATATATATATATATATATATATATATATATATATATATATATATATATATATATACATATATATATATATATATATATATATATATATATATATATATATATATATATATATATATATATATATATATATATATATATATATATATATATATATATATATATATATATATATATATATATATATATATATATATATATATATATATATATGTATATATATATATATATATGATGTATTTTTATTACATGATTGTTTGATGATTATTTTGATATTTATACGAGGTATTTATACGACGTAGATTGTCACAAGAAACCCTAACTCCCCTAGCAAATCAATCGAAGCTATTCCCGTAGGAATTCTAGCTATTCTAGATCTAAACCAAGTTGTGGATATTTACGATCCAAACAAAATGGTTGATATTCGTAAAAATGTAGATATTAGTTGATTGTGATATTAAAGAAGAATTGGCAAGATTAAAACTGATATCGATGTCATGACGATCTTTACTTATAAAGTGGAGTTGGACAAAACCATTACCACCTAGAAATATGTCATCTGATTCGTTGTCACCCAATTCTTAAACTTGAAATCGAAAGGGTGAATGTTGCACTTGAGGCTGTTATTGGAACCATTACCCAAAAGCCTCATGCCACTAGTACCTTTCCGAGAAGTCTAATTGAATGTGTGAGTCATTTAATACTAGTGACTCATTTGATAATTGTTGTTGTAAGAACTCTAGGATTGGAGATTAAGTGTTGATCATACCGAGCTTTTATGGCCCTTTTAAAGTCTAAAAATAATAAGGTTGAAAGTATTGGAGAATGAGGTAGGATATCGCATTGAATATGATTTGGTTGAAACTTGAATGAAGTAAAATTTAACTCGTATGGAATATGAGATTGATAAGAGGAAGTCGTTAAGTCCTGTGATTAATTTATAAGGTTTTAAATGATTATTGGTTCGTGTTAAGGGTTGTTCCTAGGCCATTGTCCACTAACGAGGATGCCCAGTGTCCAAGAAATAAATTGAAGAAATCTTCTTCTGAATTGAGACCGATGGATCTTCTGGGACATGTGGAACACCTAATGAATCTTGTAGATTAGTATTCATGGTGGTATCTTTTAAAAATCCCTAACTTAACTGAGACATCAGTTGGTAGGATGAGTTCATGGAATTGTATGACATAGTGACACGTAATGTGTTACGGTACAATTTTGACTTGTTTGTGATTGACGAAAAGACTATCTTTGATTGCTAAATTCTACATGTATCCATATTATCTATCTTTTCTTGCTTCATCCTAATGTTCGCATTAGTGATGCAACCATTGAACAAGTACTCATCTTGATTTGAGTTACGTTGTGGATTATTCTTTTTGAGTGCCATTGAGGTCATGAACCTCATGATTATTTGGCTAATATCATTTCTTGATATGTTGTAGTTAGTTCTTGGTGAACAACTTTTCATCACTCTTTTGCAGATCACTCATTGTTTTTATAAGATAAAACAGTATCCTTTGAGAAAAAATTAATTTTCATCACTATAAGGATTATTCAAAGTGAGATTTATAAGTGATTGTTATCGAAATGAAGTTGTTTATAAAACACTTTGGAAAACTTAATTGTTTTCATAACAAAGAAAATCTTTGTAAATATATTTTTGATTCTTATTTAAGAATTAAGCATGAAAATGTTTTTATTATAAACATGATGATAAAACTTTGACGAACTGAGTATTGCATCGTTAGTCTTGAAATTGTATATAGTTGCGCGCCTACATACAATTTGGAATGGACCATGCAAGGCTGATTAGTAGTCACCATAAAACTGATTAATAAACACTACATTTTCTTTGAAGATTGTGAAAGATTAAATTTTATGAGATCTGCAAGAAGTGAAAAATAGGGACATAGTGTTAGGGACACCTACATATGTGCCTGTAGCATCTATTCTTCTAAGTTGAATTTACTCATCTGTGGAAATTGTCTTATTTGACAATTGGCAATTCTTTCTTGTCCAATTCTCCCGTAGTGAGATTCTTAGGAAAAGTATTTGATTACCGAGTGTTGATACCCGACTGGATGTATCGACGTTCCTAATATTTCTTTTGATTTGGTTTCATTTGAATGACCTGGGTAACGATCCAAGGAGCTTTCGAATGCGTACTCAAATTATGAAAACATGGGATATATTCATATTCATTAAATGTTTTCGTCCTTATCTGATTTGAAATTCTCTCGCGTAGATTATGCGTTGACCTTATTCTTTTAAATGGTAGTTGTGTCTCCATATATCCTTGAATTTGTGAAGGATTATGGGTTATTATTAGTCTTTTGAGAAGTTCACATCTTATCGACGGCAATAAAACTAAAAATTTGGTAGTGCCATTAGAATGGATTGATTGATTATGACATGACGACATTGTCTTAATTGATGGGAACTCGAGTAGAATTCCCCTAAATGATAAGATGTCGATTATCAAAAGTGATCTAAATAATTCTTGATGGATGACCATATCCTGCATTTAGACTTGAAGTTTTACCGTGAATGGTTGTGAATTAGTCATAGATATTATAATCTAGAAAGAACCTAATATGAATTTATTAAAAGATGTTTCCGTTATCTAAAACTTTAGGAGGTATTTGTTGGTGAATTACCAGACTTTCGCCATTAAGGCAAGTTGAATTTGGTATTGATTATATTCTCAGTGTTGCACCTGTGGCATGTGCACTGTACGTCAGCACCATCTGAATTAAAAGAATTACCGTATAACTGAGAGAGTTGTCGGAGAAAACTTTTATTCTACCAAGCTCGTCATCATAAAGAGCTATGGTGTTATCATTCCTTATATTTATTGATTAGCGTGAACTAGGTAAATTAACGATTAAAAATCTATATCCACTACCCAATATGATAGATTTGTTCGATAATTTACAAGGTTCTAGCGTATGTTTAAAAAATTTTGATCCTCGGCATGGTTATCATCAATTTCGCATCCGCGAAAAATATTATCTATTCCAATCACTACATCTGGTACTTGTAATGAACATTATGAGTTTCACGTGATGTCGTTTGGATTGACTAATACACATGTAGCATTCATAAATTTGGTGAATCACGTGTGTAGGCTACAATTTGATAAATTCATGCTTGTGATCACTAAGGACCATTTATTTGTTTATGAGAATAAGAATGAGTTAATAATCATGTATGGACTGCCCTTAGTTGGCCGAGTAGTAAAAACTTGTACCTTGAATATTTAACATGTGATGAAAGACTTAATCCCTTACATTATTTGACCGTGTGATTAAAAGATAATGGAATCTATATTGACTCTTCAAAAAAAAATTTAGAAGTCATTTAAGACTTTTGGCCTTACCAAAAAGAAAGTGCAAATATGTTTTGACAAATTTTTTATCAAAAAGAACTTTTGAGGGATTATTCCCTTATACCCAGAACATTTAACTAAACTTCTGTTTAGGGGTAAATGGTTGTGTATACCTCAAGACAACCTAATAAGGATTGAGGAAACCATTTAAACCATGACTTGAAATTTAAAAACGACAATTTTTGCTTTTCAACTAAGAAAATTGTGACCAAAGTATAAACAAATATTTTTCGAACATTTACGAATCTCACTAATTATTTTCGGTAAATCAACAAAAATCGTGTTAATTAAAAATAAAATTTATTTTGAAATTTTTTATATAATGGGTCGAACTAAGAAATTTAAAATTTTTACGATTACGTTTCATAAAAATTAAATATTTATTTACTTATAATAATTATCGACGCTTTAGACGTCGGATTGAGCAAAAATGATAAAATGATAGTCGAGAAGAAACTAAAACTTAGAAAATATGAAGAAAGGTAAACATAATTACTGACACATTATGTAGAAAATATAAAGAACCAATTAGGACATGTTCCTTAATAATGAAGGTGCAAAATAAATTGCCGAACAATATAAAAATAAACAATACTTGTAAGAAGGATAATATAGATAATAAAAAGGGGTTCGCGGCTAATATGAACCATTAGAATTGAGAAGCCAATGGCGTTAAATGTTTTAAAGGCCACTTGTGGTTACCTAAATATAGAGGATTTCGAGATGTAGTCATGTTGGAATCCCGTAAGTATAAGTATTCTATTCCTGTCATTTCTGATTTAATGTATCTTCAGCTGAAGAAGTTGTACTGATGACAAATTATGAAGGCAGACATCGCCTCATACATTAGTAAACGTCTAGCTATTGCAAAGGTCATCATCTGAATTTGATTCAATTTGGGTCATCGTCGACAGATTGACCAAATCTGCTAATATCATTCCTGTTAATGATAGATTCTTGATGAAGAAATTGACTCTTTTGTATTTAAAGGAGTTGTGTAAACATAGTGTGCCTGTATCGATCATCTTTATCAAGATCCTCGCTTCGCATCGAATTTCTAGAGATTTGCTCAGAAGTCATTGAGAACGAATCTTGATGAGAGTACTGTGTACCACCCCAATCGAAGGGACGAGGTAAAGTAACGATACAAAATACGATAAGTGTTGTTTTATGTTTAAATGATTGACCTTTGGTAATAAAATGTAAAATCGTTTTCCTTTGGAGAGATTATCATTGATAATTATCATATTAGGATCGAGATCGAATCTTGTTAGGATCTATATATTAGAGCATCTGTAAGCAGGAGTTGGGATGAAGACACCCGACATACATCCATTGTGAGTTGGACATGTCTTTTAGGTTTAAGGTTTCCTATGATGGCGAACCTAACCTTACAAAATACCCGACCCGCGAGACCTGAAATGATTGTTGAAATTAGGATCTAATTATTGACTGTCAGTAGTGGGCAGGAGGTTATGTTAATATGAAGTGTAGATCTTGAAGTGCCGGATGGGTAGCGAAGTTATGCCAAAAATTTTCACCATAGAAAGATGAATTGAAGATCTGAAAGATCATGGGAATTAAGTCCCCGTTGTATGTGACCATTGAGATAATATAAAGAGTTGGTTTGAAAGGCATATAAGTTGGATCTACCCTAGGACTTCAAGAGCTGTGTGAATTATGTTTCGTATATCGAACTTGATAAAATGTCTATCAAGTGAAAATCTGATTTTTTCTTAGTAAAGTTTAGATCGGCGAAAAGTTGCATTCATCAGAAACCCGTGAACATCATGGATAGAGATAGTAAGTCAACATTTAGCCCGATCTTATTCCAGTAGTTATGTTTGATGAAACTCGTGTATTGTAATGGATTACACTTGTGAGAAGAGACCGAATGTGGAGGAAATACCCACATGGATTTAACTCTATAAGAAGCGAGTAGTAAGATAAGATGATCTTTGAGGACAAAGATCCTGTTTAGGGGTAAATGATGTGACAATCCGTCAATTTATGGTTGATATTTTATTCTCAGATATTATTTAAAAACATTATTTTAATGTTATATTATGAACTCACTCATTTTTGGGAAGAAATTTGGATTTACGTCATGAAGTAGCATCGACTACGTCTAAACCGGAGAATTCTACGTTACGTGCTTACGTTTACATATACCGTTTGTGGTGATAGTCCGACATTTCAGAAAATAAATTTATCCGTGAATATTAATTTGGGATTTTAAATTTGAGTTAGTTCATAAACTCACAAATTTACGAGAAGAGATTAGGACTTACGTGAATAATTTAACGTCCTTTACGGCTAAACCGGAAACCTTAGGATTACGTATTTACGTTTTTGAACTCCGTTTTTTATGAGACAATTTTTATTAGATTCGTTTTATGCCGTTGATTCATAATTTATAAAAAATGTTTTTCGTAAAAACGCAAATCAAGGACACTAGAATCTAGGAGTACCCTTAAATTAGTGGGATGAGACAAGATAAATATTGCCCCACCCCACTCAAAAGGGACGGAAACATTAAGCCACCTCACCCCATGAGGTGTCCAAGCTTAACTAATAAGCTTCAACACATGTAACTAGCCTAACATTTAAGCTAAATTTACCTCAAAACAACCAAAGCTAAACCATTAGCTTCATTTTATCTCATGCAAACCACCAAAATCCTCCCATCCCTCCACTATTTTCGTCCAACCTTCACCATTAAACTCCCCATTTTGATCAAATTTAACCACAAATCCTATGTTATCTCTACATATGATGAAGCCCTTTTCAAAATCTATTGATGGTGGTGATTTTAACATCCAAGGAGAAGATTTGGTGATGTTCAAGGGCTGATTTCTACATGAAGTTTACAAGTATTGGTGGCCATGAAGATTGGTGTTGATCTACCACAAGTTTTTCCATCAAAAATCCAAGCCTTGATGAATACCTACACAATCTTGGTGGTATAGAGATTGTTCTTCCCATCATCTTGTTATTTTGATTATGTAATCATGTATTTTCTTTCTTATTGTATATGTATATGATGAATATATGATGATAAAAATATTATGTGGGGATTTGGTGTTGATAAACATGGGTAAAAAGATGAAAAACTATATGTAAAAGTGGTTAATCTTGCTTAATTTAGTAGGCTGTATAAAAACAGTAAATAACCATATGATGAACTGATAAAATGGTATAGATGAATTGATATAAAGTGAGTATTGAGACTTGTACACATGTGAGAGTTGGCATACAATGGAATCATAAAAATGAGTGAGATATGATCAAAACAAGTTTAGAGTGCAAATCTGAGTACACTGTTTTGGACGAATTTTATAAAATACTTAGAGGTTGATTAATCAGTAGCTATAAAGGAATAAAATGAATCATATATCATTTAGTTTTTGTGATAAAAATTTGGGGTTCTATATCCATGTAGAACTCTAGATATGATCATTTTAGTAAACTAGATTTTTAGGACTGATTTTGTGAAATTAAAGTTTAATATTATTATATAAGCACTCAAATAAATATAGTATAAAATGTGAATTAAAACCCACTAACTTATATATTTCATTTATAAAAAATGCATAAGGGTAAATAAATGGAAATTATATAAAAAAAATGGTAGTTTGGTATGTTTTATAAGTTATAAAAACTATATACTAAGTTTTACGTCTTTTCGGCTAAAACCGAAAGATTAACGTTTTTGTTAAATAAAACTTAGACGGTTGGACCCGTCTAATATAAACTTTTATAAAATCACATACTGATATATAAACATATATAACAAGTAAAAATCGATAAAACCCGAGCTTTATAACATATAGATATTAACGGGCCAAAGTAGCCTTAATGGACAATAAACCCGACTAATTTGGTAAAACATTTATAGACTTATTTATTGGGCTTAACCCATTTGGGCCCAACATATAAAGTATAATACTGATAATAAAAGTATAATTGGGCTAATGAATAGTATTGGGCTTGTAATAGGCCCATTGGGCTTTAAAATGTAAACAAGTTGAACTAGTGTAACTAGTCTTGAAAATTACCAACACATAAACACTATAATGAATGAGTAAAGACGTATAAACCCACTTGATCATCATCATATATATAAAATCATCATATGTATACATAATTGTTATTTTTATAAAGTCATTGGACAAGAGTCTAAGACGAGTATTATTTGTCTAGGTTTTCGTGATTGAAGCACGTACCGTACATCCGAATTACCGATAACCCGCTTTCCCACATCAACATGAGTTCATAGCCTCGCACTCTTTTAAATGTTTTCATGAAATGTTTTATAAACCCGCGAGGGAGATAACATGTTAGTTTTGATAAAATAGGACACATTTGTCCCGATTGTTTGTTTATTGATTTGGACCCGAATGATTGTATGACCTGATGAATGATTAAATGACCCGATAGATGAAATAGAATGGATTATTAAAGTTAGGTTATGTCACTAGAAGTCCCATTAGCATGAATTGTGAACTACCGGGATTTGGTAGACGCTTATTCATATAATAGTACTATTTGGGGACGATCACCCCAGTTCGCGCCTTGACGGTTGATCCCCGTCGTGCCACATTGATTGGTAAGCAAATTTATGTTTGAGATGATTTACACAAGCGTGATTATTGTGACGACACGCTAATTTAGATGGTCAAATTGAGTTTCGGGCTAGCTACCCGTTGTTTGTTGTAGTAAGGTAACAATGTCATGCGGCTTATAATAATCCAAATAACAAAAATACTGCTTTATGCATTGAATTACGATATATTGCCTGACTAGGAATACATGGTCTTATTATTGATTTTATGTTCGTGTTTTGGTTTTACATAACCATATTCATATAACGGTTTTTATTTAACTTTATGCAACGTCATAAGACGTATTGTATGATGTTTTTACGACATTGGCTCATATAATGATTTTGAAGGCAAATGCCTATGTTATGATTTTTGATAAGGATTTGTATAAAATGACTTTGGCTACTTTATGGCCTATTACAGTGATTTGTACAAAAATTATTTTCGGTAATAATTTTATACTGATGTTATATTGATGGATTTTATTAAACTCTATGAATTCACTCGGCGTTATCGCTGACCTTTTCTTTTAACATGTTTTATCTCATGTACTTGAAGGTAATTCTCGGGAAGACAACAAGAATTCATGGCCCGCACCTAAACAATAATTTCCATTCAAATTCTTTGTAAAACTTGTATGAAATACAATGACTTGGGACCTATGTAAATCTGATATTTATGAATGGAAATGCTTTATTATTAAACGACGCGATTTTTAAGCGTTGTCTATGATGTGAGTAATGTGCTATCCCGTAACACCAACGAGACTTCCGCTGTATTGAATTGTAAAATTTTGGTGGTGTTACAGTCAAGTTGTTGAACAAGGTCCAAGGAGCATAGCTGGTCCTCCTAGGATGTTGTGGAGGACAGGTATAATCCCTTGTTTAAGTTTCCCCTAAAAATTTCATGATATTGCCTGTTTTTTACTTTGTGCTTTGATTTTGTGTTCTTGTGTTTATGGTTGTGATTTTTGTGTTTGAATCTGCTAGTTGTCACCTAGGAAGTGTGTTTGAATCATAAAATCAGTAGGTTGTTAGTTGGAATCACAAGTTGCTTTGAAAAGTTGTGGATTAAGAACTGTTTGGGATTACTGGTTCATAAGGCCTTGTGGCCTTGTGCCCTTGGTTCTTGGGGTTTGGGAAGTCTAAACAAGTCATTTTGGACAAGTTTTAGTCATTGGTTAAGTTTCTGAAAGGTTGGGAAAAGGATTTGAAGTTTTGTAAAAATTTGATAAAAGTGTTCTTGAAATTGGTCAAACACATCAGATCTAGTAACTTCTTTTTTAGTTGGATCTAAGGTCTGAAATCAGGTTTGGGAATAGTTTGGGTGATAAGCTATCTATTGGTAATCTGGTTGATGAATTTGGTAGCTTATTGAGTGTGCTATAGCTTATCAAAGTTGGCTGAAGTGGTCATTTGCATCAGCAAAGTGACCACCTCATTTGGTGTTTGCAATTGTATTTCTAGTGTAAGGATTGTTGTTTTGTTGCTTGGATCCTATTTGTGTGCTGCTTGTGAGGTTATTTGGTTACTTGGATTGCTTTGTTGATAGCTTATAAGCTTACTAGCTTATTGGCTTATTTGTGCCAAAACACATCAAGTCTACTCAACTGGTAGGCCTTGATTCACAAGGTTTGTACTCAAGCCTTGACCAGCAGGGTGAAAAAAAAGTCTAAACACTTCATTAAGTCTGTCAACGTCCAATTTGTGCTTGTCAGCGTTTGATTTTCTCTTGTCAGCGTTTGACTTTTGGTCAAACTTGGTCTTATAGCTTATTGAATCTGTTTTGCTTATTGGTACATGCAACAACTTGGTTTTTGTAATAGAACTCATTTTTCTCAGCTTAATAACAAGTCTGGAAGGTTACAAGCCTTTTGGTTAAGCTTTTGCTAGAAAACTAGCTTATTTGGCTTTTTCAGCCAGCTTATTGGTTCTTACAGCTTATTCTACTTGGCTTTTTGTGATTTTCTTGATTCATTATTCTTAGTTAATCTATTTGTGAGCTTTTGCAACAAACTAGAGCTTCTGAAACAGCCTAGAACTCTATCCCGACTATTTTATCGTTTTGTGGAATTATTCTTGGCTTATTTCTGACTTATTGAGTGAGCTTTTTCAAAATTTCTTTTACAGATCTCTTTAGTATCCCAAAAGAAGGTTGTGTGTCAAATTAGAGCTTATGACATTGGCTTATTGCTTAATGGGCTTATTGGCCCAATAAGGATAAGCTGTTTGTTCATTAAGATGTGATAAGCTCACTTTCAGCTTTTGGGCCTTCATAGTTTTGTGTTTAGAATTGAATTTTGAGTCAGATAGGGCTTTTCCAAATCATTTGGGCTTATTTTGACTTTTTGGGCTAAAAAGCCCATTAAGCTTAACTGTTTTTGATTTTAGCCCATTAGGGGTATTCTGGTCATTTCACTTTCATTTTCTGAATATTTAGGTTAAAATAAACTAGTTTGCAAGTTTTTATAATTTTTTATAATTTTTGGATTTTTAATATTATTTTAATATTATTTTATTATTATATTTCAAATTTCATATTTTTGCACCTTTTATATTTTTCTTAGCTTAAATACATTAAAATAGGATTTTTGCAACTCTTAGATTAATTTTATCATCTTTAGTTTAGTTTTTATAATTTTTTTTAAGTTTTAATAGTTTTTAAATCATTTTAAATAGTTTTTCTTAGTTTAAAAATTTATAAAAATAGTTCTTAATCTTTTAAGGTCATTTTAGAGGTTTACTAATTGAAAAATCTTTATTTGGGATTTTTTGATAATTAATTTGATTTTTAGGGCTTTAATTAGCATTTAAAAATTAAATATTTAATTAATTAAAATGTTTGAAAAAGTTTTGATTATTGGTAAACTCTTAGTTTATTTATTGTGATTTTTAGTGAATTTTTGGTAATTTTTAGAATTAATTTTTATTTTTGTACTTTTTACGGTTTTACGTGTAGTCGTAGTAGTAATTAATTTCACGTCTTCGTCATTCTCTTTTCTCATCCCCTTCTAACCAATACCAATCTCAAACTTACTCACACACATATACCTCCTTGGGAAACGAACTTCATTGGGTCATTAGTGTTTGATTTTCCTAAATCATCACTTAATACTTACCGCTCATTTACGCTCTTTTGTTTTCCTAAACAAGAGGTGTAATTTACCACAATCACTTAACAATTTGGCTTGAGGGTTTCCAGCATCAGATCTTCTTGGAGATCTGCATTCCCTCATAAAGTGCCCCATACGATGACAATTGTAGCACTCAACCTTGGATTTATCAAATCCAGCAGTGTTCTTTGCATTAAGGTTCATCTTCTTCTTAAACCTTCTATTCCATCTGTTTGCTCTTATACTTGCAAGAGCCATGTTCCACTTTATATCCATCTCCTCCAAGTGCTCATCACTTATTTGCTCAAGGTCCTCATATGTAATCACTGAACCGTTGGGCAAAGAAGCAACGTATGCACACAGTATCCAGATCCAAACCAGCAGGCTTAACTCTTGGCGAGTCAATTTTGTATGTGTCAGTGTCTGAATGTGAGGCGTTGACAGGGTATGATCCAGCGTTGACACATGTTGATCCAGTAACTGGGTGCATGTATGAATCCTTCTGATCAAATTGACCTTCACTATATGAGAAGAAGGCCATGTTACTATTGGTAGACGTACTTCCATGCTCCAAAAGAGTTTCATTCTCCAACAGCCTCAGTTTGTTATAGATATCATCAAAAGTAGAACTTTTGTGAGTGTTATTGGCAAGTATAGATCTTGCCTCAATCTTCCACGCATCACCAAGGCTTTTAAGAAAAGTGGCAATAATGTCAACATCACCAACTTATGTCCCCATGAAGGACAGCTTGCTTGTAATGTCAAGCAGTCTGCTTCTCACACTGCTAAGCTTCTCATTAGGTTGAGTCTTAAAAACAGCATACTCATGCATGAGTGGCTTCTTCTTCTCTTCCTTAGTATCAGCATTACCACCATATGCACAAGGGCTGCCCAAAGGTCTTTTGCAGACTCATAACCTCTGTATTTGTGCTGATTTTCTTGTCCCAGGGAGAGTTTCAGAATGTTTAGGGTTTTCATATCAACCCTTTTCTTTGCTATGTCTTCAGCAGACACAGCTCTACCATCATCAGGTTTTTCTTTCTTATCTTCTTCTGAACATCCTTGGACAGCTGATCGTGTAGCAATGGCATTAGCAATCTTTTGAGCTTTATTGAATGTGTTTCCATATACAATAATCTCCCAGAGAGTGTAGTCATAGATCCCCAAATATTGCTCAAAGTTGAACTTCCACAACTCAAAATTGTTTGCATCAAGCATGGGAATCTTGATGTTGTGGTTTGAGGAGGAGCAGGTTACTTCTGTATTGGACATGATGTTTTTAGGGTTTTGTGAAAATTAGGGTTTTGGTGATTTTAGAGTTCTTGTGTTCTTTAAGATCAAAAGTTTCTCAACAAGCTCTGATACCACTTGTTGATCCCAAACTTAGATCGATTAAGCTTGTGTAAACGAGATTAGATCAAGTTATACACGTAGAGAAACTTTGTTTATGTATAATGTAATCTAAGTGTTATGCGGAATTAACACTTAAACAAGAACACACAAAGATGTAGAACAAACTTTCACTTGATTGATAATAACAAACTTGCTTACAATGAAAGTGTTTAACATATGAAAACTTATTATGAAACATAACCTAAAGGTCTTCTTTTATAGACATAAGAAGCCTTGTACAAGAGTCTACCTATCAACTATTCTAGGTAAAGATAATTATAGAAAATACAATGTTGAACTTATCTTTACTAGAAACAAACTAGAAACATAATACGCGTAGACCATATCTTTCTATCAGTGCTTGTCTTCAACCTATCAACGCTTGACTTCTTCTTTTCGACGCTTGATCTGTCAGCGTTTGTTTTCTTCTTATCAACGCTTGTTTTCCTCTTGTCAGCGCTCAAGTGAACTGGCTACATTTTATTCCCAACAACTAGTATCAAGAACAACTACATGAAATCCAAAGGGTTTAAGAAAACCAATATTAGGTTTCCTACTCCAAAATAGATCATAAGGTGTCTTATTGTGGATTTTGTTGACCAATGCCCTATTTTAAACATAGCAGGATGTATTCACAACCTCAGCCCAAAATGCAATGGGAAAGTGAGCATCAGCCAACATTGTCCTAGCTGCTTCTATGAGTGTTCTATTCTTCCTTTCAGCCACCCCATTTTGTTGTGGGGTTCTAGCTACACCAAACTACCTAGTAATCCCTTTCTTGGCACAAAAGTCATCTAAAAGCTTATTTCTAAACTCACCACCATTCTCACTTCTAAGGGTTTAACCTCATTCCCAGTTTTCTTTTCAATTTGGGTAATAAAGTTAATCAAAACATCAGCAGTTTCACTTTTCAAGCCAAAAAAAAGTCTAAGTAGATCTAGAAAAATCATCAGTTATGACAAAACAAAAAGATTTATCATTTAAACTTTCTATATTAGTTGGACCAAACAAGTCCATATGCAGCAAGTGAAGTGGTTTAGAACTAGAGTGCATAAGTTTAGAATTAAAAGAGACTTTGTGATGTTTGACTTTAAGGCATGCAACACAAGAGTGGTCATTGTGGAAAGCCTTTTCAGGCAAACCATCAACTAAACCATGTCTCACAAGTCTATTTATGTTCTTAAAAATTATGTGCCCTAACCTTCTGTACCAAAGATTACTCTCATCAACTGAAGCCTTAGCATATAGACATGATAAATTATTATTCATCCTAATTCCATTAAGATTCACATTATAAATGTCCTTATGCCTAGGTGTTCTATAATCAATGAATTTATCATCAGGTAATTTAAAATCTTTGCTTAACACCAAGCATTCAGTATCAGTGAAAAGAACCTTATTTTTGTTATCACAAACTTGTGATACACTAAACAGATTATAGTCAAGTTCTTTTACCAGAAATACGTTTTCAAAACGCAAATTGTTGGTTATAAGAGTGCCTTTGCCAGTAATGGTTCCATATCCTCCTCCAAAGTACACTTTGTCACCATCTTTAATAGTGGTAAAGTTTGTCAAATAATCTTCCCTCCCCGTCATGTGCCTAGAGCATTCACTATCCCAATAGCCGTGATCATTAACCTGCTTTTAAATGCCTTGCACATAAAGAAAAGAAATTAGTTTTCTTTAGGAACCCAAGCCTGAGCAGACTTGGATTCATTTGGTTGTTTCACAAGAACAGACTTGGTCCTTATAACAACCCCGTGTTCATCCCTTTTTGGATTAAACACCTAGTTAACCCCAATTGGTTTAGTTATGACCTTTGAAATATAATGAAATCTGTTACAGGTCATAGAAATCCCACCTGAATTAGGGTTTTGCTCTTGTTTGTGTCTCCAAGTTAAGCTAGAAGAAGCTTTAGACCCCTTTACCTTTGGTTGCAATTATTTGGCATTACTTGGTCTAATAGTGTTGGAAACATTCCTGTCAAAGTTAAAATTGTTCTTGACAGCGCTGAAATTACCCTTATCAGCACCAAAGCTAGGATTTGCTACAAGAACCCATTGTCTGTTAGACCACGTATTTGTCTTTACAAAAGGTCTTTGTCCATAATTATTAGACCCTTTAGTAAAGAATGGGGCTGGTCTAATGACTTGTGAACTTGGTTGGGCAAAAGGTTTGGGTTTGACCATGGTTGACTTTCTATCAGCGTTTACCTTTGAAGCATTGACATACATATAAGCCAAAAGTGAAAAACTCCCACAAGTATAACAGGCTTTCCTAGACATAACTCTAGGTCTAGATGAAAAGAAACATGCCCTATTATCACTAACTTGACTTTTTGGTGACCTAGGTTTTCTATATATTTCTGCATATTTAATAATAGGTTTTCTATCAATGTTTAAGCCAAGGTCAACAGTCTTTCCAGTAGTAGGGTTGGTCTCTTTTATGGGTGTGGACTCATTTGGGCTTTCACTAAGCATGCCACCTTTAACAAACAAAGTGGGATTGGCTTTCTTCCATTGATCCAAATCAGTCAGTTTCTGCTTATATTCCTCTACTGGAGTAAGAACTCTTGGTGGAGGAATAAATTCCTTTTCTTGAAGTTCTGGAATACCAGACCAAGATAAATCCTTTCTAAGGACACCATAGAAGTTCCCAGCAGGTGGTGGAACACCAGCATACTCTTTCATCCCAATCCCAGTCATATCCCTAGAATCTCTTTGTTCACTAACACATTTTTCTAGGGTTTGAGAAGCTTTATCAAATCTTTGAATTTTAAGCCCTATATTATCTTTGTTTTTAATGGCCTCATCCAACTCAACTTGTATAACACCTTTGGATCTCTCCAAGATGTCCCTTACCTCAATACTAGCATTGAGGTCATGAGTCAAAATATTGATTTGATCTTTTAGGCCAAGCTCCATTTTCTTATATTCAGCCACAATCTTTTCAGTTTGAACAAGTGCAAGTTGATAACTAGATAACTTGCATTTTCCGTCAAAAACATCTGATTTTAACTTTAAAATTTCTTTGTTAAGTTTGTCAGTGTTTAAACGACAACCTTTACTACAAAATGCATCATCATATACCTCATTGTCTGATGAAGATGAAGAATGTGCCATAAGAGCATAGTGAACATGCTCCTCTTCCTTCTTTTCTGCAACCAAGGCTTTGTTCTCTTCCACATCTTTGGCCAAAAAGCTTCACTCCCAGCCAATACCATCAATCTCTTGCATGGCAACCATAGCCTCTGTATCTTCAACCTTGATGATTTGGCTTGAAGGCTTTCCAGCATCAGATCTTCTTGGAGATCTGCATTCTCTCATAAAATGACCCATTCTATGGCAATTATAACACTCAACCTTGGATGTATAAAACCCAGTAGTATCTTTAGCATTAAAGGTCATCTTCTTCCTGAATCTCCTATTCCATCTATTGGCCCTAATGCTTGCTAGTGCCATATTCCACTTTATATCCATCTCCTCTAAATGCTCATCACTAATTTGCTCAAGGTCCTCATATGTAATCACTGAACCATTGGGCAACGAAGCAATATATGCACACACTATATCAAGATCAATACCAGCAGGCTTAACTCTTGGTGAGTCAACATTGTATATGTCAGCGTCTGAATGTGAGACGCTGACAAAGCTTGATCTAACGTTGACACAAGGTGATCCAGTAACGGGGTGCATGTATGATTCCCTTTGATCAAATTGACCTTCACTATGTAAAAAGAAGGCCATATTTCCATTGGTAGATTTGCTTCCTTGATCCAAAAGGATTTCACTCTCTACAATCTTCAGTTTATTGTAGACGTCATCAAAAGTGGAACTTTTGTGAGCATTATTAGCAATCATAGACCTTGTTTCAATCTTTCATGCATCACCAAGACTTTTCAGGAAAGTGGTAATGATATCAGCATCATCATGAATTGTTCCCATAAACGACAATCTTCTTGTGATATCAAGGAGTCTGCTTCTCACCCCACTTAGCTTTTCATTGGGAAGAGCTTTGAACACAAAATACTCATGCAAGAGTTGCTTCTTTTTCTCTGAGGCAGTATCATCATTACCACCATAAGTGACTTGAAGGGCTGCCCAAAGCTCTTTAGCAGACTCATAACCTCTATACTCGTACTGATTGGCTGGTCCCAAAGAAAGTTGAGAATGCTTAGAGTTTTCATGTCGTTCCTTCTCTTTGCAATGTCCTCAGCTGAGACAGCTCTCCAATCTGTAGGTTTTACTCTTCGATCAGCTTTACTTGAGCCTGGAGTTGATCTTAAAGTAATAGCAGCTTGAATCTTGTCAGCCTTATCGAATGTGTTTCCATATTCAATAATTTCCCATAGGGTGTGGTCATGGATTTGAAGGTACTGCTCAAAATTGAACTTTCATAGCTCAAAGTTGTCTGGGTCTAGCATGGGGATTTTTAGGTTATGGCTTGAGGAGGAGGTCAACTCTGGAGTAGACATGTTGTTTGGTTTTTAGGGTTTCTTGAAAAATTAGGGTTTTTGGCGATTTAGGGTTTTTAGGGTTTTTGTGTTCTTTGGATCAAAGTTCCTCAACAAGCTCTGATACCACTTGTTGATCCCAAACTTAGATCGATTTAGCTTGTGTAAACGAGAATGAATCAAGTTAAACACTTAGAGAAACTTTGTTGTATATGAAACAATTTAAGTATTATGCGGAATTAATACTTAAACAAGAACACACAAACAGGATAAACCAAACTTTCACTTTGATTGATTAATTGAACTTGCGTATAATGAAAGTGTAAAACATATATTGAACTAAAACCTAAAGGCCTCCTTTTATAGAATAAGGAACCTTGTATAAGAGTCTACGTATCAGCTATTTTAGGTAAAGATAAACATAAGAAATACATTGTCGAACATACCTTTACTAGAAACATAAAACGTGTAGACTAAGTATCCTATCAGTGCTTGACTTCTTCTTATCAACGCTTGACTTCTTCTTGTCAACGCTTGACTTGACAATGCTTTATTTCTTCCTATCAACGTCCAATTTCCTCTTGTCAGCGTCTAAGTGTCTTGGCTTCATTTTATTCCCAACATCATAGACAGGAACATGTATGGAGGATGAGAGTACAACTTGGGTTTCATCTTGCTGAGTAGGAGGATTCTCTTCAAAAACAACCTCCGTGTCTGTATCAACATCATCTATTTCAAGAGGTGATGATTCACAAACAACAGAAGAATCTTCTTGATTATAAGTTATAGGTGAGTCATCTTCAGCTGAGGTGGAACAAGGGCTTGTGGAAGGCTTACGTTCTTCTTCAATTAGCACTTGAGTAGAAGGAACATCAATGTTGTGACTTGGCAGTGGATCGTATGCAGAAACATATGGAATAAGAGTATATGTGTGTGGATGATGATGAAAGACAGGCCTTGGTTCAGAGAACACATCTGTTGGGAAAGACCTGTTTTCATTGAAATAAATTTCATCACCTTCTGTTCCTGTTCTTTGTAGCACGCCATCATCTTCATTAAATGTGACATGAAAGGTTTCTTCTAGTTCCTGTCTTCTTGTGTTGAAGACTCTAAAAGCTTTGGCTATTGGAGAGTATCCTAAGAAGAAACCATCATCAACTTTTTCGTCAAACTTTCCAAGTTGATCACTGTAGTTAAAAATGAACACAGGGCAACCAAAGACATGGAAGTAGCTGACATCTGGTGATCTCTTTCTAAAAACTTCATACGAGGTTTTTTCATGTATTTAACAATGATGGATCTATTTTGAGTATAGCAGGCAGTATGGACAGCTTCTCCCCAAAAAAATTTTGGTAAAGCTACACCATTTAGCATGGTTCTAACTGCTTTAATCAGTGTTCTGTTTCTTCTTTCAGCTACTCCATTTTGTCCAGGATTACAAGCTGAAGAAAAGTTTTGTGATATTCCCTTTTCATCACAAAAAGCTTCAAGCTGTTGATTCTTGAATTCAGTCCCATTATCACTTCTTAGAGCTTTTACTCTAACTTCATTCATGTTTTCTACCTGCCTTATGAAGGACATTATGGCATCAGTTGCATCACTTTTCCTTTTGAGGAAGAAAACCCATGTATACCTTGAGTATTCATCAATAATAACCAAGGTATATTTGTTGTGATTGATGGTCTGTGGTTTAACAGGTCCAAACAAATCCATGTGAAGGAGATGTAAACACTTGTTAATAGAGAACGATTGTATGGTCTTAAAGGATGACATGTGGTGCTTTCCCTTAACACAAGCTGAACATGTCTTATCTTTTGTGAAAGTCACAGGTGGTAGACCAGCAACCAAGTTTTGCATGGCTAGCTTGTTGATGTTCTTGAAGTTGAGATGAGAGAGTCTTTTGTGCCACAACTAATTGACACTTTCAGAGGCTTTAGCAAGAAATAATTTAAGTTGTCTTCTATGCAAGAGGCCATATTGATGACATACACATCTCTTCTTCTTGGTGCAATTAACACCACATCATTATTTTTGTTGAATATGGTTCCTTGAGTCTTGGTAAACAAAACCTTGTAGTCAGCATCACAAAATTAGCTGATGCTAATGAGATTGTGCTTAAAACCATTCACATATGCAACCTTTGTGAATTTTATTCCATTGCAGTTAACTGAGCCATATCCTTCTGTGTCGCCTGAAGAGTTATCCCCAAACACCACTTTAGGACCTGACTCTTTTGAATATCTGTGAAGGTATTGTTGAACTCCTGTCATGTGTCTAGAACAGCCACTATCTAGATACCAGACCGATTCCTTGAGATGTTTATGCACAGATATATAGAAACAAGTTAGTTCCTATGGTGAACCCACTTTCCAATGGGTTCCCTGAATTGTTGATTAGCAACTCTTGAGTTCCTATATAACTTGTGACGGTGTGAAGGACAGTTGGCTGTGTCATGGGTGTACCTTCCACAGATGTCACATCCTGGAAAGTAATTACACTCATCAAAGTGATGGTCTGTGAACCCACAATATTGGCAAGGAGGGTAAGGTCTGAAAGTACCTGGTGGTCTCCTAATGGCCTGTGGTCTACCTCTAAAAGGTGCCTGAGATTTCTTTACAGCCATTTGTTCATCATGATCTATGGTCATGTGATGAGAATTCTTACACACATTGTAGTAGGGTTTGACTAACATTTCAGTTGTGGGTTCGCCTAGAATTGACTTAGGTTCAGAGGAAGTAGAGCATTCAGCGGAAGGCTTAATATGTTCTTTTAAGAGTTCTACTTCTTTAATTAAAGACAACGGGCGTTCTTGAGTTGAGGATTCAACTTTGTTCACCTTGCTTGTTAAGACAGACTTATACACATTTTGCTTAACAAGTTGTTTTACAGGCACAGCAGAAATCTTAGCAGGTGGTGTCTCAACATTTGGTTTGGGTTCAGCCTTAGCTCCTCTAGAAGAGCTGCTGCATTCAACTCCAGAGAGTTTAGGCAAAGATGGTAAAGGTGTAGTGTTGTCAATTACATCTTCAGAGACAGGGACATTTGCTAAGAGTGGGTCAGACGTATGTATAGTCTCTGTAGATTTGAAAACAATCTCTTTGGTTTTTTAAGGGCTTTGATTTTGTTTCTTTTAGCAGTTACAGTCCTAGTTATGTCAGCTGGAAGTTCATCATCAAGTAATTCATTTATAGTGAACCTACTGCACAACCATTTTTCTATAACTTTGTGTAGTTCAGCTACTTGGTCATTTAAGGCACTGTTTCTTAACGATAGTTTATTAACCTCATTTTGAAGAGTTATCTTTTCAGAATTAACCTGTTTTAACGTTTCACATTCAGCCTTAGCAGTTAACAATTCATGTTTAACAGAGTGAAATTTATCAAGCAGGTTCTTTCTTTGTTCCTCAACAAAGTGTAAATCAACTATTGCACATGTTTACGTTCATCACTTTCAGACATAGAGATAAGCCTGTGTACCTTTTTCATTGTGATGTCAACCCATTGTCCTGATCTAGCATCTCCTTTTCCAACAGCTGGTTCATCCTTAGAAATTGCCATAAATGCCCTGACCCTAGTAGTGTCCTCTTCATCAGATGTCAGCGGCTCATAATTCCAATCATAAGCTTCAACTACCAACCCTTTCTCTGTCTTTTTATCACCCCTTTTCTTCTTAGACAAAGCTTCTAACTTCAAATTCATCTGTTTCAACTCAGCCTTTAGTGCCTTGTATTTGTTTTTGTAATCCTTTTTCTCATTATCAGAGGAGTTGGATTGATGAGATGAGTTGTTTTGTTGTGATTTGAACTTGTACGGTTTGAATGATGAAGGATAGGATGGTGAGGATGTTTTTATGGATGGACAGTCTTTTTTAAAATGTCCAAGTTTTCCACAGGCAAAGCAAGTCTCTTTTGATTTGTCAGATTGTTTACTAGTTGATCCTACTCTCCCTGACCTTTTGTAATCGTCTTTGATTAGCTAGTAAAGCTCTTAAACTCAGCATTAAGGTCTGTCATGAAATTCTTGGCTGCTATGAGTGTCTTCTTCAACATCAGTGTCGCTGTCATGAGAATGTAAGGTAGAAATCAAGGCTTTGGATGTTGCTCCATGAACTAAAAATCTTTCAGACTCGGGTTTGTATATGGTATCAATCAGCCCTTCTTCATAATTGTATTTTCCATATAGTTGAGCCAACGTGTCATTCTTGAGAGAGTTGTTTGCTCTATGGGTTTGATTCATGCTCAGTCATTTTCTAGGAAGGTTGTTGACAAAAGTGGCGTTTACTTCAGCTTATACAATGGTTACTTCATTCATAGCAAGGTCATTGAGAAGAATCTTCAGCCTTGGCTGTTGTACCTTTTCACCTTCAAGTGCCTTGAAAGCATTAAACTGAAGCCTAAGTGCCTGAATCTTGGTTTCTCTGGTCTCAGAGGGTCCTCCGTGAACAAGGATGAGGTCTGTCCACATTGGTTTGGTTGTAGTACATTGAATCACAGATTTCATGATGTGTTTTGGAAGACAGTATATAATAATGCTTTTGAGACGTTTATCTTGGTTTGCCAATTTTCTATCAGCTAGTGTGCTTGAGGGGTTTAGGAAGAGGATTCTCATCAGTGAATGTAAGCGTCATGCGAACATATGGTCCATTTTCTAGAATTTCTAGAAGAAATTGTTCGAGTCCATCGAGATAGACAAGGAATTGACTTTTCCAACTTGCAAAGTCATCTTCATCAAATACTGGCACGTTTGTGACATGAGATCCTCCTCTTGAATCGAGAAGTTGAGGAAGATCATCTTCATTATGAGTAGGGGTTATTCTTGGTGAAGTTGGAGGTGGTGGCGTGTTGTTCCCAGAAAGCGATGGTGGTGGTGGTGGTGTGGTGCTCATTTCAGGCATGGTGGATCTTGATTATAAAACTTAGAACGATGTTTATGAAGGTTTTAATATCAAACACCGCTCTGATACTAATTGAAAGTCCTTAATCCTAGCTTGAAATGATCAATAAAGATAAATAACACAAGTAAATACTTTTCAAATGTAAGACTTTATTATTGTATAACAAGTATTACATGTGTTATGGATAACACAGTTTGATGACAATGTGTTGTGTACACTTCGGATAAATAAAGCTAACTTAAGAACACAGGCACAGCTGATTGTTCAATAAGTTCTCAAGAGTTAATGTATGAATTCTAACAAAGTGAACAACATTAACTCTAGGCTACATATCATATTTATAGTGGTACGAGGTTGACTTTGATAGCTGGTTGATTGTTACTACACTAAACAGACAATGTCAGACATCTGTCACAAGATGCTCTTCTATTCTTGGTAGTCTGCCACAACGTTTTAGAGAAACAGAGCTGACATAGTTTCCATTTTCTTCATAGCTTGTACTTTAGGCTGAATTACTTTCCGCCTAAACACTTAGGTATGTCCAAAGTGTACTAAGTGTTAACAGGGTATTGCCACCCCTGTTTACACTTAACCACTCAAAGTCCCTAATACATCTTGGTTGTTATCCATCACAGCCATTGAGTATGTATTCATGTAATCTTTGACTTCCTTGACAATGTCTCTGACATGGGCTCCTCTGTGGTTGTTGACAGCGACTAAGATCGCTGTGAGTCTTAAGGGACTTGCCTGTTACCTTGACACGGGCAAGTTAATATCAAACAGCTTAGTTTACGTTTAAATCTATGACTAAGGGAAATCTAACAAACTTAGATTTCCAACAGAATGACAACTAATGACGTCATTATGTATACTAATGTGTGAAAATAAAATTAATATTTAGTGTTAATTTTATTCATGAGATATTAGTAAAATCAATTTTGGTAATTAATTTTGACCATTTTTCTTCATCTCCCTTGCCTATATATTGAGGGCTCTCCCCTCATTCTAAAGGACACTAATAAAAAAACCACACCTCAATACTCCTCTCATTTTAGTGTCATTCATATTGCTTCTTGCGTATCCGGTTCGTAATAGAGGAAGACATGTATTTTAGTTAGCCTTGATAACTCGTTTGTGCTCACGGGGTTATCCGTTGTTGTTGTATCCTGGAAGATAGACGTCCGCATTTCTGAAGCACCTTAGAGAGGACGAATATGTGTTAAGGAAAGTGTGAGCATCACACACCTCAACATTTTCCTTATTTATGTCTCTTTGAATCTAAACGATCAAAAGTTTTACGGTATGTACTTTACATTTTATCCTTATGTTATTTTCGTTTGTCTCTAATAGCAATATAGACTATATATACAACAATCTTAAGACATATTCGTCCTCTCCATGGTGCTTGAGAATCGTGGACGTATATCTCCCAGGATACAACAACAACGGATAATCTCATTTAGCACAAATGGATTATCTAGGAGAACCAACATGTGCCTTCCCTCTATTACGAATAAATACACACAAAGAATGAATATGAACAGGTAAACAAATGGAGAGGAGTAGGTACGTTTCTTAGTGTTTTCAGGTGTGCTTCGAGAGGTATTTAGACAAATACGAGACACTCTCATTCATATGTGAAGTGGATGGAAGAAAAAACGGTCACACTAGTTAATAACAATAATGGCTCATGAACAACATAAATTCGGCCGTTACATTTGACCGATAATTTACTATCTAGTCAATTCTCGTTAATGTGTTTCATGACCATCAATTGTCATTCAAACCTCTTGTTTGACCAATTTTCTAACATCAAGAACATATATATTATCAAACTCACAAAATCAAATCCATTTCATTTCACACAAGTATATAAAATGACACCATAATCATACCACAACTTAAAGATAAATTTATATCACCGTCATGGGTAAAAAAAATACTAGTTCAACATTATAATCAAAAACATAATTATTACCAAGAGTTATTACACGAGAAAAACTCGAATTTATAGAAATCATACGCCTCTAATCGAACTAATTTCTCAATTCTAAACTAAAACCAAGCAAACCACCACTTGCAAATACGTTGTTTCTCTCTCTTAGAAATTGGTTGAAGTATTTTAGCCTTTTGGGGTGACTATACCATGTTTAAACATTTGTCTAAGGGTTAGAAAAGATCTTTTATGTGTCACACTTAGCATTACACTCCCAATGCTTTTTATATAGCTTAAATATACTTGGATAGCAGGAAAAAAACGTCCCTAAAGAGTTAAAAGAGAAAATCATCGGGCTCCCCCTTGATTTACTTCATTTAAAAGACCACATAAAAAGGCCAAATCTATATAATAGTCGAAGTCCAGCCAAAAAGGCTCCTCGTGAAGCCAAACGACTCCGTATTTTAACCAAGTTGGGCGGCTGCGACCTCGTGAGGAACAACACCTCCTTAATTACCATTTGCAAAGCCAAGCGGCTTTGCGACGAAGTTGCACGATCGCGTTTTGCCCCCTATATGAAACTTTTTCTTTTTCTCCTATCTTCTTCTTTTTTTCCTTTTCTTTTGTTTGGGTTTACTTATACAAGTTATATCTTCATAAAATCACTTGTTCCTCCACCGGGAGTTGAAAATAAAGCTTCTTTCATGGGTCTCGATCTTTTCACGATTCCTTCTTAAAAATATACTTTCACATTTTTCCTTCTTTTTTTTCCCTTTCATTTTTTCCATCATGACTAGCTACGAACATACAACCTCAACTTTGTGCAATATTAGCAATAAAAGTTCGACAATTAACCAAATATCTCGTATAAAAAACATACTCGTTTTGCCCTCAGTCCCCCGAATGAGGAATTATGCTCATTGCCCTCCGTTCCAAATGAGGAATTGAGCCTATAGAAGAAAACTCCATAAGATCCCGATGAAGTAATGAGGCGGGTTTGAGAAAGTATCAAGCCCTAAAGGGTCACGTGAACACGAATTAGGGCGAATTTGAGATGTTTTTTTCAATCAGATATAATAATAATGAATGAGGATAGTCGTTGTCGACGTACAGTCGGTATTCGGCCCGGCCCAACAGGCCCGCGACCCACACACACCTAACTTATCCTTCAAGAAACCCTAAGCCTATATAAACAGGGGTAGGGGTCTCATTATAAAACAGGTTCTCTCTCATAACTACACTTCTTATACCACATATTCATCCAATACTAACTTGACCGTCGGAGGTGGACCCCGGGGCTCCGGCCTCGGGTCCACGTCTAACCGGTTTACCTTTGTTTGCAGCATTACTCAGGACCCGGGAAGACGACGAACGGCCCAGGAGAGTCGTCAGACCGGCCTATCCAAATTATGCTCCAACAAGTTGGCGCCATCCGTGGGACCCTGACTAACATACCTCGTGTTCTTTTTCGGGTTCGTTTCTTTTCATACTTATCTAATATGTACGTATATCTCACTTCGCTCTAGTTTTGTCATAACAAATTAGAGAACAATAAAAAAATGATGATATCCGAATCTCTTTTTCTAATGCGGTTACTTAAAAAAATGATATCACCTCATCTAGGTTACGTCCATTGTTTTTCTTTTTCATTAACCTTTTCGTAAAAAGGGTTTATAATTTCATCATTAACAAGAACAATTGAAAGCCGCATATGTTGACTGTTAATTAATTTAAAGTCTTTAGCATTGTTTATAAAAAAACGTCATTAGTCATTCATATGTTTCTACGTAACTAGCTTATGTGTCATTGCCTATGATTTGAGATATCAAGTATTATCGTCTTTTAGTTAATAAAAAGATTCACTATAAGTTGCTAAACATGTTAACTATATAATTTAAATTGGTGAAAAGATTTACCGATATATTTTAAAATTGCTAAAAGATTTTATGTCAATCTTTTATCATGTCTGGTCGTACTGTTTATCTTAATAAAAGATATTGCACATATCTTTTAAATTATTAAAAAGATATTATTTGCCTTTTAAATTTGGTAAATGTATATTCTGATAATAATAAAATATTGCGCGATCTTTTAAATTTATACAAAGATATTTTCAATATTTTATAGTCTGACAAGATATTACCTATATCTTCTAAAAATATTATTGACACTTTTTTTTATTAATAAAGAATATTACATATATTTTTTAATTTGACAAGGAGATATTACATATATCTTTTGATTTGATTCAATATGTTTTTCATATATGTCGCGACCCGACATAGTATTATCGTGATTCGAGGTCATGGCTCGTCCATCCCCCTCGTCTGCACATTCAACAATTATTTTATTTTTTATTCGCGGTCATGGTATGTCCAGCCGTGCTCGTCTGATGTTCGTCATATTTTATTTTTCATTGCGGTCATGAGTCGTGTCTTTGATATTAATCCGCATGATCGGATAAATTGTTTATATTAATAAAGGATATTACACATATCATTTAAATTACTACAAGATAGTCTTTAGGATATATTCCGATATTTTTTATTCTATATATCTTTTAAATCGCTAAGATATATTACATATATTTTTTAAATAATATGTTTATCATTCGCGGTCATGGTACGTCCATCCGTGATAGTCCGTACACTCGGATATCTTCTGCCTACGGGCGTACATGTACACATCGTTCCCAGGTGGAATAAGAGGATTGAGTGAACCTAATAATTCAACTTGTCGTATAAGAGGGATGCAACCCCAACGACCACGGATCATGTATCCTTGTTAGACACCTTGCTATCAAGACGTTGTAGTAAGTTACGCAAACCACATGACTCATGATGGACTTGCAAAAGACACACTGTGCACGTCTAACAAAATTTTGTCAAAACTTTGACCGTCCTTATGGTAGTAGCGGTACGACGCATGTAATAGCATAACGCATCCCATAAGTTAGTTAAGATACGTCTAATACTATGTGACAATTCGCGGTTATGGCAAGATCCATCCGCGTTGGTTTGCATGTTCAAACCTAATCTCTATCTTTTGTACGCGGCTATGGTACCTCCATTCGCGTTGGTCTACGCGACCGTAATTTTTTGAATACTTGATTAAGTTTAATATTACTAATCGAGTTTAGCACCATTAAACTTGGGGGGCTACCAGGGTATAATAATACCACTATTTCCGTGCATGACACGCAAATATCTTTGGATATATTTCTTTGCCGCAGAAGTCCGCCTTCTGTCGGGTTATTCCTTTGCCATGGAAGTATCTCTTCCATTGGCTTATTCCTTCGCCGCGGAAGTACTCCTTCTGCGCGCTTATTTCTGCGCCATGGAAGTATTTATTCCATTGGCTTATGCCTTTGCCACGGAAGTATCTCTTCCGTTGGCTTATTCATGCGCCGTGGAAGTATCTTTCCACGTGTTCGTTATCTTTCTCCGTGGAAGTATTCTTCCACGTGCTCATTATTATTCGTCGTGGAAGTACTCTTCCACGCACTTATTATCATCGTCGTGGAAGTATCTCTTCCACGTACTCTTATCTTAGCCGTGGAAGTATCTCTTCCACGGGCTTATTATCTTCGCCGTGGAAGTATCTCTTCCACGTGCTCATTATATTCGCCGTGGAAGTATCTCTTCCACGTGCTCATTATTCTCGCCGTGGAAGTATCTCTTCCACGTGCTTATTATCTTCGACGTAGAAGTATATCTTCCACGTGCTCATTATTCTCGCCGTGGAAGTATCTCTTCCACGTGCTTATTATCTTCGCCGTGGAAGTATCTCTTCCACGTGCTCATTATTCTCGCCGTGGAAGTATCTCTTCCACGTGCTTATTATCTTCGACGTGGAAGTATATCTTCCACGTGCTCATTATTCTCGCCGTGGAAGTATCTCTTCCACGTGCTTATTATCTTCGACGTAGAAGTATATCTTCCACGTGCTCATTATTCTCGCCGTGAAAGTATCTCTTCCACGTGCTTATTATTCTCGCCGTGGAAGTATCTCTTCCACGTGCTTGTTATATTCGCCGTGGAAGTATCTCTTCCACGTGCTTATTATCTTCGCAGTGGAAGTATCTCTTCCACGTGCTCATTATTCTCGTCGTGGAAGTATCTCTTCCACGTGCTTATTATCTTCGACGTGGAAGTATATCTTCCACGTGCTCATTATTCTCGCCGTGGAAGTATCTCTTCCACGTGCTTATTATTCTCGCTGTGGAAGTATCTCTTCCACGTGCTTCGCCGTGGAAGTATCTCTTCCACGTGCTTATTATTTTCTCCGTGGAAGTATCTCTTCCACGAGCTTCTGATTTTCGCCGTGGAAGTATCTCTTCCACGTGCTTATTATTCTCGCCGTGGAAGTATCTCTTCCACGTGCTTCTTATCTTCGCCGTGGAAGTATCTCTTCCACGTGCTCATTATTTTCGCCGTGGAAGTATCTCTTCCACGAGCTTCTTATTTTCGCCGTGGAAGTATCTCTTCCACGAGCTTCTTATTTTCACCGTGGAAGTATCTCTTCCACGTGCTTATGATCTTCGCCGTGGAAGTATCTCTTCCACGTGCTTATTATTCTCGCCGTGGAAGTATCTCTTCCACGTGCTTCTTATCTTCGCCGTGGAAGTATCTCTTCCACGTGCTCATTATTTTCGCCGTGGAAGTATCTCTTCCACGAGCTTCTTATTTTCGTCGTGGAAGTATCTCTTCCACGAGCTTCTTATTTTCACCGTGGAAGTATCTCTTCCACGTGCTTATGATCTTCGCTGTGGGAGTATCTCTTCCACGTGCTTATGATCTTCGCCGTGGAAGTATCTCTTCCACGTGCTCATTATTTTCGTCGTGGAAGTATCTCTTCCACGGGCTTCTTATCTTCGCCGTGGAAGTATCTCTTCCACGTGCTCGTTATTTCTTTGTCGCGGAAGTACGTCTTCCGTTGGCACATTTCTTTGTCGCGGAAGTACGTCTTCCGTTGGCACATTTCTTTGTCGCGGAAGTACGTCTGCCGTTGGCACATTTCTTTGTCGCGGAAGTACGTCTTCCGTTGGCACATTTCTTTGTCGCGGAAGTACGTCTTCCGTTGGCACATTTCTTTGTCGCGGAAGTACGTCTTCCGTTGGCACATTTCTTTGTCGCGAAAGTACGTCTTTCGTTGGCACATTTCTTTCGAATTTCTTTGTCGCGGAAGTACGTCTTCCGTTGGCACATTTCTTTGTTGCGGAAGTACGTCTTCCGCGACGAATTACTTGGCCTGGCTAAGAGTGAATTTCCAAAATTTATACCGTTTAATCCCGGAAAAACCGTGACAAATTTTGGAAGTTGTTATCAAATGTCGTGGCCATAAGACAGATGTAATATCCGCATCACTTTGCCACAGAAGTACGAATTCTGTTGGCCTTAAGACGAATGCAATATTCGCACTATGCTGTATCATTAGTGGGTATAGAAGTACGTCTTCAAATGTTCACGATGCAGCATATGGGTTCCACCTTCACCTTCACAAAACCTTCTTATCATCCTCACGTTAGGGATGAATAAGAATGATACCTTGCCAATGTCAGTGTTACCCCGGCTATAGAACACGCTTTCTTCTTACGGGGTCCTTACCGTCTAATCATGGGAAACCAAGCATTCGAGCACAACCGCCCGTCTTACGTATACGTGTTTTCCCATTTCTTTCGACGTGGATATGCTTACAGGTAGCGGATATGGTGTAAAGTCTAGTAACCTCGGTGACAACCTCGCATACTAGACTGGGGGGACATGATGACGTATATGGCTATGCTCACTATTCGTAATCCCAAACCATCATCTTTTCGCTAAAAGTAGCCCATTACGAGTGGAGCCATATGTTACGGACGACCCACGAGGATGTCCTAGCAGCAAGCCGCACGCGGTTGTTTAGTGAGCATGATACACGAATGAGTCTAGCATAACATGATCATGGACCATATCATACTAGACTGGGGGACATGTCGACGTACAGTCGGTATTCGGCCCGGCCCAACAGGCCCGCGACCCACACACACCTAACTTATCCTTCAAGAAACTCTAAGCCTATATAAACAGGGGTAGGGGTCTCATTATAAAACAGGTTCTCTCTCATAACTACACTTCTTATACCACATATTCATCCAATACTAACTTGACCGTCGGAGGTGGACCCCGGGGCTTCGGCCTCAGGTCCACGTCTAACCGGTTTACCTTTGTTTGCAACATTACTCAGGACCCAGGAAGACGACAAACGGCCCAGAAGAGTCGTCAGACCAGCCTAGCCAAATTATGCTCCAACAGTCGTCCCGTCCCAAACCCGCTCATCGCCCACCATATATTTGAGCCATTATTTTATTAATTTCTTTAGTTACGTTTTCTTTTCTTGTTATTTTATGTTTGCATCTAGAATTTAAATAAGCGAGCTAACCAGTTAAGCTAACTCGTCCACCATCCCAAAAACTCTTCCATTTCCACCCAAATTTCTCTCCAAAACATTTCCACTTCTCTCAATTCACATTTTCCCCTGAAATTTTAATCAAATTAGGGTTTCTTATTAAATCCATCAAAATTCACATAAAAAATCAAGGTTTATAATTCATGCAAATTCATCATTTAATTATCATAACTCGTAAGTCTCCACTTTTTAAATTTCCATTCGAGTATTTTTTTTTTTAAATCTAAATTTGACGTGATAATTATAATTTGTGTTTTTGAGGTGCATGCATGGTTGGATCACAGATGTGATTTTACGATTTTTTTTATAAAAATTTATAATAATGGGGAACAATTGTGTGGGTCCCACTGCTGGCAAAACCGGTTTCCTACAATCTGTTACGGCTGCGGTGTGGCGAAACCGGCCACCAGAGAATTTACCAGCTCCAAATTCGACGAACGAAACGTCTACGAAAGGTACGAATAATGATACGAAAAATACGAATAATAATAAGAATGTTTTACCTGATAAAGGATCTGAACAATCACATAATGTGCAACATACACCACCAGATACGGTTAAAATGACTGCTGAATCGGAAGCAAAAACTAGCGAGAATGTTAAGGTGACAGAAGTTAAGGTTAAGGAAAGAGATAAAGGACCCGAGGATAATGTAAAAGATACGAAGTCAGGGACTAAATTTAAACGCGTGCAAAGTATGGGACAACAGAATTCGGTATTAGGAAGAAAGACGGGGAATATAAAAGATGTTTATAGTATGGGGAAAAAACTAGGCCAAGGTCAATTTGGTACAACGTTTTTATGCGTGGAGAAGGAGTCGGGGAAAGAGTTTGCGTGTAAGTCTATAGCGAAGAGAAAGTTGACGACAAAGGAGGATGTTGAGGATGTGAGACGGGAGATACAAATAATGCATCATTTGGCTGGACATGATAATGTGATATCCATTGTTGGTGCTTATGAAGATGCTGTTGCTGTTCATGTTGTTATGGAGTTGTGTGCGGGTGGGGAATTGTTTGATAGGATTATACAACGTGGGCATTATACTGAGAGGAAGGCGGCTGAGTTGGCGAGGTTGATTGTTGGGGTTGTGGAATCATGTCATTCGTTAGGGGTTATGCATAGAGATTTGAAGCCGGAAAATTTTTTGTTTATAAATGAGCAAGAAGAGGCGCCTCTCAAGACAATTGATTTTGGGCTTTCTATGTTTTTTAAGCCAGGTATTCTCTCAACTAGTTTAATACTCGTGTTTTATTTGAATAGATGATATATGAATCCACTTGGAATAGTACAACAAAGTTGATCGTAAGCGATATAAATAGGATAGTCGGCTTATAAGTAGCCACTTTGTAGGTGGCCGGGATTCTTATTTCATAAGCTAGTGCCTTTTGTCTAAAAGCATGACACCTTGTCTGATGACATATTATGGTTGACATCTTCCCCTTGAATTGAAAATCAAAGAGAGACGGATGACTAGTTTCGGATTAAATCATATCAATGCTTGTCTAGACGTTAATCTTTCTTTGTAATTACCAGCAAGATTATAGGAGTTTACTTAGTTATACCTTTCATTTGGATTGGTCATAGCTAGCAACCTATTATTGTACGAAGCAACATATAGAAATTATGAAGGTAGGCTTAGATTATGGCAGACTTCATGAATATATGAGGCAAGTTAGTAGTAATATGTTATCGAACAAAATGGTATGGCTATTTTAAGCAAAGATGTCCGGTTTTCAGTAATGTAAATCAGATGCTAACTAAATCCAAATAAGTATCTATTGCATTTTTTACTTTGGGGTTTATGGTTGTTACTTAGTGAAAGAGATAAGAACAATCTTTAATCTCTTGATGACTCGATCCTACTGCTTTTTCATGACCACATATTTGATTTGGCTTGAGGTTATAATTTCTCAAGCAGTAGGATTTTTTTCCAAAAAAAAGTGATGGTCCATTTAACTGTATCTATTCAGGTGAGATGTTCACTGATATGGTTGGGAGCCCTTATTACGTGGCCCCAGAAGTCTTGCGGAAATTCTATAGTCAAGAATGTGATATCTGGAGTGCCGGTGTTATCATATACATTTTGCTAAGTGGGGTCCCACCTTTCTGGGATGGTAAGAAATTTGTCCATTTTTTCTTTGTTGTTTCAAAGTTTTCTCATGATGCTATAGACTAATTAGCAGCGCTCCATTTACTTATTTGTTGCTAAATTGTGATATGGATCAGAAACGGAACAAGGAATATTTGAGCAGGTGTTGAAAGGCGATCTTGATTTTGCATCAGAGCCATGGCCAAGCATTTCTGAAAGTGCAAAAGATCTGGTAAGAAAAATGCTTGTGAGAGATCCCAAAAGGAGGCTGACAGCACCTGAAGTTCTTCGTGAGTATTACTCCTTTTCTTATCATTCAAATCTAATTTTTAGTAAATAATTATTAGAGCCCGTTTTTGTAAGGATTGATGATGCTATATATTCAACAGCTGGCTTTGAAAGCATCCATGCATCTATTCATTGTTTCATAAACTGAATGTGATTGTTTAGTCAATTGGTTCATGAACAATTATTAAGTCTTGAAAGCCTATGGTTAGAAAAAATTGTACATGTGGTGGCATTGTAGTATCTCATAATAATAATAGCGCAACTTTCAAGTACGCTGTCAGCTGTACATAGATTGTCACAGACAGGTGTTCACGTATCGACTGATTAATGAAGATGACCGGTGCTTAGAACTGCTTAGTTAACACCCAACAGAATAACATCGTTGCGTACTAAAATTGAACTCATGAGAGAAGCTATAAGAATAATTATCATAAGTGTTGATAACGAGAAATATCATAATTCATCTCTGTCATATGTGAAAATGCAACTCCTTAATCTATTACAGTTCATCTAGCAGTAACATTTCTGTAGCAAAAAATATAATATGATCATTTTGAACTTGATATGCAGAACGCTGATAACATTATCAAACAAATGGTCCCAAAATCTTAAGTTTAAATTTTGGTCGCTCAACTCATAAGGCTAACCAACTTTGAAAGAAAGGGGAATGTTAGTTGAGATTTTATTCATGCATGCTTCTTATGTAGAGTTCTCATTTCTTACTCTAGTGTATATCGTACTTCATATCAGTTGCATTACTATCTAACATACGCATAATTTTTGCTTTGTTTTAATCATAATGCTCTTTTCTGTACTGCTACAATGTGCTAGAAGAAGCATGCTCCTAGTTACTCCGTATAAATTTAATATACTTTTCTTACCATCATATTCTGTTATAGAACACCCTTGGGTACAAGATAATGGTGTGGCTCCAGATAAGCCTCTTGATTCCGCTGTCCTTTCTCGTCTAAAGCAATTTTCTGCCATGAACAAAATCAAGAAGATAGCCATCAGGGTAAGTTACTTGTGTTGTTACTTCATGAGATATATTTCTTTTCTATCATAACCGATAGTGATTGTTTTGAATGTATAATAAGTAATGTTGGTCATTTCTTAATTTTTGGTTGTTTCACATTATAACCAAACACGCTCTTGTCTGATTCCAGGTAATTGCCGAGACTCTATCTGAAGAGGAGATTGCTGGACTTAAAGAAATGTTCAAGATGATTGACGCTGATGGCAGTGGTCAGATCACATTAGAAGAACTAAAGAAAGGGTTAGAGAAAGTTGGTGCCAATATACAAGATTCAGAAATTGTTGGCCTAATGGAAGCGGTAAAATTATCTTTACAATCTCATTAATTCCATGTAGTCTACATAATTTATGATAGCAGAATAGGCATTGTTGGTTTTGCGTCTAGCTAGTCAATTAGTGATGTCAACACCATCCACTTTGGGGAAGTATACCTGATCAGATTAGATGCCATTGTTATGTTTATCAGGCTAATTGTATTTTGTTTCAACTATTAATTCCCTTTTTCTCCTGTTAATATTAGATTAGTAGGTACGGAGTATCCTCACTAAATTCTAATCCACAAGTGCCAGTTTTGAACTCAAATTATTATGTCCTCCGATTTGACACTTGGAATGTTTATAGAATATCAAAACTTGTAGGACAAAAGGTGTTTCCTCATTATCCAACCCGCTCGACCCATTTGTGCTTTCTATAGTAATTACTGTATTTGTACGCAAAACAACTCGTAGTCGTACACACGCCTCTGATGGAGTTTGAACCCGTCACTTTTTTAAGGGACACTTGATGCCTCTATGCTAATTTTATAAGGGCATGCATGTCTGCGTAGCATGATTGCATCAGTGTTCTGGCATTTGTTATGGGCTAAATATAGTATGCTCCTGTATTCTCTGCTCACTCGTATTCACTTACATTTTCAGGCTGACATCGATAATAGTGGTACAATAGATTACGGGGAGTTTGTTGCAGCGATGCTGCACATAAATAAAATCCATAAAGAAGATCATATGTATGCTGCCTTTTCATACTTTGACAAAGATGGCAGTGGATACATCACTTCAGATGAGCTCCAACAAGCATGTGAGAAATTTGGTTTGGAGGATATGCACTATGAGGATGTCATGCGTGACATTGACAAAGATAATGTACGTATCTTTTCTAAATTTTCTACAGGTCTTAAGATGGAAGTGTTGGGTAGCAGGTTTATGTCGGAATGGGTAATTACTAACACGTCAGCATTTACTGTCAAATTTTCTGGATTTTTATGCATAATCGATGTTTTAATTAAGTGCGAACAATTATTGTTGAAATATATAACTAAGATTAAGTTACATAATTGTTCTTGCGGTGGTGAAAATTACTGAAATCGTCCCTCATTGATACTATTTGCATAAAGCTATAACAGGGCCCTAATTGCATCGTTTGAATTCACTATTTGTCCCTCAATGTGTGACTCACTTTTAGATCCTAGACGGTCAGGGGAGCAGTACAAAAAGTAAAAGCAAACAATGAAATAAGGGAGCGTTTATAAAAATAGTATCTCGAAGATGAGCAATTTTTGTATCTTTTTCCTGAACCAATGGGGCCTTTTCTAGTAATATTACAAGTCACTTCCAACCCGCAGACTAGCTTATTTGTTACCTTTTTTGTTTTCCTCTTGTGACCTGTTAAAGATCAAATATAACATGGACTACCCGTATCTAATCTTTGTGTAGCACAATTTTCTAACAAGCTTCTTTTCTTTTAACTACTTCAGGATGGGCGGATAGATTACAGTGAATTTGTTGCGATGATGAAAGAGGGTGACTTTGGGAAGAACATAAGCCTTCGGTTAAGGTAGTAGAACATTATTTCTTGATTAGTTTTCTTTACTACTAATAGAGTTTTTAATTGTATTGAAAAATTTGAACAATTAGCCAGTCTACATCTTTGTAAAGATACATCACCCAACCCATCACGGTTCTGATCAGTTGTTAGCTCATTCGTTCAATCTTCTAGGATTCCCAAAAGTGTTCATAATTCCTTAAATTTTGTCTGAACTCATGCCTTTCAAAATGAGATATATGCCCTTTTTGTATTGTTTCACCCAGCTGATATGATACTTAAAAGAAAAAAGCTACCAAGTATCAACTACCACTTTCTTTTCGATATAGATGTCTTCGTTTCCAGGTAATGTGATAACAACTTATGGCTTTTTACACTTTATGCAAGACTTATCTTTGTTTTCGATTAGGTCGAGAGTGTGATTATCACCTTTTCTGAAGCTTTTATCAGAACAAAGCGTATTTATAATCACTAGTGCATATCGTAACAGTTGCAGCACACACTTGTATGAGCTGCATTCGCTATGCATCCATCCATCATTGTGACAATGTGTGTATTCTTTTAGTACTCACATGAAAAGTTTCACTTGCCTTCACATGATATACATGCCATCTTTTAATAAAAGAATTGAAGATAAGAAAATAATAAGCTCATGCTACGATAAGCTCTAATAAGCTTACGCGTCAAACATAGCCTAAGGGGGCGTTTGGTTCACAATATTTAAAAACGTGGATTTAAAATCTTGGGGTATTATTAACCCTGAAGTGTTTTAAACCCTTGTATTTGATGTTTTATATCATGTTTGGTTGACACAAAATATATAACAGGATTTGACATGTAAATTAGGTTAAATTACAAAAATATCCTTCTTATATTATCTTGTTCATTTGTTCGATGTTGTAATGCCCAGTTCTACCATGGTGTACACTTTTTTTTACAGTAACACAATGTGATTCATTTTTCATACGAATGATAGAATCATAATAAAAATACATTAGTCACAAATCAATTAATCAACTTTAACTAAAAAAGAACAATCAATTAATCAACTTTAACCAAAAAAAATCAATTAATCAACTTTAACCAAAAAAAGAAAAATCAATTAATCAACTTTAACCAAAAAAAATTAATTAATCAAGAAAAAATCAAATTGACATAAGTTCGGATCTAACAAACATATATTGATAAAAACAAAGATAAGATTTTTAAATACTCACAATATCAAAGACAGTGAGTTCGAATCTGTATGAATCTAGTGACAACTTATTCAATCTATAATGAAGAATATAATTCATTAAAATAACAATGATAATACAAAGAAAAGTGTGTAATGAATTACTGTAAAATAACAACAATGAGTTCGAATTATATGTATTGGAGTTATTTGGAGGATATGTGAGTGATGGGGATTGGAGAAAGAAGGTCTAAAAAGAATAAAGAAGATAGTGGGGTTATTTTTGTCTAACACACATAAGTGTTGCTCCGTGTTTAAAAAACGTCACTGGCCAAGTGAGTTAAGAAACCTCAACTTGTTGTACTTTAATATTAAAACTCTTTACCTTAAATTGCAACCAAACACACATATTCCATGGTTTTTTATTTCAAAAACGCCAAAACCCATTACATTTAGCCCAACCAAACAGGCCCTAAGTGTTTTTTTTTGCTTCAATAACGTAATTGAACTTGCTTCTCGTTTCCCTTTATCATATTTGGATAATTAATTAGTGATATATGTGTAAATGATTATAGTGCTTTATTACATTGTAAAGTAAGTAACTTTTATAATGGGATGCAAATCAAACTATCCCAAATGCTCAATGATTTCAGGCCAACATAATATAAACTATGAACACAAAGATATCTCAAAGAAAGTTGGATTTTTCTTCTTCTATATTTGAAGATGAGAGGACACATGTAGTTGATCTAGTTTATGAACAAAAAGGGGGGCATAACCTAACACATGACACCACACCTAACACACCAATTTTATCAACATATTATTATGCTTTTAAACAAAATCCACCTTTTTATTCGACCATCATTTTCATGTCCTTTTACTTTCATATTTTCGTTTTTATTTTAACTAGGTGATATATATGTATATGATTGAGTTGTCAACTTGGCTTTTAAAACTTTAGGGACCCCATTTTTAGTTTTTGGTTTTTCCTATGTTGAAATCTGAATTGACTTGTTAGTTGTTTTATTTATTTATTCTTTTTTACTTTTTTATCTTTCGGTTCTACAACTTTTTCTTTTAACACTCGTGTCGTTGTTATTATATACGATAGTTTATGACATGAGTAGTATCGCAATTGGTATCTAGCAAAAATATCTGTTTGTGGTTTGACCAACCACTAATCTATTAAAACCATTGATTGCTCTTTTCTCCATTTGATATGATTGAAAATACATGATTTTTTTTAAGTCTAGTTTAATCCATGAATTTCATTTTAGTGTAGTTATTGTAAGCTCTCTATATATAAAATGCAATATGTATAAATAGTTACTAGCAGGATATGCGCGCAATGCGGCGGCAAATATCTAATAACTATATTTTGCGACGAACAAACGTATTAAGTTAAATGTTTTCCTGACTTGTGTGTTTCACGTGACTTCAACATTCATCTTATTATTAATATCTTATTTCAAAATATTTTAAATTTTTATGATATATTTTAGATGGCACATTTGGTTTGAGCGTTTATTCCAAATGACACTTCTCTCATAAACGTCTAACGGTTTCATGCTTAAGCGTTAGGAAGATTTTTGACTCATTCACAATGGTTTCAAAAGTAGCTTTACTTTTATCATAGAAAGCCTCACACAAATGAGTGATATAACATTTCGACGTCAATGAAATGCATATGTCGAATGATATAAACAAAAAGGCCGAGGCAACCGATGACTGTAAAAAAAGGTCAAAAAGTTAGAAACCAAGAGATCCATAAAAGAAAAGCTTCAAAACTTGATTAATTGTGAGAGATATATAAAAAAAAAAAAACTCAAAAGATACCTCAATACTTGATTCAGTGGTGGAGCATTCCGATGGTCTAGGTGTAACTGTGGTTAAGGAGAAGTTCGCTTGTGGGTGTAACTATTAGATATATCAATGGAGATATTCTATGTTTCTTTGTTTTGTACGTTTGTGGGTGAAAAATATATATGATTGAAACCATTGATTGCTCTTTTCTCCATTTGATATGATTGAAAGTACATGAATTTTTTTCATGTCTAGTTTAATTCATGAATTTCATTTTAGTGTAGTTATTGTAAGCTCTCTATATATAAAATGCAATATGTATAAATAGTTATTAACAAAATAGTTGCACAAGATGCATGTATCACTCTCATGTTAGTTGGCCATTATGTTTGTTCCCTAGTGATGTCATTCCTTTATGAACTAGGCCAGAAGGAATGTAAATGGATTTCAACTTTTTTGTACAAATCAAATACAACCTTGTTTAACGTGAGTCCTATGTTGATTTTATGTAATTCTGTTCGTGAAAAAGCTTGGAAAATTACAAAGATGCGTTTCATATCCAATAATGTTACTGGTTTAGCTTAGTCACGATATTGTACTAATTTTAATATATTGACCTAAAAGGGGGGTATCGTACGATGCAAATTTTGTACTTGCAAGACAAATGTCCAATTTTCATTAATTGAAGTCGACAAATCCATGCACATCTTCCAGCTATAGAAAGGACAAATAATCGACGTATCATGATATTCAAGGTGCCCATGATAACTATTCTCTTCTCATCAGTGTCGAATTTCCAATCAAGATTTGAAAAAAAATTCGATTTCATTAATGTTTGTTTTGATTTATTGAAGGCGATGACAAGTGAACTTGACTAATAAAATTAAGTTACCTTTTAATTAACTACCTACGCTAGTTTTTTTGCTAAAAATAAAGATTTGGACGTCTCTAATAAAGGACAAAAATACAGCTTTCTGGAGCAACAACCCTAATTTAGACTTACTTTATTTTCTTCTTAACTTGTTCATTTGAAGCTCGTTACTATGTTATTACTTATTTATTGTATTTTTTGGCACATATAGTACACAATGCTTGGTTCTAACTTCTAACCTTATACCAAAAAATATCGAAAATCATGGTTCAATAAAAAAAAAAAAAAAAATTGCATAAATCGTCCTTAAAGTTTGGTCATTTTGCAGATTTCGTCCTAAATCTTTTGAAAGTGTTGATATCGTCCCAAAATCAAATGATTTTGGAAATTTTCATCCCAAACGTTTGGTCATTTTGCAGGTTTCGTCTCAAATGTTTTAGCCATTTTGCAGGTTTTGTCCCAAAAGAATTTCCCAAAAGGACGAAACTTGCATTAAAGTTTCCAAACAGGGACGATCCTTACACTTTTATAACGTTTAGGACAATACATGCAATTTAGCTGGACTTTAAGGACGATTTATGCAATTTACTAAAAAAAAAAAAAAAAACTTTACACCTAAAAGAACATGCTTGTATGTCTAAAAATATGATTAGTCAGTTCAGTGATTAGCACACTGTTACATTGTTTCTCTTTCCAAATAGTTACCTTTGATCTACCCAAGCGTTTCAACTTCTTAGTTAAGCACAAAACGAATTATATATATTAGACATCAAAACTCTAAACGAACTAAACGTTTAGTAAGTATTTTATGAATCATTTGACAAAAAGTTTATTTATATTCGTTTATTTATTAAACAAACAAGCATGAAGAACAATTTACCTTCGTTTAGCCAAATGAACAGCATGACCAAAAATCTTATCCGTTCGATTATGTTCGTGAACGTTTAGTTATTCGTTTGTTCATGACCATATATATGTTTATATTCGTTTATCGTATCTTGTTATTATATAATTTTAAAATTGTGTTACTTAAAGAGAATAACAATTATAAAACATAATACTACGTATATTTTTGTAGATGTTATTTTTATTTGTTTACGTTCGTTTAAATTTGTTCGTTTTTATTGTCTTAATAAACGAAATAAACAACCTAATAAGCGAATTTAAACAAAAAAATTGTCCGTTTTAATGATTCATTTATCCGACTAAAACAAAACGATTCGTTCGTACGCCATTTAGTCAGGGGCGGAGCCAGAGAACAAATCATCAAGTGCACAAAATTTTTAACACGAATATTTATATAACACTTAATTTGGGACCGGGTTCATTTTGAAAAAATTCGAGATTTTTAGATAAAAATACACTAAGCGTGAAAATTTTATCGGGTTCCCGTGCATCCCCAGGAACCACCTAGCTCCGCCCTGCATTTAGTGCCATATTACTCTATTAGACATGCTAATGGATATTAATTAGTTTACTTTTCTGGCGTGATTTTGTAAACAGTAAACACCACTTCATATAGGATTAGCAACTTAAATACTACTCCCTCCGTCCCACTTTTATTGTCCTTATTTGACTTTTCGAAATCTTAATTTTTCAACTTTAATCTTAAATAATTTTGTTTGTGTTATATAATAATTGATGAAAAATATATGAATGGATTGGGTTTTAAATGTATTTTCATTGATATAACTTTCATCAAGTATTATATAACATAAACGAAATTATTAAAGATCAAAGTTGAAAAAGTAAGATTTCAAAAAGTAAAATGAGGACAATAAAAGTGGGACGGAGGTAGTATATAAAACCTGTGCATGGAATATCAAGGAGGATATTGCGTAGGACATGGGAGGTACCAAAAACGGGCCACCACGTCCGTACACGTGTCGATGAAAATACGGTTTACGTCCTTTCAAATTCATATTTTCCAAACGTGTCCCAATGTGAATCGTACACATGTTCACTGAGAAACACAAAATCATGCAAACAGAAGAAGAGTACTTTTGTTGCCATTGGTTAATGTCATTTTCACCTTCAACCGGCCGGCACCGCCCACTAAGAAGATCTTTTTCTACTTGTAGCCAATGTGCGTTACATGCATATTTTAAGACTCACGTATGGAATTGGATCTCTTTGGAAACCAGTTTATTGGAGTTTTCATGCATGGATTTTTAGTTTTTAGTATAAACATAAATTATCAAATTTTATTTTAGAAAACCCTTCATCTTATAATTATAATTCAGATTGCAATTTTCATCCAAGTTAATAGTCTACTTCAAAAAAAAAAAAAGAATATAAATTAAGTTTATTAGGACATTCACTATGTTGGACCTTTATATAAGTTTATAATTTATCAAATTCATTAAATTCTAAACTTTTTGGTTGTATAAACCTATATCCACTATAAATAAATTCTTTAAATTTTATAAATATCACATATATCTCAAATGCATTAAATTATGAAAAGTTTCAACATATTAGATCTTTTCATGCCATGTAAGCATGAAATAAGCTTCCACTATGGTTTTCAAAAGTATAAACCTCTTCGTAATATTATGAACCTATGTTTAAACAACCATAGTGGATGCTCTTATATCACCCTCATTTAAAAGTATTATTACAAAAAAGAAATAAGTTGATAACTACTTATAAGACGGGTGAGTAGTGACTTAAAAAATGCGAAAAATAGAAAACACACTGAAACACAAACATACGCCTCGATGACCAACTTTATTCTTCAATGTTAGAAATACGTTTTTACGTATATTAGAAGTATCGGTCACTCCACAATATTATTTATGTTGTAATAGCTCGTAGTTAGTGTTACTTATTAAATTAAGTAAGAAACCGAGCCATGGGCTTGTCATGGGTCGGCCCAAGCCCAAATAAGGGCCTTGGATATAAATACCCCTTTCCACCATGGAAAGGGGTTGGTTGTTGTTCATTCCTTGTTTTCATTTTAATACAAAGACACATAGTTTCTCTCTCACTTTCTCTCTCTAGTTTCTCTCTCTAGGAATCTTCAACCCACTTCATAGATTCATAGGTTATCAAGATTCTACATTTGGTATCAAGAGCTATGGGGTGATTTAAGGTAATGGTTTGTGTTGTTATTTAGTTTTTTTATTGTATTAGTGTTCTTTAAGAAGATCCATCTTGATTCTTGGAGTTTTTGGTGTTTTTGTGATTGGGATTAGTAGATAAGTATTAGTTTTTACTTATTATTGTAGAAATCACAAAACTTTTTGGGTTATTTGGTAAAAATCAGGGTTTAATCATCATTTTTTGATCGACTGTTCATACGAACAAGGTTTCTGTTTACCCAGTAAAGTTCCGAACCAAAAACATCCGGATCAAAAAGTTCCGGATCAACAAGTTCCGGATCAAGAAGTTCCGAATCAAGAAGTTCCGAACCAAAAGTTCCGGATCAAGGAAAGTTCCGGATCAAGGAAAGTTCCGGATCAAGAAGTTCCGAACCAAAAGTTCCGGATCAAGAAAAGTTCCGGATCAAGGAAAGTTCCGGATCGAGAAGTTCCGAACCAAAAGTTCCGGATCAAGGAAAGTTCCGGATCAAGGAAAGTTCTGAATCAAGAGAAAGTTCCGGATCAAGACAAAAGTTCCGGATCAAATCTTCCGAACCAAAAGTTCCGAATCAAGGATCTCCAAGCCAAAATCTTCCGAATCAACACTTCCGAATCAACAAAAGTTCCGGATCAAGGGATATTTTACTTGTTTTTTCGACGATTTTTTAGAGGATTTAATCTTGGCTTCTTACAACAAAAACTCAACACAATTCACAAGCTTTAATTCACTGCTCGATCAACCGATAATCTTTGTCTCTTTGAAGTGAACAAAATGAATCCAAATTCATTAATGCCTCAGATGACATCACTTACGGACATTTCCGTCATTACGGGAACGGATAATCGCCCTCTAATGCTCATCAAAGAAGTTTTTGAAGCATGGCAAGGCCGGATGATGTCTTACATTAAGGGAAAACCGACATATGGGAGGCTTATGGTCAAGTCAATTCTAAATGGTCCACTTGACTATGGTACCATCGTGGTTAACAATGTGACTCGACCACGAGAATTTGAAGAACATACACCAGCTCAACAACTTGTTGCAGATGCAGACGAAAAGGCTCTTCAAACCATTCTCCAAGCTCTTCCACATGACATCTATCGAATGGTAAGTCAGTATACGGTGGCAAAGGATTTATGGGAACGTCTAAAGGTGTTGCTACAAGGTACGTCTCTTACCAAACAGGAAAGGGAATGTCAGTTGTATGATCTGTTTGATAAATTCACGTACAGCCCAGGGGAAACACTTCACGACTATTACTTCAGATTCACTACTCTCATGAATGATCTGAATGTATACAATCTCGGGATTGCTCCATTCCAGGTTAACACCAAGTTTTTGAATACTTTACCTCAAGCTGAATGGGGTGAGTATATTACCGATGTTAAGTTAACCAGGGATTTGCATAAGTGCAATTTGGATCAACTATATGCTTTTCTTCAGCAGCATGAGAAACATGTGATCATGCACCGTTCGCCTCGAGGTATGTATCCTGATTCATTAGCTTTGATGGAAAATCAACCAAGCTTGTCACACAACAATACTCCTTATATCTTGGGACATCAAGCCTATCATCCATCACCTTACATGACACCAACCTTCCCCCAATACTCGATTCTACCGCAACCACCCACCTCACATCAGCAACAATATCGGTTTAATGCACCTTTATCACAATATGCTTCACAACCTCACCCAGCAAGCATTGCACCTTATGCTCAGTCTTCATATTCTTCTTATCAAGAGAATGTAGCATATCCATCAAGCTACTCTGACCACATGAGTGTTCCTTCTAGTGATTATGCAGCTCAACAAGACCAAGCAATGTATTGTGATGATGAGGAAGTCCCCATTCCTGTATTCAAACAAGGAACTGACCCAGTTGAAGTGTTAACCACTATGTCTGCTTATCTCACAAGGACATTAAGCAAACGAGGATTTAGAGGACCAGCTCCTACTAACAATCAGCTGAGGAATTCATCCAATTCTCGCCAACAAGCTACTATTGAGAATGGCAGGGTAATGGTTCAACCCATTCAACCTTATCAGGGGAGACCTACTACATCAACCACCAATGCACGCACGGTCAATCCTGCTCCAATGGTCAACACTCCTCCACGGGCTAATTCCACATGCAAGTTGAGAATGATTACATGCTACAACTGCAAGGAAGAAGGTCACATGTCCAGGGATTGCAAGAAACCCAAAAGGAGAAGGGATGGTCAATGGTTTGCAGAGAAGATTTATCTGGTGAATGCTCAGGCACAAGGAAGGGAACTTGATGAAGAGGAGCTTGCATTTCTTGCTGATCCAGGGATTGCTGAACAAGACGTTGTCACTACACAGAATGCAGCATACCAAGCAGATGATCTTGATGCTTATGATTCAGACTGCGATGAACTTCAATCTGCACAGGCAGCTCTTATGGCAACTATCTCTAGCCTAGGGCCAGAAAAGAGATCTGAGGTACTTATTAATACCACTGATAATACCACTGATGCTAGTATTCAACCACATCAAGTTGTGCAAGAGCGTGCTGATTCGAATGAATCTTCGGTGGTGAGTCTTTCAAATGAGGAGACAATCAATGATAGAAATATCAATGTGAGTCCCCAGACTTTGAGTGAATCACAACCGGGAGCCATTTCGCATACGCATACTCCTGCTCAACAAGATTTGGTCATGGTTCCTGCTATATTACTTAGCCAAATGAATGCTGCACTCTTAGAAACCCTAGCTAAGAATAAGAATTTGTCTGATGAACTTGCCTTAAGCAACGAGAAAGTTCAAACTTTGGAATTAGTGCCTTCGTCCAGTGTTCTAACAAATCCCGAATATGATCACTTTCGAAACAAACAAATGGGTCACTTGCAAGAAATTGAAACCTTAAGAGCAGATCTTTCTAATGAACTTAAAGAAAAAGAGTTAGTGGTCACTAATTTTCAAAAACTTCAAACGGATTTTGAATTACTCGAGTCTAAGAAGAATGAAATGGAAATTAATGCTGCTAATAAGATTAGAATTCTAAATTATTTGCTTTTAAGACAATACGCTGCCTCTCAACTAGTGCACTTATTTGATGCTTCGTTTAGAGAATTTAACTTATCACGTCAGAAAGGCCTTCCCCCTAACCCACGGTATGCAAAACAAGCTTTTAACCATAGTCCAAGACTTTATAATGCAACCCAATTAGGATTGGTCTTAGACCCGATTGCTATTTTCGATGATCGCACCAATAAGGATCTAGTTGATGAGAATCGGTCATATAACTTTGCAAAATATCCCGATTGTGATTATTTTAAAATGAATCAGGAGCTTGCTAAAACGGATTTTAGAATTCGCTTCCATATGGACAAAGATCTCATTACAGCACCAACCTACATGTTAAATGAAGAAAACCCTAGTACACTTCCTACACTTGTCAAAATGGAAGGTCCTAAGGAAATTCCAAAGGATCTTCCACCTGTTAGCACTGTATGGTTAAACTTGCAAGAGATTAATCAATACTTTACTAATTTTGACAAGGTCATTTTGGAATGTACGACTTCAAATGGCTTAAACGCTGGAGAATGGGCTTTCGAACACATGAACGAGGTGTTTAAAAATGAGATCAATCCGTTTGTCGAAAGTCTAAAAGGAAGTTTTGCATCTCTTAAGGAAAATCTTGAATTTGAAATTGCAGAAGTTCAAAAAGTGTTTTATGAAATGGACACGCTTACGAACTACAGTTAATTGAAAAGGAAAAGATTTTATCCGAATATGACCGATTCTTGTCCCAAGTAATTTCGTGTGATGTGCTTACTACTGTAAATGTTAATTATTCGAATGAGCTTACATCCGCTATGATTAAATGTGATGCTGTGAATATATGTGATGATGTGTGTGATCTCTCTGTAAATGTTGCTGATACTGTAAATGAGGTAGATAATCATTCTTGTCACGAATCTAACGCTGAGTTTTTAAAGCTACAAGATTCTTACAATTTACTTTCAAAATGCTTTAATCAACTTGAACAACATTGTATATCTTTAGAACTAAAACAACAAACTCAAAATGAGGATCTTTTTTTTTTTTTTTTTTTTTTGGTAACCGTGATTTCCGACTCATTGGCCGACTAATCCACGGGGTTTGAGCCCACCGCCACACAGACTCAAACCAGGTAAAGCCCTCACTTTTCATGAGGTTGGCGTGGCCACTTCAAGGTTGTTTGCACCTAGTGGGAATTGAACTTGAGACCTCACACACTTTGGAGTGATAGCCACAAATCTTTTTGCCACTAGGCCACCCTTGAGTGGTTAAAATGAGGATCTTTTGATAACAAATGGTTGTGAAAACGGTGTTGAGACGAGTGACAAGATGATTGCAATAGTTAAGGCATTAGAGGAAGAGATTATGAGATTGAAGAGAGATGTGTCATCAAATGAAACACTAAAATTGGAACTAGAGGCTGCAGAGTCTAAAAACCAGGACTTAGAAATTAGACTTTCGTCTATTCTAGGGGAGATGGATCGTGCAAGACAGGGAATGTCCAAACTTTATGGTTCACTAGAAGAACGCTTCACTTTTAATGCGGCACATCAATAATCTTATGTTGAACAATTGAACCAAAAATGTGAGGAAATCTCTGACTTAAACATCCTACTCATTGATAAAAACATGGTTTTGGCCGAGTTAAAGGAGACACTTCTTCTCACCCGACAAGAAGCTGTTAATAACTTAGCTACCAACTCTGCACCGTCCTCTAGTGCTCCAACAACCAAGTCAGTAGTGCTGTATAAGAACCCGCTTCATAAGAGAAACCCGGTTACCTACGATGATTATATGAGAAATGCCATTAAGCATGTAGATCTTGTTAGGGATATTTTAGACGATCTTTATGCCTTAGATCCCTCAAGTAGCTACTATTATTCAGCCCATGAATATATTAAGCGAGTTCAATATTGCTTAGCTTATTTGCAATACATAGGTAAACCAGGTTCTGCACTACTCACTAATAAACCCATTGCTATAACTCCATTCAATAAGACCCCAGGAGCAAAACCGTCATTGGCGCCATCAAGTAAGGCACCTTTAAAATATGTTGCTAATATTCCCACTTTGCCTTCTACAGGAGTAAAAGAGTCTACTAAGGCTAAAGGATCGCCACTCAAGAAAGATAAGATCAAGCCCTCCACTAGTAGTACCATCAAGAAGAAAGTAGAAGCTCACCATAGGAATGTTAGTTCAGTTTTAAATAAAAAGAATCATGTTAAGACTAAACGCTCTGCGCCTGTGCAGAAGCCTAAACCATTTGTGAATTCTGATTTGAAATGTTGGAATTGTAATGAATGTATGTTTTCCCAACGTCATGATTTGTGTCTTATTGATCATGTGAATGAAATGAATGCCATTAGGAATGATCTTGAATGGAAGCCAACTGGTAGAACTCGTGCCCAAGTTGGCTGGCAATGGCGTCCCACTGGTAGGACCTTTACATTAGATGGAAAAATGTGCCCTTTAACTAGGAATGCATCCATTGAGGTTAGGTCTGAGCGTCCTTTAGTTAGGCACACTAGCACTAAAGTATGGAAACAGCGCCCTTTAATTAGGTCAGCCCCCACTATAGTGCCTATCAGTGAAGAAATACCTCAGGATTTAAGCCAACTAGAATCTACACCACCAACTAGGAAGAAGAAGGCTAGGAAATATAAGAAACCTAGAGTTAGCAAATCTAAGATTATTAAATTTGTACCTGCTAATAACAAGGAACACTCAGATTCCGATACCTCTACATTGTCCTCGTCTGGTGATATTTTCAGGTGGTCCAAATCATCCTCTGGTATTTGGACTCCGGTTGTTCAAAGCATATGACCGGAGATCGCTCGATGCTCCGAAATTTCGTCAGCAAGTTTCTTGGAACGGTTAAATTCGGTAATGATCATATTGCAAAGATAATGGGGTATGGTGAATATCAGATTGGAAACGTTACGATTTCAAGGGTATACTATGTAGAAGGTCTTGGTCATAACTTATTTTCAGTAGGACAGTTTTGTGATTCCAACCTTGAGGTTGCTTTTCGACAACATACTTGTTTCATCCGCAACTTGGAAGGAAAAGACTTGTTGAAGGGATCTCGTAGTGCAAATCTTTATACGTTTTCCCTACAAGACATGATGGCCGCCTCTCCAGTATGTCTTCTCTCTAAAGCATCTAAGACCAAGTCATGGTTATGGCATCGCAGATTATCTCATCTTAACTTTGATGCTATTAATCATCTGGCTAAAAACGAATTAGTTCGTGGTCTTCCAAAGCTCAAATTTCACAAGGATCATTTATGTTCCGCGTGTTCAAGGGGGAAAAGTACCAAGAAATCATACAAGCCCAAAGCTGAAGACACCAATCAAGAAAAACTTCATCTTTTGCATATGGATCTTTGTGGGCCAATGAGAACTGAAAGTGTGAGCGGTAAGAAATTCATTCTTGTTATTGTGGATGATTTCTCCAGGTTTACATGGGTTAGATTTCTACGTACAAAGGATGAAGCACCGAAGGCTATCATCACTTTTCTGAAATTCATTCAGGTACGTTTAAATACTACTGTCCGCCGTATTCGTACAGACAATGGAACTGAGTTCGTCAACCAGACTCTTCGTGATTACTATGAAGGAGTTGGGATCTAACATGAAACATCCGCTGCACGTACTCCACAACAAAACGGTGTCGTTGAAAGACGGAATCGTACGCTTATGGAAGCTGCTAGGACTATGCTAATTTATGAGAACGCTCCATTGTTCTTGTGGGCAGAAGCTATATCTACTGTATGTTTCACCCAAAACCGTTCTATCATTCGGAAACGCCATGGAAAAACACCTTACGAGCTTCTACATGACCGTAAACCCGATGTTTCATTTTTTCATGTGTTTGGGGCTCTTTGTTATCCAAACATTAATAGTGAGAACTTGGGCAAGCTTCAACCGAAATCCGATATAGGTATTTTCATTGGTTACTCACCCTCCAAGAAAGCATACCGAATTTACAACCGTCGTCTTGGTAAGATTGTGGAAACTATGGACGCAGATTTCGATGAGCTGACAGCGATGGCTTCTGAGCAACGCAGCTCTGAACCCGTGCTTCATGAGATGGGAACCGGTGCTATTAGTTCTGGATTAGTTCCCAATAATCCTACTTCTACATCATTCTTACCACCAACAAGGCCCGAGTGGGATAAACTGTTTCAACCGTTGTTTGATGAATTCTTTGATCCCCCAAATGATGAAGTTCCAGCACCCGTAGTGATAGCTCCAATCCCTAAAGTTGTTGCTCCAGCTAATGAAGCTTTATCAAATGCATCTTCAATTAACATTGAACCGGATGCACCTTTACCAAGTGATTCTCAAACTACACCTGAATCGTCTCCCTTACTTGTGCCTAATGATGTTGAAGAGGATTCTATTGATCACGATTTGGAATATGCTCACCTACAAGAGCTTCCTTTCTTTGGTGTACCGATACCTGAAAACCCTTCAGCCGCGTCTACCTCAGAAGAAGCTCCTTCCATTGTTCACTCCAGACCACCTAGGATTGAAAATCATAGCACCAAATGGACAAAAGATCACCCAATTAGGAATATCATTGGAGATCTAGATCGACCAGTCTCTACACGCCATCAATTATAAGAGAGTGCACTCTATTGCTACTTTGATGCATTTCTCTCCGAAGTTGAACCTAAAAATTGGCAACAGGCTATGACTCAATCATCTTGGATTGAAGCCATGCAGGAGGAACTAAATGAATTCCAAAGACTTGAAGTATGGGAATTAGTTCCTCTCCCTGACAAGGTTAACATCCTTACTTTGTTATGGGTTTATAAGGTTAAACTCGATGAGATGGGTGCAGTATTGAAGAATAAGGCAAGATTGGTTGCTAGAGGATATAAACAAGCCTTGGGTATAGACTTTGAAGAATCTTTTGCTCCTGTTGCAAGATTGGAGGCTATTAGACTATTCCTTGCGTATGCTGCTCATATGAACATGATCGTCTATCAAATGGATGTGAAGACGGCATTTTTGAACGGTGAACTAAGGGAAGAAGTCTATGTTAGTCAGCCGGATGGGTTCGTTAGCACTGAGTTTCCTAATCATGTGTACAAGCTTAAGAAGGCTCTCTATGGGTTGAAACAAGCTCCACGCGCGTGGTACGATCTCCTTTCAACATATCTTATCTCGGAAGGCTTCTCCAAATGCAAGGTGGACCCTACTCTATTCACTCTCAAGGAGGACAACGACATGCTTCTGGTACAAATTTATGTTGATGATATAATATTTGCTGCCTCTAACATAGAATTGTCACAACGCTTTGAGAAGATAATGTCCACACGCTTTCAGATGTCAATGATGGGAAAAATTTCATTTTTCTTAGGATTACAGATTTCTCAGAATCCTAGAGGCATCTTTATTAATCAATCCAAATATGCTCTAGAATCTTTAAAGAAATATAACTTTGAAAATTGTGACCCCGTGGACACTCCAATGGTGGAGAAATCCAAGTTAGATGAAGATAGGAATGGGACTATTGTCGATCCAAAACTTTACCGTGGGATGATCGGCACCCTTCTATATCTGACTGCTAGCAGGCCTGATTTGCAATTTGCCGTATGCATGTGTGCCCGGTATCAGGCTCGGCCTACCGAAAAGCACCTACATGTTGTTAAAAGGATCTTTCGGTATCTCAAAGGAACACTTCATCGTGGTCTATGGTATCCGAAAGATTCCTCTATTGCTTTAATATCATACGCAGATGCCGATCATGTTGGATATCAAGACACGAGGCGTAGCACTTCTGGATCTGTGCAACTCCTTGGAGACATATTGATTAGTTGGTCTTCAAAAAGGCAAAAAAGCGCTGCAATTTCTAGCACGGAGGCTGAATACATCGCCATGTCCGGTTGTTGTGCTCAAGTCCTTTGGATGAGATCACAATTAACTGACTACGGTTTGGGATTCAACAAAATCCCGATGTATTATGACAACAAGAGCGCCATTGCCCTTTGCTGCAACTATGTTCAACACTTCCTGGCCAAGCACATAGACATTCGCTACCATTTCATTAAAGAGCAGGTGGAGAACGGAGTGATCGAGCTGTATTTTGTCACTACTGAGTATCAGCTGGCAGATATGTTCACCAAAGCCTTAGATCGAGGACGAATCGAGTTTTTGATCGACAAGCTTGGCATGAAATCATTCACTCCAGCGACTCTCAAAGAGTTGGCAGAAGAATCAGCTGAATAGTGGTGGTAAACTATTCAGGCGTATCCTTTGTTCATGATCATGTATATTATTGTAAATATATAAACCACAAAAAGAAAAATACAAAAATATAAAACCAAGAAAAACCATAAAAAATATAAAACCTACAAAAACCATAAAAATTATAAAATCAAGAAAAACCAAAAATATTTTTTTGTTTTTTAAATCGGGCATGTCTTTTAGTACGGTAATATTTACGGCTTTAGAAATGTCGATCAATATTGACACGGCGCCATAAATAGAGTCCGTATAAAAGTTGTACATTTTTAAAACATGCCCATAATGGCTTGTAGTTATTTCAGACTGCAACCCGGTTTTCATATTAAAGTCGCGTATTTCCTTGGAAAACGTTGGCTCACAACGGGAATTAATTTTCTCGGGCATGATTTACAAGCCAAATCATGCAAAGGGATCAAGTTTACTTTACAACTTGGTCTAACACGAGTTAGTGTACGTCTCAGTGCATTAATTTGTCAAAATAAGAGAAATCTTATTGCCACCACGAATCAATCTTTTTCAAGATACTAATTGGAAATGCTTTCATCAATATTTGAATCTTTAAACAATGACTACAGCTCTTTAAATAGAAAACGGGTCATCGTTTAAGGGGGAGAAAATATTAAATCATCTTCGTCATCAAAACGATTTTTCAAAAGTGTTTGTGGAAAATTAATTGGCTAAATGGTTTATGAGTGGTCTTGCTTTAGAATACAACTTGTGCTCGCTCAATGAGATAGGACTTGCTTTAGATCTTGGAGATTTGCTAATAGGTTGCGATGTTTAAGTTGTGTGAGATTGTCGTGATAAGTTTAGCTAAGCAAGGTTAAGTTGGCTAAGTTTATCGATGGTTAGAAAGACGAGAAAAGAAAAATGAAAAGTTATACACCAAAAAGGAAAAGAAAAGAAAAGTGTAGGGATTTAAAATGTCTAAGGGGGAAAGTTGAATTTTGACCTAAGTCAAACCAAACCCCCCCCCCCCCCCCCGTTTTTCATCATTCACTGTTTCCTATTCATTTTTCCTCTCTGCCGCCATTAACACATATACAAACACACACACAAGCTTTCAAACTCGCATTTTAATCAACTCAATCCGTTTTCATTCATTCAAACAAGGTACAAGCAACTAATTCTTTGATTATTAATTCGTCTAACTCATTTAATCCAGTTAATTAATTCGGGTAAGCAAGTTTATCAAATTAGGGTTCCTTTGCTTAAATTAGGGTTAATTAATTAGGGGTTTTTGGAGGGTTTTGCTCAGAATATCATTAGATTGTGTTAAGTTGCCTTAGATTGCCTTAAATCTCACACACGCGCCTAAGATTAATCTTTAATAGTGTGTGTTTAGAAGTTCCGGATGAACAAGGATTACAAACTTCCGAATGAAGGAAGTTCTGAACAAACTTCCGAATGAAGGAAGTTCCGAACGAACTTCCGAATGAAGGAAGTTCCGGACGAACTTCCGAATGAAGGAAGTTCCGGACGAACTTCCGAATGAAGAATTTCCGGATCAACTTCCGAATGAAGAAGTTCCGGATGAACTTCCGAATGAAGGAGTTCCGGATGAACTTCCGAATGAAGAAGTTCCGAGTGAACTTCCGAATGAAGAAGTTCCGAACGAACTTCCGAATGAAGAAGTTCCGAATGAACTTCCGAATGAAGAAGTTCCGAGTGAACTTCCGAATGAAGAAGTTTCGAGTGAACTTCCGAATGAAGAAGTTACGAACGAACTTCCGAATGAAGAAGTTCCGAATGAAGAAGTTCCGGATGAACTTCCGAATGCAGAAGTTCCGAATGAAGGACTTCCGAATGAAGAAGTTCCGAATGAAAGACTTCCGAATGAAGAAGTTCCGAACGAACTTCCGAATGAAGAAGTTCCGGATGAACTTCCGAATGAAGGAGTTCCGAATGAAGAGTTTCGAATGAAGGAAAGTTTCGGATGAAGAGTTGTTTGATTGATAGTCGTTTGCATGTTATAAGTACTTGTTGAAATGTGATATGCTTAGAAGTAATAATGATACATATCTATATATTTTTTGTGCATCAACCTTTCATGTCTTATCTTAAGCAGATACGATGACTAATCCAACAGTACAAGCAATCCAAGATGCTAGAGCAGCCGCTATTGTCGAAGCACGAACCCTCAAGTTCATACCAAACAATTACCGGCTGAAGCAAGTTTCTAAATCCACTCACCATGGATTTAAAGTAGCCATAGCAATCCTTGATCACTCTCACTTTAAGAATGCCTTAAGGAGTACTGCCTCGGTGCCATATGATTACATGTATGAGTTCTGGGCTACCAAGGAAAGTACTTCAAACAAGATCACCTTCACTCTCGACAACAAGCAGCAGACACTTACTGTTTCAGACTTCCGTAAGATATTTGGCATTCGGGATACACCCAAAGGTATGTCATTTTCTAGGGATCCTACTAAAGACGAACTCATGGAGATGTTCGATGCTCTTGGATGTCCTGACATACGAGTTGTGTCTGAGTTTACCACCGCTAAAGTAGGTCAACCATGGAGAGCAATGTTGGGTATTCTTAGTAGATGTCTTACACCTAAAACCAGTGGGCATGATGCTTTGCGTAGCCCAATTATGAACATCTTCCATGGAATGTACACAGGCGCAAATGCAGATTATGCATTATTGTTATGGGAAGAATTCACCTTTCAACTCTTCCAGAACAAGAAGCTGAAGACTAATTTCTTTCCTTACCCTCGGTTTATCAAGCTTATCATTAATTATTGTATGAAGAATGATGTTACTATTGATAGGCGTGCAGCAAGTCGTCATCACACTGAAGAGGCTGATCATACTGTGGATCTAAGGCATGAAGGACCATCTGGTGGTGTGATTCCTGGTCTTATTCCCGATTATCTTCTGACGGATAAAATTAAAGGTTCTGCTGATTACAAGCTACTGCTACTAGAAATCAAGAAGCTAAAAGCAAGCCTTCAGACAGTAGAAGACTCGTCTACCACGGTCAAGAGTAAAGGTAAACGCAAGCAACCAGCTGCTTTACCTGAACCCGAAACCAAGAAGAAGAAGACTGACGCTAAGAAGGGAAAAGGCACTGCTGATGAGTTTGTTCTACGTGACGAAGAAAATGTTGATGATCCTACTCTTGACAAGGCTGAGAGAAAATTAATGAAGATAGCTATTGAAAGGAGTAGGAAAGACACGGGAGGTAGTGGTTCGGGTGCACAAATGAATATTGAAGAAGAGTACGAGGAGCCAGAGGATGTTTATGAGTTTGGAACACCTGAACAGTATTCTACTTCGAAGGAGACATCCATCCCCGTTTCAGCAAGTGTTGAAAAGGAGTCCGGTGCTCCTACAATCATGGTACCTACTCAACCTTTAGCAACTCAACCTCCACCAATACAACCCTTACCAACCCGACCGGTTTCAACACCATTACTTCCACCTCCAATAACTCCCATTCTCAGTACTGTGATCACAACCGAGCCTCTTCAACCAACCCAGAGCAGCTCTGCATCATCTACAATGGTTGCATTTGTAATGGCCGAAATGTTGGATAAACATACGGATATTCAAAAAAAGAGAGATGGATGAACTTCGCCAAGAGCTACATAGACGAGTTCAAAGTGAAGAAGCATCTAAGAAAGCCCAAGAAGAGATGCTTGCTAAGTTTGCTGCAGAGATGGAGTTGACACGTAAAGCTCATGCAGAAGAACTAGCTCAGGTTAAGCAGGCTGAAGCTGATAAGCATGCTGCACGAATCACGAGACTTCAAGCTATGAGGGATAAATAAAAGGAGCAGAAAGAAGCACTTGAAGCTTCTGTTGAAGAGAGAGTGAAAGCATCCGTTGAGTCCATTATGCCAAAATTGCGTGATGAGTTGAAGACACTCGCGGCTGATAACTTGATGATCAAGTCATCCAATCCTTCAGAATCCGCCTACAAAATTGCTTATGAGTTAACGGATTTTGAATTAAAGAAGATCCTGAAAGCTCGCATGAGGGAACTTGGATCTTTTGATAAATCTAAGATTCAACGGACACTCTACAAATCCTTGAATGACTCTATCATGGAGGATGACCGGTTATTCAAGATGTTTGGAAGTGTGGTACCTTACCACATTCTGCCTGAGGAAGAAAGGGAAGAAAGTGAACAGGAAGAGGGTACTGGTGAAGAAGAAGAGGAAGAAGAAGGAGAAGAAGAAGAAGAGGATGATGATGGTGATGATGATGAGGATGATGATGATGGTGATGATGGTGGTGATGGAAATGAGGAGAGTGCTAACGGAAGCAACGAGGATAGCGATAAGGATGATGGTGGTAAACAGCCGGAAACAGGGGATAAGGTTGCCAGCACAAAGAAACCTTTTAAGTCTGGAACCAAGTCTAAGAAAGATGTTGCGCAGAAGGAACAATCCACCTCAACGGAATCAAGACGATCCAAGTGGCGCCACGATGTGAATGCTACTACAGCGTCATCGATTCCCGGTACATCTATTCCCGTGTTTATACCTGTTACCACTAACCCTGTTAGTTCTGTTGTTGTTGCTCCTGTGATTGCAGAATCAGTCACTGAACCTGAAGCTGCACAACACTCGCCTGTTCATGACACCGCCGAGATGCCTGAATCAGAACCAGCCCGTGTTCATGTCTCTACTCCTCTACAACAAGAACCACAATCTACTGTTCCTGAGTCAAGCACACGGGACTGGGCAGACACTTTGGAGATTGACGAGACTGCACCACCACAAGCTTGGATCACGGCGGCGGCTCAATATGATCCAATCACAGACGCTGACAGAGATGTTCTATATCTCCGTATCCGTAGTCCGATAGACTTGTGTGCATTTCTGGCTCATGAGTATAAGACTTTGGTTACTCCGTCTTTGGTGAAGAGAGCGCTAAAGGATAAGAGAATTCGCGCCAAAACCAGGTTGACCCGAATGGAGTTCGAGTATTATGCTGACGAGGTCCTGAAAGCTCTTAACACCGTTCAAAGGCCAGGCCTCCATGAATCAGAAAGAGCTCCACCTCCACTTGATCCTTCTCAAGATAATCAAATTGCTCTCGACTTCTTCGTCACCTATGATCTTGAATATCTTCTGAAGGGTTCATCAAAGTACGCAACCTCCCTGACCTTGCTGAAAGCTGCCAACTGGGGGACAATACCCTGGATCGAGGAAAAGGTAAACCGACTCTGGGTCCCAAGGGTAACTCGTAATTATGATATGTATGCTGTTATAGGTGCATCTCATTGGGACGAACGAGTCCGAAGGGCGTACAGGGGTTGCTGTTTAGCCAATTCAGGAAGCAACATTAGATCCGATATTCGCATCTCCAGCATTTTAGGGCTGAAAACTGAAGCCAAGAATGGCTATTATCATGTGACGGAGATTCGTCTGAAAAGGGAGGATGACAGAGAATACAAAATCCAGCAGGGAGACTTTTCTATCATTCGCCTTGAGGATATCGAAGATATGTTGCTTATGATGACCCGTGATCAACTCACCCATATTGCTCGTGAAGACATCATTGCTTTGAATACAGCACTTCGTATGTTCACACGAAGCGTTGTTATCAAGAAACGAGTTGAAGATCTTCAATTGGGAGTCGAAAGCTACCAAAGGAAGCTTAACCTCACCCGTCCAATGAATCAAGTTCTACCTCAACATGTAGATAGATGTCCCTATACCGGCATTTCTGTTCCGAATTACGGCATTTTCTACTTGAACAGTCGAGGGTTAATGAAGTTTATGAGGGTGGGTGAGCTTTATAAATACAGTGATAGGACTCTTCTATACGTCAGAGGAAAGTTGGAGCATCTTAACTCGGGTGGGACTTTACCAGAGATGACTGAGGATTGGCATCAGGGTTATCAGCAAATGGCGAAGTATGTGATCAAGAAGATTGATCAAAAGCTCCGTGAACGAAGATTGATGAGGAGTTTAGAAAGATTCGTTGGTGGTAGACCATATGGAGTGCACCACAAGTTACTGCAACGATCCATCTAATGGTTCGTACATTTCAGGTCCACTTTATATTGGTTTTTTAATTGTGAATATGTATATTTGTGAATATTGTGCTTTTGCGGCTTGATGTAGTGTTAAGGTATGATAATTTTTCAAAAATTTCTCACGAGATTCTAAATCTTTCAAAATATATCATACTAAAGCACTACAACTATCCCTTATTAATTTAAGGGGGAGCATTAACATGTTCTATGGCCAAACAGCGATTTCATTTTTTACCCAAAGACCGGTTAATCCATTCAATATCCCAAATATTAATGGTTAACATTTTGGATAAGGGGAGAAAATGGGATTAAGGAGACTTAAATGATACTTGGCTAAAAGATGAAAAAGACTTAACGATAATCCAACTTAATATGTGTAAAGCACGTGTTAAGGGGGAGCGTTTTTTATGAACAAAACACCTAAGGTACAAAACTTTTGATTTCAATATCACAAGTACCTTAGGTGATTTTCAAGGATTTTTCATGGTGGCTATACCTTCCCAAAACACGCTTAATTCACGACGATGTGGTGACAAAAGGGTGGTAGGAATAGGTTTAGTCCAATGATTCATCAGAGCCGATGGAATCTTCCCAAGGACAATTCCCTAGATAGAATTAGAAGTCCTAGGAAAGATGGAGAAAGAATGTGAACGTAGCTGAGTACCGACTAATTACTGATGCTAGCACTGGAACAATCACAACAAGGTGCTAGTGATGATATATTGGTAAGTACTGAAGGGGTTGAAGAATGAAAAAGAAATGTAAAGATAAAGGGTGTAAAGAAAGAAGCCCTCCTTACAACTTTAGGCAGAAACCGGGTCAATACATATGCTATTGAGATCATTTTTGTTAATGATTCTCGATATTGAAGAAAGACATCATGGACCCAGTGATGCAATGCACAACCCTTCCCAGCTAACTCAAATATCTCTCAAAAGGTATTTGTTTTAATCACACGGAGATAAACACGTTATCTATTGGTTTATTCACTCCGAATAGACTGATATTGAAAAGGTGGCACTCCTCTCCAGCCATCGCTCACTAAATCAAAACGCACTATCAAGTCTAGAGCCACGAGATCATCAAAAGTCTCATTAGGACACTTTCAATTTATTCCTTGCTTTCTCACACACTGTGAAAAGTAAGAGATTTTCATGAGTCCTACGCAGTATTCCTGTAATATTGCCAGAACATCCGAGTAATACGCAAGTATTACAATGAAGATGGAAATCCTGCTTGAGCCAACATCAAACAAGCTCATGGTAGGTTACACGTGCGGTTCTTTTAGAACCAATCTTGTGAAAAACTGGAAAGAAACAGTGGTTTAATTCTTAATTGAACTTAAACTCGTTCCAGGCCTCTACGCATTAACATATGATCTTGCCAGAACACTCAGAGTGACTCTTTATTGATCACAGTGACGAGTGGAAATCCTTCTAGTGTTAACATCAAACAGCACTTGGTAGGTGACGTGCAAGATTCTTTATGAATTGAGCTCGTGATAACTGGAAAGTAACGATGGTGAAAATCTTAATTGAAATTCACTTGTTCCAGGTTTCATGAATTAACGGCTTCAAATCACAAGGATAATTTATCCAAGTGATTCACTCTTTATGTTCGCAGTCAGCTTTGGACGGTCGAATAAAGAGAACGGGTTTACCCGCGAAATCCTGTCAGGAAGTTACTTAATTGAAACTATCCGTCACGGGTACGATATCTAATATCGTCCAACGGTCTTCACCGACCGGAGGTAAAATGCTACCGAATTAGAATAAAATGTCAAAGCCATTTTATTCGTGTCGTTGCTGTGTACCTGTTAAAGACGGTGGCGTTGCTGTGTACCTATTGAAGACGGTGGCGTTGCTGTGTACCAGTTGAAGACGGTGGTGTTGCGGTGTACCTGTTGAAGTCATTCCCACATGCTTATGTTTTTCTGCATCAAAGTTCAGCAAAATTCAAGAAAGTGCAAAATGAAGTCTTCCGCTGTACCAAACTCTGAAGCTTTCGAGAATTCAACAAAAATACATAAGTGTGTGGAACATGGAGTCACGAGGAGGCAAGTTTCTCAAGAAGGCAAAGATCGCACGTGATTGGTCAAAAGAACAATGCTCTCAAGCCAAAGCCAAAAAGATCAAATCAAAATATTCACAATAAAAAGAAAGAAGAAAAGACTACCAGCTGAAGAACGAAGACTTAGTATAGTATGCTAGGTTTAGAACTTTGTAACGTGGAGTGACCTCCCTTAGGGGGAGATTGTTAGAAATACGTTTTTACGTATATTAGAAGTATCGGTCACTCCACAATATTATTTATGTTGTAATAGCTCGTAGTTAGTGTTACTTATTAAATTAAGTAAGAAACCGACCCATGGGCTTGTCATGGGTCGGCCCAAGCTCAAATAAGGGCCTTGGATATAAATACCCCTTTCCACCATGGAAAGGGGTTGGTTGTTGTTCATTCCTTGTTTTCATTTTAATAAAAAGACACATAGTTTCTCTCTCACTTTCTCTCTCTAGTTTCTCTCTCTAGGAATCTTCAACCCACTTCATAGATTCATAGGTTATCAAGATTCTACATTCAACTTCAAATCCGTACTCTTTAACTTCTCGCCAAATATAATACATAAGGTTTCGCTGAAGCAAAGGATGTGTTTTTATGTTTTGTAATTCTTTTGTTTTTCGGCAGCGGAGTTCGCATCTATCGACCTACATACGTTGTATATTCCTTGAGGAGTAGCAAACACATCATTCCATTCACTAATCACCATTACTAAAATTATGTTATGCATTGTTATGCAAGTACATGATGCTAGGTATCGTGTTGACATGCTATGCTCGAGTCAGATGTCGTATTATTTTTCAATATTTTTGGAGAACATCAAAAGCACGTTCGAGATCTTTTCTTGCACTTTCTTATCGCTTTTTTTAGTAAACATGTTTCGAGTCACTTGTAAACTTGAACAATTTGACGAAACTTGTCCATTATGGATATATCCATGTTGAAACCCAATTCCATTTACCACGTACGGATATACAGAAGTTTTGTCATAAAGAAGGTCCTCGAATGACGGAGAATTATTTAAAACATTAATATCTTTATTCGCACCTGCTACCATCAAAACGCATGATAAATCCACAAATCTTGAGAAATAACAGGTTCAAGCATAATAGTTGGCTATTTTTTTTATCACCCCTATGTATTGTCCATACCACGACACTAGACAATTTCTCCGTTCTTAGTATATACAATCAAAGCTTCAAAACATTCTTGAGAAACCATGAACAGTCTCATGTTTTTCATATAACTTTTTGACGTTGGCTTTCTTAAATACCATGCCATGTATAAATCAATAATGCATATATTAAAATAAAATAGACACTTATTTGTAGTAGCTCACTAATTTTCAAGTCTTCATCAAAAACATCGAGTGTGGTGTCGTATGCCAATTGACATATGACAGTTATGCATTTTATAATAACACTTAGACTCATTCGACTCGTAGCATCGGGTCGAACTCTAAAATAAGTCAAAGTGTTTTGGAAAAGGATTTGTCTCATATGATTGAATGCCATCAACAATTTTTTTAAAATAATGTGCGCCTCATATGATATCTTTTTCGAAAATGGATAGCAGATACTTACAGTGCTCATCGAAATTATCGGTCATCAACATAAGTGGCTTATTCACGGACGCAGTTACGGGTGAAGCGAGGCTGATTCTCTTGTTATTGTAACCAATCGTAATGTAGAAACTAAAATGGGAAGGGGGTTGAATAGTTTCTCTTAGGTTAATGTCCAAATTAAAAATCCTTACAATTAGGTTTGTGTCAAAACTACCTTTTACTTGAAAGCTAATTGCTTAATGGTTAGGTTCAATTCTTAATGCATTAACAATGATAATTGACAATTGAATGCAATGCAAGAATGTAAATGTAAATAAAGAATAAGGAAAGAAACGACTTAAGGGAAGACACAAAGATTTATAGTGATTCGAAAACGAAGCTCTCTCTTCGTTCCTACTCCATTCATCGAGTACACATTACTCGTGATTTCCACTATATCCACAAGCTCCCTTCTTGGCGGAGAAAACCTTACAACGTTGCTTACATTATTTTCCGACACTAAGCTAAATGTCGAAACCTAATCTTAGCTAGGACCAATCTACACGCATCGCCTACTTCACCATTTTTCGACACATGGCTAGATGTCGAGTTCTATTCGAAAGCTAGAACTAATATTCGTCCCTCATCTTCTTTTCCGACACAAGGCTATATGTCGAGTTCTAATCCAAAGCTAGAACCAATCTTCACAACTCTTCACTTTGAAGCTTAGTGAGAACTCACAAGACACTACACACATCACTTTATAGTTTATTGAGAACTAACACTCATGACTTATTACAACTCAATAAGACATATCCAAGTATACACATGTAACTTGAATCCACACAAGACAAATCCAAGTATACACATATACAATGGATTTACACAAGACTAATCCAGGTATTCCCAAATACATTGGATTAACACAACACTAATCCAAGTATCCACAAATACATTGGATCTACACAAGACTCAAATAAAAATGATGAACATGACTAGATCTAAGGAAGGATGATCTTCATCAAGGCTTCATCTTTAATGACATCAAAAATGTGTGAGTGATATTCTCTTTGGACAAGTAAAGAAGAGGATCAAAAGGATAATCATAAGTAAACATACTTAACACAATAAGTGATCATTTACTAATGATTAGGATATGGAAAAGAGAAAGGAGACAGAAAGTATGTCCAAAAAGATTCTTGGAAAATGCATATTTGATACACTATTTATAGGAGACAAAGGCCAACGACTATCTGTCTGTGGTTCCTTAATTGTATTTGTGGTTCCTTATTGATAGAGAACTGCATGCCTATTTAAGGAACCGCGGGTCGTACACTCCGCTCCTTTTTGTCCTTTAGTGGGGAAGTAATATATGAGGTAAGTTTTACCTTCAAAAGGATATTCCTATGGCATTTGGAATATGCCATATTCAAATTCATATTTTCTATTTTAATAAAACATTTTCTTAAAAAGAAAGTTTGTTAAAATCTTTTGTCATATTTGACAAAATGTTAGTTTTAAGGTTAATCACTTTTTATGATCACTAAACATGATTAAGATATGTTTGTGTAAGACTTAAATGATTATTAACTTGATGATAGTGTTTGTTAAATCATTCGTCTTACGATTGTTTTTGAAGATAAATGTCTTTATACTTTGTCGTGATCAAAACTAAGAAATATTAGTTAACAGTAATAATATTTTAAGGCATCACTTGCATTAAAAATCTCCCCCTTTTTGATTACGACAAACTATAAACTCATTTATATAAAATACAAAAGTTTTCGAATTATTAACGAGTTTATCACTATCATTTCTCCCCCTTTGTCGAAGCAAAAAGGTTAGCACAAGTCTTTGAAGAAGAGAAGAATCGACTTTGCTAGTAGCTCTCCCTTGGTGTTTACTCTCCCTTGCTTGGGGCACCAAATGATTGAGCTAAGGTGAAAAACTACATACAAAGGTTAGTAGAAAGAAAAAAACACCAATGTATATATTAGTCACTACCTACTAGATAACTTGAGAGAGAGGAAGAAAAGAAATCTCAAATTAGAAGTAAGTATTTGCTAAGTATGTCCAAGGAGGGTGTTTTGACAAAATTAATGTACAATTGGTGGAATAAAGGTAGAAAAGAAACATCCATACAAATTGTAATGATAATATGTCAAAGGGCTAAATACTTATAATTGTTGGAATCACCCAAAAACAATTGTAAATTTCAACCATTATCAACTCTTAACAATATGTGTGATAAATAATCAGCAAAACAAGAAATAACCCACATATCAATCATATTACACAAGTATGAAAAAGCATACAAGGATAATATTCATACACACAATATGAATATTAATACGTCAAGTAATGAAAGTAAACAACATAAGCATAAACTATTCTAGTAAAGATAGTCCTCCAATATTGCTTAGGTTTTTGTTTGACTCAAACAATTAGAACACAAAAGTTAAATAAGACGACGAGGCGTCATTCGAAGATTTGTCCACGGGAACAAATACTTTGAGAGAAGGTCGAGTGAGAAGAAATTCAAGAAAATTTAGCTTGTAAACACATGAGCAAGTTCAATTTGTTGAAATTGATAACACACATATGAGCTTCCATGACGTAAAACAAAGTCGTTTGATGGGGGAGGACCATCAAAATAAGAACGTGGAGGTGGAGAAGGAGATTGAGGATAAGAGAGGTTTTCACAATGCCTAGAAAGGTTGTGAAAAGAAGAAAGGTCATTGAGGTGAGGTATGTTACAAGGTTTAGGTGGTGGTGGAAGAGCTTCTCTTTCTCCGGTAATTGGATTGATTGAGAAAGTCTCATTCCAATATTCAATAGGAGAGAAAGAATAAGTCTTGTAAGGTTTGGGAGAAGAGGAATCATAATGATCCTTATTCTTCTTGATCCAAACGGGTCGAACCGAGATTTTCGGTTTCTTAGAAAGCTTAGAAGAATAAGCTTTGGATTTAAAAGATTGTGACAAAGAGATGTCAAGGTTAAAATTAGAAGAATTTGACATTGTGATCGATGAAAAGAAGAACTCCCAAAACAAGAGGATTTAAAGAAAATAGATAAGGCAACGATTTGAAATAAAAACTAAAGGTTTCATGGAATGTTTAGCCAAAATTAGCAAACAAAGAATCTTGAAAATAGTGAGATCAAAGAAGAAAGACCAAAAACGAGTAAAAAATTACTGTTGTCCGCGGTTCTTTAAAGGAACCTGTGCTCTATATTGATATAGAACCGCGCGACAATTATAGAGCCGCGCACAATGGACATTAAAAATACGATTTTGAAGGTTTTGAGAAAAGTTTAGACTTCTCCAAAAATAAGCAAATGTTGGATTTTTACCTCTATTAGCACTAGATTATGATTTGGTTGCACAAAGGGCAACACACTCACAAAGAGTGTCTTGAAAAAGGATGACAAAATATTTAGATAACATTTTGATCCAATTTTAGTCAAGTTTTAGAGGTTATGATAGATTAAGGTTCAAATTTAATTAAATTGAAGTTGATTAGTGTGAGCACATAGGTTGAAACACACAAAGGCTTAATCTATTAAACATCTCCATGAAAAACTCATGAAAGAAAAGGAAATACAAGAAAGTAAATAACAACTAACTATTACAAAGTTAGCTAATCTAGCTCTTGATTTGATAATCATTCTTGGCTCGATTTTCTTGAAGAAACATTTTTAAAGTCATCATTCATATCCTAGGAGGAGGAGGCATGGTGAACAAAGTTAGCAAGAAATCTTGCAACCTCCTATGAAGACCAAACATCTCCATTCTTAGGTTTTGAATGAGGTAGTTATTATAGAGGCAACATGGAAAACTAGTGCCATGAGCTTCTAGAAAAGCAAACAAGTAAGGATCACCCACGGCGGTAGAAATGGGAACACCCAAAATTGGAATGTTAGAGGGAGGAGGCATGGTGTCCAATGGTGATATGGGTGAGTTTGGTGGGGTAAAAGGAGAGGTTACCAAAAACTCAACAAAGTCATCCTCAAAAGGAATGCCTTGAAGAGGTTGAGGATTCACATCCAAGAAAGGACTTGGAGTGAAGGGCGAAGACAACTCATTCATCCTAGATTGGAATGAAGAAGAGGTGGAACCATGAGACTGATTAGCACCATGAGTTGAGCTACTCTTGCATGGAGCAAGAGGTGGTGAAGGTGATGAAGAAATGAGAATAGGAGATATCTCATTCTTGGGTGTAAGAAAAGATGAAGAACCTTGTTTCGGCATCTTGATCTTAATCTTAAGGTTTCTTTTGGAAGAAGAGTGTTCAGAGGAGTTTGATGATATTGTGGACACCATGGTTGTGTGTTTAGGGTTTAGAAGAAGGCTTAGAGGATGAAGAAGAAGAATAACCAAGAGAGGTTTAAGAAGAAGGTGGAATTATCCAAACAAGTAATGTGTTAAAATTCATTTTAGTGAATAATGAAACTTGCTAGGATTCACTAGAAAAAGCTGGTTTTTAGCAAAAATTTCAGCCATGTTTACAAAGATTTAGAGAAACAGTCTAAAGCATAGATTCTTTCGAAGATGGAGGTTGCGGTTCCTTAAATAAGGGCGCATTTCGATATCAATAAGGAACCGCCCCATAATTAGAGATACGCGGGCAGAAGGCTTCATAAAATGGTCTTCTAGCAATTTTCACAAGCCCATATTTTTAGAAAATGTTTGACAAGCCAAAATAGATTACTAACCAAAATCTAGATAGCTAACTAACACATAATTGCACAAAGTCATGTAATCGAAAGGTCAATCACATGAACACATTAGGATTAAAATACTATAAAATCCAAACATAAAGTATTAATTCTACAAACCAAAGTCTAACATAAGAAACAAGTTAGAGATACAATCGTGGCATCGACCAAGAGCAATAACACCTCATTCACTTTCTCTCATGAACATTTCATCAATGTGCCTTGATCCTTCACTTGGGTTCTCTAGAAGATAATGATTTAGGAAAAACTGATAATCAAGATCAATATCTTGAGAAGACAAGAGCGAACTAGAGAAAGACAAAGAGTTACTCGGAGAACTCATGCCGGTGATGATTTCAAACTTGTCTTTCCAAATAGTTGGAGACAAACCACACCCAACATCATGAGCTTCATCTCTATGATCGCTTTCCTCTTCTCAATTGTTATTTTTAGACTCTTGTATGAGATTCCCTTCAATGGGATACATCACACGATCAACGGAGTAGAAAGATGACACATTTAAATGAGGAAAGTCATGATCAACTCTTCTAAGAAGATGAGTAAGAAGCATATCATAAGGGAGATTAGGAGATTTCGACTTAAAGAGAACATAACTAATCCTACTAGCGATGAACTACGCAAGATTCTACGGGGTGGAGGTAGCAACACAATACAACATATGCGCTAGGCACGCGGGAACACGGTTGTGATTTCCACCCATGCACATTGCGTTTTCCCTAATGATCTCAGCCCAAGGGATCATGAAATCATTAAGTTCGTTAGTAAGCAATTCCCAAAGAGTGAGAATACAAACATGTCCTTAAAAATCATCGAGACAGCAATGTTCACGAGGTTTAGAAATGGCTCCGGAAATGAGCGAAGGAGAAGAAAGCTCGGTCACATAGTGCACATCAATAGAGGCTGATTCTAGAGAGTCAATACTCCAAGCATCGGTGAACCTACATTGACCATTATATGGAACCTTAAGAATTTCATCAAATTCTTCAAGAGTGTATACAATGGTTTTCCCCTTTACGAAAAATCTTATAGATAAACCATTATTGATGCAAATTAATGTGAACGAACTAAAGAAATCCAAGATACAAGAAGGAAAAATTGGCTCATCAATGTCAAGCAAACAATCAAAGCCAATGGATTTGAACATGAATCGAATGAAGTCAAGTCCATGGAGGTTAGAAGGGACAATGCGTCCTTCATGAAATCTCTGAGTTTCTAAAGACCGAAGAGTATTTTGAGAGAACGAGATTTACACGAAGAAGAAAGAATAGGCATGTATTCTCTAGTTTTCTCATGATCTTTTCGAGTCTTCAAAGACATGATTAAGTACATATATTCAACAAAAAAATTTCCACAATCACTCTTATGTTACTTAATGATCAACAATAAAAAATTATAAGAATGTGCTTAATCAATTGCTTGACAAACAAAAGGATTAATCCTTAACATTCTTTGTTCACAATGTACCCATTTCATCTTTGACTAATACATATGAATTAGGCAAAGTCAAACATGAACTTTGAACATTGGTTTTTCAAAATTCGTTTCTAGGTAAGCATCAACAATGCAATTACCAATGTGTTCATGGTTTAATATTAATTCCATCATTTAACCAAAATAAATTAGTCAAAATTCAGATTTGTTCTATAAATGGGTTTTAGTGAAATCGCAATGAATTCAAACCAAAGGAATCATAACATTACAACTATGTCAACCCACATTCCCAATTTGGTTCCAATTTGATTTTAATTTTAAAAATCCCTAATTATCAAAATAAGAACCCTTGAACAAACTGATTTAAATTAAATGAAGATACTTACAATTAATTGATGTTAGATGAAGGATAAGTGAAACCCTAGTCTTGAAATTAATTAATTTTAAGTGATTGAAGCTTTTGGAAGATCAACAATCGAGGAAAAAGGAAGAACCCGTCGCCTATGGAGAACCAAAGGTAGGTTTTTTTAAATGATTTTTTTAATAAACCTGATTATTTTAGTCACTTAGTGGACCGCGGTTTCTTATCGATAAGGAACCACCGGTTTGAACCATGACAATTAAAGAACCGCCAACAGTCGGCAGTTTTAAACCAAGAAAATCAAAGAAATTTTCAAAACCAAGTTTTTCTAAGATATTTAAAACATATATCAAGCCTTTTGGAAATCATTGGATCACTTCAATACTAGGTAATAAGGCCTTAATGAAGAATTACGAGTTTAATCGAGACCGAAAAAGACCGAATAAGACTGATACGGAAAAACGACTACTCGTAAGAAATAAGAGATTGGAGAGAGATCAAGAGGAGTGAATCAAGGCTAAGTCCAATGCTCAAGAGATGAGTGACAATCTTCAAGTAGTAGAAACGAAGAGCTTGTGTCATCTATAGTGGTTTAAGACGTGTCTTTCCAACGTAAGCCTAAACGGCTTTGGTAATGAACCATACCAATCAATTTTTTTAAATAGAGTAAGATAACTTTCAAGACTAGTCTTAGACTATTTCACAATATGAGCAAGATACATATTCACTTTCTCTCCCACATGATCGGAAAAATATTATTGCTAGGGATTGCAATAACACTATCCTTGGAATATTTCAATTCCAAATGTGTAATATCCTAACTACAACATATGATGTAGTTTGGTATCTCAATAGATTAATAAATCATCCTAGATATGAGCTCAATTGCACATATTACACATGATATAGGGCCTACTAACCGTATAAGTTGCAAATCATGTAAATCATGCTTTATACTTTAAGCTACTACTAACTCACACACCAAAACCAAGTGAGTCAAGTATCTAGGAAATGAAGGTTTGAGAGGGAATAGAATCACATACCACAAACAAATGTCAAGGAAAGGATGCCAAGAACAAGCACATAGTCAAGTAATGATAAAAAAAATGATCAATAGGGCGTATGGAAGGACGAAAACGTACCTTAGCCGCAAAGTGCATCCCAAGTCTTCTAAGGACCAATGCAATACCCTAACTTGACCAAAGTGAATACAAAGTCTTCAAGGACTAGTATCATTAACACCAATCTTGATGTCATCATCCTAAGATGTTGAAAATAAAAGGAGATGCAAGTAACTCAATCTACAATCAAGTTAATGATTAGTCTTCATGAGTACCTACACAAAGAAAAATACAAACTAGTAGATACATTTCAAGAGTAGATTTAAAATGTATATGAACTACTAAACAAGATATGATGCTAGATTACCAATTAAAAGGCCTCTTTTTATAGAAAAAATAGTTTTGACCAAAGAAAAACTTTAGTACAACGAATCCTTCTAATTTGAGGATACAATGGATCGATCAAAGTTTTAAAGCACAATATATGTCACACCCCACCATGGCGGAATATAGGGCGCGACGTATGGATATCATCACAACATGGCGTGTCTATAGAGATAACTATATGAAATAAGAAATGTCATAAAATGGAGACACAAAGTCATGACAATATTTCATCAGACTCAGGAGTCTAGGTAAGTAGGTAACAGTCCTACCGCTTACCCAAGACAAACAAATAACATAACCAAACAAATATATGTGTGCCACTGTATTACTTATTAAAAGAACAAATAAAAACTAAGAAGGAAACGGGGATTCTCCTTCTATATGCATTCCTAAGCTTCTCCAATCCTAGCCCAAGTGCAGATCCTTACTACAATATATAAACCATCTCTCATGTTCGTGAGAAGATCCCAATGCAACCCTAAGTACCCCAAACAACCCAAAACTTAAAAAGAAAACAGGCTTAATTCAAAACTGTTTTGACCTCCGACTGTTGTAACCTGTTTTTGACCCACTTCCCAACCTCCAATTTAGTTCTCGTTTCTTGATTTAGAAAGCCTACTCAATTACCTATCCAGGGCTAGTTTGATCGCATCTTGTTCCTAGAACTCGAGATATGATCAAAACAATAGACTCAAAATTCTGCCCAGTTTTTAAAAACGGGTTTTAAACAAATTAACCTAATTAATTAACCTTAACCCCACTAATTACAAGCCCTAATTTATTTAATCATTATAATATGATTAATATACTATTTTTAATTAAACCCTAACCTAAATCCATCATAATATGATCATAGAAACATTAAAAACAATTAATATGAAAAGGGTTATGAAGATTTTACCTTTTATTTAATGGAAGATGAAGAAAACCTAATTTTATGAAGAACCCTAATTTTCTCCTTTTTTGTGTCGACTATAACTCCAGGGAAGATCATAAATTCGTTTGTTATGATGTGTGGGGGTTCCTTTAATAGCAAAAATCCTTGTACAACCCAAACACTAGTTACCATAAATCTTTTCTCCTTTTTTTTCCTCTTTTTTTTAAACCGACTAATCACCCCTATAAATTCGTTTTTTTATTTATTTTATTATTAATATATGTATTAATAATATTACCTTAATTTTCCTTAATTTATTTCAGCTCCTAAAGCCTCCAAAACCTCAAAACCGTAAAACTAGTCAAATTTACGCGTTTTACTGTAAAAGACGTAAAATATACACTTTTATAAAAAATCTCAAATTTTGAAATAAACTTTATAACTAAGTCCTAAATGACTTAAAACCATCCCGAAAAATATTCATATGGATAATTACCTCACCCGAGACCTCTAAATGCTAAACCGTAAATCGTAAAAAAAATACGATTTTCTATAATACATATACGTATACGTAAACACCAAAATATCACCATTTTCATTTCATAGTCACCACTTGTGAGCTCATGAACATGAAATAACCGTTCCTCGATTTACTTATGAGTACTCTATACTCATAAACGATAACCACACCAACCTCGTTCACACAAAATAAACACGTAAACACAAAATTCAAGTAAGCACACATAAAATAACCTAAAAGTAAGACCAAGTGACAAACCCAAAACCACGGTTGTCACAATATACTTCAAAGACCTTGAATGACCATCGCTCTCATGCCAATTGTAGAACTAGAAGGGGGGTTTAAATAGTTTCTATTTGGTTAATGTCCTAATTAAAAATCTTTTCAATTATGTTTGTGTCAAAAATACCTTTTACTTGAAAGCTGGGGTTTCATAATGGTTATGTTTAATTCTTAATGCATTAACAATGATAATTGACAACTGAATGCAATGCAAGAATGTAAATGTAAGTAAAGAGTAAGGAAAGAAACGACATTAGGGAAGACACCAAGATTTATAGTGGTTCGGCAATGAAGATCTCTCTTCGTTCCTACTCTACTCCTCGAGTACACCTTACTCGAGATTTCCACTATATCCACAAGCTCCCTTCTTGGCGGAGAAAACCATACAACGTTTCTTCCATTATTTCTGACACTAAGCTAAATGTCGAGACCTAATCTTAGCTAGGACCAATCTACACACGTCGCCTACTTCAACATTTTCTGACACAAGGCTAGATGTCGAGTTCTAATCGAAAGCTAGAACCAATCTTCGTCACCCATCTTCTTTTCTGACATAAGGATAGACGTCGAGTTCTAATCCAAAGCTAGAACCAATCTTCACAACTCTTCACTTTGAAGCTTAGTGAGAACTCACAAGACACATACACACATCACTTTATAATTTAGTGGGAACTAACACTCATGACTTATTACAACTCAATAAGACATATCCAAGTATACACATGTAACTTGGATCCACACAAGACAAATCCAAGTATACACATATACAATGGATTTACACAAGACTAATCTAAGTATTCCCAAATATATTGGATTAACACAACACTAATCCAAGTATCCACAAATACATTGGATCTACACAAGACTCAAATAAAAATGATGAACATGACTAGATCTAAGGAAAGATGATCTTCATTAAGGCTTCATCTTGAATCACATCACAAATGTGTGAGTGATATTCTCTTTGGACAAGTAAAGAAGAGGATCAAGAGGATAATCATAAGTAAACATACTTAACACATTAAGTGATCATTTACTAATGATTAGGATAAGAAAAGAGAAAGGAGACAGAAAGAATGTCCAAAAGGTTCTTGGAAAATGCATATTTGATCAACTATTTATAGGAGACAAAGGCCAACGGCTATCTGCATGTGGTTCCTTAATTGTATATGTGGTTCTTATTGATAGAGAACCGCATGCCTATTTAAGGAACCGCGGGTCGTACGCTTTGCTCCTTTTTGTCCTTTAGTGGGGAAGTAATATCTGAGGTAAGTTTTACCTTTAAATGATATTCCTATGGCATTTGGAATATGTCATATTCAAATTTTCATTTTTCATTTTGATAAAACATTTTCTTAAAAATAAAGTTTGTTAAAATCTTTTGTCACGTTTGACAAAATGTTAGTTTTAAGGTTAATCACTTTTTATGATCACTAAATATGATTAGGATATGTTTTGTAAGATATAAATGATTATTACCTTGATGATAGCGTTTGTTAAATAATTCGTCTTACGATTGTTTTTGACGATAAATGTCTTTACTTTGTCGTGACCAAAGCTAAGAAAGATTAGTTAACACTAATAATGTTTTTAGGTATCACTTGCATTAACACGTGATATTGGTACGCTTGCATTATAAAGTCGACATCGGATTTTTCATTGATTTTAAAAACTGACGGTCGGTACTTATCATTTTGATTTGGATCCATTTTGAAAATAATTTATTGAGTGTGTGTATAAAAGTGTTGTGAAAAAAATGTAATAAAAAGTATTTATACAGTTGTATCGGTGTTAACTTTTTTTATTAATATGGTCATTTGAAATAGCTTTTTTGAAAAATTCAAAAATTTAAGAGTTGAGTGAGACTAGTCGTCTGAGGTGGTGTTTGTGAACAATTTTTTCTTTAAACCTTACGAACTTGCGTTGGTGGGTTAAATTATTGCCTAACGCTGTTGGGTCAACACATAAGCCAGTACTTTAATGTCAGTCAGCGTTAGAACCCGTAGGCATAATATCGGATTCGATGTTATGATGTCTAGGCCTCTAAAGATACATTAGTCTTTTTCTTTTAGGTTAACATGTTCTACATTAAAGGTCCTTTCTTTAAATCTTGTTTTAAGAATTTCTAAACAAATACATTTTCTCAAATACTTAGTAATTAGTATAGATTTTTTTAACTAAAAATAAAGCTCTTTCATTTTGACATTCTTTTTAAAATTTCAACTACCTATCAAGAGTTCATTATTCACCACTTGTCTTCTTTTGAATCTAGAGCAAAACAAGAAATTATTGGTGCTTGTCTACCACTTGTCCACTCTACAAATACCAAATTTTCGTTAAGGACCACATAGAATTTACCCAAAAGTTAGAAATAAATGTTGATACAGTGTAATAAGCAGTTAAGCACTATTATTCCATTATGCAAAAGATACAGAGTAGATAATATTTAGGGGATTTTTCCAAAATGGCCTTTGAAGTAAAGGTGTCAACACCTTTTGACCCACAAACTTCATGTTCTCCAAAATGAACCCAACAGTATCGAGGCGATCGAGGTAATCCAAGGAAATCGAGGTAACTTATATTTCCTACGTGACACATGTCACGCAGGAAGAGAGGTTGTCTCGGTCGCATCCATATTCCCAACTACACTTGTCACTCATAGAAAACGAGTTGCTTTGGTTGCCTCGATCGCCTCGGATGCCTTAGGTCATTTTCGAAACATTGAATGTTAAAGATTAAAACACTCCAACCCTTTTCATTTTAATATAAAAATGAAATTAGCCCTAATATTTAAGGTTCCAAATCTTACTTGATGCCAATAATGATGACTCTCTTCATCTAAGAGATTGATCATGACTTCACAAGCATTATTTGGTACTTAGTAGTGAGAATATGTTGACCTTTTGTGCATGCACCCTCATAATTTTCTTCAAGAGTAAAAACAATATATGAAAAGCCAAACAAATAATTAGAAAAAATTGCACATTTCTGGCAATGAGAAGGCTTCTTGTAATCAAACCCCACGAACATCTTGCAATTCTCCTGCTTATTACAAAGCCAAAAATAGGATCTGAAAACTATGTTATCAAAAATATTGAACTTTCGAGACTTCGTCGAATAAAAAATACAATAATAAAATTTCAAAATTCCACAGAACCCAAAACGTCGTACAAATAATCGTATCAAATTTACGTTGCATAACGGAAAGCTTAAAATGATCCGCCTAACTAATGAGAGAATCAACAGATAGGAGAGACGGAGCATGGATTAAGGTTGTTTTCTCACCACTTAGTGTTGAGATTATATTCTTTGTTGGTCGAATCGAGAATATATGTCATTCTTTGAGCTCGGATTAAGGTTCGATTAATACGTTAAATCTAGTTATTACCAAAAAAATACGTTAAATCGAGTTGACAAATGTAGCAAAAAGGACGGTCCGCGTGCCCATCTGTCATTCTAGCTATGGTCTAGAATTTCAATTGGTTAATCATTTCAAAATATTGACATTGCCTATTTTAATCGTTGACATTAGATACAATAAGCCTTATATGATTGTATACATGTGAATAACCAACAAAACTAGTTTTCTAAGACAAAACGGTAGGTGAAAAAAGTTGAAAATATTTGCAATTCACGTGTCACTTCACTAATTAAAGCCTTTGTTTTTTTAAAGCTTTTGTACGTCACTTTATGAAAGTAAATCATTTTCCGTTGTTTGCTGTTTAGAAATACTCATGGGCATCATCAAATAAGTCATGGCATCATTCCTTCATCGTAAATGTTTAGTTAACCAGTAGATAAAGTTTTTTGTTAAAAATGATTCGAGTTTAATCCAACTCCAGTTAAGTTACTAAGACAAGTGATTATTGAGTGAAGCCAAATCCTTGAAGAAAAATTTTATTAACATTAAAAATTGCATAAGATCAAAATGCTCTAACGAATTCACACTTTTTGAGGAAATACTCATACACATCTATGTACCTTAAAAAATGCATGCAAATGATTTATTTACAAATATGTAAAAAGCTTTTCAACACTAGCTGCTACAACAAATGTGTTCATGAGCTTCTATAATACAAATTAAATATCGATTATACCATCAAAAACCATGAGAAGCTTCCCAAAATAATGTACACACACGTATATGCATGAGTGTAAATTATACAAATAAAATAAATATATCTTGATTGTACATATTATATACACGTACATATTATGTGTGTATAAAGACAGGGTATGGAGGATATAACATAACTTATTCTATTTAATTCATATCTTTTATAGCACGATGATATGTCTCCCAAATAATTGGAGGCGTATGATTTATGTCTACAAATACTATAATAAGCGGGGAAGAAGCTAGGGAGAAGTATTTTTAATTTACTTCACAAATTTTTTACGTAGACTAAAAACGAGATAATAAATTGAATCAGTTGATTTTATGAATATCAAATAAATATATTTTGATTGTACATACATACACGTACATATTATGTGCGTATAAAGACAGGGTATGGAGGATATAATATAACTTATTCTAGCATGATGATATGTCTCTCAAATCAATATCGATTATTAAGATTAAAGTACATCAAAAGCTGCCAACAAATATTTTTATTATAAAACTGATAATTGCGATGCTAGGGTTATAACATTTTATTTAAATAGGCTCGCATAATTAAAACGAGTCTTAAAAGACAAACTGACCGTGAGCTAGAACAGAAACAAGTCCAACAAAAAGTCTAAAAAACATAAAAACGTAAATAACTCTTAAAATATAGTGTTTTGGGCTTCGAAAATCCCGTAACCAAACAAAATGTAGTTACAGTTGCGTTCCTCTCAGCTCGTTTCAGCTTTCGATTTAAATGGTCATGGGCCTTCTAATTACTTCCGGAACCTAAGTTATTCCCATTTTAATATATCTCTATTTCTTACACGATATTAAACCACTTTTAGAAACAAATTAATCCGTTCTTTAATACTTGAACCTCAATCAGTTTTATTGACAGGTACTAATACGTACTCGTCTTAGACACGTAAAAAAGGCTAGGCTACCATGTTATATATTTATCACTAGTATTAAAAATCTTATTAATGATAAATAATTATATATATAGTACTCAAATAACAAAAATAAATGATGATGATGATGCACAAGTGTATGTGCAATGATTCAAGGAAAATTCTAAAAGATTTTTAGTACCCTAAGAAAAGGGTAACTTGAGAATGAATGAAGGCCTCACAATACGGAGGGCATGCAATAGCTAGAAATTCATGGCTTACGTACCTTTCCACCTCCATATCTCTATTAATCTTCACTTATAACCCTACTAAATTTATTATCAAAAGTTCCAAAAATCGACTAATCGATTTGAAAACATATGAAGAAAATAATATCAACTTTGTCAACCGATAACAAACATAAAACCAAATCAAACAATTATTTTGTCCCTTAACACGTGTACGGCGATTGATATATAGAAAACTTAAAAATACGACCAAGTATATATGACGTTAGAAGTTACAATACATGTATCGTTAAAAATACATATCTCTATACGTATACGTATACATACACTTGTAAACTTACATCTCGTTCGATTCTTACTCTTTGCAAAGTCAGAGGTCATTTTTCACAATCGTAAAACCAGAAACAACCTAATTTTTACCTTAGGTAAGAATATAATTGTTTCATACACTGTTCTAAACAATATTAAGACTAAAAACTTGTGAAAGTGGTATTGGATGTTAACTTTTTTTTATATGCATTGTGGTTGTATTTCTAGTTTTACATTAGTCACTAAGTTTAGGGTTGGTTTTGACATTTTATATAAAGGTGTTACCACTTAGGCACTTACCACAATTGGCTTGACCTATATAAAGAGGAAAGATGGAGCTACCTAGCTAGCCAAACAAGTCAATCATACTTCACTTTGGTCTCCTATCTCTCCCTCACTTTGATACAAGAAGTTTTCATTCCTAGTTTTTCTTTTGGTAAGTAATCAACACTTGTAACTTGTAATATCTTCATAGTTCATACTATACATTTGTTATGCTTCCCACTATAACAATAGTAGAAAATCATTGATTGACATCCCATAGACGTACAAATATCGCTAGTGCTTTTTCGATTTACATAATCTTCGTATGATCAGAGTCGTCGTATACTATGGTTTTTAATGATATTTTTTAGTATTTCAACCATTTTTCATAGGTAAAATGTCTCATTTTTACATTCTTTAAACATTTTAGGTACTTCATAGTCCTGTCTTTTATTTCTTGAGCAAGGCTGGATTACATTTTAGTATTATAATTTTGTTTCTATAAAGAAGGTAAAAAAACAATTTTTGCAAGTGGGAATAGCTTTGCATTAAGGTCTCATTTTGGTTATCTGAAAAGTACTGGTAGTAGACAACTTCTTTATGCTTCCCTCATTTAAGGGTTTTGGGTTCACATGCTAATGTTTAATGTCACTTAGTAATTTATATATATGTTATTGATGATTACCAAATAAATAGGTCTTGAGAATATGGAGAAACCGAATTCCAATTTAGGGTTATGGAGAACACAATCAGATCAGCTTGCAGAGACTCTATCCGCTACGATGAAGTCTCAAACGTCAAACGCTAGCGAATTATCCTCACAAGGAACGGAGAGCGTTGGTACGCACTCAAGAAAGCCTAGTAGACAAATGGTGCTGGCGTCCCCAGGGCGAAGTGGTAGCAGTACTGGCAAAAACACACACATTAGAAAGACAAGGAGTGCTCAAATGAAATTTGACCTAGATGATGTTGGCAGTGGTGCTGCTTTAAGTCGAGCTTCAAGTGCTAGCTTAGGGATCTCATTCTCATTCACTGGATTCACTATGCCTCCTGACGAGATCGCGGATTCCAGACCTTTTAGTGATGATGACATACGTAAGTGTTCTCAATCAACTCGATCTTAATCATTTTTTCATGGCTAAAAAAGTTTACGTGAGTAGAAAGTAATGTGAGTTTTCTTTCTTAGCCACATAACATATTGTTAATGAAATGTCGACAACATGGTCACATTATCCTTTTAGAGTGTAGGATTTCGTATCAAAGTCATAATGCTCCCATGATTAAACTTTTTGGTTGGCCAAAAGACAAAACATATAGCGTGAAACAGCTGAAAGTGGTTATATGTTAATTCATATGATTTTCTGCTTCTTAGTAATTAATATACTTAACTACTAATTTAGGTTGACTGAAAATAAAAATAAAAACACATGAGACCATGACACATAGTTTTATGCTTCCTTCACTTGAAAATATTCGATCATAAGATATACTAGGTTGGACTATATATATCTATATACTTAAATGTGTGAGTTTAAGGTTATGTGTATATAGTATATTGTTGTGTAATCAACAAAGTACTAAAACTCATATAAAGAAGTAAAGAACCATCACATTATGTGATGGTTCTTTATATGAGTTTTAGCGGGCGATTGTGCCCTGTTCATGAATCGATAGCAGTCAAGTGGGATTTAGCCCAAACATGTCACTTTACGAGTAAAAGATGAGAACGGTGACCTTTTAAAAGCCACGAGCGTTGTATATTGCCAAAATAATGTCTTAGTTGTTAATATGATGTTCTAAGTTTTAATAAAAAGTATATTGATACAAGATAAATGAACTTATTGATTATATGTGAATCACATATAATCAGCAAGTTCATTTCTCTTGTATGAGCATACTTCTTTTTAAAACTTAGAACATCATATTAACAACTAAGACATTATTTTGGCAATATACAACGGGCAACGCTTTTAAAAGGTCGCCATTCTCATATTGAACTCGTAAAATGACATGTTTGGGGCTAAATCCCACTTGACTGCTATCGATTCATGAAATGGGGCATAGTCGCCCGCCCTGATAGGAATGTTTTGTTTCGTGCATTAGTTTAAGCCGACGTGCATGCATCTTATGTATTTAGAGAAACCATAGAGTCAAAATCGTGCTAAAACACAGAAAATGAAACATGGTTGTAATTTCTAAATGATAGGGTTTGTATAATTCCAAAAGAGCATATAATGGTCACAATTTATACAACTGGAACCAGCTTGCTACTCGCAGTACTGTACTAGGACAGGCCCAAAGTCTACTTTAGTGTCAGCAGAAATGGGCCCCCATTACCTAAAAGTGGGCCATATGACCCACTTTCTATCTGCTTAATCCTTTACAAAATGGGTGTCTTTATCCTTCACTTAACAGGTTCTTGCACCTGGTCCCACCATGCACCATCAAGGCATCAACCCATCACCATGCATGATCAATTTGATCATTTTGGGTCCCTTTTTTGTTTATCTTTACAAACTAGGACCAGGAAAAGGATTTGACAAGTGTATCTGAGGTTAAAGGTTTCAAAGCAGCTTTTAGACCAAGGGACGGAGCCAAGATTTTTAGTCATGGGCGCGACCATACTTAAGGCTCAATGTAAAAGCTAGTAGAAAAACGGCTTATAATATACATAGATAATAAATGAAATATGGTAATTAGGGGTGGCTCAGCACTCACTCGTCCCCTACTAGCTCCGCTCCTGTTTAGACTTGCAACGAAATATATGTAGCAAGCAAAAGTGAAATCTTTCAAACATAATAGTCGCAAACAGTGAAAATCTAAGAAAAAGCGCAAACTTTACACTATGATTACTTGCATAGCTTATACTAATTAACGTATGTTATCTAACTTATGATCGTATACTATAGGTTTTAACTACGTTTACTAATAACAAAATAGGATGAGTACTGCACCTGTTAGTCGTCTCTCCCTCACTTATTTCTCGTGGCAGGTTCTTTTTCATCTTATTCGGCGTAGAATTAGGCTTTACTAAGTAAATAATGATGGACTTAGCATATTCTAAAATATGACTCCGAAGCACATATGTGATGTTAAAATGCTTCTTACAGCTGAAGACATTGAAGCTGGAACGCGTAAGAAGTTTGAGACAGAACCTACCTTGCCAATATATCTAAAGGTATCGTATCATCAAAGCTTCAAAAGGTCTACATCTTTAAAAAAAACCATGTAGCCGCATCAGACTCATGCTTATAAACAGATTAAATTCTATGCTATCTATTTGGACAGGCAGGGATATATGGCGGTTTATCTATGAGATCAACGCAACACAATCATTGAACAGGTTTAGTCTTGTACAAGGTCACATATTCTATGGCATTTAAGTACAAGACTCGTTCAATACCAATTAAAATCGTATATAAATAATTGAAAATGGTCTCATAGACTTGCCCCGAACAACCACACCTGGTTTTATTCAGTTTTATCAAACACACCGGATGACCCATAATTGAAATTAATGAATGGAAGATGGTAATTCAACTAGGTCTTTTATATGGTTTTCAGTTTACGGATGTGACATACAAGATAATCATAAAAGGAATGACGTCTACGGTAGAAAAGGATATTCTGCATGGTATAAGTGGTGCGGTGAATCCAGGTGAAGTTTTGGCATTGATGGGGCCTTCGGGAAGCGGGAAAACTACACTATTAAGTTTACTTGGAGGTAGGTTGGCGGATCCTACCCCCGGGGGATCAATCACGTACAATGACCAGCCATACTCCAAGTTTCTAAAGAGCAAGATTGGTTTTGTGACTCAAGATGATGTCCTGTTTCCTCACCTAACGGTGAAGGAAACATTGACGTATGCAGCTCTTCTACGACTACCAAAAAAGTTAACTAAACAAGAGAAAGAAAAACGAGCAGCAGATGTCATCCGTGAACTTGGATTAGAGAGGTAAAGTTCTAAGAACTTTATGAAATTTCAAAACCATTGAAAGTATGTTTACTTAACCAACATATAACATACTGTTAATAATATGTTAAACAGGTGCCAAGATACAATGATAGGCGGCTCCTTTGTTCGGGGAGTTTCAGGTGGAGAAAGGAAGCGTGTTTGTATTGGACTTGAAATTATAATGAATCCTTCACTTTTGTTCCTTGATGAACCGACATCTGGCTTGGATTCAACAACTGCTTTAAGGATCATTGAACTGTTATCAGACATAGCTGAGGTATGTGTATCCACAAGAGTTAAATACCTACAATAATATGAACACTTAATTCAGAGGCCGCAAGAGAGACATGTTGAGTAGGTTGGGTAACGGGTCAAAACAGATTTACCTTAAAAGCCTGGGTCAGGTTGTGTTGTCTGACAAATATTTCTGGGTGCATTAGTGCGCTATTCATACTTACATAAACAAAACTATTAGTACAATAGTACTCTAATTCTTAGATCAATTGATAAAAGAGGTCTATGTGATCCATTCCCTTATAACGTAAGGGTTTTTTAGATTTTACACGTTTGAAATAAGCAACAACCAAGTCGATTCATTCATTTGTAAGTGGGTCAAAATCGCCACCTCTAACTTAATCACTTGGTCTATGTTATTTATAATCTTACATACTCGTGACAGACACAAAAGACGGTGGTTACAACGATTCACCAGCCATCAAGCCGACTTTTCCACAAATTTGACAAATTAATCCTTCTTGGTAAAGGAAGTTTACTTTACTTCGGAAAAGCATCAGAAGCTATGGACTATTTTTCATCGATTGGCTGTTCTCCTTTGATTGCCATGAACCCAGCAGAATTCTTGTTAGATCTTGCAAACGGGAACATGAATGAAGTTTCCGTTCCTTCAGAATTACAGGACAGAGTGCAGCTCGGAATTTCACAAAGAGAAACAAAAAATGGGAAACATACACCCGCAGTTATACATGATGTAAGTTACAACAGCATTAATAGACTACATATCTAGTTTTTAAGTGGTTAGTTTTTGTATAAGAAAGGAAAATATGCTATTATCTTGCAGTATTTAGTGGAGGCATACGAGACACGAGTAGCTGAAGAAACGAAGAAACAAATAATGGTTCCCACACCGCTTGATGAAGATATTAAGGCAAGTGTAGGGTCAATGAAACGTGAATGGGGAGCGAGCTGGATACAACAATATTCATTATTGTTCAGAAGAGGACTTAAGGAAAGACAACATGATTATTTTAGCTGGCTGAGAATCACACAAGTTCTTGTAACCGCGGTTATTTTAGGACTTTTATGGTGGCAGTCAGATGTTCATAGTCCACAAGAACTCGATAATCAGGTAAGAAATAAAGTTAAGAGTTCTTTTGAAAAACATATAGAGGAATCATAAGAGTTGTACCTAAGCCCTCATGTTCATTTGCAGGCGGGATTGTTGTTCTTCATAGCTGTGTTTTGGGCATTTTTTCCGGTTTTTACAGCTATTTTTACATTCCCTCAAGAACGAGCGATGTTAAACAAGGAAAGGGCTGCAGACATGTACAGACTGAGTGCATATTTTATGGCAAGGACTACAAGTGACCTTCCACTTGATCTGTTTCTCCCAATGCTTTTTCTCGTTGTCGTTTATTTCATGGCAGGCTTGCGACAAACTGCCGACTCATTTTTTCTAACCATGGTTATTGTATTCCTATGCATCGTTGCAGCTCAGGTATGTCATATTTCCATCTATGACTGCTAGAGGTAACAATTTCGATGTGTTGACTTACAGATGAGTCATACATGTCACCACCCAAATCACCTTCTTTAGCCAAAAATAAATAAATAAATTTTCTATGATCACAATACAAGAAATTAATCAAAAGAATGAAACTTGGCAGGGACTTGGACTCGCTATTGGTGCTACACTGACCGACTTAAAGAAAGCAACAACGTTGGCTTCCGTAACTGTAATGGCCTTCATGTTGGCTGGTGGTTATTTTGTGAAGGTAAGCAGACATATAATCTCATGTCACAAGTCTTAGCACTTATCTCATAGTCGATTCATGTTTCCTGAAGTTATTAAGAGATCAAAATACGCATAAAAAGTTAACAGACTAATGTGATGTCGCTACTTTTGCAGGATGTTCCAATTTTCATAGCATGGTTACGTTATTTGTCGTTCAACTATCACACATATAGACTACTCCTCAAAGTGCAGTATGAAACAATTAGTCCAGTAATCGATGGTATAAAGTTAGACAGTGGTTTGAAGGAAGCAACTGCCTTGGGAATCATGGTTTTTGGCTACCGTCTTTTGGCTTACTTATCTTTGCGTAGAATGAAGATCCGTTGATTATCCTGACAGTGAGCTTGTCATACACACTTTTCTCATCTCATACCGAAGCAAAAGAGAAGTATGGAGGGAATGAGAACATTATGCAACCATGGTGCAGTGCTACCAAGCTGTGAAAGCACAATTCAGTAGAATGTAACATAAAAGGACAAATTTACTTGCTTTTGTAGGCCTTTAGAGTTGTAACAAAAACCCAATGAATGAATTTAATCTTGTTCATCTCGTATTTGGCATTAAGACTAGTAATCGATCTTCAAGGATTACTGTTAAATAACCTTGTTTTATTTTTGGCGAAACGATGAACTATTATTAGTAATAATGTTGATACAACTTTACAAAGATAGGAAATACACATGCCTACAATCCTTATAAAAAAGAAAGATACCAAAACCAGAGAGTACATAACAACTCGGATACCACATCAAAAAGAACTCTGATGCAACACTATCTTTAGTAACTCTGTTTTCACATCTCGGACATTTATCCCAAACGTTCGATCTATGCTAAATATCGGGTTTAAAGGGATCTCAACTCTAAATAAGGATGTATGGTGGATGCAATTTTCGTATAGACTCGGTTAAATTATCGCACTAAAATGCTATAAAACATATTGGTTATATTTCCGATAACTAAAGGCAGTCGCCATAATACCACAGTTTAGTTAGGTCGTATACATTTAACGACTAGATCCATTTGCGGTCTGTATTCTTTATAACTAGTGCTAGTTTCCAACAACTAAATATCATCTCATCCGAGTTCTCTTTAAAAGTTACGAGTTAACAAGAGCCCCGTAGCCTAATTATGCTAATTTTAGTGCAAGCCTTTTCTTACACGATATTGGGTCTCCAAACGCCCGTTGTTGAATACTTGGGCTTCTCTCAGAAGACTACGAGTAACAAATATAACTTTTTATAAATAGCAGACATGCAACAAAACAATACATGCACTCAATGTACATGATTACATGGTAGGGCCGGCTCTAGGGAGTGCAATAGGTGTCACCGCACAGGACCATCGCTTTACGAGGGCCACCAAATTTCATGTCCTTCTATTATATATAAAGGCAATATGAGACTCGAGTTTAATTAGTTCATGGTATTGTGTGTGTGTTTAAGGGCCTCTTAATGGTGATGACACTCCACCGAAATCAATGAGACGACCCTGTTACATGGTATAAACTATTTCAAACAACTGAACTAGATGTACACTCAATGAATTCAAAAGATACCTAGTATTGTTGCTTATTTACATGGAAGATTGAATGATAAATTAAATTTACGTTTTTTATTTCACTTTTATCTCTATTCATTTTAGCAATAAACCTTGTCTATGCAGCACAAGCAAACGTTGCTAATGAAAAAACCGCTCATCTAGGCGTTCCATACACCGTTCATATTGAAGTTCGCGTGAACAATCTTCGGTTTTGTTGCCAGTCAAAAGACACCGATCTTGGTGATGTTCTTAGGAATGCAGGAGAAGAATTTGATATTAAGTTTTCTGTAAACTTATGGAGAACGACGCTGTTCTTTTGTCATTTCATCTTGGGAACCAAGCAACGCACTTTTGATGTTTTTTCGTTGAAGAACAAAAACGATCCTGATTATTGTTTTTTGAGTAAAGATGAGTCGAAATACGATTGTTATTGGCAGGTAAAGGAAGACGGGTTTTACGCTCCAATGAGAACTTTTTCGGGGCCAACTAATTGGGTCAAAAGATTTGATTGGGAATAACTTTAGTATGCAAACATCTTTATGTGATAATCTTTTTATGTTTAAGATAGTTTCATCCTATTTATATAATAAACCAATTTGTAAACTATCTCGAGTCGTATTTAAAAAAAAAGACTAGTAAAACACGTATTCAAATGCTCACAAATCGTCCAGAACTGTTTGGCTCAAACGCATTACGTTATTTGGTATAGTTTTCTGTGTAAACAGCTTTCAGACAGCATAAATCTGATCCGATTAGACAAACAAACAATGCTATTCGGTCAACACAACGTTTATCTAACCCAACGTCGTGAATTTGTAATCCTAAAGACCACTGTGCACCAAAACAAATTTAGTGTAAAATGCACTGCAGATGTGCTTTGGTAAATGAAAACCATCTATCAATTTACGACCAAATGAAAAAACAAGCTGAAAATAATGGACAGACTTGCTAGTTCTACCGGCCCGTGCATGACCCTTTCAGATCTTGATCATACCGTGGTAGGACCTACAATCATACTCGTACATATATCAAATACCTCTATGCTTAAACCATTTTTTGTTGCACGTAATTTTGCCTTAAAATGCAGGTTGATCATCATGATCCCTAGAATCTTTCTATACCAAGGTTTAACGCATTATGGGAGGCTAAATACTGCCATGGTTCACTGCTAGTGTTCTCAACGGAAGATCGCCTACATTGTATAAACAGTTAAGGACAGAAAAGCAGATGTTAACCCCCGACATAACTATAATGTCTGTGGGAACCGAGATAACATATGGTAATGACATGGTGCCTGATAAGGTTGGGTTGAAGTTCTGAATCGAAGGATAAGAAGATAGTCTCGGAAGAAAGAAGCAAATTCTCTGAACTCACTATGCAGATATGGTTCATTATTAGCCTCATGTACATTTTATGCGATAATAATTATACGAAGTTAAATTTCAAAGATTGTAATTGCTTAACAAGATACAAGGGTGTTATGTGTGACAAGAATGTGGAAAATTTTGGTCTTTATGATCTTAACAGGCTCCGGTTCTCTTTAATGAATAGTTTTATCTTTGATTTCGAAAAAAAAGGCTGATGAAACAATTTTCAAGCAAAAGTTTTCTATTAAAGTGTTTTTTGGTTTCTGTTTTCATTTATTTATATCTCTAATGGGTCAAATAGGCTGGCATCCGAACAGTAAGCGTATGCCAAAAGTTTCTTCTGAACGGATTTACTAAAAAAGGCTGGTTAGTTTCGCAAGAATATTAAGCTCAATACTTAATAAAAAAGTTCAAAAATTAGATAAAATGGATGTGAATTACTTATTTTTATGATGATGCAGTCATAAACTGAGTAACGTGAACGTAAGGATAGCTTCAATGTTAACAAAGAAAAAGCTCAGGAAGTAATGAAAACGCTTTCTGCACGTCTACTCAAGCAAGGGTTGAGAATCAAATTCTTATATCATATCTCAGTGATAAAATACATTGCTGGTATATGTATATCTATGCTGCTGTAAATTTTGACAAGTTTGATGATATATATACTTTACAAAGAATTTCTTGATTGTCAGCTAGACATTAAAATAATCTACAGTGACGGGATAAATTTGGATATATTGCCCCAAGGTACTGGTAAAGAACAAGCTTTGCTTATCTGCAAAAAAAATTAAAGGCTGCCGGGAAATTACCAACAAGTACCCTTGCGTGCGGAGACTCCAGAACTATTCACCATTCCGGATGTGCATGGTGTCATGGTTGGCAACTCACTTTATTGTGTTTAAAGTAGCTAGGGGTGGCAATTTTGGTATCATCCTACCCAAGAATCCCAATTGTAATATTGACACAGTTAATCCACCTAACCGGACTTGACCCGTGTAACCTGTTTATCTAAACGGTTCATACGGGTGGATAGGGGCTGGCGGGTTATAGTCGAGTTGGAAACGAGTGAAGTTCAAAATTTTGGTTTCTTAAAAAAATAATTAAAATTCAAACAGGTTGGCCAAGTCCACCCAGACATGACTAGCTTAATAAATAGGTTAGGCGGGTCGACCCATTTACGACCCGAAACTGTTTAGAAGCAACTTTTGACATGTTCAATTTTCCATTTCGGGAATTACCGGCCCTAGTTTTAACTATAGTGTGACCCTTTTACCTTTTTACTAAGTGGAAAGGGTTGAAATTGTGACCCTATCCTTACGGGTGCTTTTTTCTTAGTGCAAGTGAAAAATGCCCAGGAAGAATTGTTGCAGTGACATGAGGTGAATGCCAAAAATAACCTAAAGGTATGCAGCCGTCCCGGCATCATTGAAGCTATAGGTCATTTTAAGCTGGGTACGAATGTATCACCAAGAGATGTTACGAATCTATCAGATGCTAATTTGTTGGACCATATTGACCTTGCATACGACGAAGTTAAATTTTACTTCTTTTTCGAGCTGTGGAGACGTGTCAAGTTTTCCCTTCACAGATTTGATTCAGACATGTCGATTGTGAAGATTACGAAGTGAGAGCAAACTGGTGACTGGTGAGTTATCTTTCCATTGTTACTTTAAAGGACTGCGTTTTGAAAGTGATTATATAGTCATAAATAATCAGATAAGATATGTAGGTTTATACGAATGGGTTAATCAGGTAAATCTGAGTTATTCTATGATTAGTACTTTTGATGATTACGACCAGAAATCACGATTATAATCAGAACGCTTATTCAAACAGCCTAGCAGCATTATAGCTTGCGGACAATGCAGGTAAAGAACAGCAGGGTTGCGTGACCACAGTTGTCGTTAGCTCGAAGGTAAGGGTTCACCACAGAGACTCAAACCATTCCTTTTTCAAAAGGTTGACATGGTCATTTAAAAGTTGTTTGCACCTAGCGGGAATAAAACTTGAGACCTCACATATTTAAGGGTGCTAATTAGAGGTTGAAATTTTGACAAATTTACTTATGAATAGGTCGATGCGGGTTGTCTTTTCTTCTTTGTAACAAAATATGGTACCAAAACTTACCCATTTTGACTTGTTATTACCTTATTTTACCTGCACATTTTTACACTTTGAGTTCCAAATGTGTCTCCGAGTGTTCTTGATGTGATTCTTTGTGTTCGTGTCAGAGCGTAAAACCTACAGAAAGGCTCACTTGGGTTCATATGCATCAAACATGGATCGAAGGCACGACACCAAATAAGCTTTTACGTCGTGCCAGTCTTTCAAATGTCGTGGATAAACAAATTACATCGAATATAAACCTAGGTAACTCGTTTCCTCGTAGTTTCTTTTGGTCATTCGCACATGTTACAAATATACTTTTTGCATTTGTTAGATGTGGAAGGAATACTACTAAACTCAAGTTGATATAGCTTTTAGAAAGTAGCATAAGCATATACTTGAAGTTGATATGCTACTGGCTTGTTTAGCTTGTGATATTCTTTTGGTCTTTCTAGTGTTTGAGAAACTATGGGTGGAAAATGAATATTTGGGTCAGTTGGGTAATGGGTCCGAATGGAATCAGGGATATATTTTTTTTATTTCTAGTCTACTTCTAAAGTGAGTCAAAACAAGTGGTCATGTTGGTGTGGTTTGTCCACACTTTTTGAACACAATATTGTAAAAAGTACATCTAAATTCAACACAATAAAAGTAGTTGTTGGCTAAAAAAAAGGAAAAAAATCTTTGGATAGGTTTTGTACTAATTTTAATAACCATTTTACAAGAGTGTCATATTTAGGTGCTGTTTATTTGTTTATTTATTAAAAGATTTTAAATTTAAATTTGATTTGTATATTTGAATTCATATGGGTTGTAATGTTTGAATCTAAATCAAATGACATATTTTGTGTTACTTTTTAAACGTTTGGATGATATAAGTATAAATCAGTTTTGTTAGTCTTTATATTTCTTAAGTTGTGTTTAGGGATAGTGTCGAGTAGTCTAATAATAGCTATGAATAAAAGTCGGTTGGTCCAAACCCAACCCGACCCGTAGGACTTGTAATAGTCGATTCCTCTCACCACTATAAAAGGAGGTGAGGGGGAACGAACCAAGATACGTCATTCTTTCAATAACTAACCGAAGTAACGATTAGGGATATTTACCTTGTGGGTTTTTCTGTCGATTCGTCTGTGTGTGTTCTTCGATCGAGTATTCAGCATCTAGGTTAACCAGGGTTGTAACACCCCATTTTGATAAATAGAATGTCACGCGTGATTATGGCGTGTCATCAAAGCATACAAGGATAAATGTCTAAACATTACATGACCATAAAGGAAATACCGGAATCAGACATCGGTATCCCAAAAGTAGAACTCATCACACACAAACATAAGCACTGTAAATGAAAGGACTAAACAATGTCCATGGAAATGAGTATCAAAGTATAAAGAAATGCATAAAGTAAAGAAGGCTAGGAAGCTTCCAATCCATATGCACGTACGCTTAATGTCTACGAGCGTCCATGAGTACCTGTCGTTTTGGGAACATGAAAAGGAAAACGGCTGAGCAATACGCTCAGTGCACGGATATACAAGTATAACATGAATAATATAAGCATATAAACATGAAGCAGCGGAAAAGACTAAGTCCTGGATAACCTGGTTATATCTTAGTAAAACTGGTTTTATAGTTTGAAAAGCCTTATGTTTATCTTGCAAAAACTGTTTAACATATTTACCGTTAGCCAATATAGGTCATGAAATATCAACGTGCATGAATACTTGGAGGGGTGACCTCGTCATGCAAATTAGAGGGGTTGCCTCTAATTTAATATACTGGTTTTGGGTAGGAGGGATCAGCTCCTTGTGAAGGATGCAAGGCACACACCACATTCACACTGAGTAATCTGCTGAAAACATGTAAACTAGGATGCACCCATACGCCCCACCTGATAATAATAATACGGCCAAAAGCTGAAAGGGACGCCACGAGCTATCACTCCGCCGTGATGAAGTCAAACACTAGTGCCTCCAGTGTTATGGTTATAGTACCTCCATAACTAGGTGAAACTGGTCATGCATGTATATGGCTTTAGGTATTCTAGTTAAAGATAAGCAATTCAAAAACATATAAAACATATATTGGGGAAAATAGTTGGCTGCATACGGGAAATCCTAATAAGGAAGAATGTCCATACTGAAAGGACAGAGAATCCATACCTTGTGTCTAGTGAACGAAGAAGACGAACGGAAGAGAGTCCTACTTCGGTATCACTAATGCTACATAAATACATACGTGTATAAGTATCTGATTACTGAGTACGTACTGGTTTTATATCATGTCTTGGCTTGTTTTATATGTTCATGTCATGTTTTACTGATTTAAGCTTTATACTGTTTTTATCACATATTCTGTCTATTCTGATTAAGTATTACTTGTATTTCATGTATTATTATACGTGTTGTGTAATAATAAGTAACTTTCTAAAAATAGCAGGTTTCCTAAAATAGAAAGTTTCCAAAAATAGAAAGTTACCAAAAATAGAAAGTTTCCAAAAACAAATTTACTGCTTAAAATAGATAAGTTTCTAAAAATAGAAAGTTTCCATAAATAGATTAGTTGCCTTAATTAAATAAGTTTCTAAAAATACAAAGTTTCCATAATTAGATATAAGCTGGATAATTAAGCTATATAAGCTTAAGTGTTTACTGATTAATATTCTAAGTCATGTAATTAAATAGTATATTTTATTAATTATTTCATGTGAATTAAATAAACTATAGGTTAAAGTATTTAATAAAATATAACATGATTTAATTAAATAAAGGTGAAAATACTTAGGTTGAAACATGTATTATTATCTATTAATAATATAACCTAAGTCATGTAAATTAATTAATTATAAGTCATGATTTTAATAATTAATTAATTATATAGTCTAATTAAATGATAAATACTTAGATTAAAATTCATGCATTAATAATAAAATTAATAACCTAACTCATGTAAATTAAATTAATCATGTTCATGTTTTTAATTAATTTAATTTAAGTCTTGACAAAAAATATAACTTGTAAAATATTAGCCTTGTAAAAATAACTCATGAACCGGACCGTGTTTTATTCTAAACATGTGTGAACCGGACCCGTGTTTAACCCGTGAACCGGACCCAATCGCACTTGGTGAACCTAGCCTCCGGCTAGCCAAGGTTTCCACCGGCTAGCCGGTGTTCCCCTTGCTGTCGTGGCCTACCCGAGCATCACCATGCCCCGACCGAGGTCGGGGTCTCCCTTTCTTGCTGCTGCCGTGACCCAAGACCACCACACAGAGACCATAAGGTCTCGGTGATGTGAATTAAGCCAAGCCGAGACCCCCTTGGGGCTCGGTTTAGGCGTCGGCCAACAACAAACACCCCTTAACACTTAATTGATTATACCCCATGATTAAATAACATGTTTATACTTGTTTTTAATTTGTTATTTAAAAACATTCATGATTTCATGTGATTAGTAAATCAAAAACATAAAAGAAAAGAGGTTAGGGTTTATACCGATCACGTGAATCAAAGAATGATGAACACACAACGATCCTTGCAATAAATCGAACACCAAAAATCAACCGAAACACCCCTTGGTGTGATGTATACCCAGCGGCCAAGACAAGGAGAAGGAGAAAAAGATTTTAGGGTTTTTAGTATTTTCTAAATTCTTGATTTATGAAAATAACTTTCTCCTTTTTCTTGTTTAGTAAAATTTAAATGGGCTTGGCCCCTTTTCTCTTGTTGTGTCCGCGGGTATGGGGCCCACATGAGGGTAACCCGAACATTTTCCGTGTCTAAAATATAAGTGTGTTCTCGTGTTCGTGTTTTACGTGATTTAATTAGTTATCGTTCGTGACTTAATATATTTATTCGTGATCGTGATAAATATACATACATACGTAATATTAGCTCGTGATTAATTTATGTTCATGATTTCATGTTCGTATGTTCGTGATTATAATTATTATTGAAATAATTATCGTGTGTTAATACGTAATAAATACTTATCGTGTTATAACACGTACGTAATACTTGTAATTCTAATTCGTGAAACGTAAACATGTTATAAAAGCAAAGTTCTAATCATGTACGTACGATCGTAAGGGTACTATTCATGGTAAAAGCATGCGGGTTTTACAACTCTTCCCCCTAAAAAGAATAATTCGTCCCCGAATTATAGATAAAGTAAACTGGAAAAGAAGAACATACCTGAATTCAAAATATGAAATGAGGGTAAGAAGCCCGGATAGACTCCTCTGTTTCCCAAGTGGCTTCCCGCTCGGTATGATCCCTCCAAAGGATTTTGACGAATGGAATCGTCTTCCTTCTTATGTCTCGTTCTTGTCTGTCAAGAACTCGTTCGGGTTCTTCTATAAAAGTGAGATCTTCACGAATCTGTTCTAGTGGATACTGAACCATGTGAAGGGGATGATACCGGTACCCTCTGAGTAAGGACACATGGAAAATATTATGAACATGAGAAAGCTGCGGAGGTAACGCTAAACGGTAAGATACTTCACCGACTCGTTCAATGATATCAAACGGTCCGATGAACTGAGGACTGAGCTTCCCTTTGATTCCAAAACGTTTAACACCACGTGCCGGCAAAACCTTAAGGAAAACGTGATCTCCTACGTTAAAATGTAAGTCCCTACGATGCTTGTCTGCATAACTCTTCTGACGTGACCGTGATTCTTGCAGTTTCTGCTTAGCTACTGCGACCTTCTCACTAGTCAACTCTATGATTTCTGGTCCTTCAAGTATTCGCTCACCAACCTGATCCCATCAGATTGGGGCGCGACACTTCCTGCCATACAACATCTCGAAAGGTGCACACTTGATACTTGCGTGCCAACTGTTGTTGTATGCAAACTCCACCAAACAGATGTAATCGTCCCCCAATCACTCGTCCATTCCAACGCACATGACCTCAACATGTCTTCCAATGTCTGAATCGTTCACTCTGACTGCTCGTCTGTTTGAGGATGAAAAGCCGTGCTAAGCTTAAGTTGTGTACCCCAAGCTTTATGTAGACTTCTCCAGAATCACGAAGTGAATCGAGGATCTCTGTCTGAGACGATGCTGGATGGAGCACCGTGAATTCTCATGATCTCTCTTCTATAAGTATCGGCAAGTTTACTGACCGAATCTTCCTTGCGGATCGGTAAGAAATAAGCTGATTTGGTAAGTCGATCAACGATAACCCAAATAGCATCGTGCTTCCTCTTGGTTGGCGGAAGACCAGTAACAAAATCCATGGTGATTTTGTCCCACTTCCACTCTGGAATATCTAACGGTTGAAGAAGACCGCCAGATCGCTGATGTTCGATCTTAACCTGCTGGCAGGTAAGACATTTGGAGACGTAAGTAGCAACATCCTGTTTCATACCACTCCACCAAAAGTACTGCTTGATGTCATGGTACATCTTGGTCGAACCAGGATGAATAGAGAATGGGGAGCTATGAGCCTCAACTAACAATGCTTCCCGGAGTTCTTGATCATCAGGAACACAAAGTCTCGTGCCCTGCCATAAGATAACATCTGCATCTACTCGAAATTCTGTCTGCTTCTCCAAATTCTGAATTATCACCCAGATTTCTCCATCATCTTTCTAAGCTTCCTTAATCTTAGAGAGTAACTCGGGTTCTACTCTAAGATTAGCCCAGTAATCGTGTTGTCCACGTACCATGATCTCTATGTCTAGTCGCTTCAAGTCTCTTATGATTTCCTCCTCAATTTTAATACCGTTTATCATTCCGGACTTTCTGCTAAGTGCATCTGCTACTACATTCGCCTTGCCGGGATGATACTGCAGATTAATGTCATAATCCTTCAACATCTCTAACCATCTCCTTTGTCTCATGTTCAATTCACGTTGAGTGAAGATATACTTCAAGCTCTTATGGTCCGTGAAAATGTCACATGATTCTCCATACAAGTAGTGCCTTCATATCTTCAATGCAAACACGACTACTGCAAGTTCCAAGTCATGTGTAGGGTAATTTTCCTCATAAGGATTAAGCTGCCGTGAAGCGTACGTGATCACTTTCCCATGTTGCATGAGAACACAACCAAGTCCCTTCCCCGATGCATCACTTTAGATTTGAAATCCATCCGTACCAGATGGGAGAGTAAGAATAGGTGTAGATACTAACTTCTGCTTCAGGTCTTCAAAGCTCTTCTCTCGTTCTTCAGTCCAGACGAATTTCTCCACTTTCCGCATCAGTTTGGTCAATGGTAGTGCTAAGCGGGAAAAGTTCTCCACGAACCTACGGTAATAACCAGCTAAGCCTAAGAAACTGTGGACTTCAGTCACTGATGTCGGTCTTGGCCACTTGGTAATAGCCTCAACCTGCTGGATCCATCGTGATTCCTTCTGCTGATACAATATGGCCTAAGAATGCCACTTTGTCTAACCAGAACTCACACTTGGAGAATTTAGCATACAGCTGCTTCTGACGAAGAATCTGTAGTACTGAACGAAGATGGTCTTCGTGTTCCTCCTTAGACTTAGAGAAAATCAGGATGTCATCGATGAAGACAATGACGAACTTGTCCAGAAATTCATGGAAGATTATGTTCATCAAATCCATGAACACTGCTGGAGCATTGGTAAGGCCAAATGGCATGACTACAAATTCGTAGTGGCCATAGCGTGTATGGAAAGCAGTCTTGGCGATGTCCTGCTCCTTAACCCGTAGCTGATGATAGCCCGACCTTAGATCGATCTTGGAGAAATGTTTGGCCCCTTGGAGTTGGTCAAACAGATCATCTATACATGGTAGTAGATACATATTCCTAATGGTAATCTTGTTGAGCTCGCGATAGTCTATGCAAAGACGCATACTGCCGTCCTTCTTCTTAACGAATAAGACCGGTGCGCCCCATGGAGATGCGCTCGGTCGAATAAAGCCTCGTTCCAGAAGTTCTTGCAATTGATCCTTCAGCTCCTTCAACTCTATGGGAGCCATGCGATAAGGAGCCTTAGAAATCGGCTCAGCTCCTGGGATGTGCTCGATATTAAATTCTACTTCACGTGCAGGTGGTATGCCCGGAAGTTCTTCTGGAAACACATCTGGGAATTCTAACACTATCGGCTGATTCTGAATTGATGGGGATTCAGCATCCATGTCATGAATAGTAGCTAGATAACCCTCGTAACCATGTGAAAGTAATGCGCGTGCTTGCAGGGTTGATATGATTTGTACAGACCTGCCGGGTACGAACCCGTTGTGAATGTACTCTGGCGCATTAACATCACCGAAGATGACTCGATACGAATGGCAGTCTATGGTAGCATGATGCTTGGATAGCCAATCTATGCCCAAAATCATGTCAAAATCATTCATGTCCAACGGAAGTGCGTCAGCAGGACGAACCTTGTCGTCAAACTCTAGGGGAAGGCTCTTGTACACATAGGTTATGCGTACAGAGTCTCTCAAAGGCGTGGAAATACTCATTATATTCTCTAGTGGCATGGGGAGTATCCTAACATTCTTGGCATAAGCAGTAGAAATGACCGAGTGAGTAGCACCCGTATCAAACAGAACACATGCAGCTTGACCATACATATACAAGATTCTAGTGATGGTACCTGTAGACTTGTCGGCCTGATCATGAGATGTTGTGTAAACGCGCCCAGTAGTAGGAGGCGGCTTGGTATCAGCATGTCCCGATGTACCCTTCATCTCGCCCTTGCGGAAATCCTTCATGCGGTGGCCAGGAAGACCACAATTGAAGCATGCGTCACTGTCGCGGCGACATGGCCCTGGGTGCCTACGGTGGCAAGTAGAGCAAAGAGGATGAGTATATCCTCCAGCAGGTGTCCTGACTGGCTGATAACTTAATAAAAACACTATACATGAGACATGAAAATAGGGTACAAAGGACAATGCGGATAATCGTACGATTGAATATCAGTGATAGCTGGACGGTTAGGCTGTGAACCTCTCTGGTTCTGGTCCCTACCGTACCATGATTCATGGTAGAAGATTTGCTAATGTGTCAGAATTAAGAATCATAACATGATATCATATGAAAATGCGTAAGTATAAGGACCTGTTGTTTTTTGAGTGTCCAGCATTGTTACGGTAATTATCATTACCACCACGCTTATCCGTAGCAGAACGGTTGTGAGTCTGACCGTTTCCCTTGGGCTGATTAGGCTGTTGTTGAGTAGCCGGCTGAGACCGGTCCCCAGTCTTCTGGCTAGAAGATACAATTTAAAGAGATGAAATATTGACATATACTGAAAGAATACGGATTGGTCACCGCTTGAATATGAATGTTTACCTCTTATCGGGTCTCTCTGCTTCCCCGAACTCATCTCTCTCCTGCAGCATCTCCAGCTTACGTGATGCATCAGCCACTTGTGCTACCGTGTTGAACGTAACACACACCAAGTTGTTTGCGACCGATGTACGAAGAGCCCACCTGAAGTGGTGTGCTTGCTCTTCAGGAGTACCTGTTGCTGCACCAAGGAAACCAGCTAAGCGAAGAAAGCGCTGCATGAACTCGTTGCTATTCTCCCCAGCTCTCTGCCGGATCCCATGGTACTCTCTCTTCAGCTTGTCTTGCTCAGCCTTGGGAAAGAACTGCTCCATCACCCTATCCCTGAACTGAGCCCATGTCAAACCAGCCACCCAATCGTCACCTCCCTTAGACTGCTTCAGTGCTATCCACCATGCTAACACATCACCTTCGAACCGGTAGCATGCCAACCTCGACTTGAAAACGGGGTCACAGCCCATAGCATCGAAGATCTTCTCAATGTGAGCCAACCAACTTTCAGCTTCACTGGGGCTATCTGTTCTCTCGAAAGCTCGAGGACAGAGCTTATTGAATCTCTCCAACCATGTGGCCAATGTTGCTGAAGGAGGAGGAGGAGGTACTGGGTGATGCTGCTGATTGTTGGCAGCCAGAACCTCAGCCCTGATTTCGTTCCTCAGCTGAGGAAGCATAGCTTGCATTGCAGCTTGGATTGCTGTATTGAGTTGTTCCTGCTCGCGTGTGAGAACCATCTGACAGTATAACATAAAATACATGAATAAACTGATCAGAACATAAACTATATACATGAAAAAAATATATACCAATAAATCATGAGAAAAAATTTTATGCGGAAAACTAGTACATGAATGCATGATGCAGTTTTATGAAATCTTTTGTATGCGCGAGAGTGAACGCCTATGGCCAGTTCACTCAAAACAAAAGACATGGCAAGGGGACGCCTATGGGTCGGTCCCAAATTTAAAAGTTTCGATAAAACACATGCGACTAAATAGGGTCAGTCCTGTAGCCACCATTACTTAGTCATAAACCTGCGACAATGACATATATATGTATGCATGAAAATGATGAATGCATGAAAACCGACTGTCAGTTCTAGGAAGACCATAGTGACTACCCACTAATCACAGGTCGTGTTTTGAGAGCCTACAGGTCGAAGCCTTCGCTCTGATACCATAATTTTAACACCCCATTTAGATAAATGGAATGTCACGCGTGATTATGGCGTGTCATCAAAGCATACAAGGATAAATGTCTAAACATTACATGACCATAAAGGAAATACCAGAATCAAACATCGGTATCCCAAAAGTAGAACTCATCACACACAAACTTAAGTACTGTAAATGAAAGGACTAAACAATGTCCATGGAAATGAGTATCAAAGTATAAAGAAATGCATAAAGTAAATAAGGCTAGAAAGCTTCCAATCCATATGCACGTACGCTTAAAGTCTACGAGCGTCCCTGAGTACCTGCCGTTTTGGGAACATGAAAAGGAAAACGGCTGAGCAATACGCTCAGTGCACGGATATACAAGTATAGCATGAATAATATAAGCATATAAACATGAAGCAGCAGAAAAGACTAAGTCCTGGATAACCTAGTTATATCTTAGTAAAACTGGTTTTATAGTTTAAAAAGCCTTATGTTTATCTTGCAAAAACTGTTTAACATATTTACCGTTAGCCAATATAGGTCATGAAATATCAACGTGCATGAATACTTGGAGGGGTGACTTCGTCATGAAAATTAGAGGGGCTGCCTCTAATTTAATATACTGGTTTTGGGTAGGAGGGATCAGCTCCTTGTGAAAGATGCAAGGCACACACCACATTCACACCGAGTAATCTGCCAAAAACATGTAAACTAGAATGCACCCATACGCCCCACCTGATAATAATAATACGGACAAAAGCTGAAAGGGACGCCACGAGCTATCACTCCGCCGTGGTGAAGTCATAACACTGGTGCCTCCAATGTTATGGTTATGGTACCTCCATAACTACGTGAAACTGGTCATGCATGTATATAGATTTAGGTATTCTAATTAAACATAAGCAATTCAAAAACATATAAAACATATACTGGAGAAAACAGTTGGCTGCATACGGGAAATCCTAATAAGGAAGAATGTTCATACTGAAAGGATGGAGAATCCGTACCTTGTGTCCAGTGAACGAAGAAGACGAACGGAAGAGAGTCCTACTTCAGTATCACTAATGCTACATAAATACATACGTGTATAAGTACCTCCAGTGTATAAATACATACGTGTATAAATACACCACGAGCTATCACTCCGCCGTGGTGAAGTCATAACACTGGTGCCTCCAGTATTATGGTTATGGTACCTCTATAACTACGTGAAACTGGTCATGCATGTATATGGATTTAGGTATTCTAATTAAACATAAGCAATTCAAAAACATATAAAACATATACTGGAGAAAACAGTTGGCTGCATACGGGAAATCCTAATAAGGAAGAATATTCATACTGAAAGGATGGAGAATCCGTACCTTGTGTCCAGTGAACGAAGAAGACGAACGGAAGAGAGTCCTACTTCAGTATCACTAATGCTACATAAATACGTACGTGTATAAGTACCTCCAGTGTATAAATACATAAGTGTATAAATACACCACGAGCTATCACTCCGCCGTGGTGAAGTCATAACACTGGTGCCTCCAGTGTTATGGTTATGGTACCTCCATAACTACGTGAAACTGGTCATGCATGTATATGGCTTTAGGTATTCTAATTAAACATAAGCAATTCAAAAACATATAAAACATATACTGGAGAAAACAGTTGGCTGCATACGGGAAATCCTAATAAGGAAGAATGTTCATACTGAAAGGACGGAGAATCCGTACCTTGTGTCCAGTGAACGAAGAAGACGAACGTAATAGAGTCCTACTTCGGTATCACTAATGCTACATAAACACATACGTGTATAAGTATCTGATTACTGAGTACGTACTGGTTTTATATCATGTCTTGGCTTGTTTTATATGTTCATGTCATGTTTTACTGATTTAAGCTTTATACTGTGTTTATCACATATTCTGTTTATCCTGATTAAGTATTACTTGTATTTCATGTATTATTATACTTGTTGTGTAATAATAAGTAACTTTCTAAAAATAGCAGGTTTTCTAAAATAGAAAGTTTCCAAAAATAGAAAGTTTCCAAAAATAGAAAGTTACCAAAAATAGAAAGTTTCCGAAAACAGATTTACTGCTTAAAATAGATAAGTTTCTAAAAATAGAAAGTTTCCATAAATAGTTTAGCTGCCTTAATTAAATAAGTTTCTAAAAATAAAAAGTTTTCATAGTTAGATATAAGCTGGATAATTAAGCTAATTATATAAGCTTAAGTGTTTACTGATTAATATTCTAAGTCATGTAATTAAATAGTATATTTTATTAATTATTTTATGTGAATTAAATAAACTATAGATTAAAGTATTTAATTAAATATAACATGGTTTAATTAAATAAAGGTGAAAATACTTAGGTTGAAACATGTATTATTATCTATTAATAATATAACCTAAGTCATGTAAATTAATTAATTATAAGTCATGATTTTAATAATTAATTAATTATATAGTCTAATTAAATGATAAATACTTAGGTTAAAATTCATGCATTAATAATAAAATTAATAACCTAAGTCATGTAAATTAAATTAATCATGTTCATGTTTTTAATTAATTTAATTTAAGTCTTGACAAAAAATATAACTTGTAAAATATTAGCCTTGTAAAAATAACTCATGAACCGGACCGTGTTTTATTCTAAACATGTGTGAACCGGACCCGTGTTTAACCCATGAACCGGACCCAAATGCACCCTTAGTGAACCTAGCCGCCGGCTAGCCAAGGTTTCCACCGGCTAATCGGTGTTCCCCTTGCTTTCGTGTCTACCCAAGCATCACCATGCCCCGACCGAGGTCGGGGTCTCCCTTTCTTGCTGCTGTCGTGACCCAAGACCACCACACCGAGACCATAAGGTCTCGGTGGTGCGAATTAAGGCAAGCCGAGTCCCCCTTGGTGCTCGGTTTAGGCGTCGGCCAACAACAAACACCCCTTAACACTTAATTGATTATACCCCATGATTAAATAACATGTTTATACTTGTTTTTAATTTGTTATTTAAAAACATTCATGATTTCATGTGATTAGTAAATCAAAAACATAAAAGAAAAGAGGTTAGGGTTTGTACCGATCACGTGAATCAAAGAATGATGAACACACAACGATCCTTGCAATAAATCGAACACCAAAAATCAACCGAAACACCCCTTGGTGTAATGTATACCCGACGGCCAAGACAAGGAGAAGGAGAAAAAGATTTTTGGGTTTTTAGTATTTTCTAAATTCTTGATTTATGAAAATAACTTTCTCCTTTTTCTTGTTTAGTAAAATTTAAATGGGCTTGGCCCTTTTTCTCTTGTTGTGTCCGCGGGTATGGGGCCCACATGGGGGTAACCCGAACATTTTCCGTGTCTAAAATATAAGTTTGTTCTCGTGTTCGTGTTTTATGTGATTTAATTAGTTATCGTTCGTGACTTAATATTTTTATTCGTGATCGTGATAAATATACATACATACATAATATTAGCTCGTGATTAATTTACGTTCATGATTTCATGTTCGTATGTTCGTGATTACAATTATTATTGAAATAATTATCGTGTGTTAAAACGTAATAAATACTTATCGTGTTATAACACGTACGTAATACTTGTAATTCTAATTCGTGAAACGTAAACATGTTATAAAAGGAAAGTTCTAATCATGTACGTACGATCGTAAGGGTACTATTCATGGTAAAAGCATGCGGGTTTTACAAGGTTAGTGTAAAAATACTTCAAAGTATTAAACTTTTTGTTTTATTAAAAACAAAACAAAAACAAATATAATCAGAATTAAATCTGGCCCAATATATATCTTTCAAATCACCTTGGCCCAATATAATAAACTTTGATCCAATAATAAACAACTCTTATCTTTGAAGCAAACCCTTCGTCCTCTCTTCTTCTTCTCACAACCACCTGTGATAGAAATATAGAAAACAAATATAATCAAAGTTAAATCTGGCACAATATAACTTTCAAATCACCTTGGCCTAATATAATAAACTTTGATCCAATAATAAACAACTCTTATCTTTGAAGCAAACCCTTCGTCCTCTCTTCTTCTTCTCACAACCACTTGTGATAGAAAATAGAAAACAATGGCAGATCCCACTTGGATCAAATCACCTTGGCACAATATAACCTTCTTCTTATCTACGATCACCTGCGGGTTATGGGCCTACCACGCTTCCGTTGCGTTTCGATTCCCCCTCACCACTATAAAAGGAGGTGAGGGGAACGAACCAAGATACGCCATTCTTTCAATAACTAATCAGAGTTAATGATTAGGGATATTACCTTGTGTGGGTTTCAATTCTGCTTATGTGTGTATACTTCACAATCGTTGATTTATGACTTTTGCATATGTGTACTCAATCGTTCTCGGTATCTGATCGAAATGATCACGATTTAAGGTGGAACTATCGTATTTGGTCACTAAAAGGGGGAGCTTTTGTTTATCTATTTTAAATTAAATGACAAGTTAACAAAACTAAGATTAAATGAACTAACAAGGTAATAGAAGTAATTAAAAACTAAATTAAAAGTAATTTTGAAAATAAAATGAGAAAAGACAATTTAAAATTAAACTCGACAAAAAATTAAAACTTGAATAAAAGTAAATTTAAAGACTCTAATATTAAACTAAGGCAAAATTAGTTTAAAAACAACACTAAGTAGAAATGCGGGAAAAATTAGATTTGAATTTAAAAATAAAAACAAGAAATAAAGTCCAAAACTTAAGATCGGATCGCAGTCAATGCGATCATACTCAGATCGCAGTCACGATCGCAAGATTGGATCGTGACCTGGATCGCAACGATGGATCGCACTCAATGCGATCGTAGTCCACGGTCGAAGTACTCGATTGTATCCCTGGATCGCAACACAGTGATCGCAGCAAGCGATCGCAGCCACAGATCGTAGGTTGGATCGTGGCCTAGATCGTAGTCAAGCAATCGCAGCCTTGATCGTAGCCACAGATCGTTTTCACAGATCGTAACCTGGATCGTGAGTGATGATCGCAGTAATGGATCGCAAGTAGAAACCCTAAGGCTTATGCGATCACACTTACTTGATCGGAACCAATAAAACCCTTAAACATGTTACGATGGGACTCAAAAGGCAAATAAGCAAAACCAAATAAGCACTTACTTAAATAAGTATTTACCGAAACTTAACCAAATCTAAACAAGCACAAATTTTAAGAACTTTTAAACATTTAAATAGGCAAGATTTTATAAAACAACTTTAAAAAGATTAAACTTTGGAAAACACTTAAAAAGAAATAAGCTAAACAAGAAATAAGCTATAAGCACAAAAAGCTAAGATCATAAATAGCATGAAATTGATAGAAACAAAAAGATAAACTTTTTAACCAAACAAACATCAAGATGAAACAAGATGCATCATTTATCCAAATCAAAATCAATTCAAGAACAAGAAAGGTAGAATAAGATAGATGATGAAAAACTTGAACTTGAACTTGTAGATTAAAGATTCCAAATACAAGATTAAATGAAAAGCTTAAAACTTGAAAGAAAAGATGGAAGAAATCTAGAGAGAGAAAGTAGAATCACCTACTTTTCTCTAAAGATATGAAAACTAAGAAAAAATAAAAATGACAATCTAACTAACACCCTCCTAATGAAGCATTAGGAGGGTATTTACAGGAGAAGGGAGTTGGTAGGATGCTTCCTTCCTTCTTCCTTTGGTCTTCTCGTCTTTTTAAATGACTCGTCTTTTTCGACTTTGTCTCGGGATTAGTTGAATGATAATATGAACTCGTCTTCTAATTTCTTCATTTAGTTGACTTGGTTCTTCGACTTCGCCAAACTTCCATCTTTAGACTTTTTCTTCGATAAATCTTCAGAATAGGCCTTTGACTTCCGTTCTTCTTGCTCTTTTGATCTTTTGACTTCGTCTTTTGTCTTTTTCTTCGATAAAAGCCCGTGAAAGCCCGTGTTTTCTTCCTTTTTCACATTTTTGTCCTAAAACACAATAAAAACACAAACCACGCATAATTCCGACTTTTACGACATAAAATATACGTTTAGGTCTTGTTTTTTTTAATAATTAAGTGGTAAAAGGATAAGTGTTTTCATACTTATTAAATCCCCTACACTTGACCATTGCAACGCCCTCATGCAATGCATTAATTTCAAAGCACGGTTTACATTTTCCATCATAATTAACCTACCTTGGCCTTTATTAATTACTAAACACTAAGGAAACCAAAAAGATTAGAAAATTACAAAATGCAAGAAGGAAGAACAAGTAAAGAGATCGAAGACTTACATTAGGGCTTTGGTTGTCATGAATGTTTATCACCCTCCAGTTTCATGTTCCCCAAACCAAGCTTAAAAACGAGATCATTGTTATTATAAGTTAGTAAACTAACACTCACTCATGTGGCCCAATTATTCACTTAGACTCCCTTATTCCTAGGTGTATCTCTTATATTTTATTATTGTCTTGAATGATCACGAGGATGCATTGTTGACTTATTTCGATAATTTATTAGGCTGAAAATAAAGTAGAACGATTTAACCAATAGTTAGCTGAAGGACAAAATATTTTAAAACTGCTTCTCGGGACCTCTTAAAGTTCATATCTTAGCATAACTTGCTTCACGATTTGAGACCTTTCTCGGACCGATATTCGGCAGCGACTTCATACTTCGAATCTTGAGAGACGTTCTTGAATTAATGGTCTTCTCTTCATAATAGGAATTTCTTCACTTGAAGTTTTTGAGATATTCTTCATATTGACCACGACTTCTTCATTTTTCTCCAATCCTTATTTTGGATTTTGATATACAACGATCCGCCTCCTTTTAGGACTTGGATCTATTTATCCTCATACCTTGCTAGGGTCTTTTCGGATAGACTTCTCCATGATCTTTAGGAGAGTATTTTATTTTCTTCGTGTGTCTCGATCCTTCATATTGATTTTTGATAAATGATTCTTCACATCACTTGGGATATTTAGCAACAAAATGTAGCCCTCAATAAGTTATACCTTGGCTATGAGCTCTAATTAATACCGAGCAAATTTTAAACGATCTTGTGCTAGAAGCTAAGTAACTTTTCAAATCGTACGACCTTACTTATTGCAAATATATTTATTAACAAGCGATGAGAAAAAAAGCTCATAATTAACTCACATAAATTAATGAAAGAATACCAAACTTATAATTAACTCTATCATTTCTCATTCTCTACAATTTAAAATCTCAAGGAATGAGACTCGTGGATGCTTAGCCTATTAAATCAAAGTTTTGGGTTTTCAAGTCATCTATAGGATCTTGCAACTTCTTAGACTTTTTCAAGTTTAGAATTTGCATTTTAAAGTTCCCTTGATAAACGACTTTCTAGGATCAATTATAGGAACTTGCGAAAAGTTCTTGTTCTTAACCCGTAAGAGTTAAGACTTTCGCGTTTTAAAGTTTCCTATATAAAAGCCTAGCAAAACTTGACTTAAACACGTTAAGGATACTAGCTAGAGTAAACTTGGATAAGTAAACCCGGGTTGAGTCAAAAGATTCATGACGGGCCTAATATATCAAAGACATCTAAACTCATTAAAACTATTTTATTTAACTTTATTTTTCTCTTTTGACTTTATTTTTGGAATGAAATATATACATACGATGCGATAACAAAAGGAAAGAACATAAAAGAGGATAAATGAAAAATACTACTAGGCCAAAATAAATCAAAATTTTTGAAAAATGTCGAAAAATTAGATTTTCCGGTTAAAATGAGGACAAATTCATGGAAAAGCCCACTTAACTTCGGTAGAAGTCCCCCTATATTTGATATAAACATTGTCCTCAATGTTTAAGCATGTAGGAGTAAACTCCCCTACACTTAGGAAATTGTGCACATTGTTTAAATCTTGCTAAGGAAGAGACAACTAAAGTGATTTCAATATCAACATATAACATATGAAATATTGAATCACAAGATTTAGGGTAGAACCGGGAAGACGGGTACACGGGATCACGTGTCGTCAAATGTCATCAAAAGTGCTCTTTGAATATTTAATCCCTACACATCATAAGAAACAAGACAACAAACACCTACGTAGCTCCCCTACACTTAGGATGCAAACAGGTAAAAAGGATAGATCATCGGGTTGCCTCCCGAGAAGCGCTTGTTTTTTTTAACCGAGTCACGAGCCTAACTCGACCCAGAACTAATTCAAGTGAAACGTGGTGAGGGATGGAATCATCTCATGAGAGATGTCCTCACCAAAGTACAACTTAACACGCTGACCATTCACTTTAAAATTTGGCCCATTTGGTTGAGAAAGCTCAATGGTGCCATAAGGGAAGACTTTAGCGACGGTGAATGGACCAGACCAATGGTGCCATAAGGGAAAACTTGATCACCTATGTGAATCTCTCGGTTCTTAATCCTAGAATCATGAATGAGCTTGGTGTTCTCCTTGTAGATCAATGAATTCTCATAAGCCTCATTCCTCAGTTCATTAAGTTCATTGAGTTGGATCTTCCTAAGATCACCGACTTTGTTGATATCAAAATTAGCCCATTTCAAGGCCCAATAAGTGTGAGAACTCGTATTTTTTCGGTAATTAAATTATTCTTTTATTCGTACCTTTCAATTTTATAATGTTTAACCTGTTTCTTTTACTTTTTATGCGTAAATCTTGAGAATTCAAGAATTTTAATTAAATTATATTTTAATTATTTATTTGATTTTTGATAATATTTTATTCAGAATTAAAAATTTATTTTTATTTTTCCATATTTATTTATTGTAGTAACCCGAAATTTAATTTCAACATTTAGACCGAGCTCTAACCTCATTTCTAATATTGGGATCAATGTTTATTAATCGACTTTTATTATTCGCGTTCTTTTCTACGAATAACATTTATATCTTGACTAACCGGCAAGGTTAGGGTATTAACATATCGAATACGTGTCACTTATAATTTATTGGCAAATTCTATGTTTGTCATCGGCCGTAAATATTCTCGTTATGACGTAGATTTTTTTTATTGTCGTCGCTTTAATTTTTCGTTGTAAGAGAAATCTATGCAATTTACGTTAAACCTTTAAGCGTCATTCGTTTATTCGACGCGTTAACGTTTATTAAATTATAACCCTCATTATTTATCAAAATATCAATGTTCTCCGAATTTCAATGTTCTTATTTTATATGAGTGTTTATTTTTCGTGTTTAACGCGTATCTTTCAAATCGCGTAATTTTTAAAATATCGGGTTTCGATAATACCCGGTTTATCAACTATCGGACACAATTATCTATTAATAACCACCTCTTGTATTTCCACGCCACGTTTCATACAGACACACACCTCACAAAATATAGACACCTGTTACTAACACATTGCAAATGTAGATCTTATATTATCAACTTAAGAAACATCATACTACTTGTTCCTTGGACTTTTTTTTTCTTGCTGTGGGACATCAAAGACATCAACACCATCTTATAAATATCTTGTGGGCTGAAATAGATGATGTTTTACATGTGATGATCTTGGGTTCAAATCACTTCTAATCACCTATCATCATCTCTAGTAAGCAACTTGAATCTTTTGATTTCATTAATTTTATTTATATATTTATTCATGGGTTTTGATTAATTTTCAGGATTGATACTCATATATGCATGTTTATACTTTGATTCGATTAATTATGGCATTGTATGAGATTGGGTGAATTTGAAATGGGTTAAAACTAGGATTCAATATGTTTTGGGTTTTAATTTCTGCACTACTGTGTTGAAAAGGGGTTTTGAAAATATTTCGTAGGTTTTACCTGTAAAAGAAAAATAGGATGAGATAGCTCCAGGTCTTAGGTTTGTTTTGCCGGCTCGCTCAATCCGAGACGAGGTCCGATGATATAGTTATGATTTAAATGGTCGAGGTGCGCAAAATCTGCACACCTGTTGTATATGGCCAATAACTCGAAATATTTGTACTAAACTCTCTAAAATGACAAAACTGAAACTTGTAGAGGACTCTTATATCTAACTTCTTCAATTGGATTGAATACTGTAGGGTTTATAGATTGTGAGATACATCAACATTAGTAGACTGGTTATATTTTGGTATGAATTTTGAAGGTCTGTGATGTTTGGTTGATTTCAAAAATGTTAAATGAGTTTATACAGTTAGATAAAAATATATGGGCATATATACAAGTCTTATATTGATGTGTCAAGAAAGCTCATTGTGAGGTGTGTTACGGTTCTTTAATTATGATTTTTGGGGTAAAACGAGTCAGATTTTGCACACTGCTGATAAACGGGTAATAACTCAAGATTTTTCTTCAATCTTTTAAAAAGAGCTCTTGATCCATGTAGAGAACTCAGAGGGCTATCACCTCCCACTGAGTTTGCTTTGATAGCACTTGTAGATTTCAAATTACGCCCATTTCCGTAAAACTTAAAACTCAGTCACATGTTTTCTTTAGGACTGACTTGTAGTATTAAAATTACAAATCCAATTTAACTGAGATTTAAGATTTCATGGTAATTGTTACAGAAAAGTAGGATCTTTTAGGATTCTAGGGATGTAAAGTAGTAGTCTAAACGATTTACGGATTGAGAATTATGATTTTTTCAAGTCGAATGAAGTTTTGGCCAATTAGTAATACTATTGAATTGGGGTCTTTAGAAGTGTCGGGAACTTTCTATTTTTGGGAAGTTTGAATTTTTGACTTTTGAAAACCCTATGTACAATGACTAATCTGTATGAATCAAGTATAATCATGTTCATTTATTCCATTTTACGCATATGCCTAAGACGCATAATTCGTTTCTAGGTCGTTCCTAAGAAACTTTCGGTTCTCCCGTCGATTTCTATCGCATCTTTTGATCTTGCGGATTAAGGTGAGTTCATAGCCCCTTTTATTTCTTGCACAATGTTTCTAAATGCGGGGTGAGATTTTACATGGTGGAACACATCCATTTAAAAACTGTATGCTATCCAGAACTTGTATGCTATCCAGACTTGTGTGCTTTCCAACAGTTTTCATTGATATTATTGCTTTTAGTCAATAGCCTTAAGTTTCCTCTCTTGATCATGAACCGTTAATTTACTTGTGTTGCTAAGCGCGAATATTGTGGGTGGATCCATCGGGACTGACAATAACCGTCCCATGTTGCGGTTGTTTAACCATTGACGCATTGCATTTGTTTTGTTACTTGAGTATTTAGGCTGAATACTCCCTAGAGGAACTTACATTGAGTTAAGCTTCGGTTCATGAACTAAACATCAATAATAATGGTTTCGGATTATGGTTAATAATCATAACCATTTTCCCTATTTTCTTGTTTTTCAAATGAATGCTTGTGTTCCACACCTTTACTGCTAAACCTATGAATATCACTCAACTTTATGTTGACGATTTTACATGTTTAATCTCAGGTATTATTACTTAGATTTGCTTGGATGGGAGCCCGCAGGATATTATCGCAGCTTGGAGATCTCTGTGTTACTTGTTAAAGTTTGGTTTTGGTAAAAGCTGTCACAAGTTATTTTGTATTTTTGGTGACTATATGTTACAAAACCATGATTAAATAATAGATTATTCCGCTTATAAAACTCTGGGACTTTTGTTTAAAAACTCTGATATATATGATGTAATGTATATGATTTTATTACGTCAACTTTGTGTCAACATTGTTTCTTGTACCATGACGTGGCACCCCCTTGCTGCCTAGTTGTTTCCTTGCCTGATTTTGGGGGTCTCACAGATTGGTATCAGAGCTTTAGTTATAGGGAACTGAGTCGTTTTCCAAAACTTAGTCTATAACCGGAAGTTCAAATATTTCATGTTTCTAAGTGTCAAACACAGAATCTGCCATTGTTGTTCGATATATGCGCGGGTAACTGATAAAGTTCCACTAAAGGTCTACTCACGAAGGAAGAACCGGGTCAAATACTCAGCAGCTGAAAAGAACCAGTTTAAGTCACTCTTGAACTACTTATTTGACCCATTCTCTGGCTAGAGAACATAAGTAGTGGACAAGCAGTTTTCATGCTACTTTTTAGGATCAGTTACTTAACTGTGTTTAATAAACTAGTTTAAAGGCTTTGTTTTTTTACTTTGGATGCAAGTCAGTTTTTATTAATTTCCAGACTAAGTTCTGTATAGGAGACTCAGCCCCTCTCGAATTGGGATCTATCCTACTTAATTCCAGTATTGTTTTGCCTACTACCTCTTAGAATCTATCATTTGGTTCCATTGCCGGGAATCGAAATGGCCCCTGCCACCCACGGTTCCACAAATCAAAGCGATCTCGACCCAATTGCGGCTCAATTGGCAGCGATTGCTGCTCGGTTGGAGTCCATGGAAACACTCAAGGAAGATGTAGCAGCCCTTAAACGTCACGTCGAGACACGCGGAAAATCATACAGTGACAACCATGGAGAGAGTTCCTGGAGGTCACAACATCACAGGCCTTTTACAAAAATTGATTTTCCCATTTATGCCGGAGGAGACCCACGTGGTTGGATCTTTAAACCAGAAAAGTATTTCCGCTATTACCAAATTCCAGATGCTGAGAAGGTTGATGTCGCCTCTATGCACTTGGAAGGTGATGCTCTAGACCTTTTTTCATGGCTTTCAGCAGATCAGACGATCACCGTATGGGAGGAATTAGTCCTCGCGTTCCAGAAAAATTTTGGTCCAACCGAGTTCCAAAATCCGGATGAATATCTCTGTAGCATCAAACAGACGGGATATGTCCAGGAATATAGGCAGGAGTTTGCTAGACGATCGGCTAGGGTTTCTAACTGGGCAGAAAATTGCTTGCTGGGAGTTTTTCTGAATGGTCTTAAAGAAGAATTAAAAAGCGACGTTCGCATCCAGAAACCACGAACAGTTTACAATGCAGCAAGCCTAGCTCTAGAGTATGAATCAAAAGTTGGTGTTTCCAAGTCCAACAAAGGAGCCACAGGGAGCCCCAACCCAAAACCTTTTCCAATCGACACCACCAAAAGCACTGTCCACCCTAACACCCATAATTTTGTAACCCAACGAACCCCCTTACGAATTTTTGATACTGAAAAACAAAATAGGTTCCTCAAAGGGGAATGCTTTCGATGTGGAGATAAGTATGGGCCAGGTCATCGTTGTAAAACAGGGACATTCAAATTGTTGGAAGCATCTGAAGAACAAGAAACGCAAACTAATCCCACTGCAAGTGAAGAGGAGTCGGGAGATCAAGACGACTTTGCCGAAATTAGCCTGCATGCTATATTTGGCAAAACTAACGTAACTACAATGAAACTTCGAGGTACTATAGGTACAACCGAAGTATTGATCTTGGTGGATGGCGGTTCTACTCATAATTTTATCTCTGATACGTTGGTTCGTGAATTAAAGATGGCCACTCAGTTTATTACTCCTTCGGTGTCCAAATCGAGAATGGAGATATCATCAGGTGCAACCAACTTTGCAAGGATATTTCTGTGCAATTATCTGACTTGAAGATTGTTCAAGATTTTTACCCGTTTTCAATCGGGGGAGCAGACCTTGTTTTAGGTGTTCAATGGTTAGCAACTCTCAATACCGTTCAAGCAAATTGGAACGAGATGTTCATGATCTTCACTTTGGATGGCAAGAAATACAAGTTACAAGGTATCTCTTCCGGTCCACAAAAATCTGCTTCTTTTCAACATTTAGCCATCGACATTAATACTACATCTATCATACCTAATCAATTACAGCCACTAATCAATAAATACCAGGGCATTTTTCAAGAACCTACCACCCTTCCGCCTTTCCGTTCAATGTCCCACTCTATTCCCTTGTTACCCAATTCCACCCCACCTAATATTCGACCATACCGCTACCCTCATTCCCAAAAAACTGAAATTGAGAAACAAGTTAATGAACTCTTAACAGCGGGGTTCATACAACCTAGTACTAGCCCCTTTTCAAGCCCAGTTCTGTTAGTGAAGAAGAAAGATAACACATGGCGTATGTGTGTGGACTACCGTGCCTTAAACAAAATTACAGTGGCCGACAAATACCCGATACCCAATATTGATGAACTGTTGGACGAGTTATATGGCGCAAAAGTTTTTTCCAAACTTGATTTGCGGTCTGGGTATTTCCAAATCAGGGTAAATCCTTCGGACGTGGTAAAGACAGCATTTAGAACTCATTCGGGTCACTATGAGTTTAAAGTGATGCCTTTCGGTCTAACCAATGCTCCCTCTACATTTCAATCGATAATGAATGATTTATTCAGACCCTATTTGAAGCGATTTATATTGGTTTTTTTTGATGATATACTAATTTATAGTCTGAGTATGGAACAACACATGAATCATTTGGAGCAGGCCCTCACATTGCTCCATGATCATCAGTTCTTTGTTAAGCTGTCTAAATGTTGTTTTGGTCAACCCCAAGTTGTGTTTTTGGTTCATGTTATTACTTCTGCAGGAGTACATGTGGAACAAGAAAAAATCGCAGCAATCCAGTCATGGCCTGTTCCAACTTGTGTGAAGGAAGTCCGTGGTTTTCTGGGGCTTACGGGGTACTATAGACGTTTTGTTCGCAATTATGGGATGATAGCCCGCCCACTCACAGCCCTCACAAAGAAAGACGGTTTTGTGTGGTCTAATGAAGCCTTAACAGCCTTTAAGAAGTTGAAACAAGCTTTAATGTCTACTCCGGTTCTACGTTTACCTGATTTATCAAAAGATTTTACGGTGGAATGTGATGCCTCTTCAGAAGGGGTGGGGGCTATACTGTCGCAAGAAGATCATCCAGTAGCATATTTTAGTAAGGGTTTTTCACCAAACAACCGTTTTAAATCCGCTTATGATCGTGAATTACTCGCACTGGTGTTGGCAGTTCAAAAATGGAACCATTATTTGTTAGGTCGCCACTTCCTCATTCGCACAGATCATTACACATTGAAGTTTTTGCTAGAGCAACGCATTACATCCATGGAGCAGCAACGACTCTTACTCAAACTCATGCCGTATGACTTCTCTGTTACCCACCGGGCTGTGAAGGAAAACAAAGGTGCGGATGCTTTGTCCCGTCGACCCCATACGGGTGATTTATTTACCTTATCAGTGCCGTATTGTTCTGAAGTGGTTGATATCAAATCCGGTTTGCATGTTGATCCCTACACCAGCAACATAATCAACCAACTGCTCACCGACCCAACTTCAGAACCTGATTTTTCTTTTGTTCGTGAGCTCCTCTTTTACAAACAACGCATGGTAATTCCTGATGTTCCAGATCTCAGGCGCAAGTTATTACACGAGGCTCATGCAACCCCAGTTGGTGGTCATGGTGGTTTTCTAAAGACTATGAAACGCCTTTCAGCTCAGTACTTCTGGCCCAAAATGAAACAAGACGTTCGTAATTTTGTTCAACAATGTTTGACTTGTCAACAACAAAAGTATGAGACTTTATCCCCCGCAGGTTTGCTCCAACCCTTACCCATTCCTACACGTATTTGGGAAGACATTTCTATGGATTTTATTGTGGGTTTACCTATATCTAATCGGGTTGACACCATTCTGGTTGTGGTTGATCGGTTAAGCAAATACGCTCATTTTCTTTGCTTATCTCACCCATTTACGGCTAAGGGAGTTGCATCTATATTTTGCAAGGAAATTGTTCGTCTCCACGGGTTTCCTCGTTCAATAATTTCTGACCGGGATGTCATTTTTCTTAGCAACTTTTGGCAGGAGCTGTTTTGTTTATGTCAAACAAAAATGCAAATGAGCACAAGTTACCACCCTCAAACAGACGGCCAGATAGAAGTGCTTAACCGATGCCTCGAGGCATATTTGCGTTGCTTTGCTCATGAACAACCGACCAAGTGGTCTTCTTATCTACCATGGGCTGAATATTCTTACAACACGGGATTTCATACGTCAACAAATACAACCCCTTTTTCTGTTGTTTATGGCAGGGAGCCACCACCACTCCCTCCTTATGTTGCTGGAGAAACAAAAAATGCAGATTTGGAGCACCAACTCATTGAGAGGGACGATATGCTCAAACTTCTTCATGGTAATTTAGTCAAGGCCCAAGATCGGATGCGTAACCAAGCTAACACAAAGCGCCGCGAGCTGTCCTTTCAAGAAGGGGATTATGTTTTTGTGAAGATTCAGCCATACCGTCAGAAGACCTTAGCTAAGCGCCGATATGAAAAACTCTCTCCCAGATTCTATGGCCCATATCGTATTGTTCGTAAGGTGGGACCAGTCGCTTACAAGTTGGAACTCCCTCCCGATGCTCGCATTCATCCGGTGTTCCACGTTTCTATGCTTAAACCAGCTCACGGCTCATTCTCGTCCACTCCAGCCCCTTCTTTACCCATTACTAAGGATTGGGAAGTTGATTTGCAACCAAGTTCTGTGCTAGCTCATCGCTGGGTAATTGAAGTTGGTCAACCTGTTTTAGAGCTCTTAATTTTATGGTGTCACCGTCCTACTGAAGAAGCTACTTGGGAAAACTACGATCTTTTTAGCACCCAATTTCCAGAATTTCGCCTCGAGGACAAGGCGTTTTACCGGGAGGGAAGAAATGATATAGTTCCACTAAAGGTCTACTCACGAAGGAAGAACCGGGTCAAATACTCAGCAGCTGAAAAGAACCAGTTTAAGTCACTCTTGAACTACTTATTTGACCCATTCTCTGGCTAGAGAACATAAGTAGTGGACAAGCAGTTTTCATGCTACTTTTTAGGATCAGTTACTTAACTGTGTTTAATAAACTAGTTTAAAGGCTTTGTTTTTTTACTTTGGATGCAAGTCAGTTTTTATTAATTTCCAGACTAAGTTCTGTATAGGAGACTCAGCCCCTCTCGAATTGGGATCTATCCTACTTAATTCCAGTATTGTTTTGCCTACTACCTCTTAGAATCTATTAGTAACTCTCTAATCATTATTATTTACTTTTAAATTATCGTTGTAGTATTTCATTTCTTGATTACATTTTGAAATATTACATTACCCTAATGACGATAATTACTATCTCTTTCCAAATCCTTTGTGCTTTATGAATTATCATTGAATATTACTTGATTATATATGCTCTTACTACATTTCTTGAATTCTTGTTCTTATGAATTGACCTTGTTGCAATGATTTTATATTGTTATGACATTACATACTTGTATTCAGAGCGCGTATGTTGCCGACTTTTATACTCACTTTTCTGAGTACTATTGTTATCTTGTTTATGCGTGATACGACTGACCTCATATACTCGTTCGTTTTGAACCACCTGTTTTTCTTGACTCACTGTTACATGTTGTGTGTATTCTCGTGATACCATTGTTTGGGATTAAGTAAGTGTTTCTTTCAATGAAACTACCGATTTTTATTTTACTACCCTGTGCGTGTTACTTTCCTCGTTAAATCTTTTTAAGATATATATTTAGATATCCAGTTTGTTTTCTGACCATTCGTGATTGGATGTCTAGTCTATAGATCTTTGGCTCAATGTGCCTAAAAAAGACAAAGACATCGTGTGAGTCACATATCTCGAAGCATTCCTTGAATCCGTGTTGAATAATATCGTAGGTTTTTGTAACCTTGATTGACCCTTACGTCACCGCCTTACACGACCCTCGTATATCGATTAAATATTATTATATTGACCATTCTACGTTTCGACATCGAATTTAAATGTTCGTTTGTACCTTGGAAACATCATCGCCATCTTGTAATTCATATCCTCTAATACGTGTCAATTGTTTGGAATACAATTTTACTTCTATAAACTTTTATCAATCCCTTTCATTAAACCTCCTCGCTCCAGGAGTGCGACCAGTTAATGTTCCATTACTTTCTTGATAATCTTTTTTGTAAATTTCCACCTCTATTGTAAGATTTCTTATCTTGATCCAGTTTCATTTTAATCTTTATTTTTATTGATGGGTTTTCTTTTTTTGATGTTCTTGGATGATTTGTGATTAATGGTATGACATTAGGATGGTATTAGGATACATAGAAAGCTAAGTTATGTTGTTGAATCTGATGTTTAGAGGTGTTTTGATGTGACCATTTTAGGACATCAGGTTTAGGGTTTATTTCGGAAAATTAAAAAATTTCCAAACTAAGTTTTTAAGGTCTTGGTTTAAAGGTAATGTCACAAGGTTCGTTTCGGTATAAAATTTTCTTTCTAACTCTTTAAAATGAGAAAGTTATGACTGATTTATTATTTGATTTTCATGTGGTAAATTTCTGCATATGAACACACTTGTTGTCCAGATTTTGGGTCTAAGTTTAAGACAATTTAAAATGTCATAACCTGAGATTTTAAATTTTGTAGTCATGAGGTTTGTGCTTGTGATCGTTTTGATATAAAATTCGGGTTATAACTCATCCGAATGAAGAAGTTATGGCCGAAATAGGGTAGAAAATCCATTATGGACCAGCAGGTATGCTTCGTGTTTTGCTACAGATTATGACCCATTTAACCCTTATGCTCTCCCTTGGGTAGTTGCTAGACATTATAAGCTAAGCTTGGCCGCTGAGCTTGCGTTAATAGCCATCACCAATTGAATTTTATGACTAAAACGGTGATCGCTAATTTTATAACCGATTTTCTAAAATTATAACCTTTCTCTAAGATGGATTTTTTCCCATTTGGAAAACTGAGATAAATTCATATAGCTAGGAATGTCGGGTATGAAAATACCTTTCCGACGGTATAAGGTTCATCGTCTATCTCTTCATAACGAAGAAATGGCGGGCATTTTAGAAACTAGTGTAATAGGGAACAACCGACCTAAACTAGCGTTTGGTTTAACGTGCTTGGTATGGTTAACGAGTGTTTAGCCAAGATTTCTCATTAGAAACATATTATGCTGACTTTTGATGCAAAGTTTTAGTGTCCGTTAGCTACCTTTAAGTTTTTTTTTTGACACATAAGTGGGTATTGTTGACTTATTTGAAAATTTATAAAATTATGCTTTTATCGCTGCTGTTATAGGGATAGGTGTGTCGTAAAAGTGTTTCCAGCCTTCGGATAAAACTACAAAGTTGTCCGGAATGATGTTTTTAGTCACCTTCGCGAAAACGGAAGCTTTAAAGTGGGCATTTGACCCTCAAAAATGCAAAATACAAACTGTAAAGTTTGACTTTTTCGCGCAGAATGTGTTTTGGTTTTTATTTTTAAAAAGGTATCTAGACTTCAAAACTTTTCTTAAAATCACAAGATATTAACTTCATGATGTATATGATTTCTATGAATTTTTGTAGAATTTTTCCAATAGTCTAGATAGGATTTTTAAGCCTCGCGAAAAGGAGTTTTCTATATTTTTTCATTAAGCGAGTAAATGACTAGTTCATTACCCAAACGCCCCTTAAGCAAGCCTAAACCTTATGGAATGGATTTGGGATGATCGATACTGATATTTAGGATGTATAACATCATAATTGAATTGAAATTGAGGTCTAATGATTAGTAATTCGCCTCAAGTCGGAAAAGCCAAAGGTTGACTATTTTCTATACGTTTAGTCAAAACTTATAAAAATGAGTTCTAAGCTATATAGCTTGATGAAACAAGTTTGTATGACCATATTTTGTTTTATTCCAGTAACTTACATGTATTTTTACAACTTTTCATTATTGAGTCATACTCGGGTCATACTTTGACTTTTGTTGACTTTTTATGTATTGGGTCGCGGTTAACGTATAATTGGCTTTTTCAGGTTCCAAATTGTTAGAGAATCTTAATATAAGACACTTAGCTTTCATTTTAAGTATTTCCTACAGATTTTAAGCTTTATATGTCATGTTTACACTTAGACTCGGTTACTTGTGCAAGTTACTTATGTATCTCAATTTTTACAAAATATTCTGATACAAACATTTTATACTTTTATAAAACAAATATCTAAGGTCGTGATCACACTTTTAGGTCGCAGATAACTCTTAAAGTATTACTATTGCCTTTCTTCATCCGGACCTCTATTTGCACGCATATGGATTCCTTTATCCTTTCTTTTATACATGATTCATTTGTCATTTCATTTTATCTTTCTTTCTTCTATCGCACCACTGATTTGGGTCAAGATTTGAAGTTCTCATTTTCACATCTTGCATCATCATTTTTGACACGTGTCTCACGACGATTTCGGCTAAACCTTTTGAAACCTTATCACCTTGTAACTATTTCATTGATTTTCTTATGAACTACCCCTTACTACTCTCGTGTAAACCACTCGCTATTATATAAGCTAGTCACCATATAAAACTTAAACTGGTATTATTTGTGAATAAGTTTACAAAATGTTCCACATGGGCTTTATAAAATACTTGAATGTTACTTAATAAAGTTATTTGATATTATTTTTTTTACGATGTATTTTCACGAATTACTTACTCTTGAGAACGTTTCATAAATTATTTTGATTCATGTCTTACAAATGGTATTTATATATATATATTTTAAATATATGGCATGTAATACTGGTTTGACAAAGCTGAGCATCGCCCATTGCTAGTCCTAAATTATGCATGGCCTGATCACCTATGCATAATCTAGAAGGGGCCATGCGAGGCCGAATAGTAGTCACCTTAAATATATGGCCAAGAACCAACTTTTTACTTGTTTTTCTGAAAAGTTAGGTAAATTAAAAATTTGAAAACTTTTACATATTATGCGAGTATCACATGTTCATGATATACACATATGTTTCCTTATATTTTCTTGAACGAATTACGTGCCTGCAAGCACATATTTCTTTACTTAACAATCTTTGTTTTACTTGTTACCTCATCTTCCATCGTGATATAATTCTCCCTACCAATCGTCTAACTACTGACCATTGATGCCAGATTTGGAAGTTTCATGTTTTTATGCTTCTTCATCAACCAACCTTCTTTATCTACTTTGGTAGGCCTTCGAAACGTCTCTAGACGCAAATAATGATTTATGACTGGATGCGAACGATGATTTCGTATATTTTGTCATGATGTGTCTTTGACTCTATCGTCTCAAAATTCATTTGTGTTAACCATGTGTTGACTTCGCCCTCTCATTGCTAATGTTGTTCATTTTTACTGAAATTACACTCAAGAATCCTTGGTTTCTATTTGTCTCATCGTAGACACTTATATTCTGTCGCATCATTTAAAGAATTCATACGAATTTCGTTTTATTCCCTCCTTTCATTGCTTGCATACTAATTGTATACTATTAATTGCTTTATATTCATTTGTTATCTTGTCATATTTTGAAAACTCGAATATGTCCCATGTTTATCATTTGATTCATTAAACACCCTTATGGACTTCTATAAACAATTCTAAATGGTTAAGAACGTTTTACACATTTTACCAAGCGTTGAAATTACCAAAATACCCGTTTCAAGTTAAACATCGGATCTATACATCCTCTTTGCTAGATTTATAACTAATGTTTAAAAGGACGCCATACCTTATCTTTTAAAGTATTGAAATTTTTTATCATACTTCCAAGTTAATAAAATTACTGATGTAATTTATATTTCAGTTAATGATTCTAAGTATTATGGAAATTTGATTTTCTCCAATCGTAACCATAAACCTGAGTTTTAAAAATAGTTTTATGCAATAATCAAAAAAAAAATCTTAATACGATTAAAATAATATTTGAAATGTTTGACTTTTACCTTGAACACCATATTTATCAAAGAAAAGACATAGAGATTGTTTACTCATTTAATATATAATTCCGATTTAATCCCAATGTAACATAGTTAAAATTTTCCTTTACTAACACTTTTGATTTTAAAACACCAAAGACCTTGATAAGCAAAGTACCCCTATTTGTTCCCGTCTCTTTTTGTCTCCAGTTGAACTCTGAGGGACCAGAGTTCCTTTAGGGGGGGGCGAGTGTGAGAACTCGTATTTTTTCGGTAATTAAATTATTCTTTTATTCGTACCTTTCAATTTTATAATGTTTAACCTGTTTCTTTTACTTTTTATGCGTAAATCTTGAGAATTCAAGAATTTTAATTAAATTATATTTTAATTATTTATCTGATTTTTGATAATATTTTATTCAGAATTATAAAAAATTTATTTTTATTTTTCCATATTTATTTATTGTAGTAACCCGAAATTTAATTTCAATATTTAGACTGAGCTCTAACCTCATTTCTAATATTGGGATCAATACTTATTAATCGAATTTTATTATTCGCGTTCTTTTCTACGAATAACATTTAACTCTTGACTAACCGGCAAGGTTAGGGTATTAACATATCGAATACGTGTCACTTATAATTTATCGGCAAATTCTATGTTTGTCATCGGCCGTAAATATTCTCGTTATGACGTAGATTTTTTTTTATTGTCGTCGCTTTAATTTTTCGTTGTAAGAGAAATCTATGCAATTTACGTTAAACCTTTAAGCGTCATTCGTTTATTCGACGCGTTAACGTTTATTAAATTATAACCCTCATTATTTATCAAAATATCAATGTTCTCCGAATTTCAATATTCTTATTTTATATGAGTGTTTATTTTTCGTATTTAACGCGTATCTTTCAAATCGCGTAATTTTTAAAATATCGGGTTTCGATAATACCCGCTTTATCAACTATCAGACACAATTATCTATTAATAACCACCTCTTGTATTTCCATGCCACGTTTCATACAAACACACACCTCACAAAATATAGACATCTGTTACTAACACATTGCAAATGTAGATCTTATATTATCAACTTAAGAAACATCATACTACTTGTTCCTTGGACTTTTTTTTCTTGTTGTGGGACATCAAAGACATCAACACCCTCTTATAAATATCTTGGGGGCTGAAATAGATGACGTTTTACATGTGATGATCTTGGGTTCAAATCACTTCTAATCACCTATCATCATCTCTAGTAAGCAACTTGAATCTTTTGATTTCATTCATTTTCTTTATATATTCATTCATGGGTTTTGATTAATTTTCAGTATTGATACTCATATATGCATGTTTATACTTTGATTCGATTAATTATGGCATTGTATGAGATTGAGTGAATTTGAAATGGGTTAAACCTAGGATTCAATATGTTTTGGGTTTTAATTTCTGCACTACTGTGTTGAAAAGGGGTTTTGAAAATATTTCGTGGGTTTTACCTGTAGAAGAAAAATAGGATGAGATAGCCCAGGTCTTAGGTTTGTTTTATCGGCTCGCTCAATCCGAGATGAGGTCCGATGATTTAGTTATGATTTAAATGGTCGAGGTGCGCAGAGTCTGCACACCTGTTGTATATGGCCAATAACTCGAAATATTTGTACTAAACTCTCTAAAATGACAAAATGAAACTTGTATAGGACTCTTATATCTAACTTCTCCAATTGGATTGAATACTGTAGGGTTTATAGATTGTGAGATACATCAACATTAGTAGACTGATTATATTTTGGTATGAATTTTGAAGGTCTTTGATGTTTGGTTGATTTCAAAAATGTTAAATGGGTTTATACAGTTAGATAAAAATATGAAGGTCTACGTGATTAATGGCCTATTCTATGTGATGGATTTGGTGGATTTATGTGGTTGATTGATTGATAATTAATGAAGAAATGAAGGAATGAGATGAGGGATTAGAGAGAGAAAGGAGAGAAGGGAGAGAATTAGAGAGAGAAAGTAAAATGGAAAAATATGATTAAGTGGAAAAATGAGAATCAACAACCCCCTCCTAACATGCTAGGAGGGGTTATATATAGCCCACCCTACATGTGGGCTATATGGACTATACAATAATTAAATAGATCACGAGCCCATTACATAATTATCGTTGGAGCGACCGATCCTTCATAAATACGTAAAACGTATTTCCAACAATCTCCCCCTAAGGGAGGTCGCTCCAAGAAACAAAGTTCTAAATAGTCTATAACTCGTGATCTATGCTAACTAAGATGTGACCGAGACTTTATTGGGAAAAATGTATTTCCAACAATCTCCCCCTAAGGGAGGTCACATCTTTTTACAAAATCTTAAACCTAGCATCTATGCTTGAGTCTTCGATCTTGTTCTTGTGAATATGCTTGATGTGATCTTTGACTTTAGTCTTGAGCATGTTTCCTTGCCTTGACCTTGTGCATTCTTCACTTGTGATATTTGCCTCTTTGTGACTTCATGTTCCACATACTTATACTTTTAAATTCTTGAAAGCTTCATAGTTTGATACAGCGGAAGACTTGACCTTCAGGCTTTCTTGAATTTGTTGAAGTACTAATTGTATGTAGTATAAGCATGTGGTGACGACTTCTTCTGGATTGTACACCGCAATGCCACCTTCTTGTTACGCTGCATAAGACAGTTAGCAACAAACAATATACACGGATGAAATGGCTTTGAACATTTCATTCTAATTCGGTAGCATTTTACCTCCGGTCGGTGAAGACCGTTGGACGATATTAAATATCGTACTTGTGGCAGGTAGTTTCAATAAAGAACCTCCTTGACAAGATTTCGCGGGTAAACCCGTTCTCTTTACTCGACCGTCCAAAGCAGACTGCGAACGTAAAGAGTGAATCATTTGGATAATATTATCCGCATGATTTGAAGCCGTCAATTCATGTTCCTGGAACAAGTGAAGTTCAATTAAGAACCGCACCATCGTTGCTTTCCAGTTGTCACAAGCTTGATTCATATAGAATCTTGCAAGTTACCTACCAAGTGCTGTTTGATGTTAACACTAGAAGGATTTCCACTCGTCACTGTGATCAATAAAGAGTCACTCTGAGTGTTCTGGCAAGATCATATGATAATGCGTAGAGGCCTGGAACGTGTTTAAATTCATTTAAGAATTAAACCACTGTTGCTTTCCAGTTATCACAAGTTTGATTCATAAAGAATCGCACAAGTCACCTACCATGAGCTTTTTGATATTCGCTCAAGAAGGATTTCCATCTTCATTGTAAATACTTTCGTATTACTCGGATGTTCAGGCAAGATCATGAAGATTTTGCGTAGGACTCTTAAGATCGTTCTTACTTTTCACAGTGTGTGAAGAAGCAAGGAATAATGAAAGTGTGTCCTAATGAGATATTTGATGATCTCAAATGGCTCTAGACTCGATTGTGCATTTTGGATTTTTAGTGATCGGAGGCTGTAGAGGAGTGCCACCTTTTCAATACCAATTTATTCGGAGTGAATAAATCAATAGATAATGTGTTGATCTCCGTGTGATTAAAACAAATACCTTTTGAGAGATATTTGAGTTAGCTGGGAAGGGTTGTGCATTGCATCACTGGGTCCATGACGTCTTTCTTCAATATCGAGAATCATTAACAAAAATGATCTCAATAGCATATGTATTGACCCGGTTTCTGCCTAAAGTTGTAAGGAGGGCTTCTTTCTTTACACCCTTTATCTTTACAATTCTTTTTCATTCTTCAACCCCTTCAATGCTTACCAATACGTCATCACTAGCACCTTGTTGTGATTGTTCCAGTGCTAACTTAAGTACTTGGTCGGCATTCAGCTACGTTCACAATCTTTCTCCATCTTTCCTAAGGACTACTATTTCTAGCTATGGAATGTCCTTGGGAAGATTCCTCCGGTTCTAGAGAAATCATTGGACTTTAACCTATCCTACCATCCTTATGTCACCACAATCTTCACCGTCGTGAATAGAGATGTTTTGGGTAAGTGTATGTCACCATGAAATCCATTTTGAAGTGCAAATCCATTTTGCTCCCCCTTAACATATGCTACGATATCCGAAAACATTTTGCACATGTCGGGATGAGCTATCACGTTAAGTCAAGCCATTTATGATTGATCATATCCCATATTAAATCACATTTTCTCCCCCATATTAAAAATATTAACCCAATCGATGTTTTTAATATCAATTGATTTAATAACATTTTAAGAAAATTTGGGAAGAAAAATGCAAGTCCAATTATCTTCATGAATTACACAAGCTTCCCCTTAAATTAATGAGGGTGTGCTGAAACGTAAAATAAATACCTTTTAAACACAAGTGTAAGGTATTTATTACGTGCAAAGATCATATATGATAATGAATTCACAAGATTAGCAATATACGAGGTTGGACCTGAATGATGGAGAACATCATATGAGAGATTCACATGGTTCTTGTTCACGAATGTTGGTCTCCTCGTCACGTTCCCGAGAAAATTAATTCCCGTTGTTGAGTCAAAGCTTTCCGGTGAAATGCTTGACTTGATTATGAAAAGCGGGTTGCTATCTGAAATAATATCAAACCATTTTGAGCATGTTTTAAAAGTTTGAACTTCTGCTCGAACTTTATTTACAACCCCGTGTCATTATTGAATGACATTTCTAGGTTCGTAAATATTATCGATTCCAGAAGACATGCTCTTTTTATCAAAACATTTTGAACACACAATTTTGAAAGATTTAGAAAAACCTTTTGAGAAATTCTCGAAAAATTGTGTTCAAAGTTTTGAAAACCAATTACTTGAGCTTAAGATGTTGAATATCTTATAAACGAGCTCAAGTCCGAGAAGTTGTAAACTTCCCGTTGTTAAGGATAAGTTTATCATTGGCGATAAACTTTCCTTTTATCTGAAGAACGAGTCCTAAGCTGACATTTACTTAGAAGTCGTGTTCATGAGCTTGAAAACTTTGACTGTTTTAACGGAAAGCTCATGACCGAGAAAGGTTAATTTCTCGTTACGAGGAAAAGTTCTCTTAGTTAAAAGATACACTTTCCTTTATGAGCTAAAAACTTCGAATGTTTGAAGACAAGCTCATGACCGAGAAAGGTGAATTTCTCGTTAAGAGGATAAGTTATCATAAAAGATAAACTTTCCTTTATTTTAATTTCGAGTTACAGTCTGACATTTAACTGTAAGTCATATACACGAGCTTAAAACCTTTGAATGGTTTTAATGTAAGCTCGTGTCCGAGAAAATTTAATTTCTCGTTGTAAGGATAAGTTTATCATCGGCGATAAACTTTCCTTTATTTGAAGAACGGGTTACCATCTGATATTTAATGATAAACCATATACACGAGCTTAAAACCTTTGAATGGTTTTAGGATAAGCTCGTGTCCAAGAAAATTTAATTTCTTGTTAAGAGGGTAAGTTATCGTTGCGTAGATAAACTTCCCTGTCTCTGAAGTCCGGGTCGTCGTCTGTCATTTAACGAGGAGCCATAATGCATGAGCTTAAAAAACTTGGAATGTTTTTGATATAAGCTCATGCCCGAGAAAAATAAATTTCTCGTTTTTAGGATAAGTTTATCATCGGTGATAAACTTTCCTTTCTTTGATGATCGAGTTATAGTCTGTGATGTGACTATAAGTCCTAGTTTGCAGCTTAACCATGAATCCCCTGAGACATTTGTTTCTCTGATATCTGCTTCTTCAGCAACCAAACTCTAAGAGTGTCCTTAGTTGAACGGTACACAACGATTGGACCGCTTCGTTCTTTTGGAACATCAACTTTGGTACCTGCAATCTCATTAGGAATTTGCATGCTTTGACGTGGGTTAGCAATATCAATTATAGAAACACATGGGGGTTCACAGTTGGTTTTACTTGTTTCAGAGGTGGCCTGAGGAGATGATTCACTAGTCTTGGCTGGCAAACGTTTCCTTTTATAGAAAACCTTAAGTTTAGGCGTAAGTGAAGTATCATCTTTATCAGTTTCCTCCCTAGTAGACTTAGTAGAATCGGAGACTATCCTAGTTAAAGGGCACTCGTTTCCTACAATAGTGAAAGTTCTACCAGTGGGGCGCCACATTTTACCAAAGGGTTTGATTTTAGCGACCCACTGGGATTTAAGTCTAGCACGGGAGTTCACCTCATTAAGCAATTTTTTGATACAAGCATCATGATTTGCCGTAAAGACACATTTTCTACATGTTTTACAAGTAGCATATTTAATGTCCGAGTAAGATCTAGAATCCCTAGACGATTGATTGATGCTCCTAGGATTGGACATGCTACGGTTAGCAGTGTTGGGTAAACTAGAAGGCATCTGACTAGGTTTGGAATTCCTATTTCTTACATGTGTCTTTTGCTTAGCTTCCCTAAGATCAGATTCATGGCCAACGTCATTTGAACTAGTTCTAGACGTGGTCTTGGTATTTTTAGGGAAACTAGAGGCAATCATATGATTTGGTCTTGCTAAAGCTGGAGTGATCACATTGGGCCTAGTTGCTGGAGTGACTGGTCTAATAAGATGAACCAAATCAACTTGGGAGGCAAACCGCGGTCTCGAGGATTGTGGTCGCTCGGATCTAAATGCAGTAGGTTGTCTGACAATTGGTTGTCTGACGAACTGATTTGTAGGCGGTTTCCCCAAGATTGATGGTTTTTCAAGCGTAGTGTCCACACTAGGTCCTTTACTTTTCCTTAACTCGTTTTTCAATGCAGCTATAGCAAAGACCTTTTCCTGTACTTGGGCCTTTAATGTCTCATTCTCTTTGAGCACTCTATCTTGGGATGCCAACTTAGATTCAAGCAGTTGAATTTGTTTCAAAAGATTATCCTTTTCAGCTTTAGAATCTAGAACAGTTTGATCCAATTTTCTTTCAAGAACAACGTTTGACTTTTCAAGTTTTTCAAAGTATGTTTCAAATTTGTCCGTTTTCTTAGAAAATTCAAGTTTGGCATCCTCAAGATCTTTTGATTGCCGAGCAACGATCGTTTCGAGCTCTTTAATCTTGGAATCAGAATCAGTTAACGAGGCAGTTATAAAGCATTTATCATGATGAACTATAGCATTTTGAACACTTTCTCCCCCATTATGACTCACATCGGATGAATCATAAGTGGTATTTCTATCACTCTTGTCCATCCCATGTTTGTCATAATTAGGTTCAGAATGCTCAATATGCGGCATGTCATCAGCATATACATCATAACCAACATCACATTGTACCATGTTTGCAGGCTCTTCGTCATAAATGGGTAAGGTGTCATCAAGAGAAATCTCGTGAACATTCCCTGACGTGCCACTGGCATCATGTTGTCCTTCTGAATCCGTGCTCTTGCCATCGTGAGGCTCCAAGTTGTCAACCGTATGACCATTCTCCTCTTGCATCTGCGTCATTGATTCTTGCACTCCATTATCATACGCTTCCTGAAGTTGTGATCTTTGATAAATCGAAGACGAGACCGATGACATGAGTTTCAAAATTGTATCACGGAAAACTCGAAGCTCGGTATGTGTATCTCGAAGAAACGATTGGCAAATCACTGAACTTTCAGGCTTGATGACATTGAATTGGAGGAAAGGCGTGAGGTGTGTCACAAGAGCCTTGTATGCAAGTGCCGATGCAGAGTGATTAAGGTTGTTATGGTTGAGTTGCTCGGCGAGTTGGGTCAAAGTGGTGAAAATTGAGTCGATAAATATATGACGATCTTGTCCAAAGATGGTCACAAATTCGCTCCCTCCTTGAATCCTCGAAAGAGTGACAAGATGGGACTGAAGCATTTGAAATGAAGTGATGCCACTTTTCCTAACTTTGTTTTGCATTAAATGCGATTCTCCCTTTTGAAGATGCGAATTCAAAGACTCCATTGAATTATGATGAAAAAGTCTTGGATCTTTGATTGGAAAAATAAAACGGTGCTTGAAATCGTCAAAGTTAGTCTGAAGCCCAGATAACTCAAATCGTGAAAACCGTGACGAAATAATGTCTCTTAAATTCGATTCTTTGATATTGTCCGACACATTATACTCGACCCGATGTCATTAATTCGAATATTTCCAATATCAATAAAAACAAATTTTGTAAATATTGAAAACGTCACAATATTTTTCACAGTGTGATATAAAAACAATATTTTGTAAATGTTTTGCCAAATAAAATAAATGTTTGCACAATATTTTGGAAATGTTTTGCCGAATAAATGTTTTGAGAAAATAAAATAAAAAAAATTGTGACGAAACAGATTAAATAAAAAATACTGAGAGAGAAAAAAAAAAAAAAAATATAAAAAATCATGCGTTACCCAACCCAATCTATTAAATTAAATACATGTGTTGGAAATGATATGCGTTAGAAACAAAATAAATTAATGAGAGAGACGTGGCCAGTTGAAGCCCACGTATAAACTTTGTTTACTCCGTCCCCTTAACTCTCTCCGTCCACGTGTTACACACTCAACAACATAATCCTTGGTTTCTCCGTCCAATATTTAAACCTTTGTATTTAATCTCTCTCTCACAATTCTTGTGTCCTCCGTCACTGGAATAACTCTCTCTCTTATCTTTTCTCTCAAACCACAACTCAGAAAACTAATCTCAATCAAGATCTTATGTCCTCCGCCTCTTTGACTCAATTAAACTCAGCCACCAAAAACTCTCAATTTGTGAAACTAATCGTGACCTACTGAATCTTAACCGGATGCTTCAAGATCTTAAATGATCTCGGGTAGGTACTTTAATTTGATTTGTTGAGTCTGTCTCTTCATCTGTTGAGTCATTCTATATGTGTCAGTTTGGTAAAGAGTTTTGAGTTGAGAGTGAGGGGTTTGTTTTGTGTTGTGAGGGTTTTTGGGTTTTGATGAAGGGGGGTGTTTGTGTGTGTTAGAAAGATGAGACGAGGGTATGAGTCGAGAGTGTGAGGGTGTAACGAGAGTGGGGTTGTGTTTGTTGGTGGGTGTGAGTCTTGGGTGAGGGTAAAAAGAAAGAGAGTGTGAGTGTTTTTGGTTGAGGGTTGAGTTTCCAGCCGTTTGTATGTGTTTGTGTTTAGTGAGGGTCGAGAGAGTCTTGGGTGTGCGATTGTCAGTAGAGAGAGTCGAGAGTCGAGTGGTGTTGTGAGATGGGTCTGAGTCGAAAGGGTGTTAGGGGGAGTCTGTGAGTTGAGGTGTGTTTGAGGTGTGATGGTCGCGTCGGGTGAGGTGGTGAGGGTGGGTCAATGAGTCGAGTATGGGGGCTGTTGAGAGGGTTTTCGAGGGTGGGTGTGTGAGTTGTAAGTGAGGGAGTTGTGGTATTTTGTAACAATCGAGAGATGTCGAGAGTTTGGTTGTTTTGATGGGTTTATTTGAGGTGTGATGGTCGCGTCGGGTGAGTTTAGAGTCGCTGGTCAAGAGATGAGTTTAGAGTCGAGGGTGTTTGTTTGACCGAGAGTGTTGGATGAGTCGAGGGTGGGTTGAAGAGTCCGAGTCTTAGGTCTGAGTGGTTAGTGAAGTTAGAGTGAGTTTGGGTCGATGAGAGTGTGAGTCTGATGAGTTTGTGTTTTGAGTCTAAGTGGGTTGGATATTGTTGAGGCTGTTGTGTCGAGAGTCTTGTGAGTTCGAGTATGGTTTTCGAGAGTCGAGGGTGTTTGAGGGAGTTGTGAGTTTTATGTTTGAGTCAGTAAAGAAGATTTTGAGTGAGTATCGAGTCGAAGGTCTTGTTTTGTGTTAGTCTCGAGGGAATGAGTCTAATTAAAAGACGATGATTTGCCCAATTTGTCCGTTATGTTTGAAATGGTTTCATTCGGAACTTTTCATTCATTCGGAAGAGTTCCGAATCGGAACTTTGTTCTTGATCCGGAAGTTCTTGGTTCGGAAGTTCTTGATCCGGAACTTCTTGATCCGGAACTTCTGGCTTGATCCGGAAGTCCTTGATTCGGATGTTGTTGATTCGGAACTTTTGGCTCACTCAGAAAAAAATTCTTCACCCGGAACTTTTGTATCAGTATTGATGGACAAAATATGGACAGTTTTGATGGACCAAGATGGACAAAAATGAAACTGAAAACTGATTAAAAATAAAAACTGAAAATTAAGAAAGAAAGGTTTGACAGATTAGGTAGTTTGACCAAAAAAAAAAAAAATTAAAAAAGATCCAAAAATAACACTGATAACTGATAACTGGACAAAACTGAGACCCAATAGATTAAAAAAATACTAATTATAAAAATATTGATTAAAAAACTAAATAAACTGTTTATATAAAAAAAATAGAAGCTGATTAAAGAGATAAAAAAGGATAAAATTGATAAAAAAATTTAGAAATTTATAAACTTGATAGATTAAAAAAAACAAGAAGAAATACAAACTTTTTAAGGTTTTATATAAAAAAAATTGATTTTTATATAAAAATTTGTGATTTTTTATCTAAAAAGTAAGTTAATTTGAAGATTTGATATGATTTAACATATAAAAATACAAACTTTTTATAAAAAATACAAACTTTTTATGATTTAAGCATGATTAAATCAAAACCCACCAAAATCAAACAAAATAAAAGAAGAATAAACCAAACTAACCATGGCTCTTGATACCAATTGAAGGTCTACGTGATTAATGGCCTATTCTATGTGATGGATTTGGTGGATTTATGTGGTTGATTGATTGATAATTAATGAAGAAATGAAGGAATGAGATGAGGGATTAGAGAGAGAAAGGAGAGAAGGGAGAGAATTAGAGAGAGAAAGTAAAATGGAAAAATATGATTAAGTGGAAAAATGAGAATCAACAACCCCCTCCTAACATGCTAGGAGGGGTTATATATAGCCCACCCTACATGTGGGCTATATGGACTATACAATAATTAAATAGATCACGAGCCCATTACATAATTATCGTTGGAGCGACCGATCCTTCATAAATACGTAAAACGTATTTCCAACAAAATATATGGGCATAGATACAGGTCTTATATTGATGTGTCAAGAAATCTCATTATGAGATGTGTTACGGTTATTTAATTATGATTTTTGGGGTAAAACGAGTCTGATTTTACACACTGCTGATAAACGGGTAATAACTCAAGATTTTTCTTCAATCTTTTAAAAAGAGCTCTTGATCCATGTAGAGAACTCAGAGGGCTATCACCTCACTGAGTTTTCTTTGATAGCACTTGTAGATTTCAAATTACGCCATTTCCGTAAAACTTAAAAATCAGTCACATGTTTTCTTTAGGACTGACTTGTGTATTAAAATTACAAATCCAATTAACTGAGATTTAAGATTTCATGGTAATTGTTACAGAAAATTAGACTCTTTTAGGATTCTAGGGATGTAAAGTAGTAGTCTAAACGATTTACGGTTTGAGAATTATGATTTTGCAAGTCGAATGAAGTTTTGGCCAATTAGAATCGGGGTCTTTAGAAGTGTCGGGAACTTTCTATTTTTGAGAAGTTTGAATTTTTGACTTTTGAAAACCCTATGTACTATGCCTAATCTGTATGAATCAAGTATAATCATGTTCATTTATTCCATTTTACGCATATGCCTAAGACGTATAATTCGTTTCTAGGTCGTTCCTAAGAAACTTTCGGTTCTCCCGTCGATTTCTATCGCATCTTTTGATCTTGCGGATTAAGGTGAGTTCATAGCCCCTTTTATTTCTTGCACAATGTTTCTAAATGCGGGGTGAGATTTTACATGGTGGAACACATCCATTTAAAAACTGTATGTTATCCAGAACTTGTATGCTATCCAGACTTGTATGCTTTCCAACGGTTTTCATTGATATTATTGCTTTTAGTCAATAGCCTTAAGTTTCCTCTCTTGATCATGAACCGTTAATTTACTTGTGTTGCTAAGCGCGAATGTTGTGGGTGGATCTATCGGACTGACAATCCCCGTCCCATGTTGCGGTTGTTTAACCATTCACGCATTGCATTTGTTTTGTTACTTGAGTATTTAGGCTGAATACTCCCTAAAGGAACTTACGTTGAGTTAAGCTTCGGTTCATGAACTAAACAACAATAATAATGGTTTCGGATTATGGTTAATGATCATAACCATTTTCACTATTTTCTTGTTTTTCAAATGAATGCTTGTGTCCCACACCTTTACTGCTATACCTATGAATATAACTCAACTTTATGTGGACGATTTTACATGTTTAATCTCAGGTATTATTACTTAGCTTTGCTTGGATGGGAGCCCGCAGGATATTATCGCAGCTTGGAGATTTCTGTGTTACTTGTTAAAGTTTGGTTTTGGTAAAAGCTGTCACAAGTTATTTTGTATTTTTGGTGACTATATGTTACAAAACTATGATTAAATAATAGATTATTCCGCTTATAAAACTCTTGGACCTTTGGTTTAAAAACTCTGATATATATGACGTAATGTATATGATTTTATTACGTCAACTTTGTGTCAACATTGTTTCTTGTACCATGACGTGGCACCCCCTTGCTGCCTAGTTGTTTCCTTGCCTGATTTTGGGGGTCTCACAATAAGCCTTATGCTCCAACTCAATGGGGAGGTGACATGCCTTTCCGTACACAAGATGATATGGAGTGCAACCAATAGGTGTCTTATATGCGGTACAGAAAGCCCACAAAGCATCATCTAACTTATTGGCCCATGAGGCACGATGCTCTCCCACAGTTCGCTCTAAGATTCTCTTAAGGCCACGGTTTGAGATCTCGGATTGACCATTTGTTTGTGGATGATACACGGTGGAAAGACGATGATTGACACCATACTTAGCCATGACTCGAACAAATTGATCGTTGCAAAAATGAGTCCCGCGATCACTAATGATAGCACGAGGAACACCAAATCGAGCAAATAATTATTTCAGAAAGTTCACAACCACCCTCGCATCGTTAGTAGGTAAAGCCTTTGCTTCAAGCCATTTTGATACGTAGTCAACGGCTACGAGGATGTACTTGTTCCCTTTGGATGATGGAAATGGCCCCATAAAGTCGATGCCCCATACTTCAAAGATTTCACACTCTTGGATGGAAATTTTGAGGCATCTCATGTTTATGTGTGATCTTGCCTTGTCGTTGGCAAGCATCACAATGCTTAACCATTTCGTGTGCATCACGATAAATGGTGGGCCAATAAAATCCAGAATCAAAAACTTTCTTCGCGGTGTAATTAGGACCAAAGTGACCACCGGTTGGTCCTTTATGGCAAGCTTCCAAGATTTGTAAAGCTGCGGGCCTGTCAACACACCGACGAAGGATCAAGTCAGCATATTGTTTGAAGAGATAAGGGTCGTCCCAATAGTAAGTTTTCACATCCTTGAAGAATTTCTTCTTTTGTTGGGACGATAACCCTTCGATGAGAATTCCACCCGCCAAGTAGTTTGCAAAGTCCGCAAACCATGGGGTCTCATCAAGATTGGAGTTAATAGACATCAAGGCCTCAAGGGGAAAAGATTCATTAATCTCTTGATTTTGGAGCTCCCCTTGATAAGGATCCTCAAGTCTACTCAGATGATCCGCGGCTAGGTTTTCCGCTCCCTTTTTATCACGAATTTTAATTTTGTTAACCAGTACTTCAACACGAAATGATCGGTATAGACAATGGTGGTGGAAAGGACAAGATAGGGGCGAAATTTTTCAAAAGCATATACAACGGCTAAAAGCTCTTTTTCGGTTGTAGTATAATGCAATTGAGCCCCCGTCATTGTCTTGCTAGCGTAATGGATTGGTTGGAAATGTTTGTTGATTCTTTGTCCCAAAATCGCTCCAATAGCAAAGTCGCTAGCATCACACATCAATTCAAAAGGTAACTCCCAATTAGGAGTAACTAAGACCGGTGCATTAGTTAATTTATCCTTAAGAAGATTGAAAGATTCGATACACTCTTTAGAAAAGATAAAAGGAGTATCTTTTTCCAAGAGGTGGGTCATCGGGCGAGCGATCTTAGAAAAATCTTGAATGAATCAACGATAGAAGCCTGCATGACCAAGAAAACTTCTCACACCCTTCACGGTTGAAGGTGGATGTAATTTAGCAATCACATCGACTTTAGCACGGTCGACTTCAAGACTGGCTTTGGAAATTTTATGTCCAAGAACAATGCCTTCTTTTACCATGAAATGGCATTTTTCCCAATTAAGAACGAGACGTGTGTCTTCACACCGTTTAAGCATACGTTCTAAATTGGCAAGGCAAGATGAGAAAGAATCACCATAGACCGAGAAATCGTCCATTAAGACTTCCATAGTTTCTTCAACCATGTCATGGAATATAGCCATCATACACCTTTGGAAAGTCCCATGAGCATTGCATAAGCCGAAAGGCATTCTTTTGTAAGCAAATGTTCCATAAGGACAAGTGAATATGGTTTTCTCTTGGTCTTTTGGATCGATGGGAATTTGAAAATACCCGAAGAAACCGTCTAAGAAGCAATAGTAGTCATTACCCGTTAAATGCTCGAGCATTTGATCCATGAAAGGAAGAAGAAAATGATCCTTACGAGTGGCATCATTGGGCTTGCGATAGTCGATGCAAACTCGCCAACCCGTGACAAGTCGAGTAGGAATCAACTCGTTGTTTTCATTGGGAACAACGGTTATTCCGCCTTTCTTAGGCACACAATGGACGGGACTAACCCATGGCGAATCCGAAATAGGGTAAATCATTCGGGCATCTAGAAGTTTGATAACTTCTTTCTTGATGACGTCATAAATTTTTGGATTAACCCTTCTTTGGCTTTGGATTGCGGCTTTAAAGTCATCTTCCATGAGAATTTTATGAGTACAAAAGTTAGGATCAATTCCACGGATATCGGAAATTTTCCAAGCAATTGCTTTCTTATGATTTTTGAGCACATCGATAAGTCGAGATTTTTCATCCTCTTGTAAGTCCTTTGCAATGATGACTGGTAACTTCTTATTGTCTTCTAGGAAAACGTATTCAAGATGAGACGGTAAATCCTTAAGCTCTAAACCCGGAGGATTGTCGATTGAAGGCTTAGTCAAATTCGGATCATCGTTTGTAATTTCCATAGGATAAGGTGGAGAAATATGGTCCTCATTGAGAAGTTTCTCAATGGTACGAATGTCTTCATCCCAATCGGAGGGAGAATCGTCATATTTTAAGTCCACATCCCCTAAAGTTGCTTTAAATTTTTTCAAAACAAAATCACTTTCTCCAAATGGAGTCAATGAGGGAGAAATAGAGGCAACGGTCTCAACAATGGATAGAGAAGAAAAACCACTTTTACAAGCGTCTTTGAAATGTTCTTCACAAGCCTCATCAAGTACGTCAATGAAATTAACACTCTCGTGTTCATAAGGTTGTTTAGAAAGTTTACCCATGTTGAAGACGATTTTGTCGTCACCAACTCTCATGATTAATTCGCCCGCGGCTACATCAATGAGAGTGCGACCGGTCCTCAAGAATGTACGTCCAACGATTAATGGAACACGGGGGTCCATCTCGTAGTCAACAACAACAAAATCCGCCAGAAAGGTGAATTTGTCGACGCCGACGAAGACATCTTCGGCTATCCCCACCGGATAAGCAACCGTACGGTTAGCTAACTCCAATGTCATTCGTGTGGGGACTAGCTCGGGTAGAGATAATTGTTTCCAAACTCTTAATGGAATTAAGTTGATACTAGCACCTAGATCGGATAGGGCCATACAATTCTCTACCCCGGGGAAGTTGCAAGGAATGAGAAAGCGACCCGGATCACCAAGTTTGGTTGGTAATTTCCTTAAGAGAACCGCGGAGCAATTCTCATTAAGTTTGGTTTGAGCAATATCAAGGAGTTTTTCCTTATCACTAAGAAGATCTTTAAAAATTTTAGCATATTTAGGCATGTGAGCGAGAGCCTCGGCAAAGGAGATGTTGAAATTCAATTGTTTAAACATTTTAAGAAAGTTCGAAAATTGAATATCATCCTTGTTCTTCACTTTCTCTTTCCTCAACCTTGAAGGGTAAGGTATATCGGGTTGAGAGGAAGGCTTTGGAATGGAATTCTCACTCACATCCTTGGGTGGTGGAGGGGTGGAAGTAGAAGGTGGAGGAATTGGTGAAGGGGGCTCGTTATCCTTTGTCACAATCACCGGAGTAGGTTTAGGAATCTCGGGTTCCTTATAACCTTTTCCACTTCAGGTGGTGATTGCTTTCATCTCCCCTCTTGGATTAGCAACGGTGTTACTCGGAAGAGAACCCGAACCAGAGGTTTGATTACTTGGGAAGAAACTAGCCATCATATCCCTTAAGTCATTCGTTTGATTGCTTAAAGAGTTTTGCATATCATTCCTAAGCTCGGCTAGAAGATCATTCATGTTTTGCCATGTCACCTTTCAAGTTAATAATTTGGCTCTGAAGATTCTTCACCAGCGCGTCATTAGTCCTAATGTAAGTTTCAACCTCGTGATTAAATGTTGTGGGTTGGTTGGGAGGAGGAGCTTGGTAAGCGGGTGGTTGATAAGTGGGTTGTTGGTAAACTTGATTATTTCCTTGAGGTGGATATGGGTTTCTTTGGGTTTGATATTGAGTAGGAGCTCGAGGTTGGTTTTGATTGTTGCGATTGAAGTTTTTTTGGTTTTGAGGAGGAAAACCGGGTGGTGAAAGAAAGTTATTTGAACGATAACTTAGCAAATTGCGGTCACCTTGAGGACGAGCTTGATAGCCTCCCGTGGAAAAGTTACCGTTAGCCGCATACACGTTTTCCAGATTGTCATGAGTAGAAGGACAATCGGTGTATGAATGAGAACCCCCGCAAATCTCCCAAGAAGGTGTGACAGCTTTAACTTGTTGAAATTGGTTCGTAGCCATGGTTAAGAAATTTTTGTTCATCTCGGCTATTTGGCGGGTAAGTTCGGTTATCTCGGGGTTTGATGAAGTAGAAGAAACATTGGCCCTCGGGTTATTTCTTGAAGATGCGGATGAAGCCCAATTTTTGTGATGAGTGGTCATGTTCTCTATAAGCTCTCTACACTCCTCAGGTCTTCTCTTCATGAATGTACCACCGGCGGCAGCATTAGTCGTATCACGATCACAAAAAGTTAAACCATTGTAGAAAGTATCAATCAAAGTGACGGGGAGCATATTATGGTTAGGACAACGATCGATCAAGACATTATAACGTTCCCGAGCATCAAAAAGCGACTCATCAGGTTCTTGAGTGAAACCACTGATTTGATTGCGAAGACTAGTGACCATGGATGGTGTAAAGTAGCGCGACAAAATTTTTTGAGTCATTTCGTCCCATGTATGAATTGAGTTTTTGGAAAGACAATCAAACCATTTTTCGGCATGGTGGGATAAAGTATGTGGAAAAGGATGAAGGCAAAGAAAATCCACGGAAACACCGGGCAATTTCATGCTTTGAGTGACGATTATGAATTTATCGAGGTGTTTATTGGCATCATCATCCGGTAATCCGCGAAATGGACAAGCGTTTTAAACTTGTTGGATCATGTGATGCTTCAACTAAAATTCGGGAGCCGTGATTTTCATCGGCGCAATCGGTCCTCCACGTCCGTTCATAGTTGGTTGACAAAGCTCCTCCATCGTTCGAAGGTCGGGTTGAGGGGCATGGTTGTTATTGTTGTTATTATTCAAATTGGGGTGAGGTGGGTTGTTATTATTATGCACACCGGTCATATCTAAGTCTCTACTGTTGATCCCAAACTTAGATCGATTAGCTTTGTGTATACGAGATTGGATCAAGTAATACACGTAGAGAAACCTTTGTATATGCTTTATGAATCTAAGTGTTATGCGGAATTTAACACTTAAACAAGAACACACAAGATGTAAACAAACTTTCACTTTGATTATCAATGTCGAACTTGCTTACAATGAAAGATGTTTACGAACGAAAACTTATATGAAACTTATTATCAAACATTAACCTAAAGGCCTTCTTTTATAGACATAAGAAGCCTTGTACAATAATCTACGTATCAACTATTCTAGGTAAAGATAAATATAGAAAATACATTATTGTTCTTATCCTTACTAGAAGTATTCTAGAATATAATACACGCATAGAATATATCTTCCATCAGTGCTTGTCTTCAATGTGTCAACGCTTGACTTTAACCTGTCAATGCTTGAGCTGTCAGCGCTTGTTTTGTTCTTGTCAACGCTTGTTTTGTTCTTGTCAGCGCTCAAGTGATCTGGCCTTAATTTATTCCCAACAATCCTCCCCTAAACTTGATATCCACTCTTATGATCAAGTTTCTGAATAAGCATTAAGGACTAGGAGGAATCTTACAAACCTTCTCATTTTGATAGTGAATAAATCTGATCAAATCTTTTGCCACGTCACTTGAATAATCTATCTCCAGCTGAGTGTCCTTCATCTTTTCCAAAACAGCCTTGGATATGAAATACTGAGCATCCACAAGTAGATACTCAGCAAACTTTGTAGAACTCAAATGGTATACACCAGTAGCTGAATATAACCTCCATTGAAGACCACTGAGGTCATCTTCAAGATCCTTCCATATTGCAGGATCCTCATCTTTTGGTCCACACATTCTTTTGAATGTGGTCCAAAGTTTTATTCCATTAGCTGAAGTTGGTGCTTCAGCCTCATACTTGGTCTCCAGCAACATCCAAAGGTCCACCAAGTCTTCTCTATCACAACTTGCAAACAAAGATATGAGAGTGGTAAAAGTGTGTACCTCCTTGCCAAATCTGCCAATCTTCCAGAACCCACATTCATCTTCTTCATAGCTCACAATTGGGTTCCTGGAATCTAATGGTAACACTTGCACCATATCTGAAGCTTCTAATGGGGAGAGCTTGAGGCTCTTTCTTATAACTGCTTCACTTGGATATAGTGGATCCATATCTTTTGGAAACTAAATTTAATTCCCTTCTTCACTGGCCTGGGAACCATCATAGCTTTCTTGATTTCCATTTCTTCTGCAAGTTCCTCCTTTCTTTCATCTGAAAGAAGTCTGAGAGTGTTTGCTTCCTGCACTCTCACCCAAATGGGATAAGCCCTGTTTTCCAACTCATCAAATGTCAAAGCCTTCAACTTCTGATATGTCCATCTAACTCCATGACATCTGAGCAACATAAAGTAGAGCTCCCTTCTATCCCTTTTCAATTCTGAGAGAATGTTACTTGCCTTGTGTTTCAAAATTACCTGGCAATCCTTCTGAACTCTAAGAAGAAGCTCCAAACCCCATATTTGATCTGAAATGGTCAAGTCTGGATTATCCATGCATCTTTCTTCCCAAGCATTGTACATTTGAACCACCTCTGGCATGTCAAAGTTAACCTGCAATTTCAATTCTCTCAACTTTTCCCTAGCAAACTCATCACCATACTCAAGCCTTTCTGGTTCTATTATCATCACACTTGAGTCTGAGCTAGCTCCATCACTTTCTTCTTCTGAAGTCACAACAAATGGTGACTTTTCCTTTTCATCTTGTTCCATGATTTGTGCAGCTAATCTTCTATCAAACTCAACTTGAGCTGCATCCTTTGGAACAATCTCTTCTACCATTTTACCCTTACTCTTATCTGATGGTGCAATGATTGGTAAGGTAGATGGTAATACCTGAGTAGAAACCTCCTTGATGATAGATGATCACTGGGATACATCACCTTCATGTGCAGGTCTGTCAACGCCCAAATTTGTTCTATCAGCGCCCAAAATACTTCTATCAGCGTCCAAATTTTCCTTGTCAACGCTCAAATATCTTCCTTCAGCGCCTTGTGTAACCTCTCTCAACATAGCTGTAAATGATAAATTTAAGTTGGTGGGAGAGATTAAGGACGTATCAAAACCTGTTTGTTTCTTCAAAGTTGTAAGGGTCTCAGCAACATCCATTGATTGACCATCCTGGCTGTCCTTATCACTCAGATTTATTTGATCTTCCTCCCCTTTGGAAGATTCCTCCATACCCCTTCTAGCACGATCACTTTCCAAAACAATAATCCTCTCCCTCAATTGCTTGAGTTCAAGGCCTTGTGAGCTGACTACTTGTACTAAGCCTGCATTTTGCTTTTGCAAGCTAATGCAGACTGCCGTCAATTCCATAAGAGTCATTGGTTCCAGTCTACCCTCTTCTAAAATTGGGGATTTGACCTCCCAAGTCAGATTCATTGGGCATGGATGAGGACTTAATGATGGTGTGACTGCCTTGGCCAGCTTCTAAGCCAGAACCAATAGTCCCAGCCTCATCCATATCACCAGCCACACTTGTGGTGGTGGTTCTCTCTGCTACATGGCTAGGACCACCAGAGGAGAACACTCCAGTAGTCCTTTGGCGTTTCATCAACCTATATTCAGGGGGTGTGGAAGATGGTGTGGAAGAATGGGTAGATGTGGGTTGGTGAAGGGGTGTTTGGGATTGTGAAGGTTGTGTGTCAGCGTTGGAAATAGGCACATCAACGCCAACATTGAGTGTGTCAGCGTTGAAGGATTCTGAGTCAATTTGCATTTGTTCAGGTGAAGGTAAAGGTTCAGGAATGGGTTCAAGTTGTGGTTGAGGGTCAATTTGAGGTTGGGGGTCTGGTTGGGGTTGTGCTGCTGCAATAACAACAAGCATGGCTTGGGTTAAAGGTAGGTCTCTATGGGGTGGTGAGTCCATCTTTATAAAAATAGCTTTCTTTTGCTCAGGGATCTTATAAAAATCATTGTGATCCCTTGAGCAGTAACCTTGATCATCAAAAACCATTTGCAGAAAACGGGGATAAGCTAAAGTCATTTTTGTCCACTTGTTTTTACACATCCCCTCAAAAATTATTCCCAAGTCTCCCAATAGACCACAACCAATTCTAGGCCAAAAATGTCTTGGCAGCATGCACTGTATATCAACTTTGTATGCTACAGTGCCTCATGATTTAGTAAAACTAACTCATACTCACCTGTGGACACAATATAGAATTGTGATAAGAGTATCATATGGATACCCAAACATCTAAAGGTTCCTAAAACCTCCCCTTAAACTATGATACAAAAAGTGTGCTAAAATCATGCATGAACATTAAAAATTTATGTCAAGATAGGAATGAAACATTCCAACCATCATCCATAAATAAAAACTTGTCCAAATGCTTCTCCATTGATCCATAAGCAACTCTGTATCCAATGGTATACTGCTAACACCATCTGCACATTTAGATTGAAAACCACAAGACTAACATTGTTGCTGACAACGCCCCGATAACACATGACAGCGTTGAGGGAAGCTTTGTCAGCGTTAGACAATTATATTGCTGACAACGTTACAAAAACACTTATCAGTGTTCAAGTAACCTTTGTCATTGTTAGAAAAATAAAGTGGAAAATCTAAATCATCAATAAGACCAACAATAATAATGCATCATCCTGTACATACTTTTACAAAAAGAATCCAAAACACATATTATGTGAGATTAACCATTCCAATACTTGTTACCAAATATTGAAATCTCCCAGCATCAAAAGGTTTAGTTAATAAATCAGAAACATTTTCCTCAGTGTCAACCCTATCTGGTTGTATTAAACCTTTCTCAAAGCAATCTCTTATAAAATGGTGTCTAATTTCTATGTGTTTAGTTTTAGAATGATGTACAGGATTCTTAATGATGCATAAAGTACTATTATTGTCAACAAATATCTTAGTATGCATGAAATTGTACCCATAGTCCAACAGCTGGTTCTGAATCCACAACACTTGGCCATAACATGCAGCTGCAGCCACATATTCTGCTTCAGTTGTAGAATTAGCCACCACTGTTTGTTTCTTGCATTGCCAAGATATCAACCTGCTCCCAAGAAACTGACATCCACCAGTTGTGGATTTCCTATCAAATTTATCACCTCCATAATCACTATCTGAATATGCAATCAGCTCCAATGGTGAATCCTTTGGGTACCACAAACCAAGACCAGGATAGCATCTTAGGTACCTAAAAATCATCTTCACAGCATAAAGGTGACATTCTTTGGGAGTCACTTGATGACGTGCACAAGCACACACAGCAAACATAATGTCAGGTCTGGAGGCAGTAAGATACATCAAGGATCCAATCATGGATCTATAATGCCTGACATCAACATCTTTCCCATCTCCAATCTTTCCCTAAGGGTGTTCTCTATCCATAGGAGTAGTAGCCCTCTTTTCATGTGGAGAAAAGCCAAACTTCTTCAAGATCTCAGCAACATATTTGTCCTGTGAGATGAAGATACCATCCTCTTTCTGCTGAACTTGTAAACCAAGAAAGAAGTTTATCTCCCCCATAGCACTCATCTTGAATTTGTCTGTCATAAGCTTGGAGAAATCCTCACTCATCTTTGGATCAGTAGATCCAAAAATGATATCATCAACATAGACCTGCACAAGCAACACATCCTTGCCTTTCTTCTTTGTAAATAATGTCTGATCTATGGTGCCCCTCTTGAATCCATTGTCCACCAAATAGGTAGACAAAGTACCATACCATGCTCTAGGGGCTTGATGAAGGCCATACATAGCCTTTTTGACTCTATACACTTTATCTGGATGCTCTGGATCCTCAAAACCAGGAGGTTGCATTACATATACTTCCTCAACAATGGTGCCATACAGAAAGGCACTCTTGACATCCATTTGATAGACTGTGAAGCCCATGCAAGAGGCATAGGCTAGAAAAATCCTAATAGCTTCAATCCTTGCAACTGGTGCAAAGACCTCCTCATAGTCTATCCCCTCCTCTTGTGTATAACCTTGAGCCACTAACCTTGCCTTGTTTCTGACCACAATACCTCTTTCATCTCTTTTGTTCCTGAGAACCCATCTTGTCCCTATAGGTATGACATATCTAGGACAATCAACCAGCTCCCAAACATCCTGAATAGCAAATTGGTGAAGCTCATCCTGCATTGCTTCCACCCAACTTGGTTCTTTGAGAGCATCAAATATTTTCTTGGGTTCTTCTTGTGACAGAAAACATGCAAACAAACATGCTTGCACAAGAGGGGTATCAACCTTCTTGTGTATATTGGCAATAAACCCACCAAGACCTTGATGAGACCTTCTAGTTTGAACTGGAGTCATAATATCACCAATGATCTGGGAAGGGGGGGTGATTCTTCATTGTAGAAGTGAGAACTCCTCCTTCAAAAAGTCTGGTGTCCTCTACCTCATGCTCCATGTTGCCAATATCTTCTTCATCAGACTCTCTTATATCAACATAAGGATGAACTTCTTCATAAGAATTGGAAGGTTCACCTTGTTCAAAAGTGGAAGAGAAAATATGTGCAAAGGTGTTGTCAACGTCTGAACCTTGTTTGTCAGCGCTTGGGCTAACAACGCTTGAACTGTTGTTGTCAACGTCTGAGCCATCAACGTCTGAATTGGTCTTGTCAGCGCTAGATTTACCTTTGTCAGCGCCTGAAGGACCATGCATGTTTGTATCTGGTGGTACTTGGAAACCACCATTATCTTGTCCAGCAGCAGCAAAAGCATCTGCCCAAATGGGAATTGTGACATATTCTAAGGTAGGAGATGCCTTTTCTGCTTGTGATCCAACCTTCTCATGAACCTGTGTACCTGAAACATTAACAACTTGTTCCTCCACAACATTTGAAGTTACCTTCACAATGTCTGGATTAGTGACAGGTATATAATTTAAAGTTCTAGATAAGGGTTCCAAATCAAACAACCAATTAGGACCACTTTCAGGATCACTAGGTTTATTCTCTAAAAACCTAACATGTACTCTTTCAACTATACGTTTGTCCTCTTTAAGATAAACCCTATAACCCTTGCTCTGCACTGAATACCCCATGAAGTAACCCTCATCACCTTTTGCACTAAATTTCCCTAAGGCATCACTAGTATCCAAGACTACTACATGACAGCCAAAAGGTCTGAGAAAACCAATATTAGGTTTTCTTCCCCAAAGTAACTCATAAGGTGTTTTGTTCTGAATTTTGTTAACCAATGCTCTATTTTGCACATAGCATGCTGTATTAACAGCCTCAGCCCAAAAGGCTATAGGAAAGTGAGCATCAGCCAACATTGTTCTGGCTGCTTCAATTAGGGTCCTATTTTTCCTCTCAGCAACCCCATTTTGTTGTGGGGTTCTAGCAATGCTAAATTGCCTAGTAATTCCTTTCCTGGCACAGAAATCATCTAGCTTCTTGTTCCTAAATTCTCCACCATTATCACTCCTAAGCATTTTAACCTCATTGCCAGACCTTTTCTCAATCTGAGTGATAAAATCAATAAGAACATCAGCTGTGTCACTCTTCATAGCTAGAAAGAATGTCCAAGTAAACCTAGAAAAGTCATCTGTGATAACAAAGCAATATGACTTACCATTCAAACTTTCTATATTTGTTGGACCAAAGAGGTCCATGTGAAGCATATGAAGAGGTCTGGAACTAGTATGCACCTGTTTGGACTTGAATGAGACCTTGTGCTGCTTGCCTTTAAGACATGCAACACAAGAGTGGTCATTGTGGAAGGCCTTCTCAGGCAAAGCATCAACTAAACCAAGCCTCACAAGTTAATGTTGAGATTTTACTCGTTGAAAAAGTTCGTTTTCTCGGTGTCTCCTCGAATTGATTTCCGGTTAATTGTGTGAGATTAGTTGTTCTTGGTGAAGCAAATATTTTTGGTTTTGGTAAAATAAATGTGCAAGACTTAAAAATAAATGACGGGGAATTAAAATTACAACTAGTTGAAACGTAAACGGTGCAATATTTAAAACGTTAAAAGTAAATGACGAGAATTTAAATGACGAGAATTTAAATGACGTGAAATTAAAACTAAACAAAAAGTAAATTGACAATTAAATAAAAATGCAAACGAATTTAAAAGGAACTAAAAATAATATGAGAAAAATTGACACTTTAACCTAAGCAAAATATTAAAACAAAACAAAACATTCCATCGGAATACACCCGATCGGAATCCATAAGGATCCGATCGGAATGTACCCGATCGGAATGAGTAAAAAGGTGGCATGGTCGGAATGTTAAAAAGAAGACTTAGATCGGAATATAAAAGAAACATGGTAATCGGAATAATGGAAAAGTACCAATCGGAATATTAGAAATAAAGGTTCAAATCGGAATGCCAAAAAATTAAGCTAATCGGAATATTTAAAACTAATCGGAATGTTTCAAAAGGTGGTGCAATCGGAATGTTAAGCAAATGAGCAAATCGGAATATAGTAAAAAAAATGCAATCGGAATACACAAACGAGATTCACCATCGGAATGTCAAGGTCACAATCGGAATCTTCCAAAACCCTTTTCCGATCATATGATCGGAAAGAGGGCGCTGTGCTCGGAATACCCCAATCGGAAAAGGGTTTACACCCTTTCCGATTTGCTCCTATGATCCGAAAAATAAGCTAAGGCTTTAAGCTATTTGATTAAGCTAAAACCAAAGCTAGCACGAATCAATAATGGAAATGGACTAAATAAACACGAACATCAACTTATCAAACTTAAAATAAACACTTTTTAAATCAAACTTTTAAGATGAATGCTTTTAAGAAAACTTGAAATCAAATAAGCATTAGGAAGAAATAAGATCAAAGATGAACATGAATCAAAGATAAGCAAAGTAAGAAAGGTAGAAGAAGATGATTATAAATAAGAGCTTGATTAAAAGAAAAGATTTCAAGATTAAAAGACTTACTAGAATTGAAAATTAAAAGTGCTTAACAAGAAATTGAAATACAAGAAATGAAAATGGTAGAAAGGGTGGTTTGTCAAACCACCCAACAACTTGAGCAAATGACTAGCTTCCTCTATATATAGGGGTGATTAGGGAGGAGCTTAGGAAGCTTCCTCCCTCTTTCCTCTTTTCCTTAATTGCGTCCTTAGGTCCCTCCTTTCTTTAATCTTCTTAAATCTTGGACTATAATGACTTTGGCTCGGGATTTCTTTGAACTCGTCTTGTATTTTCTTCATAAATAAGACTCGAGTTTTTCGGCTTTTAGTAAACTTTCGTCTTTTGACTTTTTCTTCGATAAATCTTCAGAATTGGTCTTGGACTTCCGTTCTTTTTCCACTCTTGATCTTTCGACTTCATCTTTCGTCTTTTTCTTCGATAAAAGCCCGTGAATGCCGTGTTTTCTCCACTTTTCACCTTTTCGTCCTAAATCACAACAAAAACACAAACCACGCATAATTCCGACATAAATGACATAAAATACACGTTTTGGCTCGGTTATTATTGTAATTAAGTGGTGAAAAGGATGGGTGTTTTCACACCTATCAAATCCCCTACACTTAACCATTGCAATGTCCTCATGCAATGCATTAGTTACAAAGCACGTTTTACACTTTCCATCATAATCAACCTACCTTGGCCTTTATTAAACAACTAAGGAAAATCAAAAAGATAGAAAATAACAAGATGCAACAAGGAAGAAACTTGTAAAGAAATCTAAGACTTACATTAGGGCTTGTGTGTCATGAATGTTCATCACCCTCAAGTTTCACGTTCCCCATGCCAAGCTTAAAAACAAGATCATTGTTAATACAAGTTAGCATAACAAACATTTACTCATGTGGTTCAATTAATCACTTAAACTCCCTTATTCCTAGGTGTATCTCTTATATTTTATTGATGTCTTGAATGATCACGACGATGCATTGTTGACTTATTTCGATAATTTATTTAGGCTGAAAGCAAAGTAGGACGATTTGATCAATAGTTAGCTAAAGGACAAAATCTCTTAAAACTGCTTCTCGGGATATCAAAAAGTTCATATCTTGGCATAACTTGGTTCGCGATTTGAGACCTTTCTCAGGCCGATATTTGGCATGTACTTCATACTTCATATCTTGAGAGACGTTCTTGAGATAATGGTCTTCTCATCGTAATAGAGTTTCTTCACTTGGAGACTTTTGAGGGGTACTCCAACTTTGTTGACCATGACTTCATGATTATTTCTTCAATCTCTAATTGGGATTTTGAGATACAACGATCCGCCTCCTTTTCGGACTTGGATCTATTTATCCTCATACCTTGTTAGGGTCTTTTCGGATAGACTTCTCCATGATCTTTATGGGAGTTGATTGCTTTTCGTCGTGAGTCTTGATCCTTCATATTGATTTTGGGAATAATGCTTTTCACATCACTTTGGATCTTCAGCAATAAAATTGAATCCTCATGCCTTGTTAGGGCCTTTTCGGACTCGCCAATCTTCGCGCCCCGCTTCATAAGTTATGCCTTGGCTATGAACTCTTATCATTACCGATCAACTTTTAAACGATCTTGGGCTAGAAGCTAAGTAACTTTTCAAATCGTACGACCTTACTTATTGCAGATAAATTATTAGCAAGTGATGGGAGAATAGGCAAATAATTACACCAAGTGAGCTTGCGCAAGAATACCGACTTATAATTGACTCTTATCATTTCTCGTCCTCCACAATTTAAAATCTCAAGTAATGAGACTCGTGGATACTTAGCCTAATAAACCAATTAAGGTCTACATGGTTAAGGATACTAGCTAGAATCAACTTGGATAAGTCTATTCGGGTTGAGTCAAAATAAACGCAACGGGCCTAATATGTCAATGACTTCAAAACTAGCTACACCACTTTATTAATATTTTTGACTTTATTGCGGGATATATACATATGAAAGCAAAAATAAAAATTTAAAAATTACGACAAAATGGCCAAAGTTAATAAAAAATTTGAAAAATGTTGAAAAATATGATTTTCCGGTTTAATGAAGGCATTTTCATGGAAACGTCCACTTAAAACTTCGATAGAAGTCCCCCCTACACTTAAGATAAACATTGTCCTCAATGTTTAAGCATGTGGGAAAAGTCTCCCCTACACTTATGACATTGTGCACGTTGGTTAACTCAAGTTAAGGAAGAGACGACTAAAGTGATCAATTTCAAATGTGAGTATGAAGAAAATTGAATCACGATAGTTGAGAGATAGAACCGGATTTCGGATAACACGGGAGCACGGTTCTTCAAAGTTTCCAAGAGTGCACTTATCCCTGTAATCACATCACCACACAAATACAAACACCTAACAGGTCCCCCTACACTTAGGAGGTTAAAACATAAAAGGATAGATACTCGGGTTGCCTCCCGAGGAGCGCTTGTTTTTGATAACTGAGTCACGAGCCTGACTCGACCCAAAAATTAGTTCATGGGGAACGTGGTGAGGGATGGAATCATCTCCTGAGAGATGTCCTCACTAAAGTACAGCTTTAGACGTTGGCCATTCACCTTGAAATTGGGCCCATTTGGCTGAGAAAGCTCAATGGTCCCATACGGAAAGACGTTGGCGACGGTGAATGGACCAGACCAGCGGCTCTTCAACTTGCCAGAGAAGATCTTCAACCGAGAGTTGAAAAGTAAGATTTGATCACCAACATGGAACTCTCGGTTCTTGATTTTTGCGTCATGAAGGATCTTCGTCTTCTCTTTGTAGATCAGCGAGTTCTCATAAGCTTCATTCCTCAGTTCGTTGAGCTCGTTGAGTTGAATCTTGCGATGATCACCGGCTTTGTTGATGTCGAAGTTAGCCCACTTTAAGGCCCAGTGCGCCTTATGCTCCAGCTCGATGGGAAGGTGGCATGCTTTCTCGTACACAAGACGATAAGGTGTACAACCGATCGGGGTCTTGTAAGCAGTACGGAAAGCCCACAGAGCATTATCTAACTTATCGGCCCACGCGGCACGATGCTCTCCCACAGTACGCTCCAAAATTCGCTTCAATCCACGATTGGATATCTCGGCTTGCCCATTAGTTTGGGGATGATAGGCGGTGGAAAGACGGTGATTGACACCATACTTAGCCATGACTCTTGCAAATTGATCGTTGCAAAAATGAGTCCCCCGGTCACTGATAATAGCACGAGGAACGCCGAATCAAGCGAACAGCGATTTCAAAAAGTTACAAACCACCCTTGCGTCATTAGTGGGTAAAGCTTTGGCTTCAACCCACTTTGAAACGTAGTCAACGGCTACAAGGATGTATTTGTTTCCTTTAGATGACGGAAATGGCCCCATAAAGTCGATACCCCAAACATCAAAGATTTCACACTCTTGAATGAAATTCTGAGGCATTTCGTCTTTATGTGTGATCGTGCCTTGTTTTTGGCAAGCATCACATCGTTTAACCATCTCGTGAGCATCACGATAGATGGTGGGCCAATAAAATCCCGAATTAAACACTTTTTTGGCGGTGTAGTTGGGACCAAAGTGACCACCAGTGGGTCCTTTGTGGCAAGCATCAAGGATTTCTAAAGCTGCCGGTCCATCAACACATCGGCGAATAATCAAATCGGCACATTGTTTGAAAAGATACGGGTCATCCCAAAAGTAAGTCTTGATGTCTTTGAAGAACTTTTTATTTTGCTGAGATGTTAACCCGTCAACGAGAATTCCACCCGCCAAGTAGTTTGCAATGTCTGCAAACCACGGGGTTTCATCGGAAGTCGAGTTGATAGACATTAAGGTCTCCAGGGGAAAAGAATCATTGATATCTTTGTTCGGATGATCCCTCTGGTAAGGATCCTCAAGTCTACTGAGATGATCCGCGGCTAGGTTTTCAGCTCCTTTTTTATCGCGAATTTCGATTTTGAATTCTTGGAGTAGCAAAACCCAGCGAAGAAGTCTTGGTTTGGAATCTTGCTTTGTCAACAAGTACTTCAACGCGGAATGATCGGTGTAAACGATTGTGGTGGAAAGGACAAGATAGGGGCGGAACTTTTCAAAGGCATAGACAACAGCTAAAAGCTCTTTTTCGGTTGTCGTATAATGCAATTGAGCCCCAGTCATTGTCTTGCTAGCATAATGGATCGGTTGGAAGTGTTTGTTCACTCTTTGTCCCAGAACCGCACCAATAGCAAAATCACTAGCATCGCACATCAACTCGAAGGGAAGCTCCCAATTAGGGGTAACCAAGACGGGTGCCTTAGTTAGCTTATCCTTAAGCGAGTTGAAGGCTTCAAGGCACTCTTTGGAAAAGATAAAAGGAGTATCTTTCTCCAAGAGGTGGGTCATCGGGCGCGCGATTTTAGAAAAATCTTTGATGAATCGACGGTAAAAGCCCGCATGACCCAGAAAACTTCTCACACCCTTCACGGTTGAAGGTGGAGGCAACTTAGCGATAACATCGACTTTAGCACGGTCTACTTCCAGACCGGCTTTGGAGATCTTGTGTCCTAGCACGATGCCTTCTTTTACCATGAAATGGCATTTTTCCCAATTTAGAACAAGGCGAGTGTCTTCGCACCGCTTAAGCATACGTTCCAAATTGGCAAGGCAAGAAGAGAAGGAATCCCCGAAGACCGAGAAATCATCCATGAAGACTTCCATGGTTTGTTCAACCATGTCATGGAAGATAGCTAACATGCACCTTTGGAACGTCCCGGGGGCATTACATAAGCCAAAAGGCATTCTTTTGTAAGCAAAAGTGCCATAGGGACAAGTGAATGTTGTCTTCTCTTGATCTTGGGGATCGATGGGTATTTGGAAATAACCCGAAAAACCATCAAGAAAGCAGTAATATTCATTACCCGCTAAACGTTCAAGCATTTGGTCCATAAAAGGTAGAGGGAAATGATCCTTTCTCGTGGCATCACTGAGTTTGCGGTAGTCTATACAAACTCTCCACCCAGTAACGAGACGAGTGGAAATCAACTCGTTGTGTTCATTGGGAACAACGGTTATTCCGCCCTTCTTGGGCACACAATGGATTGGACTAATCTATGGTGAATCCGAAATAGGGTAAATCATACCCGCATCAAGAAGTTTGAGAACCTCTGTTTTGATGATTTCATGTATTTTTGGATTCACCCTTCGTTGGCTTTGAATTGTGGGCTTAAAGTCGTCCTCCATGAGAATTTTGTGGGTGCAGAAGTGAGGATCAATTCCACGAATATCCGAAATTTTCCAAGCAATAGCCTTCTTATGAGCTTTCAGCACGGCGATGAGACGAGTCTTCTCTTCATCTTTCAAGTCCTTAGCAATAATGACTGGCGACTTCTTCTCTTCGTCAAGGAACACATACTCGAGATGGGGCGGCAACTCCTTTAGTTCTAAATCCGGGGGATTTTCGACAGGAGGCGTTTTCAAAGTTGGAGTATCGATAGCACTGACCGTGGGAGATGGAGGCGAAGGATTGTCTTTGGTGAGAAGATTGTCAAAGAAATTCATGTCTTCATCCCCATCGGTGGGAGAATCATCAGTAGATAAGTTCGCATCTCCCATGGTATCTTCAAGATTGTTCCAAAATAAATCACTATCTCCAAATAGAGACAATGATGAATCAATAGAGGACACGGTCTCAACATTGGGAAGAGATGTAGGAATACTTTTGCAAGCATCATTAAAGTGTTCTTCACAAGCCTCATCAAGAACGTCAATACAATTAACACTCTCATATGAATAAGGCTGTTTAGACAACTTTCCCATGTTGAAGACTACTTTATCGTCACCCACTCTCATGATAAGCTCACCGGCTTCAACATCAATGAGAGTGCGACCGGTCCTTAAGAATGGACGACCAACAATTAGTGGCACACGGGGGTCTATCTCGTAGTCGACGACAACAAAATCAACAGGGAAGGTGAATTTGTCGACTCCTACAATGACGTCTTCGGCTATCCCCACTGGATAAGCAACCGTACGGTTAGCTAATTCCAAAGTCATTTTGGTGGGGACTAGCTCTGGGAGAGATAATTGCTTCCAAACACTTAGAGGCATGAGATTAATACTGGCACCTAGATCGGCTAGGGCCATGCAATTCTCTACTCCCGAGAAATTGCAAGGAATTAAGAAACGACCCGGATCACCAAGCTTGGTTGGCAATTTCCTTAAGAGCACTGCAGAGCAATTCTCATTAAGTTGGGTGTTGGCAATATCAAGAAGTTTTTCTTTGTCGCTCAGAAGATCTTTAAACATTTTCGCATACTTAGGCATGTGAGCGAGAGCCTCAGCGAAAGAGATGTTGAAATTCAGTTGTTTAAACATCTTAAGAAAGTTCGAAACCTGAATATCGTCCTTGCTTTTTAGCTTCTCTTTCCTCAACCTAGACGGATAAGGTATATTGGAAGAAGAGGAAGGCTTTGGAAGAATAGGATCACTCACATCCTTGGGTGGAGGAGGGGTAGAAGGAAGAGGTGGAGAAATTTGGTCTATTTATATTTTTAAAGTTTATGTGCCCTAGTCTCCTGTGCCACAAATTACTCTCATCTACTGAGGCCTTAGCATAAAAACAAGACATATTGGTATTCATTTTAATCCCATTTAAATTCACATTATATATGTCCTTATGCCTAGGTGTTCTATACTCAATATATTTCTCATCAGGGATCTTAAAATTTTTGCTTAACACCAAACACTCAGTATCAGTAAAAAGAACTTTATTTTTGTTATCACAAACCTGTGATACACTAAACAAGTTGTAATCAAGTTCTTTTACCAAGAAGACATTCTCAAAACACAGATTATTGGTGAGAAGGGTTCCTTTGCCTGTAATAGTTCCATATCCACCTCCAAAGTAAACCTTATCACCATCTTTAATAGGGGTGAAATTCGTCATATAGTCTTCCTTCCCTGTCATGTGCCTTGAGCATCCATTATCCCAATATCCATAATCATTGATCTGTCTTTGAATGCCCTGCACATAAAGAAAACAAATTAGTTTTCTTTGGGAACCCAAGTCTCAAAAGACTTGGATTCATCTGGTTGTTCAATAAGAACAGACTTAGTTCTCACAACAACCCCATGCTCATCCTTTTTAGGATGAAATACCCAGTTAACCCCAATAGGTTTTGTAATGACCTTTGAAATGTAATTAAATCTATTGCAAGTCATTGAAATCCCATTGTCATTAGGGTTTTGATCTTTCTTGGGTCTCCATGTTAAGCTTGAAGAAGCTTTAGACCCCTTACCTTGTGGCTGCAAATATTTAGGTCTGGTCACGTTTCTGTCAGCGTTAGAATTTGTCCTGTCAACGCTGCAATTACCCTTATCAGCGTTGAACCTAGGGTTTGCTACAGAAACCCATTGCCTATTTGACCAGGTGTTTGTCTTTTGAAAAGGTCTTTGTCCATGAGTGTTAGACCTTCTAGAAAAGAATGGGGCAGGTCTAATCACTTGTGGACTTTGCTGCATACAAGGTTTGGGTCTGACAACGTTTGACTTCCTAACAACGTTGACTTTGTTCCTGTCAGCGCTAAAATTATTCCTGTCAGCGCTGGCTTTGGGAGTGTTGACACACTTGTATGCCAAGTGTGAAAAGCTACCACAAGTGTAACAAGCTTTTCTAGACACAACCTTAGGTCTAGAAGAGTAGAAGCCTGTTCCATGATTGCTAACTTGACTCTTGGGGGACCTAGTATTCCTATACATCTCTGCATATTTAATGCTAGGTCTTCTAACAGTTTGAGCCTAGGTCAACAACTTTACCAGTGATTGGGTTAGTAACCTTAATGGGTGTAGATTCATTTGGACTTTCACATAGCAAACCTCCCTTAACAAATAAAGTAAGGTTAGCTTTCTTCCACTCATTTAGGTCAGTCAGTTTTTGTTGATACTCTTCCACTGGAGTGACAACTCTTGGTGGAGGAATGAATTCCTCCTCTTGGAGCTCTGGTAAACCAGTCCAAGATAAGTCCCTTTGTTGGACACCATAGAAGTCACCAGCTGGTGGTGGAACCAAAGAGTAATCATTCATCCCAATCCCAGTCATATCCTTAGGATCCCTTTGTTTAGCTACACAGTCTCCTAGGGTTTGGGTGGCTCTATCAAATCTTTGAATTTTGAGGCCAACATTATCTTTATTCTTAATGGCCTCATCTAACTTAGCTTGTAATTCACCATTAACCCTTTCCATGATGTTTCTAATATGCATACTACCCTCTAACTCATGTTTGAAGATATTGATCTTATCTTTTAAGTCAAATTCCATTTTCTTATATTCAGAAACGGTTTTCTCAGTTTCAGTAAGAGCTAGTTGGTAATTAGACAATTTACACCTTTCAGTACTCATATCATCTTTTAGTTTTAACACCTCTTTGTTAAGTCTTTCAGTGTTTAACCTACAACCTTTGCTACAAAAAGCATCATCATATACCTCATTATCAGATGAAGAGGAGGAGTGTGCCATGAGAGCATATTCAACATGCTCTTCTTCTTCAATATCAGCAACCAAAGCTTTATCCTCTTCAGCATTCTTAGCCAGATAGCTCCAATCCCATCCTGTACCATCAATTCCTTGAACTGCAACCATAGCTTTGGAATCCTGAGCTTTAACAACCCGACTTGAGGGTTTACCAGCATCAGATCTTCTAGGAGATCTGCATTCCCTCATGAAGTGCCTCATATGATGGCAGTTGTAGCATTCAACTTTGGATTTGTCAAATCCAGCTGTGTCTTTAGCATTGAAGGTCATTTTCATCTTAAACCTTCTGTTCCACCTATTTGCTCTTATGCTAGCAAGAGCCATGTTCCACTTGATGTCCATCTCTTCCAAGTGCTCATCACTTATCTGATCAAGGTCCTCATATGTAATCACTGAACCATTGGGCAAAGAAGCAATGTAGGCACAAACAGTATCCAAATCCAAACCAGCAGGTTTAACTCTTGGGGAGTCATTCTTGAATGTGTCAGCGTCTGAAAAGGAGACGTTGACAGGACTTGTTCCAGCGCTGACATATGATGATCCAGTAACTGGATGCATATAAGAGTCCTTCTGATTGAATTGACCTTCACTATGAGAGAAGAAGGCCATGTTGCTGGTGGTAGATTTGCTTCCATGCTATAAAAGAGTTTCATCTTCCAACTGTCTTAGTTTGTTGTAGATGTCATCAAACGAGGAGCTCTTGTAAGTATTGTTGGCAAGAATAGATCTTGCCTCAATCTTCCATGCTTCACCAAGAATTTTAAGAAAGGTAGCATTGATGTCAACATCACCAACTTGTGTCTCCATGAAGGACAACTTGCTAGTAATGTCAAGCAATCTGCTTCTCACACTACTCAGTTTCTCATTGGGTTGAGCTTTGAAGACAGCATAATCATGCAGAAGTTGCTTTTTCTTTTCCTCCTTAGTGTCTGCATTGCCACCATATGCAACTTCAAGAGCTTCCCAAAGCTCCTTAGCAGATTCATAGCCTCTATACTTATGTTGGTTTTCTTGTCCCAAGGAGACTTTCAGAATATTTAGGGCTTTCATGTCAACCCTTTTCTTTGCAATGTCATCAGCAGCCACAGCTCTACCATCTCCAGGTTTTTCTTTCTTATCTGCTTCAGAACATCCAGCAACAGCTGATCTTTGACTAATGGCATCAAGAATCTTTTGAGCCTTATTGAATGTGTTTCCATATTCAATAATCTCCCAGAGTGTGTAGTCATAGATCCCCAGATATTGTTCAAAGTTGAACTTCCATAAGTCAAAGTTGGTTGCATCAAGCATGGGAATCTTGATGTTTGGTAAGGCTGAGGAGGAGGAGGTTATTGCTTCAGACATGATGTTGTTAGGGTTTCTGAGAAAATTAGGGTTTTGGTGTTTTTAGGGTTCTGGTGTTCTTTAAGATCAAAAGTTCCTCAACAGGCTCTGATACCACTTGTTGATCCCAAACTTAGATCGATTAGCTTTGTGTATACGAGATTAGATCAAGTAATACACGTAGAGAAACCTTTGTATATGCTTTATGAATCTAAGTGTTATGCGGAATTTAACACTTAAACAAGAACACACAAGATGTAAACAAACTTTCACTTTGATTATCAATGTCGAACTTGCTTACAATGAAAGATGTTTACGAACGAAAACTTATATGAAACTTATTATCAAACATTAACCTAAGGGCCTTCTTTTATAGACATAAGAAGCCTTGTACAATAATCTACGTATCAACTATTCTAGGTAAAGATAAATATAGAAAATACATTATTGTTCTTATCCTTACTAGAAGTATTCTAGAATATAATACACGCGTAGAATATATCTTCCATCAGTGCTTGTCTTCAATGTGTCAACGCTTGACTTTAACCTGTCAACGCTTGAGCTGCCAGCGCTTGTTTTGTTCTTGTCAACGCTTGTTTTGTTCTTTTCAGCGCTCAAGTGATCTGGCCTTAATTTATTCCCAACATCTACGAGTCTCGGGCTTAGAATAAGACGAAGACCGAGTACGCATACACTAAAAATGAATATTTTTGGTTTTTTTTTCTTTTTTATTTTTTTTTGGATTTTTGAAAATTTTATATTTTTTAAGATTCTTTGAAAATTTTTATTGCTTGAAAATAACGTTCCCAAAAGAACGGATCCTAAAGTCCAATTTTTCTCACTAAAAAACGTTAATCTTTACGAAAAGAGCCGGCAGCGGCACCATTTGATTTAATGGGTTTTGTGTGTGCGTGTGTTGTTCGTACTCGATTCAATTCGAATTGATCACGGTTTAAGGTGGAACTATCGTATTTGCTCACTAAAAGGGGGAGCTTTTGATTATCAATTTTAAATTAAATGCCAAGTTAACAAAACTAAGATTAAATGAACAAACAAGGTAATAGAAGTAATTAAAAACTAGATTAAAAGTAATTTTGAAAATAAAATGAGAAAAGACAATTTAAAATTAAACTCGAGAAAAAATATAAACTTGAATAAAAGTAAATTTAAAGACTCTAATATTAAACTAAGGCAAAATTAGTTTAAAAACAACACTAAGTAGAAATGCGGGAAAAATTAGATTTGAATTTAAAAATAAAAACAAGAAATAAAGTCCAAAACTTGAGATCGGATCGCAGTCAATGCGATCATACTCAGATCGCAGTCACGATTGCAAGATTGGATCGTGACCTGGATCGCAACGATGGATCGCACTGAATGCGATCGTAGTCCACGATCGAAGTACTCGATCATATCCCTGGATCGCAACACAGTGATCGCAGCAAGAGATCGCAGCCACGGATCGTAGGTTGGATTGTGGCTTGGATCGCAGTCAAGCAATCGCAACCTAGATCGCAGCCACAGATCGTGGTCACAGATTGTAACCTGGATCGTAGTGATGATCGCAGTAATGGATCGCAAGTAGAAACCCTAAGGCTTATGCGATCACACTTACTCGATCGGAACCAATAAAACCCTTAAACATGTTACGATGGGATTCAAAAGGTAAATAAGCAAAACCAAATAAGCATTTACCGAAACTTAATCAAATCTAAACAAGCACAAACTTTAAAAACTTTCAAACACTTAAATAGGCAAGATTTTATAAAACAACTTTAAAAAGATTAAACTTTGGAAAACACTTAAAAAGAAATAAGCTATAAGCACAAAAAGCTAAGATCATAAATAGCATGAAATTGATAGGAACAAAAAGATAAACTTTTTAATCAAACAAACATCAAGATGAAACAAGATGCATCATTGATCCGAATCCAAATCAATTCAAGAACAAGAAAGGTAGAATAAGATAGATGATGAAAAAATTGAACTTGAACTTATAGATTAAGGATTCCAAATACAAGATTAAATGAAAAGCTTAAAACTTGAAAGAAAAGATGGAAGAAATCTAGAGAGAGAAAGTAGAATCACCTACTTCTCTCTAAAGATATGAAACTAAGAAAAAATAAAAATGACAATCTAACTAACACCCTCCTAATGAAGCATTAGGAGGGTATTTATAGGAGAAGGGAGTTGGTAGGATGCTTCCTTCCTTCTTCCTTTGGTCTTCTCGTCTTTTTAAATGACTCGTCTTTTTCGACTTTGTCTCGGGATTAGTCGAATGATAATATGAACTCGTCTTCTAATTTCTTCATTTAGTTGCCTTGGTTCTTCGACTTCGCCAAACTTCCGTCTTTAGACTTTTTCTTCGACAAATCTTTAGAATATGCCTTTGAACTCCGTTCTTCTTGCACTTTTGATCTTTTGACTTCGTCTTTTGTCTTTTTCTTCGATAAAAGCCCGTGAAAGCCCGTGTTTTCTTCCTTTTTCACATTTTTGTCCTAAAACACAATAAAAACACAAACCACGCATAATTCCGACTTTTACGACATAAAATATATGTTTTGGTCTTGTTTTTATTATAATTAAGTGGTAAAAGGATATGTGTTTTCACACTTATTAATCGTCTTTTTCGCATCTAGTTATCCAGGATTGTAGGGATTAAACCCTACAAGTGGTATCAAGAGCTCGGTTCTTCGAGTGGCTGGTTTCTAGGATCGATCGAGGAAGGGTTATTGGTGATCGGGTTTAGATCATCAAGGTAGCAGCAGAAATAATTTATTGCAAAGGGTTGTTCATCTTCAGATCGCCACGGTTGTGGTTGTTTTTTTTTCTGTTGGTCGAGTTACAGAGAAAAGGGAAGAATAAGATAAACAACGGCTTGTGTTTTACACAAAGTCAACTGTTACTACAAAGGGTTTTCTTTGGGCCATTGTTGGGCTTAAAGATTTATATTAAGCCTAGTGTAAATTTGGTGTTTAAGGCTAAATTTATAAAAGGTTTATTATAGTTATTTTTTTTTTGTTTTTAATAAAACAAAAAAAGTGAATACTTTGTAGGGATTTTACACAAGGGGACTTTGTAGTTCGTGATTGTGAGGTGTAATATATCACAAGGTTTAACGAATTATCGGAGGGGCTTTGTTATTTTTTGATTGTGAGGTTTTATCACAAGGTTTAGCAAATTAACAAAGGGGAAAAAGAATGACGGGAGCCAAGTTTGACATCGAGAAATTCGATGGAACTAGTGATTTCGGGTTATAGAGAGTCAAGATGCGTGCTTTATTAATCCAGAACGGATGTGAAGCAGCTCTGGAGGTTTTACCCGCGAATATGGAAGCTGAAGAGAAGTCTAAGCTTGATAAGAAAGCTCACAGTGTCATGATTTTGTATAGGTAACAAGGTCCTGAGAGAGGTTACCCGGGACACGACTGCAGCAGGGGTTTGGTCAAAGCTCGAGTCTTTGTATATGACAAAGTCATTGGCCAACAAGTTGTACCTGAAGAATAAGTGTATACATTCTATATGCCGTCTGGACAAAAGATTTCCGAGCATATGGATGAGTTCAACAAAATCGTTCTTGATTTAGCAAATATTGAGGTAAAATTCGAAGATGAAGATCTTGCTTTATTGTTACTCACTTCTTTATCAGCATCATACGAACACTTTTGTGGATACCTTGCTTTTATGGACGGAAAGCTTTGACTTTGGAGGACATGATGGCCACACTAAATTCAAAGAAAATTAAAGAAAGGTCCAAGGCGAAGGGGGATGATGGTGAAGCGTTATACGTGAAGGGAAGAACTGATCGCAGGAATTCGCATCAGTCAAGGGGAAAGTCAAGATCGAAGTCTCGAGGTGGAAGACTCAAATGCTTTATTTGCCAATCTGAGGAGCACTTGATAAGAAACTGTCCGAAGAATAATCGCAAGAAGTCAAAAGGTTACGTCAAGAAAGATGATCAACCAAGCTCCAGTAGTTCAATTTATGACGGTTCTGAGGTGATGATGGTGATGATTGCAGACAGACTGCAAGATTGGATCATGGATTCAGGAGGTTCATATCACATGTCACCCAGGTTAGATGTATTTTTTGATTTTCTAGAATGCGATGGGGGCATCGTACTGTTGGGCGACAACAGGGAGTGCAAGATCAGGGGTATTGGTAAAGTAAAGGTAAAACTAAAAGATGGGTCAAGTTTTGTGTTACACAATGTCAGGTACATTCCTAAATTGAAAAGAAACTTGATATCGTTGGGAACTCTTGAAAAAGAGAGATATACCGAAAAATTGCAGTCGGGCAAAGTCAAGGTGATTAATGGTTCTAGGGTTATTATATTTCGAACCCGAAGGGAGAACTAGGTGTACTCTTTGGATTGCCATGCAGTGGCCGGTAAGCTTAATGCTAGTGTTGAAGAAAAAGACAGTCTTGTGCATGTTTGGCATAAAAGACTGGGACATATCAGTGAGGTGGGACTACACGTGGTGGAAAAGCAGGGTTTTTTTGGCAAGAAGAGTCTAGGTAAGCTCGATTTTTGTGAGAATTATGTTCTGGGAAAGTCACATCGAGTCACTTTCGGTGTAGGAAGGCATACTACTCAAGGAGAGATAGACTATGTTCATTCAGACTTATGGGGTCCGTCTCAGGTGGAATTATTGGGAGGCAAGAGGTATTTCTTATCTATAGTTGATGATTATTCCAGGAGGGTATGGGTTTATGTTCTCAGGTTTAAAAACGAAGCATATGGGAAGTTCAAATAGTGGAAGCAGTTAGTAGAGAATCAGACTAGGAGGGCGGTTAATCAGCTATGCATTGAGAGTGGGATTGCTAGAAATTTGACAGCTGCCGGGACGCCACGGCAGAATGGGTTAGCAGAACGGATGCAGAGAACCCTCATGGACAAGGTACGCTGTTTATTAATACAGTCTGGATTGCCCAAGACCTTCTGGGCGGAAGCGACATGTACGGTCGCATATCTAATAAATAGGTCACCATCGACAACGATTGAGAAGAAGACACCTATGGAGATGTGTTCGGGACATCCTAGTGATTATGGGATGTTGAGGGTTTTCGGCTGTGTCGCGTATTCACACGTTAAACAAGGTAAGATTGAGCCGAGAGCGGTAAAATGCGTTCTTTTGGGGTATCCTGAGGGTGTGAAGGGATACAGTCTATATAGGCTTGATAATGAATCACCTAAAATAGTCACAAGCATGAACGTGGTCTTCAATGAAAGTGTCATGTATAAAGACATGTTGAAGGATTTTGGTGCAGGTAAAGATAAGTCTGATGAGGAATTACAGGTTGAGGTGAAACTGTAGAGGTTAAATAATCATACGCCTGAGGAAGATTAGACACGTCAGGAAGATCAGATAGATCAGGAAGGCCAGACAGATCAGTCAGATCAGGAAGATGGCTATGATGAAGATGCAGGGGTTCAAGAAATTGATCATCTACCGGATCTCACAGATTATCAATTGGTTCGGGATAGAGAGCCAAGGACAAGAACGAAACCGGCAAGGTTTCGGGATGAGAGTAATATGGTTGCTTACACGTTTGCTGCAGTAGAGGAAGAAGATACTCATGAACCATTGACATACCAAGAAGCAGTTGCTTGTGAAGACAGTTCTAATTGGAAAGCTGCTATGAAAGAAGAGATGGATTCTCTGAGGAACAACAAGACCTGGGTGTTAGTAGATCATCCAGCTGGGCAAAAGCTGATGAGTTACAGATGGTTGTTCAAAATAAAGGAAGGGATTGAAGGTGTTCAAAAGCCTAGGTACAAGGCAAGGTTGGTGGCTCGTGGATTCACACAAAGGGCAGGTATTGATTACAATGAAGTATTTTCGCCGGTAGTTCGACACACATCTATTTGGGTTATACTTGCATTAATTGCGTGTAAAGATTATGAGTTGGAGCAGCTTGATGTAAAAACGGCTTTTTTACATGGAAATCTTGAAGAAGTGATTTACATGAGGCAGCCACCGGGATTTGAACAAGGTAACAAGGTATGTTTGTTAAAGAAATCTCTTTATGGTTTGAAGCAGTCGCCTAGGCAATGGTACAAGAGGTTTGATAAGTATATGTTGAGCAACGGGTTTAAGCGTAGCAGTTACGACAGTTGCGTATATTATAGGAGTTATGCACCAGGGGAGTATATTTATCTATTGTTATATGTAGATGATATGCTGATTGCTTGTAAGAGCAATGCTGAGATCGGGGCTACCGAGTCTTTGCTTAAAAGGGAGTTCGACATGAAAGATCTCGGGGAGGCAAAGAAGATTCTTGGTATGGAGATCTTCAAGGATCGGAGTCGCAAGATTATGAGGGTGTCACAATTCAGGTATGTTTCTAAAGTTTTAAACAAGTTTAGAATAGACAATGGGAAATCGGTAGAGATGTCATTGGGTGGGCACTTCAAGCTGTCGTCGAAGGATTGCTCGGTTAGGGATTGTGATGTTGAAAGAATGAGTAGGGTTCCATATTCAAATGCGGTTGGGAGCTTAATGTACTTGATGGTGTGCACGAGGCCATACATAGCGTATGCAGTAAGTGTAGTTAGCAGATATTTGGCGAATCCGGGTAAAATCCATTGGGAAGCAGTGAAGTTGATTATGAAATATTTTCAGGGCACTTTAAACGTGGTTTGGTGTATGGGACAAATCGTGGGAAATTATTTAAAAAAACCGTTGAAGTAAAAAGATAGGAATAATTTCCCCTACTGGGAAATTATTAATGTATATATATATATATATATATATATATATATATATATATATATATATATATATATATATATATATATATATATATATATATATATATCTTGGTTCGGTTACTGTTGATTGATTCGAGGTGGTGATGATGTTTGGGTAGTACGGAGGTGTTCGTTTGTTTCGGTTCATAGGGGGTTCAGCGCCCACCTACTGCTCAACGGAAATCATCAAAAGGTTATAATCTCTTTTTAATTTTTTTGTTAGTTTTAATTTAGTGTAATATTAATCTGTTTATTTGATTCGGTTTATTTAATAGATTTGTTTTTATTTAGCTTAATTAGTTTCAAAGATTTTTCTTAGATTAAATAATTTTTAGTTTTATTTAAATTTTAAATTAGTTTTTAATTAAATAGTTTTAGTTTAAAATATCAAAAAGTATCGTTACCAAAAACAAGTAATCTTACGTTTAATGGGATATCAATTTCGAGTCGATTTGTGAAACGATAAATAGACATAAAAAGGATTTGCAAAAATTACTTATATTAAATTGGCGCCGCTGCCGCTTCGCTCGTACGATTGAAGATTTCGTGAGACGTTTGGATTTTGGGATCCGTTCATTTTGAACGTTAATTTTCTTGCAACAAAATAAAAAACACAAAAAAATCAAAAACTTAATAAAAAATTATAATTAAAAAAATCACAAAAGCAAATTCTTTCCTAAGATTTGCAACAAAAAAAATTAAAAAATCAAAAAGTAATACTTTTTCCTAAAAGTATTACACCAAAAATATTACTTATTAGTGTTATTTTTTAGTTCGATTTCTTTCGATTTTTATTGTGAATATATATTTTTCTAAAAAATACAAAACGATTTTTCATCTATTATATTATATTAAGTAGCACAATTAATTTACCTACTTTTCAAATAAGGCCTTAGTTGGGATTTCATCACCTAACTATTGTATTCGAATCCTAAACAAGGGCAAAATAGATAAATACTAGTAAGACGTTTGAACTCGATATATACAAACTATAAGGTGGGTATAAGGCGACACACTATAAAAGGCCGTCTATGGAAAACGGTTTTTAAGTGCTTTGTGCCACCTCGTTTCCCCGCTTGCTTGTGCGTATATTGAGAGGGACGACCGATTATTGGTTTGCCAACTCAATTAGTATTAAGTATATATTTTTGTAGCTTTTTAATATTGCACCTCGAGAGGGATAATCCCTTTCCTCTCAAAGTCGACCGAGGTCACCTACCTCATTCCTAAAGTTTTAATTGTATGCGCACTCGCGCGCGTACATACATACCGATTGGTGTACCAAACACTTCTAATTCTTCCAAAAAGAAGAAGAAGAAAAAAAACAAAAAGACCGTCATTCAAGCCGATCCCGAGAATCGCGCTTTCGACAATACGATGGCAACAGATAATCGACCAATGATTGAGATTCTTCAATCCCACGTTGAAGGAAACGATGACGCGATTGTGGTGCCGGATATTGGAGCTAATCATTTTGAACTTAAAACGGGTTTTATTCAAATGGTTTCCGCTACACCATTTTTAGGCCGTACTAATGATGACCCACACGCTCATATCAAACGTTTCATACAATTGGCAAACACCGTCAAATACAATGGGGTGCCACAAGAGGCTATTCGTTTACAACTCTTTCCTTTTTCTTTCGAGGGACAAGCCTGGATTTGGCTTGTTAAGGAACCACCCCAAAGTATTACAACATGGATTAATTTAGAGACCAAGTTCATAAACTACTTTTTCCCACCATCACGGACCACTTCTTTAAGGAATGAAATCATTACTTTTGAACAACAATATGGGGAAACGTTTAGTGAATCGTGGGATTGATTTAAAGAGCTTTTAAGAAAATGTCTACAACATGGCTTCACTAAAGTGCATCAAATTAATACGTTTTACAATGGTTTAACTCTAAATGACCAAGACTCACTTAATAGTGCCGCGGGGGGCAATATTCTTGTGAAATAAATGAACGAGGCTTGGGCCATAATTGAAAACAAGGCTAAAGTGCAAACTAAGAGTGTTAGGGCCACTATGGCAAGTGCTAGTTCTAGTGAGAACGACAAAAGAATTGATAAGCTTACTTTGCTTGTTGAATCAATTGCTTTACAAACCCAAGCCCTCAATGGTCAAGTGAATGGCTTGAAAGAAACTAGTGAAACGTGTGAGACTTGTGGTGGACCACATTCATATTTTAATTATGACAAGGTTTACAATCAACAACAACAAGTTTGTGCTTTTAACACCAATGCAAATGAGAGGGTTCAATTCGAACCAAATGTTGATGTTAACCATTTGTCTTATAAGAGTACTAATTATTTGGCTCCCCCGGGTTTTGTAGCTCCACAAAGAACACCCCCACCCGCCCAAAATTCCCAATACCAAAATAGGAACCAAGGTCCTCAAATGGGTAATTTTCAAGGGAATGCAAATCAAGGAAATTTTAATGGTCAAAATCAAGGTTTTCAAAATAATAACCAAGGTTTTTATAATAACAACGGTTTTCAATCTCAATATAAAAACCAAGGTTTTCCTAATCAAGGGGCTGACAATAAGGGGTTTAATCAAATGAACATGCACAACCCTCAAATGGACTTGGTTCTACAAAAATTGACCGAACATGAGAAAATCATGAAAGCAATGCAAGAATCTACTAGACAAATGCAAGAGTCCAATGATAAGAAATTTTTGACAATGTTGCAAGCCCTTAGACCCCAAGGAGCCCTACCTTCTAATACCGAGATTAACCCTCGTGCTAATGTGAGTGCTATCACTACTCGAAGTGGAGCCACTTTAGTGGGACCTTCCATCTCTTCGCCCATAAATGAGAGACAAGGCCTGGAGGTCATAATGAGTAATCCTACTCCCCCTTCGGTGATTCTTACCACTACCACTCCTAGTACTAGTTCTCCATTGCCCAATGAGCCTATCCCAAAGGTTGTTCAAGAAGCGAGTCCTTCTCCTTCTCAACCTTCACCATCTAAACCCAATATCCATTATCCCTCTAGATTGAACAAGGCTAAAGTGCTCACCAAAGATGACGTTCATGTTTCCAAATTTTTGAAAATGATTTCCAACGTCAATGTTAACATAAGCCTTATTGAAGCACTTGCTCAAATGCCAAAATTTGTGAAAATTTTCAAAGATTTGCTTAATAAAAAAGAAAAAATGGTTGAGCTCGTTAGTACTTGATGAGACTGTTTTTATACATAGTCTCATCGTCCAAATCGGGCTTAAAACGCTTAAATATCATCAAAATACCCAAATATATGCTTGTGTTTGTTCATTGTGTATTTTAGGTACGGATATCGTGAATTCAACAAAATATCAAAGGAATCAAGCAAAAACGAACACGGGAAACGAAGCCGCACAAAGAACCGGACCCGAATATTGATTTTCCTTTAAAGTCCTTGAAGTTTGAAGAATTGGCAACTTTGGTCCCTCATTTTTGAAGACTTGGCAATAAAGGCCTTAGAGAATTCACTTGTACAAGAAAGGTCCTCCATATTTGAAGACAATACAAGATTAGCCTTTGAAGAATGCCCATTGTACATTTTTGGTCCTTGGTAAAAGTTTATTCATAACTTAGGCCAAAATTGACAAATTGGTCAAAGATATACCAAAGGAAAGTGGAACTCTAAGCTGATAAACCTTATTTGGCATCATCTATTAACTATAGGGGGCAAAGCTATGTGAAACAAACTTTAAACCCGGTCAAACCTTTACTTAATCCAGTCAACATCACCCCTAAGCCCATCCCAATAGCACACTACCTGAATAGCCCACCCATATCCCATGACCAGGTTATTAACCAAGTCAGATTTGGTCAAACCCCCATATTAATCGTGCCTAACATGTTTTAAATAAACAAACAGATTAAATCATACTGTTTTTCCACCCTCAACCCCTATAAACCCTAATCCCCACAAACCTTTAACCAAAGGGTAATCTAAAATTACCCTTACCATTTTACCATTCACCCTTCACCAAACACATTGGCCCACCTAGAAAATGACATCACACACTTTTGTCCCCTCTCCAGCTATCACACATCATGGGATTCATTTTTTTCAGCAATGGGAAGACTTGGTCTACGACCAAGAAGTCTTGCGTGATCCCCACAACATTTTGGAAGGCTGGGATTAACTCATAGACAGTTGGTGCTCACATGGTAGCCAAAGACCTTCAAGAAGACCAAGTCAAAAAGAGCATATTCTGAAATTATCCATTGGTTTTTTAGGAATCACAAAGCTAGGGTTTTGATAGTCTAGAGTATTCTATCCTATTGTATATAAAGGTTCGGGTTGTGAACCTTTGAGTTTTTGTTCCAGTTTTTGTACCCTTTTTTTAATCATATTAATGAAAATGAAACGATTTTAAATGTGCATCAACTGAGTTCCCCTTTTATGCTTTTGTAGTTTAATATTTATATTTTATGCAAATTTAGAGTTATTTTTATCAAAATATTGTTTTTGCTCAAAGTCTTGACAAAAAAAAACATTTTGAGAACCGGATTTGATTTGGTATGAGAGTTGTTTGACAATCAATCCTTGACAATGAGTCATCATCTGTTAATTTTTGTTGGTATTCAAAAGTTTAGAATTTGGTGTTGTTTCGAAAAGTTTTCTCAAAAGTAAAGGATTTCAAGAACAACCTTGTTCTTTTCTTTCTCTTTATTTGTGCTAATCCACCATTTATCATATTGTAACCAAAGCTGTTTTGACACACAGCCTTGGTTTAAGATTTTAGACGTCGTTTTCTGTTTGTTCTTTTTAGCAGGTGAATTCTGTCCTCATCATAGGGTGGTTGTGGGACTGCTGTAGTCTCTCAGCACAACCACCACTCCTTTCTTGAACCATCAACAGCTCATTTACTCTCATAAGCCCTTGAGGACTTGGCTGGTGGAATCCAGAGAACTGATCTGGCTTGAATAAAGCCAAAATAAGGTATCTGTGAACTCCCTTTGTTTTCAAAAAATTTTTGGATATATGATTTGTTTAATGATTGTTTAGGGTGTTTTGATTCTAGATCACTCCTTGTTATTGATGCTTGTTCACATGTTTAGGTTGCTTGATTTAGCTTAAGTAGTGTTTATCTTGTATTCTCTTTGGAAATTTTTAATCATCAGATATTATAGGGTGTTTGGTTTTGTGGACTTTCAGCTTTATGTGACACAAGATTAGGTAATATTAGCTTAAACTCACCTAAATAGGCATTGGTAGGTTATATTATAGGATTGCTTGAACTTAGTTAGTGTAAAAAAGTAAATTGCAATATTAGCATAAAAACCTGCATTGTTAATTCAGTAGGGTAGAACTAGGTTGATTTCGAGTGATAATATTTGGAACTTTGTAATCTGTTAGAATTATTGCTAATCTAGGATTGAGAGTTATTTGTTTCCATTTTGGTAAGCTATAGAGTAACATTTATGGTCTTAAAATCCGTTTAAGTGCATTTTAGATCAGCAAGAGGTTCCCAGACCTGCTATAGCCATATCAGTGACCTTCATTTGCCTCGTTTTGGGATTTTTGTGCTTGGAGTTGTGAGTTTTTCTGTCTAACCTGACTCCCTACACTCCACTGAGTGTAGGGGTGCCTATTTGTCCAAGAAAAACAAAGTAACAAGCAAGATACAGCCAAAAAGGTCCCCAGACCCACGTTTTCTGTGAGAACAGTGGGAACCAATTCCCACTGGTAGTGCAATCAGTTCCCACTGCTACACAAGCAGACAAAGTGACTAAGTGTCACTATCGGTTTCTATAAATTTTGTCTTTAGTGGCCTTAAATAGGAATTAGAACTTCAAATCAGTTTCATTATTTTTCTTATTTTATTTTTTATTTTTTTGTCCAATTTATTTTTTAATTACTGTTCATTTAATATTTTTTAGATTAAATTACTTTTTAAAGTTACCGTTTTTGTCTTTTAGTGTAGGAATTTAATATTTTTTAGTTTTAAAAATTTCTTAGACTTAGAAAAATATTTTAAGACTATTGATTTAAAAATATTTTACTGTTCACTTTTTAATTAATTTTTAGAATTAATTTAGTTTAATTAGGGTTTTAATTATAAACTGTTTTGTCTTTTAGTGAAAAATTTTACATTTTTCAAACTTTTTCATTTTTCTACTGTTCATTAGTATAATTTAGGATTTTTAAAATTGTTAAATTATTTTTAGCAATATTTTATTATTTTTTATGATTATTTTAGCTTAAAAATAGTTTTTAGTGTTTTAAAAATAGAAAAATAGTTTTAAAAATTTAGTAAAAATATTTTTTAGTCTTTAAATAATATAAGTGAGTTATTTGTTCAATAAAATAATATTTTGGACTTTTTGTTAATTATATTTAATTTTAGGGCTTTAATTAGCATTTAAAATTGAATATTTAATTAATAAAAGGTTTTAAAATTTATTTATTGAATTTTTATTCTTATTTATATTATTTTAGACTTATTTTTAATTTTTAATTAATTTTTAGGTTTAATTTTTAATTTCGTCGCGTTTTACGTCTAATCGTCGTAGTTTAATTGTAATCGTAGCTCGTCTTTAATTTTTCTCTTCTAAACCAAAAATGTCACTAATCCAAACTTTGATTTTATATATTGGCACACTTAATCCACACACCTCCTTCGTGAACGAACCCGCATTTATTCGGTTTCGCGTTTTTCCTAAAACGTGCAACTTAATACTTGCCACATACGCGTTTTTCCTAAAACGTGTACGATTTACCTACATCAATTTTTGGTTCCGCTGTCGGGGAGGTGTTTTTAGTGTGCCATTATTAGTATCGTGTTTGTGTGTGTAGTGCGTTTTTGCTTTTCAATTTTTGGAAAGCGTGAATATTGTACATACTCATTTTTGTTATTTTTATCTATTATATTATAGTATCCAAGTAAATCGTGTTTAATTTTCCTAAGTTAAACACACAACAATCATTTACTATATTGTAGATATACTGGTTTTCGGTTTTCTTGTGAATATATTACTATATTGTACTTACGTAGAATAATAAATATACAAGTACTCCAAAAGCGTGAAAACTCAACCTTGATTCGGGATTTCATCACTCGATCATTGTATTCGAATCCAAAGCAAAAGTTTAAAGGCAAAATAGATAAATACTTTAGGTGAGGCTTAATTTCAATTAACACAAACTATAAGGTGGGTATAAGGCGGTTGTATTTCACGACCTAAGGGAAAAAGGCTCTTAAGTGCTTAGCGCCGCCTCGTTTCCCCCGCTTGCTTGTGCGTGTTTTGAGAAAGAGGGCTAATCGAGGGTTTGCCGCCCAAGTATTTGCTTGTGTTTTCAAGATTAAACCCTCTTGAACGTTTTGGTGTTCCACCAACGTTCTAAAGTCATCGAAAGCGTTCACTCCACGTGATCGTTTTCATTCTTTGAGGCTCCTTTAATCGAGAAATCGATTCGAGGGGAGATTTGTAGATTTGAGTCTACGTAACACAAAAAATCCAAAAAAATTAAAAACAATTAAAAACAATTAAAAACCAAAAAAAATTGAAAAATCGAAAAACCGCAAAAAGAATCTTCTTTGCTACCACCCATTCTACGCTTAGTGCATGCGCACTCGATCGAAGGATTATTCTAATTCTAGCGACACTTCGAATCGACGCAATCGTAATCGAAGGAATCGACGACGTAGACGAGAATTAGAAACCGACGTTCCTAATATCGTTGTTGAAGAGACCGTAGAGGAGATGGCCGACAATCGTTCGATGATGAAATTGCTCCAAGCACCCACCGAGGGTTATGGAGACACGATCGTAATTCCCGCTATCGAAGCGGAGAATTTTGAGATTAAGAGCGGAATGCTTTTGTTGATTCAAGCTACAAAGTTTCGAGGTCGTGAAGCCGATAATCCTCACGACCATATTCGGAATTTTGATCGTCTTTTGGCCACGAGCAAGTTTAAGAACATCGACACCGATGTCGTCAAGCTTATGCTTTTTCCGTACTCGCTCGATGGTGCCGCCAAGGATTGGTACGAGAAAGAGCCACCTAATTCGATAACTACGTGGAAGGATCTCGTCTCCAAGTTCGTTAATTATTTTTCCCACCGTCTAAGACAACGTGTTTCAAAAATGAAATTACGAAATTTGAGCAAAAACCGTATGAATATTTTAGAGACGCGTGGGATCGTTTTAAGGAATTGCTTAGGCAATGTCCTCACCATGGTTTTTCCAAGTTGCACTAAATCGATACGTTTTACAACGGTCTTAATTTTCAAGAACAAGATTCGTTGAATTCCGCCGCCGGTGGCAACTTTTTGTGTAAGACTCCGAAAGATGCATTGATAATTATCGAAAATCGATCCAAGGTTTACCAACTCCGCAACGCACCGAGTGTCGCCAATGTCGCCAATGTTAGTAGTTCTAATCGCGACATTGAGAGGGTTGATGCGAAAGTCGACAAGTTGACAAATGTGTTTACGTCTTTTCTCGTTGAGATGCAAAAGAAAGACGCTCCTGCTACGGTGAAAGCGGTTGAGGTTTCGTGTACGTTTTGTGGTGGACCTCATAATTATTACGAGTGTGCGGCTACGGATGGCCAAACGTCGAATGTGAGTGCGTTCAATGGAAACAACAATTTTCAAAATCAAAATAACGCGGGTCCATCACAACAAGGCAATTATAACCAAGGCAACAATTTTTCGAATCAAAACCGAAACAATTTTCAAGGAAACAATCAACAAGGAAATATTTCGAATCAAAATCAAGGTTATAATCAAGGTCGGAATTTGAATTTGCAAAATCGAGACAATAACCAAAACCCGGATTTTTCAAACAACAACAATCAAGGCAACAATTTTTCAAGTGGTAATCAAGGAAATTTTCAAAGAAACAATCAAAACCAAGGGAACTTTAATTCTAATCAAAATAGTTCGTCAAACGATTTTCAAAACTACATGAAAACGAATGAGGCTAATATGAGACAATTAGAGGGAGAAATTGGTACTTTGAAAAACGAATTTTCTAATACATTGAAATTGCAAAACACGAAGATTGAGCAAGGACAAATTGACATTAAAAAGATGTTTTCGGCCATTATGAACAAGTCCTCGGGTACGTCATCGAGTTCCTTACCTAGTGACACCGTTGCAAATCCGAAGGAACAATGTAAAGCCGCCTCGTCTCGTGAGAAAGGTCGTGTGATTACCCCTAACCTTGATGGATTTCGAGTTGTTCCTTCTTCTCAACCCTCGACTTCTAAGACGTCTTATTGTTCTAAAGTCGATGGGGTGAACGTGGCAACTAAGGAAAAGAGTGCACACCCTCGTGTACCTCAAATTCCATCCACGGTTCAAAAAGAGAGTTTTATCGACCTCACCAAAGTAACCCTTGAAGAAACTTGTGCATCGATCCTTCTTAAAAAACCTAAAAGGCGTATGCCGAGAAAGGAAGAGGATCTGGGCCAGTTTCTACTAAATTGTGATTTTTCCGAGATTGAGGGATGTTTAGCCCTTGCCGATATGCCTCATTCTCTTTGGAAATTGATGAGATTGCCTTCACTTACCCCCACAAACATGACAATCGAGCTTGCAAATTGTACTCCACTTATACCAATTGGAATAGCCGAGGATGTCTATGTCAAAGTTGGAAAGTTTGTTTTTCCCGCGGATTTCGTTATATCCGATTACGAGTGTGACCCTAAATGTCCCATTATTTTAGGCCGACCATTCTTATCGACGGCTCGAACCGTAATCGACGTTCACGAGGGGAGACTTACTATGAGATATGGGGATGACAAAATGGACTTTTTCGCTAGAAAATCCCAAGTGTTTAATGATCATGAAAAAACCGAGGTTTCAAAACCTAATGATTCAAATCCTAATGATTTCAAAATGTTCACTTTAGCGGAAAGAATGAGGCTTAATGCATGTTTTGAAAGAATTAAGAAAAACGGTTTTAAAGATGATGATTTTAACGATAAAGAGTACGTGTACCTACTTCAAAAGGGTATGTGTAAATTTATGGATGAAAACTCACTTTGGGATGTATTTAGCGAAACAAGTGAAACACCAATTCCGAAGGGCGACGTTTGTGCCATCACGACAATGACCAAAATGGACTCGTCTTCACCACCTTCGAAGGACCACGTCTTTTAGGCTTCAACTTCTAACTCCATCGAAGTGCCTCCATTGCCTAGCCCAACACCCGTTGAGGCTAAAGGGTTTATCGACATCGATCCTCTCGTCTTAGAAAAGTCACCTAAGCATAGTCATTCGAATTGTAAGACCATGGTTGTGAGTGCTCACATCGACTCTTTCTTTGACGATGACGATGGCGATTTTGCCGAGATTGATCACGTACTTCGAAATCCACATGCAATTTTGATTCTCCTAAAAAGAAACATGTGAAGTACGATGATTATGAGTTTGATCCCGAGATTGAGGAAATCATTGAACGAGAGCTAGCTCTTATGCCTTCACTTCCACCTACGAGTGAGGTCGATCTTTCCAAAATCGAGGATGAACTTAATGAGTTGGAACGTCTTATTTTTGATGATGAACCAACTCATGTGACCACTAAAAATCCAATTCTCGAGGAGTTACCTAATCAACACTCCTCAAATGAGAATTACGTTTACCACATTCGTGAGGATTTAACTTATCAACAATCCCCACAAAAGGATGATGGTTTCGTGCTTGACCGTGATCTTTTCGAGAGAGTTTCTAAGATACTCAAGGAGGGGAATGACAAAACGTGGTTTGACAAGCCTATCTTTGATGAAGAAATCGATGAGATCGACGTTCATGAGGATGACGAGTATGTAGACCCCGAGGGGGCGGTGTTCTTTATTGATAAACGTTTTGAGAACTTATATAATCCGCCACCCCCTCCCACTAAAGAATTTAATGTGAGGATTTTTAGCACGACTAATTTTGAATTTGACACGCCAAATATTTTCGACATTATCAAATCGGGTTTTCATAAAGAGTTTTTAAACGATGAAAAAGGAAAGGATTTTAAAAATGTTTTAAAAGAATTTTCTACATGTTTAACTCCGTCACCACCGCATTTTATGAGTGCTACCACCTCGTCTACTCCTTTTGACGATGGTTGGTGTGGATCTAGTGTGGGGGAAGCCCCTTATGTTCCCTCACATTTCTCCACCGAGGACGAGATTTACGATCCTGGAATTGCTTGTAAAGGGAAATCTCGGTCTTCCACCGATGCAATAAATGAAAATCTTATCTATTTGCTTGGTGTGAGTCTACCTCGAGTAGCTCATTTTAGTGACTTACCCATTGCCCCACCTTTCTACTTCTTATCTCTTTTCTTCTACCTCTTTGAGGTTTTGGCACGTGTTGAAGTGGCGTTGTTTCGTTTATCCCATGACAACGAGGACGCCATCTTCGATCCCGGTATTTTGCATCATCAAAGGACTTAGTCCTTAGTACCGGTTGCTTTTGGGCCTTGTTTATCATGTAAGCCCCACTAAAAATGACCATACCAAGATTATCCCTAAATGATCACATTTATGGGGATTCGAGTCGAGCTTTTGACTCGGTTATCAAAAACAAGGTGCCTCGTGGGGGATTCTCATGCTTATCCTTGTAAATATTATCGATTTCTTAGTTAATGTAACGAGGGGACTTGTGCTCTTCCAACCTTTGTTCCGTGGTTGTTTGTGATTGTGATTTAATAGGTACATTGACATCATTGAAGCCTCTCGTGTTCGTTTTACGGATCACTCGAGCTTCGATCGTTGCCTTTGGAGATTCTGATATCCGATGATATCCTTTTATGTCCTAACGTTTATCTTATTAGCATAATTCATAAACGGCTTTTAGGTTATTCGTTTTACCCTTTCTGTAGAAACTAGAAGGGGGGGTTGAATAGTTTCTTAAAATTTACTTGTTAAAGATATGGTTTCCAAAAATCCTTTTTCAAAAACTTAGGCTTGAGGAAATATGTGAAATCTTCTTATGCACAAATATGAACAATGATAGTGTAGCTAAACTAATACTAACAAAAATATATCCACAAAGAATAAAGAATGATAGTGTAGCTAAACTAATACTAACAAAAATATATCCACAAAGAATAAAGAATGATAGTGTAGCTAATCTAATATTAACACATGTATATGCAAAAAGTAATAAGGAATGTAAAGAGTTAAGGGTAAAGAAATATCAAACCGAACACCAAGGATTTATAGTGGTTCGGCAACGAAGCTCACTCCTCGTTCCTACTCCACTCCTCGAGTACTCCTTACTCGAGAGTTCACTACACAACAAGCTCCTTATGGTGGAGAAAACCGTACACGTCGCTTAACCAATTTCCGACTCTAAGCTAAAATTCGAGCCCTAATCGTAGCTAGGACCAATCTACACAACTATACTTAGTACATACACAACTTCCAAATAGACACAACTACTTGGATCTTCACAACTATGACACAACTACAAGTATATAAAAATTGATCTTCAATGGATCTTTTGTGGTGGACTCAACACCTCACTAGGATAGTGTTCTTCTCTTTGCACTTGGAGAGGAAGAGATGGAAGAACAAGATTCACTTCTTAAACAAGTAATAATCAAACAAATGATCAAAGATTTGAGTGATTAAAGAAGGGGTTTGAATCTGGAAATGAATGTGCAAAAGAGGTGAAGTGAAAAGCTGAGAATGGCCAACTATTTAAAGGACAAAGTAGCCAACGGCTATATCTGCCCGTGGTACCTTATCACAGCCCGCGGTACCTTATCGATAAGGTACCGCCTAGGTGCTAAGGTACCGCCGGACTAGACTCCGCTCCTTTTTGTCTTTTAGTGGTGGAGGTCTTATCTGGGTATAAAAATATCCTGAAAGGATATTCTTAACAGAATAAGAATATGCCATTTTCAAATTTCAAATAATAAATTTAATAAAACATTTTGTTAAAAATAAAGTTTAATAAAAACTTGTCACATTTAATAAAAAGTGAGTTTTAAGAAAAGATTAAATCACTTGATCACTTGATTAAGGTTAGTACTTGTTTATCCATACCTTAAGTGAAAATGGGTAAAATGAAAAATACTTGAACTCAAGAATTCGTTTTTCGTTGTTTTCGTAAATGCTTGTTTTTACATATTGTCGTAATCAAAACTAAGCGAGACCGAAAAATGCAAGTAACGTTTTTAGTCATTATTGCATTAACAATCTCCCCCTTTTTGATTCCGACAATACATAAACTCAATCACACAAAAACAAGATTTTCGAAGACGAGTTTATTCATTTCTCCCCCTTTGTCGAAGCAAAAAGGTTGCGTAATCCGGTGTTGAAGAAACGGACTTTGCAAAGACTCCCCCTTGGTGCTTACTCCCCCTAGCTTGGGGCACCGAGGAATCGAGATATGGTGACTAGCTACATAGAAGGGTTAGTTGAACAAAAGAAACAACCAACAATATATAGCAATAGGTCACAAAAAGAAAATTAAAAGAGAAGAAAACACAAAGACAAAGATCCAAGATAGGTTACTAAAGAAACATCATACAAAGAAGTATGGAAAAAGAAAACAAGCCAAAAGCATAAATCTAATCCTAGTTATTCTAGAATTCTAAGATTTTCTTGGATTTGGTGTCTTGAGGATAAGCAATCAATGCTTATATGAAAGACAAGGTAATAGCAGAGGGTGGTGGTGGTGGCTTGTTGGAGATCTCATAATCAAAGTGAAGAGGAGGCTTGATTAAGAGACTCTTGATGTAGCTCAACTCCTCATAGATGTGTGCCATAGCAAGATGTTGATATTGACAACAATGACAATATGTTCCATGGTGCATGACATTATCATGAGAAGGAGGAAGAACACTAAAGGGTGGTGGTGGAAGAAAGGAAGTTCCACAATCAACATTCTTGGTAGGAGAAATGTGATTAAGAGTGTTCTTGGGTGGGTTTGGATTGAAAGCAATTAGAGAAAATGGAGGAGATTCAAGGCTTTCATTTGGAGAATAAGACATTTTGGATGTGAAGTAATGCAAAATGCTTATGGTTTAAATAGGGAATGCTTAGGGTATTTTTGGGGTGGTCAAAGGGTTTGAAATAAAGATTCTCAAAAAGCTTGGAGCAAATCTGGAGTTTCAGACAAAAACCCGAAAAGGAAGGCCACTGTAGGCGGTTCCTTATCTAGGGTGGCGGTACCTTATCAATAAGGTACCACGGTTCACATAAGGAACCGCCTGCAGAAGCAGGGTGTGGTGTTTGGAGGAAGATTTTCAGCAAATCTTATTTTTCTAGTCTAACTGATCATAGGGATATGCTTAAAAGCAAAGATAGACAAAGAAAACATATGCAAACTTACCAAATAGAGATTTGACCAAAATACATGGATTAAAAGAAATCAATGTAGGAGGTGTGTAAGACAAGACCTTAAGTCATGACACAATGATCCTCCATGATTCAATCTTGTTCTTGCTATGTTTGAGAGAATCATACATATGAATTATGTAAGCTCTATATTAATAGCGAGAATCTATGAAAAATCGTTTTTTTTATTGAATTAACAATGTCAAACGAATTTCTCAACCATTTTCGAAAGAGACTTTGAGAGTTTTGAAAAGGAGATGAGAAGATTTTTCAAAAGAATTTTAGAAGACTCAAGAACTCAAAGTCATAATAGAAAACACACAATAAGAAAGGAATTTAAGGAAGATGTTCCATTAATCCTAGACCTAGACGCAAGTAATTGAAAGGTTCCCTCTTAAGTGGCTTAGTGAAGATATCGGCTAAGTTGTCTTCGGAGGGCACCTTTTCAATAGTAATGTTCCCCTTTTGAACATTATCCCTAAGGAAATGGTGTCTAATTTCTATGTGTTTGGTTCGAGAATGTTGCACGGGATTCTTGCTTAGGTCTATAGCGCCTTTATTATCGCACATGATGGGAACATCATCAAGAGAAATCCCGTAATCAACAAGCGCTTGCTTCATCCATAGAGCTTGTTGGCATGCTTTACCGGCACTCACATACTCGGCTTCCGTGGTGGATATCGCAAGAGCGGTTTGTTTCTTGGAGAACCAAGAAGTTAAACAACAACCCATGAAGGTACAAACTCCACTAGTGCTTTTCCGGTCCACATAGTCTCCCGCATGATCCGAGTCCGCGTAGACAATGGTTTCTACGCCGGTCCCTTTAGGATACCATAATCCTAAATGTATAGAGCCTTTAATGTATCGGAAGATACGCTTAACCGCTTCAAGGTGAGAGGTTTTGGGAGCCTCTTGGAAGCGAGCACAAAGGCAAACACTAAACATGATATCCGGTCGACTTGCCGTTAGGTACAACAAACTACCAATCATACCTCTATATTTGGTGTTGTCTACCGACTCACAATCATCATCTACGGTGAGTTTAGTATCCGAGGCCATAGGGGTCTTCATTGGTCTAGATTCTTCTAATCCAAATTTCTTTAGCATTTCTTTAGCGTACTTAGATTGACTAAATAAAATACCATCGTCCATTTGTTTAATTTGGAGTCCTAAAAAGAAGTTAAGTTCTCCCATCATACTCATTTCAAACTCATCATGCATGATTTTGGCAAAGTCATCACATAATTATTGACAAGTTGAGCCAAATATAATGTCATCAACATATATTTGTACGATTATGAGGTGAGGACCTTTCTTCTTTGTAAAGAGTGTATTGTCTACCATACCCATGGTATACTCATGTTTAACAAGAAACGCTTTAAGTCTATCATACCAAGCTTTGGGTGCTTGTTTGAGTCCATAAAGTGCTTTCTTAAGCTTGTAAACATGGTCCGGTTTCTCAAAATCAATGAAGCCGGGAGGTTGAGCCACATATACCTCCTCATTGATCAAACCGTTAAGAAATGCACTCTTTGCATCCATTTGTTGAAGCTTAATATCTAAGGCAGAAGCGTAGGCTAAAAGGATTCTAATTGATTCTAATCTAGCTACCGGTGCATATGTCTCGTCATAATCAATCCCTTCTTGTTGATTATAGCCTTGAGCTACAAGTCTAGCCTTGTTACGAGACACAACACCATTCTCATCTAGCTTATTCCTAAATACCCATTTTGTTCCTATAATGGTAGAACTTCTAGGTGGAGGAACAAGTTCCCAAACATCATTGGCAACGAATTGATTCAATTCTTCTTGCATCGCAGTGACCCAACTCTCATCCGTTAAAGCTTCTTTAACATTCTTTGGTTCAATCAAGGAGACAAAACAAAAGAAGTTGCTTTGGTTTTGGACTTGAGATCTTAGGGTCCTTTGATTTAAGTCACCAATGACATTATTGAGAGTATGATCCCTAGACTCCTTAATGTTTACTTCCTTTTCAACACTAAGGTCTTCAACTCCTATTTTTCTAAACTCTTTGGCTTTAACTACTTCTAATTCATCCAAGTCATCATCAACCAATGGTGGTGTCTTGGGTGAAGGAGGGGTTTCATCAAAGGTTACGTTGAGTGATTCTTCAATAACCCCTGAGGTTCTATTTAGGACTATGTAAGCCTTACTAGTTTGGGAATAACCTAAAAGGATACCTTCGTAAGACTTTGAGTCAAACTTGGTAAGGTAGTCTTTGGTGTTGAGGATAAAGCACTTGCTTCCAAACACCCTAAAGTATTCTAATCAGGGTTTCTTACCTTTAAGAATCTCATAGGGGGTCTTTCCTAGGAAAGGTCGAATAAGAATTCGGTTGAGAATATAAGTCGATGTATCTACGGCATTACACCAAAACTTTTGAGGCAAAGATTGCTCGTTTAACATCGTCCTACTCATCTCTTGGAGAGTCCTATTATTCCTTTCAACTACCCCATTTGATTGTGGAGTGCGAGGAGCCGAGAAGTTATGGGTAATACCATGAGCTTCACAAAAGGCACCAAATTGCACTTCATTATCAAATTCCCTACCATGATCCGTCCTAATAGAAACAATTTAACATCCTAGTTGATTTTGAATTCTCCGACTAAAGATTTCGAAGTGATCGAAAGCTTCATTCTTAGATGCCAAAAATCTAGTCCAAGTGAATCTAGAATAGTCGTCAACTTTAACTAGGGTATAAAGGTTACCTCCATAACTCCGTATGGCGGAAGGTCCAAAGAGATCCATATGTAGGAGCTCTAAGCACCGAGAGGTCGAAACCAAATTCTTGGCTTTGTGACTTGAGTGAACTTGCTTTCCAACTTTGCAAGCATCACAAAAGTGACTATCAAACTTAATCTTGGGGAGGTGTCTTACCAACTCCTTAGAGACTAAAGATTGAATTAAACGCATATTAGCGTGACCTAATCTCCTATGCCAAAGAGTAGAACTATCATCTATAGTCGCAAGACATATGTTGTCTTTTGACTTCTTATTAACCTTCATGACATAAAGCCCATGCTTTCTAATACCTTTTCCAATGACTTTTCCATCTTTTACGATTTCACTGTCATGTTCCGAAAAGATAACCTTACACTTATTATCACAAATTTGACCTATACTTAAAAGGTTAAAACCTAAGTTATCTACGTGCTCAACATTTTCAATGGTCATGGAGTCAAGAGAAACCGTACCTTTGCCAATGATATTACCACGTAGACTACTAGCGAATGTGACATTACCTCCATCATATGCTTTGTAATGCGAGAACAAACTTCGATTACCCGTCATGTGTTTAGAACATCCACTATCCTTAATCCACTCATCGGGCTCCAAATCAATTCCCAAGCATATCTCTTTAGAAGTGTGAGCCATAAGACATTTCTCCTCTTTGGGGTTGTCATCATCATCTTCACCGCTATCGCTCCAAGCGCCACTAACGAATGTCGTGTGGTTCTTATCACGAGCGGGCTTTGGATAATCACCAATGAAGTGATTTGGATCACCACATCTAAAGCAACTCCTATCACCTTTTTCGTTCTTGACAAACCGACTCTTTGACAATGGTTTCTTGTCATAGTTTGGTTGCCTAACGTGTTGACCTCGTCTCTTGAAGAACTTCTTAAAATCTCTCACCGCCAATGCATACTCCTCGTCATCAATTTCCGAAGAACTATCATGGTCACTTTGTGCCTTCTTGGCCTTAAGTGCAAGAGATTTCCTTTCACTCTTGGTTTTTACTAATTCCGAGTCCTTCAAAATTATCATCTCATGAACCTTCAAGTTTCCTATGAGTTCATCGAGTGATAAAGTTGAGAGATCTTTCGACTCTTCAATAGCCGTGACTTTTGCTCTCCACTTTGGATGTAAGGCCCTTAGAAACTTCCTAACATTGTTCTTGCTAGAAAAACCTTCATCAAGTGCTTTTAGACTAGTAATAATGGTGTTAAACCTAGCAAATGCACTATCAATAGTTTCATCTTCTAAGATGACAAATTGTTCATATTGTTGGACAAGAAGATCGATTTTACTTTCTTTGACTTGGCTATTACCTTGGTGGGTTACTAAAAGAGTGTTCCAAATATCTTTAGCGGTTTCACACATAAAAATTCTTTCATACTCTTTCTTAGGCAAAGCATTATAAATCACCATTTTAGCCTCATTATTTTTTGAAAGTTTCTTTTTGGTATCATCATTAGCTTTGTCAAAAGTGACTAATTCTTTTGTTTTAGAAACTTCATTAAATTGAAAGGGTAAAAAATCACCATTGGTAATAACATGCCAAAGATCTAAATCTTTTGATTTCACATAAGTTTCAAATCTATTTTTCCAATAAATAAAGCTATCGGTTTCAAAAAGTGGTGGTCTTTGCATAGATTGCCCTTCTAGGTACTTGTTAGAATCCATAGATCGATTCAAGTTTTAAAATACAATATACTTTAAAAATCCTTGAGCAACCCGCTCTTATACCAATTGTAGAAACTAGAAGGGGGGGTTGAATAGTTTCTTAAAATTTACTTGTTAAAGATATGGTTTCCAAAAATCCTTTTTCAAAAACTTAGGCTTGAGGAAATATGTGAAATCTTCTTATGCACAAATATGAACAATGATAGTGTAGCTAAACTAATACTAACAAAAATATATCCACAAAGAATAAAGAATGATAGTGTAGCTAAACTAATACTAACAAGAATATATCCACAAAGAATAAAGAATGATAGTGTAGCTAATCTAATATTAACACATGTATATGCAAAAAGTAATAAGGAATGTAAAGAGTTAAGGGTAAAGAAAGATCAAACCGAACACCAAGGATTTATAGTGGTTCGGCAACGAAGCTCACTCCTCGTTCCTACTCCACTCCTCGAGTACTCCTTACTCGAGAGTTCACTACACAACAAGCTCCTTATGGTGGAGAAAACCGTACACGTCGCTTAACCAATTTCCGACTCTAAGCTAAAAGTCGAGCCCTAATCGTAGCTAAGACCAATCTACACAACTATACTTAGTACATACACAACTTCCAAATAGACACAACTACTTGGATCTTCACAACTATGACAAAACTACAAGTATATAAAAATTGATCTTCAATGGATCTTTTGTGGTGGACTCAACACTTCACTAGGATAGTGTTCTTCTCTTTGCACTTGGAGAGGAAGAGATGGAAGAACAAGATTCACTTCTTAAACAAGTAATAATCAAACAAATGATCAAAGATTTGAGTGATTAAAGAAGGGGTTTGAATCTGGAAATGAATGTGCAAAAGAGGTGAAATGAAAAGCTGAGAATGGCCAACTATTTAAAGGACAAAGGAGCCAACGGCTATATCTGCCCGCGGTACCTTATCACAGCCCGCGGTACCTTATCGATAAGGTACCGCCTAGGTGCTAAGGTACCGCCGGACTAGACTCTGCTCCTTTTTGTCTTTTAGTGGTGGAGGTCTTATCTGGGTATAAAAATATCCTGAAAGGATATTCTTAACAGAATAAGAATATGCCATTTTCAAATTTCAAATAATTAATTTAATAAAACATTTTCTTAAAAATAAAGTTTAATAAAAACTTGTCACATTTAATAAAAAGTGAGTTTTAAGAAAAGATTAAATCACTTGATCACTTGATTAAGGTTTGTACTTGTTTATCCATACCTTAAGTGAAAATGGGTAAAATGAAAAATACTTAAACTCAAGAATTCGTTTTTCGTTGTTTTCGTAAATGCTTGTTTTTACATATTGTCGTAATCAAAACTAAGCGAGACCGAAAAATGCAAGTAACGTTTTTAGTCATTATTGCATTAACACTTTCCATGCTCGAGATTAAGCATTCGACTTCGTCTCTAGTATGGGGGTGTTTACATCCCTAGACTCGAAACATTGAGTACAATGTTTAGTTTTAGTATGGGGGTGAGTAGATACTTCACCTTGCTTACGTCAACACGCAATCCAATATTCATCTTTTTGTTATCGTTTTGTTGCAAAATAAGGCTAAAAATGGCCAAATTTTAAAAAATTTCTTGTTTTTCATAAGTGTTTAAGACACGAATGTAGGTTTTCCGATGGTGAGAATAAGAGTAATTTTTGACTCGACCGTGCGTGTTGAGCACTTAGCTTCGATTCCTTAACTTTTTAGGCTAAGTCCCTTAAATGAGGACGAGAAATGATAGAGTTATTTATAAGTCTCGTAATCATCACGATCTCATGTGTAGTAATTATTAGCCTATTCTCCCCACGCTTTTGATAATAAATTGTTAATAAATATTGATTTAGCGGTTTAGTCACTATTGTTGGTTTCTAATTTGTTTTAGTAGCTTCCATGTAATTAAATTGAGAAAACATTAAGGTATCGCCAGCGTCACGGTTTTGAAGTATTGGCACCCGAATAATCGAAAGCTTCACCTAATAATAAGATTTCAAGTGCTCACCTAAATTAAGCAAAAATTTGAAGCTCACAAGGCCGAAAAATCTACGCCTAAATTGAAAGTGAATCAAGCCTTAATCTTTGAAGCTTTAAAGATCCAAAATTCGCTATAGCATGAGGATATACGTCTTTGGCTAATAAAACCACCGATGAGGCATATAATAAAAGGCAAGGCAAGACCGAAGTCATAATAAAAGCTTCATGGCGAAGTTGAATAAAAGATGGAGGTAAACCATGATAATAAAACCACCGATGATGGCGGATAATAAAAGTCATGGTAATAAGTCTCATGTTCAAAACCGTTATAAAATCGTGTTTATCGATCCTTCTTGTTGACTTAATTTTTTGACATCGTTGTCTATTAGGGTGAATTATTAATTTAATGATTTTGGTTACACCGTTAAAACTCTATTTTTAGACTTAATCTCTATTCACGCATAAGTCAATGATGTATCCTCGTGATCATTAAGACAAAATAAAATATAAGAGATACCAAGTAGGAATAAGGGAGTTTAGGTTCGTAATTAACACTCATGAGATATGATCGTGTTGCTAACTTATAATAACAATGATCTCATTGCACGCTTAGCATAGAATTGAGTGAAAATCGAGGAAGACGAAATTATTTCTAACGAAGCATTCACGTGTTTTTGTTCTATGATCCTAAAAGTCACTTTCTCGTTATGAAAACAATACAATATGTCTAAAACGCGTGTAGTAGTTTATTTAAATTTATGTCTTCAATAAATGTCATCATAAAATGAATTTTGGAAGTGTTATGATACTTAATTCTAGCATTGCATGGGGACACGGCAATAGTTTAGTATGGGGGAGTGATGGGACTGTATTTATACATAGTCTCATCGTCCAAATCGGGCTTAAAACGCTTAAAATATCATCAAAATACCCAAATATATGCTTGTGTTTGTTCATTGTGTATTTTAGGTACAAATATCGTGAATTCAACAAAAGATCAAAGGAATCAAGCAAAAACGAACACGGAAAACGAAGTCGCACAAAGAACCAGACCCGAATATTGATTTTCCTTTAAAGTCCTTGAAGTTTGAAGAATTGGCAACTTTGGTCCCTCATTTTTGAAGACTTGGCAAGAAAGGCCCTTAGAGAATTCACTTGTACAAGAAAGGTCCTCCATATTCGAAGACAATACAAGATTAGCCTTTGAAGAATGCCCATTGTACATTTTTGGTCCTTGGTAAAAGTTTATTCATAACTTAGGCCAAAATTGACAAATTGGTCAAAGATATACCAAAGGAAAGTGAAACTCTAAGCTGATAAACCTTATTTGGCATCATCTATTAACTATAGGGGGCAAAGCTATGTGAAACAAACTTTAAACCCGGTCAAACCTTTACTTAATCCAGTCAACATCACCCCTAAGCCCATCCCAATAGCACACTACCCGAATAGCCCACCCATATCCCATGACCAGGTTATTAACCAAGTTAGATTTGGTCAAACCCCCATATTAATCGTGCCTAACATGTTTTAAATAAACAAACAGATTAAATCATACTGTTTTTCCACCCTCAACCCCTATAAACCCTAATCCCCACAAACCTTTAACCAAAGGGTAATCTAAAATTACCCTTACCATTTTACCATTCACCCTTCACCAAACACATTGGCCCACCTAGAAACGACATCACACACTTTTGTCCCCTCTCCAGCTATCACACATCACGGGATTCATTTTTTTCAGCAATGGGAAGACTTGGTCTACGACCAAGAAGTCTTGCGTGACCCCCACAACATTTTGGAAGGCTGGGATTAACTCATAGACAGTTGGTGCTCACATGATAGCCAAATACCTTCAAGAAGACCAAGTCAAAAAGAGCATATTCTGAAATTATCCATGGGTATTTTAGGAATCACAAAGCTAGGGTTTTGATAGTCTAGAGTATTCTATCCTATTGTATATAAAGGTTCGGGTTGTGAACCTTTGAGTTTTTGTTCCAGTTTTTGTACCCTTTTTTTAATTATATTAATGAAAATGAAACGATTTTAAATGTGCATCAACTGAGTTCCCCTTTTATGCTTTTGTAGTTTAATATTTATATTTTATGCAAATTTAGAGTAATATTTATCAAAATATTGTTTTTGCTCAAAGTCTTGACAAAAAAAACATTTTGAGAACCGGATTTGATTTGGTATGAGAGTTGTTTGACAATCAATCCTTGACACTGAGTCATCATCTGTTAATTTTTGTTGGTATTCAAAAGATTAGAATTTGGTGTTGTTTCGAAAAGTTTTCTCAAAAGTAAAGGATTTCAAGAACAACCTTGTTCTTTTCTTTCTCTTTATTTGTGCTAATCCACCATTTATCATATTGTAACCAAAGCTGTTTTGACACACAGCCTTGGTTTAAGATTTTAGACGTCGTTTTCTGTTTGTTCTTTTTTAGCAGGTGAATTCTGTCCTCATCATAGGGTGGTTGTGGGACTGCTGTAGTCTCTCAGCACAACCACCACTCCTTTCTTGAACCACAACAGCTCATTTAATCTCATAATCCCTTGAGGACTTGGCTGGTGGAATCCAGAGAACTGATCTGGCTTGAATAAAGCCAAAATAAGGTATCTGTGAACTCCCTTTGTTTTCAAAAAATTTTTGGATATATGATTTGTTTAATGATTGTTTAGGGTGTTTTGATTCTAGATCACTCCTTGTTATTGATGCTTGTTCACATGTTTAGGTTGCTTGATTTAGCTTAAGTAGTGTTTATCTTGTATTCTCTTTGGAAATTTTTAATCATCAGATATTATAGGGTGTTTGGTTTTGTGGACTTTCAGCTTTATGTGACACAAGATTAGGTAATATTAGCTTAAACTCACCTAAATAGGCATTGGTAGGTTATATTATAGGATTGCTTGAACTTAGTTAGTGTAAAAAAGGAAATTGCAATATTAGCATAAAAACCTGCATTGTTAATTCAGTAGGGTAGAACTAGGTTGATTTCGAGTGATAATATTTGGAACTTTGTAATATGTTAGAATTATTGCTAATCTAGGATTGAGAGTTATTTGTTTCCATTTTGGTAAGCTATAGAGTAACATTTATGGTCTTAAAATCCGTTTAAGTGCATTTTAGATCAGCAAGAGGTTCCCAGACCTGCTATAGCCATATCAGTGACCTTCATTTGCCTCGTTTTGGGATTTTTGTGCTTGGAGTTGTGAGTTTTTCTGTCTAACCTGACTCCCTACACTCCACTGAGTGTAGGGGTGCCTATTTGTCCAAGAAAAACAAAGTAACAAGCAAGATACAGCCAAAAAGGTCCCCAGACCCACGTTTTCTGTGAGAACAGTGGGAACCAATTCCCACTGGTAGTGCAATCAGTTCCCACTGCTACACAAGCAGACAAAGTGACTAAGTGTCACTATCGGTTTCTATAAATTTTGTCTTTAGTGGCCTTAAATAGGAATTAGAACTTCAAATTAGTTTCATTATTTTTCTTATTTTATTTTTTATTTTTCTGTCCAATTTATTTTTTAATTACTGTTCATTTAATATTTTTTAGATTAAATTACTTTTTAAATTACTTTTAAAGTTACTGTTTTTGTCTTTTAGTGTAGGAATTTAATATTTTCAGTTTTAAAAATTTTCTTAGACTTAGAAAAATATTTTAAGACTTTTGGTTTAAAAATATTTTTCTGTTCACTTTTTAATTAATTTTTAGAATTAATTTAGTTTAATTAGGGTTTTAATTATAAACTGTATTGTATTTTAGTGAAAATTTTTACATTTTTCAAACTTTTTCATTTTTCTACTGTTCATTAGTATAATTTAGGATTTTTAAAATTGTCAAATTATTTTTAGCATTATTTTATTATTTTTTATGATTATTTTAGCTTAAAAATAGTTTTTAGTGTTTTAAAAATAAAAAAATAGTTTTAAAAATTTAGTAAAAATACTTTTTAGTCTTTAAATAATATAAGTGAGTTATTTGTTCAATAAAATAATATTTTGGACTTTTAGTTAATTATATTTAATTTTAGGGCTTTAATTAGCATTTAAAATTGAATATTTAATTAATAAAAGGTTTTAAAATTTATTTATTGAATTTTTGTTCTTATTTATATTATTTTAGACTTAGTTTTAATTTTTAATTAATTTTTAGGTTTAATTTTTAATTTCGTCGCGTTTTACGTATTTACGTTTGCGTTTTACGTCTAATCGTCGTAGTTTAATTGTAATCGTAGCTCGTCTTTAATTTTTCTCTTCTAAACCAAAAACGTCACTAATCCAAACTTTTATTTTATATATTGGCACACTTCATCCACACACCTCCTTCGAGAACGAACCCGCATTTATTCGGTTTCGCGTTTTTCCTAAAACGTGCAACTTAATACTTGCCACATACGCGTTTTTCCTAAAACGTGTACGTTTACCTACATCAGTACTCGTTTAAATGAGAATTGTTCCGCGATCCTTCTCAAAGAGCTTCCCGAAAATCTAGGAGATCCCGGACGATTCGTGTTACCTTGCTCGTTTCCCCAAATCGATGATTGTATGGCTTTAGCGGATCTCGGTGCTAGCATCAATCTTATGCCACTCTCGGTATGGAAACAACTATCATTACCCGACCTTGTACCGACTCGCATGACTCTCGAGTTAGCTAATCGAACTCTCGCATACCCCGTTGGTATTGCCGAAGATGTTTTTGTTCGAGTTGGTACATTCACTTTTCCCGTGGACTTTGTCGTCGTCGACTATGAGATGGATCCTCGTATTCCGTTAATACTTGGTAGACCATTCTTACGATCCGGAAGAGCCTTAGTTGATGTGGCCGAAGGGGAGTTAATTCTTAGGGTTAGGGATGAAAAACAAGTTTTTAAAATGGGAAAAATCACAACAAAATCAAATGGAAAAGAGTCGGTCAATATGATTGATGTTCTTAATTATGATAATGAAGAGATTTTTATTAATCCTTTTGGAATTCAAAAGTCTAATCAAAATGATTTTGAGATAACTTCATCCCTTCCCTTAGAGCCTCAAATTCTTGAAACTCCTATTTATGACACCTATAGTGATGACACTTCTTCAAGTGATCACACTATCTTCGGTTTAGACGACCCGTCTTTTGACCCACCCACTTTTGACCCACCCATATTTGATACCCTAATCTTTGATACTTACGATGATGACACTTCTTTAAGTGATCTCATTAATTTTTATGACCCACCCAATGATCTTAATGCACCTCATATCCCTATGAGTGATTCTTCCATGGAAACTCCTTTTGACTTTTATACCCCAATTTTAGAAGTCATGACTTTTGAGGAGGATCCTCCACTCTCTGAGATCATTCCTAATTTAGAGGTTATTCCATTTGAGGAGGATTTAGATACCTTTCTAAATACCTATTTTCCTCATGAGGAAGAGTTTTCCTATGACTCCGATGATACTTCTGTTTTCACATTAAGTTTGGAAGAGGGTGACTTTCCCACTATGGATTATTATGATATTTGAGCTTAAATGTCAACACCTCTTGCTATTTTCTCGTTAAGGAATCGGTGTTTGATCCCGGAATAGAGACTTTCGTGCTATCATTGCCAAATCACCTTACCCTTCCCCATGAGAAACCTTTGCCTAAGGATACCACACTCTTCTTTAATTTGCGTGATTTTACCACCCCGGGGTTTATTTCCTTTTGTGATGGAAATTATGTGTTTGACACGGGTGGATTTTCATGGGGTATGCCTTATATGACTTTGTTTCACCTTTATCATGGAGAGATTTTCCTCCCTTGGAAATCTCGGTTTTTCCATGATTTTCCCATTTGAATGATGACATTCGGGAATTCGAGTCGAGCTAGAGACTCGTGATAAATAAATCAAGCATCGTATAACTAGGTTAGATTTTTACCTTTTCCATCCTTTCCACCCTTTTTCACCTTCACCCATTTTCACCAATAAGTGTAGGGGGAGCCAAGTAAGTTGTTTGTGTGTTGTGATGTTGTGTGCAGGGACATGAGCTTTAATGATCCACTTTTGGTATTTTTGACGCGACCCGTGTTCCCGTGTTTCCCGTGTACCCGGTTCCTTCGATAAGTTTTTGCTATTGTGATTCAATCTTGTATATAAATAAAACGAATAAATGTAATCACTTTAGTTGTCTCTTCCTTAGCTCGATTTTAAACAACGTACTCAATGTCCTAAGTGTAGGGGAGTTTATTCTCCCACATGCTTAAACATTGAGGACAATGTTTATATTAAGTGTAGGGGGGATTTTTATCAAAATTTTAGTGGGCTTTTCCATGAATATGACCCCATTTAACCAGAAAATTTAAAAAATTTTCAACGTTTTTCAAATTTTTGATCTATTTTGGCCTTGTAGTATTTCCATTTATTTTCTTTCCTCGCATCGTATTTATATTTTTCATTTCAAGAATAAAGACAAAAATAAATAAATAAATAAATAAAATGGTTTTAACAAGTTTTGATATCTTTGATATTTTAGGCCCGTCGTGAATATTTTGACTCAACCCGAGTTTGCTTATCCGCGTTTACTCTAGCTAGTATCCTTAACCATATGAACCTTAATCGGTTTATTAGGCTAAGCATCCACGAGTCTCATTCCTTGAGATTTTAAATTATGGAGAACGAGAGATGATAGAGTTGATAATAAGTTTAAGGGTTACTTCTTAGGGTGTGGGGCATGTAGCACGAACCTTGTCATTAGAGCCTTAGGGTATATGGCATGGTAAGTGTTGAATAAAAAACTGATCAAAAATCAATTCCCTCGTTTATCGTTCAAGGAGCCTTAGGGTCTGGACAATAGATGAGGAGCATTTTTACATCTTAAAGAGCCTAAGGGTATATGATGTGAACTTGCTAAACTCCACATAAAGTCTACATGACTTTGGAGGAATAATTAATAAGTAGTACTATTGGCCAAATTTTGGGTCCGGGAATTTATTCCCCAAATCGTGTTAAATCATCCTTGATGTGGGCTTACTTTAGTGACAACGTTTTTTAGGACGAGGTTAGGTTTTGAGTATCGGGTTTGCACCTTTTGGTTTTCATTTTTGGACTAATAATTATCAAATAAGTCAAATGAGCCTACGGGTGAATGACAATCAATAAAATCTAGAGATACAACGTAGGAATTGGAGAAAGAGTATTACACAATTGTCTTATATAAGTGGTTTTAACTTGAGGACTTATGGTAAACAATGGTCTCGTTTTTAAGCTTGGTATGGGGAACGTGAAACTTGAGGGTGATTAATATTCATGACACCAAAGCCCTAATTCAAGTCTTAGATTTCTTTATGAGTTTCTTCCATCAAACAATTTCCAAGTTAAATAAATTGTTATAACTTCTGTTTCCTTTAAAGTTTTTATCTTTCCATCGTAGTAATAATAGTTTATCTTAATAAAGGCCATGATGGGTTAATAATGAGAAAATGTAGTTTTATGCTTTAAAATAATTCATTGCATGGGGTCATTGCAATGGTCAAGTGTAGGGGATTTAATAAGTGTGTAAACACTTATCCTTTTACCACTAAAATCAAGGAAAAACAAGACCTAATCATCTGTTTAATATCGTAAAAGTCAGAATTACGCGTGGTTTTGTGTTTTTGTTTGAAATAGGTACAAATGATCAAAAGGAAAGAAAACACGGGATTTCACGGTCAAATGTTGAAGAAAAGTCCAAGAAAGAGACAAAGACAAAGTCAAAAGGCCAAAAGTATGCCAAAGATCACGAAAACCAGCAAATTCAACACGATTTTGAAGAAATGATCAAGGAAGCCGAAGTCGAGCTTGATTTTATCGGATTTAATCTTTTTGAAGACATTTGAGCTTTGTGGGTCCCACATTTGGGTATTGGGCCCAAAAGCCCATTAGTGGATTTAATAAATAGTTACTTATGGATCAAAGCCCAAATCATGGCCAAATTTGACAAAAGAAGGACAGATGGTAAAGTTTATACTTTGGGTCCAAAATATGATCAAAGCCCAAATAATTTAGCACAAAACATGGAGTATTACTTTGTTGATTCAAAAACCTAAAGCCCAAGCCCATTACACAAGTAAATGGGACGGTTATAGTGAAAAGTTTATTCACTTAGTTTGGTCAAAAAGGCTGGTCAAGGCTTCAGTCACACAACTCACATGTAACAAATTTACTCCACCTTACACATTTTATAAACACATTTACCCCACCCACTTTATTTTGACGATACAAACAAGAAGTCACCCTCACTGTTTATCTTCCCCTCTCTCAAACACAAACGCAGTTTACCCCAAACCCTAATTTACCATCACAAAATTTACTCAACTAAAATTAGGGCTTTTTCCCAATCCGTGTGATTCACACGAGTTTGAAATAAATCCCCCAAAATAATCGGAGAAGAACTCATTGGTGGTCCTCAAATCCTACATGGCACCAATCCCTTTTGTGATTGGTTATCCCACATCACCACCACTACCTCATCCAATAAAAATCGTACACATCACCCTCAAAGTAGCACAACAACCACAAATCACGCCACCCTGGTGATCCGTGTGATCTATGATGCGTTTTCCACCGCAAGATCAAGAAATGAAGAGAGAGAGAAGGTAGAAAAGAAGTGTTTAACGGCTCAGATTCAATTTCTTCCTCACAAAGCTTCATGAAGAAGCCTTGGGGGTTGGCTATAAATACCCCCATTATTCTGTAATTTGAAGTGCCTTTCTTTTTAGTTTAATTTTTATTTTCTGAAAAATAGAATTAGGGTTTATTGTAATTTCATTTTTAAAGTATTGTAATCAATATTTCAGTTTTAATAAAGTTTTAATTCATATAAATTTTTGTCTCGTTTGATATTATTGCAATTTATTTTAATTTTATTTTGATTAAATAACTGTTGAAGTAAAAAGATAGGAATAATTTCCCCTACTGGGAAATTATTAATATATATATATATATATATATATAGTGTAGCGCTATATGCAGAACCACTTTTTTGGTACAGAACTTACAGAACCATGTTTTTACTCTTATAATTGCATAATGTACATCACATTGATGCAAAATGGTAGTTTTAAAAATATTTAATACACATTTTAAGAAATAAATAAAAATTAAGGGCAAATCTGGTATTTTCGTTTTCCATAAAAATAGCCGCATTTATTTTTATTATATTATTTCTAAAACTACTAAAAAAACTCAAACAACCACCGTCTCTTATTCTCTTTCCCAGATCTATTGAAATACACATATATACTCTCTTTCCTCTCAAGTCTTAACCCTTAAAAACTCAGTCACCACCAACAACGGTACGACCGGTAACCTGTAACTGTCGGCTGTCCATAAAGGCTTCGTCGCACAACACTCTTATGTGGTTTCAATTCCACAAAAACTAAACCCACAAGAACTGTATCCACTTTCGTGAATCGACATAATTCAAGAATCCATTTATCTATTGACTCAACGAGATCTCTCACCAATTTCGATTCCACAACAACCAAAACACTTATTTTGTGTTTATTCAACCAGATCTGGGCCGAGCAACTAAAAACACTTCCGTGAATCGACTCTAATCAAGACTCCATTCATTTGTTGGTGTTTGGCTGTGTTTAATTGAAGATTTGAAATTTATTGTGGCAATATTCCCGAATGGCAAGGTACACCGTAATGAGTTATTTGACTATCATACTGTAAATGTATTTGTGTTGGTAAGTTAATAGAGTTATATAAAGTGGGAACCAATGTCTTGAAAAATATTATAGTTAAGAGACGTAATTATTTGACTATGAGATGAGCATATCTTAGAATATGTTAGAATATTTGACTATGAGACGAGCATATCTTATAATTAAAAAAAAGGTGTAGGATATTTGACTATGAGATGATCATATCTTAGAATATGTTTTTAACAAAGGTGTAGGATTAGTGAAGTTTAAAGACGTAGTTAATTTCTATGTTCAATGTCTTGAAAAATTATGACGTAATTTCTTTTTAAATTAATATTCTGATTAATTTCTTATGTTTGCGAATGGTTAATTGTAAATGATCATTTTCGTTTTGGTTTATGATTAGGTTGTTGGTTGCTGGTTGCGTACTACATAGGGATGACGGTATGTGTTTGTGACGAGGATGATCCTTTTCGAAGCTATATGTTTTCGAAGCCGTGCATATATGTTTTCGAAGCTGTACATATATGTTTTCGAAGTTGTACATATATGTTTTCGAAGCCGTACACAACTACATATATGTTCTCGAAGCCGTGCATATATGTTCTCGAAGTCGTGCATATATGTTCTCGAAGCCGTGCATATATGTTCTTAATGCATGCTTGTTCTTTGAAGAGTGAAAACGTATCTTGTGCATCTCTATTATACATTTGTATTTGAATTATATTATAATTGATATCAAATTTTGTTTAGATTTAAGTTCATTTGGATACCAAACTTATCTAAGATATGAGGGGACTCATCCCCACCCTCCGTCTCCCTCCCATCTAATGGTTGAGATTAAATCTCCATTTTACACTGGAAGGATACTTTCGTCATTTCACCCGCTCACAATATAAGCATTTTTCTCACTTCTTTCTCATAAAACACACACACACATCGGCTTTCTGTTGCTCTCTCTACCCGATCTAGTTTCTCTCTCTACAATTGATAGATCGAAGCTTTTAATCACGAATCCCTCGCGAATATCATCAGGATTCCATCACGAATCAATTAATTAGATCAATTAATCAATACGAATTCATGATTAGGCACGAATTGAATCATCAGGTTTGTATAAAATCTATTCTTATATTTAGCTTATTTGATTTTGAATAAGCTTATTAATTTACTATCATGTTAATTATAAGCTTTGAATTAGCTTATTTTGAACGAATTATTTTGATTGATTGTTCTTACTTATAAGCTAACTTCTTAGGTGATTTATGTGAATAAGCTTATTTGTTTGAATAAGCTTTTGAATTAGATGAAAGTTATGAATAAGCTTGCGAGTTAGATGATTTGGATTTATTTTGTTGAAATATAAGCTAGCTTATTAGCTTATTTTAACGAATTATAAGGTTTTGTGAATAAGAGAGTTACGGATAAGCTTATTTTCGTTTGAATAAGCTGCATTATTAGGATTTTTTTATGTAGCTGATATATGCTGAATTAAGCTTGATGTATCATATATGATACATCATTTATCATATATGATACATGGGTATCATATATGATGTTTCTGAATAAGCTTAAGTTAGCGTGAATTAGCTGTATTATTAGACATTTTTAACTATATTGCTGATGTAAGCTTATTATGTTGGATCTATCATATATGATACCTCATTTATCATACATGATAGTTATATGATATGTGATATATGATAGATATATCATATATGATATATGAGGTATCATATATGATATATCTAACAGGCCATAAAAAACCAGACATTGATATTGTACATGATTTTTTTTACAGTTTTGACCTATTGCGCATTTTGATATAGTCTGCTAGGTAATTCACTCGTTGATAAAATGGTGCCTAATATGTTCTTTCATCTTTTTTATTAATGCAGACTGTCTGAACACAACAACGAGCATATATAGATGTGACAATTACATGGTTGGAGCAAAGCATGATGACGTGCACGCATATATGTAATGATAAGATGAAGGTGTCGTCGAGGCCAAAGAAGATTTACAAGAGAAAAGTGATTTGGTCGAAAATGAAGAAGAACTGATTGAAAATGAAGAATAGTAGTTTCAATAATAAGAATGTTATGATTTAGTGATGAATTGATTAGACTCTTTTGTTCTTGTATATTTTTTATTATGAATAAGTGTTTTAATCATGATTGGTTACATTCTATTTGAACAAGTGTTAAATCGTCAATTGTATGCTCTTAAAAACTACTTTTTTATTTTATGAACAAATGTTTAATCATTGATTCAGTTGGCTCTTTGTTTTAGTCATGAAGTTAGCAAACCTTTTGTTGAATTTGTCAAAAATATTTGAGTATCATATATGATAATGCATCATCATATATGATACTCATAAAAAAATATTCTTTTTTATTTTCTAGACAAGTGAATCCACAACACTCCTTGTTTTAATCATGAATTTGACACTATACTTGATGTTTAAAAAATGATAACATGATTCATATTCTAATTACCATCACTAATTTATCAAAACAATCATCACATAATACCAAAAAAGTTAAACCATATTAACAAGACGTTGTACTAGATATCAATGTATTACAAATCCTCTATATACGTCAAAACTCCATTAGGAGATTACAAGAAAAATAAAGAATGCATTTTAAACTTAAACTAAAATTTTATGAGCTTCTTCATTAACCTTCTTGGCCGTTTGGATGCTTGTAATGTTCAATATTCCTTGAAAACAGCATTCTCTACACAAAAAAGAAGATTTAATTCAATTTTCAAGCACATAATCATATATGATATATCTTATCATATATGATATTTTAGCTTATATCATATATTATATAGTATATCATATATGATATTTCACTAAGATGTCATACTAAATCTCCTCAACGAGATTAAGCCATAAAAAATAAGATTTAATTCAATTTTCAAGCACATAATCATATATGATATATTTTATCATATATGATGTTTTAGCTTATATCATATATGACATCGTATATCATATATGATATCGTATATCATATATGATACGTCACTAACAGGTCATACTGAATATGTTCAACGAGATTAAGCCATAAAATCTTATAATTTATGAAAATAAGCTAATAAGTTAGTTTATTATTCATGATAATAAAGATGATGATAAGCTATAAGCTTATTCACATGAATCATCTAATAAGTTACCTTATCATTCGTTAAATTCATGTAATTTCTCAAATAAGCTATAGAAGAATAAGATGAATAATAAGCTTATTCACATAGAATAAGCTAAAAGAAGATGAATCAAAACGAATCGAATGAATTTTACCTTTTTTATGAAGGTGATGATCGACTTACGAATGTGATTATCGATGAATTTGATGTATTTGATGATAGATTAAGATTTGAATATGTGTATGTGTGTGTGTTTTTGTGTGTGTTTTAGAGAGAAGAAAAAAAACACCGACTGTTAGATCTGGGAAGTGGGAGAGTGGTAGGTGATGTTAGGTGGGAGGGGTAAAATGACGAAAATACCCCTACGCTTTTTTAATTAAAAAATAAGAATTAATCTGGGCCTTTGATTAATATTAAATGGAAGGTGGGGATTGGTCCCCTTGTATCCTTTGGATACAAGGTATCCAAAATAACCGGACTCTTTTGTTTATTATATTTTAGTTTTTTATATAAATTTAGAGATAACATGTATGTGTTTATGTGTTTTGTAAACTAGAAACATATACAAAATTACCATTTTGAGCAAAAGAAAGTTCAGGCTTACAAAACGTGTGCGACACACGTATGTAAAAATTAAAATTACATGTATGCACTTTTAAAAAACCTTGTACCTTGTAAACAAAAAAAAGTAAAAAAAATATCTGAAAATCAGAGGTTTTTAAAAAGGGTTTAGCTAACCACCACCCTATGGGTGTTTTTTAAACATTCTATAATTAAAAATTTTACAATTAATGAACTTCAAATGTACCATATTTAACATAGTTAATATTAATATATATCATATTAAAACTTACTTACCTTAATTACAAGTGTTAGAATCATGTATTTATGGAAATAATTAGTTCATATTTGGAATTGTTTTTATTTATGGAAGTTTAAAAAACACCCATAGGGTGTTTGTTAGCAAAACCCTTTTAAAAAACGTATTTTAATTGAAAATTTGTATTTTAATTAAAAAATTGTATTTTAATTAAAAAATTGTATTTTAATTAAAAAATTTAACAAAAATCAAAATTATTGCATCAAAATACCTGAATTACCCTTACATTTTTATTTCATTCTAAATGAATAATAGATATTTTCAAAATGGCAATCTTGCATTAATATGATGTACATCATGCATTAATAAGAGTAAAAAGATGGTTCTGTAAGTTCTGTACCAAAAAAGTGGTTCTGTATATAGCGCACCCCTATATATATATATATATATATATATATATATATATATATATATATATATATATATATATATATATATATATATATATATATATATATATATATATATATATATATATATATATATATATATATATATATATATATATATATATATATATATATATATATATATATATATATATATATATATATACATATATATATATATATATATATATAGAGAGAGAGAGAGAGAGAGAGTTAAGTGCATTTTTGGTCCTTGTGGTTTGGTCCAATTTTCACTTTTGGTCCAAAAATTCAAATAGTTTCGATTTTGACCAAAAAGGTAAACTATTTCTTCACTTTTAGTCCATTTTTACGTTGACCGAGTGTTTGACTGTTAACTAGAAGGATATTTTGTCACTCTACAAACTATCCACTCACCCATTCTCTTTTATAATATAATAATAATAATAATAATAATAAGAATAATAATAATAATAATTAACGTTTCATCGTTTCCACTGTGGGCGATTTCCCCCTTTTCACGCTCCACCTTGTACCCCACCCTATCCCATCCTCCTTATCTCCGTTTTCTTTTTCTTCTTTAAGTGTTTTCTTTATCTTTCACTTTCCTTTCTCTTAATTCTATATCCATTATTTACGATTCAGTTTACTTCACATTTCAAACATTTATTCATTTTTCGATTCATTAACTGTTTTCTCTTTATTCTATATCTTTCACGTTCCTCTCTTTTTAACATTGAAACGTTAATTCGTTTCCCTGCCATAGTGGATACTGAATCTAAACTCTCCTTTATCCATTAAACATTGATATTTCGTATCCCTGCTATTTCGGTACTGTTCATCGCATCTTGTTTGGGGTTTGTTACTGTTGCGGGTTTGGTTGTTTGGACTAGTTGTTTGGACTGGTGGTGTTCCTTCATTTACAGTTCGATTGTTTTGTTTGTTCTCGTTGGTGTTGGGTTTCGGGGTGCTGGGTTTTGGCTACTCGGGTTTTGTTGTCTTCTGGGTTTTATATTCCTTTCCCTGGGTTCCATCTTCATTCGTTACTCTACTGTTTTGGTGTTGGATTTTGGTGTGTTGAGGGTTCGGTTGCTTTCTGGTCTCGGCATTTGGGTTATTGGTTGTTTCGGCGTTTGGATTATTGGTTCGGTTGCTAGATTTATGGTTTCGGTGTTTGGATTATTCTACTGTTTGGTTTCTGCGTTTGGATTATTGGTTTCGGCGTTTGGATTATTGGTTGTGTTGTGGGTGGCTGTGGTTGCTGTGGTTGATAGTAGGGTGGTAGAGGTGTCGTGGTGGTAAAGGTGTGGTGGTGGTTAACCAACAGGAAGGATGAAAAAGTTGTGATACAAGTTTTTGTCTTCTTGTCATACTAAGCATGTAAAAGTTGTGATATTGAAGTAAAAATAATAAGGATAAAAATATAATAGTAATAATAAGAAAAATAATTGTAAAAAAAAAAGAATGACAGGGAGGGCCATTTAGTAACTTTACATTATGAAATGAGGGTATTTTAGTCATTTTATCTAAAATAGACCAAAAGTGAAGAAATAGTTTACCTTTTTGGCCAAAATCGAAACTATTTGAATTTTTGGACCAAAAGTGAAAACTGGACCAAACCACGAGGACCAAAAATGCACTTAACTCATATATATATATATATATCTTGGTTCGGTTACTGTTGATTGACTCGAGGTGGTGATGATGTTTGGGTAGTACGGAGGTGTTCGTTTGTTTTGGTTCATAGGGGGTTCAGCGCCCACCTACTGCTCAACGGAAATCATCAAAAGGTTATAATCTCTTTTTAATTTTTTGTTAGTTTTAATTTAGTTTAATATTAATCTGTTTATTTGATTCGGTTTATGTTACATGTTTTATCTGCTTGTGTTGTTTTTGATTTGATGTTGTTTGATTCTGCTTTATTTTGTTCTTATCTGCCTGAGTAGTTTAAATTAGTCCAGATTTGTTTAAGTTTTTGTTTAAATCAGTTTTCAGTTTAAGATTATCTTGGTTCGTGTATGCTTAATCGATTTAGCTTATATTTCTGTTTGTTTTTATCTATTCGGATTGGTTTAATCTGCTTATTGTTTTGTTTGGTATGGATTGTTTGCTTATTTTATTTTAGCTTATATATTTATTTGGTTTGCTTACTGTTTGGATACTCGGTTAAGATAGATCTGCTTATTTTGTCTTCTGTTTTTGCTTATTTGGTACTTTCATTTGCTTATTTGATTAAGCCGTCATAGCTTGTTTGTGTAGTTATTAGCTTATTTACACTTTATCTGCTTATTTGCTTGTTTGTTAAGCTGTTGGGGTTATTTGTGTTGCTTTTTGTCTATTAATTTGCTTATATTGCTGCTACATAACAGATTCATTTGATCTGTTATTCTGAGTATCAAAGTCCAAAAATATAATTAATAGCAAAAAAGTTGTCTCCGCTGGGTCTCGAACCTGCGACCTATTGTTCAACAGCCCAACACCATAACCAACTCCTCTATACCTTGTTTTGTGTTCTACATCTCACCTTTTAATTAATATAGGGTTTTTAGATCTGGCAGTTTTTATTATTAAGTTTAATTCAAGTTTAAAGTTTATTTAATTTTAATTAAAAGCATTTTAATACTTTTTCTTATACTCAGTTTAGAATAAAAAATAAAAATAAAAATTATTTTATTTAAATTGTTTTTAAATTTAGTTTAAATTTTATTTAATATAGATTAGTTTTAAAATTAATTTTAAATAGATTTCATTTTAAGGTTTTGTAAAATTAAGTTTTTAATTAGTTTTTATTTTTATAAAAAAAATAGTTTTGTTTTAATTAAGTTTTGTTATCAATCTAGCCTTAAATTAGTTTAAAATAGTTTTTCAAATTTGTTTAAAAAGTTTTAAGTAGTCAATTAATTAGCTTTTAATTAAGTAGTTTTTAATTAGTTTAAAATACCAAAAAAAATACGTTTTACCAAGAACAAATACATCCACGTTAATTTGAGATCAATTCGAGTGAGTCGAGGAAAAAACGAACTTTAATTGCTTAATTAGACTAAAAATCCCTACATTAGCAACCATGTGGACGTAACAGGTTTTGTTGATTCAGACTACGCTAAGGATCCAGATAAAGGTAGGTCTCTCACTGGTTACGCATTTTTAGTACAGGGATGTGTTATAAGCTGGAAAGCAACGCTACGTGGTGGCTCTTTCAACAACAGATGCGGAGTATATGGCCCTTACGGAGGATATGAAGGAAGCTATTTGGCTAAGGGGACTTTTGGAAGAGTTGGGCGTGAAGCTCAACATTGTTGCAGTTAATTATGATAATCAAGGAGCGATTCACTTATCGCGGAATCATGTTTTTCATGAAAGGACAAAGCACATCAACGTGCGTTATCACTTTAAAAGAGAAGTCTTGGAAGTAAAGACGGTTGAAGTTCTGAAGGTGGGTACTGAACACAATGTTGCAGATGCTTTGACGAAGGTGGTACTTGGACGTAAGGGTGGCAATTTCAGACCCGACACGAAACCCGACCTGAAACCGACACGAAAATTAACAGGTCCGGGTTGAATATATTGAATCTTAGGTCAGGTTTGGGTCGGTCTATCTTACCCATTTATTAAACAGGTTAGGTTTGGGTTGGAAAAAAATTAAGCAGGTCGACCCGACAACCCGTTTAAGATTTTTTTCCTTATATTAAAAATGATTAATATTTTACCATGGGTGTTTACTAGGTTAAACATACCGAACATAAACACATTTAACATGTTTAACATGTCTAATGTGCCTACTTTTATATATAAAACTTGTTAAATGGATCAATATATTAACCCGTCTAACCTATTCAACCTATGTAACATATTTAACATCAACCCAAATATATATATATGGGTTAAATGGGTTAGGTTCGGGTTATGTGTAAACGGGTTAGGGTTGACATAACTGACCCGATTATTTAAATGGGTTAGGTTTGGGTTGGGATTTTCTGACCCGCCAACCTGACAACCCGAACCCGCTAACCCGAACCCGACACGAATTGCCACCCCTACTTGGACGCAAGTTACAACACAGCTTGGAGTTACTGAGTGTTGGCATAAGCTAATATAAAGTCTAGGGTGGAAATTGTTATGTTTAGTCTTTATATTTCCTAAGTCGTGTCTACGGATAGTGTCGAGTAGCCTAATAATAGCTATGAATAAAGGTCGGTTGGTCCAAGCCCAACCCGACCCGTAAGACTTGTAATAGTCGGTTCCCCCTCACCACTATAAAAGGAGGTGAGGGGGAACGAACCAAGATACGCCATTCTTTCAATAATTAATCGGAGTTAACGTAGGGATATTACCTTGTGTGGTTTCGATTCTGCTTATGTGTGTATACTTCACGATCATCTTTTCCACATCTATTTTCTAAATCAGTTCTATTTTTACGTAACATAACCATGTTTAAAAATTGTAAAGAGCATTAAGTCATAAAATTAACATAGTTTTTTTAACGTGGGAATAAAATGTCTTTAAAAAACATTTACAATAATTGTATCATAATGTATTTATGTAATAAAGTCATATAGTAGTGTACTCCTATTTGGTTAAACATTTTTATATTTTGTAAATTGTTACTATCTTTTATTTTATGATTAAAGATTGCGAAAAATTAAAAAGAATAATTTATTTACATTAATTAACAACTAAAATACTTTTAGTGAAAGAAGTTAAACTCATTTTTAATTACATGAGCCACAATTTAATTTCACAAACTAGTTATATACTATTATTAATTGAAAATTTTTAAATGTTTAGCATCATTATCGTTTGTATTATGAACATTAGTATTTTGAACATTGTTTATTAAAAAAAACTCTTTTACATAATATTAAAGGAATAGACGGATAAAACATCGCATAAATAAATAAAGTAAAATACGAAAAAAAAAATTAAAAATCATAGTTAACAAAAGAAAAAGAGTGAAGAGACATTAAGTGAGATCAAGATCTCCATCCACATCTAATTGTTTAAGATGTTTTGATATTTGATCGCGTTTAAATGAAAGAAAAAAACAAAAATACTAAACGGTCCAATTGTCTAACGTGTCTGGATGAATTAGATCAAGAGACTGATAAGAGGTTATTTTTGAAAAACTACGACTGGTTTAGAATTATTTTTAGAGGTGATAAAATAGATGGATTGAATATAGAGGTTGCAAAATAAACAGGTCGGACGAACACGGGTGAAGACCTCAACCTGGCTGGTTTTTCAGTGTGGACAAACCTCGACGACTGTAGAGAGGTGCTCTAATAAACTATAAACCCAAACAAAGTTGACTAGGGCCGTAAACGAACTGAATATTCAGCGAATCATTCGTCGATCGTTCGACAAAAAACTCGTATATGTTCGTTTATTTAATAAATGAGCAAACACGAACAAGATTTTTTGTCTGTTTAGTTAAATGAACGAACAAGAACAACTGCTTTGTTTGTCTATTTGCGTTCGTGAACGGTCGATTATGTTCATTCGATTAAGTTGAATTAGTGCGTTCGTTTATGGTCGATTACTTTCGTTCGATTAACATGTCAAACATTAAAAAGAAGTTAATAAATAAAACATTTAGTATTTCAAAGATCTCTACCAATAATATAAATTACATACTAAGTATTTCGAAGACCGTATTGATCATTTAAACTAAAAATTTTAGTTTCATGCTCGTTTATGTCCGTTTACGTCTATATATGATCGTTTATGTTGGTTTACGTTCGTTTAATTTATTAATAAACGAACACAAACGAACATGAACAAGTTTAAATCTAAATAAATGAACATTAATAAAAAATTTGATTCGATTATATGTTTGTATTCGCCTATTTGTTCGATTAAAATTAAATAAATAAACATGAACATGTTTCCGTTCGCATTTTTTCGGTTCGTTTGCAACCTAAAGTTAACAAATACATTGACATTGACTCAACGCCCTCAAATTTAAAGAAATATAAACATTTTTGTGTTTATACAAGAGATTGTAATTGTCTTTTTTAAACTATGAAAAGACACAAGTGGTCAAGAGATAATCTAAAGTCTAAACGAATATGAAAAGTGGCCGCCTACTTAGTCACTTACCTAAACTAAACTAAGTTATGTAACATGATAACTTATCTTGCGTATATGTCATTTTCATTACACGTAATCATGTCCCACACAAGTTTGTGATTCATGCACGTAAATGATGTAATAAAATAAGATTAGTGTATGTGATGATAATATCTGATTTAAAAGATTAGTGTATGTGATGATTTATGAATATCTGATTTAAATTGTGTTTAGTTTATTTTTTATATAAAGTAGTTTAATTTTTTTGTTGTTTGGGTTACACGAAATTTTTATCGAAATAATTTAAATAGAAAACACTTTAATTTTAGGCACAAGAGATCAAAGAAAAACAAAGAAGAATTGTGAAATTTCGTCATGTTCTGTGACAATAATATAGCTGTTTATTCACAGAATAAAATGACAGTTATGACAATTTCAAGAGGTTACAAACGAACAGTTACAAATGTTCACCAACAAACATGTTTGTTAGGTTATGACGGGAAAATAAGGTAATTCTTTAATACCGATTTATAAAAATCGTTTAGGTTTTAGAGCGCTGCCTCAAACCTCGAGTAGGGCTTCCCTTCGACTCCCGCCCGTTGACCTGGCAGCAGGACCCCAACAAGGGGCTCTGTCTTTTGACTCCTACATTTTTGTCGTGGGCGAAAAACATATGCTCAACAAGTGTGCACTTCACATTTTTCCTAACTCGTATCCTAACAAAATCTCTCATAAATTTTGATTAACTAAAATAGTTGATGAGACTAAAATTATCAACAAATGATTACACTTGGATTCTTGTCAATGAATTTTCGAAACAATCGTTAAATGTTTTACATATGTTAAACTAACACCAAGGTGACTTGGTGCATGTTCTCCAAATCTATTACACTTTTAAATAGTCACATGATATCTCATTAAACCGCGTACATGTGAGTAAAAGAAAGTCTCACCATTTTTAAATAACTACAAGAAGGACTTTATCCCTCATAGAATTATAGAAAACAAATCCCAATCCCAAACTGGATTTAAACTTAATATATATGATGAAATTACGACTCAATGTGTTATAGAACCATCGCTTGTTAAAATCAAAGTGTTTCAGATCTTTTATTGAAGTAGACAAAAAACTATAGATAAATAAATGTGTAATAGTTACTTGTTTGTCTTGTTATTTTGTACTGTGGGATGATGAATCATGACTGTTGAGTTCGATTGATGTTATATAAGGAATTCTTATATTTCCAGAATTTCATCTAGATTGAATCCAAAAATGATAAGTTGGGACAATGATATTTTGTTTCTTTAAATATTTAATATGAATATACTAGTCATGTGTTCTATTATAAAAGGTCATCTAATGGTTCCAACTACATTATTTGGGAAAATAATGTTTTCTTTTAAAAATGATTTTCATATGAGAAATTAAAATAATACCGACTTCTAGATAAACATTGTAACAAAAAAAGTCCATACACAATTTAACGGTTTGTTTGGTATAGTGAGAAGACAAAATAGCTAAAGAAATTACATGCATTTTAGTCTAGAAAAACAATTTAATTATGAACATAAATTTTTTAGATAGTTTAGCTATTTAGGAGCTATAAAAACCATATTTAATCGTTAGGATGTTTATTTTCCTTTTATTTGAGAAAATAGTAAGCTTAAAAATCATACTTTTTTTTTAATTAAGAAATTTATTATAGGGAAAATAGAATAAAAAGATACTCATCTTATGTAAAACTTCAATTAAAAGTACTTAACTTTTTTTTTCTTAATTTAAGGTATCCATCTTTTTTCTTGTTGTAATGCTGGGAAATTTACAAATTTAAAGGTTATATATTAACGATCATCTACTTTATTATTGCATCGTTAGTCCTTTATATTAATGACACTTTATAATGAAATTAAAATTCGTTTTTTACAGTTTTAAACGGTTTTCTACCTTTTTCATTTGATTTTTACCGTTTTCGTCGGTTTTTAATCTTTTCGTTCCATTTTTACAACATCCGTCCTTCTTTTACCGATTCCGAACGTTTCTTCCATTTTTTACTTTTTCGAGCCCTTCTCACAGTTTGTGTCCATTTTCTGGCTTTTAACTATTTTCGTCCGTTTTTTTTTACCGTTTTTTACTCTTTTTACCATTTATGACCGTTTTTGTTCGTTTTTTACTTTTTTCTTTCCTTATAAAATAGGCGATAACGGCTAGAAAAGGACGAAAACAGTAAAAAAAAACCGTCGAAAACGATAACAAACACGCTAAAAAAGTCAAAAACGATAAATTATGCGAAAAAGACAAAAGACGAACCAAAACGTTAAAAACCGAACGAAAACGATAAAACTCAGACGAAAAAGGTAGAAAACAGTCTAAAACTGTAAAAAAAACTTGATTTTTGAGTTTATTACAAAGTGTCGTTAATATAAAGGACTAACGATGCAATAATATAATAAACGGTCATTAATATATAACTTTAATTTTGTTAATTGTCCCAACATTGCAACAAGAAAAACGATTAGTACCTTAAATTGAGAAAAAAAAGTTAAGTAGCTTTAATTGAATTTTGACATAAGATAAATATCTTTTTATGCTATTTGCCCTTTATTATAGCTACATTCTCTCAATTAAGTGACTAATTAAAACCTTCATTTGGAACCACTAAATTTAGCAAACGCCTCCAAATCTTGTTCATTACGTCGTTTGTATCGTTTACTAAATGTAATTCTCCGTATGATGCATATATCTGGCGCTATATTATGTTGTTTTTTTATGTTGTTTTTACTCCGTTATAAGCCACAACATAAACATAACCATTATTATAATATACAATCGACATATTTTAAACTTTACCTCAGGCTTTAACTGCAAGAATTACAAAAAGGATAAAAAAACTCTTGTCAATTATAGGAACTCCAAGACAATAGAAAATCCTTACTCACGGAAGCCAAGCCATAGGTTTTCACTCTAGAGTGTCTTTGATGTAGACCAACAAGCCCCGGGGAAATAAAATAAAGCCTGAAATAGAACTCCAGCCATTAATTTTCCAACTAGTTCTCCAATTAGTACTCCAACTAGTTATCCAACTTGTTCTCCAACTAGTTTTTCAAATAGTTCTCCAACTAAATCTAGTCACAAAGTTACAAGATAAGGGGTTTTAAGCCAATCTATCCAACTAAAAGATTTGTTATATCTAAATTTACACCAAAGAAAATACTTAGTCACAATCTCATCAAAAAGTAACACCTTCAAAGGTGTGTCGGGCCAAATAATTTTTTTATACGGGAACTTCAAAGGTGCCACCACATAACATAGCAAACTCCTTCAAGTAACTTTTGATGTTTATACTGAAGACGAGTGATGAGGGTGTTTTGTGTAGCAAGGTTTTGCAACCTCGCTCTTTCAAAGAGTTTTACAACCCCTCAAGCAGTGTACCCGGTCGTGTAGTTATAATATAGGTAAGGACTCGGGTTATTATCATCCTCTCGGGGAATAGTTTGGGAGGTTAGTGTCGAACGTACAATAGGTCTAGAGGTGAGAAGAAGATTATTTTTGTCTTTTTGTATTTTATGAAAGCAAGTAAAATATCAGGATAAAAGAAGAGATTTTGAGTAACACTCTGATTAACCTAACCTAATGTTTTAGAACTTCAACAAGTAAATAAAATGTGTTTATCTAATCATGTAGTACTTACTACAATGTTCTTGTAACACCCCACTTGGATAAATGGACCGTTACATGTACTTATGGTGTGTCATCAAAGCATGCAAGGCAAATGTCTTAAAAACATTAACTGACCATAACGGAAATACCGGAATCAAACATCGGTAGTCCAAATATAAGCTCAAATATAAAAGATTAAGTACTGAAAGAAAGGACTAAACAATGTCCAAACAAGCAAAGTAATGTCTAAGGTGCATAAAGTAAAGAAGTCTGTATAGCTTCCATCCAATGCACATACTCTCTCAGAATCCTAAGAGCGTCCTGATGTACCTGCCGTTTGTAACATGAAAGGAAACTACGAATGAGCATAACGCCCAGTGAACGGATATAAAGCATGATAAGAATATACTGAAATGAACAGATAACAAGTTATGAAACTGATAAGTAAAGTGCAGCGGAAAACTGTATATGTTCTGAAAAGTCTAGTTTACAATAGTAAAGATAAATTATTATCTGTTATATCTAAAAACATGAAATTACTATATTTTAAATGCCAATAGCTTATATAGATCATGTGTTGTAACAACGTCCGCATGAATACATAGAGGGGTGACCTCGTCATGCTGTAGAGGGGTGACCTCTAAATAATGTGCTGGATGGAGGGATCAACTCCAGTGTGAAGGATGTAGAGCACACACCACATTCACCTGATAAGTTGTAACTGATAACCTATGATGCACCCATACGCCCCACTGATAATACTAATAAAATGGCCAAGTTGAAATAAATGGGACGCTGCGAGAAATCACTCCCTCGCAGAGGAGTCATGATACCGGTACCTCAAGTGTCATGGTTACGGTACCTCTGTAACTAGTAATAACTGGTCATGCATGTATATAAAGCTCAGGCAATTTAACTTAGATAATTACTGTTATTTTATAACATATATTGGGGAAAACATTTGGCTGCAAACGGGGAATCCTAATCATGCATAGGAAAGGAAGTCCTTATTGAAGGACGGAAAATCCGTACCTTGTGTCCAGTAACTGACTGCAAGGAAAGCTGATGAGACTCCTACTCTGATTTCATAAAAGCTACATGAATAACAGATGCGAATAAGTTGACTGATATCCGTTTATTTTACAGATCTTAACTGTTTTTAGTTTATTATTTTTATTCTTGTATTACTATTTGTGTATAAACTGATAAATCTGATTGTTCTTTAGTATTTCTGATTAATGTATTCCTGTACTACTAATTACGGTATAATATGTATTCTGATATTATAACATTACTATAAATAGTAACCTGCTATAAATAGAAAGTTTCCAAAATTCGAAGGGTTTCCAAATTAGTTTTTCTTGAAAATTAAATCATAATAAATCACATGTTTTAAGTGGTTAAAAGGATAAATAAAAATCAATTTAATTTTACTAATTAAATTATTTAAACCAAAACTACTTGATTAATTTATCTATTTAAACTAATTTATAAATATGATTTAATCATAATTAAAATGAACCCCGTATTTATTATTTTCAGTGACCCCGAAAACCCGAGTAAAATTTTCTCCCTGAGACACACATGTCTCGGTTTAACAAGTTCGAGCCCACCCGACACGTCGTGGCTTCCCTGTTTTGTTGCTGACTCCGAACAGTAGCCACTGGCCTAGTGCCAGTTGCTACTGTTCTTCATTTATACCCACTGTTTTTGGTGTTATGGTTCCCAGTGCTTTGTTATAAATTCCCATTGTTTTATAGAAGTTCCCACTGTTTCTGCCTAAGACCCACCGAGAGTCTATGACTCTCGGTTGCCACTGCTGTCAAACACCACCCCCTGCTGCCCTACTAATACCCACTGTATATTAAACCCAAACACCCCCTTGTGTTCGTTTACCCCCTGATTGGGGTTTTTGGTTGTGGCCTAAACAACACAGCCACCACCGCCCTGTTTGGGTCACGACTGGCCAACAGTAGACACACCGAGACTTGGTGTCTTGGTATTTGTGTATCAAACAAAACCTGACACCCTCTCTTGGTTATTATTTTATGTTTACCCTATAACTTCGTTTGTTTAGATCAAAGACGTACCATTCGTGATAAAAATGGAAATAAAGGAAGAAAAGTGATACCGTTATAATATTAATGATTGGTCAAGAACACGTAATCCAATCCAATGCAAAATCGAAAAATCGTTATCCCATGTTTTTGTGTTTCTAGCCGGCGGCCACCAAAAGGACAGAAACCCTAGTGTTTTTGTTTTGTAAAAAGAATGAAATGGGAAATAACCCTTATTTCCCCTGTGTTGGTTTTTTTTAAACGGGTCGGGCTCAAGCCCACTATTCTTCTTGGTTGTTTAATAAAACCGTCGCCCCCTATGCATTATACATATGTTTCCTTTTATTTTTCGACTTAATTCCCATGACATAATTTAGCTCGTGCTCGTGTTTTAATTTTCTGAAACGTAATCTTTATTTTCTGAATAAAGTACTAACGTAATACTGAATAACTATTATTACTTATTTACAAGTGTTAGTTATTTTCTGAATAATTAAATTACTTCACGATTTTTAATAAAACTGAGACTGTGTATGTTTAAGGTTCTTGTATTTTAAATATGGGTTTTACAATTCTTCCCCTCTAAAAAAAATAATTCGTCCTCGAATTTAGGATGCTGCGGTTTTACAATTCTCCCTCTCTAAAAGGGAAAATTCGTCCTCTAATTAAAGGTAAATTAAGCTGGTGTAGTTATAATAGCTGAAAGGACTGATAGGCTGAAAGGACATGAAAGTTGAAAGACATATAAGCTGAAGGAATATGAAAGCTGAAAGACATACCCGAATCACAACTGAAAGTGAGAATAAGAATTACGTATAGACTCCTCTGTTTCCTAAGTGTCCTCCGGCTCGGAATGGTTCCTCCACCGGATCTTGACGAAAGGAATAGTCTTCCTTCTCATAACTCGATCCTGCGATCTAAGACTGCTTTGGGTTCTTCAATATAAGATAGGTCCTCCCGAATCTGATCGCGTGGATAATTAACTCTGTGAAGCTCATGATAGTTGTACCCTCTGAGTAGTGATACATGGAATACGTTATGAACGTGTGAAAGCTGAGGCGTTAACGCCAAACGATATGATACTTCACCGACACGTTCAAGGATTTTGAACGGTCCGATGTAGCGAGGGCTGAGCTTGCCCTTGAGGCCAAAACGTCTAACCCCGCGTGCTGGTGATACTTTAAGGAATACTCGATCCCCAGTCTGAAATGCTAGATCTCTGCGATGCTTGTCGGCGTAACTCTTCTGGCGAGTACGCGCTTCTTGCAGTTTTGCCCTAGCAATGGCAACCTTTTCATTGGTCAGCTCTATTAATTCTGGTCCCTCAATCAAACGTTCTCCAACCTGATCCCAACATATCAGAGCACGACATTTCCTGTCGTATAACATCTCAAAGGGAGCACACTTGATACTAGCATGCCAACTATTGTTGTAGGCAAACTCGACCAAGCAGATATAGTCATCCCAATTACCTGTCCATTCTAATGCACATGCGCGTAGCATGTCCTCCAAGGTCTGGATGGTACGCTATGACTAACCGTCCGTCTGCGGATGAAAGGTTGTGCTGAGCTTGAGCTTGGTTCCCCAAGCTTTATGCAGACCTCCCCAGAAATGAGAAGTGAATCGTGGATCCCTGTCGGATATAATATCTGAAGTTGTACCATGTAATCGCACGATATCCTTCGTAAATAGGTCTGCTAGTTTACTGACTGTGAAATCTTTACGAATAGGATGAAGTGTGCTGACTTGGTCAAGCGATCGACAATAACCCAGATTGCGTCATGTTTCCTCTGAGTCTGCTGTAACTCGGTGAAAAAATCTATAGAGATTGTAGAAACTAGAAGGGGGTTGAATAGTTTCTTAAATTTACTTGTTAAAGATAGGTTTTTAAAAATCCTTTTCAAAAACTTAGACTTAAGTAATTATGTGAAACCTTCTTATACACAATATGAACAAGGTATAGTGAAACTAAACTAATAATCACAAGCATAAAGAATAATAAATGTAAAGAGATAAGGGAAGGAAAGATCAATCCAAAAACCAAGGATTTATAGTGGTTCGGCAACGAATCTCACTCCTCGTTCCTACTCCACTCCTCGAGTACTCCTTACTTGAGAGTTCACTAATCAACAAGCTCCTTAAGGTGGAGAAACCGTACACAACGTCGCTTAACCAATTTCCGGCTCTAAGCTAAAAGTAGAGCCCTAATCTTAGCTAGGACCAATCTACACCAATATACTTTAAGGACCAAGTATTAACCTTAATACATACACAACTTCCAAATAGACACAACTACTTGGATCTTCACAACAATGACACAACAATGAATAAATAGTTTGGATCTTCAATGGATCTTTGAGATAGACATAACACTTCAAGGATGATATTGTTATTCTCTTTGCACTTTGAGAGGAAAAGATGAGAGGAGAAAGATTCACTTCTAAACAAGTAGTAATCAAACAAATGATCAAGGATTTGAGTGATTTAAGAAGTATGAAAGAATCTGGAAATGTATGTGCAAAAGAGGTGAGTTGAAAGTCTGAGAATGGTCCACTATTTATAAGACAAACATCCAACGGCTATATCTGACCGTGGTTCCTTAATGGAGCCTGCAGTTCCTTATCGTAAGGAACCGCTATAGTTACTAAGGAACCGCCTGCATAGACTCCGCTCCCTTTTGTCTTTTTGTGGATTGGTTCGAATATGGGGATTAAAATATCCTGAAAGGATATTCCAAACCAAGATAGAATATGCCATTTTCAAATTTCAAATTTTCAAAAATAATTAATTTAATAAAACATTTTTTTAAAAAGAAAGTTTAATAAAAAACTTGTCACACTTAATAAAAAGTGAGTTTTAAGAAAAGATTAAATCCTTGATCACTTAATTAGGATGAGTACTTGTTTGTTCATACCTTAAGTGATAATGGTTAAAATAAAAAATACTTGAACTCAAGAATTCGTTTTTCGTTGTTTTCGTAAATGCTTGTTTTTACATATTGTCGTAATCAAAACAAAGCGAGACTAAAAAATGCAAGTAACGTTTTTAGGCATTATTGCATTAACAATCTCCCATTTTTTATTCCGACAATACATTAACTCAATCACCTAATAGAACAAGATTTTCGAAGACAAGTTTATATCATTTCTCCCCCTTTGTCGAAGCAAAAAGGTTGCAAAAGTCTTTGAAGAAGAAAAGAACCGGACTTTGCAAATGCTCCCCCTTGGTGCTTACTCCCCTTTGCTTGGGGCACCAAGGAATCGATATATGGTGACAAGCTACATAGAAGGGTTAGTAGTAGAGAAGACACACCCAACAAGATATAGCAAAGGTAAAAAAAAGAGAAGAAACAAAAGATCCAAAATAAGTCATGTTAAAAGGAAACATGATAAAAGATACAAGGAATTAAATCATACAAAGATGTATGAAAAGAAACCAATGCATAAATGAAACATGCCAAAAGAAAAGCATAAATCTAATCCTAGTTAAACTAGAACTCTAAGATTTGCTTGAACTAGATGTCTTGAAGATAAGCAACCAATGCTTAGATAAAAGACAAGGTAGTGGCGGAAGGAGGTGGTGGTGGCTTGGTAGAGATCTCATAGTCATAGTGAAGAGGAGGTTTGACTAAGATACTCTTGATGTAATTCAACTCTTCATAGATATGAGCCATAGCAAGATGTTGATATTGACAACAATGACAATATGTTTCATGATGCATGAAATTATCATGTGAATGTGGAAGAACACTAAAAGCTAGTGGTGGAAGATAAGAAGTTCCACAATAAACATTCTTAGAAGAAGAAGAGATGTGATTTTGAGTGTTCTTGGGTGAATTGGGATTGAAAGCAATTGGAGAAAATGGAGGAGAATCAAAGATTTCATTTGGGGAATAAGACATTTTGATTTGAGAAAGGATGCAAAATGCTTAAAGTTAAATAGAGAAAGCCCAAGATATTTTAGGGGTGGTCAAAGGGTTGAAATAAAGATTGCAAAAAGTGTTGGAGCAAATTTGAAGTTTCAGGAATACCCGAAAAAGAAGTTACTGGGCGCGGTTCTTTATCTCCACATGCGGTTCCTTATCACTAGGGAACCGCGGTTTCAATATAGAACCGCCCACAGTGGGTTAAATTTGGTGATGAGGGAGGATTTTCCAATTCAGCAAATCCTAATTTTTTAGTCTAACTAATCATGGAGATATGATTGGAAGCAATGATAGACAAAGAAAACACACAAGAACTCACCAAACAAGGTTAAATACATGGATTTTAAAGAAAATCGATGTAGGAGGTGTGTAGAACTAGACACAAAGTCATGACACAATGATCCTCTATAGTTCTCTTTTGTTCTTGCTATATTTGAGAGATCCATACATATGAATTATGTAAGCTCATTATGAATAGCAAGAAGCTATGAAAAACGTTTTTAGATTGAATTAACAATGCAAAAACATTTCTTGACCATTTTCGAAAGAACTTTGTGAATTTTGAAAAAGAGAAGAGAATATTTTCAAAAAGAGTTTGTGATACCCAAAAGCGCAAAGAAAGAAAAGACTCAAAAGAGAAAAAGACTCGATTAATTAAAATACATAATTAAGGAATATGTTCTATTAACCTAGACCTAGACGCAAGTATTTAAAAGGTTTCCTCTTAAGTGGCTTAGTGAAGATGTCGGCTAAGTTTTCTATCGAGGGTACCTTCTCAATCGAAATGTTCCCCTTTTGAACATTATCCCTAAGAAAATGGTGGCGAATCTCTATGTGCTTAGTTCGCGAATGTTGCACGAGATTCTTGCTAAGGTCTATTGCACCCTCTTTGTCGCACGTGACGGGAACATCATCAAGAGAAATCCTGTAATCAACAAGCGCTTGCTTCATCCATAGAGCTTGTTGACAAGCTTTACCTGCACTCACATACTTGACTTCCATGGTAGATATAGCAAGAGCGGTTTGTTTCTTGGAGAACCAAGAAGTTAAACAACAACCCATGAAGGTACAAACTCCACTAGTGCTTTTCTGGTCTACATAGTCTCCCAAATGATCCGAGTCCGCGTAAACAATGGTTTCTACACCGGTCCCTTTAGGATAACATAATCCTAAATGTATAGTTCCCTTAATGTATCAGAAGATAAACTTAACCGCTCAAGGTGAGAGGTTTTGGGAGCCTCTTGGAAGCGAGCACAAAGGCAAACACTAAACATGATATCTGGTCGACTTGCTGTTAGGTACAACAAACTACCAATCATACCTCTATATTTGGAGTTGTCTACCGACTCAAAATCATCATCAACGATGAGTTTAGTATCTGACGCCATAGGGGTCTTCATTGGTCTAGAATCTTCTAATCCAAATTTCTTTAGCATTTCTTTAACATACTTAGATTGATTAAAGAAAATACCATCGTCCATTTGTTTAATTTGGAGTCCTAAAAAGAAGTTAAGTTCTCCCATCATACTCATTTCAAACTCGTCATGCATGATTTTGGCAAAGTCATCACACAATGATTGACAAGTTGAACTAAATATAATGTCATCAACATATATTTGTACGATAATGAGGTGAGAACCTTTATTCTTTGTAAAGAGTGTATTGTCTACCATCCCCATGGTATACTCATGTCTTACAAGAAACGCTTTAAGTCTATCATACCAAGCTTTAGGTGCTTGTTTGAGACCATAAAGAGCTTTCTTAAGCTTGTAAACATGATCCGGTTTCTCAAAATCAATGAAGCCGGGAGGTTGAGCCACATATACCTCCTCATTGATCAAACCGTTAAGAAATGCACTCTTTACATCCATTTGTTGAAGCTTAAAGTCTAAGGCACAAGCGTAAGCTAAAAGGATTCTAATGGATTCTAATCTTGCTACGGGTGCGTATGTCTCGTCATAATCAATACTGTCACACCCCCAAATTCACTGCAGCGGAAGACTTGCTTTGGGGACTTGTGACTTCATGAGTATTCGAGAGCTTGATCCGAGAACGACCTCTACATGCCAAAAACCACAAAGAAGACTCCAAATAATCCACATAGTCAAGTACCTGAAATACATGCTTAAAAATGTCAACATAAAGTTGGTGAGTTCATAAGTTTTGTTTTAAAACATTTATGATAAATTTGAGTTTTACCGACCACTGCACCTTGCAGTAAAATATAAGAGTTTAAAAATCATAGTTTCTGTTAAATAGACTTTCTTTGATAATTTCAAAGTTTATTAATAAAAACAAAGTTTATTGATAAAAACAGAGTTTACTGATAAAAACAAAGTTTACTAATAAAAATAGAGTTTACTGATAAAAGCAGAGTTTACTGATAGTAAATATAGCTTACTGATAACAACAGAGTTTTCTGGAAATAAATAGAGTTTTCTGATAAGACAGAGTTCATAGATAATAGTTAGCATTTTCTGATAAAACAAAGCTCACTGATAAATGATAAAGTTTTCCAATATAATAGAATTGTTTAATGAACCACAAGATTTTCCCCACACATTGGTGACAATATAACAAATACAAAGTCACTAAATAAAATAAGGCATTTATTATTGTCTAAGCTCATGACACCGAAGCGTTAACAACACCGGTAGTATAAACATATAATGCAGCCCCTACGGATGCCTAACCCACGACATCCGTCCTAAGACTCAAATGAAACTGTGCCCGCTTGTCCTCTGTTGGACCAAGCCGGACAGGGGCGTCAACCCCGATAGATCTATCCATAACATTCGCGCTTTCGACCGGTCATCCAGTCCAAAATTAACGGTTCATGATAATGGGCCAAGTAATTGGGTTAAAGCGGGACTTAGACCAATACATAAACGAGTATATGCACTTGTGTTCATTTTTGCAACCATTGTCTCTACCCGAGAACCAGTGAAAAGCAGTTAAACTTTTGGGCTATGAAAATCATAATAGAAGTTTTAGTATCAGCATTCATAAGTATAACAATTAGACGAGTTGACCACTCACCACATAACAATTTAACCTAGTTTAACGATAGTTTATGACCAACTAAGTAAGCTTAAAATTTGCTTATGGCAATCGAATAGTTTATAAACAGTTATTGACAACCAAACAAGTTAATATTAGTTTCTGACAACCAAACAAGTTTATAAGTAGTTTTTGACCAAGCATGTACCTCCCCCAAAGAGCAATTATAAAACATTTATAATTCGATTTAAAGCAAGAAAATATGGGGTATGAACTCACCTCGACGATGTAGAGCAGACGTTAGTGATGCTAATAATACGCTCCGCACAAACGAAAAATCGATACGGCTCGGTCATGGTGTTGTGGTTTACTAATCGGCTAAATCTTAAAAATGTATATTTGAGTTCTCGATGGACATGTACATCAACATGACTCGTTGATAAAACATTTAAGTTACAAGTTATAATAGTTTAGTAGTTGATTAAATAAATTAAATAAGCACACACCATGTGTGTAATGTATTTCGTACACATTACGTATAACCAGACGATTATATAATTCTTATGTTAAATTATATAATAGAGACAACAATCTTACAAAAATAAACCAAAGTATATATTTATTTTGAATTTACAGTATAAATATCATGATAAAAATAATTAGACAACAAAATCCGACATCTTTTAAAGAATCATCACTTAATTAATAATTGTCAATTTTAAGTAAAAGTATAACTTTCATCAGTTTATCTATACAATAGAATCCATTTATTTCATATGTCTACAATATAATAGTAATTATTTATTTTATTGGTTTACAAGTTTGTAGCGAGCAAAATATAAATTATAAAATTTTATATAAATTTCGACATGACCTACTCGCTTATACAACCTTTCCATATTAACCAATTCTTAATATTTTTCAAACAATCTACGTTACACAAACCACGTTTTAACATATATCCAAACTAGACTATTTAATCACCATAATTAAATATAACCAAACACAATCTATGTGTTACAAATTAAAAGCCAAGCCCGATGTGAGCTATTTAAACACATATTTAAACGTATAATCATTTTATAGTTCTCGTGATAATGATAGTGTTCGACACATTTATTTAACCATTTTATATATATATTATATATGTATACCACCGTTTAATCCGTTCTAGTTACTTAATAAAATTAGATGCGATATTAGCCGATTCCTAAACCACAAACAACCATAAATTGTAATCGCGTCCGGTACTCTAAACTCTTGCAATCCCGCGTCCAAAAGCACTCGAACGCTGTAATCAGCAACCAAACCCCTCTATGACTTTCTGCAGTCCCAAACACCCCTTATACACTATCTACAGTCCCAAACGCCCCTTATGCGCATGTCTGCAGACCCAAACGCCACTTATACTCCTGTCAGTAGACCCAAACGCCCCAACTGCTGATGCTGATCAGCAGATCCAAATGCTCCCCCTGCTGCTGCTAATCAGCAGATCCAAACACCCCTTACAGATCTATATAACAGTAAGGCAAACACCTCCTTGGTTGTATATAAATCTGAAACAAACACTCATTCGCTGTCGTAAACTTGCAACAACCAGCAGCCGTTCTTCGCTGATCTTTCTGCCGAAACGACTGCCCATTTACCGATCTATATAACAATAAAACAAACATCCCCGAGGGTGTTTTGGTAACCCAAAACAGCCACTAAAACACCCCGGTGGCTGCATATAAATCTGAACCAAACACACCCAACTGTGGCGACTGTTGGTGGTGGCTGCAGTGGCTAACCGACGGCAGCAGGTGGACAGCGGCAGTAACCGCCTGATCTGATGGTTCAGACATATGGAGACGGAGGCTGGAGCGTGGTCAAGACCACGGTAGTGGTTCTGCTGGCGTTTTATAGTGGTGGTCACGACGAGTTGACCACATCAGCGGTTAAACCGTATGTGAAGGTGGTTGGTGAATGGTGTTCATGATGGATTCAATGGTAAATATCACTCGAGTATGGTGACGTGATGGTGGAGGATGGACGACGTGGTTAAGCCACAACAACGGCCTGATGGTGACAAGCTCATGACGATGATGGTGGCTGTTTTATTGGTATTTCGTAGATGTGATGATGGTTGACGGATGGTATAACAATGGTGGTGGTTTAGATCAAGATCTTAACGAATCTGGTGGTGTGATGGCGCGTGTAGCGTGAGTTTGATGGTGTACATAATAGATCTATCCAATCTATAAACAAAAAGTGGCGGTGGTAGATTTTTCCGGTGACCGGAATCTTGGCCGGGAAAAGTGACGGCTGTTAAATAGAAAGGAGGGGTGTGTGTTTTATTATTTAGGTTTAGGGTTTGGGTATATGAATATGAAAACCTTAATTCTCCTATTAATATGAGCTAGTCAAATACAATGTGAAAGGTTTTCATACTATGGGGACTGTAATGTAAATTTTCTTATAACGTTTGTAAATAAATGGTTCGTGACTCGTTTGAGTTTGATAAAATGTGATTTGGTTTTCGAACTACGCATCGTTGATTTTAAGATGATTTTTCCAATAATTTAGAGTATTCGTTCGATAAATTTTTCGAAATGTTAACTATACATGTTTATTTAAAATAGTTACTATTTATTGGTTATCTCGAATAGTTTACGTTCAAGAAACTATAGTTTAATTTCAATGTTCTCGTTTCCAAAGTACGTCATTAAAACTGAAATAAAAGTATCAGATTATTTAATAATTTTTTTTTATCTTTCCGAATAATTAAATATAAAAATTAATTTTTATCGCGTCAGTTCTCGGATTTTTACGCAGTCTTTTACAGTATGTGAAATAAACTCCCGTTTTCGAATCAAATGACTTTGATATCTCACGAAAACGAATTTCTATTAATAAATAATACAATTTATTATTATTTAAAGTCTTGAAAATTCCCGGTTGTCAAAGTACATCCGTGTTATTTGGAGTTCGTCCTCGAACTCAATCGTTGTTACCCTAATAAAAGTGTAGAGAAAATGATTTTAGGTTCTACCGCAGTGTTATATCAAATATACTTAGATCTGCTCACAGATAATTCTGTCCGAACTTTTAAAATCATGCTGCCCACCAATAGTTACTTAGATAAGCAATAGGTATAAGTGGATTAACCTACGCGGTTCTACATGTCAATCTGACAAATCGGTCGTCGTTCATAGAACGATAAAATTCGAAACGAAGAGTTTAGAAAAATCGTTAGTTCTTAAAAGTCTCTAAGGGTTCACCACCACCATCCCATTACGTTCACGTCGATCAGTATATATTCAGAAAAGATTCTCGTAACAATTCGCAAATCAGACGAAGCTTAAAGAATCACTTGTCAAAACGTCGTAATGATACGATAACAAGACGAAATACGATAAGTTTGTATGGACGAATCTTGAGTCAAAAGAAATACACCCCAAACTGTAATACTAAATCAATACCATAAATATAAAGGGTCATGTCGGATATCCTTAAGCCCACTCATTTATAATCACATAATTGCATACAAAAGCGTCCTAATCTATGCAAATATGTCATTATAAACTTATGATTCGGTGATTTATGATTTCTTAATTCAAATGCAAAAGCGTCCTAATCCATTTCAATAAAGACTTCATAAATCATCCTACAAAAGTGTCACCGACAAAATACCCAATTCATAATCGTTTTAATCTCTAAACGATAATATCCAAAATTACCAAAAACAAAGAGTATGAGCTACTAATAACTCGTCTTCCATAAGTAGACGTTTCGAAAGTACGGATCAGAAGAATATAAATGTCGATAGGCGATAACACGATCGCAGGCGTATATCAATGAGATGAAATCACAGTTACAATAAGGATAATGATATAGTACACAGATATAAATGGCAATTATCCAATCACACAAATCTTTCCCATCCTTGAGGAAGACTCATCAAACACTAAGCTGAGTAATAACTTATCATAACCCAACCTCGAAACTCACTCACAAAGAATGTCCCTAGGTTTTGTTATGAATTATTACACATCTCAACCTTTCAATGACTCAGCTCGACTCTGAAAATTATAGCACATTCTACGTTAACACGTAAGATCACGAGTCTTACCCACCCCCGAGGTAATTCATCAAAAATCATAGGTTGTGTAACGTCCCATACTTAATTCCATCTCGCACTCAATCAAACATGAGGCCCACTGAGACATAGTTAAGTATTGTTACACCTCTCAACCTTTTTGAATGAATTAGCTCGAACCTGGGGATTACTCACGACCAATCGTCAACCTAAATTCACATAGGATCTCTAGGTTTTGTTATAAAACTATATGTGGGACCATGGTGTAACTCACAATGCCCAATATATGTTCTATCGTTCATATATATAAAAACATATCTTATGTCTGAGTGCACTAATCAAGCAATCGAACTCATGTAAACAAGTAATAACATGACAGGTAATGAAGCAATAGCAACCATGCATTGCAAATAATTATGTCGCAGCGGAAAAGGTATGAGGTGATGAATGTTACTACTAAATAAAACCGCGAGCCAGTTATAGTCTAGAGTTACTAATGCAACCTAGTTCTCTATAACCAAGGCTCTGATACCAATCTGTCACACCCCCAAATTCACTGCAGCGGAAGACTTGCTTTGGGGACTTGTGACTTCATGAGTATTCGAGAGCTTGATCCGAGAACGACCTCTACATGCCAAAAACCACAAAGAAGACTCCAAATAATCCACATAGTCAAGTACCTGAAATACATGCTTAAAAATGTCAACATAAAGTTGGTGAGTTCATAAGTTTTGTTTTAAAACATTTATGATAAATTTGAGTTTTACCGACCACTGCACCTTGCAGTAAAATATAAGAGTTTAAAAATCATAGTTTCTGTTAAATAGACTTTCTTTGATAATTTCAAAGTTTATTAATAAAAACAAAGTTTATTGATAAAAACAGAGTTTACTGATAAAAACAAAGTTTACTAATAAAAATAGAGTTTACTGATAAAAGCAGAGTTTACTGATAGTAAATATAGCTTACTGATAACAACAGAGTTTTCTGGAAATAAATAGAGTTTTCTGATAAGACAGAGTTCATAGATAATAGTTAGCATTTTCTGATAAAACAAAGCTCACTGATAAATGATAAAGTTTTCCAATATAATAGAATTGTTTAATGAACCACAAGATTTTCCCCAAACATTGGTGACAATATAACAAATACAAAGTCACTAAATAAAATAAGGCATTTATTATTGTCTAAGCTCATGACACCGAAGCGTTAACAACACCGGTAGTATAAACATATAATGCAGTCCCTACGGATGCCTAACCCACGACATCCGTCCTAAGACTCAAATGAAACTGTGCCCGCTTGTCCTCTGTTGGACCAAGCCGGACAGGGGCGTCAACCCCGATAGATCTATCCATAACATTCGCGCTTTCGACCGGTCATCCAGTCCGAAATTAACGGTTCATGATAATGGGCCAAGTAATTGGGTTAAAGCGGGACTTAGACCAATACATAAACGAGTATATGCACTTGTGTTCATTTTTGCAACCATTGTCTCTACCCGAGAACCAGTGAAAAGCAGTTAAACTTTTGGGCTATGAAAATCATAATAGAAGTTTTAGTATCATCATTCATAAGTATAACAATTAGACGAGTTGACCACTCAGCACATAACAATTTAACCTAGTTTAACGATAGTTTATGACCAACTAAGTAAGCTTAAAATTTGCTTATGGCAATCGAATAGTTTATAAACAGTTATTGACAACCAAACAAGTTAATATTAGTTTCTGACAACCAAACAAGTTTATAAGTAGTTTTTGACCAAGCATGTACCTCCCCCAAAGAGCAATTATAAAACATTTATAATTCGATTTAAAGCAAGAAAATATGGGGTATGAACTCACCTCGACGATGTAGAGCAGACGTTAGTGATGCTAATAATACGCTCCGCACAAACGAAAAATCGATACGGCTCGGTCATGGTGTTGTGGTTTACTAATCGGCTAAATCTTAAAAATGTATATTTGAGTTCTCGATGGACATGTACATCAACATGACTCGTTGAAAAAACATTTAAGTTACAAGTTATAATAGTTTAGTAATTGATTAAATAAATTAAATAAGCACACACCATGTGTGTAATGTATTTCGTACACATTACGTATAACCAGACGATTATATAATTCTTATGTTAAATTATATAATAGAGACAACAATCTTACAAAATAAACCAAAGTATATATTTATTTTGAATTTACAGTATAAATATCATGATAAAAATAATTAGACAACAAAATCCGACATCTTTTAAAGAATCATCACTTAATTAATAATTGTCAATTTTAAGTAAAAGTATAACTTTCATCAGTTTATCTATACAATAGAATCCATTTATTTCATATGTCTACAATATAATAGTAATTATTTATTTTATTGGTTACAAATATAATATTAGTTTGTAGCGAACAAAATATAAATTATAAAATTTTATATAAATTTCGACATGAACTACTCGCTTATACAACCTTTCCATATTAACCAATTCTTAATATTTTTCAAACAATCTACGTTACACAAACCACGTTTTAACATATATCCAAACTAGACTATTTAATCACCATAATTAAATATAACCAAACACAATCTATGTGTTACAAATTAAAAGCCAAGCCCGATGTGAGCTATTTAAACACATATTTAAACGTATAATCATTTTATATTTCTCGTGATAATGATAGTGTTCGACACATTTATTTAACCATTTTATATATATATTATATATGTATACCACCGTTTAATCCGTTCTAGTTACTTAATAAAATTAGATGCGATATTAGCCGATTCCTAAACCACAAACAACCATAAATTGTAATCGCGTCCGGTACTCTAAACTCTTGCAATCCCGCGTCCAAAAGCACTCGAACGCTGTAATCAGCAACCAAACCCCTCTATGACTTTCTGCAGTCCCAAACACCCCTTATACACTATCTACAGTCCCAAACGCCCCTTATGCGCATGTCTGCAGACCCAAACGCCACTTATACTCCTGTCAGTAGACCCAAACGCCCCAACTGCTGATGCTGATCAGCAGATCCAAATGCTCCCCCTGCTGCTGCTAATCAGCAGATCCAAACACCCCTTACAGATCTATATAACAGTAAGGCAAACACCTCCTTGGTTGTATATAAATCTGAAACAAACACTCATTCGCTGTCGTAAACTTGCAACAACCAGCAGCCGTTCTTCGCTGATCTTTCTGCCGAAACGACTGCCCATTTACCGATCTATATAACAATAAAACAAACATCCCCGAGGGTGTTTTGGTAACCCAAAACAGCCACTAAAACACCCCGATGGCTGCATATAAATCTGAACCAAACACACCCAACTGTGGTGACTGTTGGTGGTGGCTGCAGTGGCTAACCGACGGCAGCAGGTGGACAGCGGCAGTAACCGCCTGATCTGATGGTTCAGACATATGGAGACGGAGGCTGGAGCGTGGTCAAGACCACGGTAGTGGTTCTGCTGGCGTTTTATAGTGGTGGTCATGACGAGTTGACCACATCAGTGGTTAAACCGTATGTGAAGGTGGTTGGTGAATGGTGTTCATGATGGATTCAATGGTAAATATCACTCGAGTATGGTGACGTGATGGTGGAGGATGGACGACGTGGTTAAGCCACAACAACGGCCTGATGGTGACAAGCTCATGACGATGATGGTGGCTGTTTTATTGGTATTTCGTAGATGTGATGATGGTTGACGAATGGTATAACAATGGTGGTGGTTTAGATCAAGATCTTAACGAATCTGGTGGTGTGATGGCGCGTGTAGCGTGAGTTTGATGGTGTACATAATAGATCTATCCAATCTATAAACAAAAAGTGGCGCTGGTAGATTTTTCCGGTGACCGGAATCTTGGTCGGGAAAAGTGACGGCTGTTAAATAGAAAGGAGGGGTGTGTGTTTTATTATTTAGGTTTAGGGTTTGGGTATATGAATATGAAAACCTTAATTCTCCTATTAATATGAGCTAGTCAAATACAATGTGAAAGGTTTTCATACTATGGGGACTGTAATGTAAATTTTCTTATAACGTTTGTAAATAAATGGTTCGTGACTCGTTTGAGTTTGATAAAATGTGATTTGGTTTTCGAACTACGCATCGTTGATTTTAAGATGATTTTTCCAATAATTTAGAGTATTCGTTCGATAAATTTTTCGAAATGTTAACTATACATGTTTATTTAAAATAGTTACTATTTATTGGTTATCTCGAATAGTTTACGTTGATTTTGAAACCCGAGTATCGACACAATCTAAAATTGTTGTCGATATTTGGATCGAATCTCGGGGACTCTAAATTGAAGTTTTGAAATGTGTAACCTACTGATAATGAGGTGTTTACCTTAGAGGTCGAGTTTACTTTCAAACCCGAGTGTCGGTTTTGTAAACGGAGTCGTTTAAATAAGTTAAAACGGTTGTATGAAAAATTAACGTAAGTCTGTCCGGATTTTGTAACCCGAAGATGTGTCGGGCAGTGAGTCTTAGAAGTAAAAACTTTTGACGAGCTTTTTATATGTCTTTCTATATATGTTAAGTGAGCTTCTCAGTTAGTACCATAAACATTTGACGTGTCTAAGCGAGGTAAATCAGCCCGTACATTTGGTATGTGCCGACAGATTTTATCGAAAACATTATCTAGTAAAAGTATACTTTTAGATGGAGTCTAGAAGTACCCATTGCATGGTTTTTCTTATGTGTCATAATTTAGTTATGTACTCATTTATTTTAAGTGTTTTTATAAACATTTACTTCGTGTCTTCTAAACTTTCGCGTCCCGTTATCGTAGGTCTCGGATGACTTAACGTTGCTTGACTTTCCGTTGTTACTACTGAGCCCTCCAGTTTCGTGTTGATTCCAACCTATAGCTAAGGTGAGTTCATAGCCCCTCTAGCTACTTGTTTATTGTTTCAAAACACGGGGTGAGATTAACATGTTGGAACACAATCTTTTAAATTGTATGCTATTCAGAATTGTATTCTGCCAGATGAATTTAATGATATTATTGCATTTAGACGTTAACCTTGAGTTTCCTCTATCTATCATGAATCGTTAATTGTCCCGTATGCTTTGTGCTAAGCACGAATGTTGTGGGTGGATCCATCAGGATTGACAATCCCCGTCCCGTTTACTTTGACGCACTTACATTTGTTTATACTTGAGTGTTTAGGCTGAATACTCCCTAGAGGAACTTACTTCGAGTTAAGCTTCGGTTCATGAGACTAAATAGCAATAATATTCATCGTGACTATGGACGATGTACATAGTTATCCCCCCCCCCCCCCCCCATTACGTGATTTACAAATTCTATTGTGTTCCATTACTTATCTTTCTAAACCTATGAATATCACTCAACTTTTTGTTGACGGGTTTTACATGTTTTAATCTCAGGTAATACTGCTTAATGGGCTTGGACGAGGTACCGCAGGATGTTGGCAGCTTGGAAAGATCTGTGTTGTGATATGTTATGCTTTTGTTATAAATGACGTGGTTAAAGTCTTCCGCTGATCTTTTGTTATCTTAAAACTTTAAACTATGATGTTATGATACTTTGTTATGTTTCAAAACTTATGGGACCGAAGTTTCTAAACTCTGATAAATTGTGATGTAATATATGTGTCTTGTATTGCGTCATTTTTGTGTCATTTATAACTCATTGTTACTCGTACCTTGACGTGTGATCCCCTCGTTGCCTAGTTGTTCCATGTCAGATTCTGGGGGTCTCACATCACAAAAGGCACCGAATTGCACTTCATTATCAAATTCCCTACCATGATCTGTCCTAATAGAGATAATTGAACATCCTAGTTGATTTTGAATTCTTCGACTAAAGGTTTTGAAGTGATCGAAAGCTTCATTCTTAGACGCCAAAAATCTAGTCCAAGAGAATCTAGAGTAGTCGTCAACTATAACTAGGGTATAAAGGTTACCTCCATAACTCCATATGGCGGAAGGCCCAAAGAGATCCATATGTAGGAGATCTAAGCACCGAGAGATCGAAACCAAATTCTTGGCTTTGTGACTTGAGTGAACTTGCTTCCCAATTTTGCAAGCATCACAAAAGTGACTATCAAACTTCATCTTGGATAGATGTCTTACCAACTCCTTAGAGACTAAAGATTTAATTAAACGCATATTGTCCTTTGACTTCCTATTGACCTTCATGACATAAAGCCCATGGTTTCTAACACCTTTTCCAATGACTTTTCCATCTTTTACGATTTCACTGTCATATTCTAAAAATATGACCTTACACTTATTGTCACAAATTTGACCTATACTTAAAAGGTTAAAACCTAAGTTATCTACGTGCTCTACGTTTTCTATAGTCATAGAGTCAAGAGAGACCGTACCTTTGCCAATGATATTACCTCATTGATTACTTGAGAATGTAACGTTACCTCCATCATATGCTTTGTAGTGCGAGAATAAACTTCGATTACCCGTCATGTGTTTAGAACAACCACTATCTTTAATCCACTTGTCGGGCTCTAAATCGATTCCTAAGCATATCTAGGTAACAACACACAAGATCAAACATTTGGTCCCCAATATCTCATGGGTTCAAGGTTGGTAGTTCCAAACATCCCTTGCATTTGGTTGGGATGCATGAATGAAGGAGACATTCCCCATGGGGAAAAGTATTGTTGTTGAAAATTATTCCAATTTATATGGCCATTTGTTGTCCATAGTTTCTCCTATGCGTCTTTGATCTTGATCTAGAATTATTGTTATTCCTCCTAGGTGTTGGAGTTTTACTTCTATGTCGTGATTTATCTTGGTCATCTCTTTTTGGCGTAGGTGTTCTACTTCTAGGTTTAGATTCATTTCGTACTCTTGGAGGAGTACATGTTTGTCTAGATAAGTTTCTAGTTCCCATTAGAGGTTTACTCAAGGGCTTGTAGAATTTATCTTGAGTAGGCTTTTCAATTATAGGTACTTTGACCTTGTTAATAAGAATATGTTTTGGTCCTTCACGTAAAATAGATTTTTCAGAAAGTTAAGGATTTTCACACAAACCTTCTTCTGGCCGCGGTTCTTTAGCTCCACCCGCGGTTCCATAGCAATAAGGAACCGCACCATATGCTGGATAACCGCGTACAGGGGTGCGTTTTTTTGAAAACTTGACTTGTTTTGGTTCACTAGTTGATGCTTCATTAGTGTTATATCCTAGCCCAAGTCTTTCCTTAGAATGAATTTGTTTGTTTAACATATCATCAAGAGCATTAGTACCTCTCATGAACTTTTCAATTCTAATGGAAGTGCTCTTGAGGTTTTTATTTTCTTGTCTAAGGTTTTCACATTTTAAGCATCCTAGATCAACTTCTTTGTTTTTCTTAAGCTTAGCTAATTTCTCTTTTAGCTCACTAATCTCATTCTCAAGCTTAGTTCTAGTTGATTTTAGCGTTTTGTTCTTTTCAATGAATTTAAAAGCTTATGTAAATTATTGTATTGGCCTTCTAATTCACTATCATCTTGAGAAGAACTATTATTGCTATAATAATCGGTTTCGGAATGTACCTCTTTAGAAGTGTGAGCCACGAGACATTTCTCATCTTTGGGGTTGTCATCAACATCTTCACCGTTATCGCTCCATGAACCTCCAACAAACGCCGTGTGGTTCTTGTCGCGTGAAGGCTTAGGACAATCACCGATGAAATGATTTGGATCACCACATCTAAAGCATTTCCTATCACCTTTGTCATCTTTGGCAAATCGGTTTTTGGAGAAGGGTTTCTTGTCCTTGTTTGGTTGCCTCACGTATTGACCTCATCTTTTAAAGAACTTCTTAAAGTCTCTAACCGCCATGGCATATTCCTCATCATCACTATCCGAGGAACTTTCATGGTCACTTTGCGCCTTCTTGGCCTTGAGTGCAATAGACTTTCTTTCACTCTTAGTTTTCACCATTTCCGAGTCCTTCAAAATTATCATCTCGTGAACCTTCAAGTTACCAATGAGTTCATCGAGTGATAATTTGGCGAGATCCTTGGATTCTTCAATCGCCGTGACTTTGGCTCTTCACTTTGGATGCAACGCCCTAAGAAACTTCCTAACATTGTTCTTGCTAGAAAAACCTTCATCAAGTGCTTTTAGACTAGTAATAATAGTGTTAAATCTAGCAAATGCAGTATCAATAGTTTCATCTTCTAAGATGACAAGTTGTTCATATTGCTGAACAAGAAGATCGATTTTACTTTCTTTGACTTCGCTATTACCTTGGTGGGTTACTAAAAGAGTGATCCAAAAATCTGTAGCGGTTTCACACATAAAAATCCTTTCGTACTCTTTCTTTGGTAAAGCACTATAAATCATCATTTTAGCCTTATTATTTTTAGCAAGTTTCCTTTTAGTATCATCATTAGCTTTGTCAAAAGTGACTATCTCTTTGCTTTTAGAAACTTTATTATATTGATAAGGCAAAAAATCACCACTGGTAATAACATGCCAAAGATCTAAATCTTTTGATTTCACATATGTCTCAAATCTATTTTTCCAATAAATACAACAGTCAGTTTTAAAAAGAGGTGGTCTTTACATGGATTGCTCTTCTAGATACTTGTTGGAATCCATAGATCGATTCAAGTTTTAAAATACAATATATTTTAAAAAGGCTTGAGCAACCAGGCTCTAATACCAATTGTAGAAACTAGAAGGGGGGGTTGAATAGTTTCTTAAATTTACTTGTTAAAGATAGGTTTCTAAAAATAGCGTTAGTTTGATTATTCGTGTACCGGGAGACGAGTATCGACACAATCTAAAATTGTTGTCGATATTTGGATCGAATCTCGGGGACTCTAAATTGAAGTTTTGAAATGTGTAACCTACTGATAATGAGGTGTTTACCTTAGAGGTCGAGTTTACTTTCAAACCCGAGTGTCGGTTTTGTAAACGGAGTCGTTTAAATAAGTTAAAACGGTTGTATGAAAAATTAACGTAAGTCTGTCCGGATTTTGTAACCCGAAGATGTGTCGGGCAGTGAGTCTTAGAAGTAAAAACTTTTGACGAGCTTTTTATATGTCTTTCTATATATGTTAAGTGAGCTTCTCAGTTAGTACCATAAACATTTGACGTGTCTAAGCGAGGTAAATCAGCCCGTACATTTGGTATGTGCCGACAGATTTTATCGAAAACATTATCTAGTAAAAGTATACTTTTAGATGGAGTCTAGAAGTACCCATTGCATGGTTTTTCTTATGTGTCATAATTTAGTTATGTACTCATTTATTTTAAGTGTTTTTATAAACATTTACTTCGTGTCTTCTAAACTTTCGCGTCCCGTTATCGTAGGTCTCGGATGACTTAACGTTGCTTGACTTTCCGTTGTTACTACTGAGCCCTCCAGTTTCGTGTTGATTCCAACCTATAGCTAAGGTGAGTTCATAGCCCCTCTAGCTACTTGTTTATTGTTTCAAAACACGGGGTGAGATTAACATGTTGGAACACAATCTTTTAAATTGTATGCTATTCAGAATTGTATTCTGCCAGATGAATTTAATGATATTATTGCATTTTTAGAAACTTATCTATTTTAAGCAGTAAATCTATTTTTGGAAACTTTCTATTTTTGGAAACTTTCTATTTTTGGAAACTTTCTATTTTTTGTAACTTTCTATTTTTGGAAACTTTCTATTTAAGGAAACCTGCTATTTTTGGAAAGTTACTTATTATTACACAGTAAGTATAATAACACATGAAATATCAGAAATACTTAATCAGAATGAACAGAATATAGGATTTAACACAGTTTAAGGCTTTAAACAGTGTAAATAGTAAGAACACATAAAATAAGCTAAGACATGATATAAAACCAGCTATGTATATAGTAAGCAGATACTTATTTCATGTACGTATTTATGTAGCACTAGTGTTTCGGAAGTAGGATTCTCGCAGTTCATCGTTCTCGTTCACTGGACATAAGGTACGGATTCCCGTCCTTTCAGTATGGACATTCTTTCCTTATTAGGATTTCCCCGTATGCAGCCAACTGTTTTCCCGTAGTATAAGTATGAGTTTGATTGCTTATGTTTAAATATGATTACCTATAGCCATATACATGCATGACCAGTTTCACCTAGTTATGGAGGTACCATAACCATAACATTAGAGGCACTGATGTTATGAATTCACTACAGCGGAGTGATTGCTCGTGGCGTCCCTTCAGCTTTGGCCATTTATTTATATTTATCATGTGGGGCGTATGGGTGCATCCTAGTTACATGTTTTTATTCAGGATTACATGGTGAATGTGGTGTGTGCCTTGCATCCTTCACAAGGAGCTGATCCCTCCTACCCATAAAACCAGTATATTAAATTAGAGGCAGCCCCTCTAATTTGCATGATGAGGTCACCCCTCCAAGTATTCATGCACGGTGGATTTTCATGACCTATATTGGCTAATGGTAAAATATGTTAAATAGTTTTCATAAGATAAACATAAGGCTTTTTCAAACTATAAAACCAGTTTTATGAACATGTTCCAGGTTTTCCAGGACTTATACATTTCCGCTGCTATTAAGTCTTTATTATGCTTAGTCATTCATACTATGTCTATATCCGTGCACTGAGCGTTATGCTCAGCCGTTACTTTCCTTTCCATGTCCCAAAACGGCAGGTACCCTAGGAAAGATTCGAGCATTTGGAGGACGTGCATAGGATGGAAGCTGATAGAGACTTCTTTTCCTTTTGCTTTCATATATTTATGCTTGTGTAGTCTTTCATTCATTTCTTTTGCTTTATTATGTTTTGGGCTTATGTTTGGGAACCGATGGTTGATTCCGGTTATCCCTATGGTCATGTAATGTTTTATACATTTATCCTTGTATGCTTTAATGACACGCCATAATTACGCGTGACATTCCATTATCAAAATGGGGTGTTACAATTATGGTATCAGAGACAAGGCTTCGACTTGTAGGCTCTAAAACTCGACCTGTGACTAGTGGGTAGTCACCAGGAGCTTCCTAAGCCAACGTCTGTTATTCTACGTATTGATGTTTTCAGCGCATTGTTGTTTTAACCATGATGCTTTCAGCACCTCGAGGTTTTAACCTTGATGTTTTCATCGATATTGTTTTACTAATATGGATGGACAACCGTCATTCATATTTAGTTATGTGTCATTGTTTCATGCATAATGTTCCTCGTGAACTGTGGCTATGTGGACTGAACCCCAGTAGTCCATAATTAGTCACATAAAATTTTTCTGATAAGTTTTGATATATGAGTTTCATTTATTTATGTTTCATGTATCATTGTTGCAAGGATTATGACTAAGTAATGGTTGGTACAGGACTGGCCCTATTTAGTCGCATGTGCTTTTATCGAAATTTTTAAATTTGGGACCGACCCATAGGCGTCCCCTCGCCATGTCTTTTGTTTTGGAACCGACCCATAGGCGTTCCCTCGCACATATAAAGGTTTTATAAACTACATTACACATTCATGCACTGTTTTTCATGCATAAAATTTTTCTCATGATTTAAATTGGCATAAATTTTTTTATGTCCCCTCATTAGTTATTATGTTTTTATGTCAAGTATGTTTTCATACTGTCATGGTTAACTTCAGTTTCATGCTGATTATGTTATACACTTCTTCGTGATAGATGGTTTCATGTTTCTTCATGATAATTCCGTCTTCATGTTGATTATGTTTTACGCCTCTTTTGTTAATTACGTTGTCCCGCAAGACATTGTTGGATTTCATTGAAATCTGCTTTCACGATAGTCATGGTTGGTTTTCATTGATCATGCTGTCAGGCAAATCATCGTTGAATTTTGTGTAACCACACTTTAGCGTTTCTCTATGCAACCAGAATGAGGTATATACTGGCATTGCCAAGTTATCATGATGGTTTTCCTAACCGTTTAACCGTTATACTTTCCTTAGATCATGATAAATGATCGACCCCATACCGATCATTTCATGTGCATTCCACGTGTACTCCACGTACCGTATTTCATGTGTATTACACGTACCTAAATCCATGTGTATTTCACTTGCAATACTGCACGAGTATTCGCTAGTCGATTCTGAATCATCTCAGTCATATGTCCACTTGCTAATACTCTACAAATTGCTGATGTCGCTCATAACTTGGAGATGTTACTAAAGGTTGATGCTGCTGACGTTCGGAGACGCTACGAGATGCGGATGTTGTTCACAACCTGGAGATCCTACAAGACGAAGACAAAGGCGTCGGAGCAAAGCAATTGGACGAGAAGATGCTTCACCATCAGACGATTCCCATCAACCATTGTCTCGAATTCTTAGTTACATGTCACACGTCATTCGGCTGTCATTTCAGCCATATGAGTGCAAACCGGTACCAGCCGGCCACTCAGCTGAATAGTTACATGAATCACGGTCATGAGAATGACCATCATGGAACTGACAGACAGGACGATAGTAACCACTACTATGACAGCAACTATCCTAGAGATCGCAACCGAAACTCTGGCCACGGACGTGATCAGAAATACAAAAATTAGTAGTCCAACCGATCCGCCAATTTTGGCATAATAACCTTATATTGTGGTTATATTTGTTTCACATCTCGAGACATATGTCAAGACATCAGTCAAGACACATGTCTCACGTATACTTTCTGAAGACACATGTCAAGACATCAGTCAAGACACATGTCTCACGTATACCTCCTAAAGACACATGTCAAGACACCAGTCAAGACATATGTCATGCTTATAGTTCCAAGAAACGAGTCAAGACACATGACTCACGTCCAACTATGGAACATTTCTAAGAAATTCAGAGTACCCTCCAAGGGTATATCCATATTGTTGTGCCATGTATTAATCAGGCCACAAGAATTTCACAACCATTACCGGCGCATCAGTGAGAACTGTCACGTTGCAGATGTCACTTTTATTCTTGTAACCATAAATCATTGATTTATGACCATGAAGGACGCCTTTCGTATTCCCACGTATACGAAGGTTTTCCTTCAGCTTAGTGATGAGATCCAAGCTGCTAACGCATTTCCTCGGACAGACCGAGATGAATTTTATCCTAATTATGTACTATGAACAACACACCATGCTACGATTCATAATTATGTACTGTAATGTTCAGGCTCCTGAATACATTCAGCTTGATTTCCATCGGGAAAATCTGTACAAATTATCTATGCTTATAAGCATGTGCGTTGTTAGCCATGGTCGCTAAAATTATCTAGCTGTCAGTAAGACACGACCACTTAAGTCCTTTTACGCATAACCAGTTGATTATTCCAAAGTCTTCCCATACATTCCAGAAGAATCTACAAGGAGAAGGATGGTACCATGAGATTATGTGTCGACTACCGTCGACTTAAACAAATCACCATTCATGACCGTTATTCTCCTCCACGTATTGACGACATGTCCAATCAACCGTATAGTGTCAATCACTTTCCCAAGATCGAACTCATGATCATGCTGCCAACAGTGACGAGTGAAAAAGCAGGACATGTCCGTGACTGCTATTCGTGCACGACTCGGTCATGCTAGATTTATGATTTTTATTTAGTCTCATCAATGCTCCAATAGCATTATGGACTTAATAAATTGAGTTTCCATGAACTCCTAAACAAATTCATCAGCGTTTTCATTAAGGATAACCTGATTTCCTCTAAGCCTAACTCTATGACAAGAGAAATTCTACCCTGGAAATTTTTTTCCAATATCAATTCTGTTTGATTACAGTAACACACTGAATCACATGGGTTTTATGGTTAATCTTACCATGACTCAGCTTATGCGGAAAGGAGAGAACCCTACACTACATTAGGTGTTCTAGGAAATCCTACGCTGGGAGAAGTCTAGATTTAGAGACTCAGGGTTTCGCAAACTCCTATGTATCAAGTTCTACGAAGCAAGATACAGTTACGTTCATATCTAAGTACCTGACATACCAACAGGTTATGATAGGACACCAACGGACTGGGATGTTTCATCATCTGAATTTGTGAACTAAAATGGGACAAGATCTCCATGGATTTTGGTTACCAGATTAACGCAAACTCAGAAGAAGCATGATGCTATCTGGGTTATTGCAAACAGTTTGATCAAGTCTGCAGAATCCTTACATCCGCAAGGATTGCAGAACCAACGGATTGATCGGACACATTCCACGCCAAGGCTCATCCGATCACTTGGTAATCCCTCAGCTATCGGGTCAGACAAAGATTTGCAATTGTACTCCTAAAATTACTTCACGTCTTCATACTGATTCCACGACTTGCTTTCGCGCTCGCGTTCATGACACTATTCATGTTCATGATCGTATTTTGTCTTACGATTTTACGTTCATTTTCTTCTGATTCTAGGAATTTTGCAAGAACTTGAGAGACCAGACCCAAGTTTAGTATAACTGCCTATCCTCAGATAGACGTTTCTCGTCATAATCTATGTCGCACCTTCTAGCGTTTGTCGTTACCGTCATTATATGCTATGATCACGATATGTTTCACATGTCATGTTCATTCCATGTTCCTCATATCATGATCAAGATATGTTACACGTATCAGGGATCACGATATGTTTACTCATACTACACTCGCCATATCTCCACGTAGCACGTTCAAAATTTTTCACGTATCACGTTCAAAATTTTTCACGTACTACGTTTCTTTATGTCTCGCGCATCGTTTTTAGCTAACAGTTAAGTTGGATTGTTTCGCACCATAATGTTTCATTTACTCTTACACGTTAATTCTTATTCCCTCGATCGAATTTAGGGGATCTACCTTACGTTGATAACCAAGAAATTCTTCGTATTCCAAGTCAAGGTCAGGAGGACCAAGACTTATCATTCGTGTCAAGATCTTATAAAGGAACTGTTCCAAGAGGGAAGCCACTTGGAAACGGACAAGTTCATCCGGATTTCTTATCCGTTTTCTCTTATCAATTAGATATGTCCTTTCAGCCACGTCACGTTCCATGTCCTTTGGAGACATGTCACGTTCCGCGTTCTTTCTGCCAGGTCACCTGCACATTAATTTATCTTACATACCCTCTCAGTTTGATTCGGGTATGTTTCTCTTTCAGTTACATTATCTATAATTCGGGGACGAATTATTCCTTTTAGGGGGGAAGAGTTGTAAAACCCGCATGCTTTTACCATGAATAGTACCCTTAAGATCGTACGTACTAGATTTAAACTTTCTTAATATAGCATGATTACGATTACGTGTTAGGATTTTACGTATTACGTACGTGTTAGAACACGATAAGTATTTACTACGCACAATCACGTAATAATTATTTAACGATAATTAATCACGAACATGCGATCATGAAATCATGAACGTAATTAAAACACGAACTATTATTAATTACGTATATATATTTATTACGAGCGTAATTAAATATATTAGGTCACGGTAATTATTTAACGAGAACACACAAAATGCGAACACAAATAAACACGAACAAACACGTAAAACACGAACACGAGAACACACTTATTAATTAGACACGGAAAATGATCGGGTTACCCCTTGTGGGCCCCATTCCCACGAAAATTAGGAGGGAGGATGGGCTTAGCCCATCAATTTTTCACTAAAAGGGTTTTTCACTACTCATTTTTCATTCACAGAAGATTTTAGAAAAAAAACCCTAAAACCTCCTCCTTCCTTGTCTTTTGTGCCGCCACCCTACAATCACCATACATGGTGATTCTTTGATCTTTGATCTTGAAGATTTGTTGATTGTTCGTGTTTGTTCTTCGTTCTCTTGATCCACGAATTCGGTAAAACCTTTTTAAACCTTTTCTTTTAATTTAATCTTTTTATTAATTATGAACATGTGATGTTTTTATAAAAAACATATTAATTAATCATAGATCTAACATGTTTTGATGATTAATTAAATCAAAGGGTCGTATTAAGGGGTGTTTTGTTTTGGCCGCAGGATGCAACCGACCCCAAGGGGGTTTCGGTTTGCCAAGCCGACCACCACCAAGACCATATGGTCTTGGTTGGTGCGTGTGGGTCCCACGGCAGCAAGGGGTACCCCGAATTGGTTCGGGGTACGGTGTTTGTTCATATCCGGTGCATGTTTTTAAGCTTAGATCCGGATCATGATTATGTTAGTTGTTTATGTTATAAACTTATGTTAAGAATTAAATTAATAAAGATGTAATTAATTCAATAACATGACTTAGGTTAACTAATTATTAATAAACATGAATTATTTTAACCTAAGTATTTTTTATTATTAAGACTTATAATTAATTAATTATTTTAAAAACCATGGATATAATTAATTAATTAAACATGACTTATGTTATATTATTAGCATTTAATAATACATATTTTAACCTAAGTATTTAATATATTTAATTAAAACATGTCATACTTTAATTAAATATTATAACATATAGATTAATTAAATTACATGAAATAATTATTAAACTATATAATATATCATATGACTTAGAAAATAATCATGAAAATACTTAGGCTTATTTACTTAGCTTATTTGACCAGCTTATTTCTAATTATGGAAACTTTCTATTTTTAGAAACTTAATTAAATAAGGCAGCTATTTTATTTATGGAAACCAGCTATTTTTAGAAACTTATTTATTTAAGGCAGCTAATCTATTTATGGAAACTTATTTAATTAAGGCAGCTAATCTATTTATGGAAACTTTCTATTTTTAGAAACTTATCTATTTTAAGCAGTAAATCTATTTTTGGAAACTTTCTATTTTTGGTAACTTTCTATTTTTGGAAACTTTCTAGTTTTGGAAACTTTCTATTTTTGGTAACTTTCTATTTTTGGAAACTTTCTATTTAAGGAAACCTGCTATTTTTGGAAAGTTACTTATTATTACACAGTAAGTATAATAACACATGAAATATCAGAAATACTTAATCAGAATGAACAGAATATAGGATTTAACACAGTTTAAGGCTTTAAACAGTATAAATAGTAAGAACACATAAAATAAGCTAAGACATGATATAAAACCAGCTATGTATATAGTAAGCAGATACTTATTTCATGTACGTATTTATGTAGCACTAGTGTTTCGGAAGTAGGATTCTCGCAGTTCATCGTTCTCGTTCACTGGACATAAGGTACGGATTCCCGTCCTTTCAGTATGGACATTCTTTCCTTATTAGGATTTCCCCGTATGCAGCCAACTGTTTTCCCGCAGTATAAGTATGAGTTTGATTGCTTATGTTTAAATATGATTACCTATAGCCATATACATGCATGACCAGTTTCACCTAGTTATGGAGGTACCATAACCATAACATTAGAGGCACTGATGTTATGACTTCACCACGGCGGAGTGATTGCTCGTGGCGTCCCTTCAGCTTTGGCCATTTATTTATATTTATCATGTGGGGCGTATGGGTGCATCCTAGTTACATGTTTTATTCAGGATTACATGGTGAATGTGGTGTGTGCCTTGCATCCTTCACAAGGAGCTGATCCCTCCTACCCATAAAACCAGTATATTAAATTAGAGGCAACCCCTCTAATTTGCATGATGAGGTCACCCCTCCAAGTATTCATGCACGGTGGATTTTCATGACCTATATTGGCTAATGGTAAAATATGTTAAATAGTTTTCATAAGATAAACATAAGGCTTTTTCAAACTATAAAACCACTTTTATGAACATGTTCCAGGTTTTCCAGGACTTATACATTTCCGCTGCTATTAAGTCTTTATTATGCTTAGTCATTCATACTATGTCTATATCCGTGCACTGAGCGTTTTGCTCAGCCGTTACTTTCCTTTCCATGTCCCAAAACGGCAGGTACCCTAGGAAAGATTCGAGCATTTGGAGGACGTGCATAGGATGGAAGCTGCTAGAGACTTCTTTTCCTTTTGCCTTCATATATTTATGCTTGTGTAGTCTTTCATTCATTTCTTTTGCTTTATTATGTTTTGGGCTTATGTTTGGGAACCGATGGTTGATTCCGGTTATCCCTATGGTCATGTAATGTTTTATACATTTATCCTTGTATGCTTTGATGACACGCCATAATTACGCGTGACATTCCATTATCAAAATGGGGTGTTACAATGAGATTATCAATAATTCTGACCAGTCACTTATATACTTCCTATACTCATCTTCCACTTTCATTCATTCTAACAATCTCTATGTCCCGAGTGTAGTGCTTGCTAGATCACTGAATTACTGTTCCTTCCATAGTACATTATTACATCTTCCTCATATCATATATTGTTTAAACAACTCCGTTAGCCTCATATATTCACATCTGAAATGCATAGTGGTCAAATCACTACCTGATATCGTAATACATATCTTCACTTACTGTATCTTCCAGAATATATCATTACATCTTCCTGATATCATAACACATCTTGGTTCTAGAATCAGATGTATTAGTACTTCAACTTGTGATATTCCTTCAATACTACATGCGACACTCTCAACACTCTTAGAATAATTAAATTCTCTTTTTGATCTAAACAATTTATTCACCACTGGTCCTTGCATTCTTAATACATTCTCTGATCTAATAGAAGAAAAATTAGATTATCACATTAACCGTTTTTGTCCCACAAAAACATACATTTCAACTCTCTCATTTCTATTACCATCCTATTTCAAAATTTCTGACAATCTATTGATCTTCTTTCTTTGGTATTCCTTTTCCATTAGTTTATCAATTCAATTCTAAATTTCTTTCCATTCCATCCATTCTGCTTGTTGTTACCAATATTCCAAATATCTCAAGACTCAAGAGTCAATTCTCAATTACTTTAGAAATCTTATAAACCCTTTTTCCTTCTTCTCCTTACTAAATACTCACTAGTCGATAGTGAAAGTATCCACACTCATCCTTCATAATCAGAAACACACTTCTTAATACAAAACTATAACATATCCCATCTATAATTTACCGATTATTATTTCTCAGTCATCATTAGGTAATCCTTAACTCCTTCCTTTTAAAATCCCCGAATGGCATTTATAAACAAGTCCTTCTTATTCTTATTTTCTTCATACTTGATTCCATACAAGTAATACTTTACAATCCCAAAATAAATACCACAATGTCAAATCTCGGGATCATATAAACCCCGTTATACTTCTTTATTCAAGTCAACACACTACTATTACTTCCCTTCCCATTTGATATTATCCAAATATCATCATCGCACCTCTATAATTCCTCAGATTCCTCCAATACTAACTATACAGACACATAACTTCAATCTATCCTCAACGTTCATAAACAACTTCCTCAACTACAAAAATCAGATTTCAAAACCACAACTTAAATGAATGGGTGGATTTCACACATTTAGTTCTTCTTTGTTAGCTTTGTCATTGGTTCAACAATCAGTGAAAACCTCTCGATAAACCTCCGATAACACTCAACTTACACAAAGGAATTGACAAGCTTCAGTCGGTTTCGTCGGTATCGACAAAGCCTCAATCGTTTCAATCTAGTCAGATTTTCACGATCACTTCAGCCATAGATCGCACATTTTAAAATGTCTATATTACATCAACTAAATTCATATCCAAAGAATTTCACACACCATTCCTTCTTCCCTAACAATTTGACAATTGTTATTAAATACTTTCCTTTCCTTCCTTAATATCCATCAAATAAAACATCGATCAATCATCAGTAATGGATACCGAATCATCAGTAAATCTTTTGTTTGTTCATCTCCATAACGATCATCTTTATTCACAAAACATCCAGCTTCTTTACTCACTTCCATTATTACTTCTCTGATGACTTACCCTTCCAGTCAAATCAGATTATCCTTATTGTCTCATCTGCCAATCCTTACAATTAATCATATTACCATCCTCAACTTCCTGACAATGCCATATAACAATATATACAATCAGATTGCATAACTTCCATCACTAAGCTAACACAAAGCTTCTTCTTCCCAAGACGACAGTGAACTCCACGAGTCCGTAGAACAATCACAAAATACTCTTAAATACTAACTCATCTTCTCATTCACTTCCGACTACTACTGGTAAAGCGCACAGAAAATTCGATCTATTACTGTTTCCTCTTACCTACCTTCTCATCATTGACCAATTAAATCTTCAAATAAAAATTCCACTGATTACTTCCTGAAATCAGTACTCAATGCTCAACAACATTCCAATTTAATTCTTTCCACCTTTATTTATCATATCCTATGACATTCATCCTTATCTTGGTTAACTTTCTCACAACTCTAGTTCAGTTAATTGCGCTATACTTCTTAATTCCATAAGCTCAGAAATATTCCCTATATATATATATATATATATATATATATATATATATATATATATATATATATATATATATATATATATATATATATATATATATATATATATATATATATATATATATATATATATATAGTTATTAACAATCCTTCCATCGGTTAATTTCTCATCTCAACCAATCACTAATCCCAGTTGATTTCTCGTCCTCAGGTCAACTAAAATCTAACATCTTCAAATCTCAATATATCCTCAATAACACCTTCAGAATTTAAATACGCCATCAATAACACTTTCAGAATTTCAATAAAATTCTAACCCAATGATTACCAGATAATAATATACAAATTACTACATCTAAATCTCAAATCTTATCAGCATTTCCAAAATATAGGCTGTAATAGCAGCAACATTCCTTTCATATTGATTTTCCATTATCTGAATAATTCCTTTATTCAGTCTCCTTTACCGAAATGAAAACATTTCATTACCACAAAAATACTAATTTCTATACCACATTCCTTGTTATTCTTTCAGCAGCCCGACCTCCAGCTAGTCCGTACTTACGACAAGTAAATAGATAATTGCTTAAGTGGTATAAAATATATGTGATCTACACATCATACTTCCTCCTGCTTACCCGATTTATAGCAATCGCTTGAATACTATCTCTTCTTATCTTAGACTATTAAATTCCAAGTTTACCTTTTGTTAAAGGAAATAAATTTCCTATTCCTTATTGTCATTCGCAACAATACCGTTCCTTTACCCTTTTCCGCCACATTTAATTTCAAACCAGGATCAATCTTTAAATTACTATCTCTTTTCGTCTAGTTAAACATTCCCAAATGACTATAAATATACCAAAACATCCATCGGTTACTCGAACTTGTCCATATAGTTTCACCTTTCCAATTACCATTAATATCCGTACGACACTCTTCACCGCATCTCTTCTCATTACTAGGAATCTAACACACAGACATCCTTTTAAATCTTGTAGAATAGCAGCAACATCTTCAACTGGAACAGCAGCATCTTCAATCTCAGCAGCATCTTTAGTCTCAACACCTCGTCTCCTTGCAGCACTATCAGCTTCAACAATCTAACAACTATTTCCACGATCATATAATCTACCCTATAGTTAACAACCTTTGGAGACATATTTCAAGATACTCAGTCACGTAGGATTCCACTAATGACAGAAACATATCTCACTCAACTCTTTCTATGTGATAACAGTAGAAAGTAACTTAATAAGTATACACATCGAGATAGAAAGAATAGGATCTTTTCACCAAGATATATCATGAATACTACATGCGCCAACAACACAATACTACCTCAATTCCACAATCATCTCACAAAAGAGAAAATAACAAAGACACATCAGATACTAAAGGGTAATAGTAGATTTCATCCATAAATCCGAGAAAATCGCAACAAAATCTTGTCACTAATGTCACTTACCCTTATCATCCTAAACAACAATAATCCATCACAATACTACCTCACAACATCTAAACAATCCAAATACAACACAACAATACATAAACTGAAATACAACAAAAATCCATCAGTACATCACTCCATAGGATGTGGTCCATCATTTTCTTCAACTTGGCTCGTCCCTGCTTCATCTTCATCTGGTGCTAACTTGTAGCACCTCCATTTTGGATCAAAACACGGTGGATTCTCAAATCCATACCTCAAATGCGCTCCTTGACACGGCGGATCTATCATATAATGCGAATCAACATACACCTCACTATCCTGAAATTTCCAATGCGGTCCAAGATACGGCCCAAGATGAGCTACATATTCACTTAACCTGTGAAGCCTATCTATCTCTTTCTGATACTTCTCAAAATCTGTTCCATAACATTTCACTTCAGCCCTAACCTCAGTTCTTCCAACTTCACTCTCAGTCCTATAATTATCACTATCAGATTCTACAACATTCTTCTTATCATCCGTATCATCATCATAATCTAACCATCCACCTGAATTCTTATGATCACCTACTCGCTGATACTGCAAACTCCGTTGACGTACAATAAATCCTCTCTTATTGGTGTAATAGGGTATGTCAAACATTTTCTGAAATCACAGAAAATTCAAAGGTACATAAGGTCATTATTCAAAAATATATATGCAATGCATAATCATGCAAATGCAAATGATTTACGTATGCCAAATATATATGTATGCGATGCAATGCAAATGATAATTATACAACACTCATAAAAATGAAATTATGATGAAAGCACTCCACGTCCTTTCATTAATGCCAATACCTTATCATAGTATTTACTTAATAAATACTCAAGAATTCAGAACAATTTTGAAGGATACATCTATAATAACAAAGCATAACAAAATAAATAATCTTACCGGAGCCTTGCAGAGAAGTTGCGTTGCTTTTATAAAACACCTTTGACACCAGAGTTATAGTTTATGACATTTTCAAAAATCGACCTAATTCGCTATAACTAAAAAGCTCTGGTTACCAATCTATAACACCCCCAATTTACATTGCGCAGCTGAAATACACAATTGGGTGTTATTCACAAACTTCATTTCACAAACTCTTTATACGACCTAAAAACAGTATATTGAGGAATAAATAAGGAAATAATTTAAATCAGTGTCTAAAACCTTCAATCCCAAGTAAAATCAGTTTAAAAATATATCAGTGTAGCGTACAGGTTCCCCTAGGATCTTAACAAATCGACAAACTTGTTACCAAAAATACTTGACCATATACTATAAATTTATGACAAACGGGAAAAAAATCTGTTTTAGACCAAATTACAACAAAAGCAATCCCGCAATCCTTCTCCAGTAAGCTCCGCAAATCAACAACTTCAAGTACCTGAAATACATGCTTAAAATCACCAACACAAAGGTTGAGCAAGTCTATAGGTTTAACAAAACATAATTGAACACATCGTAAAAATCATTCACAATTGTTTAATAGAATTGTGGCCATACAATCTATTAATCAGGCATTTCATCTTATAGCAATAGCTAATGAATTGTATTAAGCTCATGACACCGACCCCTTAACTTAGTCACCCACGCCAAATGCCAGCATGACTTGAAGAAATTCCAGTGCCCCTACTAGGGTATCAATTGCAAGAATACCAATTCTCATTCTCGTAAAATTATCCTTCCCAGAGGTTACTCATCGTAATGCCCTGGTGTCAGATAGGGTTGTCAGCCCAATAGTACTATTATAAGAATAAGCGGCTATTCCCAACTCACAACATCAAGTTAGAAGATAGTTAACGGCTCATGAATTTAGGGACTTTTGCAATTTAGGTACTTATACAATTAAATTCATCAAAGGCAACAAAGGCAATATTCGGGTCCAACAATTATTCATGACATGTGTTCATTTTTCTTCAAATAGCATGTATCCCCCTCGTGGGTTTTAAAATCATTAAAACAAGTAGAAAGCGAGGCTATAGACTCACCTGAAGTATTAACACTAGTATGACGACTTTCAACGATCGATGATGCCCGGCGAACACGAAATCCACAATCTATCAAAATAAAATGCGTGCCTTTAATAATACATCTAAATAATATTTCATACTTAATAAAATAAAATAAATATCTCAAAGTCAAAATCAAACTCACACCATACTCAATTTAATACATCCTTCTTACGTACACTTTTATACTTTTATTCTTTCAAAAACTGTCTATATATATATATGTTAATCGTCCAAACTGTTTTCCGTACACGTCAATAGCTTACGATACTAATCAGAAACTTCACTTACTATATATAGAAAGACCTCCCAAAAGTTGGTTAAAAGATTTTTATTTTAAAGTTCCTTGTCCGACTCATCTTCGAACTACAAAAACCGGACAGTTTTACGTCAACAATTCATATAGTCTTTTTAACTCATTTATTTATCTCTGTTTACAAAACCGACATTCAACTTTGAAAATAAACTCAAAATCCTCATACTTAACACTTAACATCAGTACATGAATCATTTCAAAATCCTTTTTATAGTCCCCGAGATTCGATCCAAATATCGACAACAATTATATATTGTGATGATACTCGTCTCCCAGTACACAAATAATCAAACTAACGTAACTTTTCGCTCGTTTGGATCTAGAAGCTCTACCTTATACCAAATCGAAGCTTAAAACATCCTCTACAATTATATTTAGTTAGTTCATACCAAACTTAAACTCGTAATTTCTGAAAATTAAGTTTAATAATCTGTTCAAAAATACATCTTTAAAAATCATTCAAAATCAATTTTCACCATATTTTTACATCATTTTTACCACTATAATCAACCCTATATCACTACTTTCAATCATAACACACTAAATCATCCTAGATGATCAAATCATAAAAACCCAACTAAAAATTTTCAACATGCAATCATCAAAATTAATATATATCAACATAAACACCTACATACAACAAGAATTTAAGATCAAAACACAATATTTTTCACCAAAAATGGGTTTTATAAAAATGTTCTTGCATGTGGCCAAATTTCATACCAATGTGTAGAGAATCAAAAGTTAGGAATGAGTCTTTGATTAGATTTAAGAGATTCAACCTTGAAATAAAAAATTTAGGGGTGTTTGTGGTTGTGTGGTTGACGGAAACAAAGAGGAGGGACAGGGGAGAGAGAGATAATTTTGGTGGTGGTAGATTGTGTGTGTTTGTTGTGTTTAATTTTCCTTTTATATGGAAAAAGTTTAGGGTAGTTTTTTGCCAATTGTGATTCTTGTGGACCAAAATGCAAATACTTGATTAAAAAGCGGGAAATGACTATTAGTCCCTTTTGAAAATATTTATGGGTCTCGGGTTTCATAAAAATACTTCTCAAAACTTAAAACGCACACAAAATATGATATATATATAGTCCCGGCATGACTTAATATGACATTAAAAATAAAAACGTCAAAATATTAAACATCGACATGTCTAAAATAAAACGTAAATTTTTCTGGGCATCCATTGATATCGTCATTACTAATAATCCTCACAACTCATCAAAACGTAAAAATATAACTTCCAATCATTCATCCAAATCAAATCACCAATCGTCATGACAATCAAACTCGTCAAAATTTTCAAGAATATATGTAAAAATATAATTAAATAATGACCACGGATTTGGGTTGTTACAGTTTTGATACTCAACCCTAATCTTATCCCGAATCTGGGGTAGCATGGCTTGCACAACCACTTGAACAGCTGCAGTAATAGCAGCGACTGTAGCCTCATTCTCATTATTACGTCTGGGTGGCATCTGAAAGTTTAAAGAGGATAATATGATTAACTTGTTAGAAACATGGAATAAGAAATCTGAAATATGCATGAGGTAGTTCATGAAAGCATAGTCAACGAAATATGACATGGATACTGGTGAACGCCTATGGTCAGTTCACAAAATGACATTCGACTGAAAACATGAATCTGAAATGAGTAAGGATGAACGCCTATGGGTTGGTTCACCAATACAAAATCTGAGCGGGCAAGGGTGAACGCCTATGGGTCTGGTCACCAAAACAAAAATTCGCTGAAAAGCACTTACGACTAAATATGGCATGTCCTGTACCAACCTTTTACTTAGTCAAAATTAAGAAAACTGACTGATGAAATGCATGAGAAACATGAAAGATAACAACGCCAAAGTATAAGAAGTTTCTGGTGACTACCCACTAGTCACAGATCAAGTTTTAGAGCCTACAGGTCGAATCTGGCTCTGATACCATAATTGTAACACACTTGGGTAAATGGACTGTTACATGTACTTATGGCGTGTCATCAAAGCATGCAAGGAAAATGTCTTAAAAACATTAATTGACCATAACGGAAATACCATAATCAAACATCAGTAGTCCAAATATAAGCTCAAATATAAAAGATTAAGTACTGAAAGAAAGAACTAAACAATGTCCAAACAAGCAAAGTAATATCTAAGGTGCATATAGTAAAGAAGTCTGGATAGCTTCCATCCAATGCACATACTCTCTCAGAATCCTAAAAGCGTCCTGATGTACCTGCCGTTTGGAACATGAAAGGAAACTACGCCTGAGCATAACGCCTAGTGAACGGATATAAAGCATGATAAGAATATACTGAAATGAACAGATAACAAATACTGAAGTTATGAAACTGATAAGTAAAGTGCAGCGGAAAGCTGTATATGTTCTGAAAAGTCTGGTTTACAATAGTAAAGCTGAATTATTATTTGTTATACCTAAAAACATGAAATTACTGTATTTTAAATGCCAAGAGCTTATCTAGGTCATTTGCTGTAACAACGTCTGCATGAATACATAGAGGGGTGACCTCGTTATGTTGTAAAGGTGTGACCTCTAAATAATATGCTGGGTGGAGGGATCAACTCCAATGTGAAGGATGTATAGCACACACCACATTCACCTGATAAGTTGTACCCAATAACCTAGGATTCACCCATACGCCCCGTTGATAATACTGATAAAATGGCAAAGCTGAAATAATTGGGACGCTGCGAGAAATCACTCCCTCGTAGAGGAGTCATGACACCGGTGCCTCAAGTGTCATGGTTACGGTACCTCCGTAGCTAGTAATAACTGGTCATGCAAGTATATAAAGCTCAGGCAATTTAACTTAGATAATTACTGTTATTTTATAACATATACTAGGGAAAACATTTGGCTGCAGATGGAGAATCCTAATCATGCATAGGAAAGGAAGTCCTTACTGAAGGACGGAAAATCCGTACCTTGTGTCCAGTAACTGACTGCAAGGAAAGCTGACGATACTCCTACTATGATTTCGCAAAATCTACATGAATAACGGACGCGAATAAGTTGACTGATATCCGTTTATTTTAAAGATCTTAATTGTTCTTAGTTTAATTTTTTTATTCTTGTATTACTGTTTGTGTATAAACTGATAAATCTGATTGTTCTTTAATATTTCTGATTAATGTATTCATGTACTACTGATTACGGTATAATATGTATTCTGATATTATAACATTACTATAAATAGTAACCTGCTATAAATAGAAAGTTTCTAAAATTAGAAGGGTTTCTAAATTAGTTTTTCTTGAAAATTAAATCATAATAAATCACATGTTTTAAGTGGTTAAAAGGATAAATAAAAATCAATTTAATTTTACTAATTAAATAATTTAAACCAAAACCAGTTGATTAATTTATCTATTAAAACTAATTTATAAATATGATTTAATCATAATTAAAATGAACCACGTATTTATTATTTTTCGTGACCCCGAAAACCCGAGTAAAAGTTTCTCCCCGAGACACACATGTCTCGGTTAACAAGTTCGAGCCCACCACGACACGTCGTGGCTTCCCTGTTTTGTTGCTAACTTCGAACAGTAGCCACTGGCCTAGTGCCAATTGCTACTGTTCTTCATTTATACCCACTATTTTTGGTGTTATGGTTCCCACTCCTTTGTTATAAATTCCCATTGTTTTATATAAGTTCTCACTGTTTCTTCCTAAGACCCACCGAGAGTCTATGACTCTCGGTTTCCACTGTTGTCAAACACCACCCCCTGCTGCCCTACTAATACCCACTGTATATTAAACCCAAACATCCCCTTATGTTCATTTACCCCTGATTTGGGTTTTTGGCTGCGACCTAAACAACACAGCCACCACCGCCCCTGTTTGGGTCACGGTTGGCCAACAGTAGACACACCGAGACTTGGTGTCTCGGTATTCGTGTATCAAACAAAACCCGACACCCTCTCTTGGTTATTATTTTATGTTTACCCTATAACTTCGTTTGTTTAGATCAAAGACATACCATTCGTGATAAAAAATGGAAATAAAGGAAGAAAAGTTATACCGTTATAATATTAATGATTGATCAAGAACACGTAATCCAATCCAAAATCAAAAAATCGTTATCCCTTGTTTTTGTGTTTCTAGCCGGCGGCCACCAAAAGGACAGAAACCCTAGTGTTTTTGTTTTGTAAAAGAATGAAATGGGAAATAACCCTTATTTCCCCTGTGTTTGTTTTTTTTTAAAACGGGTCGGGCTCAAGCCCACTATTCTTCTTGGTTGTTTAATAAAACCGTCGACCCCCTATGAATTATACATATGTTTCCTTTTATTTTTCGACTTAATTCCCGTGACATAATTTAGCTCGTGCTCGTGTTTTATTTTTCTGATACGTAGTCTTTATTTTCTGAATAAAGTACTAACGTAATACTGAATAACTATTATTACTTATTTACAAGTGTTAATTATTTTCTGAATAATTAAATAACATCACGATTTTTAATAAAACTGAGACTGTGTATGTTTAAGGTTCTTGTATTTTAAATACGGGTTTTACAGTTCTCTTGATGTGATTGCTACCCTCACATCTTGTCGACTAAATATATAAGTGTTTATGTTTGTATTAATTGCAAGTCATATTTCGAAATAAAAAGTCCCTAACACATTGATATGACGATGTTTACTAGTTCTTACCCATATGTCATACATCCTTACAATCGCCTACGTAATAACTTGTGTACCTAGAGCCACAGACAAACCCTAGATATACTCATTAAAACATGCATTAACAAATACTTAAATGAATCTGACATATCAAAGCAACAAGACTACCATGCAATTGACGACACAATCAAGGGAGTTCACGGTAAAGAACATCGAACTAAGAAGCGAGGCATCATCTATTACCCTCGTTTCCCTAGACATATCAACAGTTAAGATATGAAGATCTAGTCTGGTTTTTGGTTGCATCAAGACCGTACGCAATTAATGATACGTTATAGGTAAGTTTATAAAAACGAAGACGAATAATATCATGTAAGTGAGCCCGAGATCGTTGTTCGTCAAAGAAATTATGAATTTGAGATTCAAGTTACGGATTTCAACAAATGATCGAAGAATGAAAAGATCTAAAGTCGTTGCTAATTACTACAATGACAGAAAAGTAAGTAAAACTAAAAACGTAAAATACGAAAATCACGCAAAACGAGAAAATATTAAAATATTATGAAAATTAAAAAATTTGAAAAACTACATAGATTTAAACTTAATTCACTTAAAAAGAAAATTAAAAACTAATTTGAAATTTCCAAATGGGCAATAAAGCCTAATGTACAAAAGTGGCAAAAAACATACACGAGACAAAAAGCCCAATAAGTAAAAAGAATGAGAAAAAAGAAAATGTAAAAATGTAAATACTAAAGATGATATTTTAAGCAACTTTAAAACTTAAATGTTTTGCTGAAAATACTTCCAATAAGCTCTAATGAGCAATAAGCTAGCTTAATGGGCTTATAAGGCCTAATAGGCAAATTTATGGCTTATGAAATTTTCTTTTGGATCAAAATCAATATTTTGAAAATATAAAATACTTTTGTAAAAGCTTTCTGACGAGAACTAACTTTAGCTTATTAGAATAAGCTATAAGCACTCTTGAAAAACCTAATAAACTAAATAAGATACTAGATAAGCTGAAATTTGACAAGAGGCCCTAAAATCAGATTAGAAAACCAATAAGAAAAAGTGTAGAACTTAATCACATGACTAACCAAACACGAATAATATGATGAAGATTAAACCAAAAAAGAAAGATTAGATTAAGATGAAGAAAAGAAAAATACGAAGTGTTGGTGATTTCCTAGTGTGAGAAACAAACACACCTTTCTCTCTCTAAAACAGTAAAATGGAAAAAAAACACCCACACAAATGAAGTATAGGAGGCCTTTTATACTAAGTAAGAAATGTTTAGGAGGCCTTCCTCATTTGTGTGTTCGGGACTAAATCCCGTTACATAAATATTAATAACTAAAAGCTCTCGACATCATTAAATAACATTTTTCACGAGCTTCGCAATGATATATTTTACGACCATAACTTTAATTACTTCTAACAATCTCCCCCTAAGGGGTGGTCATGTAATATGTGACTTCACTTCTTTGTTGTTGCAGACTTTGAAGCTCGATGTCTTGAGAGTTTCTTCATAGTTCCTTTCATGACTTGTGGTCTTGGATCTTTGATCTTTGCCTTGACTTGATCTTGAAACTTTGCCAGCTTGTGTTCTTGTGTCTTTCCCTACATACTCATGTTTTGTGTTGACTTGAAAGCTTGTTAACAATCTCCCTTGATCATCAGAGTAACGGAAGTCTTTGTCTTTAGATGTTCTTGAGCTTTCTTCATTTACATGAGCATGTGGTCTTGAATTACGACTCTTGAGGTTACGCCACCGTTTGCGTTCCTCCGGTTTCCCGTTATATAGTAAGAATACTGTATCTGTGATTAGGTAAGTTCAAAGAACTTCCTTGACAGGGTTTTCGGCTGTGGTAACCGTTCTCAATACTTGAATATATCAAAAGATAATTCAAAGTAAAGAGTGAATCATGCAGTTCCATTCTGCTGATTAAGTCGTCAATTTAATTTCTAGGAACAAGTTTGAATCAATTAAGAATCAAACCATTGTTGCTTTTCAGTTGAAACAAGTTTGATTCATATAGAATCTCACAAGTTACCTACCGCAGTGCTGTTTGATGATGACACTGGAAGGATTTCCATTCATCACTGTAAATACTAATAAGTATTACTTTGAATGTTCTAGCAAGAGCATAAAGATATTGCGTAGATACCTGGAACAAGTTTGAATCAAAACTAAATCAAACTACTGTTTCTTTCCAGTTAGCATATGTTTAGTTCAAGTGAATCTTATATATGACCTACCGCAGTGCTGTTTGATGTTAACACTGGAAGGATCTCCATTCGTCACTGTGAATACTAGAGAGTATCACTCTGAATGTTCAAGCAATACCACAAGGATAGAGCGTAGGACTCTGTAAATTATCGCTTGTGCTCTAAAGATGAACAACAATTGATATATGGAACAAGTGTCCTAATGAGATTTTTGATGAATCTCGTTGGCTCTAGACTCTATAAGTGCACGTTTATTTGGTGATCGGAGGCTGGAGCAGACTGCCACCTATTCAATATCTACTATCTTGGAGTGAGAAAGTCTATAGAAATGAGTTGAACTCCATGACAATAAAACAAACTTATTTTGAGAGAAGCTTGAGTAGGCTGGGAAGGGTTGTGCTTTGCATCACTAGGTCCATGATGCTTTGTCTTCAATACCAGAAATCATCAACATGATTCTGATAGTAGATGTATTGACCCGGTTTATGCCTAATGTTGTATGGAGGGCTATTTATTTTCACCCTTTATCCTTACATTTCTTTTTCATTCTTCAACCCCTTCAATGCTTTCCAAGACGTCATAACTAGCACCTTGTTGTGATTGTTCCAGTGCTAGCTTAAGTCATTAGTCGGCATTATTCCCGTACACTCTATTACTCCATCATTCCTAAGGACTTCTAAGTTCTAATGGATTGTCCATGGGAAGATCCCTCCGGTTCTGGTAGGATCATAGGACGAATACCTAACCACCTTTTGACACCAATATCGTCGTGAATAATTGTGTTGAAGGTATAGACATCGTAACTAGTGAAACTTTCTATATCACCAAAAACGCCCCCTACATATGTGCATCATAAAAGGAAGGTTTTTGCACATATTAGGAAGAGAAAGCACTTATATCAAAGATCTTATCAAAGAATGAAGCATTTTTTATCACATTTTAATCACTATTCCCCCTCAAAAATTGCATGAAATTGAAATATTTGTGTAACTAGTGATAAAACATGGAGAGAATAATGTGTCATGAAAAGTTGTAACAAATGTTTATGAAATCATTATACTCCCCCTCGAAAAGAGAGTCTAATTAAAATAGGGGAGTACATGAGCACATAGTTTTGAAATACTTTTAAAAATTGTGCTCAACAGTCCGAGAAAAATTGTGTTCATGAGCTTAAAACTTTGAATGTTTTGATATAAGCTCATGACCGAGAAAAACGAATTTCTCGTTGTTGAGGATAAGTAAAAAAACTTTCCTTTATTTAGGGACCGGGTTATAGTCTGACATGTGACTATAAGCCATTATGAGAACAAAATAGAAAAGACATGTTTTGAAAACGTTTGAACTCTCATTCGAACTTTATGTACGTACCCGTGGCGTTATTGAGCGACATTTCTAAGTGCGTCCATATTATCGATGCTGAGAGACATGTCAGAGAAGAATATTTTTGATATTTTTGAAAGATATTCTCTTTTTTTTATTTTGTTTTTATAGATTTTATATTTTTGTATTTTGATTTTTTGATAGATATATACAAGGTTAATGCGAATGTGCAAGACGTTCAAGTTCATCTGGAGTGAAACTACGCTTACCAAGTTGACGAACCAAGAATTCAAATCTGTCTTGAGAAAGAGCTTTGGTGAAGATGTCGGCTAGTTGGTAGTCCGTCTTGACAAAATATAGTTCAATCATTCCTCTTTCCACATGCTCCTTTATGAAATGGAATCGGACAGCTATGTGCTTGGTCTTGGAGTGCTGGACCGGGTTGCAGGATATGGCTATGGCTGATTGTGAATCACAATAGATAAGTACTTTGTTAAAGTGAAAGTCATAATCCGTGAGTTGTGTTTTCATCCAAAGGACTTGAGCACTACACACGGATAGAGACACATATTCTGCTTCCGCGGTGGATAACACAGTACAGTCTTGTTTTCTTGAGGACCAGCTGACTAGCTTCTCGCCTAAGAATTGTGCTCCACCGGAAGTGCGTATTGAATGTATGATGACACCCTGCATGATCGGCATCTGAAAAACCAGTTAGATTAAAACCAGAATCCTTCGTATACCAGAGACCCATATGAATGGTTCTCCGGAGATAACAAAAGATCCTTTTAACCTCCTTGAGGTGCTTCTCGGTTGGCTTAGCCTGATATCGAGCACATAAACAAGTAGCATGCACAATGTCCGGTCTGCTTGAGGTTAAGTACATAAGGGACCCGATCATGCTTCGGTATTTTGTAGCATGTACAAATGTCCCTTTCTTATCCAAAACAAGCTTGTGTTTAATGTCCATTGGAGTAACAATAGGATCACAGTTTTCCATTCCAAATTTCTTTAGAATTTCAAGCACATATTTGGCCTGATGTATGAAAATACCACGGGGGGATTGGTGAATTTGGAGACCAAGAAAAAACGTCATTTCCCCCATCATGGACATTTTAAATCGGCTTTTCATAAGGTCGGAAGATAATATGGAATATTTTGGGTTTGTAGAGCCAAATATTATATCATCTACATGGACCTGAGCCACCAAGATGTCGTTGCCGTAGTGCTTGATAAACAACGTTGGATCAATGGTTCCTTTACTGAAGTGATTTTGGAGAAGAAATGATGATAATTCGTCGTACCATGCCCTCGGTGCTTGTTTCAAACCATAAATTGCCTTTTCAACTTATAGACATGGCTTAGATGTTCAGTGTTGATGAAACCTTCAGGTTGACATACATACAAATCTTCTTTTAACGGCCCATTCAAGAAAGCTATCTTCACTTCCATTTGATACACAGTGAATGATTTGTGTGTAGCGTATGCCAAGAAAATCCTAATAGCTTCCATCCGAGCAACCGGGGCAAAGGATTCTACGAAATCAATTCCCTCCTTTTGTTTATAACCTCTCACAACTAACCGAGTCTTGTTCCTAATGACCGTTTGCTCTTCATCCATCTTGTTTTTAAATAACCATTTCAGGGTAAGGGGATCGATATTGTCCGGGCGTGGTACTAACTCCCATACATCAAGGCGAATGAATTGATTGAGTTCTTCTTGCATAGACTAAATCCATGATGCATCGGTCATTACTTCTTTGACACTTGCTGGTTCCATTGTGCTGACTGATAGTGCATAGATACACATATCACCGTCAGTACGTAGCTGATTTCGTGTTGAGACTGGTCGTGAGAGATTTCCAATCACTTGAACCAAAGGATGATTCTTAGTCCATTTTTGTTCATGTGGAAGTGTATGAGAAACTTGATGCGAGCTCGATGGATCCACATATGGTGTTGAAGGCTGAGTAGTACTTGTGGAAGCCGCAAATGGATTAACAAACTCATGTTTATTTAGCATCGCATTGTTTGCATTTTCAGCAACTATTTCATTCTGAAGATGAACATGATTAGGTATTTGTTGTGAATGTTGTTGAATTGCGTCAGCAGTCGGAGAAGTGGTTAGAATGTTTGGAGTCAATATGGTTGAGGTTGACGTAGATGGTGCAAAAACGGATGTCGTTGGTGTAGATGCAATTGGTGGTTTTGGAACTACCGTAGCAGGTGAAGCCGGGCCATTTTGAGGAACACCAAATGACGAAGGACCCTCCATATATTCATCATAAATTGGCCCAAATAAAACTTCCAAGTCACGTTCCAAAGATTGTAACGAGGAGATTGCTGACGATGCAAATTGAAGCGCGAGTCCTGAACTTACGTGTCCAGAAGTCTGACCTTGAAGCTCGGGATGTGAACTTCTATGTTGAGAGGCCATACCCGAGAGTTCATCAAAGGTAACATTCATAGTCTCCATTACCTTTCTTGTCCTTCGATTATAAACCTTGTAAGCACAAGCAGTTGAAGAATAACCAATGGAAAAACCACCTTTAGGTTCAAGTTTACCGATATCTTCATGATCATTCTTCGGATAACATAATGCACCGAAGACATGTAAAAAAGAAATATCCGGTTTTCTTCCATTAATGATCTCATAATTAAAACGGGTGTGAATAATGGAGCGGTTTTGAGTATAACATGCAGTTGCTATAGCATCGGCCCAAAGGAATAACGGTGCACTGGAGGAGAGAAGCATCGTCCGAGCAGCTTCAACTAATGTACGATTCCTCCGTTCCACAACTCCATTCTGCTCTGGAGTTCTTACAGCCGAAGTTTGATGAGAAATCCCAACTTCGTCAAAATAAGCTTTCAATTTCTGATTGGTAAATTCTGTGTCGTTATCCGTTCTTAAAATGATAACAGGGGCTTGAAGTAGCACTGATGTTTTCTTCAAGAAATTAATGATTACATCAGGGGCTTCATCTTTCGAAGCAAGAAAATGAACCCATGTGTAACGAGAATAATCATCCACAATCAAAAGGACATGCCGCTTTCCATTAATGCTTTTGATTCTCATTGGGCCACACAAATCCATATGAAGGAGATGCAATCTATTCGTCGAATTTGGAAAAGGTTTGGGTTTGTGAGGCTTCTTATTGCTTTTACCTTGCTCACATGATGGACAAAGATGGTCTTTAGTATATTTGAACTTTGGAAGACCGGTAACGAGATCATCTTTTGCAAGTTGGGTGATGGCATCGAAATTGAGATGAGATAACCTTTGATGCCATAATCATGACTTTGTTGAAGTGGCTCGGGCCATGAGACAAATTGGAGATGCAGCAGACATTTGAAAAAGATCAATGGTGTAAAGGTTGGTGGTACGATTTCCTTTCAACAGATCAATTCCTTCAAGATCCCTAACAAAGCATGTATGACTTCTGAAGGCTACCTCCAAATCTGAATCACAGAATTGCCCAACCAAGAACAAATTGTTTCCCAAGCCATCAATAGAAGATACTTTGGTGATGATAATATTTCCCCAATGAAGATCACCATAGCCTAGAATTGCAGCAACATGATCATTTCCAAATCGAACAGTTCCCATAAAACGCCATACAAAGTTCTTGAGAAGGCTTCGATTCCCAGTCATATGTTTGGAACAACCCGTGTCCACGTACCAGAGACAAATTTCAACAGCCTGCCAATGATAAGAGAAGAGAAAATTTGGCAACCGAAGAAGTATGTTCCTGTATGGTTAGGTAATAATTAAGCCATATCACATACCGACATTTCACTGTCAGTATGAAATCTACTAGCATCAATAACATGACCATTAGAGGTAAAATATCTTCTAGTAGGCAACCACTTAGAGGTAAATCTAGGACTTCTAGGCGTAGCAAGACTTTCAGTGGACCCTACCTGCTTAGTTTTCTGAACATACACTTTAGCCTTAGGAGTGTTATGTGTTTCGCTGATAGAAAGCTTGTCAAGTCGAGTGTAACCACCATAGTTCAAACCATTCATAGTTAAACCACAAACATCATGACTAAAAGTAAAGAAACATTTATTACATTTAGCACAAATAACTTCAGATTTTTCATTCCGAATAGCAAGTTTAAAGTCATTACATTCAGAAGAATTAAGTTTCTGATTATGAATAAAAAATGGTAAATTCCTACGGTGTTCTTCTACTTCCACATTATTAGCCTTGGGACGACTACTTCTAGAGGCAAAAGGGACCCTATCATTCCTTGTATTGCTCGTAGGCTGTGGCCTTCTGCTCTTAGTGTAGTTCTTCATTCATGTAGAAAAAGACACATGCTTGTTAGAATTAGCATTTTTTAAATCAATGACTTGTGGTTGAGCGATAGTGGTCGGTTTTGTCCTAACGCTTGCTTTACATTGGTTTCTAGGCATAGAGATATCTACCCTAGTTTGAGAGGAAGGTCTAACGTGAAACATTCCTGGGGAAATAACAACATCTTTCATTCCAGCAGCCTTGGTAAACGGTGTTACAGCAATACGAGTGGGTCCCGAGGTTGCTGGTTTCTGGATCATCGTATCCACAATCGAGCTAGTCTCAGAAGTCTTATCTTTTAACAAGGCCTTTAACTTACAGTTCTCGTAGATTTTATCAATAAGTTTCTGATAGATAGACTTACTTTGTTCAATAGCCCACTTATATGAAACAACAACAGATTCTAAATCTGCAATCTTGCCTTAAGCTTCTGAACATTACCATCACTAGCACTCTCTAACCCTGAATAGGCCATATTCTTTTCCTTAATCCCTCCTAACTGAGCCTGCAACCGTGCGATAGTTTGTTGCATTTCATTGTAGGCTTTTTCGTACGAAATCTTGTCATATTTGCATTCATCACATTTTTTGACAAATTTATTCTAAAGATCGGTGAATTCTTTATCCTTTTTAATGACATAAGATTCCATTTTCTCTTTCATAAGATCAATCTCGGCTTGGAGGTTTTCATTATGCGACACAGAGGTACCTAACTCAACAGGGCTACTATCAATATATCACGTGCTTTAGAAAGGCGTTCAAGATCGTTTTCAAAAACTTTGATTTTATCAAGAGATTCATCAGCTTCCTTCGCCAAAGATTTAAAGTCTTCAACAAAGTTGGCTAATTCTTTTAGAAAAGCGTTTTCCAAATTTCCTAACCGAGCATCAACTTGATTAATAATCGGATTAATATCGTTTTGAAGGATTTTCTGAACCTCAATCTGAACAAGTGATGTAAAATTTCCTCCAGTGATTTTGGAATTAACAACACGTTGAAGGATGGCAAAGTTATCTTTAAGCTCGTTTAGAAATCGGTGTGTGATACTCGGTTTAGGAGGGTCATCAGACAATTCCTCACTTGGGAGCAAAAACATTTCAGTACTCGATTTAGACCGAACAAAAACAGTTGGAGGATTAACTTTTGGATAATAAACGGGTGTCACTTCTTTATCAAGTTTTTTATTCTTAAACGAGTCTCTACTACAAGTACAGTAGTTTCCTTAGAATCATGCACACTAGGAGGATCATGCTCATCAGACAAGAGCACACTACCATTATATAAGGTTTCATTAGTGGCCTGAACTTGCTTAAGATATCCGGGATTAGGAGGAAGAGGACAACCTAAAGCCAATTTGTATCGAGTGTAATTTATCTCATTCACATTTGGTGCAAGCATATTTATCGTCTGCATAGTTTGGCCACATTTTACTAAAAGGTTTTCTAATTCTCTAATCCTATCCCGAGCTTTGCAAAAATCCTCAAGAAGCCCATCTTCTCGAATTTTGAATTCATGTTTCAGCTTTTTTTGGTTCTTCTTTTAAATCCAAAATAATAGATTTTTCAGTTGAAACCTGTTTATTAAGAGAAGTGATTTCATCATTCAATTCGCTTATATTTTTAGCACTACTTAAGTGTAAGGCATTTAATTTCTTAGTTGTGCATTTTTCTTGATAAATCGATGTAGCATGAGCTTGTTCAAGTTCTTTAATTTTAACCTGACGAGTTTCAAAACTTTTCTCCCGTTCCTTATATCCCTCAAGCTCAGTGGTCAATTTGACATTAGTTTCTCTAAACTTATTATTAACCATCGTAGCATGGTCGACATCCTTAGCAAGCTTATCAAATAGAGATTTATAATACGCATCTGTCGCATCAGGAAGGGTTGTAGGCTAGGCAACTTGATCCACACTAAGGTCCATACTAGGCTCATTCGAAATAATATTACTATTATTCGTTTGATCCCCGTGTGTCTCAGTGTAGGGATCAAGCATCTCAGTTTACTCTTCCTCCTGATTAGACATACTATATATATCATTATTATCGAAACTTGGATGTACCTCAGAGGGACCGTCTGAATCATAAACGGGAGCTCTGTCGACATGCATTCTTGAGGTAGATGCTTGTTGTAAGTTTGCCATCTAGATGTAGTTGGCATTCACCTCTTCTTCCTCGTCATATTATGCAGCAAAAGCCATAAGATCAAATTCCTCAGCTTGAAGTGGAATCCCTGCCTCTTCTTTTTGTGCTATGAGAAGTTGAGTCTGAAGATAAGCAGCATCCCTCTTCTTTTTGGCTGTGAAATCTCGAGCATAATGACCAAATCCCCTGCAGTTGTAGCACTGAACCTGAAGATTATTGTTTCCATTTCTCGTACCAGTATTCTCAGCCATTGCAACCACAATGTTTCCCATCTGATTACCAACCGCTGGCACAACTATTAACCCATTTTGATTACCCGTATTTGAAACATTCGGATTCTGACCATGGATTTGTCCATACTGATTTCCTGCATTCCCAACAGTCTGCCCAGCATTCTGACCATATTGTGTCCCCCTGTTCCCAACAGCTACCAATTGGCGATCTTGATTCGCATTCATGAAAGGTTGAGCAATCTGCCTATTTCTAGTGTCCGAGGAGATTCTCTGATTGTTGTTGGTGTGGTTAATGGTAAATTTGAATGCCTTTGCGAGAAGTGCAAGACCAGTATTAATCGCATGAGTAGGATCAGTGATGTCATCAAAACAAGCAATGGGATGTTGTAAGTAGTTCACAGCAATAGGTGGTTGATATCCATAAGGGATGAGTTGTTGTTGTTGTGGCATGAAGTTACTTGATGAGGGTTAGTGGTAGGGTACCATGGGATATGACATAGATGATGGAGAGTTTGCAAAAAAAATCTAATGGATCTTGTGTATTGGCATGTCTTTCAGCCCTAACTTCGTTAGCTTCATCTTGATTAATCTTCAAATAATCATATACTTGAGTGTAGTCCACGACATGAAGATCCTTGGTTTGATTGAAAAGAGTGACATATCGTGACCATTCAGAAGGAAGATTATCAAGAAATTTAATGTTGGCAGCAATTTGTGCAGGTTCATGTTTGTTTCTTCTAAGATGATTCATGAGGGTTGAAAACCGATGATAGTAAGTTTCAATTTGTTCCCCTTCAGTAGACGTAAATTTCTCCCATTCACGAAGCAACTTAGTTTCCTTTTCTTGTAAACCGATTTCACCCCTTTCATCATTTTCTGAATCCTAAGCCACATCTCGTGTGCGGTTTCACAACTATCGACAGCAGCATAAACATCTTCAGGAAGTCCCATGAGAATGACTTGAATTGCTTGATCATCAGCACCGAGTTGTTTGGATTCAGCTTCAGTTAATTCTTCATCCGTTTGCTCATGACTAGATTCAGCCACTGGGTTAGCATTCGTAGGGTCCCCAGGCACAAGAATTGTTCTTCTAACATACGGACCTTTTTGAATCGAGTTGACAATCAATTTTCCCAAAGGTTTACATTTTGCATAGCGAATGAGACGACTAGCCCATGTAGTGTAATTCTCCTTGGTAAGCATGGGAGGACGATTCTTAGTACCCGCAGCATAAATATCTTGTTGAGACGTCATCGAAGAAGTCGTGTGAAAAACAGGATCTCAATTCGTAGAAAGCAGAGTGTTGTAGTTAAAATCTTCTAAATTTGATTAAATCCCCTAAAAAAATGCTCTCCGGAAACCAAAAACTCCAAGGCCAAAAAACACACGATTGTTAAAAATTTTCAAAAACACGTTTTTGAAAATATTCTCGGAATAATTTGAGATTTTCGGAATAATTGGCTATTCTCGGAATATCACGTATCTTCGGAAAAAAACAGTATATTTGGAAAAATCAGCAATTTTCGGATAAACTAAGTTTTTCGGAAAATTTACCCTTTTCGGAATATGGATCCTTTTCGGAAAAATGGTCCTTCTTCGGAATATTGATATTTTTTCGGAAAAATTGTCTTTTTCGGAAAAAATGACCTTTTCGGAATCAGTGGTCCTTCTTCGGAATATGTCACCTTTTTCGGATAAAGTGCAGTTTTCGAGAAAAATGGGTTTTTCGGAATAATTAAGGATTTTCGGATAAGTTGGGATTTTCGAAAAAAGTGAGATATTCGAATAATTTGGCTATCTTCGGATAAATTGGGGGTTTTCGGATAACAAGGAAATCTCCAGATAAGTTGGTTTTTCGGAATAAAGGTGAATTAACGGATAAAAATGATTTCGGATAAACACTGAAGTTCGGATAAATTGGTTTTTCGGAATTTAAAACCCTTTTCCGAAATAGCCAATTCGAATAAACACCACCTTCTAAAAATAAGCCGAGACAAAACCACGGATCGAATCCTCCTTTACTAACCACATATAACCAACAGACAATCACTACGAAGCTCTAAACCACCAATACCAGTTGATTCGAATAACTTAAACCAAAAACCCACGAGATCTAAATCCAAAATCAACACCAAATCAAAACCAAAGCTAACTACGAATCCTTAGACGAATGATACCACTTGATCTTTTTAATAGGGGTAGAAATAAGCAGAAAATAACTTTATGTTGATAAGGTTATTCGTATTTATCATCAACTGTAGCCAAAGTCAAACCTTATAGAGTACGCAGAAAATAAGTAAAAGTGAAATTCTAATATAACAAAATAGTCGTGTTTAGCGAAAACACGACTATATTGGCTCAAATTTGACAAGGGTGACTGAAATATGATTATAAGAACAATAGAAGAAAGAAATGAGCAATAAGCTTATAAAATAAGCTCAAAATGACAATAAGCACTATAAGGAAAAAGACAAAATAGTTGTTTTTTTAAGAAAATCTTAAGCAAAAACTATGAAAATATACGTAACATAACTGGCTAAGTGACTTGTTTGACAAGTTTCACTTTAAAATTTTATAATTATGGTCTTTTGACGTTTGGGGGACTTTAACTTTTAGTACTTGAAAAATTGGGAGACTTTTACTTTCAAATTTTATTTTTTTGTGAAAAAAAAAATTTAGAAAAGATAATTTATAAAAAAAAATTTCTAAAAAAATCATATTTCTTTAAAAAAAATTAAAACATAAATTTTTGAAAAGAAAAAGTTTTTAATTTTTTAAGAAAAACAAAAGTTTTAAAAAAGTTTTTTTTTTACTTAAATAAATAAAATTTTCGAAAATTGTTTTTTCAAAAAGAATTTCCAAAAATTTATGTATTTAAATTATTTAATAGACATCTGCTTTTTTTAAAAAAAATTGTTTTTTTAAAATTAATTTTCATAAAAAAAATTCACAAAATTTCAAAAAATTAAAATTTCGGTTTTTTCAAAAAAAAATTTTTTTTGTAAATGTAAAATAATAAATATTATGATTTTTTTTAAGTTTTTTTTCTCAAAATTTCAAAAAAAATAATATTATGATTTTTTTAAAATAATATTTTTACTTCTACGTGTATAAGTTTACACAAAAAAATATTCGAAATATATGCTGGGAAAGTAAAGGGACTAAAAGTGAAAGTCTCCCAAAGGTCAAGGGATCATAATTATAAATTTTAGGAGTGAAACCTGTCAAACAAGTCACATAGCCGGTCATATTACGTATATTGAATAAAATTTGAAAATATACTAGAAATACTAGTACAAAATATAGTTGGTTACGTATTTCGGTATTTTTGAAAAACTATATTATGTACCTATAGCTTTCACCCTATAAACTTAACTAAACATTTGAATTTTACTTATAAGTTTATATAAGCTAATAAATTTATAAGGTTAATATATAAGCTAAATCAAACACCCCTAAATATGTTGGGAGTGAAAAGGTCACAATTTCTAGTCCGGTTAGTTTTTTTTTCTCAGCTTTTTTTTATTTGGCTTATTTAAAAGCTCAAGATAACAAGTTTGAGTTCAAAATTTGCCTCCAAGTGTTCTTGATGCAATTCTTTGTGTTTGTGTCAGAACCTAAAACCCACACAAAGGCTCATATGGGTTCATATGCATCAAACATGAATCAAAGGCACGACAGTACGACACCAAATAAGCTTTTGCGTCATGCAGATCTTTCAAATATCGTGGATATTACATCGAATATAAATCTGATAACTCGTTTCCTCGTAATTTCTTTTTGTCATTCGCATATGTTATAATATACTTTGAGCAAACTCTACTTTTTGCATTTGTTAAATGTGGAAGGAATACTAAATTCAAGTTGCTAATTTGCTATAGCTTTTAGAAAGTAACATAAGCATATACTTGAAGTTGATAAGTATATTACTGTTATCAAATGTAGAGAACAAGATATGAAGGAGGAAGAAGATAATTGTTATTAAGTAGTCTTCTAATGAGTACAATGTATCTCTTATTTATAAGAGTATAAGAAATGTAACTTCTCTTGCTAATTAACTAGTAATTCAAGGATAGTTACTACTCATTCAAATGTGAATATACATACAATAAATATATAATGAATATATTTATAACACTCCTCCTTGGATATTCACCGTTTGTATACGTCATCATCTGCCTCGTTAAAAACCTTACTAAGAAAAAAGAACCTTATGGGATAAAAACTTGATGAAGGGAAAAGAGTGCAGTGCGCATAATGCTCCTCCTCAAATTAATGTATATCCTTCAAGCGTCGAAGGACGGTCTTCCTAACATGTTGCCAAAAAAACTTGTGTCAGTAAAAGTTTGTAATAAAGTCTACTGAATTATTAATGTTTAAGGTTATGTCCTGCAAAGATAACATAATACGTGTAGCTTCCAACCCAATATCAAATACATTGGTTAGAAAATACACATTACTAATACGATTATTTAAAAAGATATATACAATCTCATGACGTATATTGACTGCAAAATTGACATCAAAAGTTTAGTTGCACATCTGATACTTGAGGACCAAAATTTTTCTTTGAAACGTGTGCAAAAACAAGATAATATACGCCCAAATGATTATTAATCAATATAATAATTCATTCAGCTTGATCAAATAAGTTATTTATAACTTAATCAAATTCTTTCATAAGTTAAAATTGCCAGACATGCTTGAGGCATTATGGATCATGGAATATTAGAGCTCCAATAAAATGTATATAATCAATAATATATTTACATCCACCTCTAGAAAATACGGCTCTTAATAAGCAGTTTCATGCTTTTGTGAATTTATTTATTCCATAATTCATGTCTTAAAGCATGTAACTTTAGAGCTCTTAATTCGGTTGCGCATACAACCCTTGGATATCCAATAGCTTTTACACATTCATGTGTATGGACTTCTTGTCCTAATCCTTCTCTTATTTTCTAAAGATCGCCTCTTTACATGTTGGTCAATCATTTTGATGAGCTCATTTTTGGATAATAATTAATTAATGATCCCCATTATGTATGATAACAAGCGCTATATTGCATGTAAAAGAATTTATCGACGTCATTTTGTTTTGATTTCATATGATTCTAGACATGATCAAATTTATTGAGATCTCATTAGTTATTTAAGGTTCTTTTGGAACCTTTATGTCTAGTGTCTCTTTGTGAGACTATCATGGGGTCTTTTATACCTCGAACAACCATCTGGTTTTTCTGCTCCATATATTTCATCGAGGATTTTATTTGGAATCGATTAGTTTACCATGCTTGAGGCATGCCATAATTAAGTAGTGTCCTTGAGGGACAAAGTAGGAGCATGAGTAGCTGAAACTTTGTTATTTGCCAATGTATATGTATGTCTATTAGATTATCATTGAATAATAGATTCATAAAATTTCTATCGAGGATCAATAAAATATGGTAATTCATTCTGAATTTGTAGCTACTTATCTCCTCCTGAAGGAATTACCCCTTCGTTTATATCTCGTATATTTTCATTTAAGTGGAGTAATGCACAAAAAATAGGATAGGTTTGGTTTATAACCAAAACCAATTATGAAATGGAGGAATTATAATAATATATTGGCATGATGCTAATTTTGTTTTTGTGTATATGATAGTATGACCCCATACAATAACAAAATATTTTCTCTCATTATCATTGGATAATGTAGAAGTAATTCATCTCATATTCATAACGAATTACTTATTCTGGAATGTTATGCTCACATTTAATATGTCGAGCTATTAGTCATGCAAACATGAAGTTGCAATTTTATTACCATTTAGACGATGCATCGATTTATAGAATTCCAAATGGTTCATAAAATGGATACGTATACAAACGTATATCCACTTGTTTTCTTTCTAGAAAATTAAGGGATTGAGTCGTAAATCTAGTTGATAGATGAATAATCAACTTTTTTTTTAGAGATAAAACATTAGATTGAAGAATCTAATCAATTCATAGTTTTCACATCATTAATGACTCGTGATGGTATAACGAGTCATGCCAAAAAGATTATAATTATAGGCCATAAACTTATGTTATGGCTAGTGATAATATTTCACTAATTTATCTATAATGTATGTCGAGGAAGTGCAATATAATGCATAAATTATATGAAATTTCATTCCTCGTGACAATTTTATATTTTCTTTTAGGAGCAATAATGTGTTACAATAGATCCTTATGTCTATGAATATAGTGTTTAATATTTTTGACACACTTGTATATTTCATACATCACATTGTATTTTCCATAAATCATATTTTTGTCTGCTCCTTTTTATTTTGCCACTATTAGTGGTTTGTCATTTTCATATTACTTCAACCATATCATTTATCATGATAAAAAGGTTTTTGAAAATGTACTGTTACATCATCATATTCACTTGAGGGAATGAATATTTCGATGTTGTTCATATTATCACATTTCATGAGAGAATGACGATCATTAAGTTGATCATTTCATCACATTCACTTGAGGGAATGGAGATTTATATATTGATATTATATTATCGCATTCACATGAGGGAATGGATACCTTTTAAATCTCATTATTTTCTTGCTTATTAAAAAGACATGTATATGAATAAGGAGACATGAACAAGACTAAAAAGTCTTTGGCTATTGCTACTATATGAGCAAGTTGTAAAAAAAAAATTATAATTGATAATGTCCAATTAAACAGGATTTTGATAATATCGTACCATCATTCGAAAATACTACGATTTGAAAATGCAAATAAATAATAACGTGTGTAGAATATTTGAAAAAAAAACACTACTAAAACAAGTAATGAAGCATTTTGCTTTTTTTTAATATGACATTATTATTGTAAGATTTATTTGCTTAAATGACTCGCATATTGAATAAAAATGTAATTCATATCGTTCACTCTATAGTTGACAAATATTTTTATATACAATGATGAGAAAATTATTATCATATGTATAAATTAGAGTAATTTATAAACAAATGATATGAAAGTATACCATAGTCATAAAAATTATGTTAAAAGTATGAAAAAAGATTTTAAGAAGTACGCATCACACAATAATTCATTCTTTTAAGTTAATATCCCGGTTTTATATTATTGTGATGTTGTTGATGAAATGTTAATTGAACTTAAGGTTCACAATATAATAACAATAACAATGAGGTTATGTTATCATGATGCACTCAAGAAAATTGTCATAAAACTTGAGGTTCTTTAAAAAGAAATATTACAATACCTTAGAACTTGAGGTTCTAATTATTATATATATATTTTTTCAAAAATAATTCTTGAAGTTTAGATCATTTTGAAAAAATGATATGATGAAAAATTAAAATAAACGTAACATGAGGTTATGTTTATTGATTGTGTATAAAATTGTAAACGAACTTGAAATTTTACATTTTTTTGAGATTATTTTATTTGTGATTCAGTCAAATCGTATAGAACACGCGTTTCTTTGAAAAACTCAATCATAACTTGAGGTTATGATGTTTCGAATTTAAAAGACTTATAAGGGATCATGTCCTTAAAAAAATATAAATTTAAGTGATATATTTATTCTTTTGCAAGAATCAAAAATAATAACTTGAGGTTATTGTATTTTGATTATATTCATCGTAGTATAACTTGAGGTTGTAAATAAGTGTAATCACAATATGAGGTTATGATACATTTTGATCCCTTTTTTTTTATAATGGATCACAATAGAACAAGAGATTCGTACTTTCTTTTATTATATAACATGTCGTTATATTATTTGATTCGCTTCTTGTAAGCAGGATAAATTTCTTATTCTTCTTGTAAACTACAATAGAGTTTTATTCAAATAAGAACAATAATAAAAAAATATAGTTTACAAGTTTAGAGGGAAAATAATAACATTTAATAAGATTATACACATTAAAAGTCTTTGTTCAAAAATGATATTTAAGTTGTGTGTAAACACATAACATGTTAAATGATATTTAAGTTTTGGTTCAATGATACTTAAGTTATTTACTTCTTTTATTTTCTCAAAATATAATAAAAGACTTTTAGAATATGTCAATAAGTTCAATTATATGAATAATAAAAAAAAACGTTAAATACAAATTCAATTTTTATTGTAGCTATTTATTACATGAGAAAACAAATTGCACAAAAATTACATGAGAAACAAGGTGCATAAAAAATCTTGTGATTACGATTTTCTAAGTGCATTCTTATTCTTTAACAAAAACAAAAATTCTTTGTAGAATATATTAACATTTTCTAATGTATACTTGAAACATTAGTATTATTAAGCTATCAAAATGCAACAAAAATATAAGAGAATGAAAGAGAAATATATAGCACAAATGACTATAATTAACCAATAAAAAGAATAAAGATTATAGAACTTGAGGTTCTATAAAATCACATAACAATTATAAGAAGTTATGTTTTGATTCTCTAGAGGGAATCATAATAAAACTTGAGGTTTTTATTATTAATTTTCTCTTTTTTTTATAAAATAACATAACATGAGGTTATGATATTGAATAATACTAGAACATGAGGTTCTTAGTATTTGTATACTTACTTTCTCTTTACATAACATGAGATTATGTCATTTAATTTGTTTTCATGTAGCCACAACAGAATATTTGTTGTTCACATAAACTACAAGAGATTTCAATTGTAGAGAAAAAATAAATAGCAACATGAATTCTCTTTATGTAATCACAATAGAACATGTAATGCTCATGTATATTACAATAGAGATATATCAAGAATCTTCTACATAGTTTTGCTTAGAGCAAAAATCGTGCTGATAACGTGTTATAAAATGTAGAGAACAAGATATGAAGGAGGAAGAAGATAATTGTTATTAAGTAGTCTTCTAATGAGTACAATGTATCTCTTATTTATAAGAGTATAAGAAATGTAACTTCTCTTGCTAATTAACTAGTAATTCAAGGATAGTTACTACTCATTCAAATGTGAATATACATACAATAAATATATAATGAATATATTTATAACAATTACTAGCTTTTTTTAGCTTGTATAATATTCTTTTGGTCTTCTAGTGTTTGAGAAACTATGGGTGAAAAATGAATATTGGGTCGGCTGGGTAATGGGTCCGAATGGAATCATGGTCGTATTTTGTTATTTCTAGTCTACCAGTACTCTAGAGCGAGTCAAAACAAGTCGTCATGCTGGTGTGGTTTGTCCACACTTCTTGAACACAATATTGTAAAAAGTACATCTAATTTGGATATGTTTCTTACTAATTTGGATATGTTTGTCCACACTTCGTCATGCGGGGTGGTGTAGATATTTCCGATCCGACCCAAATTTGACTCGACTCGAGCATATTCGGCCAGGTTACTCGAGTTCAAATTTTAATTCGAGTTAATTGAGTCAATTCGACTAATTCGAATTTAAAATCACATCGGATATCGAGTATAAAAGTTATGTTTAATTCGGGTTCGAGTCAACCCAATTGACCCAAATAAGATTCTTTTTATTTTTAATTTAATTTTTTTTTATTCAAACTTTTTATATATTTCATTGGCCATTAAATGTTACACTCATAGATATTAAAATTTAATTACACAGCTGTAGAAGACAAGCGAGCAACAAGCTGCGCCGCAAGCCCTTTCTGAATAGCGAAACTAATTATATGAAAAACCACATCTGTGGATTTAGGTGTTATAATGTTGCTATTCATAACGCGTTGAATTCTCTTCAGAAGCTCCACCGCTTCAGGTGCAAGGAAACCGAATGTATCAAATGCAAAAGGAATAAACACGTGTTTATTTTCAATGCATGATTTAAATTTAATAGAACTTTTATTAAAAAAGAGTAAAAAAGTTTTTTTTATATTTTATCCTAATTCGGGTATAATCGAACTCGAATCGACTCGATCCGACTAAAGCCGACTTGCATATACCTGAATCTGAGTAACTCGAGTTCATATCGGGTCAGGTTCGATGTGAGACCCCCAGAATCTGACATGGAACAACTAGGCAACGAGGGGGTAACACGTAATAGTACAAGAAACAATGAGTTACAGTTGACACAAAGCTGACGTAATAAAAACATGTACATTACATCATAAAATATCAGAGTTTTATACAAAGGTCCCAGAGTTTTATAAGCGGATAAATATATTATTTCATCATGATTTATAACATAAAGTTTCCCAAAAGATATAATAAACTTATGACAGTTTATACTAAAACCAATCTTTTAGAAACATCACAGAAATCTCCAAGCTGCGTTAATATCATGCGGGCTTCCATCCAAGCAAAGTTAAGTAATAATACCTAAGATTAAACATGTGAAATCGTCAACACAAAGTTGAGTGATATTCATAGGTTTAACAGTAAAGGTGTGGAACACAATAGAATTTGTAAAATAAGTAATGGGGGGGATAACTATGTACATTGTCCATAGTCACGATGTATATTATTGCTGTTTAGTCTCATGAACCGAAGCTTAACTCAAATGTAAGTTCCTCTAGGGAGTATTCAGCCTAAATACTCAAGTATAAACAAATGTATGTGCGTCAAGGTAATCAGGACGGGGATTGTCAATCCCGATGGATCCACCCACAACATTCGCGCTTAGCGCAAAGCATACGGGACAATTAATGGTTCATGATCAGGAGAGGAAACTCAAGGCTAACGTCTAAAAAGAAACAATACCATTAAATTCATCTGTATAGCATACAAGTTCTGGATAGCATACAGTTTTTTAATTGGTTGTGTTCCACCATGTAAAATCTCACCCCGTGTTTAGAAACCATGTACAAGTAAAAAGGGGCTATGAACTCACCTTAGCCATGAGGTAAGTGCATCACGGTACTCAGAAGCTGAGTAGAAACGGTAGTGGTAAGACGATTACCGACGATATGGATGCCCGGGAAACACGAAAGCCGCAACCTATCAAAATAAGGCGCGCGTTAAGACTCGAACTCAAGTATCGATATGTATCAAATATAATATGACTCAAATGTTTTCAGAGAATTCATATTTCAAGACCATTGACACGAAACAAATGAATTCATACTAACCCATTTATCCAATACTACACGTTAAAACACTTATATACTTGAAATTGACCTGTCATACGACGCCAAGTCAACGCAAGTCAAACTATCCCTTTACATCACTAGGAACAGTAGCTAAGTAATTTATATAATGACTAAGCACTTGAGTAAGTCACCATGCCCGATGGTGAATACTCAAACTCACGCAACCCAAGCATTGAACTATGTGTCCAAAATACAATCAGCAAGTACACTCCGAATGTACACACCGATCTACCCTATCTAGACTTGTCCGTTTTAGATGAAACTTGGTGTAAAGGTCACTTATAACCTGTATAAGACCTCACCAAAATTTGAGCCAAAGTTCACACTTTAAAATCCATCAGCTCGACACTATACTCGACTCCAAATTTGGGACATATTGTATACTTGTTTTATAAAACTCGTTCATAACGCTTTAAAAGTACTAACTTGACAATCCGCCTTTTAAAACCACTACTAGACTCATCAAATTAAGTTTTTAAACTTTGAAAAACAGTAGTATCCATAATCTAACCAAGCCTAAAGTCCCCGAGAGTCGACCCAAAATCAGCCACAATTTCGGATTGTGCCGATTTGCGTCTCCCGGTACACGAATACTAAAACTAGCATAACTTTTGACTCGTAATGAGTTAGAAGCTTTATCTTATACCGAAACGAGCGCCTCGGAAAACTCTACAACAATTTCAAATAATGTCAGCCTATACCAAACCTTAAACCCACGAAAAATCTGTTCTAGACCTGCTGTCCCAAAATACACTTTTAGAAATCATGTCAAATCAATTTTCCCACCAAAAATAATCATTTTCAAACCTATAGAATCATCCTACTATTATATCCACCAACCAAATACTCCTAAAACACTTGCATGCATCAAAATCAAAAGATCAAAATAAGAACTTAGACTTTTGAACATCAAAATGACAAAATCTAGCCATGATCATCATGTTTATGATGATCAAACATCAATCCAACTAAGAAATCACCAAAATCATAAAAAGTTGTTACATGTACAAAATTTTTGTACCAAAAGATGCACCATAAAAATCTATGATGTGGTCTTATATTTGTTTTGAATTGATCAAGTTGGTTGATGATAAAAATGGGGTGTTTTTGGTTGGGGTCTCACGGCAAAGAAGGGAGAAGGAGGTGGTGTTGGTGTTTTTGTTTTATAAAATTGTTTATGTGTGTGTGAAAGTGGAATAAAAGCTTATATATGGCTAGTTAAGTGGAGGGTTAAAAGTTGTACTTTTTGAAACTTTAGGACTTGAAAGCAATTTGATAATTTAAAGGGTAGAAAGTGATTATTAGTAAATCTTGAAAATATTTACGGGGCTCAGGTTTCGTAAAAATACTTTTCGAAAGTTAAGATGCGTCGTAAATATGATTATATGATTTCTAGACACGACTTAATACGTAATTAAAACGAAATCGTCAAAAATATTAATTATCGAAACAGTCGATAATAAAATGTAAAATTTTTGGCATCCGTCGGTATCGCGATCACTAGGAATTCTCGTTGTTCATTGATTTTGAGTAAACTCGTTATAAAACGCACGCGGGTGATTTTAAATCAAAAACTTTGATTTAAATAGATATGGAAAAATAAAAATAAAATAAGAATTTTATTATTCCCGATAAAGTATTTATCAGTGATCAGAAAATACTTGAAAAATTATAATTTATTAAAATTATCATGATCTCAGGATTTACATATAAGAATACAAGAAAACGTAATACGTTGAAAAATTTAAGAAGTACGAATAAAATAATAAAATAATGCTAGAAAAGTACGGGTTCTTACAGTCTTCCCCCCTAAAGGAACTCTGATCCCTCAGAGTTCTCCTGAAAACAGTAGAAGATGCAAACAATAGGAGGTACAAAGTGTAGAACAATTTCATTACTTCCCAGGTAACTTCTGTACCACGACGAATCTTAACGGTTAGAATTCACTATGCTTCAGTTTTATTTACTTCTTTTCGAATAAGATTCAAACTTGGATTAGAATAATGACCTGGTATTACGGAGATATATCCAGGGATAGAACGAACTCAAGAACGCTTAAACGGATAAAGTGCACTAAAATGAACCAAGACTGTTAATCAACAAAGAATCGCAAATCGTGCTACTTTATACACGATAGTCTTAAAACGTAACAATCTAGTTACAACGGAAATAGAAGGGAAAAATTAATTACATATGTACATTTAAAATGAAAGGTGTCACAACCAGTTGTCTAGGATCTTGGTATTACTTTAAAACTCAGTTTAAATAGTTTCTTGATTAAATTTTTTTTTACAAGGTGTAGTGATTTAAAATCAAACTATCTATATTTAGTGAGTATGTTGTTACTATATATTTTTCCTTGATCAGGATTTTGAAAGCAAAAGTAGAACAGTTCAAAATAGTTATCCTGATCGGCTTAAGAACTTTTGGTTGACTGTATGAAATTATCGTTAAAATTCAGGTTTATCGTTACCATTAGAGAAAATTCAGATTTCTCCAAGTTATTTAGAATCATTGTTAGAAATTATAAATTATTTTAATAATTTCATTATATTGAAAGTAAAGTATGATAAAATAGATTACTTTAAAAGATACAACCTGATATCCTTTGAAACACTAGGTAAATTTTCCCAAAGAGGATATATATCTGGTATTTAACTTGAAATAGTTATTTTGTTAATTTAAACATTTGTTAAAATGTATAAAACATTCTAAAAAATTAATAATAATTTTTAGAAATCCAAGAAAGTGATTAAGGTATCAAATGATAAACACGTAACATTTTGTGGTTTTCAAAAGGCGACAAGACAGGAACGAATATGAATCACATAAAGGTCAACAATTTGTATGCGAGCAATAACACAAGGGAATAAAACGAAAGTCGTATCAATTTCTTAATGAACGTGATAGAATAATGCATCAATGATAAGGACAATAGGAAACAAAGATTTACCAAAATTGATTTACGGGTGTGGTTGGCGTCACCAACAACGGCTTATTAAGTTCTTACTGGTCGATACACGATCGAAAGAGAAAAGCCACACAATAAATTTTCGAATCAAATAAAATTCTTAAGAAGTCATTTGAGAGTATTTCCAGCAAAATGAACAACATTAGCAATAAGAAGCGAAATCAATACGTGGTTCACACGAATGGATTTTTCAAGACGATAGTGTCTTAACACATATCATGACAATTACACGGAATTATCGTTCACGTCCAATCGTAAATCATTATCCGCGTCCCGAGACGTTTTGAAATAGATAGAGATGGTCGATCATAGAAGCATAACAACGTTGAAACTTTCAAGTCTGGTATCAAATGTAAGAAATTAAACAAGTGGTAACGAGAATTATGTCTCGAAGAAAAATGAGGTAACAGGTAATACAAAGATCGTTGAGTAAAGAAATATGTGCTTGAGGCATGTAATTTGTTCAAGAAAAGATAAGGGTTCATAGGTGTATGTCACGAATTGTTGTTACTCGGATAAGATGTAAAAGTTTTTTTAAAAAAAAAACTTTATCTAACTTTTTAAGGAACATAATTAAAAAGTTGATTCTTGGTCAAATATTTATGGTGACTACTATTCGGCCTCGCATGGCTCCTTCTAAATTAAGCATAGGTGATCAGGCCATGCATAATTTATGACTAGCAATGCGATGCTCAGCTTTGTCAAATCAGTATTACATATCATATGATTTAAAATATGTATATAATGTCATTTATAAAAAACAGAAATCAAAATAATTTATGAAACTCTTCGACAATAAGCTCTGGTTAGATATTTAATTCAACAATTTTTATTGTTACAAGCATTCTTTATAGAACCAAGGTAGAACAATTTACAAAAATACGTTGTAAAATTAATATAAATTAATTTTATAAGATAACCTTCAAGTATCTAATAATACCAAAGTGTAACATTTTGTAAAATGTTTCACAAACAATACCAGTTTGAGCTTATATGATAACTTATAAAATAGCGAATAGGTTACATGAGGGTAATAAAGGGTAGTTCATGAGACAATGATGAAACGGTCACAAGGTGATAAAGTTTCAAAAGGTTTAGCCGGAACCGTCATGGGACACGTGTCAAGATGGTAACGAACGATACGAAAGCAAGAACATCAACCTCGGCCCAGATCAGTGGTACGATAGAAGTAAAGAACGAAAGCATAGAATGACAAATGAGTCATATATAAAAGAAAGAATAAAGGAATCCGTAGATGTGCACATCGTAATTTATTTGACAAAAATACATTTTTAAGAAAGTAGAGCATCAGTTTATCAAATCACTTGTTTCCTAAAAGTTCAAGATTTATGTATGACCGAGCTCAAGTTACTATTCATAAACGTTTTCAAACGCAATCAATGTTTCATGGTTGTAAAATATTATTAGTTACAATTTTACGAGCTCACACGAACTTAAAATGCTTCAAACCATGTTTTTAACTTCTATCAGTTTTGACCTCTTTAGTCAACTTTGACTTTTGGGTTTGACTTGACCAATTGATTCACTAAATGACATTTTAAGACTCGAAGTCTAGAGTAATTTGGTGTAAACGATGTTTCAGACAACTTTCTAGTTTTACTCGAGACTTGAAACGGATTAAAAATGGACGAAAATGCCCTTGCATTAAATCTGTCAACAAAATGATATTTTAGAATTATTAAAAAAAATAACTTCTCAGATTATACAATCTCAAATGAGCGTAACTTGCTTGATTTTAAAGTTTACTGGTAAAATATTATGTCCTACACGAACATCTCAACAGGTAGAAATATATATTTTTATGTCTAAGTTATAAAAATATTTTCTCGACACTGTTAAATTCCTTTTAAAGTTTCTGTACAAAGTATATTTTTCGACACAGCTTGAAATTAAGTCTCTATTTCATAATAACTCAGAATTAATGTACACACAAGTCTTGTGGATTCATAAAGACGAAAGAGAATAAACTATAAAATTAATCATGTGAAGAAAACACAGTATAGAAATGGTTCAAGACTACAAATGAAAATCTAAGAATTCAGAAACGTCGCATTCGATTTCAAGATGCCATGCAGGAAGGTCTCTTGGCAGCGTGATTTTCCAAAATCACAAGACACGCCGAGAAAGAAATGGAGCATTAACGGGTTACACTACCGGAGCAAGGAGGGTTAATGAAAAGGGGGGCAAAAGTTTATAGAAGTAGAATTACATTCCAAACATTCGCTACACAATAAAGGATGAATCTCAAGATGACAATGATGGTTACAAGGTACAAACGGACGTTGTAATTCGTAGTCGAAACGTAGATTGGTCAATGAAATAAAATGTAGTTCATGTACAATTGTCGTGTAAAACGGTGACGTAAAGGTCGATCAAGATTACGAAAACCCACGATAGTAGTCAACACTAATTCAAGGAATGCTTCGAGATATGTAACTCACACGATGTCCTTTAGTCTTTCTAGGAGATACATTGAGCTACACAATGGTCTATAGACTATTTTTCAAGACATTTAATCACAAATGATCGACAAGCAAATTGGATATCTAAATAGATATCTTAAAAGAATTTAGACAATGAAGGTAACGCATAGGGTAGTAAAATAAAAATAAGGAGTATCATCGAAAACAAACTTTATTCAATCCCGAACAATGGTATCACGAGAGTATGCACAACATGTAACAGTGAGCTGAAAAAAACAGACGGTTCAAGACGAACGAGTATATGAGGTCAGTCGTATCACGCATAAATGAAATAGCAATTGTACTCAGAAAAATGAGTATGAAAAGTCGGCAGCATACGCGCTCTGAATACAAGTATGTAACGTCATAACGATATAAAATCATTGCAATAATATCAATTCACAAGAACAAGAATTCAAGAAATACAGTAAGAGCACATGTAATCACGGTAATATTTTCATGAAGCACAAAAGCTTTGAAAAGACATATTAATTATCGTCACTAGGGAAATGTAATATTTCAACATGTAAACAGGAGATGAAATAATACAACGATACTTAAAAGTAAATAATAAGGATTAGATTGTTACCCGCGCAGATATCGAACAACAATGGCAGATTCTGTGTTTGACACTTAGAAACATGAAATTTCTGAACTTTCAGTTATAGACTAAGTTTTGAAAATGACTCAGTTCCCTCTAACCATCGCTCTGATACCAATATGTGAGACCCCCAGAATCTGACATGGAACAACTAGGCAACGAGGGGGTAACACGTCATAGTACAAGAAACAATGAATTACAGTTGACACAAAGCTGACGTAATAAAAACATGTACATTACATCATAAAATATCAGAGTTTTTATACAAAGGTCCCAGAGTTTTATAAGCGGATAAATATATGATTTCATCATGATTTATAACATAAAGTTGCCCAAAAGATATAATAAACTTCTGACAGTTTATACTAAAACCAATCTTTTAGAAACATCACAGAAATCTCCAAGATGCGATAATATCCTGCGGGCTCCCATCCAAGCAAAGCAAAGAAATAATACCTATGATTAAACATGTAAAATCGTCAACACAAAGAGTGATATTCACAGGTTTAGAAGTAAAGGTGTGGAACACAATAGAATTTGTAAAACAAGTAATGGGGGGATAACTATGTACATTGTCCATAGTCACGATGTATATTATTGCTGTTTAGTCTCATGAACCGAAGCTTAACTCAAATGTAAGTTCCTCTAGGGATTATTCAGCCTAAATAATCAAGTATAAGCAAATGTATGTGCGTCAAGGTAATCAGGACGGGGATTGTCAATCCCGATGGATCCACCCACAACATTCGCGCTTAGCGCAAAGCATACGGGACAATTCACGGTTCATGATCAGGAGGAAACTCAAGGCTAACGTCTAAAAAGCAATAATACCATTGAATTCATCAGTAAAGCATACATGTTATGGATAACATACAAGTTCTGGATAGCATACAGTTTTTTAATTGGTTGTGTTCCACATGTAAAATCTCACCCCGTGTTTAGAAACCATGTACAAGTAAAAAGGGGCTATGAACTCACCTTATCCATGAGGTAAGTGCATCACGGTACTCAGAAGCTGAGTAGAAACGGTAGTGGTAAGACGATCACTGACGATATGGATGCCCGGGAAACACGAAAGCCGCAACCTATAAAAAAAGGCGTGCGTTAAGACTCGAACTCAAGTATCGATATGTACGAAATATAATATGACTCAAATATTTTCAAAGTATTCATATTTCAAAACCATTGTTACAAAACAAATGAATTCATACTAACCCATTTATCCAATACTACACGTTAAAACACTTGTATACTTGAAATTGACCCGTCATACTACGCCAGGTCAACGCAAGTCAAACTATCCCTTTATATCACTAGGGCCAGTAGCTAAGTCATTTATATAATGACTAAGCACTTGATTAAGTCACCATGCCCGATGGTGAATACTCAAACTCACGCAACCCAGGCATTGAACTATGTGTCCAAAATACCAACCAGCAAGTACACTCCGAATGTACAAACCGATCTACCCTATCTAGACTTGTCCGTTTTAGATGAAACTTGGTGTCAAGGTCAGTTATAACCTGTATAAGACCTCGCCAAAATTTGAGCCAAAGTTCACACTTTAAAATCCATCAGCTCGACACTATACTCGACTCCAAATTTGGGACAGATTGTATACTTGTTTTATAAAACCGTTCATACCGCTTTAAAAGTACTAACTTGACAATCCGCCTTTTAAAACCACTACTAGACTCATCAAATTAAGTTTATAAACTTTGAAAATCAGTAGTATCCATAATCTAACCAAGCCTAAAGTCCCCGAGAGTCGACCCAAAATCAGCCACAATTTTGGATTGTGCCGATTTGCGTCTCCCGGTACACGAATACTAAAACTAAGCATAAGTTTTAACTCGTAATGAGTTAGAAGCTCTATCTTATACCGAAACGAGCGTCTCGAAAAACTCTACAACAATTTCAAATTATCTCAGCCTATACCAAAACTTAAACCCACGAAAAATCTGTTCTAGACCTGCTGTCCCAAAATACACATAGAAATCATGTCAAATCAATTTTTCCACCAAAAATAATCATTCTCAAATCTATAGAATCATCCTACTATCATATACACCAACCAAATACTACTAAAACACTTGCATGCATCAAAATCAAAAGATCAAAATAAAAACTTAGACTTTTGAACATCAAATGAGAAAATCTAGCCATGATCATCATGTTTATGATGATCAAACATCAATCTAACTAAGAAATCACTAAAATCATAAAAAGTTGTTGCATGTACAAAATTTTTGTACCAAAAGATGCACCCTAAAAATCTATGATGTGGTCTTACATTTGTTTTGAATTGATCAAGTTGGTTGATGATGAAAATGAGGTGTTTTTGGTTGGGGTCTCACGACAAAGAAGTGAGAAGGAGGTGATGTTGATGTTTTTGTTTTATAAAATTATTTATGTGTGTGTGAAAGTGGAATAAAAGCTTATATATGGCTAGTTAAGTGGAGGGTTAAAAGTTGTAATTTTTGAAACTTTAGGACTTGAAATCAGTTTGATAATTTAAAGGGTAGAAAGTGATTATTAGTAAATCTTGAAAATATTTACGGGGCTTAGGTTTCGTAAAAATACTTTTCGAAAGTTAAGATGCATCGTAAATATGATTATATGATTTCTCGACACGAATTAATACGTAATTAAAACGAAATCGTCAAAAATATTAATTATCGAAACAATCGATAATAAAATGTAAAATTTTGGGCATCCGTCGGTATCGCAATCACTAGGAATTCTCGTTGTTCATTGATTTTGAGTAAACTCGTTGTAAAATGCACGTGGGTGATTTTAAATCAAAAGCTTTGATTTAAATAGATATGGAAAAATAAAAATAAAATAAGAATTTTATTATTTTCGATAAAGTATTTATCAATGATCTATTAATACTTGAAAAATTATAATTTATTAAAATTATCATGATCTCAGGATTTACATATAAGAATACAAAAAAACGTAATACATTGAAAAATTTAAGAAGCACGAATAAATAATTCTAGGAAATTACGGGTTCTTACATTCGAGTAAATTATTTTTAGCTTCAATCTGACTTCAACCTAGCCCGAATAACCCAAACTCGACAGACTCTAACCCGATTCCCACCCTTACTTAAAACTACTTTCGGAGGTGGTAAAATAAACGAGTCGGGTTAAATCACGAATTTAGATGTCTTTGGATTTAAACAAGTTCGGGTTTGAATTAGTTTTTTTGAAACGTGGGTTAAGTAAGTCGGGACTAATAGTTTAGTTTACATCTAGTGGAGGAACTTCAACTTGGCAAGTTCTTCGATGTGGAGAAGCCTCGACAATTATCAAGATGTGCTCTAAATAAATTACTAGCCTAGATAGAAATGGTTGAAACTGTTAAGTATATAAGTCCATAACCATAAGGACTACAAGGGTCAAGTAAACAAAGATTGAGGTGTATAGTTTATACTAGAATGCACAAGATAAATACTGGAGGGACTGGATGTGCACATCTTGGGAACGTTTGGGCTAAAGACTAAATTAAGAGTATATATACTCCTACCTACCTACATCTTCATTATCTTTCATTCTGTTATATCAAACAACTGTGTGTAATCGTGTGTGTGTCTATTCTTGATCATCTGTTTGATCATTGTGAGTTTGAGTGTGTTCTTTGATTTGTTCTTGTAACTAGATATTGTAATCTTTTCATTGATAGAGTGAGCCAAGGGGTGGTTGGCTGGGTTCACTGTTAATACTGTGTTCTTGTTGTTTTTAGTATCGATCCATAAGTTTTTAAATGGTATCAGAGCCAGGTTGCTCTATATCGACGATTAAACGTTTTTAATCGGTTTTTTAAAATTAGGGTTTTGTTAAAAATTGAGGGTTTGATCTATAATCATAGATCGTGTTCTTGTGTTGTTTCTTTACATTACTCTGGTGGTTAATTGTTCTGAATCGATCAATTAAAGGATTAGTGGGTTTAGGAAGACGAAGGGTTTAGTTAGTTTTGTGGAGTTGTTGATTCGAGGTTTTGTGGTAGTTACTTGTTATTTGTAGAGGAGGTACAAGGAGGTTTGTTTTTATTCTGGTTCTTGTTTGTTGTTGTTGCTTTTTGACCAATCTCAAGTCTCAACTCTTGACCTGCCACCCTGTTAGTGGTTTTTGTAAGCCTGAGAACTATTTTTTGGCTTGAGGTTGTGTTGCTCGTTTTATTTGTGTGGTTTTAGTTTGTTGTTAATATGGCTGGTCCTAGTTCACCTAAGGGTGATGCTCCACCTAAAGGCGATGGGGCTAAAACTGAGAGTGATATTGTAAGTTTGATGTCTATGACCCACTTTATCTTCACCCTCAAGACATTGGTTCTCAGTTAATTTCCTTCAAACTTGAAGGGACTGAGAACTATAAGGTTTGGTCTGTTGCTGTTAAACTTGCTTTACAAACTAGAAATAAACTTGGTTATATAACTAGTAAATGTGTTCAAGACACTAATTATGGTCCTGCTAGGGATCAATGGGATAGGTGTAATGTTGTTGTTCTTTCTTGGTTACTTGGCTCTGTTTCACCAGATTTGTATAAGGGTAAGATTTTTTCTAAGTATGCCCAAGATGTTTGGGATGAATTAGAAGAAACTTATAATAAACAAGATGGTTCTGTGATATATAATCTACATCATAAGATTTACACATTAACTCAATCTGGTATGTCATTATCTTAATATTATCATCAGTGTAAGTTGTGGAGACAATTTGATGCTCTTGTTGATTTACCTGATTGTGCTTGTGATGGTTCTGAGGCTCTTAAGGAACATGATCAGCTTCTTAGGCTGATGTAGTTTCTTATGGGTCTTGATGATTGCTATAGTGTTGTGAGAAGTCAGATTCTCACATCTGATCCCATACCAGATGTAAGAACTGATTTTGCAACTCTGTAGAGGGATGAGTCACATAGAAATGGTGTTGGTTCTAAAAATTCTAAATATGGGCCATCTGCTTTTGTTGTTAAATAATTGGAACAAAGGGGTTAATAAGAATAGTAATAATAACTTGAACTCTAACAAGACTGTGTCTAGTGGATATAAGAATGGCAATCTTGTTTGTAAACATTGTAACATGAATGGTCATACTATAGACAGATGTTTTGAGTTAATTGGTTATCCATCTAATTTCAAAAGGAATAATAATAATTCCACTTAAGACAATGTTCATAATGTGAGTGTTAATGACAGTAAATGTGATCAAAGTAAGAGTACTTCTCATACTCTTACTTCTGATCAGTATAAAAGGCTTATGAGGTTACAAAGTGTTTCAGGAGATAATACTTTGGGTTCTGCAACTATTGCAGGTAACTTCAAAGTTAATAATTGTGTTGTTAGTTTTTTGACTTGTAGGTTCTTTAACTATAATTCTAATATAAGTACTTATAGTACTTATGTTGGGTGGATTATAGATTTAGGGGCTAGTCAGCAAATAACATATTCTGAAAAACTGTTGTTTGATGTTATTGATGTATCTTACTTAAATATAAGTGTTGCTCATCCTAATGGAACTTTGGAATATATGAAAAATATTAGATGTTTTAAAATTAATGATTTGATTATTAAAGATGTGCTAGTTGTTCCTGGATACAAAGTTAGTCTTTTGTCTATTCAGAAATTATCCAAGAATAATAAAGTTAATGTGAGTTTTAATGAAACTAATTGTGTTATTCAGGATTTAACTCACAAGGTCCTGATAGGGACTGGTAGTGAAAAAGACGTGTTATACTTTCTTGAGGAAGGTAGGCCTATGTTAAATAAAAATGTTAGATGTTGTCAGATGTCTAGTTCTATTTGGCATAATAGGTTGGGACATCCTGTTGATTAAGTTTGGATGTTCTTAGAAAAGATAATTTTGATATAAAACTTAAAGGATTAGAACCTGGTGATGTGTGTCACAAAGCTAAACAGACTAGGGAGTCTTTGACTAAACAACTTGGTGACATTGTTCATCTTGATGTTTGAGGACCCTATAAAGTTACCAGTAGGGATGGATTTAGATTTTTTCTTACTGTGGTTGATGATTATCCCAGCTCTGTTTGGGTGTTCTTATTAAAAAGTGAAAGTGAAGTTTTTGATTGTATTGTTTTTTTAAACTTCTTGATAATCAGTTTAATAAAAAATTTAAAGTTTTCAGAAGTGCTAATGGAACTGAAGTTGTTAATCATAAGTTTGCTGAATTTGTTAAAAAACATGGTATTAGTCATCAAACCACATGTGCTTATACACCTCAACGGAATGGTATTGCAGAAAGAAAACATAGGCATTTACTTAATATTGCTAGAGTCCTCATGTTTCAGGGAGCATAGCATTAAACATGTGGCTTGAATGTGTGCTAACTGCTACTTATTTGATTAACAGGTTAGCTACTGTTGTATTATCTGGTAAAAGTCCTTATGAAATGGTTTATAAGTCTAAACCTAATATTCTTCATTTAAAAGTGTTTGGCTGTTTGTGTTTTTCTAATGTGTTAAATGTTTCTGATAAGTTCTAGGTCTGAAAAATGTGTCTTTGTTGGATATGCTTTTGATAAAAAGAGATATAAATTGTTTAATTTGGAAAATAAAAAGTTTTTGTTTTCAAGGGATGTCAAGTTTTATGAAACTATTTTTCTATTTAAAAATGATGTGATTGGTAATGAATTTGTTTTTTGTGAAAATGATGTTAATGATTTAAACTTTTTTTAACATAAACAGTCATATACCTAGTGAAGCCTATGATGAGAATGGAGACAGTATAAGTAATAAGCATAGACTTGTACATGAAATTAGTGTTAAAACTAGTGACAACACTGTAGATTCTAGTGGAAGTAAAAAAGATGTTCATACTACTGATACAGATGTTGTTTCTGGGGTAGATAGATCATCTAATACTGAAACAGAGTCTAATAGGAAGGACACTAGTGAGTATGCAACATAAAATATTTATGAGGGTATACGAAACATTAATAATGGTGATGATAATTCCTCTGAGGATGAAGGTATATAGTCTTTTGGTCAAATGTTTAATTGGTCACCAGAACCAGCAACAAAGAACACTACTAGGAGGACTAGTAGGAAAAGTCAGTTTCCTTCTAAATATAAAGATTTTGTGCTTAACAAAGATATTAAATATAGTATCAATAAAGTTGTGAGTTATGTTAATCTTAGTATTGATAATTTTGTGTTTGCTACTAGTTGAAATAAAATTCATGAGCCTTCTACATATTCTAAAGCTATCAAAGATAGTAGATGGATTGAGGCCATGAATCAAAAGATGGAAGCCTTAAATAGAAATAATAGATGGATTATTACTGATCTTCCTGAAGGAAGAAAGGTTATTCCATGTAAATGGATTTGGAAAGTTAAGTATAAATTTAGTGGTGGTGTAGAGAGATTCAAGGCTAGACTTGTTGCTAAAGGATTTAATCAAAGAGAAGGAATTGATTATGATGAAACTTTTTCGCCTGCGGTGAAAATTGTCTGTTAGGTGTGTTCTTAGTTTTGCCGTTTGCAATAACTGGCTATTATTTCAGTTAGATGTAAATAATGCTTTTCTATATGGTGAACTTGATGAAGAAGTTTGCATGAAAATGCCTGAGGGTTATGGTGATAACAATAATAACAAAGTGTCAAGTTGGTCAAATGTTTATATGGGTTAAAACAAGCACCAAAGAAATGGAATGAAAAACTTGTTTATGTTCTTATTGAAAATGGATTTGTTCAAAGTCCATATGCTTTTTCATTGTTTATTAAGAATTGTAATGGATTTTTCTTGGTTCTGCTTGTATATGTTGATGCTATTGTTATCATTGGAAATAATCTTGATGAAGTGAATAAGTTTAAACAATTTTTAAGTTCAAAATTTCTTATCAAAGATCTTGGAAAACTTAAATATTTTTTGAGCATTGAGGTTATTGATATTGATAATGGTATATGCTTAACTCAGAGGAAGTATTGTACAAACATGTTACTCTAGAATATGGTATGTTAGGTTGTAAACGTTGTGGTGCACCTATTGAGGTTAATCCAGATAGTAAAAAACTTAAACATAAGTTTGATGATGATGTAAAACTTGTTGAGATTACTCCATATCAGAAACTTGTTGGTAAATTAATTTACCTAACTATGACTAGACCTGACATTGCTTATGTTGTGCATTGTCTTAGTCAAGTCATGCATAGTCCTATGAAGTCTCATTTGAGACTTGCTTTCAGAGTCTTAAGATACTTGTAAAGTGAACCTAGTCTAGGTATCACTTTCAAGAAAGGTGCTTGTAACAAATTAAATGTGTTTGTTGACTCAGACTGGGAAAAATGCAAAATAACCAGGAGATCTTTGAGTGGTTATTGTGTATTTCTGGGTGACAATTTAGTTTCATGGAAGAGTAAGAAACAAAGTGTTGTTTCTAGTTCTTCTACTAAGGCTGAATATAGGGCTATGTGCAATGTATGTTGTGAAATCATGTGGATTCATAACGTTCTATGTGATATGAAAGTGGAAGTGATTTTACCAGTTGAAATGAATTGTGATAATAACTCTCCTATTCAAATATCTTTGAATCATGTGCTTCATGAAAGGAGCAAGCATTTTGAAATTGATATTTATTTTTTAAGGAAAAAAATATTTGCAGGTTATATTAAGCCTTTAAAAGTTAAATCTGAAAATAATAATGCAGATGTATTCATAAAGGGGTTGCTTATATCTGACCATAATTTTTTTTATAGAATGCTTGGTTTGTTTAATACTTTTGCAGGTTAAGGACTTAAAGAAGAGTGTTAAGAATATAAGTCCATAACCATAAGGACTACAAGGGTCAAGTGAGCAAAGATTGAGGTGTATAATTTATACTGGAATACACAAGATAAAGACTGAAGGGACTAGATGTGCACATCTTGGAAACGTTTGGGCTAAGACTAAATTAGGGGTATATATACTCCTATCTACCTACATCTTCATTATCTTTCATTCTGTTATATCAAACAACTGTGTCATATCGTGTGTGTGAATTTCTGATCATCTTTTTGATCATTGTGAGTTTAAATGTGTTCTTTGATTTGTTCTTATAACCAGATATTGTAATTTTTTCATTAAGAAAGTGAGCCAAAAGATAGTTGGCTAAATTCACTGTTAATACTATGTTCTTGTTGGTTTTTGTATCAACTCATAAGTTTTTACAGAAACATCTTCAATACCACATAACTAATAACCAAAACAAAATTGGACAAAATTCATTGACATCGACTCAATATACCTTATAAATTTATATAAACACAAACATTGTTGTGTTTATACAAATATAGATTGTCATGTCTTTTTTTAGCACCGAAAAGGCACAATTGGTCAAGACTCAAGAGATGATCTAAAGTCTAAAACAAATATGAAAAGTGGCCGCCTACTTTCTAGAGTCACTTACCTAAACTAAAATATGTAACATGATAACTTATATCTTGCATATATGTCATTTTCATTATACGTAATTAGGGGTGTCAGTAGGGTCGGGTTGACCCGACCCGAACCTGAACCCGAACCCGATTAAGCTAATCGGGTCGGGTGAAATCGGGTTAAAAATCTCGTCGGGTTGTTTTTTGACCCTACCCGCTAACCCGATTATATTAACGGGTCGGGTTAGGGTTAAATTAATTTTTTTATCGGGTTCGCGGGTCAACCCGATAAGACCCGAAAATTAGTTTTAATTTTTTTGACTAAATAATTATGCTATATTTATGAACATGATGGTTTATTGGAAAAATATGGGTCATATAAATTATGCGTATTATACTTTCTGTGATATATACAGTCGGTACACATTCATTATTGATCTATACATTCGGTACACATTCAGAGTACTGTCAATGTTAGAATGTATATGTGAGATTTTTGGAGTGTGCAAGCAACTGCTGCAAATTAGAAAAATAAGTACACAAGCATTCTGACTTTCGTGTACATGTTCTGTTTGATCAGTTACTATTTTATTTTTATTAATTAGATTATAGAAGTTTTCATGTGTAGTATAACCCGATAACCCGAATCACCCGACCCGATAAGACCCGACCCGAATACCACCCGAACCCGATAACCCGACTTTTTATAGGGTCGGGTTGCGGGTGAGTTTTCAAAAATCAAAACCCGACTCAACCCGACCCGACTCAACCCGATAACCCGATAACCCGACCCGATAACACCCCTATACGTAATCATGTCACACACAAACTTGTGTTTAGTTTAGTGTTCATGTTCTCCGAATCTATTTCAGGTTTAAACGTTACTAGTTACATAACTCCGGAGAGCGCACAAAATGTTAAAAGTAATCGCATGATATCTCATTAAGCCACGTACATCTGAGTCAAAAGCAAATATCATTATAGACGGATCTTCATAGGACCCGGGAGGCCATGACCTTCTTTAAAATTCGTTGTTAATATTGTAATTATATTAAAACTTAAAAGTATTTTTAAAAAAAATTGTGTTTGGCCCTCAGGAAATATTGATCAGCCCTTTTAAATATAATTGTATAATTTTAGTTTTGAAGTTTTAGTAGTTTCGTCGATATGTTTAAACTGCCGATCCTTCTACTAAAATTGTTCAAGTTCTGTCTATGAATATCACCTTCCTAGAAATCAAGAATAACCACATGAAAAACCTCTATCCCTTACATAAAGCATGATCTAAATTTATGGTAAATCAGTGTATTACAACTCAGTGGGTTTTAGAACCATGTCTTGTTAAAATCGAGTGTTTCAAATATTTATTGAAATAGATTAAAAAAAAAAAAAAAAAAAAAAACTAGAGTATGATATAAATGTGTATAGTCCTTGTCACTAACATACGTAACAAGTTAAAAGTGCTCTCTCGCCATAAATATCTAGGGCAATTAATAGTTACTTGTTTGTCTTGTTATCTTGTACTGTGGGATGAATCATGGCTGTTGGTTGAGTTCGATTGATTTTTTATAACGAATTCTTATATTTCCATCTAGATTGAATCCAAAAATGATAAGTTGGGACAATGATATTTTGTTTCTTTTAATATTTAATATGAATATACTAGTCATGTGTTCTATTATAATTATAAAAATACAACAATTTCTTATAAGGTCATCTATTGGTTCCAACCACTTTAGTTGGGAAAATATAATTTTCTTTTAAAAATGGTCTTAATATGAGAAAATAAAATAATACCGACCTCTAGATAATTATGTTGTGAAAAATAAAAAAACACAATTTGACGGTTTGTTTGGTACGGTGGGAAGACAAAATGGCTAAACAAATTACCTGCATTTTAATCTAGAAAACGATTTAGTTTTGAACATAAAAATGTTAGATAGTGTAACTATTTAGTAGCTATATAAATTATGTTTATAGTTCGTTTGGTAAGAGTTTTTTTAAAGTTTTTTCTTTTAAATTATTAGTTTTTTTGTTAAAAATAATTTAATAGCTCTATTCGGCATAACATTTTTTAAAAGCTGTTAGCTTTTTATTTTAAACAAGTATCTTTTAATAAAAAACTGATTCATACAGTTTTTTAAATTGTTAAAAGCTGTTAAAACTATAAGTTACTAATATAACCTCCAACTATATTATAATTTATTTAAATATATCTTTTTAATCATTTTACATCTTAACTTTACAGTCAACAACTAATATATTAAACACTTTTATTAAAATTAACAGTTTTTAGTAAACAGCTTACAACTTACAGTTATCAGCTTACAGCTTACAGTTAACAACTTACAGCTAGTTTTGCCAAACATAGCCTTATTCGTAATCTTAGATGTTCGTTATTGCCGCTTCTATCATTTGTTAAATGTAATACTCCGTATAATGCATATATCTAACACTATGTGGTTTTTTGATATTTTTATTCCGTTTATAAGCTACAACATAAATATAACCATTATTCACGTTTTTTACGTGTTTTATTTTGCTTCAGGCTTCAAAATTAATGTCTCTAAATCTAACGAACCCTCAAGATATTAAAGATATGGCTTGTGACACTCGATGTAACTCAGGTTACCTCTTGAGTGAACATGAACCTCAATTTTAATTGACAACCTTTGATGAATTGTTTCAAGGCTAGACTCTCTTTTTAGAAAGCAAACACGTTATCTATTGGGGTCAGCTAACTTTTATAAAATTTGTATTAGAAAGTCTTAAAATCTATTACCAGTATTTTCAATCTTCAAATGTCTTGAATAAGTTCTTAACTCATTTGAAGCAATGCGGACCTCCTTTTTCTGAGGAGATAATAACGAGAAAAAGAAAATCACATGGTTTAAATGAGAAAATGTCATGGTTTCGTTTGAAAAGAGTGAATTGAATATTGGCATCCTAAAAGCTTTCAATCTTGCTCTTCTTCAAAGGTGAAGATGACATCTTGACAACAATCATGATTCTATATGGGCTCGGGTCATTATGGCTATTCACGCTGTGAAAGCGAGAGTTGAACTTAAGGGTTGCTATTGTAATGGCGTTGGGCTTCCATTATATCGACATACTGTATGCTTCAAGACCGTAACTTTCTCCGGATGAATAATCTTTGTCGCAAAGTGGGCAACAATTTGTCTATCCGCTTTTCGAAAGATGTTTGGAATGACAATGATACTTTAATGTCGAGGTTTAACAGATTACTTCACTTAGATATAAATGAGGGTTGCTTACTATCTGATCTAGAGTAAATAACTCTTGGTTCCTTTGTTTCATATACGGGTTAGGTTCAACTCCTTGATGAGTCCGACTCGTGCAGATGGAGCATTGATGATGATGGTACCTTTTCGGTTCATATAACGCGTATGCATGTTGACTCATGTATGCTCCTTTCTTGTTCTCCATGCACCCGATGGTATAAAAATTTTCTTCGAAAGATAAACATTTTTACTTGGCGTCTTTCTTTAGATAGGCTTCATACTCGGATAATATTTTTAGGGGACTTGATATTTAGTCCATTGTTTGCCTGATGTGCAACGATGTGGTTGAATCACTGGATCATGTTTTCTTTGGTTGTGACACTTCTTCTAATGTTTGGCGCCTTGTTAGAAGATGGATCAATATAGATTTGCCTTCTCCTTCTTGGTTTGATTACTTACAATGGTTTGAAGACTATGGAGCTTTTATAGATGTCAAGGATAGAGTGTACGTCATTTTTATGACTTTCTTATAGTGCTTATGGCGTTATCGCAACGATGTTACTTTTTCTCCCACTCGTTGAGAAAAAGTGATTTTCTTTTTTATTATAGTCATTCATTTTCTTTTCTTGGTTAAAAAATAGAGGGCATAGTGTTAGTTGTTGGAACTATTGGCTTCTAAAGCCTTTGTAATCTTGTACTATGTAACAACTCGAATTTTCGCGTCCTATATATTGTAAAAGAAAGTGTGCGTTATTAAACGTTTTATGTATTAACCGTTGCGCCGGTTAGGATTGTTTGCTAAACCTGCGAGAATACGCGTATCAATTCTTGTTTATGTTGTGTGTCGAGATTTTATTATATTGTTCTTGTTATGCATTCGCGTCTAAAACTATGGCATCTGATAAACCTTGCTGGGCCGAATGATACAACTTAATTTAACACAAAGAGTGAATACAAAAATCAAACTTGGTAAACTTTTATTCAGATTTTTCAAATATTGGTCAACACTAGTCAAACATCCAAACCTGGAACTATATTATTTGTTTATACAACCCACTACCCACAAGAATCCAGCACACATGCCTAGTTTACCCAAAATGGGTACATCACAAGACCTCCATTTCCAGATTTAGACTAACCCTAAGCAAGTATTACAAAGTTAAATACTATCCAAATTGTTCACTGTCCAAACACAACACAAAACACACCCACAGTCCAAATATTACAAGTTTGTTCCTGCTGTCATCCAAGCAATTTTAAATACAAGTTCTGGGTAAAAACATAAGGAGTAGTGACAAGGTCTTGAACCAGCCGAGCCGTTCCTTTCTCGTCCGAATACCAAACCGAAAACAAAACCCTCGTTGTGAGTCTTTTAACCACCTTCTTTTATTTTCTGCATACGTCTTAGTTGTGCTCGTCAATTTTAACACAACCTGCGAAAACAAAGCAAAGTAATTAGTCTTTTAAAACTATCCGGCCTAAACAATAAAATGTAATAATGATGGTATTGTGCTATCAAATTGGACCTTGACCCACAAACCGCAACCCCTCATTGTTTCTGTCGAGACTATACCAAGACCCCCCTTTACATTTTTTTTTGTTGTTATTTTGTATAAAATTATCAGAAACTAGTAATAATGACAGTAGCCAACAACACCACTCGAATGATTTATATTCCTGCCGAAACCCTAATTACTCAAAAATTGGTCACAATACAAAATTGACACAATTCCTTTTACAAAAACCCTACTTAACCATGATTAAACCCGCGGGTATAAAAACCCCCAAATTATTTCAAAACCCTAATTTTTAATATATTGATTTAAACACTAATTAGACCTAATCTAAACACGAATTAACTAGTTAATTAGATTAAAACCGAAATATGAACAAACCCCCAATTTGACCGAAACCCTAATTTTACAAATCGAATTGTTTGATGAAATTGATAAGTTTTTATGTTAGAAAACACTAATTAATTATTATTAAACATCAGATTTATCAAAACCCCCAACATTTCGAAACCCTATTTTTGAAAACTCATTTTAATTCAATAATTAACATTAAGAGACTTATGAAAACATTAATTAATTGTAATGAAACCCTAGATTTGGAAAACCCCCAATATTCAAAAACCCTAATTTGGTTTATTTAATCCGAAAATCTCTTATTCATATTTTTATAAGACAAATGATTTCAATCTAATGAATCCTTTTTACTTTCGAATGCATAAAACAAAAATCAGTTTGAACCATTTATTTAGAAAGAAAGAAGATGAGAACTTATCTTTTGTGAAGAAACCATCATCGAATCTCCCTGGAAAACATCTCGAAATGGATTAGATTTGATGTGGGGATGAAACCCCACATCCCACGCATGTTTTTCACCCTAAGATTTCATGATGATTTATGATTAATATATCTGAGATGTTTGTTTTGGCCATGAAGGGTGTTAGATCCGGTTTGAGAGGAGAGAGAGAGAAATGAGGCTACTGGAGTTAATATCGAGAGAGGGTTTGTGTCTGTGTGTTTTGGGGAAAATAAAATGGATATAACCACTCTTTTCTTGTTTATATCGCCCTTGGGATGGGCCGGGTTGGGAAACTTATTCATGGGCCGAACACTAGTAAGGGTTGAAATGGGTATTTGTTTGGGCCATTCGGTTGGTACTGGGTATATATAAGCCCAAACTAAAATTTTAATGTAAATGTAATACAAAGCTCGTTTAATAAATTAATCAAGTTTTAAGTGTCGTGTTTTCCGTAAACGAAATATGTCGTCAAGCACAACTAGGATGTCATGCTTTTTATTTTAGATGTCGTAACGCAGTCCATATATTCAAATAGGTCGCGGATAGCGTAACCGTATTCTCGAGCTACATTTACATTTCGTCACTTTGCTGATTTAACAAGGTGAGTTTATAGCCCCACTTTTTAACTGCTTTTACTGCTTTTTGGGGTGAGACATTGCTTGATTTAACGTATGAACACAAGTGCATATACTGATTTATATACTAGTCTAAGTCCCACTAAAAACCCAGTTGCTTTGGCCCGTGAATCGTGAACCGTTAATTACTTTGTGTAAGCGCGAATGTTATGGATAGATCTATCGGGGTTGACGCCCCTGTCTGCCTTGGTCCAACAAGGGACAAGCGGGCACAGTTTCATTTGAGTCTGAGATAGGATGTCGTGGGTTTAGGCATCCAGTTGGGCTACATTTAAATGATTATTCTACCGGTGTTGTTAACGCTTCGGTGTCACGAGCTTATACTGTAATAAATGCTTTTATGATGACTTTGTATTTGTTATATTGTCATCACTTTTGGGAAAATCTTGTGGTTCATTAAACACTTCAAATTAACTAAACCTATGAACTCACCAACTTTATGTTGACGCTTAGCAATGTTTTTCTCAGGTATTAAGAAGGAAGATGCTATGTGAGGTCTCATGCACTGCCGTCATTTCTATTGAAAACAAGGATCATTTGTACTATTTTGAAACTATGTTTTTTTGTATCCGTGGCCAGTTTTATGCTTCCGCACTATGTTAAAACTATTTATTTTATCAAATGCAAGTGATCAATTTTCCGAACGTCTCATTTAGAGGTCGTTCTTTGTAACTGTGTGTGTATGATAATCATGACGTCACCACTCCCTTGTTGCCATTATACTCTGATATTTGGGATTGTGACAGAATTGTATCAGAGCCATGGTTATAGAGAACTAGGTTGCATTTAGTAACTCTAGACTATAACTGTTATGTGTTTAATTGATTATCATACGGATTGTAAGTATTAAGTATATATATATACATGGATACATATATATGTAATAAATGGGATACATGTGATTTAACAATTACGAGGTATATTTACATGGGGTACATGTGCAACAACAAAATCTGAGTTATGTTATATGGGATACATGTGGTTTGAACAATGATTGCTATATGTTATGTCGATGTCCTTTCACGGACTAATTATATGAAATATTTACACACATTTATTCTGTTTATGTTACAGCGATGTCTTCTTCTGGTGATTCCACGTCTACAGGGGCATACTACAACCGCAGTTCACAGTCGACTATCAGTTCATCGGTAGGATTACCTAGAGGATCACCATCAGGATATCCGTGGTACCGGATGACTTCAGATGATGAGACTGAGAGAGAGACTGAGGAGGTTTACCGTTCACCGATCCATATCCCTGATGCATCAGCAGATGACGTACTTAGCCTAGAAGGCGGAGGAGAGGACGACCTAGCCGCTGATGTGGTGCAGTCACCAGGACAGGCATCAGTCACTAGAGGTGAATCGATGGAGGATACTGAGGATGATGATATGGAGTTCACCGATGGAGAAGGTGAACCCATGGAGGTCACTGACACTGAGGACCCCCCTGCTACATATGCTGCTACTCCTGAGGTTTCCATCGCACTCATCTCCTCGTCTTCGTCTGAAGACGAAGGGGAAAGGGCAGACATCCCTACTCCAGCACCTGGCACTCTACCTTTCTACTATGTTAGGCGACGTCTTCGAGGGAGAGCCACCCGACCACCACCTTCACCTTACTGACCCCTCATACCTTTCTCTACCACTGACAGGCATGCATCCCGCACACCTGCCAGTCCTGCCCCAGAGGCGTCACCACCACCACCACCACCAGAGACTGTACCTGCTGTGTATCAGGAGATGCTTGCCGATGTTGGCATCTCTACTGGACCGAGAGCTGCGACCCCTCTTCCTAGGAGAGCTACATCGACAGTTGTGATGCTTGGAGCAGCGGATGGATGTGTGATGACCCGCTTGAATAGGTTGGAGGATGCTGTGGAGACTTTGGGTGAGGAGTATAATGAGGTGCAAGATAAACTGGAGGCATTGACGAAGAAAAGTCCAGTTGGGGATGAGACGACATTGACGGTTTGTGTGACCCGTCTACGAGGACAGCTCCATACTGTTCTCGACAAGATGGACACCATTCCGAATGCTCGCCTTGAGGAGATCGAGAGTCTGATGACCCGTTGGGGAGTAGAGCCATTGGTTGAGACAGGTGGACTAGAGGCACCTGTGGAGGACCCTATTGCTGACTTGGATAAGAGGTTTAGGGCCGCTTGTTATGATACCGATGTCAGACTTAGGGATTCTCAGGCTCGTGAGATCGTGGTTGAGAGGAGGTTGGCAGAGTTAGAGAGAGCACTTCACCAGCGCCGCGAGGGCACTAGTTAGACTTACCATGTACTGTGACTCATTGTTGTACGACCACTAAGCTATGAGGTTTATCTCAGCTAGTTGGCATTTTCTTTTTTTATTATGTATGACGAATTGTGATGTATTGCAAAACATTTCTATGAATGACATTATTTTATTTGGGTTACAAAATTTGTACGATCATCATATATTGTTTATTATACCGTTGAGCATTTCATAATTGTATTATGCGTGCCATGCATGTTATGTCTGGCAAAACTCATTGTCTCGTTTACCTTTTAGATTATGGCGCCAGTTAGAAGATCTGAGACACAGAATCCACCAGTTGCTACCGGTGGTATTGACCCTGTCATGCTCAGTCAAATGATCGCGGAACGGGTGACTGAGGCACTCGCAACAGCTGAAGCGAATCGTACAGCGAGCACGCAAGAGGAGACAAACCAAGGAGCCACTGTTGCCATTGCGCGTACCTGCACCTACAAGGAAGTGCGGTTACACAAGTGAGTTTCCGCGGTACTGAAGGTGCAGTAGGATTGACTAGATGGTTTGAGAAGTTGGAATCCCAATTTGGGATTAGCAATGTTGCTGAAGCTGATAAGGTAAAGTTTGCGTCAAGCACATTGGTGGATGGTGCTTTGACTTGGTGGAACGTCTATGCACGTGCAGTGACCATTGATGTTGCCCAAGCAACACCTTGGAGTGAGTTCAAAGCTATGTTTGTTAGAAAATATTGCCCACGAAATGAAGTCAAGCAGATGGAGGTTGAGCTATGGAACTTGAAGGTCAAGGGTACCGCCCTTACTGCTTACAATCAGCGCTTTCAAGAACTAATCTTGCTATGTTGGAAATACGTTTTACGTATTTATGAAGGATCGGTCGCTCCAACTATAATTATGTAACGGGCTCGTGATCTATTTACTTATTGTATAGTCCATATAGCCCACATGTAGGGTGGGCTATATATAACCCCTCCTAGCATGTTAGGAGGGGGTTGTTGATTCACATTTTCAATTAATCACATTTTCCATTTTACTTTCTCTCTCTACAACTCTCTCCCTTCTCTCCTTTCTCTCTCTAATCCTTCATCTAATTCCTTCATTTCTTCTTTAATTATCAATCAATCAACCACATAAATCCACCAAATCCATCACATAGAATAAGCCATTAATTACGTAGACCTTCAATTGGTATCAGAGCCTTGGTTAGTTTGGTTTATTCTTCTTTTATTTTGTTTGATTTTGGTGGGTTTTGATTTAATCATGCTTAAATCATAAAAAGTTTGTATTTTTTTATATAAAAAGTTTGTATTTTTTATATGTTAAATCATATCAAATCTTCAAATTAACTTACTTTTTAGATAAAAACTCACATGTTTTTATATAAAAATCAAATTTTTCTTATATAAAACCTTAAAAAGTTGTGTTTTTTATAAAAAGTTAGTGTTTTTTTATAAAAGTTTTTTGTTCTTCTCTTTTTAATTTTGTGTTTTTTATAAAAAGTTTGTATTTTTTTATTTGTTTTTTATCACAAATTTAATAATCAATTTATATAAATTTTTATCAATTTTTATCCTTTTTTATTTTTTTATTTTTTTTAATTTTTTTTTAATCAGTTTATTATTTACATTTTTATTAATAAGTTGTGTCGTTTAATTGTGTCTTTCTTTGGTCAGTTTTCAGTTATCAGTTATAATTTTTGGATTTTTCTTAATTTTTTTTTAACTGTCAAACGTTTCTGGTCCATTGTTGCTATCCAAAATCACGGTTTTTGTCCATAATCAATCTGCTACTGTCCAGTTCCGGGTGAAGATTTTTTCGAGTAAAGTAAAAGTTCCGAATCAATATTTAAGTTCCGAATCAAACAGAAATCTTCCGAATCAAGAACTTCCGGATCAAGCCAGAAGTTCCGGATCAAGAAGTTCCGGATCAAGAACTTCCGAACCAAGAACTTCCGGATCAAGAAAAAGTTCTGATTCGGAACTCTTCCGAATGAAGCTATTTCAAATATAACGGACAAATTGGGCAAATCATCGTCTTTTAAAAAAGACTCATTCCCTCTCGACAGACCACAAACTCTCGACAACAACTCACCTCACACCCTCGAAACAGCCTCGACTTCAAAAACAGTAAACCCCCTCTCTCGAACACTTAACTAAGACTCAATCATTCGACTCCTTCTCTCGACTCAATCCCCAATACTCTCCCTCGACACAAACAACACACCCTCTCACCTCTCGAACAATACAGACACTCCCTCACTCTTCACCTCTCACCTCTCGGTTTGAACACACACCCTCGTCTAACACACCCTCACACCCAGAACAACACAACCCTCCCACAAGACCCTCAATCGTCACGACTCCAGAAACACCCACCGACACCCTCTCGCCTACCCCCCCCAAACACACTCTTGTCATACATTACCCCACACACTTTACCCCACACTCAACACTCATCAAACCCACAAACACTCTCGTATTACAAGACACCCTCTCGACCATCACACAACAAACACCCTCATCAAACCCTCTCATAACAATCTCTCATCCTCTCATCACCAACCCACCACCGATTCATTACCCGACTCTAACCCCGACACCCTCACACCCAAACCGACTCTAACCCATCATACTCACACCTCACCCTCGTCCCCATCTGACCCTCGTCCCCCCACCCAACCCAACACACCCCAAAAACATCAAACAGAAAGACACACAGAAGGACTCACAGTAGAAGAGAAAGACTCAACAAGAAGATAAAACACACCTACCCGAGACCCATTTTAGGATCTTGAAGCACTTTCTGTTCGTGGATGATATGATAAGACGGTTGTGAGTTTGTGAGTTTAAGGAAGGGTGTGAGTTTAAGGCTGTGAGTTTGTGATTGAGAGAGAGAGATGAAGTAGACGGAGGATACATTGTGTGTGTTTTTTTAGTTTAGGAGAGAGAGAGTTATCACGTTTAAATAAGCAGGCGGAGAAAACAAGAAAAAGGTGGGGCGGTGGATGATGCTGATTGGGCCACGTCTCTAGGGCGGAGGTTACAAAGAGATTTTTGGGCCACGTGTTGTATTGGACGGAGAACACAAGGATGTGTATCAGATTTTTTTAATCTTACTTTATTTTATTTTATTTTTTTTCAAGCAAACGTTTTTTTTTTTTTCTTTTGGTTACTTTGTTTTTTTTTTTTTTTGTGACACAATCTTGCCTTTTTTCAATATATATAAATATCCGTTTCATTTTTTAAAAAAAGTTTATTTATTTATTTTTTTTTATTTGTAGTTAAATTAATCCTTTTTTATTTTAAAATATTACATTTTATTTTTTTTTAAAAAAAAAATATCACATTTTATTTTTTTATTTTTGTCACTTTTATATTTTTTATTTTGTCACTTTTATATTTTTAGCATTTTGTTTAGTATTTTTTGGCAAATCGTGTCGAAGCGGGTATTTTCAAAGTTTAACGTGAAAAATATTTATCGGGTTAAACGTTATTGTGGCCGGTTTTGAAGACAAAGTGACGAGTCAACGTGACGGGTTTTATTTTTAGCGACTACAGATTTTTGATCGGGTTTAATTCATAATCGTTTGAGCCGACAACATCTTTTGAGTCAAATCGAATTTTCTCGATTTTCAATGGACTCGTTAAATTCGACACTTAAAAAGGGAGACTTGCATCGAATGCACGACAAAGCTAAAGAAAGTGGTATCAATTCATTTCAAATGCTTCAATATCATCTAGTCACTCTTTCACGCATTCAAGGAGGGAGCGAATTTGTGACAATTTTTGGACAAGATCGTCATATATTCATCAACTCCATTTTTACCACTTTGACCGAACTCGCCGAGCAACTCAACAATAACAACTTTAATCACTCTGCATCGGCACTTGCATATAAGGCTCTTGTGACACACCTCACGCCTTTCCTCCAGTTCAATATCATCAAGTCTGAAAGTTCAATGATTTGCCAATCGTTTCTTCGAGATACACATACCGAGCTTCGAGTTTTCCGTGATACGATTTTGAAACTCATGTCATCGGTCTCGTCTTCGATTTATGAAAGATCTCTACTTCAGCAAGGGTATGATAATGGAGTGCAAGACTCTTCGATGCAAGAGAAAACTGATCATACGGTTGAAAACTTGGAGCCTAACGATGTCAAGAGCACCGAATCAGGAGGACAACATGATGCCAGTGGCACGTCAGGGAATGTTCACGAGACTTCTCTTGATGACACCTTACCCATTTATGACGCAGAGCCTGCAAACATGGTACAATGTAATGTGGTTTATGATGTATATGCTGATGACATGCCGCATATTGAGCATTCTGAACCTAATTATGACAAACATGGGATGGACAAGAGTGATAGAAGTACCACTTATGATTCATCCGATGTGAGTCATAATGGGGGAGAAAGTGTTCAAAATGCTACAGTTCATCATGATAAATGCTTTATAACTGCCTCGTTAACTGATTCTGATTCTAAGATTAAAGAGCTCGAAACGATCGTAGCTCGGCAATCTAAAGACCTTGAGGATGCCAAACTTGAATTTTCTAAGAAAACGGACAAATTTGAAACATATTTTGAAAAACTTGAAAAGTCAAACGTTGTTCTTGAAAGAAAATTGGATCAAACTGTTCTAGATTCTAAAGCTGAAAAGGATAATCTTTTGAAACAAATTCAACTGCTTGAATCTAAGTTGGCATCCCAAGATAACGTGCTCAAAGAAAATGAGACTTTAAAGGCCCAATTACAGGAAAAGGTCTTTGCTATAGCTGCGTTGAAAAACGAGTTAAGGAAAAGTAAAGGACCTAGTGTGGACACTAAGCTTGAAAAACCATCAATCTTGGGGAAACCGCCTATAAATCAGTTCGTCAGACAACCGATTGTCAGACAACCTACTGCATTTAGATCCGAGCGACCACAATCCTCGAGACCGCGGTTTGCCTCCCAAGTTGATTTGGTTCATCTTATTAGACCAGTCACTCCAGCAACTAGGCCCAATGTGATCACTCCAGCTTTAGCAAGACCAAATCATATGATTGCCTCTAGTTTCCCTAAAAATACCAAGACCACGTCTAGAACTAGTTCAAATGACGTTTGCCATAAATCTGGTCAAAGGGAAGCTATTCAAAAGACACATGTAAGAGATAGGAATTTCAAACCTAGTCAGATGCCTTCTAGTTTACCCAACACTGCTAACCGTAGCATGTCTAATCCTAGGAGCATCAATCAATCGTCTAGGGATTCTAGATCTTACTCGGACATTAAATATGCTACTTGTAAAACATGTAGAAAATGTGTCTTTACGGCAAATCATGATGCTTGTATCAAAAAATTGCTTAATGAGGTGAACTCCCGTGCTAGACTTAAATCCCAGTGGGTCGCTAAAATCAAACCCTTTGGTAAAATGTGGCGCCCCACTGGTAGAACTTTCACTATTGTAGGAAACGAGTGCCCTTTAACTAGGATAGTCTCCGATTCTACTAAGTCTACTAGGGAGGAAATTGCAAAGGATGATACATCACTTAAGCCTGAACTTAAGATTTTCTATAAAAGGAAACGTTTGCCAACTAAGACAAGTGAATCATCCCCTCAGGCCACCTCTGACACAAGTAAAGCCAACTGTGAACCCCCACGTGCCTCAAAAGTAGATATCTCTAACCCATGCAAAAGTATACAAACTCCTAATGAGAATGCAGGTACCAAAGTTGATGTTCCAAAAGAACGAAGCGGTCCAATCGTTGTATTCCGTTCAACTAAAGACACTCTTAGAGTTTGGTTGCTGAAGAAGCAGATATCAGAGAAACAAATGTCTCAGGGGATTCATGGTTAAGCTGCAAACAAGGACTTATAGTCATATCACAGACTATAACTCGCTCATCAAAGAAAGGAAAGTTTATCGCCGATGATAAACTTATCCTAAAAACGAGAAATTCATTTTTCTCGGGCATGAGCTTATATCAAAAAACATTCCAAGTTTTTAAGCTCATGCATTATGGCTCATCGTTAAATGTCAGACGATGACCCGTGCTTCAAATAAAGGAAAGTTTATCGCCGATGATAAACTTATCCTTACAACGAGAAATTAAAATTTCTCGGACACGAGCTTACATTAAAACCATTCAAAGGTTTTAAGCTCGTGTACAGGACTTACAGTCACATAACAGACTGTAACTCGCTCATCAAAGAAAGGAAAGTTTATCGCCGATGATAAACTTATCCTAAAAACGAGAAATTCATTTTTCTCGGGCATGAGCTTATATCAAAAACATTCCAAGTTTTTTAAGCTCATGCATTATGGTTTATCATTAAATATCAGATGGTAACCCGTGCTTCAAATAAAGGAAAGTTTATCGCCGATGATAAACTTATCCTTACAACGAGAAATTAAATTTTCTCGGACACGAGCTTACATTAAAACCATTCAAAGGTTTTAAGCTCGTGTATATGACTTACAGTTAAATGTCAGACTGTAACTCGTACTTCAAATAAAGGAAAGTTTATCATTAATGATAAACTTATCCTCATAACGAGAAATTCAGTTTTCTCGGTCATGAGCTTGTATTAAAACATTCGAAGTTTTAAGCTCAGAAAGGAAAGTGTATCTTTTAAATAAGAGAACTTTTCCTCGTAACGAGAAATTCACCTTTCTCGGTCATGAGCTTTCCGTTAAAACAGTCAAAGTTTTCAAGCTCATGAACACGACTTCTAAGTAAATGTCAGCTTAGGACTCGTTCTTCAGATAAAAGGAAAGTTTATCGCCGATGGTAACTTATCCTTAACAACGGGAAGTTCACAACTTCTCGGACTTGAGCTCGCTTTTAAGATATTCAACATCTTAAGCTCAAGTAATTGTTTTTCAAAACTTTGAACACAATTTTTCGAGAATTTCTCAAAAGGTTTTTCTAAATCTTTCAAAATTGTGTGTTCAAAAATGTTTTGATAAAACGAGCATGTCTTCTGGAATCGATAATATTTACGAACCTAGAAATGTCATTCAATAATGACACGGGGTTGTAAATAAAGTTCGAGCAGAAGTTCAAATGATTTTAAAACATGCTCCATATGGTTTGCTATTATTTCAGATAGCAACTCGCTTTTCATAATCAAGTCAAGCATTTCACCGGAAAGCTTTGACTCAACAACGGGAATTCATTTTCTCGGGAACGTGACGAGGTGACCAACATTCGTGAACAAGAACCATGTGCTTCTCTCATATGCTGTTCTCCATTATTCAGGTCCAACCTCGTACATTGCTAATCTTGTGAATTCATTATCATATATGATCTTTGCACGTGATAAATACCTTACACTTGTGTTTAAAAGGTATTTATTTTACGTTTCAGCACACCCTCATTAATTTGAGGGGGAGCTTGTGTAATTCATGAAGATAATTGGACTTGCATTTTTCTTCCCAAATTTTCTTAAAATGCTATTAAATCAATTGATATTAAAAACATCGATTGGGTTAATATTTTTAATATGGGGGAGAAAATGTGATTTAATATGGGATATGATCAATCATAAATGGTTTGACTTAACGTGTTAGCTCATCCCGACATGTGCGAAATGTTTTCGAATATCGTAGCATATGTTAACGGGGAGCAAAATGGATTTGCACTTCAAAATGGATTTCATCGTGACATACACTTACCCAAAACATCTCTATTCACAACGGTAAAGATTGTGGTGACATAAGGATGGTAGGATAGGTTAAAGTCCAATGATTTCTCTAGAACCGGAGGAATCTTCCCAAGGACATTCCATAGCTAGAAATAGTAGTCCTTAGGAAAGATGGAGAAAGATTGTGAACGTAGCTGAATGCCGACCAAGTACTTAAGTTAGCACTGGAACAATCACAACAAGGTGCTAGTGATGACGTATTGGTAAGCATTGAAGGGGTTGAAGAATGAAAAAGAATTGTAAAGATAAAGGGTGTAAAGAAAGAAGCCCTCCTTACAACTTTAGGCAGAAACCGGGTCAATACATATGCTATTGAGATCATTTTTGTTAATGATTCTCGATATTGAAGAAAGACGTCATGGACCCAGTGATGCAATGCACAACCCTTCCCAGCTAACTCAAATATCTCTCAAAAGGTATTTGTTTTAATCACACGGAGATCAACACGTTATCTATTGATTTATTCACTCCGAATAAATTGGTATTGAAAAGGTGGCACTCCTCTCCAGCCTCCGATCACTAAAAATCCAAAATGCACGATCGAGTCTAGAGCCATTTGAGATCATCAAATATCTCATTAGGACACACTTTCATTATTCCTTGCTTCTTCACACACTGTGAAAAGTAAGAAAGTTCTTAAGAGTCCTACGCAAAATCTTCATGATCTTGCCTGAACATCCGAGTAATACGAAAGTATTTACAATGAAGATGGAAATCCTTCTTGAGCGAATATCAAAAAGCTCATGGTAGGTGACTTGTGCGGTTCTTTATGAATCAAACTTGTGATAACTGGAAAGCAACAGTGGTTTAATTCTTAAATGAATTTAAACTCGTTCCAGGCCTCTACGCATTATCATATGATCTTGCCAGAACACTCAGAGTGACTCTTTATTGATCACAGTGACGAGTGGAAATCCTTCTAGTGTTAACATCAAACAGCACTTGGTAGGTAACTTGCAAGATTCTATATGAATCGAGCTAGTGACAACTGGAAAGCAACGATGGTGTGGTTCTTAATTGAACTTCACTTGTTCCAGGAACATGAATTGACGGCTTCAAATCATGCGGATAATATTATCCAAATGATTCACTCTTTACGTTCGCAGTCTGCTTTGGACGGTCGAGTAAAGAGAACGGGTTTACCCGCGAAATCTTGTCAAGGAGGTTCTTTATTGAAACTACCTGCCACAAGTACGATATTTAATATCGTCCAACTGTCTTCACCGACCGGAGGTAAAATGCTACCGAATTAGAATGAAATGTTCAAGGCCATTTCATCCGTGTATATTGTTTTGTTGCTAACTGTCTTATGCAGCGTAACAAGAAGGTGGCATTGCGGTGTACAATCCAGAAGAAGTCGTCACCACATGCTTGTACTACACACAATTAGTACTTCAACAAATTCAAGAAAGCCTGAAGGTCAAGTCTTCCGCTGTATCAAACTCTGAAGCTTTCAAGAATTTAAAAGTATAAGTATGAGGAACATGAAGTCACAAAGAGGCAAATATCACAAGTGACGAATGCACAAGGTCAAGGCAAGGAAACATGCTCAAGACTAAAGTCAAAGATCACATCAAGCATATTCACAAGAACAAGATCGAAGACTCAAGCATAGATGCTAGGTTTAAGATTTTGTAAAAAGATGTGACCTCCCTTAGGGGGAGATTGTTGGAAATACGTTTTTCCCAATAAAGTCTCGGTCACATCTTAGTTAGCATAGATCACGAGTTATAGACTATTTAGAACTTTGTAACTTGGAGCAACCTCCCTTAGGGGGAGATTGTTGGAAATACGTTTTACGTATTTATGAAGGATCGGTCGCTCCAACTATAATTATGTAACGGGCTCGTGATCTATTTACTTATTGTATAGTCCATATAGCCCACATGTAGGGTGGGCTATATATAACCCCTCCTAGCATGTTAGGAGGGGGTTGTTGATTCACATTTTCAATTAATCACATTTTCCATTTTACTTTCTCTCTCTACAACTCTCTCCCTTCTCTCCTTTCTCTCTCTAATCCTTCATCTAATTCCTTCATTTCTTCTTTAATTATCAATCAATCAACCACATAAATCCACCAAATCCATCACATAGAATAAGCCATTAATTACGTAGACCTTCAATAACAACGACGACCGATTGTTGGAGCGATACATTGAGGGCTTACCTTTGAGTATCAAGGGGAATGTGACTTCATCAAAGCCAACTGATTTGCATGAGGCAATCGATATGGCTCAGAGTTTGATGTACCAAGTGGTACAAGAGTTAGGAGAAAATACTGGAGACAAGAGGAAGTGGTCTAGAAATCACTACAACAACAATAGCAACAACAGCAACAACACTAATAACTACAGTCAGAACAAGCGTCAAGAGGTGGCTAGAGTGTTTACTGCTGTGCAAAGTAATGCTGGAAACTATGCTGGAAGACTTCCTTTTTGTGGAAAGTGTGGTCGACACCACGAGGGAGCATGTCCCCCTACATGCTACAACTGTGGAAAGGCTGGACATAAGGCAAAGGAATGTCGAGCACCACCCCGTCCTGCTAACCAAAGAGGACCGGGAACTCAAGGTGGCCAAGGAGCGAATGTCACTTGCTTTGGATGTGGAGAGAAAGGTCACTACAAGAATAAGTGTCCAAGCAGTGGGAACCAAGGTCGTGGTAATCAAATTCGAGGCAACCAGAATCACAACCAAGGGAACCAGAAGCAGAACCAAGGGAATCGGGGAGGAAATAACCGAGCCACAACTAGTGTTCCTGGAGGATTCACGGCACCTAGCAAGGTGTATCATTTGTGTGCTGAGGCTGCGGTGCAAGACAACAATGTTGTGACTGGTACGTTCCTAGTCAATAACAACTATGCTTCAGTACTATTTGATTCTGGTGCGGATAGGAGTTTTGTGTCATCTGTATTTAGTGAACGCCTAAATATTACCCCTACTGCGTTAGATATTAAGTATAATGTAGAACTAGCCGATGGGAAGTCAGTAACCACCGATGCTATTCTAAAAGGATGTAGTATAAGGTTACAAGATCGTTCGTTCAGTATCGACTTACTCCCCATAGAATTGGGAAGTTTTGATGTCATCATTGGAATGGATTGGATGTAGAAGCATCACGCGGAAATTGTATGTCATGAGAAGTGCGTCCGTGTTCCTTATGGAAACGATGTACTAATCATACAAGGCGAAAGGAGTGGAGTGAAGAACGGATCAAGACTGGAAGTCATCTCATGTATTAGGACCCAAAGATACATTGAGAAGGGATGTCCAGTGTTCTTGGTGCAAGTAACGCGAAAGGAGGAAGAAGAAGATCATGAGAAGAAAGTTGAAGATGTACCGATCGTTAGGGATTTTCCGGACGTATTCCCAGAAGACTTACCAGGATTACCACCAACACGACAAGTGGAGTTTCACATAGAGCTTACACCAGGAGCCGCACCTGTTGCTAGAGCCCCATACCGCTTAGCACCAGCCGAGATGACATAGTTAGCTGAACAACTAAAGGAACTTTCTGGCAAAGGTTTCATTAGGCCGAGTTCCTCACCTTGGGGAGCATCGGTCCTATTTGTCAAAAAGAAAGATGGATCCTTTAGGATGTGTATTGATTACCGAGAGTTGAATAAGCTGACGATAAAGAACCGCTACCCATTGCCAAGAATTGACGATCTTTTCGACCAACTGCAAGGATCTAGCATATACTCGAAGATTGATTTAAGATCGGGATATCATCAGCTAAGGGTTAGAGAAGAAGACGTCCACAAGACGGCTTTTAGAACCCGGTACGGACACTACGAGTTCCAAGTTATGCCTTTTGGTTTGACAAACGCAACCGCGGTATTCATGGATCTCATGAACCGAGTTTGCAAACCATACTTGGACAAGTTTGTGATTGTATTTATCGATGATATTCTCATCTACTCTCGTAATGAAGAAGAACACAAAGAGCATTTGAAGACCATACTAGAGCTGCTGAGGAAGGAGAAATTATATGCAAAGTTTTCCAAATGTGAGTTTTGGATAAACACGGTGCAATTCCTTGGGCATGTAATCGATAGCAGTGGTATTCACGTTGATCCTGCTAAGATCGAGGCTGTGAAGGATTGGGCGACTCCTACAACACCCACGGAGATCCGCCAATTTTTAGGTCTTGCTGGTTACTATAGGAGATTTATTGAAGGTTTCTCCAAGATAGCTAAACTAATGACGGAGTTAACTCAAAAGGACAAGAAGTTTGAGTGGAAAGAGGATCAAGATTTGGCATTCCAGACGTTGAAGTAGATGTTGTGTGAAGCACCTATACTAGCCCTACCCGAGGGTAATGAAGACTTCGTGGTGTATTGTGATGCATCCATAAAAGGGTTAGGTGCGGTGTTGATGCAAAGGACTAAGGTCATTGCTTATGCATCAAGACAACTAAAAGTGCACGAGAAGAACTACACAACTCATGATCTAGAGTTAGGAGCAGTGGTGTTTGCCCTGAAGATTTGGAGACACTACCTTTATGGAACAAAGTTTGTTGTATTCACTGATCATAAGAGTCTACAACACATCTTGAATCAAAAAGAACTCAACATGAGACAACGACGTTGGCTAGAGTTGCTCAGTGATTACGATTGTGAGATCCGTTATCACCCGGGCAAGGCAAATGTCGTGGCTGACGCTTTGATTCGAAAGGAGAGAGTTCTTAGAGTGAAAGCCTTGGTGATGACCATTGACTTAGATCTTCCATCCTTAATTCTTAAAGCTCAGAAGGAGGCAGTCGAGGAGGAAATTCTCAAGACTGAAGATGTAGAAGGCATGATAAAGAAGTTAGAAGCTCGCCCAGATGGGACATTATGCCTTGATAATAGAAGTTGGTTACCGTGCCATGGTGACCTACGAACTTTGATTATGCATGAGTCGCATAAGTCAAAATACTCCATACATCCGGGATCTGACAAGATGTATCATGATCTTAAGATGTTGTATTGGTGGCCGAACATGAAGGCGGACATTGCTACATATGTTAGCAAGTGCTTGACTTGTGCCAAGGTTAAGGCCGAACATATGAAACCATCAGGATTATTGGTCCAACCCGAACTGCCAGAATGGAAGTGGGAAAGGATCACTATGGATTTCATTACAAAACTACCTAAAACCTCAGCTGGATTTGACACTATTTGGGTCATCGTCGACCGACTCACCTAATCGGCTCATTTCATACCAATCAAGGAGACAGACGGAATGGATAAGTTAGCAAGAACATACTTGGAGGAAGTAGTCACGAGGCATGGTGTGCCTGTGTCTATAATCTCTGACCGAGATAGCCAATTTACTTCACAATTTTGGAAGTCGCTGCAGAAAGCGTTGGGAACGCAGTTGGATATGAGCACTGCGTACCATCCCCAAACCGACGGTCAAAGTGAAAGGACCATCCAAACCTTAGAAGATATGCTGAGAGCTTCTGTGATCGACTTTGGAAATAGATGGGATAAACACCTACCTCTGGTGGAGTTCTCATACAACAATAGTTATCACACTAGCATTAAGGCAACACCGTTCGAAGCATTGTATGGTAGGAGTGTCGTTCACCCGTGTGTTGGGCAGAGGTGGGTGAGGCCCAACTCACTGGACCCGAGATCATACACGAGACTACTGAGAAGATCTTTAAGATCAAGAGTCGTATGCAAGCCGCAAGAGATCGACAAAAGAGTTATGCTGACATGAGACGCAAACCTCTTGAGTTTGAGGTTGGCGATAGAGTCATGTTGAAGGTCTCACCTTGGAAGGGTGTGATTCGCTTTGGAAAGCGTGGAAAGTTGAATCCTCGTTACATTGGACCAATTAAGATCATAGAGAGGATTGACCCTGTAGCCTATCGTTTGGAGTTACCTCAAGAACTTAGCCGAGTGCATAATGTTTCCACATTTGCAATCTGAAGAAATGCTTAGCCGACGAGACACTCGTCATTCCTTTAGAAGAGATCCAACTCGACGACAAACTCAACTTCGTAGAAGAACCGGTGGAGGTCATGGACCGTCAGGTCAAACAGCTCAAGCAAAGTCGTATACCTATCGTAAAGATCCGTTGGAATGCACGTAGAGGTCCAGAATACACGTGGGAACGTGAAGACCAATTCAAGAGCAAGTATCCTCATCTTTTCGCTAATCACCCTACTACAACAACGTCTTGATTTCGTGACGAAATCTCTAAAACATGGGAATACTGTGACATCCGTCAAATTTTTCGTCTTTATTTCTCCATGTATTGATTTAATGTGAGCTTTGAACCTTGTGGATTTAACGAATTGAGAAGTTATCTCATATTTATGAAGTATCCTTATTGTTTACCGATGTGGTGTCGACGTAAGTGTATTGTTTGTTTTGCTTTGCGGACAAAGCCCTCTTTAGGGAGAGCGAATGTAACAACTCAAATTTTCGCGTCCTATATATTGTAAAAGAAACGTGTGCGTTATTAAACGTTTTATGTATTAACCGTTGCGCCGGTTAGGATTGTTTGCTAAACCTGCGAGAATACGCGTATCAATTCTTGTTTATGTTGTGTGTCGAGATTTTATTATATTGTTCTTGTTATGCATTCGCGTCTAAAACTATGGCATCTGATAAACCTTGCTGGGCCGAATGATACAACTTAATTTAACACAAAGAGTGAATACAAAAATCAAACTTGGTAAACTTTTATTCAGATTTTTCAAATATTGGTCAACACTAGTCAAACATCCAAACCTGGAACTATATTCTTTGTTTATACAACCCACTACCCACAAGAATCCAGCACACATGCCTAGTTTACCCAAAATGGGTACATCACAAGACCTCCATTTCCAGATTTAGACTAACCCCAAGCAAGTATTACAAAGTTAAATACTATCCAAATTGTTCACTGTCCAAACACAACACAAAACACACCCACAGTCCAAATATTACAAGTTTGTTCCTGCTGTCATCCAAGCAATTTTAAATACAAGTTCTGGGTAAAAACATAAGGAGTAGTGACAAGGTCTTGAACTAGCCGAGCCGTTCCTTTCTCGTCCGAATACCAAACCGAAAACAAAACCCTCGTTGTGAGTCTTTTAACCACCTTCTTTTATTTTCTGCATACGTCTTAGTTGTGCTCGTCAATTTTAACACAACCTGCGAAAACAAAGCAAAGTAATTAGTCTTTTAAAAACTATCCGGCCTAAACAATAAAATGTAATAATGATGGTATTGTGCTATCAAATTGGACCTTGACCCACAAACCGCAACCCCTCATTGTTTCTGCCGAGACTATACCAAGACCCCCCTTTACATTTTTTTTTGTTGTTATTTTGTATAAAATTATCAGAAACTAGTAATAATGACAGTAGCCAACAACACCACTCGAATGATTTATATTCCTGCCGAAACCCTAATTACTCAAAAATTGGTCACAATACAAAATTGACACAATTCCTTTTACAAAAACCCTACTTAACCATGATTAAACCCGCGGGTATAAAAACCCCCAAATTATTTCAAAACCCTAATTTTTAATATATTGATTTAAACACTAATTAGACCTAATCTAAACACGAATTAACTAGTTAATTAGATTAAAACCGAAATATGAACAAACCCCCAATTTGACCAAAACCCTAATTTTACAAATCGAATTGTTTGATGAAATTGATAAGTTTTTATGTTAGAAAACACTAAATAATTATTATTAAACATCATATTTATCAAAACCCCCAACATTTCGAAACCCTATTTTTGAAAACTCATTTTAATTCAATAATTAACATTAAGAGACTTATGAAAACATTAATTAATTGTAACGAAACCCTAGATTTGGAAAACCCCCAATATTCGAAAACCCTAATTTGGTTTATTTAATCCGAAAATCTCTTATTCATATTTTTATAAGACAAATGATTTCAATCTATTGAATCCTTTTTATTTTCGAATGCATAAAACAAAAATCAGTTTGAACCATTTATGTAGAAAGAAAGAAGATGAGAACTTATCTTTTGTGAAGAAACCATCATCGAATCTCCCTGGAAAACATCTCGAAATGGATTAGATTTGATGTGGGGATGAAACCCCACATCCCACGCATGTTTTTCACCCTAAGATTTCATGATGATTTATGATTAGTATATCTGAGATGTTTGTTTTGGCCATGAAGGGTGTTAGATCCGGTTTGAGAGGAGAGAGAGAGAAATGAGGCGACTGGAGTTAATATCGAGAGAGGGTTTGTGTCTGTGTGTTTTGGGGAAAATAAAATGGATATAACCACTCTTTTCTTGTTTATATCGCCCTTGGGCTGGGCCGGGTTGGGTAACTTATTCATGGGCCGAACACTAGTAAGGGTTGAAATGGGTATTTGTTTGGGCCATTCGGTTGGTATTGGGTATATATAAGCCCAAACTAAAATTTTAATGTAAATGTAATACAAAGCCCGTTTAATAAATTAATCAAGTTTTAAGTGTCGTGTTTTCCGTAAACGAAAAATATCGTCAAGCACAACCAGGATGTCATGCTTTTTATTTTAGATGTCGTAACGCAGTCCTTATATTCAAATAGGTCGCGGATAGCGTAACCGTATTCTCGAGCTACATTTACATTTCGTCACTTTGCTGATTTAACAAGGTGAGTTTATAGCCCCACTTTTTAACTGCTTTTACTGCTTTTTGGGGTGAGACATTGCTTGATTTAACGTATGAACACAAGTGCATATACTGATTTATATACTAGTCTAAGTCCCACTAAAAACCCAGTTGCTTTGGCCCGTGAATCGTGAACCGTTAATTACTTTGTGTAAGCGCGAATGTTATGGATAGATCTATCGGGGTTGACGCCCCTGTCTGCCTTGGTCCAACAAGGGACAAGCGGGCACAGTTTCATTTGAGTCTGAGATAGGATGTCGTGGGTTTAGGCATCCAGTTGGGCTACATTTAAATGATTATTCTACCGGTGTTGTTAACGCTTCGGTGTCACGAGCTTAGACTGTAATAAATGCTTTTATGATGACTTTGTATTTGTTATATTGTCATCACTTTTGGGAAAATCTTGTGGTTCATTAAACACTTCAAATTAACTAAACCTATGAACTCACCAACTTTATGTTGACGCTTTAGCAATGTTTTTCTCAGGTATTAAGAAGGAAGATGCTATGTGAGGTCTCATGCACTGCCGTCATTTCTATTGAAAACAAGGATCATTTGTACTATTTTGAAACTATGTTTTTTTGTATCCGTGGCCAGTTTTATGCTTCCGCACTATGTTAAAACTATTTATTTTATCAAATGCAAGTGATCAATTTTCCGAACGTCTCATTTAGAGGTCGTTCTTTGTAATTGTGTGTGTATGATAATCATGACGTCACCACTCCCTTGTTGCCATTATACTCTGATATTTTGGGATTATGACATACTAGCACTTTGCTAGTTTTTCGATATATCCGCTGTTAAAAAGTAATGATCCACCGTTGGTAATATTATACAATATACACTGTCACATTGATAGACGTGAGACTAGCGGTAATAAAGGTATTCGGACGGGTGATTTGATTTCGTGACTCTTTAAAGACGCGGTATCCTTTATCGGGGACGCCCAATAGAGGTTCGTCTTTCATGTTAAAATAAAAAGTCCGTCATGTGAAAAATGTGTTCGTGTGCGATTTTAGTTTTCGTGAGATATATGATTTGTGTTTAAGTAAAGTATATTTTGATGGCGACTTTGGTTGTGTTTTTTTAGAAAGGTAAGTAACTTAATGCTAAGTTAGTTATTTGATTCTACATTACTTACACAGAAGATAGTTAATGTCAGTCTTGAATTATAATTATTGATTTGATTCTACACTAGATACTAAAAATGAAGAAATCGGCCATGGTGAATATCGTCTAGTGAAAAGTGTTTTTGTGTTCGATTTTAGTTTCTGTAAAATGTATTATTTGTGTTTAACTAAAATATATTTTACTAGCGATGATTGTGTTAATTTTTTAATAAGGAGTCAGTATAATAATATGTTAATTATTTGATTTTAGAGTATTTATTAAGAAAACATTTATCACATTCTTGTTTAATTTCAACCTTTTATAAGAAAAATTGAAATGGCTTATTATCATTTTAACATTACTAATATTCATATAAAAATAAAATACCCTATTTTCAACTTTAATTTAGTTATTGTTAATTGGAATTTTTAAAGATGTGAAAGCTGGATCTAAACCAACTACGTATCCTCACACGTTATGAAGACCAAAACTTCATGGTGGTTGCAAATGAATTTTTCTATCTTTCTTCTAAATCTCATCACATGTTTTCTGGAATTTAAAATATCTTTGGTTATGATTTCTTTTTTTAGCAAATTAAATAAAAATCCTCTACAACAAACAAGTTTGATCCTTATCTTAAAGGGTGGCTTCAAGCCAATACGACATCAATTTGTATCCGCGTACCAATTTAGTACACCAAATCATTTTAACGACTGGTTATTAATTCACAACTAGTCTTGTAAATGAATCGGAATAACATGAATGGAGCGTTGTTTATGTTCGTTCATTGAGTTTTAATCGGACAAATAAACGAAGACGAACGTTTAAATGAACGAGTTATTTTTGTTTATGTTCGTTTAAAAAGAAAATGAGGTTTTTATGTCCGTTTATGTTCGTTTATTAAGTAATTAGAAGAACCTTAAACGAATACAAACGATCGATCATAAATGAACGATAAGAAAAAACATAAAATTTATCAAATTATGCATAATATTTGGTATTATAAGTGTTGTTTTGTTTAAAAATATCATTTCTAAAACTATACAGTTAAACAATTTGATGGACGAGCATAAAAATATATAAATAAACACAAATAAACGTTAATGAACGCATAATAATCGGAGGTTCACGAAAATAAACAAACGGACATGACTTTTGTTCATGTTCGTCCGTTTAACTAAACGAATGTAAAATAATATTCGTGTTCGTTCATTTAATAAATAAATAAACATAAACGTACCGTTAATCGAACATTTCATGATATGTTCAACGAATGTTCGGTTCACAGCCCTATCACAAACAATTAACCGAAAGGCTCATTCCATTTAATTATATCAAAACATTCTACACTTGGTCGTTATCTTTTGTAACCATCATTTCTTGGCCATTATGTTGCCCGTAACATTTTTAATACTCATTCTGCAAAACTCATAAAGTCCAGCAAAACACGTACGAACTCTATAACTAAAACAGATGACTTCAAAAATTTGCAACCAACAAAATTTAAAGTTGACCCTCTTGTTCTTTCAACGTTGAGGGTACAATAGACGATGGCTCAATTCGTTGCTAAAACATGAGCCGACGACGCCAAACACCATACCAGCTTGGCGTTTTTTGTACCCACTCTGCAAAACTCATGAAACCCGACAAAACACTAGTCGTTCACGATTGCGAACTCTATAACCGCAGATAGACCCTCTTGTTTCATTAGAGCTTAGGTACGGTGGATGATGGCTCAATTCGTGGCTATAACGCGAGACCCACGACGCCAAACTTCATATACCCGCGTCATATACCCAACCTAACATTTTGGTGTGTGACGTCAAAGTTGCCAGCTTAAATGATAGACATAGCGCGAGAGTCATAACGCAAGAAACTATACACACCTTCGCGTTATGGCTTTACGTTTTTGTATTTGCTGTTTTTTTTTATTTTTTTTAAAAGAAAATTATTATAATATCAGTATCTGTAGTTAATCAAGAAACAACTTCTTACATTGTTACGAGCTTTTGTGTTATAAATAAAAATCGGTCATAACATCTACTTTTTTCATAACACGAATTTACACGTAAAACCGTGCTCTTACAATCAAAATTTCCTCGGATATATTCAAACCGAAGATAAAGTGGTCCTAGAGTTGTAGTTCCAAACCAGAAGACCATACTTTGTATCCATCCACCTTTACAAAATCCAAACCAAAAACCAACAAACTCGAACCGATCCAACTTTCACTCATTTTTATCATTTTATTCTCGATACATACAATCCACAAAATTTAAACAGTACGTCCACATAATATTCTAGAGAAACGGTTTTTGTACTTTCTCTCCTCCTCACACTAAAAAAAATCTCGACACCCATTTTGGACTTTATATTAAACAACCACAATATTAAATATTACACATTCATAACCCTTAAATTATTCCCATAGCCTCACAAACTATATAAATCCCTCCTATTTTTCACAACTTTCATAAATAGTTTTGCGTTTTCGCAAACTTTTTAAACCACAACTAATTATCTCACATTGAAAATTTGAGCAACGCAAGGCTGAATCTCAGTAGATCGTGTCAGCAAGGTCATTCTGTCACTTACAATACCCGTCGTGTATTTAAGTCGTCTGAACTTACAACTACTATTTGGCTTGTATTTCGTTAATATCTATGACGGTTCAAAAAATAGTGATCCACGTAAACAAACCACAGCCATTACTAGACCAACAAAACTCAAACAGCACCCGTTTCGCGGAGGTGGCAGGGGGGACCACGGCAGAGTGTGCTGCCGTGTGTTGCTGTTTTCCGATAGGTTTAGTCAACTTGCTGGTATTAGCAGTGTATGGTGTGCCAGCTGGGCTGTACAGGAAGGCTTTGAAGAAGAAAAGACGACGTAAGATGCTGAAGAAAGGTGGTGGTGGTGGTGGTGGTTGTGGTGATGGTGATGAAGGTGATCGGAGTAGCTCTGATGGTGATGAGCTGTTGATCAATGAGAGGGTTTTTGGGTATGGTGTGGTGACGTCATTGGAGGTGGATAGTGATGTCATGAGGTTCGAGGATGAGATGTGGGGGAAGTTTTATGGGACCGGGTTTTGGCGGAGCGCGTCGCAAAGAGTTGACTAAGGGTGTAAACGAGTCGAGCTGATAGGATCCAAATCGATAATCGAGTTATGATCGGTGGATAAAAGGTTGTTTAACCAAATTGATCTGACGTGTCAAGGCTAGATAGGTTAGGCTCGAGCTCGATTGGTTAGTTTCATTTGATCGAGCTCGAGCTATATTTGTGCTTGAGCTCGATCTAGCCTTTTAGGTCGGCTTAGGTTCGAGATTGGTTTACCATGTTGAGCTTGAACTCGATAAAAGTTAATTAAGGTTTAATATGATGGAGGTCGAGTTCGAGCTAGATAAAGATCATTGTGTTCGGGTTCGGTTTGACCAACTTATGCAATTAGGCTCGAGCTCGGTTAGACAAAAGTCGTTTCAAAACTTGACGAAAGACTTGCTTGGTCAAAATCTGGTTACGGCTACCAGACAAGAACTTGTGGTGCTCGAGCTCGATTAAGTTCGACAAGGATATGGTCCAACTCGAAGTCAATAAAAGCTCAAGTCGATCTAGCTACGGATAAAAGAGATGTACAATGTGAAACGACGGCGTGGGCCAGCAATGCCGACCTGATGAGTCATGGACATGTGATTTGTACGATATGACTCAGCACTGAATGCCAAGGAAACAAAAAAAGATTGATTTGATTTATGTGTACATATTTACCTTCATTGCCATTCATCATATTCTTTTTGGACTATTCAAGATGAGAAATTTTGTACTGCAATATTGTTGAGTTACAGACATACTTTGTTACATTTGTTAGGTGTAATCATGGTTATAAATAGCGTGAAACGTGACATGGTCGTAAATTCAAGCTATATGTTTTAGCGGTTAAAGCGAAGTTTTAGCGTTCACAACATATAAAAATATTTAGTTCAAAACGAGTGTTGTAATTGAAATTAAAAAACTCCCTTTACATGTAATAATATTTATATTTTGAAGTTGAATTCAATGGTCAAAGTGATTAAATGAGAAATTGAGAATATTACATTGTGCTATTATAATGTGTTTTATGTATAAATCTTGATTCTGCAATGACCAATTTTGATTTGGTACTTAAAGGTTACATATATGAATCCGAATCTACTTTTCTTTAGTAGGATCTAACAATATTTCTGTTAAGACACTTGTAGTTACATTGCACTTGAGTAAGTTGGAAAAACAACCTATTGCCTTTATCTTGGGTGTATTTCTTAGACAAGGTTTTCTAAGGGCTTGTTTCTTTTTTTACATGCTTTTATATTAGGTTTTTAATTAGCCTCTTAGTGGGAAGAGAGAGATATTTGTGTGAGTATGGAACAAGATGTTTAAAATGAATTGAGCCTACAACTTTTCTCACTAAGAGGCATATAAAGAAAAAGAAACACTCCCTAAATATGGTGTAGAATTGCTTTACATTAAATATCTCAAACATATTCTAAATTTCTACTGTAACAAAGTAATTGTAAATTGTAAAGTAAGAGTGAGCATCGGTCTAAAATCAAATAAGACGGTTCAAAATCAAACCAAACCAAGATTAAAATCGTCTAAAATGTCGGATCAAAGATCAAATTGAAATGGTCATATTCGGTTTGGGTTAGTTCGGTCTTTGATCCGATCTTATTAAACATAATTAACACGTTTTTTGATAAGATCGAACTAGACCGTATTGGACCGAATACCAAATATGACAAAAACCATGAACTAGAGAAATACGTCCGATTCGATCTAATCGGTCCGGTTCGATCTGATCCGATCTGGATTTTTGATCCGATTTGATCGATGATTCAAAATGCTCGCCCCAGTATAGGTATTACTTTTCTACTTTCTCATATATAATCTTTCCAATAGATACTCGTCAGAATCTAGTCATGCACTTGAGCTTTATTATCTATTACTTTGAATTTAATCAAACGTGTATTGGATTAGTCTCTTTTATAATGAATTAGCTTCAAGGCTCGCCCGATGGGCGACTAGCTTTAAGATTTTTCTTTAAAAATACAAATATAGATCAAAATTGAAGATATATATGACATTAAATTATTGAATATTAAAAACAAAAAAGTGAATATGAAATGTGTGCAAAATATCTAAAGAAAAAAATGTAAATAACATTGTTTAAACATGAAAGCTAAAAAAATAAGACAACGCTTTTATTTGATGAAGTGCTTCTTTATACACGAACATTTTAAAGGTCTCGATAACACGTGCATCTGGATGGACTCTCAAACGCCAAACAATATTTTACAACAAAGCTGTTTGCAAAAGCTTTATGGTTCGTGTACGCAGCCTCGGGCTTTCCATTTTGCTTTACTTGTGGGTGGGGTAACATCTCACACTAACCTGAACCTTTGAACATATCATACCAATAGCAAATATCACCAGAATGTTTGTCTCCTTTCTTTATTAAGGTAACACCCTTTGACTTTTCCAAATCAATTTCTTTATGAGCTTTTTTTGTTCGAGTTTCAACATGTTTATAAGTGTCTTCATGAGCTTTTGGAAAGCGCATCAGAAAGTTCAAAATGGTTTGAGTAACTCTACACAACACAGTTCATGAACCAAGAAAATAAAGTGTAACTACTCTTAGGAAACAACAAAAGTAACTAATAAAGAAAATGAGGTTTATAGACATGTGCAACCAAAGGGCTACGCCTATAAGTAATAGATAACAAAGGTCACATTTCAATTAAAATGCAAACTTAAACATATTTAAATAAATATGGTACACTAAAACACGAAGTATATGCTTTCCATCCAACTCCTTAAATGGCTGGATCTAAATTTCTCATCGAAACATACATGATTCTGACTTTAGTTTATTATTCTCTAAGGCTATTAGGACGAAATACCAAGAAATCATCAAATGTTTACTAAAAGTCAATGAAGGTTTGGTACTATCACAACAGCCATTAGCGGGGAGTGTTTGTTAGCAGGCATGTGATAGTAGATATAACATGGATTTGGTGTCCAATTCATATCTACACTAAAAGAGGCATATTATCTCGAATATAAATTGGATATAAACAGAACATTCTTAAAATAGAAAAGAAAAGTAAAAAAAAAGATGAAAACGGCCCAATGGTTTATGTTCTTGGTGATGCTCATACAATATCAACCACAATGAATGCATAGGATCAAATTGTTTCCACGGCGTGAAGCTCATGAGTAGGATCATCTCAATGGGAGATGATCCAATGATTAAAAATTTAAGGCGGTGTTTCAAAGATAGTAGTAATGAAAAAATAAGCAACAATAACCATGGATAAAATATTTTGTTTGAAAGAGTGAATATGATAAGAATAAAACATTTATTGTGTCCAAGAGATGAATCGTAAAAAAAGAGAGGGTTGATATTGAACGCATATAAACTTATACATAAACTTAGTTTAAATAACAAATGGATTAAAAGTCTTTTTTGTAACTGATATAGGTGATGCCTACAAAAAAGGGATATATGTGCACATTCTTGTTCTTATAATTATTGGAACATAGTATAGGAAGCTATGTTGATTATTACATGAACCCAATAGTTACACGTATGGCATATAGAGACTCGGCACTACGAAAACTAAGACGCTTCTATTTGGCCCATATTTAACTCAATATTACCACATCACATAAGCGCTCATGAAAACAGGATGTGTATACCTGTACTTGAAGAGTCATGAATATAAATTATGTCTTGTTACAAACTATAACATGATCTGGATTTAGGGTCAAATGTGAATGGAATTTACGGATGTCTTACCTCCCTGTAGATCAAAACAGAGAACCCATAAGATAAAAGGCCAAGGATGATGTTACACAATAATAGTGAAAAAGTGCAATTATATAGAAAATAAAATTACGTCCTTCCACCTCCATATGAAGAATCAGCAAGCAGAAGGTGTCTTAATAGTTATTACCGAGACTACTCGTACTCTAGTTTCCGTCAATTTATTCACTTGCTGCAACACAACATGAAAATGAGGTAGTTAGTTTTAGATGTGAGAATAAAGGTACGTAGTTTGGTTAACATGGAGAATTTGGTTACAACAGCAAGATAATACACCCAGCCATTAGGTTGAGGCAATTTTAAGGTATCAGTCATTTGTCTTCGCTATGTAATACAAACGTGTTGCAAAAGTACCATATAACAGAAAAAGTTAATTATATACAACCAAGCTTTCACACTCTGTAGTCTGTACTACTATTAGCAGTGATTAGACATACCTTTACACATACACTCCGACATAAAATCCAAAGCAACACCCATAGGGCAATCTCTTTGCAAGGAGCGTGCTTTTCAATGCGATGTCTCTTCTATTGTGCGAAATATTCATAAGTTGTATATGTGTCTGACGAACTATTTGAAGAAACCGTGTGCCACTGGGAAAAGTTTTTGTCATCGCGTGCACACCGACTGCCAACACCGAAGTTTAAGTTTCAGGCTTGTTGTTTGATATATACAGAACTCATGAATTAGTTGCACACTTCCTGTCATTTCAATACCACCTTCACTGTCACCTAGCATAAAAATAAAATGTGTCATAGATCATATCAAATATGAGCATACTTCGTATAGGATATAAGCGATATCAGAGACTCCGACTCGACCCATCCATAAAACAAGAAGAAATAATATAACCCAGACTTGACCACTTTTAGAAAAGTCGGATTGACACTTGTAATCTATCCTATGCTGTTAATAAATAACTCTTTGGGGACTTGCTGATTTTGTGTTGGATAAACTTGAAGAAAGATAAAAAAAACAGTCTTAGCCAGTAATTAGTTGTCGCACATCAGTTGGTATTTTTCATTTGTTTAGCATACTTTCATTTTACAACATTAACGCTAATAGTAATAATGTACAACAATTATTTATGTAGTCTCAAAAGAATTAAGTACTATAATGGTCTTACTTTCACCAACACAAGAAAGAACATCTTTGACGAAAGAAATTGCCTTCTCTGTCGTTGCACCAGCCTTACACCTATATGAAAGTGTCTTGTTATGTGATGCCATCATAGATATTGATATTTGCACTTGCACAAATTCAATGATTGTGACAAAAAGCAAGTTATACCTCCCAAAAACGTATTTCTTATGACCAATGTACGTCAAAGAGAGTATGTATTACGGATGAATTATATGGACCTTCTCGCCACCTTTATGCATCATCTCATGAAGGCCATATGGTTTAGTCTATAGTTTTACATCCCAAAAACATATTGCTTATCCAAAAGCTAGCAGAGATGGAACAGGTCTGACTATGTTCCGCTATCCATGTCTTCACAACCATTATAAATGAATGCGTTAACCTCAAAAAAATACTTCACAATTCTTTTAGGCATTTCATCGAAAAGTTGGTGCTCCCAAACAAAACATCATTTGGTGAACATGATGTTTCATAGATAATGTCATATAATATAAAACAAATAGCCAATTATTCCTAAAATGAAATCAAAGGATAGTCCTAACATTAAATTCAATTTTACCTTTATTATTAAGAAATGAGAACAAAAATTCTATACAATTAAATGGCTAATAGAAAAGTTATAGATTATATGATTATTAAAGATGTAATCACTAAGAACATGAAATATTACCTTAAATCAATAAGGTTGGTGCGATTTTGTTTGTGATAATCTATTACGACTCTGTCGTTTTTTTTCGTTCCGTGGATCTAAATTTGAGGCTAGGGTTTTATGGTTATTGATTCGCCAGTAGTTTGAATGTGATATTAGGTGTAGATTTTTTACAGTTAATGCCGAAAGGTAAATATCAACCGTTGATTATTCACATTATCCATGTGTCATTTTTATAGGATTTTGAGTCAAGATGAATGTTTCAAAAACCTTGCTTTATACTAGCCGGCTACCCGCGCAATGCGACGGCGGGTAACCGGTAACTAATTTCGTAGATTTGGCTAAACCACGAAAACACCATTACAAAAGCGAACATTTTTTCTGAAGACAACGACCAATTTTTTTTTTCGATATCTCAAAGTTGGCGACAATGAGCTGTGGTTGAGTGTGGTTGAGAGAGAGCGATGGTTTATTTTGCATATTTTATATTTGTGTTTTAGGATTTTCCGAGACTTTATATAGTGAAAATTTAATTGTTACATAAAACTGTTAGACAATGAGTTTTAAAAATATTTTTATGAATTACGTTAAATCATGATTAAGACATTTAATTTTTTTTGTAACTTCTAATTATATTTATTAACACTTAAATTTTCAGTTACAAAGTTGTATTGAATTACAATTATTTTTATATTTTTAATATTCATTAATTTTAAAAAAAAAGGTAAATCTTTCTATTATAAGAAATGTTTGAGGCTTAATTTTTAAGACTTCTAATTTTAGAAAAAGTGTTAAATATTTTATATATTAGTATAGATAAGTAGTAGATATACATACCTTTATGGCTTAGAATGAGAAAGTTGAATTAGTCTAGCAACTAGTTGTTTCTCAATGTTCATTGTTTTGACCAAAACCAAAATGTCACATTCATAAATTAGTGGGTATGATTTGTATCCACATCCAATTGCCCATTTTCTAAATGTCTGATTATTTTAAAGTATTTCTAGAAGTCCATTGTCATCAATTGATAGCTTGGTTATAATATATGAAATTGTTTGAAATTTAGCCATACTTATTTCCTGTTGACAAATTGACTTCACATGGTATTATGGTAATATGATATAGCCACATGCATATATTTATTTATGCTTAAAAATATGGTTTATGTGCTGTTTTGGGATTAGCATATTGCCATGGTAGATGCATGTGATGACGTAAAACATTTGGTCTAGTCACATCTCGTAACAGATCAAGTGTCCGTAAAAGTTTAAGCTTGATGGCCGGGTATTGGCCGAGAAAGGTCGGCCGACACTCAGGGCCGGCCCTGGGTGTGGGCGGAGTGGGCGACCGCCCAAGGCATCAACAAAATAGGGGGCATCATGTTCTAAATGTGATGAATTGGGTTTGTGTGATGGACATTGTGTTCTGATGGCAATATTGCTCAAAATAATCGTCAGAGAAACCGTATTTCACCGAAACCATATTTCTACTTGTAAAGTTGCAGGTTAGAATGAGAAAGAAGAAGTAAGATGGAGAAGACGACCATACAGTGGGAGTACAACTTTTTATTTTTATATATTTGATAAAATAATAAAAGGACATTACACATAAAAATAGTAGTAGTACTATAAGTATGAAATATTCCTACTTTTTTACCTTTGACTGTATCATACATATATTTATTACTTTATGTTAGCAATTTTTTGTTTGATTCTGTTATTCAAAGTTTGTATATGTAATTTCAAAACATATTGAAAGCATTCGTGGGTTAAACAATAGGCGAAGGTAATTTTTAATATATATGGTGGCTTTTTTTTTACCTCAAGTTTCATTCGATGTAAAGCTGCTTGATGTTTATACATTATTTGTAATTAATAACCTTGTGGATTTGTCGAACTAAAAGGTCAGAATACATAGTTATAGTAAAAAGGTAATTAATTATGATATCGATTTTGTTATCTCTATACCCATTGAAATAGTATTTTTTCTGCGAATAAATCACAAAGCAAAATAGATAAGTAGTTGTCGGCCGAATAATTCACAAAGTAGCATAGATCAATTAGTTGTCCAAGTTTTGTAGGTGATATGAAGGTTTGTTTGCAAGTCGAACTTAAAAATATTAAATAGTGTGTTAAATATTGCAATATATATATAATTAGGGGCATTTTTCGATCATCTCGCCTAGGGCATCATAAAAGTCATGACCGGCCCTGCCGACACTCGACACTCAAAAGAGGTGCTGACGATATGGGGTTTTACGTCGATTTAAATCGTTTCAAGAAAACTCAAAGTTCAGGGCCATTTTTAATAGAAAGAAGATAGAATAAATGTTTGAATAATAAAAGAAATTAAAAAATAGTTACTCGGAAAATTTTAAAATAAATTTTTGAAAAAATAAACGAAGAGTTATTTATTTTATTTGAAAAGATAAAATCAGTTATTTTACTTATAAACTAAACAAATAATCTGATTTGTCGGATCTTTAAAAAGAAAAATAATCTGATAATTGCGATTTCAAACAATATAATTAAATTCAAACAATATTTCTCACAATTACATTTTTAGAAAATTGTTGATTATCTAATTTTTTTATTTTTAAAAGCATAATCTATTTTTATTAAGTAATTCCAAACACGCCCTTAAAACATAGAACTCGTAAGCTAAAGAATAATACGATAGACTGCTCTTTAAGCCCAAAAGTACATATACTTTTAAAGCCCAACAAGATTCTAACTTGAGTAAGTCCATTTCCTATATAAAGGGGTGTTTGTTTAAGCTTATGAAACATAAGCCCATTTCACCTTATATATCAAAAGCTCCAATAGCTTATTAAGTGACTTTTAGGCTTAACTAACTTTAATTACTATGATATGATAAACTTATATAAGCTTATAAGTCTCAAAATAAGCCATAAATTTGTAGCTTATTTGGAGACTTATGGGCTTAAATAAGTTTATTACTCATGATATACTTACATAATACCATAAGTCTTTAAATAAATCACAAATTTGGAGCTTATGAAATATATACAGAAGTGGGCTTAACAAACGCCTCCTAAATACATTTAAATTATATATAAAACACGCCTTGATCGACTTGCAATCTCCTATGCTTGGTCCCTCTAATGTGCACAATCACATTTTCCTTTGAGCGAGTACATGGTACTTGATCATTTTACAAAGAGGATAAGTAGCAGCAGTATCTCACGAACTCGAGGCCTCGACTTTTATCAGCATTCAGTAAATGGTTTAACATCTTGCCTAACAAAAGAATGAAGTGTCCAAACATGACTTGCAAGTTGCAAGTTTCAAAGTCAGTTGTTAAATGTTTGATTTTCAAGTTACCAAATACCAACCCAAATTGTTTTTAAGTATCGTATTCAGATCATCTACTCATGGTGCTCAAGTTCAAGTTTGAAGATAAGTATGAATTTGACATTTTGTAGCCTGAATCAAGTGCCATGTCAAGGATCGTTTACTTACAAACTGAGGCTCAGTTCTTTACAACTTTATTTTCACTAAACATCTTCTCTACCCAAACAAAAAAAGAGCAAAAAACAAGAGTGATTGCAACATGAACACTAGACGTCTTTTCATCAATAAGCAAAAATAAGGATCAATTCAAATCCTGTCCTTTTTCCCCTTTGCCCTTGGCCTTTTTCCATATATCACAATGTGAGCTAGTCGAAGGTTCTGTCTGTTGGGGTGGTTCAATTAATTCGGGGTGTCGTTCTTGCTTCTCCTTTTCTGCTATTATTCGTTCTAGTTCTTCAGTTCTGACACTTGCAAGTAACTTATGAGTCACAAGGAACCTTTTCCTCGAGCATTCTCGTTGGTGATCTGCAAATTCCATTGGAGTCCCTTCATAATCCTTCTTGCAGCTATCACAAGCGTGTTTTGCTATATGGGATTCTTGATCCGATGTGCCAGTTTTATCATCCTTTCCGGGTTCCATCGGTCTATCAAATATATTCAGCGAAAATAGGTACCTAAATGAGGCATTACATGAAATAAGGACCGAGGTAAGGAAAATGTAATCATAAACACGAACTCACAAGTTATCCAACTGCACTATTAATCAGTACACATAAGATGTTATGAGATTCAACACTCTGACATCAAAATGTCCTAAAAACCTTCAGCAAGTCTGAATGAATTAAGTTCAAAAGCGTACGTACGTAAAGAACATAATCTTTTAAAGAAAGGACGCAACTAATTCATACTGAATAAAAAGTGATCTAATTGCATATATTAAGAGAGTCGTTTATAAAATTAATCGAAATGTCCCCTAAAATCTTTATGATTTAGGATACAAGAAACTTCAAAATCTTACATAAAGAACACATGCAGATGCGAATTAACGCGTCAGTAAAGAAAAAAGAAGTAATAAAAATCTGTCAAACAAAACGAGATTCGATCATACAGTTCAAGAAGATCAATTCTACTAAATCAACAACACAAATATCTTTTCATAAAATCAAATTCACACAATTTCAACCAAAATGTCATAAAATTAAGCAATTTTCGACCCATTCAATGATTCACTATCACAAATTATCTACATCCAGTAAACATTCAGCAAGTTCACCAAAACTCAAAACCGGACGTAAATAACATAATACAAATTAATAACTAATAAAAAATCTCACTGTAAATCAGCAAAAACGGAGTCAGCAACCTTTAACTAAAATCTTACGCATAAAAAACGAAGCAAACTAACACATAGATAAAGAATAAGATATAGCGATTACCAACTGTGAATAACGAATGAGTGTAGCGATGGAACAAAGATTGAAATCCACGTTATCAAAGAAAATTGATATTATTTGGGTGTAAAATGATGAATGATTGTTGAAAATTAGTTGCAAGAGTGAAGTTTGTTATATGGTGATTTGTTTATAACAGAAAACTGATGAATTCATATGCCAACAAGAAAAGGCGGGAATGTTTTGGGTGGACACGTGTAGGTGTTCTATTGGATGAATGCATGCAAATTAATAACGGTAAGAGCCAGGGTGTGGTTTCCGTGTTGTGGAGTGTTGTTATGGAAAAAGTGACTGCCACGTAAGCATCTTTTCCATAACACCAGAATCTCCATAGCACCAGAAAAGTGAGAATGGTTAAAACAAAAATTGTGGTATTATAATGGTCCCACTTTTAATAATAAAAAATAAAAATAAAAATAAAAACAAAAAAAATAAAAATCCATAACGCGAGCTATAACGCGACCCATGGTACAGTCTTGCGTCGTAAGCTCGCGTTATAGCCATCATTTTGGGTTGGTGGGTACGACGCCAAAGGGTATAACACAGCAGGGGGTGTGATTTGTGGGGCCATATCTCTGGCGTCATGGCTAGGGGTGGGAATCGGGTCGAGTCAACCGGGATCGGGTCAAATCGGGTCGGGTCAAGACTCAAAAAAATCATACCATAATCCGAGCCTAATTAGAACTCGGGTCACTCGGGTTCGGGTCACTCGGGTTCGGGTCAATTCGGGTCACGTCAACTCGGGTCAGGTCAACTCGGGTTCGGGTCAACCCGACTATAAGGAAAAAGTACAAAAATTGGTTTATTTAAGTAATAATTCAATGTAAAATGTGTTATTCGAGTCGGGTCAAGTCGGGTTGGTCGGATTCGGGTCAAGTCGGGTCAAATCGGGTTAAGGATAAAAAATATTAACCCGAACCCGAGCCTAATTATAACTCGGGTCAATTTGGGTCAACCCGAATTGACCCGAATACCATTTTGGACCCGAGTGACCCGACCCGAATAAGTTTATTTAGGTTCGGGTTCGGGTCGAGTCGCCTTTTTCGACACCTCTAGTCATGGCCATGACTTGAGCCATGGTCTTCTATACCCTGCAATGACTATACAGTATTATTTACAAGTGTTAAAATGAAAATTTTTTTGTCGATGCATAACTAATGTAACTTGTTAAAAGTTTGGAAGGTAAATACTGAGATACTTTGGTAACACTACAAGAAAAAAAGTTTTAGGGACGAACTTTTTTTAGAGACTACGGATGTAGTGTCTAGAACTCCGATTAATTCTTTTGTTAACTATAGTTTATGACTCATTGATCGACTAATTCACATAATTTGAAACTGGTGATCATACAAACTCAAACTAAGTATAGCCCTCTTTTTGGTTATCTATCAAACTTATATTTCATTTAGGGTTTATACATACAGTATTAAAATGAAAAGTATTGTCAAAGGTTCTGTCGTTCTTGCTTCTTCTAATTTTCTGCTATTATTCGTTCTTGTTCTTCAGTTCTGACACTTTTAAGTAACTTCAGAGTCACAAGGAGCCTTTTCCTCGAGCATTCTCGTTGGTGATCTTCAAATTCCATTGGAGTCCCTTCATAATCCTTCTTGCAGCTATCACAAGCGTGTTTGGCTTTATGGGATTCGTGATCCGATGTGCCAGTTTTATCATCCTTCCCAGATTCCATCAGTTTATCAAATATATTCACCAAATTATAATGTGTAAAGTCCTGAGTGAAAAAAGGTACCTTTTTTTTGAACAAAGAAAAAAAGGTACCTAAATGATGCATAATTACATAAAATAAGGACCGAGGTAAGGAAAAATGTGATCAAAACACGAACTCACACAACTTTAACGTATTAACTTAAGTAACTTATTCTAATTTCAGTACATAAACTGCAATATTCAAGAAATGTAATGGAAGTGAATACAGGTAAATACACACTACAACAAAATAAGTATTTAGGGTCACCCTTTTTCTAGGGTCGACTTATTCATCCCTAAATTAAGTAATACCCACCAGTTTTACAAGAAAAACCAAGTCAAGGAGGCTGTGGGAACAAAGTGGGGTCCACGTATCCTAGGGACGACTAAGTCATCCCTAGGTGAAGCAAATTTAAGTTTCCTCTTATTTTTATCTCTTTTAATTATTTAAAGTTATTTAAAATTAATATAAATATTTTTCTGTAAAAAGTTTAAAATTAAAGAGAGGCCCGTGTATCCTAGGGACGACTAAGTCGTCCTAGGTGAAGAGAGGCCCGTGTATCCTAGTGACGACTAAGTCGTCCTTAGGTGAAGCAAATTTATTTTTCCTCTTTTTTTATCACTTTTAATTATTTGAAATTATTTAAAATTAATATAAATATTTTTCCTGTAAAGAGTTTAAAATTAAAGAGGGGTCCATGTATCCTAGGGACGACTAAGTCGTCCCTTGGTGAAGCAAATTTAATTTTCCTCTTTTTTTATCTCTTTTAATTATTTAAAATTATTTAAAATTAATATGAATAGTTTTCTGTAAAAAGTTTAAAATTAAAGAGGGGCTCATGTATCCTAGGGACGACTAAGTCGTCCCTAGGTGAAGCAAATTTATTTTTCCTCTTTTTTTTTATCACTTTTAATTATTTAAAATTATTTAAAATTATTTAAAATTAATATAATTATTTTATTTAAAAAAAACATTATACATATTTAAAAAAAAACTTTATACATATTAAAAAAAACTTTATACGTATTTTAAAAAAACTTTATACATATTAAAAAGACTTTATACATATTTAAAAAAAATTTATACATATTTAAAAAAAACTTAATACATATTTAAAAAAACTTTATGTATATTTAAAAAAAAACTTTATATATATTTTAAAAAAAACTTATATTTATTTAAAAAAACTTATACGTGTTTAAAAAAAACTTTAGATATATATTTAACACTTACACTTAAATAATGAATTTATAAATAGAATCGAGGCTTTAGAGACATTATTTCTTTCTCTAAATATACTTGAAACAAAGACTAGATTGTGTAATGCTGAGACTAAAAACAAAAATAATTTCCCAGTTAATTTGTGCAGTTAGAAGACTGATGGGTGGAACAAGAGGTCAAATTACTATAGAAAGAAGAGTTGTAAACTATAGGACTTCTTTTTCTATTTAGGGTTTTTTCGTTCCTTCTCTTCGATAAGAATATCGATTTGAAATGATAAAAATGCCTCTTTATTCTCTTGTGTTCAGCGAAAGAACTGCCTAAGCATACTTTTTCGGATCCAAACTTCTTTGTTCTTTCTAAGTCTTCGTCTTGCATAGAAGAACGCAACTGTTGCAAAAATGGGTCTTTCAGTAGTAGGCGGCATCCCCTCTTAGTTTTAAGTAAGCGGAACCATTCCGTTTTGGTTCTTCTCCACATTCTTACCGGGCTATCCAGGAATTTTCCTATGACGTTAGGAGAGTCAAGGGGGAACGCCATACCTACATAGAAGAACCGCTGTTCGCTGACTTTCTAAGGTCTAACCTTTCGCCTCCTACTGAAAAGGGGCAATTAGCTTTGCACCACTGATAGACTACTTAAGATTCAATTCAAAAGGCCCTACTTAGTTTCACAAGCCTTTGTCATTGTCAGTCAACTAAGTAGGGCCTGAGCCCCCCTGTGAATCCGTAAATCTGAGGAGCATGCCGCAACAAAAGAATGGTCCCCTATGCATTTCATTCTTTCCGGAAGGGCAAAAAAGAAGTACCCCCCATCATAGTGAACCTCTCCTTGTGATCGGGATGAGGTAGATGCCTCCCAGCCGGGGGGCGGATCGAATCGGAGTTTCCTTAGGTAGCCACCGACCTACAGTTATCCTTAAACTTCCGTGCTTGGTGGAGAAGAAGCGAACAAAGGTACGCTCGCTTGCTGTCTTGTTCTCTGTCGCGAACTGGGATCGCTCGCCAGCTAGGTCAGATTGGAGCAACATTGTATGAGAACATATTACCCATATTCGGGGACAAGGGGCGAAACGACCTCTCGATCTACTTACTGCAGCCCAGGAATAAAAACGTCGTCTAGGCGTTACCTGTTGCTCCGATCTCCCCTACGCGACACGCGCTTAATTAAACATATATATTACAACGATAATAGATTCATAAATAAGAAAAAAAAAACACATCACAAACTAGTTCAAACTAAACATACAGATTAACACATAATAATAAAATACAAATCAACACATTAGAATAACAAACAGATTACTACTCAAGATTTTACATTTCATTTAAAAGCTCATGAAGTATTGCAGCCGATTGACATGCGTGGTCTTCAGGATGCCTTTCCATTTCTAGTCTTGCCTCTAGCATCTTTATCTTTTGATCTTTGATCTTGCAATTAGAGCACTCAGTAGGTGCAGATTGAGAAGGACCTGTAGAAGAACTTGGATGTGAACCTTGAGGTGTTGAAGATCCAGGGGAAGATCTTATACGGAGTTCGAGATCAAAATCATCCTTCCATTTAAAATATTTACATCCATAATCTTTTTTTTTGTTACAAAGTAAACAAACAACATGACATGTCATTTTAATAATCACACATATTACATAAATAAAATATTAGATTGTTTACCTTCGAAAGAGGACATGCATAGTAAAGTTTACCAAAGCTATGAGGTTGATGTGACTGTCTCAACACTATATATCCCTTTCCACATGTACACTTATAAGCTTGATACACAGATTTTGCTATGTTTGAAAGTTCGTTCTCAGAATCTCCTCGAATTGATCTCGGCTCTAAGTGGAATGATTTGTTCTTGGTGACAAAAGGGTTTTGGTTTTCTATACTATAACTGAAAGAGGTAAATAAAGATTTAAACCAAAAGTAGTGAATGAAATTAGACTGGAATTTAAATAAAACAATTAAATGATAAAGCTGTAAAAGATCCTTACTGAAAACTAGTGCTATCCGGAATAAATGGAAAATATGCTCTATGCGGAATAATCAACCATGCGGAATAACAAAGTCCATGCGGAATAATGAATTCTACTCGGAATAATGAAGTCTACTCGGAATGTTGGGTTATGCGGAATACTATTCGAAACAAAATCTCTATCTGGAATGTTTCCTTACGCGGAATAAATTGACCATGCGGAATATTAAGCCTATGCGGAAAATAAAGACTATACGGAATAAATCCTTACTCGGAATAATGGTTCTACTCGGAATATGAAAATATTCCCAATAAGGGAAAAATCAAGCAACTATCCGGAATATTGAAAATATTCCGAATAAGGGAAAAATAAGAAGACTACTCGGAATAAATTTTATTCCGAATAAGAGAAAAAAGTAATGGTGGTTCGGAATGTTGCTGGGAATGAAGAACAGTAGCCGAAACAGTAGAAAACAGGGGAAACAAATTTAATCCAAAATCAAGCTAAATAAGCAAAAAGGTTTTACCAAATTAACCACAAATCATCTACTAACTACAAGGATCAAATCCCAATCATAAAAACATAAATTCAACAACTTTTTAAGATCAAACTTGAACCAAATAAAAACTTAAAAGCTTGAAATAAAAGATGATGATGAACAAGATGAAATGGAAAGATTAAACAAGAACTTGTATTGAATGATTAATGTTTTAACAAGATAAAACAAAGATTAAAATAACAAGATTGGAAAAGTAAAGATCAAAATCACCAAACACCCTAGTGGTGTTGGTGATGATACGAACTAAAAAGGAGAAAAAAGGGGAAAGAAAAAAAAACTAAAAAACTTGCACTAAGTGTGTGAGGGGAGGGCTTTATATAGTCTTGTCTTTTGGTTGGTGAGTGGGCTTTCTCCCGTTCTTCTTGTCTTCTCGTCTTTTCAGAAAAGTTGACGTTTTCGATTCTGATTCGGGATTTGTCGTCGATTAAATTCAACTCGTCTTTTAATTTCTTCGTTTAATAGACTTGAGTTTCTTCGACTTATATAAATCTTCCATCTTTGGTCCTTTTCTTCGATAAATCTTCGAATAGGCCCAGTGACTTCAAATCTTTTGCATCTCTTGGACAATAGACTTCATCTTGAGGCTTTTTCTTCGATAAAGCCCGTGCAATCCCACGTTTTCTCCAATATTCATCCGGTTGGCTCTGAAAACACAACAAACACAAAAACCACGCATAATTCCAAACAAATGATATTAAATACGTGTTTTGGTCTTGTTTTAGCCAGAATTAAGTGGTAAAAGGATGGGTGTTTACACACCTATCAAATCCCCTACATTTAACCATTGCCATGTCCTCATGCAATGCTTAGTGATAAATCAATTTTACACTTTTCTCATAGTCAATCAACCTTGGCTTTATTCAAATACTACTAAATAAAAATTAAAATACTAAGAGAAATTAAAACTTTAAAATAAACAAAAGGGTGGAAATAACTTGCAAAGAAATCAAGGACTTACATTAGGGCTTTGGTGCTGCGAAAATTTATCACCCTCAAGTTTCACGTTCCCCAAACTAAGCTTAAAAACAAGATCATTGTTATTATAAGTTAGTAAATCAAACACTTACACACATGGCTTAATTAAATGCTTAAACTCCCTTATTCCTAGGTGTATCTCTTATATTTTATTTTTGTCTTAGAATGATCATGAAGATGCATTTTTGGACTTATTTCGATAGTTTATTTAGGCTGAAAGCAAAGTAGGACGATTTGATCAATAGTTAGCTAAAGGACAAAATCTCTTAAAACTGCTTCTCGGGATATCAAAAGTTCATATCTTGGCATAACTCGGTTCACGATTTGAGACCTTTCTCGGGCCGATATTTGGCATGTACTTCATACTTCATATCTTGAGAGACGTGCTTGAGATAATGGTCTTCTCATCGTTCATAGAGTTTCTTCACTTGGAGACTTTTGAGGGGTACTCCAACTTTGTTGACCACGACTTCATGATTATTTCTTCAATCTCTATTTGGGATTTTGAGATACAACGATCCGCCTCCTTTTCGGACTTGGATCTATTTATCCTCATACCTTGTTAGGGTCTTTTCGGATAGACTTCTCCATCATCTTTATGGGAGTTTGTTAGAAATACGTTTTAACGTATATTAGAAGTATCGGTCACTCCACAATATGATTTATGTTGTAATAGCTCGTAGTTAGTAATTAGTTATCATTTGCTTATTAACTTAAGTAAGAACCGGTCCATGGGCTTGTCATGGACCGGCCCAAGTCCACTTATGACTTGGAACTATAAATACCCCTTTCCACTAAGGAAAGGGGTTGGTTGTTGTCATTTCTTGGATTCCATATTAATAAAATTCACATAGTTTCTCTCACTTTCTCTCTCTAACTTTCTCTCTCTAGAAATCAACAAACCCCTTCATAGATTCATTGATTATCAATATTCTACATTTGGTATCAAGAGCTATGGGGTGATTTAAGGTGGTGATTTGTGTAGTTTTTTAGTTTTTGATTGTATTAGTGTTCTTTAAGAAAAATCATCTTGATTCTTGGTGTTTTTGGTGTTTTTGTGATTGGGATTAGTGGATAAGTATTAGTTGTTTCTTATTTTAGTCGAAAGCACAAAACTTTTTGGGTTATTTGGTCAAAATCTGGGCTTAATCTTAACTTTTACTGTTCGACTGTTCATCGTAAGGGGTTTCTGTTCATTCAGCAAAACTTCCGGATCAAGGAGTTCCGGATCAAGAAGTTCCGGATCAAGGAGTTCCGGATCAAGGAGTTCCGAGTCAAGAAGTTCCGAATCAAGAAACTTCCGAACCAAGAAGTTCCGGATCAAGAAACTTCCGAGTCAAGAAGTTCCGGATCAAGAAACTTCCGAACCAAGAACTTCCGAGTCAAGAAGTTCCGGATCAAGCCAAAGTTCCGAACCAAGAACTTCCGAGTCAAGAAGTTCCGGATCAAGCCAAAGTTCCGAACCAAGAACTTCCGAGTCAAGAAGTTCCGGATCAAGCCAAAGTTCCGGATCAAGAACTTCCGAACCAAGAAGTTCCGGATCAACCCAAAGTTCCGAACCAAGAACTTCCGAGTCAAGAAGTTCCGGATCAAGCCAAAGTTCCGGATCAAGAACTTCCGAACCAAGAAGTTCCGGATCAACCCAAAAGTTCCGAATCAAGGTAATCTTCCGAATCAAACTTCCGAATCAACAAAAAGTTCCGAATCAAGGGTTATTTTGCTTGTTTTTTCGACGATTTTTTAGAGTATTTAATCTTGGTATCTTACAACAAAAACACAACACAATTCACAAGCTTTACTTCACTGCTCGATCAACCGATAATCTCTGTTTCTTTGAAGAAAAACAAAATGAATCCAAATTCAGTAATGCCTCAGATGACATCTCTTACGGATATATCAATCATAACGGGAACTGATAGCCGTCCACCGATGCTCATTAAAGAGGTATTTGAGGCATGGCAAGGTCGAATGATGCAATATCTAAAGGGGAAACCGACATACGGAAGACTTATGGTCAAATCGATTTTGAATGGTCCACTCGACTATGGTACCATTACAGTTGACAACGTGACTAGACCACGAGAATTTGAAGAACTCACTCCAGCTCAACAACTTGTTGCAGATGCAGATGAAAAAGCTCTTCAAACAATTCTCCAAGCTCTTCCCCATGACATCTATAGGATGGTGAGTCAGTATACAGTGGCAAAGGATCTATGGGAACGGTTAAAGGTGTTGTTACAAGGCACGTCTCTCACCAAACAAGAAAGGGAGTGTCAGCTGTATGATTTGTTTGATAGATTCACCTACAACCCAGGGGAAACACTCCACGATTATTACTTCAGATTCACCACACTCATGAATGATCTGAATGTATACAATCTTGTGATTGCACCATTCCAGGTTAACACCAAATTCTTGAATACTCTACCTCAAGCTGAATGGGGTGAGTATATTACCGATGTGAAGTTAACCCGGGATTTGCATAAGTGCAACTTAGATCAAATCTATGCCTTCCTTCAGCAGCATGAGAAGCATGTGATTATGCACCGTTCTCCTCGTGGTATGCACCCAGATTCTTTAGCATTGATGGCGAATCAACCAAGCTTGTCTCACAACAACACACCCTATATCTTGGGACATCAAGCTTATCATCAATCACCTTACATGACACCAGCCTTTCCCCAATACTCGATTCTACCACAACCACCCACCTCACATCAGCAACAATATCGGTTCAATGCACCCTCACCACAGTATGCTTCACAACCTCATCCAGCAAATGTTGCACATTATGCTCAGCCATCATATTCTTCTTATCAAGAGAATGCAGCATATCCAACAAGCTATCCTGATCAAATGAGTATTCCTTCTACTGATTATGCAGCTCATCCAGATCAAGCACTGTATTGTGATGATGAAGAAGTCCCCGTTCCTGTTTTCCAATAAGGAGCTGACCCAGTTGAAGTGCTAACTACTATGTCTGCTTATCTCACAAGAACTTTAAGCAAACGAGGATTCAGAGGATCAGCTCCTACCAACAATCAGTTGAGGAATTCATCCAATTCTCGCCAACAAGCTACAATTGAGAATGGCAGGGTAATGGTTCAGCCAATTCAGCCATATCAGGGGAGAACTTCCACCTCAACCAATGTTCGCACCGCCAATCCTGCTCCTGCTCCAATGGTCAACAACCCTCCACGGGCTAATACAGGCAAGTTAAGAATGATCACATGCTACAATTGCAAGGAAGAGGGTCATATGTCCAGGGATTGTAAGAAACCCAAGAGGAGAAGGGATGGACAGTGGTTTGCAGAAAAGATCTATCTGGTAAATGCTCAGGCGCAAGGAAGGGAACTTGATGAAGAGGAGCTTGCATTTCTTGCTGACCCAGGGATTGCTGAACAAGACGTTGTCACTACGCAGAATGCAGCTTACCAAGCCGATGATCTTGATGCGTATGATTCCGACTGTGATGACTTTCAAACTGCAAAGGCTGCTTTCATGGCAACTTTCTCCAGCTTAGGGCCAGATAAGAAATCTGAGGTACTTATTAATAACACCGATAATGCCACTGATGCCAGTATTCAACCACATCAAGTTGGGCAAGAGAGTGCTGATTCGAATGAATCTTCGGTGGTGAGTCTTTCAAATGAGGAGACAAACAATGATAGCAATATCAATGTGAGTTCCCAGACTTTGAGTGAATCACAACCGGGACCCAGTTCGCATACGCCTACTCCTGCTCAACAAGATTTGGTCATGGTTCCTGCTACATTACTTAGCCAAATGAATGCTGCACTCTTAGAAACCTTAGCTAAGAATAAGAATTTGTTTGATGAGCTTGCCTTAAGCAATGAGAAAGTACAAACTTTGGAATTAGTGCCTTCGTCTAGTGTTCTCACAAATCTCGAATATGATCACTTTAGAAACAAACAAATGGGTCACTTGCAAGAAATCGAAAACTTAAGAGCAAATCTGTCTAATGAACTTAGAGAAAAGGAGTTAGTGGTCACTAATTTTCAAAAACTTCAAACTGATTTTGAATTACTCGAATCTAAGAAGACTGAAATGGAGATTAATGCTACTAATAAGATTAGAAGTCTAGACTACTTGCTGTTAAGACAATACGCTGCTTCACAACTAGTTCACTTATTTGATGCTTCATTTAAAGAGTTTAACTTATCACGTCTAAAAGGCCTTCCCCCTAATCCACGATATGCAAAACAAGCTTTAAGACATAGTCCTAGACTTTATAATGCAACTCAATTAGGATTGGCTTTAGACCCGATTGTTTTTCCCAATGATCGAACAAGTAAGGTTCTAGTTGATGAGGATCGGTCATACAATTCAGAAAAATATCCCGAATGTGATTATTTTAAAATGAATAAGGAGCTTGCTAAAACTGATTTTAGAGTTCGCTTCCATATGGATAAAGATCTCATTACAGCACCAACCTACATGTTAGAGGAAGAACGCCCTAGTACATTTCCTACACTTGTCAACATGGAAGGTCCTAAGGAAATTCCAAAGAATCTTCCACCTGTTAGCACTGTATGGTTAAACTTGAAAGAGATTAACCGATACTTTACTAACTTTGACAAGGTCATTTTGGAATGTACGACTTCAAATGGCTTAAACGCCGGAGAATGGGCTTTCGAACACATGAACGAGGTGTTTAAAACTAAGATCAATCCGTTTGTCGAAAGTCTAAAAGGAAGTTTTGCATCTCTTAAGGAAAATCTACAGTTTGAAATTGGTGAAGTTCAAAAAGTGTTTTATGAAATGGACACCGCTTACGAACTGCAACTAATTGAAAAGGAAAAGATTTCAACCGAATATGACCGATTCTTGTCCGAAGTAATCTCGTGTGATGTGCTTACTATTGTAAATGTTAAATATTCGAATGAGCTTACATCCGCTATGATGAATTGTGATGCTGTGAATATTTGTGAGGATATTTGTGATGATGTTTGTGATATTTCTGTAAATGTTGCTGAAACTGTAAATGAGGTAGATAATCATTCTTGTCACGAATCTAACGCTGAGTTTTTAAAGCTACAAGATTCTTATAATTTACTTTCTCAACGCTTTAATCAACTAGAACAACATTGTATATCTTTAGAATTAAAACAACAAGCTCAAAATGAAAATCTTTTGATATCAAATGTTTGTGAAAACGGTGTTGAGACAAGTGACAAGATGATTGCAATTGTTAAGACATTAGAGGAAGAAATCATGAGATTGAAGAGAGAGATATCATCAAAGGAAACATTAAGAATGGAACTAGAGGCCGCAGAGTCTAAAAACCAGGTCTTAGAAATTAGACTATCAACTGTTCTAGGGGAGATGGATCGGACAAGGCAGGGACTATCCGCTCTTTATGGTTCACTAGAAGAACGCTTCGCTTTTAATGCGGCACAGCAACAATATTATGTTGAACAACTGAACCAAAAGTGCGAAGAAATCTCTGACTTGAACATCCTGATCATAGACAAAAATATGGTTTTGGCTGAGTTAAAGGAGACACTTCTTCTCACCCGACAAGAAGTTGTTGATAACTTAGCTACCGACTCTGCACCGTCCACTAGTGCTCCAACAACCAAGAAAGTAGTGCTTTATAAGAATCCGCTTCATAAGAGAAACCAGCTTACCTATGATGATTATATGAGGAATGCCATTAAGCATGTCGATCTTCTTAGGGATATTGTAGACGATCTTTATGCCTTAGATCCCTTAAGCAGCGACTATTATTCGGCTCATGAATATGTTAAGCGAGTTCAATATTGCTTGGCTTATTTGCAATACATAGGTACACCAGGTTCTGCACTACTTAACAATAGGCCCATTGCTGTCACTCCATTTAATAAGACTCCAGGAGCGAAACCGTCATTGGCACAATCAAGTAAGACACCTTTAAAATCTGCTGCTAATATTCCCAATTTGCCTTCTACAGGATTAAAAGAGACTACTAAGGCTAAAGGATCGCCACTCAAGAAAGCTAAGATCAAGCCCGCCACTAGTAGTGCCACAAAGAAGAAAGTAGAAGTCCACAATAGGAATGCTAGTTCAGTTTTAAATAAAACGAATCATGTTAAGACTAAAAGCTCTGCGCCTGTGCAGCAGCCTAAACCATTCGTGAATTCTGATTTAAATTGTTGGAATTGTAATGAATGTATGTTTTCCCAGCGTCATGATTTGTGTCTGATTGATCACGTTAATGAAATGAATGCTATTAAGAATGGTCTTGAATGGAAGCCAACGGGTAGAACTCGTGCCCAAGTTGGCTGGCAATGGCGTCCCACTGGTAGGACCTTTACTCTCGATGGTAAAATGTGCCCTTTAACTAGGAATGCATCCATTGAGGTTAGGTCTGAGCGTCCTTTAGTTAGGAACACTTGCACTCAAGTAAGGAAACAACGCCCTTTAATTAGGTCAGCCCCCACTACAGTGCCTATCAGTGTAGAAATACCTCAGGATTTGAGCCAATTAGAATCTACACCACCAATTAAGAAGAAGAAGGCTAGGAAATCTAAGAAACCTAGAGTTAGCAAATCTAAGATTATTAAATCTGTACCTGCTAATAACAAGGAACACTCAGATTCCGATACCTCTACATTGTCTTTGTGTGGTGATATTTTCAGGTGGTCCAAATCATCCTGTGGTATTTGGACTCCGGTTGTTCAAAACATATGACCGGAAATCGCTCGATGCTCCGAAATTTCGTCAGCAAGTTTCTTGGTACGGTTAAATTTGGGAATGATCATATAGCAAAGATTATGGGGTATGGTGAATATCAGATTGGAAACGTGACGATTTCTAGGGTATACTATGTTGAAGGTCTTGGTCATAACTTATTCTCAGTAGGACAGTTTTGTGATTCCAACCTCGAGGTTGCTTTTCGACAACACACTTGTTTCATCCGCAACTTGGAAGGAAAAGATTTGTTGAAGGGATCTCGTGGTGCAAATCTTTACACTTTGTCCTTACAAGACATGATGGCCGCTTCTCCAGTATGTCTTCTCTCTAAAGCTTCTAAGACCAAGTCATGGTTATGGCATCGCAGATTATCTCATCTTAATTTTGATGCTATTAATCATCTGGCTAAAAACGAGTTAGTTCGTGGTCTTCCCAAGCTTAAATTTCCCAAGAATCATTTATGTTCCGCGTGTTCAAGGGGGAAAAGCACCAAGAAATCTTACAAACCCAAAGCTGAAGACACTAATCAAGAAAAACTTCATCTTTTGCATATGGATCTTTGTGGACCGATGAGAACTGAAAGTGTGAGCGGTAAGAAATTCATTCTCGTCATTGTGGATGATTTCTCAAGGTTTACATGGGTTAGATTTCTACGTACAAAGGATGAAGCTCCGAAAGCTATCATTACTTTTCTGAAATTCATTCAGGTACGTTTGAATACCACTGTCCGCCGTATTCGTACAGACAATGGTACAGAGTTCGTCAACCAGACTCTTCGTGATTATTATGAAGGAGTTGGTATATCACATGAAACATCCGCTGCACGCACTCCACAACAAAACGGTGTCGTTGAAAGACGAAATCGCACACTTATGGAAGCTGCTAGGACCATGCTTATTTATGCGAACGCTCCATTGTTCTTGTGGGCAGAGGCTATTTCTACTGCATGTTTCACCCAAAACCGTTCTATCATTCGGAAACGCCATGGAAAAACACCTTATGAGCTTCTACATGACCGCAAACCCGATGTTTCATTTTTCCATGTGTTTGGTGCTCTGTGTTATCCAAACATCAATAGTGAGAACTTGGGTAAGCTTCAACCAAAAGCCGACATAGGTATTTTCATTGGTTACTCACCGTCCAAAAGAGCATACCGAATCTATAACCGTCGTCTTGGCAAGATTGTAGAAACTATGGACGCAGATTTCGACGAGCTGACAGCGATGGCTTCTGAGCAACACAGCTCTGAACCCGCGCTTCATGAGATGGGACCCGGTGCTATAAGTTCCGGATTAGTTCCCAACAATCCTACTTCTACATCATTTTTACCACCAACTAGGCCTGAGTGGGATAAACTGTTTCAACCGTTGTTTGATGAATTTTTCGATCCCCCGACTGATGAAGTTCCAACACCTGTAGTAATTGCTCCAATACCTGAAGTGGTTGCTCAAGTTAATGAACCTTTATCTAATGCATCTACAATTCACATTGAACCGGATGCACCTTCACCAAGTGATTCACAAACTACACCTGAATCATCACCCCTACTTGTGCCTAATGATGTAGAAGAGGATTCTACTGATCACGACTTGGAATATGCTCACTTGCAAGAGCTTCCTTTCTTTGGTATTGCGATCCCTGAAAACCCTTCAGCCGCCTCTACCTCAGAAGAAGCTCCATCTATTGTTCACTCCAGACCACCTAGGATTGAAAACCATAGCACTAAATGGACAAAAGATCACCCAATTAGGAATGTTATTGGAGATCTAGATCGACCAGTCTCTACTCGCCATCAATTACAAGAGAGTGCACTATATTGTTACTTTGATGCATTTCTCTCTGAAGTTGAACCCAAAAATTGGCAGCAGGCTATGACCCAATCATCTTGGATCGAAGCTATGCAGGAGGAACTCAATGAATTCAAACGACTTGAAGTATGGGAATTGGTTCCTCGCCCTGACAAGGTTAACATCCTTACTTTGTTATGGGTCTATAAGGTTAAACTTGATGAGATGGGTTCGGTATTGAAGAATAAAGCAAGATTGGTCGCTAGAGGATATAAACAAGCCTTGGGTATAGACTTTGAGGAATCTTTTGCTCCTGTGGCTAGATTGGAGGCGATTAGACTATTCCTTGCGTTTGCTGCTCATATGAACATGATCGTCTATCAAATGGATGTGAAGACGGCATTTTTGAACGGTGAACTAAGGGAAGAGGTTTATGTTAGTCAACCGGATGGGTTCGTCAGTACGGAGTCTCCTAACCATGTGTACAAGCTTAAGAAGGCTCTCTATGGGTTGAAACAAGCTCCACGCGCGTGGTATGATCTCCTGTCAACATATCTCATGTCGGAAGGCTTCTCCAAAGGCAAAGTGGACCCCACTCTATTCACTCTCAAGGACGGCAACGACATGCTTCTGGTACAAATTTATGTTGATGATATAATTTTTGCTGCCACTAACATAGAATTGTCTAAACAATTTGAGAAGATAATGTCCACACGCTTTCAGATGTCGATGATGGGAAAAATTTCATTTTTCTTAGGATTACAGATTTCTCAGAATCCCAGAGGCATCTTTATTAATCAATCCAAATATGCTCTCGAATCTCTTAAGAAATATAACTTTGAGAATTGTGACCCCGTAGACACTCCAATGGTGGAGAAATCCAAGTTAGATGAAGATAGGGATGGGATTATTGTCGATCCGAAACTTTACCGTGGAATGATTGGCACCCTTCTCTATCTGACTGCTAGCAGGCCTGATTTGCAATTTGCTGTATGCATGTGTGCCCGGTATCAGGCTCGGCCTACCGAAAAGCACTTACATGTGGTTAAAAGGATCTTTCGGTATCTAAAAGGAACACTTCATCGTGGTCTATGGTATCCGAAAGATTCCTCGATTGCTTTAATATCATACGCAGATGCCGATCATGCTGGATGTCAAGATACGAGGCGTAGCACTTCTGGATCTGTGCAACTCCTAGGAGATAGATTGATCAGTTGGTCTTCAAAAAGGCAGAAAAGCGCTGCAATATCAAGCACGGAGGCTGAATACATCGCCATGTCCGGTTGTTGTGCTCAAGTCCTTTGGATGAGATCACAATTAACTGACTACGGTCTTGGATTTAACAAAATCCCGATGTATTGTGACAACAAGAGCGCCATTGCCCTTTGCTGCAACTATGTTCAACACTCCCGGGCCAAGCACATAGACATTCGCTACCATTTCATCAAGGAGCAGGTGGAGAACGGAGTGATCGAGCTGTATTTTGTCACTACTGAGTACCAGCTGGCAGATATGTTCACCAAAGCCTTAGATCGAGGACGAATCGAGTTTTTGATCGACAAGCTTGGCATGAAATCATTCACTCCAGCGACTCTCAAAGAGTTGGCAGAAGAATCAGCTGAATAGTCGTGGTAAACTATTCAGAGTATCCTTTGGTTGTGATCATGTATATTATCGTAAATATATAAACCACAAAAGAAAAATACAAAAATATAAAACCAAGAAAAACCATAAAAAATATAAAACCTAGAAAAACCATAAAAATTATAAAATCAAGAAAAACCAAAAATATTTTTCGTTTTAAATCGGGCATGTCTTTTAGTACGGTAATATTTACGGCCTTAGAAATGTCGATCAATATTGACACGGTGCCATAAATAGAGTCCGTATAAAAGTTGTACATTTTTAAAACATGCCCATTATGGCTTGTAGTTATTTCTGACTGCAACCCGGTTTTCATATTAAAGTCACGTATTTCTTTGGAAAACGTTGGCTCAGAACGGGAATTAATTTTCTCGGGCGTGATTTACAAGCCAAATCATGCAAAGGGATCAAGTTTACTTCATAACTTGGTCTGACACGAATTGGTGTACGTCTCAGTGCATCAATTTGTTAAAATAAGAGAAATCTTATTAAAACCACGAATCAAAACTTTTCAAGAGAAATTGGAAATGCTTTCATCACTATTTGACTCTTTAAACAATGACTACAGCTCTTTAAATAGAAAACGGGTCATCGTTTAAGGGGGAGAAAATAGTAAAATCATCTTTGTCATTAAAAATGATTTTCAAAAGTGATTGTGAAAATTAAGGGCTACATGGTAATTGAGTGGTTTTGCTTTAGAAAACGACTTGTGTTCGTTCTAAGTGATAGGCATGGCTTTTAGATTTTGAGGATATGCTAATAGATTGTGTTTGCTAAGTTATGTGTAAGTAAAACAAGGATTAAGTGAAATGAAAAAGTTGGAAACAAAAAGAAAATGTATAGATAACTAAGGGACTAAAAGGGTCACTTGTTGAAACTTGGCAAATTTTTGACCTAAGTCAAAACAAAACCCCCGCCCCTCACTGTTTCTGATTCACTGTTTACTCATTCCCTTGCCGCCATTGTTACACACACAAACACTCATTCAAAATCATTCGTTTATCCATCTAGATCCGGTTCTTTCGACTAAATAAGGTAAATTCATCAATATGCTAACTCCTAATCTACATTTCTTATCATATAATTCGGTTAAACATGCTCATTTAATCAGATTAATCCTTTTAGGGCGTATGATTAAATTAGGGTTTATTAACTAAGGATTTGTGGTGGGTTTTATGCGGATTTGTATGCTATGATGTTTATATGCCTTAGTTTGCCTTAAAAACTCACAAATGCGCTAGATTAATCATCTGAGTTTAGTTTGTAAAAGTTCCGGATGAACGTGGCTGAAAACTTCCGAATGAAGGATTTCTTCAGAAAAACTTCCGAATGAGGAAGTTCCGAATGAAGGACTTCCGAATGAGGAAGTTCCGAATGAAGAACTTCCGAATGAAGGAAGTTCCGAATGAAGAACTTCCGAATGAAGGAAGTTCCGAATGAAGAACTTCCGAATGAAGGAAGTTCCGAATGAAGAACTTCCGAATGAAGGAAGTTCCGAATGAAGGAATGTTCCGGATGAAGGAAGTTCCGAATGAAGAACTTCCGGATGAAGGAAGTTCCGAATGAAGAACTTCCGGATGAAGGAAGTTCCGAATGAAGAACTTCCGGATGAAGGAAGTTCCGAATGAAGAACTTCCGGATGAAGGAAGTTTCGAATGAAGAACTTCCGGATGAAGGAAGTTCCGAATGAAAGAACTTCCGGATGAAGAAGTTCCGAATGAGGAAAAGTTCCGAATGAAGAATGTTCCGAATGAAAATGTTCCGAATGAGGAAAAGTTCCGGATGAGTTGTTTGATTGTTATTGTTTGCATGCTATCTATGTACTTGTTGTTTTATCTTATGAAATGTGTTATGCTTAGAAGTAAGAATGATATATATCTATCTGTTTTTGTGCATCAACCTTTCATGTCTAATCTTAAGCAGATAAAATGACTAATCCAACAGTACAAGCTATCCAAGAATCTAGGGAAGCCGATATTGCTAAAGCTCGAACCCTTAAGTTTATACCCAACAACTATAGGCTGAAGCAAGTTTCTAAATCCACTCACCATGGTTTTAAGGTCGCCATAGCCATTCTTGATAACTATCATTTCAAGAACGCCCTTAGGAGTACAGCCTCGGTGCCTTATGAGTATATGTTTGAATTTTGGGCAACCAAGGATTTCACTTCGAACAAGATCACCTTCACCATCGACAACAAGCAGCAGACACTCACAGTTTCAGATTTCCGTAAGATTCTTGGTATACGAGATACACCCAAAGGCATGTCTTTCTCAAGGGATCCTACTAAAGATGAACTCGCGGAGTTATTTGACGCACTTGGATGTCCGGAAATACGAGTTGCATCTGAGTTTACTACTGCTAAGGTAGGACAACCCTGGAGAGCTTTGATGGGTATTCTCAGTAAATGCCTTACACCAAAAACGAGTGGCCATGATGCTTTGCGCAGTCCGATAATGAACCTCTTCTATGGCATGTACAAAGCTGCGAATTCAGATTATGCTTTGTTGATATGGGAAGAATTCACCTTTCAACTCTTCCACAACAAGAAGCTGAAGACAAACTTCTTTCCTTATCCTCGGTTTATTAAGCTCATCATAAATTATTTTATGAAGCTTGATGCTACTATTGATAGGCGTGCAGGAGGTCGCTATCACACTGAAGAAGCTGATGATACTGTAGATCTGAGGCATGAAGGACCGTCTACTGGTGTGATTCCGGGTCCTGTTCCTGATTACCTTCTGTCAGACAAAATCAAAGGTTCTGCTGATTACAAGCTACTACAGTTAGAAATCCAAAGGCTAAAAGCAAACCTTCAAACTGGAGAAGACTCATCCACAACGGTTAAGAGTAAAGGTAAACGCAAACAACCAGCAGCGTTACCTGAACCCGAACCTAAGAAGAAGAAGACAGAGGGTAAGAAGGGAAAGGGTAAGGACTTGATGCGTCTACGTGACGAAGAAGATATTGTTGATCCTACTCTTGATAAAGCCGAGCAAAAAATGATGAAGATTGCTATTAAAAGGAGTAGGAAAGATACAGGCGGTAGTGGTTCAGGTGCGAGGGTAGATATCGAGGATGAGTACGAGGAACCGCATGATGTTGATGAGTTTGGGTCACCTGAAAACTATTCTACTTCGAAGGAGCCATCAATCCCTATTTCAACAAGTGTGGAAAAGGAACCTGTTACTCCTACGATCATGGTGACAACTCAACCTTTGGCAACTCTACCTCCACCAATCCAACCCTTAACTACCCGACCAACCCGACCGGCTTCCACACCATTTCTTCCACCACCCATAATTCCCACTCTTAGTACAGCAGTAACAACCGAGCCCATTCAATCAACCCAGAGCAGCTCTGCAACATCTCCAATGGCTGCATTAGTGATGGCCGAAATGCTTGACAATCACAAACGCGAAATGGATGAACTTCGCCAAGAGTTGCAAAGACGAGCTCAAAGGGAAGAAACATCTCAGAAAGCCCAAGAGGAGATGATTGCTAGGTTCGCTTCAGATATGGAGTTGACTAGAAAAGCACATGCAGAAGAACTTGCTCGGGTAAAGCAGGCTGAGGCTGATAAGCATGCTGCACGCATTACCAGACTTCAAGCAATGAGGGATAAATATAAGGAACAAAAAGAAGCACTTGAAGCATCTGTGAAAGAAAGAGTGCAAGAATCCGTTGAATCCTTAATGCCTAAGCTTCGTGACGAGTTGAAGACACTTGCTGCTGACAACTTGATGGTCAAATCATCCAACCCTTCAGAAGCCGCCTATAAGATTGCTTATGACCTGACGGACTTTGAATTGAAGAAGATCCTTAAGGCTCGTATGGTGGAACTTGGGTCGTATAATAAGTCGAGGATTCAACGGGCTCTATATAAATCCCTGAATGATGCTATCATGGAGGATGATAGATTATTCAAAATGTTTGGAAGTGTGGTACCATATCACATCTTACCTGAGGAAGAAAGGGAAGAGAGTGAAGAAGAGGGTACGGGTGAAGAAGAGGAAGAAGAAGAAGAAGAAGGTGAAAAGGAGAAAGACGATGACGAAGGTGGTGATGATGATGAGGATGATGAGGATGATGACGAGGATGATGATGATGATGGCGACGATGGTGGTGATGAGAATCAGGAGAGTGTTAGGGATAGTAACGGGGATGACAATCAGGATGATGATGGGGGTGAACAGCCGAAAGAGGGAGACAAGGTCACCAGCTCCAAGAAAACTGCGGCTAAGACTGGAACCAAGTCCACAAAAGATGCAGCCCAGAAGGACAAATCGACATCCTCGGAATCAAGACGAACTAAGTGGCGTCACGATGTGAATGCCACTACAGCATCTTCGGCTCCCGGTATCTCTATCGCTGTATCTTTACCTGTTACAACTAACCCCATTAGTTCTGCTGTTGTTCCTCCTGTGATTGCAGAATCAGTGACGGAACCCGAAGCTGCACAACACTCTCCAGTTCAAGACACTGCTGAAATGCCTGAAACTGAACCGGTAGATGTTCGCACTTCCACTCCTCAACAACAAGTTCAACAATCTACGGTTCCTGAACCAAGCATTCGTGCCTGGGAAGACACGTTGGAGATAGACGAGTCTGCACCACCACAAGCTTGGATCACGGCAGCAGCACAATTTGATCCGATCACAGATGCTGACAGAGATGTGCTGTATCTCCGTATCCGAAGTCCGATTGACTTATGTGCATTTCTTGCTCATGAGTATAAGACTTCGGTTACTCCATCCTTGGTAAAGAAAGCACTGAAAGATAAGAGACTGCGTACCAAAACCCTATTACCCCGAATGGAGCTCGAGTACTATGCCGATGAGATCCTGAAGGCTTTGAAAACCGTTCAACGGCCAGGACTTCATGAATCAGAAAGAGCTCCACCTCCAATGGATCCTGCTCAAGATAATCAGATTACTCTTGACTTCTTTGTCACCAATGATCTTGAGTATCTTATGAAGGGGTCATCAAAGTACGCAACATCCCTGACTTTGCTGAAAGCTGCCAACTGGGGGACAATACCCTTCATCGAGGAAAAGGTAAATCGACTCTGGGTCCCAAAAATGAATCGTAATTATGATATGTATGCTGTCATAGGTGCATCTCATTGGGACGAACGAGTCCGAAGGGCGTACAGGTGTTGCTGCTTGGTCAATTCTGGAAGCAATGTTAGATCCGACATCCGCATCTCCAGCATCTTAGGAATGAAAACTGAAGCCAAGAACGGCTACTATCATGTGACGGAGATTCGCTTGAAAAGGGAGGATGACAGGGAATACAAAATCCAGCAAGGAGATTTTTCCATCATTCGCCTTGAGGATATCGAAGATATGCTGCTTCTAATGACCCGAGATCAACTTACTCACATTCCTCGTGAAGATCTGATTGCTTTGAATACAGCACTTCGTATGTTCACACGAAGCGTTGTCATCAAGTCACGAGTTGAGGATCTTCAGTTGGGAGTCGAAAGCTATCAGAGGAGGCTCAATTTAACTCGCCCTGTGAATCAAGTGCTACCTCAACATGTAGAAAGATGTCCCTACACCGGCATTTCTGTCCTGAATTCTGGCATTTTCTACTTGAACAGTCGAGGTTTGATGAAGTTTATGAGGGTGGGGGAGCTCCACAAGTATAGTGATGGAACTCTTATACAAGTCAGAGATAAGTTGGAGCATCTGAACTCGGGTGGGACTTTGCCAGAGATGACGGAGGATTGGCATCCGGGTTACCGGCAGATGGCAAAGTATGTGATCAAAAAGATCGATCAAAAGCTCCGGGAACGTAGATTGATGAGGAGCTTGGAAAGATTCGTGGGTGGAAGACCGTATTTAGTGCACCACAAGCTACTGCAACGATCCATCTGATGGGTCGTACATCTCAGGTCACTTTATATTGGTTTTCAATTGTGAATATGTAAATTTGTGAATAAGGTGCTTGAATGGCTTGGTGTAGTGTTAAGGTATGATAATTTTTCAAGAATTTCTCACGAGATTCTAAATCTTTCAAAATATGTCATACCAAAGCACTACAACTATCCCTTATTAATTTAAGGGGGAGCAATAACTTGTTCTATGGCCAAATATTGATTTCATTTTTACCCAAAGACCGGTTAATCCATTCAATATCCCAAATATTAATGGTTAACATTTTGGATAAGGGGAGAAAATGGGATTAAGGAGACGTAAGTGATACTTGGCTAAAAGATGAAAAAGACTTAAAGATTATCCAACTTAATATGTGTAAAGCACGTGTTAAGGGGGAGCGTTTTTGATGAACAAAACACCTAAGGTACAAAACTTTTGATTTCAATATCACAAGTACCTTAGGTGATTTTCAATGATTTTTCATGGTGGCAATTCCTTCCCAAAACACGCTTAATTCACGACGGATGTGGTGACAAAAGGGTGGTAGGAATAGGTTTAGTCCAATGATTCATCAGAGCCGATGGAATCTTCCCAAGGACAATTCCCTAGATAGAATTAGAAGTCCTAGGAAAGATGGAGAAAGAATGTGAACGTAGCTGAATGCCGACCAAGTACTTAAGCTAGCACTGGAACAATCACAACAAGGTGCTAGTGATGACGTATTGGTAAGCATTGAAGGGGTTGAAGAATGAAAAAGAAATGTAAAGATAAAGGGTGTAAAGAAAGAAGCCCTCCTTACAACTTTAGGCAGAAACCGGGTCTATACATATGCTATTGAGGTCATTTTTGCTAATGATTCTCGGTATTGAAGAAAGACATCATGGACCCAGTGATGCAATGCACAACCCTTCCCCAACTAACTCAAATATCTCTCAAAAGGTATTTGTTTTAATCACACGGAGATCAACACGTTATCTATTGGTTTATTCACTTCGAATAAACTGGTATTGAAAAGGTGGCACTCCTCTCCAGCCATCGCTCACTAAATCAAAACGCACAATCGAGTCTAGAGCCAAGAGATCATCAAAAGTCTCATTAGGACACTTTCCATTTATTCCTTGCTTTCTCACACACTGTGAAAAGTAAGAGATTTTCATGAGTCCTACGCAATATTCTTGTAATATTGCCAGAACATCCGAGTAATACGTAAGTATTACAATGAAGATGGAAATCCTGCTTGAGCCAACATCAAACAAGCTCATGGTAGGTTACACGTGCGGTTCTTTTAGAACCAATCTTGTGAAAAACTGGAAGGTAACAGTGGTTTAATTCTTAATTGAACTTAAACTCGTTCCAGGCCTCTTCGCATTATCATATGATCTTGCCAGAACACTCAGAGTGACTCTTTATTGACCACAGTGACGAGTGGAAATCCTTCTAGTGTCAACATCAAACAGCACTTGGTAGGTAACGTGCAAGATTCTTTATGAATCGAGCTCGTGACAACTGGAAAGCAACGATGGTGAAAATCTTAATTGAAATTCACTTGTTCCAGGTTTCATGAATTGACGGCTTTTAATCACAAGGATAATTTATCCAAGTGATTCACTCTTTATGTTCGCAGTCAGCTTTGGACGGTCGAATAAAGAGAACGGGTTTACCCGCGAAATCCTGTCAGGAAGTTACTTAATTGAAACTATCCGTCACGGGTACGATATCTAATATCGTCCAACGGTCTTCACCGACCGGAGGTAAAATGCTACCGAATTAGAATAAAATGTTCAAAGCCATTTTATTCGTGTCGTTGCTGTGTACCTGCTAAAGACGGTGGCGTTGCTGAGTACCTGTTGAAGACGGTGGCGTTGCTGTGTACCAGTGAAGACGGTGGTGTTGCGGTGTACCTGTAAAAGTCGTTCCCACATGCTTATGTCTTTTGCAACAAAAATTCAAGAAAGTACAAGATGAAGTCTTCCGCTGTATCAAACTCTGAAGCTTTCAAGAATCCAACAAAAAGACGTAAGTGTGTGGAACATGAAGTCACGAGGAGGCAAAGTTCACAAGAAAGGCAAAGATCGCACGTGAAAGGCCAAAGAACAATGCTCTCAAGTCAAAGCCAAAACGATCAAATCAACATATTCACAACAAAAGAAAGAAAAGAAGAAAAGACTACGAGCTAAAGAACGAAGACTTAGTATAGTATGCTAGGTTTAGAACTTTGTAACGTGGAGTGACCTCCCTTAGGGGGAGATTGTTAGAAATACGTTTTAACGTATATTAGAAGTATCGGTCACTCCACAATATGATTTATGTTGTAATAGCTCGTAGTTAGTAATTAGTTATCATTTGCTTATTAACTTAAGTAAGAACCGGTCCATGGGCTTGTCATGGACCGGCCCAAGTCCACTTATGACTTGGAACTATAAATACCCCTTTCCACTAAGGAAAGGGGTTGGTTGTTGTCATTTCTTGGATTCCATATTAATAAAATTCACATAGTTTCTCTCACTTTCTCTCTCTAACTTTCTCTCTCTAGAAATCAACAAACCCCTTCATAGATTCATTGATTATCAATATTCTACAGAGTTGATTGCTTTTCGTCGTGAGTCTTGATCCTTCATATTGACTTTGGAAATAATGCTTTTCACATCACTTTGGATCTTTAGCAATAAAATGGAATCCTCATGCCTTGTTAGGGCCTTTTCGGACTCGACAATCTTCGCGCACCGCTTCATAAGTTATGCCTTGGCTATGAACTCTTATCATTACCGAGCAACTTTTAAACGATCTTGGGCTAGGAGCTAAGTAACTTTTCAAATCGTACGACCTTACTTATTGCAGATAAATTATTAGCAAGTGATGGGAGAATAGGCAAATAATTACACCAAGTGAGCTTGTGCAAGAATACCGACTTATAATTGACTCTATCATTTCTCGTCCTCCACAATTTAAAATCTCAAGTAATGAGACTCGTGGACACTTAGCCTAATAAACCAATTAAGGTCTACATGGTTAAGGATACTAGCTAGAATAAACTTGGATAAGTCTATTCGGGTTGAGTCAAAATAAACGCAACGGCCTAATATGTCAAAGATCTCTAAACTAGCTACACCACTTTATTAATATTTTTTCGACTTTATTGCGGGATATATACATATGAAAGCAATGATAAAAATTTAAAAATTACGACAAAATGGCCAGAGTTAATAAAAAATTTGAAAAATGTTGAAAAAGATGATTTTCCGGTTAAATGAAGGCATTTTCATGGAAAAGTCCACTTAAAACTTCGATAGAAGTCCCCCTACACTTAAGATAAACATTGTCCTCAATGTTTAAGCATGTGGGAAAAATCTCCCCTACACTTATGATATTGTGCACGTTGGTTAACTCAAGTTAAGGAAGAGACGACTAACGTGATCAATTTCAAATGTGAGTATGAAGAAAATTGAATCACGATAGTTGAGAGATAGAACCGGATTTCGGATAACACGGGAGCACGGTTCTTCAAAGATTCTAAGAGTGCACTAATCCCTGTAATCACATCACCACACAAAGAGAAAGACCTATAGAGGCTCCCCTACACTTAGGAGGTTAAAATATAAAAGGATAGATACTCGGGCTGCCTCCCGAGGAGCGCTTGTTTTTGATAACCGAGTCACGAGCCTGACTCGACCCAAAATTAGTTCATGGGGAACGTGGTGAGGGATGGAATCATCTCCTGAGAGATGTCCTCACCAAAGTACAACTTCAGACGCTGGCCATTCACCTTGAAATTGGGCCCATTTGGCTGAGAAAGCTCAATGGTCCCATACGGAAAGACTTTGGTGACGGTGAATAGACCAGACCAGCGGCTCTTCAACTTGCCAGAGAAGATCTTCAACCGAGAGTTGAAAAGTAAGACTTGATCACCAACGTGGAACTCTCGGTTCTTGATTTTTGTGTCATGGAGGATCTTCGTCTTCTCTTTGTAGATAAGCGAGTTCTCATAAGCTTCATTCCTTAGTTTGTTGAGCTCGTTGAGTTGAATCTTACGATGATCACCGGCTTTGTTGATGTCGAAGTTAGCCCACTTCAAGGCCCAGTGCGCCTTATGTTCCAGCTCGATGGGAAGGTGGCATGCTTTCCCGTACACAAGACGATACGGTGTACAACCGATCGGGGTCTTATAAGCAGTACGGAAAGCCCACAGAGCATCATCTAACTTATCGGCCCACGCGGCACGATGCTCTCCCACAGTACGCTCCAAAATTCGCTTTAATCCACGGTTGGATATCTCGGCTTGCCCATTGGTTTGGGGATGATAGGCGGTTGAAAGACGGTGATTGACACCATACTTAGCCATGACTCTTGCAAATTGATCGTTGCAAAAATGAGTCCCGCGGTCACTGATAATAGCACGAGGAACGCCGAATCGAGCGAACAGCGATTTCAAAAAGTTACAAACCACCCTTGCATCATTAGTAGGTAAAGCTTTGGCTTCAACCCACTTTGAAACGTAGTCAACGGCTACAAGGATGTATTTGTTTCCTTTAGATGAAGGGAATGGCCCCATAAAGTCGATACCCCAAACATCAAAGATTTCACATTCTTGTATGAAATTCTGAGGCATCTCGTCTTTATGTGTGATCGTGCCTTGTTTTTGGCAAGCATCACATCGTTTAACCATCTCGTGAGCATCACGGTAGATGGTGGGCCGATAAAATCCCGAATCAAACACTTTTTTGGCGGTGTAGTTGGGACCAAAGTGACCACCGGTTGGTCCTTTGTGGCAAGCATCAAGGATTTCCAAAGCTGCCGGTCCATCAACACATCGGCGAATAATCAAGTCAACACATTGTTTGAATAGATACGGGTCATCATTGATTTCTTTGTTCGGATGATCCCCCTGGTAAGGATCCTTAAGTCTGCTGAGATGATCCGCGGCTAGGTTTTCAGCTCCTTTTTTATCGCGAATTTCTATTTTAAATTCTTGGAGCAGCAAAACCCAGCGAAGAAGTCTTGGTTTGGAATCTTGCTTTGTCAACAAGTACTTCAACGCGGAATGATCGGTGTAAACGATTGTGGTGGAAAGGACAAGATAGGGGCGAAATTTTTCAAAGGCATAGACAACAGCTAAAAGCTCTTTTTCGGTTGTCGTGTAATGCAATTGTACCCCCGTCATTGTCTTGCTAGCATAGTGGATTGGTTGGAAGTGTTTATTCACTCTTTGGCCCAAAACCGCTCCAATAGCAAAGTCGCTAGCATCGCACATCAATTCAAAGGGAAGCTCCCAATTAGGGGTAACCAAGACGGGTGCCTTAGTTAGCTTATCCTTAAGCGAGTTGAAGGCTTCAAGACACTCTTTGGAAAAGATAAAAGGAGTATCTTTTTCCAAGAGGTGGGTCATCGGGCGAGCGATTTGAGAAAAATCTTTGATGAATCGACGGTAGAAGCCCGCATGACCCAGAAAACTTCTCACACCCTTCACGGTTGAAGGTGGAGGCAACTTAGCGATAACATCGACTTTAGCACGGTCTACTTCATGACCGGCTTTGGAAATCTTGTGTCCTAGCACGATGCCCTCTTTTACCATAAAATGACATTTTTCCCAATTCAGAACAAGGCGAGTGTCTTCGCACCGCTTAAGCATACGTTCCAAATTAGAAAGGCAAGAAGAGAAGGAATCCCCGAAGACCGAGAAATCATCCATGAAGACTTCCATGGTTTGTTCAACCATGTCATGGAAGATAGCTAACATGCACCTTTGGAAAGTCCCGGGGGCATTGCATAAGCCAAAAGGCATTCTTTTGTAAGCAAACGTGCCATAGGGACAAGTGAATGTTGTCTTCTCTTGATCTTGGGGATCGATGGGTATTTGAAAATAACCCGAGAAACCATCAAGAAAGCAGTAATATTCATTACCCGCTAAACGTTCAAGCATTTGGTCCATAAAAGGTAGAGGGAAATGATCCTTTCTCGTGGCATCATTGAGTTTGCGGTAGTCTATACAAACTCTCCACCCAGTAACGAGACGAGTGGAAATCAACTCGTTGTGTTCATTGGGAACAACGGTTATTCCGCCCTTCTTGGGCACACAATGGATTGGACTAACCCATGGTGAATCCGAAATAGGGTAAATCATACCCGCATCAAGAAGTTTGATAACCTCTGTTTTGATGACTTCATGGATTTTTGGATTCACCCTTCGTTGGCTTTGAATTGTGGGCTTAAAGTCGTCCTCCATGAGAATTTTGTGTGTGCAGAAGTGAGGATCAATTCCACGAATATCAGAAATCTTCCAAGCAATAGCTGTTTTATGCTTCTTCAACACGGCGACAAGTCGAGTTTTCTCTTCATCCTTCAAATCCTTAGCAATGATGACTGGCGACTTCTTCTCTTCTTCAAGGAATACATACTCGAGATGGGGCGGCAACTCCTTAAGTTCTAAATCCGGAGGATTTTCGACGGGAGGCGTTTTCGAAGTCGGAGTATCGATAGCAATAATCGTGGGAGATGGAGGAGAGGGATTGTCTTCGTTGAGAAGGTTGTCAAAGAAATGCATGTCTTCATCCCCATCGGTGGGAGAATCATCAGTAGCTAAATTCACATCTCCCATGGTGTCTTCAAGATTGTTCCAAAACAAATCACTATCTCCAAATTGAGACAATGATGAATCAATAGAGGCAACGGTTTCAACATTGGGAAGAGAGGTAGGAATACTTTTGCAAGCATTTTGGAAGTGTTCTTCACAAGCCTCATCAAGAACGTCAATACAATTAGCACTCTCGTTTGAATAAGGTTGTTTAGACAACTTTCCCATGTTGAAGACGATTTTATCGTCACCCACTCTCATAATAAGCTCACCGGCTTCAACATCGATAAGAGTGCGACCGGTCCTCAGGAATGGACGACCCACGATCAAGGGAACACGAGGGTCCATCTCGTAGTCGACGACGACGAAATCGGCAGGAAAAGTGAATTTGTCGACTCCTACAAAGACGTCTTCGGCTATCCCCACTGGATAAGCAACCGTACGGTTAGCTAATTCCAAAGTCATTTTGGTGGGGACTAGCTCAGGGAGAGATAATTGCTTCCAAACGCTTAGAGGCATTAGATTGATACTGGCACCTAGATCGGCTAGGGCCATGCAATTCTCTACTCCCGGGAAATTGCAAGGGATTAAGAAACGACCCGGATCACCAAGCTTGGTTGGCAATTTCCTTAAGAGCACTGCAGAACAGTTCTCATTAAGTTGGGTTTTGGCAGTATCGAGGAGCTTTTCCTTGTCGCTCAGAAGATCTTTAAACATTTTTGCATATTTAGGCATGTGAGCGAGAGCCTCAGCGAAGGAGATGTTAAAATTCAATTGTTTGAACATTTTAAGGAAGTTCGAAACCTGAATATCGTCCTTGCTTTTGAGCTTCTCTTTCCTCAACCTAGATGGATAAGGTATATTGGAAGAAGAGGAAGGCTTTGGAAGAATAGGATCACTCACATCCTTGGGTGGAGGAGGGGTAGAAGGAAGAGGTGGAGAAATTGGGGAAGGATAAGGATGAGGAATAGGAGCAGGTGACTCGTTCTCCTTAGGCACAATCACCGGTGGAGGTATAGGAAGCTCGGGTTCCTTGGTACCTTTGCCACTGCGAGTAGTGATTGCTTTCATCTCCCCTCTTGGGTTCGCAACGGTGTTACTCGGAAGAGTACCCGAAGAAGAGGGTTGATTACCTTGGAAGAAACTAGCCATCATGTTCTTCAAGTCATTCGTTTGGCTATCCAACGTATTTCTCATGTCGGCTCTCAAATCGTTCCCTTTTTTGACCAGGTCTGCTTTCAAGTTGAGCACTTCTCTCTGAAGATTTCCCACTATCACATCGTTAGTCCTCATATAAGTTTCCACTTCTTGGTGAAGAGCGGTTGGTTGGATGGGAGGAGCATTGTATGCGGGTGGTTGATAAGCAGGTTGCTGGTATACTTGGTTGTTTCGTTGAGGTGGTTGTTGCTGCTTGTGAGGAGGGATGTATGGTGTACGAGGTTGTTGTTGTTGTGGAGGAGGGCGGTTGAGGTTTTGTTGTTGGTTTGGGTTGGTAGGAGGGAAACCGGGTGGTGAGAGGTAGTTGTTGGAGCGGTAGTTAAGCAAATTACGGTTACCTTGAGGTCTGGTTTGATAAGCAGGTTGAGGATAGGTGCCATATGCTGCATTCACATTCTCAGCAGGGTAGTCTTGGGTGGCGGTACAAGTGGTGTAAGATTGAGGACCACCGCATATCTCACAAGGTTGGCTGACAGCGTTAACTTGAGCGTTTTTAGCGTTGCTGCTGTTGGTGTTGTTAACGGTGTGGGTAACAAGCGATTCAAGAAGCGTAGTGATTTTGTCCAGTCGCTTGTCGTTGTCATTAGTGCTAGCACTAGCGACATTGGTCCGAACACTCTTGGTTTGCACACGAGATTTATTCTCAATGATATCCCAAGCAGCATTGGAAGTCTTAGCCAAAAGATTACCCCCCGAAGCACTGTTTAGTGAATCTTGGTCACTCATGCTTAAACCATTGTAAAAAGTATTAATTTGATGCACTTTGGTAAAACCATGTTGTGGGCATTTTCCTAAAAGATCTTTGAAACGATCCCAAGATTCACTAAACGACTCATCGTACTTTTGTTCAAAATTTATGATTTCATTCCGCAAAGCGGTAGTACGAGAGGGTGGGAAAAAGTAATTGATAAACTTGGTTTCCAAATCCGTCCACGAGAGAATACTCTGTGGCGGCTCCTTAGCAAGCCAATGTCGGGCTTGTCCCTCTAAAGAAAAGGGAAAAAGTTGTAACCGGATTACCTCTTGTGGAACACCATTGAATTTGACCGTGTTAGTGAGTTGCAAGAATCTCTTGATATGGTCATGTGGGTCATCAATGGTACGCCCCAAGAATGGTTGAGCGGAGACCATCTGGATAAAGCCTGATTTAAGCTCAAAATTGTTGGCGGCAATCGCTGGTATAACAATTGGGTCGGTGTTGCCATCTACATGAGCTTGCAGCAGTTCGATCATCGGGCGATTATCCGGTTGAGGCTCATTGTTGTTGTTATTGTTCATGTTGTTGAAAGGTGGGTTGTTGTTGTTATTATTATTGTTTGGAGGTGGTATGTTGTTGTTGTTTTGTACACCGGCCATGTCTAAGTTATCGAGAGGCTCGGGCTCTTGATAAGACGTGGATCGAGTGCGCATACACCTGCAAAAGAACTAACAAGAGAAAAACAAAGCAAAAATATTTTTGGTTTTTTATGTTTTTTACTTTTTAGGATTTTTGAAATTTTTATATTTTTTTGTGTTTTTGAATTTTTTTATGAAAAAGTAACGTTCACGGGGGACGGATCCCAAAATCCAAGTTCTCACAAAAAACTTTTGATCTTAACGAGAAGAGCCGGCAGCGGCGCCATTTGATACACAGATTTTGCTATGTTTGAAAGTTCGTTCTTAGAATCTCCTCGAATTGATCTCGGCTCTAAGTGGAATGATTTGTTCTTGGTGACAAAAGGGTTTTGGTTTTCTATACTATAACTGAAAGAGGTAAATAAAGATATAAACCAAAAGTAGTGAATGAAATTAAACTGGAATTTAAATAAAACAATTAAATGATAAAGCTGTAAAAGATCCTTACTGAAAACTAGTGCTATCCGGAATAAATGGAAAATATGCTCTATGCGGAATAATCAACCATGCGGAATAACAAAGTCCATGCGGAATAATGAAGTCTACTCGGAATAATGAAGTCTACTCGGAATGTTGGGTTATGCGGAATACTATTCGAAACAAAATCTCTATCTGGAATGTTTCCTTGCGCGGAATAAATTGACCATGCGGAATATTAAGCCTATGCGGAAAATAAAGACTATACGGGATAAATCCTTACTCGGAATAATGGTTCTACTCGGAATATGAAAATATTCCCAATAAGGGAAAAATCAAGCAACTATCCGGAATATTGAAAATATTCCGAATAAGGGAAAAATAAGAAGACTACTCGGAATAAATTTTATTCCGAATAAGAGAAAAAAGTAATGGTGGTTCGGAATGTTGCTGGGAATGAAGAACAGTAGCCGAAACAGTAGAAAACAGGGGAAACAAATTTAATCCAAAATCAAGCTAAATAAGCAAAAAGGTTTTACCAAATTAACCACAAATCATCTACTAACTACAAGGATCAAATCCCAATCATAAAAACATAAAGTCAACAACTTTTTAAGATCAAACTTGAACCAAATAAAAACTTAAAAGCTTGAAATAAAAGATGATGATGAACAAGATGAAATGGAAAGATTAAACAAGAACTTGTATTGAATGATTAATGTTTTAACAAGATAAAACAAAGATTAAAATAACAAGATTGGAAAAGTAAAGATCAAAATCACCAAACACCCTAGTGGTGTTGGTGATGATACGAACTAAAAAGGAGAAAAAAAGGGGAAAGAAAAAAAAACTAAAAAACTTGCACTAAGTGTGTGAGGGGAGGGCTTTATATAGTCTTGTCTTTTGGTTGGTGAGTGGGCTTTCTCCCGTTCTTCTTGTCTTCTCGTCTTTTCAGAAAAGTTGACGTTTTCGATTCTGATTCGGGATTTGTCGTCGATTAAATTCAACTCGTCTTTTAATTTCTTCGTTTAACAGACTTGAGTTTCTTCGACTTATATAAATCTTTCATCTTTGGTCCTTTTCTTCGATAAATCTTCGAATAGGCCCAGTGACTTCAAATCTTTTGCATCTCTTGGACAATAGACTTCATCTTGAGGCTTTTTCTTCGATAAAGCCCGTGCAATCCCACGTTTTCTCCAATATTCATCCGATTGGATCTGAAAACACAACAAACACAAAAACCACGCATAATTCCAAACAAATGATATTAAATACGTGTTTTGGTCTTGTTTTAGCCAGAATTAAGTGGTAAAAGGATGGGTGTTTACACACCTATCAAAGCTTCAAGCGGATCCATCTTATGCAAAATCGGGTGGTGGTGGTGGTGAGTTTGTTATGAGAGGATAAGAGTTTGTGAGGATAAGAGCTACCATAAATAAAGATAAAAATTTAGGGTCGACACATTTAGGGACGACTTAGTCGACCCTAGCTTTCCCGCCAAATTTAGGCTTTCCCGTATAACCGTAACATATTGACTCATCAGTTGAACCTATAATGTATAACCTTTGTATAATAACATGCGTTTCCCTACTTAAGCTCACTATTTTTAGTTTAATGGTCACCTCAGAGCAATAATAACATCTAACGTATAACCCTAGCATATCGACTCATCGGTTGAACCTATAACGTATAACCCTAGCATATCGACTCATCGGTTGAACCTATAACGTATAACCCTAACATATCGACTCATCAGTTGAACCTCTAACGTATAATCCTAACATATCGACTCATCAGTTGAACCTCTAACGTAACATATCGACTCATCGGTTGAACCTCTAACGTATAACTCTAACATATCGACTCATCAGTTGAACCTCTAACGTATAACCGTAACATATCGACTCATTGTTTGAACCTCTAACGTATAACCCTAGCATATCGACTCATCAGTTGAACCTATAATGTATAACCCTAACATATCGGTTCATCGGTTGAACCTCTAACGTATAACCCTAGCATATCCCCAAAAAACCCCTCCAACACTTAGCAAATTTTTGGAAATTTTGGTGAAAATTTGAATAACCCGCTATGGGTTTAGTTTTCCCGGTATGAACTTAGGGACGACTTAGTCGTTCCCAAACTCTAGGAACGACTAAGTCGTCCCTACGTTTCAAAGATAGGTCGTCCTTAAATATTAAACTGCAAAAAAATATATATTAATATAACACTTAGGGACGACTATGTCGTCCCTAAAGTACAAAGACAGGTCGTCCCTAAGATTAAGATACAGATCTTTATCTTATCTTCTTTTTCTCTCATTCTCTGATAACAAAAAAATAAACATCCACTCTCATTCTCTGTTATAAAAAAATGACCACCATTACCACCGTCTCATCCCACCACCACCGTCTCATCCCACCACCACCGTCTCATCCCATTGTCTCGTCTCATCCCACCACCACCACCGTCTCATCCCACCACCAGCACCGTCTCATATCACCACACTCGCACACGAGCACTAATTATGTTTTTTGTTTAATTTCGGATAAGGTAATTCAATTCTTGTTTAATTTTTGTTCTATTAAAATTTTTAATCTATTAATTTTTTTGTTTATTAATTGTGTTTACTTATGCTAAATGTGATAGCAACCACCCGCCACCACCGCCATGGCAGTAGTAGCAACCACCACCGCCAGCGGCAGCAGCAGCTGTAGCCACCACCACCACGGCAGCAGTTTACTTATACTAAAGGTGGGTGTTTATTTTTCTTATATTAAAACGTATGAGCTAATTTTTTAGTTGTTTTTGGCTTATTTTGGCTTAATTGATTTCGGGTTATATTTAGGCTTAGTTGATTTCGGATTATATTTAGGCTTAGTTGATTTAGGCTTATTTAGGTTTAGTTGATTTAGGCTTAGTTGATTTCGCTTAGTATATATATATAGTTGATTTCGTCTTAATTGTTTTAGGCTTAATGGATTTCGGCTTTTATATATGGCTTAATATTTATTTAGGGATTTCGACTTATATATATAGGCACGAGTTTAATTTTTTATATGTTTGTCGTAGCCAAGACCCGAGTCACAGTCGCAGGGAGCCGAGTTACAGCCAAGAACCGAGATCCGAGTCACTGTCGTATAAAAGGTAATGTTTTTTTTTTTGAAATTGTTTGTGTTTGTTTCAAATTAGATAAAATTTCGGAAACCAACTAATTTATGGTTTTTTTATTTTATGTTTGTGTTTGGTTAGCACTAGGACAATCGGGACAACTTCCTCATCCGGACCTCTTTTTCTATCTTTCTATCTTTGCTTATTTCAGTCGTGACCGAGGTGTGTAATTAATATTATGCATATGTCTATTATATTATATATATGATATATGATTGTTAGTCTTTTGTAGTAAATAATTTTAAGAATATTTTAGGATTTTATCGATTAATTTTGGAAAATTCCCGTCCGAAGTTAATCAACCTATAGAAAAACCGTCCGAAATTAATTTATTAGGAATTAATTTCGGAAAGTCCCCTGTTTGGGACTGCTTTTTGATGTTTTGTCTCATTTAGGATATGAATGCGTATAACTGGTTTATTATTTTAGATGACTTCGACAGTGTTTCTCCTTTACTCCTACGAATATGTCTTTAGACACATATTTGGGGAGTAGAGGGGAAATGCTGCCGAAATTTTCTCAAATAGTAAACCGGTTATACGCATTCATATATGGGACGAAACATTCAAAAGGTGGGTTAGGATTGCCTTCCATAGTTGCACTAGGAAGGAAAAAAAGAGTTCATATTCATTTGGTTAGTATGACATTTTACGTATAAAAAAAACTAATTTATCTGAGTATGTTTATTTGCAACGCAGTTATGACAATTGATAAGAGTTAGACCACTGTAAACAATCGTAATTCCAATGAGTTTTTAGATGGTCTTTTTGGATTCATCCAGGATTGTGAGAAATTTTTGCACCCCATCTCACAAAAGCTCCGTTGCCCATGTAGTCGTTGTTGTAACCGTGAAACGTTGGTTACCCTCGGCCAACTTGAGGCACACATATCCCAATACGGGTTTGACAAACGTTACACCACTTGGATATATCACGGTGAACCAATTCTTCCGTTACCTCCACTATTACCACATTCACCTGATCGAATTCACATGGATGCGTTCTTCGAAGATATTTCTGCAAATAATATTCCAAATCCACCATCTGAAACTCCACCCTCTCAAACTCCACCAACTCAAACAACCGGTCCTCAACCAACCCAAACATCGGGTCCTAGTAACGAGTTTGAAGAGTTACTTGCTAGGTTTACCCAAAAGTTGTGCCCGGGTTGTGATATGAGCACATTGGAATTTACATCAGAGATTTCGCACATCAAGGTTTTACACAAAATAACTGATGTCGGGTTTAACAAAATTCTAGCTCTTTTCCAAAAGGCATGTTCCCCTAGTAAAGGATACAATTTCCCGTCTTCATACTATGAAATAAAAAAGACATACAAAAAGATCGGGTTAGGATACGAATCGATCCATGCTTGTATAAATGATTGTTTTTTATATTGGGGACCACCGGAAAACAAGGCGAGGCAAACTTGTCCAATCTGTAACGCGAGTAGATGGAAAAACCCAAAGAAAAAAAGGGGATGCAATTAGTTGCCAAGAAGGTGGTGCGTTACTTTCCGATAACACCTAGACTACAACGTATGTTCAACAAAAAAGACATAGCAAAGTGGATGACTTGGCATGCGACCGGATAGTCTAAGGAAGACGGTAATGAATCACCCCTGTGATGGCAAAGCATGGAAATATTTTGACATGATGAAACCTGAGTTCTATTGTGACCTTAGAAACGTTCGATTAGGGTTGGCTGCTGATGGTTTTAATCCTTATGGCATGATGAGCCAAACTTACAGCATGTGGCCGGTTATATTGACAACATACAACACACCACCGTGGATGTGTTTGAAAGAAACTTCTTTAATGTTGACGATGTTAATTCCGGGCCCTAAATCAGCTGCAAAGGACATTGATGTTTTCTTGCAGCCTCTAATTAAAGAACTCTAAGATTTATGGGAGGGAGTCTGGACGAAAGACGCTGCTACGGGTACTCATTTCAAAATGAAAGCGACGGTTTTATGGACCATCAATGATTTTCCAGCTCGAAGTAGTTTGCCTGGGTGGACTGGGCAAGGGTACCACGCATGCCCTACTTGTAATGTGGACACTCCATCGATGCGTATCAACAGAAAAATCGTTTATGTTGGTTACAAAAGATGGTTAAGAACAAATCATCCAGAAAGGAAAAAATCTAAGGAATTCTACAGTTCTCCCGAAAATAAGCCTAAACCAAGAAAGTTTTCAGAACTTGATATCCAATTGCAGATTATGTCTTGTTGTATATAATGAAAAATTGTTATTGTAACTTATCGCAGGCGCGGTGCTCCAGCTCAACCGGATTTTCCCTCTCGTGATGAATTTCAGCAAATGATGGAACGACATGAGCAACAGATGGAGCTGATGAGGAAAGAGAATCAGGAGGCGCAGCAACGGGCTTACTTGGCAGCGTTAAAGGCAGATGCGGCGCAACAATATAGTCAGACGTCGTACCAACATATGACGCAATATCAGAGTCAATTGGGTGAGTTTTTCCAGAACTACAACTCATCAAATACTGATCACCCAATTAACCCTCCTACTTTTGTACCCCCGCCCCGACCCTTTGTTATGCCCCCCCTAGCTCCTGATTGGGCTCACTTAGTCCAACCCCATATCCTTGGGCACAACCATTTCAACCTCCTTCCATCGACCCATACCGACCATCTTTTCCCGACCATCTCCAACCACTCCAACCTTCCTATACCGACACTTATCCTATTACTCCCGTCACCAACAACACCTTTAACAATTTTTATCGTCCCACCACAAACTCAACTCATGAGATCGGCTCTACTTCACAATCTCTACCCGGTGGTTCTCGTGTAATCATAAATCATCATCAGCATGATTACCGGTCCGTTGACGAGTTGGGTCGAGATAGGGATCTACAAAACAGTGGTGACGACTTATCAGGCGATGACGAGGGGGATGACGAGGGGGATCACGAGGGGGATGACGAGGAGCAAGGTGACTTTTCACCTAACGAGGATGGGGAGGAGGAGTAGAGGTTGTGGTAGTATTATTTCTTATTATGCATGTTTAATAAAGTTTGAGACTTGTAGCGTGTGAAACATTTGATTTAGGATGCATAAGTGTATTTGATGAATATTGTATCGTGACGTTGGATAATTTATCTTAATATGGTATTGTAACGTTTATTGATTTGTTATTATTCTGTATATGTCGAATTCTGCCATTTTGAATTGTAAATTTTGTCCCGAAAAAGTTCCGGAAAAAATCTGGAAACTGCAAAAAAGCCCAGATTTTTTTACCCCCAGGTACATCTAGGGACGACTTAGTCGTCCCTAAACTTGCCAATATTCTCCCAGGTATTAACCATAGGGACGACTTAGTCGTCCCTAGGTCTCAAAGTTACACAGGTATTAAACCTATGGACGACTAAGTCGTCCCTAGGTTTAATACCTGGACAACTTTGAAAAACCTAGGGACGACTAAGTCGTCCCTAGGTTTAATACCTGGACAACTTTGAAAAACCTAGGAACGACTAAGGTGGTGTTTGATAAGGACTTATATAGTCTTAATTAAAAAATAGGAATATGGATTAACTTATAAGTAGTTTGTTTGTTTTGTGCTTAAAATAAATAACGACTTTCTGAAAAAAGCCAGCAGGAGGGTGCTTTCTGTATTAAGTCATGACTTATTATCTTTATTTTACATATTTACCCTCTAACTACCCCACTTAACTAATTTAAAATGACACAATAGTACATTTCTCTAATTAAGACTTTATATTCAGTACACAAAACAAACAATCATAAATCCGTCTACAAACAGACAACATATATTTTTACAGACACTTTAATTTTACAGGACTTAATAAAAAGACTAAACAAACAGGCCCTAAGTCGTCCCTAGGAGTATATTTCCCTTTTTTTTTTGAAAATGATTTTATTAATTTGTATAAAAAAGATTTTATTAAAAATAATTAAAAAAGAAATTTTTATTAAAAATTTAAAAAAGGTTATTTTTATTAAAAAACTAGGGACGATTTTTTCGACCCTAAGTTTCAAAGGGGAGTCGTCCCTAGGGTAGTCATTATTTTCAACGTAGTGGGTTGTGGGACCCACATAGTCGTCCCTAGGTTTCAAAGGGGCAGTCGACCCTAGAAATTTAGAGACGATTTTTTGGGCACAAACCCTTTGGGTCGACTTAATCGTCCCTAGGGGTTTAGGGTCGAAAAAGTGACTCCCTAGGGACGAATAAGTCGTCCCTAGGGTGCAAAATTGTTGTAGTGACAGAATATAAACGTAAATGCAAATTCACATATCATTTGCACAATTACTAATTTCAGTAATCCTAAACATCACATATCAATTACGCGTTATATGACTACAAGATTCAGTAAACTTCATTACATCATTCATAGTCACAAGTTATCTAACTGCGCTATTAATCAGTACATATAAGATGTTATGAGATTCAACAATCTGATATTAAAATGTCCAAAAAACTTCAGCAAGTCTCAATGAATTAGGTTCAAAACCGTACGTACGTGGAGAACATAACCTTGTAAAGAAAAGACCCAATTAATTTATACACAATAAATAGTGATCTAATTGCATATAGTAAGGCTAGGCGCAACGCCTCGGAAAACACTCGGTCGATCGTCGGTCGCGACCGAATCGTCGCGTTGCGGCGATTCGGTCGCCGGTGTAAAACCTGGACAATTCGACCCTAACCGCGACCCTTTCAAAAGTTGGGTAAAAATGGACCGTTGGAAAATATAACCGTTGGATTTAAAAAAAAAAAAAAAATTTTCAAAATTTTTTTAAAACCTATATAAATCAATACATTCTTTCACATTTCACACACAAATTTCAACACACATTAAAAATGTCTAGCAAGAGAACTCCCCAAAACAAAACCCCAAAATCCCGAGTTCGTCAAGAATCTGTTCCACATGTGACACCGGACTCGAATTTTCGATTATCCGGTGTGTCTCCACAATTCCGGTTTAGACCCACCGGTTTTGAATATCAATCACACCAACAACCTAACTATTCAAACCGTCCTTTTTATCCCCCACAACGTGATAACCAACAACCTAACTACGAATCTCCTTCGGGTGTGTATCGGCCTACTATGGATTCTTCCACTACTTCCTATCCAAACCAACAGTATTCTCCGATTAATCGTTTTGAGGTTGATGCACAATTTGAGAATATGATATACAACCAAGACAACTATGTGGGTGACGGGCCTAGCCAAGATCAATCTATGGGTCAAGGTTCGGGACACGGGTCTTTTCATGGTGCATACAACCTTGAAGACGATGTGGAAGAAATGTCCCCAATCAAACCTAAGAAGCCCTCAAGACGTGCTACGAAAAAGAAACAGATTGATACAACTGAGCCACCAAAAGAATGGACAAGTGAGGAGGAGTGTGCGTTATGCAGAGGTTGGTGTTATATTTCTGAGAATTGCATCCAAGGAAACAGTCAAAAATCTAAGGGCTTTTGGCAAGATGTATTGAAGTACTATGAAACCAAGACGGGTTCTACTAGAGGGTATGACGCGATTGTGAGCAAATGGAAAAACAGGTTGCGTCCTAGTGTTGGTGCATTTTGTGGTATTATGAATAACGTTGAGCGTACTCATGATAGTGGTGCAAATGATCTCACTGATTTCCAAAAAGCTTGTGCTGAATACAAAGTGACTTACAATAAAGAGTTTCAATACCGGGAGGCGTGGAAGGTGCTCAAAGATCACCCGAGTTGGTTAGAGGTTGAAATGCCACGGTTTACAAAGAAAAAAGCCAAGACTTCTGAAACCACTTCTGGTTCTGGACACGCTAGTTACATGGATGTGCACGCTGATTCTGAAGAAGAGAAACAAGAAAATCGACCAATGGGTCGTGATCGTGCTAAAAAGAAGTCATCAACCTCTTCGTCAACTGGGAAGTCTTCATTTGTTGAAGCTGTAAGCTCCAAATGGGAGAAGATGAAAGACATTGGATGGGGAAAGAAGAAGCAACAACAAGATTCCTACTTTGACTTGAAGCAACGGGAGTTGGCTTTGCAGGAGAAAACCGCGGAAATCAAAAGAGAAAAGCTCGAGTTACAACGTCGGGCTATCGAGCTTGCTGAAGCAAAGAAACGAGATAAAGACTTGATGTTCTACAACTCGGAAATCGACCCCAACTTGCCGATAGCCAAACAGCAAGCACAACAAGAAATGAAGGACAAAATCAAGGAACGTTATAATTTAAATTACTAGGATTATTGTAATGTTTTTTAATTTCGAATAATTGTGTAATTTTTTTTTTAAATAAATGTAATGTTTTTTATTAAATTTATTGTGTTTAAAAAAAAAATTTTTTTTTTTTTTTTTTTTTCAAATAGGTCGCACTAGGTCGCCGGGTTGTGGCAAATAGGTCGCACTAGGTCGCCGGCCGAAAAAACTAGGTCGCGACCCCCATGCGTTGTGCCTAGCCTAAGAGATAGTCTTTTATAAGATTCATCGTTCATTAACAATTGAAATCAAAGTGTTCCCAAAAACATTAATAATTTTAGATACAAGAAACTTCAAAATCATACATAAAGAACATATGCAGATGCGAATTAACACGTCAGTAAAGAAAAAAGATGAAGATGACAATGATTTATGGAGAAAATGCCCCTAATGACAATGATTTATGGAGAATGTAAGCAAACTTTAGCGACTTCTTTAGTATGAGTTTTCCTTAATAAAATGTAAGCTATCTGATTTTGAGATTTGTAACATCTACTTCAAGTAAGCATACAATTGCCAATATCGAAGGTGAGATGTTTAGAAGATATCAGACTAAAAACACACTTTATTTTAGTTTATGGTAATAAAATGTAATAGTGATACAAAACATGAACTTACTTAAGCCCAACTTGGTTCAATCCACGCATGAGGGTATGTATGATATTTAGTGCCGAAGAAATCACCAAAACTTTCTCCAATGTTTCTTCCATCGAATGTGTGAAACTTGCGGCTTTCTAAAGAGTAGAAAACTATTTTCCCGCTCTCTGAATGTAATTGTGTAAAGAAGATTTTGTTCTCCATTTCTGGTGTTTTAGCTTCAATGCAAAGACATGTTCCACCACAACCTGCGCTGCAAATATATATCACATACCTTCCTAAATCATCTATCTTCTCCCAGTTTTGGGTAACAAAATTCAACTTGAACACCTCAACCGATTCTCCAAACTCCTCGACAGATATTAATAGAAGAAGTTGATCACATTTCACTAGATATTGTCGTGCTGAAGTTCCACAACAACTTGGGGCTTTTGCAACAACATTGTCCAAAGAACAACGAGCTTCCTGCATGTCTTTGTATACTGAAAGTCTTCCTTCATCTAAAGTATAAATATCTCGGTCAAAAAATGTTGGAAATCGATATGACCGTGGTATAATATTACGAAAATCCGTTGGACATATACGCCAAGACGATTCCTTGTTTACGAAGTGGATGTAAACATTCCGTCCTGTAAATACAATCACTAGAAGTTGGCGGTGCTGAAATACAATAGTCATCTGCACAATTACATTCAGAGTCATAGTACGTGCTTATAGTGTACATCAAATGATGTTTAGTTTGGATAAATTTGTGGAGTAAAAACCTTCTAAATTTGAAAACAAAACTAATGCTTTTTGTATATACACAAATGGTGGTATATAGGCATGAGAATGGTTTATATAAAGATTTTAAAAAATTACTGAAACGGGATAAAAACCCCTATTTTGCTGGCTAACATCTACGAAAAAAATAGTACAATGACTTTGAGTACACAAATGAGTTAATTCAGTGTATTCTTTACAATTAACACATACCTGTATTCCCAGAATGACAAATGATTTGTTGGCACTGAATAAGACATGGAAGACAAGGAAATAGTTTTATCTTTGGCGTTGAACGCATATATTACTTTTCCCTCTTTTCCAAGAATGTGTACATAACCTGCTAACTCCATGTCGATTGCAGGGATGTAAGATGCCGAGAAATTATGATCATTATGCACAAATAACATAGCGTCTTTCAGGTCTTCTACTTCTTCCCAAATCATACTATTCATGTCGAGTCTAAACAAATACACCTGCAGAAGTCTTTCCGTTTCTACCGAATCAACAGCTAATGAGATGTAGAGCAATTCTCCACATCCTCCATTCAAAAAATCCCTTATACAAGTACAACCATTATTTAAGTTATATGAAGGAAGTTCCACAAATTGTGATAGATTTATCACTACTTTTCCATCATCGTTCACTATAATGTCAACATGCATTACACAATTATATTCGTCGCGTGTCAAGGCATATAAATTACCATTGCAGTAAGTTAGGCAACGTAAGAGAGCATCACCATCATCGATTACGCCTGTGGGTTGTTTATTGAATGAAATTTCTATCCATCTTAACCTCTTCTTTGTACGCTCTAACTTACAAAAAACAACTTTAGGTTCATCCATTCTTGTTATTAATAGGATATAGGAATTGGGATCATCGGGTGGAGACGACAAATAACATTGCTCAATAGATTCAGAATTCCCATCTTTCAATATTAAAGGTGGGAGACGTATTGTCTTGGAAGTTATTGGGTTCCAAAGAAACCATATAACGTTATCTGGATGGCGGGAGAGAATCAACCAGCCATGGAAACACCCTCGGATACGTCTCCTGAGCAACTCAGGGATTCGACACGTGTAATGAGGCTGTTGGTCGTGTAAGCCGTAGAATGTATGGTCTACGGTTTCGTCTTCTTTGGGCTCAAGTTTCTGACCAACCAACCATGCATATTTTGAAGATAATGGAGGCAATTGCTTCATCTTACCTGTGCAAAATATTATATAAAACTTAATGAAAACAATTATTAGCTTCTGCATATTGATCTATACTAGCAAAATAAGCACTTGTATGGTACATTTAATTAATTTGTTGATCAAGGTGGACCAAATATCATTTGTTGGGCAACTATTCTATAAGATATATTCAGGAAGATAATAATTTTCTTCCATACTTGATCAAACGAACCGAAAGCCTCAAAGGTAGTGTCAAAGTTATTGTCTAACTTACGGGGTGTTTGTTTCGCCTAAATTCTATAGCCAGCTTACGGCTTACTTGGTTTTGGTCTTATGTTTCATAAGTTCACTTTTTGTGGCTTAATTTGAAACTTTTCGGCGTATAAAAGCTTACAATGAGATTTTAAAAGATATGTATAATTTCGCCACATTACCCCTGATTAATACTATTTTTTTCCTTAACGTAGTCGGCTATCTTTACTAAACTCTTCTCTGATTAGAGAGGTGGACGTCTTAGGCGGTATTATTTACCCCCACTTCAGCATATACCCTATAACACTCCACTAAAAATACTACGCTCACTCACGTCACAATAATATAGGAAAAAAACCCTAACACAATGTGATGTTGATGGTTACGCGACGGATAACATGCGAGGGAGGTGCAGTTTAGCGGTGCCAAAAAAAAACTCTATGCATGTCGTAGAGAGAATTCACCTTGCTCTCTTAACATTGGACCCTTAGACACGTAATGTGGTTATTGTAAACGCTAGTAAATTATACATAAGATGATTTAAACTTAAAACATGGAGCTCATATACCTCAGAATCTCGAAGCTTCAGTTATATCGTACGAATAGGTAGGTGTGCGTTCGTATTTTCTTTTTGTCTTTTTATAAGGGTGCCTAGAGTTCGGTTATGGCATATACTTTTAGCCCAAAACGACATATACTTTTAAGCCCAAGAGTTTCTAACTTGAGTATATATGTGCAATCGTTTCCTTATACAACTCGAAAGAAAAACGTTTCTTCAACTTTCATCTCTTTTATGAAACAAAGCCCACTTCCCTTTATATTTTATAAGCCGCAAATTTGTAGCTTATTTGGAGACTTATGAGCGCTTAATAACTTTACTATGATATGATAAACTTATATAAGCTTATAAGCCTCAAAATAAGCATAAATTTGGGCTTATGTAATATAAGCCGAAATTTGGCTTATTTTCGGCTTATTTTTCATAAGCTCTAATTTGCGGAATTGCGGCTTATTTTGATACTTATGGGCTTAAATAAGTTTATTATATCATAATGTACTTATATAAGGCCATAAGTCTTCAAATAAACCACAAATTTGAGGCTTATGAAATATATACCGAAATGAATTATGTCTCGTAAGCTTAAACAAACACCCCCTAAATACATTTAAGTTCTATATAAAACACGTATTGATCGAATTGCAATCTCCTATGCTTGGTCCCTCACTAATGTTCACAATCACATTTTCCTTTGAGCGAGTTCATGGTACTTGATCATTTTATAAGTAGCAGAAGTATCTCACGAACTCGAGGCCTGGACTTTCATCAGCATTCAGTAAATGGTTTGACATCTTGTCTAACACAAGAATGAAGTGTCCAAACATGGCTTGCAAGTTGCAAGTTTCAAAGTCAGTTGTTAAATGTTTGATTTTCAAGTTACCAAATACCAACCCAAATTGTTCAAGTTTAAGTATCGTATTCAGATCACCAACTCTTGGTGCTCAAGTTCAAGATTTCAAGCTAAGTATGAATTCGACATTTTGTAGCCTGAATCAAGTACCAGGTCAAGGATCGTTTACTTACAAACTGAGGCTCAGTTCTTTACAACTTTATTTTCACTAAACATCTTCTCTACCCAAACAAAAAAAGAGCAAAAAACAAGAGTGATTGCAACATGAACACTAGACGTCTTTTCATCAATAAGCAAAAATAAGGATCAATTCAAATCCTGTCCTTTTTCCCCTTTGCCCTTGGCCTTTTTCCATATATCACAATGTGAGCTAGTCGAAGGTTCTGTCTGTTGGGGTGGTTCAATTAATTCGGGGTGTCGTTCTTGCTTCTCCTTTTCTGCTATTATTCGTTCTAGTTCTTCAGTTCTGACACTTGCAAGTAACTTATGAGTCACAAGGAACCTTTTCCTCGAGCATTCTCGTTGGTGATCTGCAAATTCCATAGGAGTCCCTTCATAATCCTTCTTGCAGCTATCACAAGCGTGTTTTGCTATATGGGATTCTTGATCCGATGTGCCAGTTTTATCATCCTTTCCGGGTTCCATCAGTCTATCAAATATATTCAGCGAAAACAGGTACCTAAATGAGGCATAATTACATGAAATAAGGACCGAGGTAAGGAAAATGTAATCATAAACACGAACTCACAAGTTATCCAACTGCACTATTAATCAGTACACATAAGATGTTATGAGATTCAACAATCTGATATCAAAATGTCCTAAAAACCTTCAGCAAGTCTCAATGAATTAAGTTCAAAAGCGTACGTACATAAAGAACATAATCTTTTAAAGAAAGGACCCAACTAATTCATACAGAATAAAAAGTGATCTAATTGCATATATTAAGAGAGTCGTTTATAAGATTAATCGAAATGTCCCCTAAAATCTTTATGATTTAGGATACAAGAAACTTCAAAATCTTACATAAAGAACACATGCAGATGCCAATTAACGCGTTAGTAAAGAAAAAAAAAAAAGTAATAAAAATCTGTCAAACAAAACAAGAGTCGATCATACAGTTCAAGAAGATCAATTCTACTAAATCAACAACACAAATTAAGAGAATATCTTTTCATAAAATCAAATTCACACAATTTCAACCAAAATGTCATAAAACTAAGCAATTTTCGACCCATTCAATGATTCACTGTCACAAATTATCTACATCCAGTAAACATTCAGCAAGTTCACCAAAACTCAAAACCGGACGTAAATAACATAATACAAATTAATAACTAATCAAAAATCTCACTGTAAATCAGCAAAACCGGAGTCAGCAACCTTTAACTAAAATCTTACGCATAGAAAACGAAGCAAACTAACACATAGATAAAGAATAAGATATAGTATCGATTACCTGTGAATAACGAATGAGTGTAGCGGTGGAACAAAGATTGAAATCCACGTTATCAAAGAAAATTGATATTATTTGGGTGTAAAATGATGAATGATTGTTGAAAATTAGTTGCAAGAGTGAAGTTTGTTATATGGTGATTTGTTTATAACAGAAAACTGATGAATTCATATGCCAACAAGAAAAGGCGGGAATGTTTTGGGTGGACACGTGTAGGTGTTCTATTGGATGAATGCATGCAAATTAATAACGGTAAGAGCCAGGGTGTGGTTTCCGTGTTGTGGAGTGTTGTTATGGAAAAAGTGACTGCCACGTAAGCATCTTTTCCATAACACCAGAATCTCCATAGCACCAGAAAAGTGAGAATGGTTAAAACAAAAACTGTGGTGTTATAATGGTCCCACTTTTAATAATAAAAAAAAAAAAAAAAAAAAATAAATAAATAAATAAAAATCCATAACGCGAGCTATAACGCGACCCATGGTACAGTCTTGCGTCGTAAGCTCGCGTTATAGCCATCATTTTGGGCTGGTGGGTACGACGCCAAAGGGTATAACACAGCAGGGGGTGTGATTTGTGGGGCCATATCTCTGGCGTCATGGCTAGGGGTGGGAATCGGGTCGAGTCAACCGGGATCGGGTCAAGTCGGGTCGGGTCAAGACTCAAAAAAATCATACCAGAATCCAAGCCTAATTAGAACTCGGGTCACTCGGGTTCGGGTCAATTCGGGTCAGGTCAACTCGGGTCGGGTCAACTTGGGTTCGGGTCAACCCGACTATAAGGAAAAAGTACAAAAATTGGTTTATTTAAGTAATAATTCAATGTAAAATGTGTTATTCGAGTCGGGTCAAGTCGGGTTGGTCGGATTCGGGTCAAGTCGGGTCAAATCGGGTTAAGGATAAAAAATATTAACCCGAGCCTAATTATAACTAGGGTCAATTTGGGTCAACCCGAATTGACCCGAATACAATTTTAGACCCGAGTGACCCGACCCGAATAAGTTTATTTGGGTTCGGGTTCGGGTCGAGTCGCCTTTTTCGACACCTCTAGTCATGGCCATGACTTGAGCCATGGTCTTCTATACCCTGCAATGACTATACAGTATTATTTACGAGTGTTAAAATGAAAATTTTTTGTCGATGCATAACTAATGTAACTTGTTAAAAGTTTGGAAGGTAAATACTGAGATACTTTGGTAACACTACAAGAAAAAAAGTTTTAGGGACGAACTTTTTTTAGAGACTACGGATGTAGAGTCTAAAACTCCGACTAATTCTTTTGTTAACTATAGTTTATGACCCATTGATCGACTAATTCACATAATTTGAAACTGGTGATCATACAAACTCAAACTAAGTAAATCCCTCTTTTTGGTTAGCTATCAGACTTATATTTCATTTAGGGTTTATACATACAGTATTAAAATGAAAAGTATTGTCGAAGGTTCTGTCGTTCTTGCTTCTTCTAATTTTCTGCTATTATTCGTTCTTGTTCTTCAGTTTTGACACTTTTAAGTAACTTCAGAGTCACAAGGAGCCTTTTCCTCGAGCATTCTCGTTGGTGATCTTCAAATTCCATTGGAGTCCCTTCATAATCCTTCTTGCAGCTATCACAAGCGTGTTTGGCTTTATGGGATTCGTGATCCGATGTGCCAGTTTTATCATCCTTCCCAGATTCCATCAGTTTATCAAATATATTTGTTAGTTCATGCTCGTTGGAATACACAAATGTGGCTAGGGGTGTGTGAGCCTATTGGGGGCACACACACTAGAACACAAGAGTATGTATTATGATCCACGTTTGAACCTTTCAAAACGACCCATTTTGACCCGTTTGGACATAAAACGTTGTAGACAAGTTTCTTGCTGTCTTAAACCTTAATGGTTGGCCCATAGAAGGTTCTAGAAGGGAACTAAGGTTGTCTAGATTCGTTTGAATGCTGAGATAATAGATAAAGAGGGTTATGATAAGTATTGGAAGAGTTGTGATAAGTTATGGGGTGTTTGGGATAAGGCTTAAAATTCAATTTTAAGCATTATCTCAACTAGGGTTTGAAGGGTATATAAACCCCTCATCCCTGCTCATAACTCACGACTAACATCACATAAAACACAGCAAAAGTCTCTGTTTTCCCATCTTCTTCATTCAAATCAATAAACCTAATATTAGGGTTTATAGTTTTTGAATTACATCTCAAATCACAACCAAACACTTGCATTATATTCAATCCAAGGTGGTTTAGTAACTTAGAATCAATTCTAAGTTTGCTAAAACAAAGTCTTAAACGAAGGTTTATAAGCTGTTAAAGGTGCAACAGCTTATTGAAGCTTTTGGGTCTCTACTGATCGTTCTCGGACAGAACAAGCATTTTCTGTCGCACAGTGTTGTCAGATATCGGACAACACTGAGATCTGGTTTATTGGATAGTGTTGGATATCGGACAACACTACAGTTTAGGCTGTTTTAGTTTTTGATCCGTTTTGGGCTACGACACTCGGTGTTTGGGTATACGTGGGTTTCGGCTAGCATTACCGGGACGTACTCGTTAGTAGTGTTTGTGTGAGCAACCGTAGAGGTGGTATATTTTATCACTCGTTTTAGTTTCATTGCTTTTGGACGAATGTTAGTTTTCGCGTTTACTCCATTGTTTATTATTAATTACGTGTTAATCATAATTGCTCAAACTAGATCCATTCCGTTGCGCACTCGTAGTTACATGGTTAACTAGGTATTAAATCCCAACAGTGGCATCACGAGTCATGCTCGTTTGATGGTTATGGGTTACACGTTTTAAATAAACACGCGAAACCGCATGCATGAAACCTAATTTAGTTATTTGTTTTATTTTTATTTGACAATTAAATTGTGTACTTGTCATTATTTATAAAAAATAACAAGTAATTATTAAAATTAATTGTTAATTAGAAACATATAATTAAAATTAAAGGGTTAATTAGAATACATAAAATAAAATAAAATAAAAATTAATAGTTAATTTTTTTGCCATGATTATTTTATGTGTTATCCGGCTATAAGACTCACTACAATCACGTAATGTGATGCATGGGGCGATTTAGGTACTTGATGAAAACCTAATGAGAGTCTTATGGTTCTTCGTTTGGGGAAGACTCTTCGGGGTCTCGGATATATATGTTTATTTAATGTCTTATGTTTGTTGTATTTGTTTTCCTAATTGCATTATTGTTACATGTTTTTTAAAACACCTAAATTACATGCGATATGGATAAATACTTATAGAGAAACATGACATTAAAATTGGTCAATATTTTACACGCATAAATACATGCTCATTGTGACCGGTTATGTGTTACGTGGAAAAGTGTTTTATAAAATAAAATGACCTAAACACTATTGAAACAAGCTTTCATGAAAATAAAAACTGGACGCTATGGACTCATGGGATGTACGGCTCACCCACTAGAACAAACTATAAGGCGGGTATAAGCCGGTGCGCACAGTCACACCTAAAGGATATCCGACTATTGCCTTGCGCTGGTCTGGTCCTGCGCTTGCTTGCGAGTTCGATTGGAGCTACCGTGAACCATCGTAGATCACTACAGTGTCATTACTAAAAGTTTTTAAAATTCGTGCTCCGAAGTTGTTTACATGCTTCTTTGTACACATGTTTTACCACATTTATGTGCTATACCCTACGTGAAATTTAAGTGTATGCCAGCCAACTAAGAACACGTGCATTTGATTTGGCTTCTCTGGACAGTCCTAAGGGCCTTGTCAAACCCATGGCAAATTTTTCACGACGGTCAGACCCTGTGTGATATTTGCATATTCTTGCTTGGTTAACTTTACTCGAGTATGCACGGTCAGACCCTGGACCCGAGGCATAAGATGAGACTAAACATGCTCATGACATTACTACCGTTTTACTAGTGTCTTGAACGGTCTCATAAAGTCTAAGAGTTGCATGTTATGCAATTAACGCTCGTCGCTTACCTCTTGCCCCACTTGTTTACATATTGGACAGTCCTTTTGTAATGAGTGGGAGTACAAGATGGATCTTAGTCTTAATTAGTAATTAATTGGGTAGTTAATTATATTAAGAATGTAATTATCGAAAATACTAATTGTTTGAACTTTTTAATTGTAGATGACTACCAATGTCGGAAACAATTCGGTACTCAGGAGTTTCTTCGAGAAACACAAACTCACTGGGCCTAACTTCATTGATTGGTACCACCAGTTGCGCATTATCCTATCAGCTGAAGACAAGGAACAATACTTGGAACATCCAATTCCTGCTGCACCTGTTGCAACTCCTGGTCACCAAGTCCCTCCCGATGCTCTTGTAGCTCATGCTGCTTGGGTCAAAGGGTCAAAGGACATTGCTGCCCTTATGCTCATGACTATGGATTTAGAGATCCAACTAAATCTAACCCATCTCGGAGCATATGACATGTTGCAGGAGCTGAAAACCATGTTTTCTCAGCAAGCAGAACAGGAACTTCTTCAAACTGCGCGTGAATTTCACACGTGCAAGCTTGAGGAAGGTCAAAATGTAGGCTCATATGTTCTTAAGATGAAAGGCTACATTGAGAACTTGGAGCGTCTTGGTCACCCTGTGACTGTCAGCTATGGAATAAGCCTGATCTTGATAGGCCTTTCCAAGGAGTATGACAGTTTCGTTCAAAACTTCCACATGCATGGCATGGGGAAGACTGTGAATTCGGTGAATGAACTGCATGCCATGCTTAAACAACATGAGCAGACACTTCCCAAGAAGTTTGTTTCACCTGCACTTCATAATGTGCGTGCAGGCAAGGTCCAGAAAAACCAAGGTAGAAAACCGCCTAAGGCTGCGAAGGGGAATTATGGTAATGGAAAGAATAAGCTGGCTTATGCTCCCGAGCACAAACCATATTATGCTCCCAAGAACAGAAATCCTCCACCACCTAAAAAGGATAATCCTGCTAAGGACGACCCCTGTCACAAATGTGGTCAGATAGGTCATTGGAAACGGAACTGTCCCGAGCACTTAGCCGAGTTGCAGAAAAAGAAGAGGTTGTCTCAAGAAGCCAACACTTCAGGTATTTTCACTATAGAACTATATTCCCTTCCGAGTAATTCGTGGGTATATGACAGTGGTTGTGGTACTCACATTTGTAATAATACTCAGGGTCTAAGGGGAAGTAAGAAGCTGAATCCAGGAGCTTTGAATTTGTACATGGGCAATGGTCAACGTGCAGGAGTCGAGGCTATTGGAAATTATCATTTATGTCTCCCTAGTGGATTAGTTATTGTTTTGAACAATTGTCATTATGCTCCCTCTATCACTAGAGGGATTATTTCAGTTTCTGGTTTGTTTAAAGATGGTTTTGTAAACTGTTTTGATTCGAATAATGCAATTTCAGTTTCTAGGAATAACGTTGTTTATTTTACGGCTACTCCCCGAGGGGATGGCATTTATGAAATTGATATGTCTTGTTCTAAAACAAATGATAGTTCTATGTTTGCTGTTAGCAATAAAAGAGCCAAATTAACTTTGGACTCTACTCTCTTGTGGCATTGTCGTCTTGGACACATAAGCAAGAAACGCATGGAGAAGTTGCAACATGATGGACTTCTCACCTCAACTGACATTAAGTCATTTGAAAAGTGTGTCTCTTGTATGTCTGGGAAGATGGCAAGAAAACCCTATTCACATCAAGTGGAAAGGGCTAAAGATCTACTTGGACTAATACATACTGATGTTTGTGGCCCATTTAGAATCGTGTCAAGGCAAGGAGCTAACTACTTTGTCACTTTTACTGACGACTTTAGTCGGTATGGTTATGTTTACTTGTTAAAGCATAAACATGAAGTGTTTGAGACATTTAAAGTGTTTCAAAAGGAAGTAGAAAATCAACTCGGTAAGACCATAAAATCACTACGATCTGATCGTGGAGGTGAATATATGAGTCAAGAGTTTTTGGATCATCTTAAGGAGCATGGGATTATTGCCCATCGAACTCCTCCCTACACACCTCAACATAATGGGGTGTCTGAGAGGAGGAATCGAACACTGCTAGACATGGTTCGATCTATGATGAGTCAAACTACTCTTCCAAAGTCCTTTTGGGATTATGCCCTTGAGTCTGCTACACGCATACTCAACATGGTTCCAACTAAGAAGGTTGAAAAGACACCATACGAAGTATGGCATGGGCAAGCCCCTAAGTTGTCTTACTTAAGAGTCTGGGGTTGTGAAGCTTTGGTTAAACGTGATACGATGACCAAACCTGACAAACTGGAACCCAGATCTATTAAGTGTATCTTTGTAGGATACCCAAAGGAAACGATGGGATATTCCTTCTACTACCCACCTGAGAACAAAGTTATTGTTGTTCGGAATGCTGAGTTCTTTGAGAGTAATCTCTTAGATCAAGAAGCAAGTGGAAGTATAGAAGATCTTGAAATTATTCAAGATGAAGATACAAATCCTTCTGATGACACTGGCTTAGATCATAATGAGGATGATCAAGAAATTGAAGAACCTCAAAGTGATATCAATCCCATTCGCAAGTCCTCTAGGACACGCCGTGCCCCAGATCGAATGTGTTTATACGTCGATGCTGAGGAGCATGAGTTAGGGGATTTTGGAGAACCCGCTAACTATAAAGCTGCATTATTGGATCCTGAATTCGAAAAATGGCTTAATGCGATGAATGTGGAGATGCAATCCATGAAAGATAATGATGTCTGGGTATTAGTTGATCTTCCTCCTAACGGTAGAACCGTTGGTAGCAAGTGGCTATTCAAGAAAAAGATGAACATGGATGGCAAAGTAAACACCTTTAAAGCTCGTCTTGTAGCAAAGGGCTTCACTCAAACCTACGGGGTTGATTATGAAGAGACCTTTTCTCCTGTAGCAGACATTAGAGCTATAAGGATTCTTATAGCCATAGCCGCGTTCTATGACCATGAGATTTGGTAAATGGATGTCAAAACCGCCTTCCTCAATGGACATCTTTCCGAAGAAGTCTATATGGTGCAACCTGAGGGTTTTGTCGATCCTAAATATCCTAACCGAGTACGCAAGCTCAAGCGTTTCATTTATGGACTTAAGCAAGCATCTAGGCAATGGAATAAGCGTTTTGATGATGAGATTAAGAAATTCGGTTTCACTCAGAATCAAGATAAGCCATGTGTATATCACAAAGCCAGTGGGAGTAATGTTACTTTCCTAATTCTATATGTTGATGACATATTGCTCATGGGGAACAATATTCCAATGTTGAAAGGGGTAAAATCCTACCTTGGAAAATGTTTTTCTATGAAAGATTTAGGAGAAGCTGCATATATTCTTGGAATCAAGATCTACCGAGATAGATCTAGACGGTTAATTGGTTTACGTCAAAGTGCTTACATTGAGAAAATCTTGAAAAGATTTCATATGGAGAATTCCAAGCGTGGAACTATCCCAATGCATGAAAGCCCTAAATTGAGTAAGTCACAATGTGCTATTTCACCAGCTGAAAAGCAACGCATGCAGAATGTTCCTTATGCCTCGGCTATAGGATCAATTATGTATGCTGTGAGATGTACTCGTCCTGATGTTGCGTTCGCTTAGAACATAACAAGCCGAATTCAACAGAGTACTGGTGAACTTCACTGGACTGCTGTTAAAAATATTCTTAAGTATTTACGGAATACTAAGGATATGTTTCTGGTTTATGGTGGTGACGAAAAACGAGAGCTCAGGGTTTCTTGCTACACTGATGCTGGATATCTGACAGATGCTGATGACCTAAAATCTCATACTGGATACGTTTTCGTTCTAAATGGAGGTGCTGTTGACTGGAAGAGCACAAAGCAAAGTATTTTTGCAACTTCATCTATAGAAGCTGAGTATATAGCTGCTTTTGATGCAGCTAAAGAGGCTGTTTGGATTCGTAAGTTCATTTCTGGGCTTGGTATTATGCCCACAATTGAAGATCCCATTGATATGTATTGTGACAATACTGGAGCCATTACTATAGCAAATGAAAGCGGAGTCACCAAGGGTGCTAGACATTTCCGCGCAAAAGTTCACTATCTTCGAAAGACCATTGAGATGGGTGATGTCAAGATAGCAAAAGTTCATACAGATGACAATCTAGCTGATCCAAAAGTTCACTATCTTCGAGAGACCATTGAGATGGGTAAATAACATACAGATTTACCTCTAGTTAAATAACGAGTGTGAGCGTTGCTAGACGTTTCCGTCGTTGACATTTGTGCAATCAACTCCAACGACCAAGTGGGAGCTGTTAGTTCATGCTCGTTGGAATACACAAATGTGGCTAGGGGTGTGTGAGCCTATTGGGGGCACACACACTAGAACACAAGAGTATGTATTATGATCCACGTTTGAACCTTTCAAAACGACCCATTTTGACCCGTTTGGACATAAAACGTTGTAGACAAGTTTCTTGTTGTCTTAAACCTTAATGGCTGGCCCATAGAAGGTTCTAGAAGGGAACTAAGGTTGTCTAGATTTGTTTGAATGCTGAGATAATAGATAAAGAGGGTTATGATAAGTATTGGAAGAGTTGTGATAAGTTATGGGGTGTTTGGGATAAGGCTTAAAATTCAATTTTAAGCATTATCTCAACTAGGGTTTGAAGGGTATATAAACCCCTCGTCCCTGCTCATAACTCACGACTAACATCACATAAAACACAGCAATAGTCTCTGTTTTCCCATCTTCTTCATTCAAATCAATAAACCTAATATTAGGGTTTATAGTTTTTGAATTACATCTCAAATCACAACCAGACACTTGCATTATATTCAATCCAAGGTGGTTTAGTAACTTAGAATCAATTCTAAGTTTGCTAAAACAAAGTCTTAAACGAAGGTTTATAAGCTGTTAAAGGTGCAACAGCTTATTGAAGCTTTTGGGTCTCTACTGATCGTTCTCGGACAGAACAAGCATTTTCTGTCGCACAGTGTTGTCAGATATCGGACAACACTGAGATCTGGTTTATTGGACAATGCTGGATATCGGACAAAACTACAGTTTAGGCTGTTTTAGTTTTTGATCCGTTTTGGGCTACGACACTCGGTGTTTGGGTATACGTGGGTTTCGGCTAGCATTACCGGGACGTACTCGTTAGTAGTGTTTGTTTGAGCAACCGTAGAGGTGGTATATTTTATCACTCGTTTTAGTTTTATTGCTTTTGGACGAAGGTTAGTTTTCGCGTTTACTCCATTGTTTGTTATTAATTACGTGTTAATCATAATTGCTCAAACTAGGTCCATTCCGCTGCGCACTCGTAGTTACATGGTTAACTAGGTATTAAATCCCAACAATATTCACCAAATTATAATGTGTAAAGTCCTGAGTGAAAAAAGGTACCAAAATGATGCATAATTACATAAAATAAGGACCGAGGTAAGGAAAAATGTGATCAAAACACGAACTCACACAACTTTAACGTATTAACTTAAGTAACTTATTCTAATTTCAGTACATAAACTGCAATATTCAAGAAATGTATTGGAAGTGAATACAGGTAAATACACACTACAACAAAATAAGTATTTAAGGTCGCCCTTTTTCTAGGGTCGAATTAGTCGTCCCTAAATTAAGTAAGACCCCCTAGTTTTACAAGAAAAACCAAGTCAAGGAGGCTGTGGGGACAAAGTGGGGTCCACGTATCCTAGGGACGACTAAGTCGTCCCTAGGTGAAGCAAATTTAAGTTTCCTCTTTTTTTATCTCTTTTAATTATTTAAAGTTATTTAAAATTAATATAAATATTTTTCTATAAAAAGTTTAAAATTAAAGAGAGGCCCGTGTATCCTAGGGACGACTAAGTCGTCCCTAGGTGAAGAGAGGCCCGTGTATCCTAGGGACGACTAAGTCGTCCCTAGGTGAAGCAAATTTATTTTTCCTCTTTTTTATCACTTTTAATTATTTGAAATTATTTAAAATTAATATAAATATTTTTCCTGTAAAGAGTTTAAAATTAAAGAGGGGCCCATGTATCCTAGGGACGACTAAGTCGTCCCTTGGTGAAGCAAATTTAATTTCCTCTTTTTTTTATCTCTTTTAATTATTTAAAATTATGTAAAATTAATATGAATAGTTTTCTGTAAAAAGTTTAAAATTAAAGAAGGGCCCATGTATCCTAGAGACGACTCCTAGGTGAAGCAAATTTATTTTTCCTCTTTTTTTTATCACTTTTAATTATTTAAAGTTATTTAAAATTAATATAATTATTTTATTTAAAAAAACATTATACATATTTAAAAAAAAACTTTATACGTATTTAAAAAAAACTTTATACATATTTAAAAAAAACTTTATACATATTTAAAAATAACTTTATACATATTAAAAAGACTTTATACATATTTAAAAAAAAATTTATACATATTTAAAAAAAACTTAATACATATTTAAAAAAACTTTATGTATATTTAAAAAAAAAACTTTATATATATTTTAAAAAAACTTATATTTATTTAAAAAAAACTTATACGTGTTTAAAAAAAACTTTAGATATATATTTAACACTTAAACACGCGTTTAATTAAACATAGATATTACAACGATAATAGATTCATAAATAAGAAAAAAAAACACATCACAAACTAGTTCAAACTAAACATACAGATTAACACATAATAATAAAATACAAATCAACACATTAAAATAACAAACAGATTACTACTCAAGATTTTCCATTTCATTTAAAAGCTCATGAAGTATTGCAGCCGATTGACATGCGTGGTCATTAGGATGCCTTTCCATTTCTAGTCTTGCCTCTAGCATCTTTATCTTTAGATCTTTGATCTTGCAATTGGAGCACTCAGTAGGTGCAGATTGAGAAGGACCTGTAGAAGAACTTGGATGTGAACCTTGAGGTGTTGAAGATCCAGGGGAAGATCTTATACGGAGTTCGAGATCAAAATCATCCTTCCATTTAAAATATTTACATCCATAATCTTTTTTTTGCTGTTACAAAGTAAACAAACAACATGACATGTCATTTTAATAATCACACATATTACATAAATAAAACATTAGATTGTTTACCTTCGAAAGAGGACATGCATAGTAAAGTTTACCAAAGCTATGAGGTTGATGTGACTGTCTCAACACTATATATCCCTTTCCACATGTACACTTATAAGCTTCAAGCGGATCCATCTTATGCAAAATCGGGTGGTGGTGGTGGTGAGTTTGTTATGAGAGGATAATAGTTTGTGAGGATAAGAGCTACCATAAATAAAGATAAAAATTTAGGGTCGACACATTTAGGGACGACTTAGTCGACCCTAGCTTTCCCGCCAACATTTTCCCGCCAAGGTTTTCCTGCCAACATTTTCCCGCCAAATTTAGGCTTTCCCGTATAACCGTAACATATCGACTCATCAGTTGAACCTATAACGTATAACCTTTGTATAATAACACGCGTTTCCCTGCTTAAGCTCAGTATTTTTAGTTTAATGGTCACCTCAGAGCAATAATAACATCTAACGTATAACCCTAGCATATCGACTCATCGGTTGAACCTATAACGTATAACCCTAGCATATCGACTCATCGGTTGAACCTATAACGTATAACCCTAACATATCGACTCATCAGTTGAACCTCTAACGTATAACCCTAACATATCGACTCATCAGTTGAACCTCTAACTTAACATATCGACTCATCGGTTGAACCTCTAACGTATAACCCTAACATATCGACTCATCAGTTGAACCTCTAACGTATAACCGTAACATATCGACTCATCGGTTGAACCTCTAACGTATAACTTTAGCATATCGACTCATCAATTGAACCTATAATGTATAACCCTAACATATCGGCTCATCGGTTGAACCTCTAACGTATAACCCTAGCATATCCCCAAAAAACCCCTCCAACACTTAGCAAATTTTTGGAAATTTTGGTGAAAATTTGAATAACCCGCTATGGGTTTAGTTTTCCCGGTATGAACTTAGGGACGACTTAGTCGTCCCCAAACTCTAGGAACGACTAAGTCGTCCGTACGTTTCAAAGATAGGTAGTCCCTAAATATTAAACTGCAAAAAAATATATATTAATATAACACTTAGGGACGACTATGTCGTCCCTAAAGTACAAAGACAGGTCATCCCTAAGATTAAGATACAGATCTCTATCTTATCTTCTTTTTCTCTCATTCTCTGATAACAAAAAAATAAACATCCACTCTCATTCTCTGTTATAAAAAAATGACCACCATTACCACCGTCTCATCCCACCACCACCGTCTCATCCCACCACCACCGTCTCATCCCACCACCACCGTCTCATCCCATTGTCTCGTCTCATCCCACCACCACCACCACCGTCTCATCCCACCACCAGCACCGTCTCATATCACCACACTCGCACACGAGCACTAATTATGTTTTTTCTTTAGTTTCGGATAAGGTAATTTAATTCTTGTTTAATTTTTGTTCTATTAAAATTTTTAATCTATTAATTTTTTTATTTATTAATTGTGTTTACTTATGCTAAATGTGATAGCAACCACCCGCCACCACCGCCACGGCAGTAGTAGCAACCACCACCGCCGGCGGCAGCAGCTGTAGCCACCACCACCACGGCAGCAGTTTACTTAAACTAAAGGTGGGTGTTTATTTTTCTTATATTAAAACGTATGAGCTAATTTTTTAGTTGTTTTTGGCTTATTTTGGCTTAATTAATTTCGGGTTATATTTAGGCTTAGTTGATTTCGGATTATATTTAGGCTTTGTCGATTTTGGCTTATTTAGGTTTAGTTGATTTAGGCTTAGTTGATTTCGCTTAGTATATATATATAGTTGATTTCGTCTTAATTGTTTTAGGCTTAATGGATTTCGGCTTATATATGGCTTAATATTTATTTAGGGATTTCGACTTATATATATATAGGCACGAGTTTAATTTTTTTATATGTTTGTCGTAGCCAAGACTCGAGTCACAGTCGCAGGGAACCGAGTTACAGCCAAGAACCGAGATCCGAGTCACAGTCGTATAAAAGGTAATGTTTTTTTTTTTGAAATTGTTTGTGTTTTTTTCAAATTAGATAAAATTTCGGAAACCAACTAATTTATGTTTTTTTATTTTATGTTTGTGTTTGGTTAGCACTAGGACAGTCGGGACAACTTCCTCATCCGGACCTCTTTTTCTATCTTTCTATCTTTGCTTATTTCAGCCGTGACCGAGGTGTGTAATTAATATTATGCATATGTCTATTATATTATATATATGATATATGATTGTTAGTCTTTTGTAGTAAATAATTTTAAGAATATTTTAGGATTTTATCGATTAATTTTGGAAAATTCCCGTCCGAAGTTAGTCAACCTATAGAAAACCCGTCCGAAATTAATTTATTAGGAATTAATTTCGGAAAGTCCCCTGTTTGGGACTGCTTTTTGATGTTTTGTCTCATTTAGGATATGAATGCGTATAACTGGTTTATTATTTGAGATGACTTCGACAATGTTTCTCCTTTACTCCTACGAATATGTCTTTAAACACATATTTGGGGAGTAGAGGGGAAATGCTGCCGAAATTTTCTCAAATAGTAAACCGGTTATACGCACTCATATATGGGACGAAACATTCAAAAGGTGGGTTAGGATTGCCTTTCATAGTTGCACTAGGAAGAAAAAAAAGAGTTCATATTCATTTGGTTAGTATGACATTTTACGTATAAATTTTTTTTTTTATCTGAGTATGTTTATTTGCAACGCAGTTATGACAATTAATAAGAGTTGGACCACTGTAAACAATCGTAATTCCAATGAGTTTTTAGATGGTCTTTTTGGATTCATCCAGGATTGTGAGAAATTTTTGCACCCCATCTCACAAAAGCTCTGTTGCCCATGTAGTCGTTGTAACCGTGAAACGTTGGTTACCCTCGGCCAACTTGAGGCACACATATCCCAATACGGGTTTGACAAACGTTACACCACTTGGATATATCACGGTGAACCAATTCTTTCGTTACCTCCACTATTACCACATTCACCTGATCGAATTCACATGAATGCGTTCTTCGAAGATATTTCTGCAAATAATATTCCAAATCCACCATCTGAAACTCCACCCTCTCAAACTCCACCAACTCAAACAACCGGTCCTCAACCAACCCAAACATCGGGTCCTAGTAACGAGTTTGAAGAGTTACTTGCTAGGTTTACCCAAAAGTTGTGCCCGGGTTGTGATATGAGCACATTGGAATTTACATCAGAGATTTTGCACATCAAGGTTTTACACAAAATAACTGATGTCGGGTTTAACAAAATTCTAGCTCTTTTCCAAAAGGCATGTTCCCCTAGTAAAGGATACAATTTGCCGTCTTCATACTATGAAATAAAAAAGACATACAAAAAGATCGGGTTAGGATACGAATCGATCCATGCTTGTATAAATGATTGTTTTTTATATTGGGGATCACCGGAAAACAAGGCGAGGCAAACTTGTCCAATCTGTAACGCGAGTAGATGGAAGAACCCAAAGAAGAAAAAGGGGATGCAATTAGTTGCCAAGAAGGTGGTGCGTTACTTTCCGATAACACCTAGACTACAACGTATGTTCAACAAAAAAGACATAGCAAAGTGGATGACTTGGCATTCGACCGGATAGTCTAAGGAAGACGGTAAAATGAATCACCCCTGTGATGGCAAAGCATGGAAATATTTTGACATGATGAAACCTGAGTTCTCTTGTGACCTTAGAAACGTTCGGTTAGGGTTGGCTGCTGATGGTTTTAATCCTTATGGCATGATGAGCCAAACTTACAGCATGTGGCCGGTTATATTGACAACATACAACACACCACCGTGGATGTGTTTGAAAGAAACTTCTTTAATGTTGACGATGTTAATTCCGGGCCCTAAATCAGCTGCAAAGGACATTGATGTTTTCTTGCAGCCTCTAATTAAAGAACTCAAAGATTTATGGGAGGGAGTCTGGACGAAAGACGCTGCTACGGGTACTCATTTCAAAATGAAAGCGGCGGTTTTATGGACCATCAATGATTTTCCAGCTCGAAGTAGTTTGCCTGGGTGGACTGGGCAAGGGTACCACGCATGCCCTACTTGTAATGTGGACACTCCATCGATGCGTATCAACAACAAAATCGTTTATGTTGGTTACAGAAGATGGTTAAGAACAAATCATCGAGAAAGGAAAAAATCTAAGGAATTCTACAGTTCTCCCAAAAATAAGCCTAAACCAAGAAAGTTTTCAGAACTTGATATCCAATTGCAGATTATGTCTTGTTGTATATAATGAAAAATTGTTATTGTAACTTATCGCAGGCGCGGTGCTCCAGCTCAACCGGATTTTCCCTCTCGTGATGAATTTCAGCAAATGATGGAACGACATGAGCAACAGATGGAGCTGATGAGGAAAGAGAATCAGGAGGCGCAACAACGGGCTTACTTGGCAGCGTTAAAGGTAGATGCGGCGCAACAATATAGTCAGACGTCGTACCAGCATATGACGCAATATCAAAGTCAATTGGGTGAGTTTTTCCAGAACTACAACTCATCAAATACTGGTCACCCAATTAACCCTCCTACTTTTGTACCCCCGCCCCGACCCTTTGTTATGCCCCCCCCCCCCCTAGCTCCTGATTGGGCTCACTTAGTCCAACCCCCTATCCTTGGGCACAACCATTGCAACCTCCTTCCATCGACCCATACCGACCATCTTTTCCCGACCATCTCCAACCACTCCAACCTTCCTATACCGGCACTTATCCTATTACTCCCGTCACCAACAACACCTTTAACAATTTTTATCGTCCCACCACAAACTCAACTCATGAGATCGGCTCTACTTCACAATCTCTACCCGGTGGTTCTCGTGTAATCATAAATCATCATCAGCATGATTACCGGTCCGTTGACGAGTTGGGTCGAGATAGGGATCTACAAAACAGTGGTGACCACTTATCAGGCGATGACGAGGGGGATGACGAGGGGGATCACGATGAGCAAGGTGACTTTTCACCTAACGAGGATGGGGAGGAGGAGTAGAGGTTGTGGTAGTATTATTTCTTATTATGCATGTTTAATAAAGTTTGAGACTTGTAGCGTGTGAAACATTTGATTTAGTATGCATAAGTGTATTTGATGAATATTGTATCGTAACGTTGGATAATTTATCTTAATATGGTATTGTAACGTTTATTGATTTGTTATTATTCTGTATATGTCGAATTCTGCCATTTTGGTAAATTTTGTCCCGAAAAAGTTCCGGAAAAAATCTGGAAACTGCAAAAAAGCCCAGATTTTTTACCCCCAGGTACATCTAGGGACGACTTAGTCGTCCCTAAACTTGCCAATATTCGCCCAGGTATTAACCCTAGGGACGACTTAGTCGTCCCTAGGTCTCAAAGTTACACAGGTATTAAACCTAGGGACGACTAAGTCGTCCCTAGGTTTAATACCTGGACAACTTTGAAAAACCTAGGGACGACTAAGTCGTCCCTAGGTTTAATACCTGGACAACTTTGAAAAACCTAGGAACGACTAAGTCGTCCCTAGGATTATATTTCCCTTTTTTTTCTGAAAATGATTTTATTAATTTGTATAAAAAAGAATTTATTAAAAATAATTAAAAAAATAATTTTTTATTAAAAATTTAAAAAAGGTTATTTTTATTAAAAAGCTAGGACGACTTTTTCGACCCTAAGTTTCAAAGGGGAGTCGTCCCTAGGGTAGTCATTATTTTCAACGTAGTGGGTTGTAGGACCCACATAGTCATCCCTAGGTTTCAAAGGGGCAGTCGACCCTAGAAATTTAGAGACGATTTTTTGGGCACAAACCCCTTGGGTCGACTTAGTCGTCCCTAAGAGTTTAGGGTCGAAAAAGTGACTCCCTAGGGACGAATAAGTCGTCCCTAGTGTGCAAAATTGTTGTAGTGACAGAATATAAACGTAAATGCAAATTCACATATCATTTGCACAATTACTAATTTCAGTAATCCTAAACATCACATATCAGTTACGCGTTATATGACTACAAGATTCAGTAAACTTCATTACATCATTCATAGTCACAAGTTATCTAACTGCGCTATTAATCAGTACATATAACTATATAAGATGTTATGAGATTCAACAATCTGATATTAAAATGTCCTAAAAAACTTCAGCAAGTCTCAATGAATTAAGTTCATAACCGTAGGTACGTGAAGAACATAACCTTGTAAAGAAAAGACCCAATTAATTTATACACAATAATTAGTGATCTAATTGCATATAGTAAGAGATAGTCTTTTATAAGATTCATCATTCATTAACAATTGAAATCAAAGTGTCCCCAAAAACATTAATAATTTTAGATACAAGAAACTTCAAAATCATACATAAAAACATATGCAGATGCGAATTAACACGTTAGTAAAGAAAAAAGATGAAGATGACAATGATTTATGGAGATAATGCACCTAATGACAATGATTTATGGAGAATGTAAGCAAACTTTAGCGACTTCTTTAGTATGAGTTTTCCTTAATAAAATGTAAGCTATCTGATTTTGAGATTTGTAACATCTACTTCAAGTAAGCATACAATTGCCAATAAGGTGAGATGTTTAGAAGATATCAGACTTAAAACACACTTTATTTTAGTTTATGGTAATAAAATGTAATAGTGATACAAAACATGAACTTACCTAAGCCCAACTTGGTTCAATCCACGCATGAGGGTATGTATGATATTTAGTGCCGAAGAAATCACTAAAACTTTCTCCAATGTTTCTTCCATCGAATGTGTGAAACTTGCGGCTTTCTAAAGAGTAGAAAAATATTTTCCCGCTCTCTGAATGTAATTGTGTAAAGAAGATTTTGTTCTCCATTTCTGGTGTTTTAGCTTCAATGCAAAGACATGTTCCACCACAACCTGCGCTGCAAATATATATCAGATACCTTCCTAAATCATCTATCTTCTCCCAGTTTTGGGTAACAAAATTCAACTTGAACACCTCAACCGATTCTCCAAACTCCTCGACAGATATCAATAGAAGAAGTTGATCACATTTCACTAGATATTGTCGTGCTGAAGTTCCACAACAACTTGGGGCTTTTGCAACAACATTGTCCAAAGAACAACGATCTTCCTGCATGTTTTTGTATACCGAAAGTCTTCCTTCATCTAAAGATATCTCGGTCAAAAAATGTTGGAAAATATTACGAAAATCCGTTGGACATATACGCCAAGACGATTCCTTGTTTACGAAGTGGATGTAAACATTCCGTCCTGTAAATGCAACAACCATACAATCACTAGAAGTTGGCGGTGCTGAAATACAATAGTCATTTGCATAAGGCAAATATGGAAGCTTCCGGATATCAACTGTGAAGGGGTTATAGAGATATGTGGGTCCAAAAAGTTCATATCCGCATATCATCACCAATCAATTCTTTTGGGGTTTCTATATAGTACTTGTCCCCAAACATCGGTTCTGTAAAAGTAATAATGCCATGATGATTGTCAAACACCATTAGCCATGGTGAAACACTATTAGCCATCGGTTCTGCTAAGTGTAAATGTTTACATGTGGCGCGGAACTTGAGGTATTCAACACCAACACAATTCTCCATAATCGTTTTCAAAACATCAAACGGAATATCGAGAAGGTGTGATTCATTGCTCTCTTCATGTATTGCATTCGTCTTGATATTAATATCAACCATTTCATTCCTAACTGATCTTACCACCATCTCGTCTTCATTGTTTTCACTTGTAAAATCAGTACTACACTTGATTTCACCCTGATCGCCTTGTAACCTACACACCAAACCATTTTCAGAAAATTTCACTTTTTTTGGCTTTGGCAATAAAGGTATTTTCAAACACAGAACAAAATAAAAATAAAAATGGAACTAGGTACTTTTCACTTGTCCGACTGCCCGTTAGAGTCATTCTGCTTATAGTGTATATCAAATGACGTTTAGTTTGGATAAATTTGTGGAGAAAAAACCTTCTAAATTTGAAAGGAAAACTAATGCTTTTTTTTATATATACAAATGGTGGTATATAGGCATGAGAATGTTAAGGTTTATAAGATTTTAGAAAATGACTGAAACCGGACAAAAAACCATATTTTGCTGACTAACATCTACAAAAAAAAGTACAATGACTGTGAGTACACAAATGAACTAATTCATTGGTATTCTGTACAAATTTACAATTAATTAACACATACCTGTATTCCCAGAATGACAAATGATTTGTTGGCACTGAATAAGACAAGGAAGACAAGGAAATAGTTTTATCTTTGGCGTTGAACGCATATATTACTTTTCCCTCTTTACCAAGAATGTGTACACAACCTGCTAACTCCAAGTCGATTGCAGGGATGTATGATGCCGAGAAATTATGATCATTATGCACAAATAACATAGCGTCTTTCAGGTCTTCTACTTCTTCCCAAATCATACTATTCATGTCCAGTCTAAACAAATACACCTGCAGAAGTCTTTCCGTTTCTATCGAATCAACAACTAATGAGATGTAGAGCAATTCTCCACATCCTCCGTTCAAAAAATCCCTTATACAAGTACAACCATTATTTAAGTTATATGAAGGAAGTTCCACAAATTGTGATAGATTTATCACTACTTTTCCATCATCGTTCACTATAATGTCAACATGCATTACACAATTATATTCGTCGCGTGTCAAGGCATATAAATTACCATTGCAGTAAGTTAGGCAACGTAAGAGAGGATCACCATCATCGATTTCGCCTGTGGGTTGTTTATTGAATGAAATTTCTATCCATCAATTAACCTCTTCTTTGTACGCTCTAACTTACAAAAAACAACTTGAGGTTCATCCATTCTTGTTATTAATAGGATATAGGAATTGGGATCATCGGGTGGAGACGACAAATAACATTGCTCAATAGATTCAGAATTCCCATCTTTCAATATTAAAGGTGGGAGACGTATGGTCTTGGAAGTTATTGGGTTCCAAAGAAACCATATAACGTTATCTGGATGGCGGGAGAGAATCAACCAGCCATGGAAACACCCTCGGATACGTCTCCTGAGCAACTCAGGGATTCGACATGTGTAACGAGGCTGTAGGTCGTGTAAGCCGTAGAATACGTGGTCTACGGTTTCGTCTTCTTTGGGCTCAAGTTTCTGACCAACCAACCATGCATATTTTGAAGATAATGGAGGCAATTGCTTCATCTTACCTGTGCAAAATATTATTTAAAACTTAATGAAAACAATTATTACTAGCTTCTGCATATTGATCTATACTAGCAAAATAAGCACTTGTATGGTACATTCTATAAGATATAATCAGGAAGATAATAATTTTTTTCCATACTTCATCAAACGAACCGAAAGCCTCAAAGGTAGTCTCCAAATTATAACTTACGGGGTGTCTGTTTCGCCTAAATTCTATAGCCAGCTTACGGCTTACTTGGTTTTGGGCTTATGTTTCATAAGTTCATTTTTTTGTGGCTTAATTTGAAACTTTTCGGCGTATAAAAGCTTACAATGAGATTTTAAAAGATATGTATAATTTCGCCACATTACCCCTGATTAATACTATTTTTTTCCTTAACGTAGTCGGCTATCTTTACTAAACTCTTCTCTGATTAGAGAGGTGGACGTCTTAGGCGGTATTATTTACCCCCACTTCAGCATATACCCTATAACACTCCACTAAAAATACTACGCTCACTCACGTCACAATAATATAGGAAAAAAACCCTAACACAATGTGATGTTGATGGTTACGCGACGGATAACATGCGAGGGAGGTGCAGTTTAGCGGTGCCAAAAAAAAAAACTCTATGTATGTCGTAGAGAGAATTCACCTTGCTCTCTTAACATTGGACCCTTAGACACGTAATGTGGTTATTGTAAACGCTAGTAAATTATACATAAGATGATTTGAACTTAAAACATGGAGCTCATATACCTCAGAATCTCGAAGCTTCAGTTATATCGTACGAATTGTGCGTTCGTATTTTCTTTTTATCTTTTTATAAGGGTGCCTAGAGTTCGGTTATGGCATATACTTTTAGCCCAAAACGACATATACTTTTAAGCACAAGAGTTTCTAACTTGAGTATATATGTGCAATCGTTTCCTTATACAACTCGATAGAAAAACGTTTCTTCAACTTTCATCTCTTTTATGAAACAAAGCCCACTTCCCTTTATATTTCATAAGCCGCAAATTTGTAGCTTATTTGGAGACTTATGAGCGCTTAATAACTTTACTATGATATGATAAACTTATATAAGCTTATAAGCCTCAAAATAAGCATAAATTTGGGCTTATGTAATATAAGCCGAAATTTGGCTTATTTTCGGCTTATTTTTCATAAGCTCTAATTTGCGGAATTGCGGCTTATTTTGATACTTATGGGCTTAAATAAGTTTATTATATCATAATGTACTTATATAAGGTCATAAGTCTTCAATTAAACCACAAATTTGAGGCTTATGAAATATATACCGAAATGGATTATGTCTCGTAAGCCTAAACAAACACCCCCTAAATACATTTAAATTATATATAAAACATGTATTGATCGACTTGCAATCTCCTATGCTTGGTCCCTCACTAATGTGCACAATCACATTAATCTTTAATCGAGTTCATGGTGCTTGATCATTTTACAAGGAGGATAAGTAGCACCAGTATCTCACGTGCTCGAGGCCTCGTCTAGTCGACTTTCATCAGCAATCAATAAATGCTTAATTAACATATAGTCTAACACAAGAATGAAAACATGACTTGCAAGTTGCAAGTTTCAAACTCTGTTGTTAACGTTTAATTTTCTAGTTACCAAATACTACACCAACCCAAATTGTTCAAGTTTAGGTATCGTATTCAGATCATCAACTCTTGGTGCTCAAGTTCTAGTTTGAAGCTAAGTATGAATTCGACATTTTGTAGCCTGAATCAAGTACCAGGTCAAGGATCGTTTACTTACAAACTGAGCCTCAGTTCTTTACTATTTTATTTTCACTAAACATCTTCTCTACCCAAACAAAAAAAGAGCAAAAAACAAGAGTGACTGCAACATGAACACTAGACGTCTTTTCACCAATAGCATGCATCTGAAATAAGGATCAATTCAAATCCTGTCCTTTTTCCCCTTTGCCCTTGGCCTTTTTCCATATATCACAATGTGAGCTAGTCGAAGGTTCTGTCTGTTGGGGTGGTTCAATTAATTCGGGGTGTCGTTCTTGCTTCTCCTTTTCTGCTATTATTCATTCTAGTTCTTCAGTTCTGACACTTGCAAGTAACTTCTGAGTCACAAGGAACCTTTTCCTCGAGCATTCTTCTTGGTGATCTGCAAATTCCATAGGAGTGCCTTCATAATCCTTCTTGCAGCTATCACAAGCGTGTTTGGCTATATGGGATTCTTGATCCGATGTGCCAGTTTTATCATCCTTTCCGGATTCCATCAGTTTATCAAATATATTCTTCAAATTATAATGTTGTAAAGTCCTATAAGCGAAAACAGGTACCTAAATGAGGCATAATTACATAAAATAAGGACCGAGGTAAGGAAAAATGTGATCATAAACACGAACTCACACAACTTTAACGTATTAACTTAAGTAACTTATTCTAATTTCAGTACATAAACTGCAATAGTCAAGAAATGTAATGGAAGTGAATACAGGTAATTAAAACTAAATCTTAAAAAAACGAAAATTATAAACCCTGGTAAATACAGAATATAACCGTAAATGTAAATTCACATATCATTTTCACAATTACGAATTTCAGTAATCCTAAACATCACATATCAATTACGCGTTATATGACTACAAGATTCAGTAAACTGGAATACATTACATCGTTCATAGTCACAAGTTATCTAACTGCGCTATTAATCAGTACACATAAGAAGTTATGAGATTCAACAATCTGATATCAAACTGTCCTAAAAACCTTCGGCAAATCTCAATAACTTAAGTTCAAAACCGTAGGTAGTAATGAACAAAATCTTGAAAGAAAGGACCCAATTAATTCATATAGAATAAAAATTTATCTAATTGCATATATTAAGAGTCTTTATATTCATGAATAATTGAAATCAAAATGTCCCCTAAAACCTTTATGATTTAGGATACAAGAAACATCAAAATCGTACATAAAGAATACATGCAGATCTGAATTAACACGTCAGTAAGCAATTACTATTAACCAAGCTAGTGTAAATGGAAGAAGTAATAAAAAACTGTCAAACAAAACGAAATAGTCGATCATACAGTTCAAGAAGATCAATGATTCACTATCACAAATTATCTCATTTTCGGTGAACATTCAGCAAGTTCACGAAAACTCAAAACAGTAAGTAAATAACATAATGCAAATTAATAACTAATAAAAAATCTCACTGTAAATCAGCAAAACCGGAGTCAGCAACCTTTAACTAAAATCTTACGCATAGAAAACGAAGCAAACTAACACATAGATAAAGAATAAGATATAGTATCGATTACCTGTGAATAACGAATGAGTGTAGCGGTGGAACTAAGATTGAAATCCACGTTATCAAAGAAAAATATAATGATATTATTTGGGTGTAAAATGATGAATGAATGTTGAAATTTAGTTGCAAACTGAAGCTTGTTATAGTGATTTGTTAATGACAGAAAACTGATGAATTCATTTGATAACAAGAAAAGAAAAGGCGGGAATGTTTTGGTTGACACGTGGATGTGTCCTATAGGATTAATTGCTCATTTATACCTTTACAAATTAATTTACATTTCTAGTTTAACTTTAGGATATTTCAAAATGAGAAAAAAAACCATATGTGCACTCAAAAATTGTCTCAATGTCTCATTAGTTAGCTAATTACCTTTATTCGACTTATTCGACTTATTCGACCAATTCGACTATTACTTAGGGTTGACACTTGACATTTGAGCTAATCATTGGATAGTATATGTGGGTCCCCACAAATACAAGCAAGTACAATTTGTGTAAGTGTACTTGTTATTCGACCATTAGTCACATCCATTATTCCGTACTATTACAACTAAATATTAATTTTTAATAAATTAATTTTAAATAATTTTCTTATTCGACCGTGACTACAATTTTATTCCACCTGTACTTTTTTTTATTAAGAAAAACTTTTATCGATTAAACTTTTAATTTAAATTTGAGTTTTTATGTTTTCATTCTTTTTTTCCTGTTTTCTATCTCTCTTATCTCCTCTCTCAGATTCATCGATTAAAAACAAACATGAACCCATAATCCAAGATCTGTCATCATCCTCGAGTCAGAAGATCCGGTCATTAAATCAAGATCCGGTCATTAAATCAAGACCGGTCACCACCATCGCCAGAAATCCCACCCGGAAAGAAAATTCAACGAATCACCTTTCGGGAATAGCAAGAACGAATCCCATCGGGAACCACCACCGTCTCATCAGACCACTACAGCCGGAAGACCCTTCTGGTCGATGGTTATGTAGTTTAGGCCGGATCTTGATGGTAATAGTGGCCGGATAAGATGTGATCGTGTTGGTGTCCGGATCTTGATGGTGTTAATGGTGTTGATTATACAGTATAATCCATTTGTGTGAGAGAGTGGAATAATCTATATGTGAAAGATAAAAAAATGAATGTGTATTTTTTTATTGGGCTAATTTTCAAAAGAGTCCAATTCTATTTTTTTTAATTCTCAGAAGAGCCTTTAATTCTTCTCTTTCCGAAAAAGGACTTGTTTTTAAGGCAACGGGGCAACAGAAGCAGAATTAGACACTTGGCAAATACTGTCAGTATTTTTCGGGTATAAATACGATTTTGTACTTTTGGGCAATATTTTGAATATGGGCAAGTGGTATTTTGGGCAACTGGTTTATTCGTCATTTCCCTCCTGCGAAAAGGTACACGCAACTTTTGGGCAGCTAAATAATTTTGGGCAGTCGAAAGTTATTATTTGGGCAACTTAACAAATTTACCTCATTATACATTCCATTTGGGCCTGTGTTCAAACCCAAAAAAACACATTTATTATCTTCTTCTCCCGTGTTACTTCTTCTTCCTCTGTTTTTTTTCCAGCGCCGGCGCATAGCAATTAAAAGAAGGGCAAAAGTAATTAAACAACCAAATCATACAATGATCTTCATTATGGTAATCTAATGTACTGTTTAAGATTTATCTATTATCATTGATCAATTTAGTCACAGTAATTAAATTCAAAGTGCTTTTTATTGAAATTGGACTAAATCGTTGATTTGTGAAAAAACAATTTTTTGGGGTCATTCAATTAATTGAAAACACTCTTCGCATGTATTTATTTTGGGGATTGTCACAAATATGTTTTCTTGTTTGATTTGTTAACTAATTAACATGATTGGGGAACATTTAACCACTACAGTATAACATGCAATGAGTATCAGTTTTTCTATAGATTGTAAATTGTAACAAAAATCGTTGATCCTTTTACAGGAAACTTTTTCGAAGCTCGTCATTAGCAGTAAGTTGAAGTATATGTTTTTTATTAAACAAAAGCTAAATGCAAAGCGGAGATTATTGTTTAGGAATACTTGTTTTGGAAGTTGGTTTGATTTACGCTTGTATGATCATGAACCACATTTGTTTGAGTATATGTTGAGAAAACAACAACGAGTTGATGATTCACATTATGATATGCCCCTTATATATTATATGGAAGGTCATACTTTGCATTTTGGTCGCCGAGAATTTGCTCTTATTACTGGTTTACGATTTGGGAATGTTAGTTTTGGCTTGTATAATTATGGTCAGCTAGACTTTCAAAATAGAATATTTCCTGAGAAGCTAGGCTTAGGTGTAACAATTTTAGATGTAATCGGTGTTATAGAGGATGAAGAACGGTTTTCCAAAGTATGTGATCTGGATGTTGTACGCCTTTGCCTTTTGTTAGATAGAGGTACTTTTTATGGGTAGGTTGTTGTCTTCAGAAGTAGACGATAGCTTGTTCAGATTTGTGGAAAACCTTGATAGTTGGAATGCCTTTCCTTGGGATGAGCACATATGGGTAAATTTGTATGAAGATCTTAAGGATGTAATAGAAAAAAACTGTGATGCGAAGCCTGTACTTTTGGAGAAAGATTCTAATTATGTCCTCGCATATATCTTAAAAAGCTTTGTGTTTGCGTTTCTAGGTAAATTTTTTTGTTGTTACTTGTAATTTTAGTTATAAATAAAGGCAATGAATCATTTTATGATTAAATTGTTTGGTTTTCTAGATATGGATAATGGAGTCGCTCGAAAGGTGCAACGGTTGGTGGATTAAAGAAGCAAATCTTATACCAAGAGTAGTTGCTTGGTCGAGACTATCTATGTTTAAACGATATGATATTCCTTATGTTTTTGGCAAGGTAAATGTGATGACTTGTTTAAAACTATTGGAGATATTTTTACGACTACTGAACTTTCTAAAACTATAGTTTCGGGATTGTAAGACAACTATTGATATTAGGCCCACGTTAGCTGAGTACGGTTCATCCCTTTGGATAGATAACAATGTTTATTTTAAAGAATACATCCCTAAAAATCCGGTTATTCGATATGATAGTCTTTTTCAGACATATCTTTCTAAGTTGGAGACTACACGCAAACAAACATCTAAGAACCCTGGTCTGAAACTCATAACAAGGGTTTCTAACTCTAGAAGCACTTTAGAGAAACAATGTATAAGAGATCGAGTTATTTTAGAATTAAATACATGTGTGCTAAAGCTAAAGACAATCATTAAGGTAACTGTTTTTTATTAGTCTTATGTTTGGGTTTTGTTATATATTGCATAGGTCTTTCATAATATTTATCAATTAACATTTCAGGTGCTTTGACGTGAAAGGCACATTGGTGTATTGGTATGTTAATCCCTTATTTTATTAATTTGATTTTGTAAATCTAGTCTAACTAATATGTAACTACTTTATAGGAGAGTTTGCCATGCATTGACTGCTCTTCTAGTATCTACAAAAAATTTTGTCATTCAATGAACACTATTTTCCAACAGTTGATCAACCCAGATAATTCTGATGACGATGTTGCAAATGTAAGCATTTTCTTAAATTTTAGGTTAGGTAATTGTGGGTTTTTCTATAAGTTAGTTAATAGAAGTTATTAATGTGAATGCCAGGATTATCTTCGTGAAGAAGAATTGAGATTGGCATTGGAAGATGAAGATAGGTTATTGTTGGAACTGGAGAAAACATTTAAGAAGAGAAGAGGTATCAGGAGGAAGAGGCAATAAGGATGAAGTTGGAAGAAGAGAAAATGTTGTAGGAAGCATAAATAAAGAAAAGAAAGCAGATAGAGTTTTTCACAACAAGTCATGCACAGAAAGCCAGGGCAAAACTACCATACACCAATGATGTAACTGTAAAGTCTAAACCGGTAGTTAAATGGGTCAAGATTCAAAAGTACCAACATAAAAAATGATCCAACTGTCGCTTATTTGCTTACCAAAGTAAAAATGTGGGTTGAGGTATAAAGCATACACAAATAACAAATTTGCAATTTATGATTTCTAATTTACATGGTCTTTTAATCGATGATATTTTTATTGTAATAAAGTTCTCAACGTACTAGGTCTATGGACACAGTCTGGTGTACAGATGATATCAAGCGATTTATTACTTAAACATGAGAGATTAAAAGTAAATTCCCATTGAGTGATGAATACACTATAGATATGAACTTTTGGCGAGCCATTGTTTGCTTAGACCATTGATAGGTGTGTAAACACCCATCCTTTTACCACTTAATTCGGGCTAAAACGAGACCAAAACACGTATTTAATATCATTTGTTTGGAATTATGCATGGTTTTTATGTTTATTGTGTTTTCAGAGCCAACCGGATGAATATTGAAGAAAACATGGGATTGTACGGGATTTATCGAAGAAAAAGACTCAAGATAAAGTCTATTGTCCAAGAGATGCAAAAGATTTGAAGTCACTGGGCCTATTCGAAGATTTATCGAAGAAAAGGACCAAAGATGGAAGATTTATATAAGTCGAAGAAACTCAAGTCTAGTAAACGAAGAAATTAAAAGACGAGTTGAATTTAATCGACGACAAATCCCGAATCAGAATCAAAAACGGAAACTTTTCTGAAAAGACGAAAAGACAAGAAGAACGGGAGAAAGCCCACTCACCAACCACAAGACAAGGCTATAAATAGCCCTCCCCTCACACATTTAGACTAGTTTTTTTAGTTTTTTCTTCTCCCCCATTTTCTTTCTCTCTGTTCCGTTTCATCACCATCACCACTAGGGTGATTGGTGATTTTAATCTTTATTTTCTAAATCTTGTTATTTTAATTCTTGTTTGATCTTGTTAAAACATTAATCATTCAATACAAAGTCTTGTTTAATCTTTCCATTTTAATCTTGTTCATCTTCATCTTTATCTTCAAGTTCTTAAGTTTTTTATTTTTCTTGATTTGATCTTCAAAAGTTGTTGGGATTTGTGTTTTTGTTGATGGGATTAGTAGTTTATGATTAGTGGATGCTTTGTGATTGATTTATTTTAGTTTTTGGTGAAAAACTTTGTAATTTTTGGATCAAAACCGTGTTCCTTGTTCTTCGGTGCTGATACTGTATCTGGGTTTTCCAGAAGTTCCGAATGAGTGAACAGTAAGTTCCGAATGAGTCTTGTTTTCATAAGTTCCGAGTCAGTTAAAAGTTCCGAATGAGTTTAGTATTAAAAAGTTCCGAACCAAGCTAAACTTCCGAATCAAGAAGAAGTTCCGAACGAAGGTAAAAGTTCCGGATCAAGCAAAAACTTCCGAATGAAGCTAAAGTTCCGAACCAATTTTCAGACTTCCGAACCAGTAAGTTCCGAATCAAGGGGCTTCATTCGGAAGTCCAAAACTTCCGAATCAGTAAGTTCCGGATGAGTGTTCCGAATCAGCAAGTTCCGGATGAGTGTTCCGAATCAGTAAGTTCCGGATGAAGGATAAGTTCCGGATGAATCCAAAAGTTCCGAACGAAGCACAAAGTTCCGAATGAAGCTTAACTTCCGATTGAACAGTAACTTCCGAATCAGTTATCTTTTTGGTATTTTAAAGTTTTACTGTTTATTTACTATTTCTTTACTGTTTCCTTGATTTAATTCTAATTTTCTTTTAAGCTTAATTCTAATTTAAATTCAAGTTTAAACTCAAGTTTTATTACTCATCATTAAATTAATTATCTTTGATTTAAATTTTCATTTCCACTTTTTATTAGATTAGAAAACCAAACCCTTTTATTTAGTAACCAAGAACAATCATTCCACTTAAGACCAAGATCAATTCGAGAGGATTCCGAGAGAAATTAGAACCTAGCAAAAATCATTGTATCAAATGGCGCCGCTGCCGGCTCTTCTCGTTAAGATCAAAAGTTTTTTGTGAGAACTTGGATTTTGGGATCCGTTCCCCGTGAACGTTACTTTTTTCAAGAAAACTTTCAAAAACAACTAAAAAATATAAAATTTTCAAAAATACAAAAACATTAAAAACCATAAAAACCAAAAATATTTGTGCTTTGCTTTTCTTTGTTCGTTCTTTTGCAGGTGTATGCGCACTCGATCCACGTCATATCAAGAGCCCGAGCCTCTCGATCACTTAGACATGGCCGGTGTACCACCTCCAAACAATAATAACAACAACAACATGAATAATAACAACAACAATGAGCACCTTCCGGATAATCGCCCGATGATTGAACTGCTGCAAGCTCATGTCGATGGCAACACGGATCCAATTGTTATACCACCAATTGCCGCCAACAATTTCGAGCTTAAATCAGGCTTTATCCAGATGGTCTCAGCTCAACCATTCTTGGGACGAACCATTGATGACCCACACGACCATATCAAGAGATTTCTACAACTCACCAACACGGTCAAGTTCAATGGAGTTCCACAGGAGGTTATAAGGTTACAACTTTTTCCCTTTTCTTTAGAGGGACAAGCCCGGCATTGGCTTGCTAAGGAACCGCCACAGAGTATTCTTTCGTGGACGGATTTGGAAACAAAGTTTATCAACTACTTTTTTCCACCCTCTCGTACTACCGCTTTGCGGAATGAGATCATAAATTTTGAACAAAAGTACGATGAGTCATTCAGTGAATCTTGGGATCGCTTTAAAGATCTTTTAAGAAAATGCCCACAACATGGTTTTACCAAAGTACATCAAATTAATACTTTTTACAATGGTTTAAGCATGAGTGACCAAGATTCACTGAACAGTGCCTCGGGGGGTAATTATTGGCTAAGACTTCCAATGCTGCTTGGGACATCATTGAGAATAAATCTCGTGTGCAAACCAAGAGTGTTCGGACCAATGTTGCTAGTGCTAGCACTAATGACAGCGACAAGCGACTTGACAAAATCACCACGCTTCTTGAATCGCTTGTCACCCACACCGTCAGCAACAACAACAGCAACAACGCCAAAAACGCTCAAGTGAACGCTGTCAGCCAACCTTGTGAGATATGCGGTGGTCCTCACTCTTACACAACTTGTACCGCCACCCAAGATTACCCTGCTGAGAATGTGAATGCGGCATATGGCACCTACCAACAACCTGCTTATCAAGCTAGACCTCAAGGTGACCGTAACTTGCTTAGCTATCGATCCAACAACTACCTTGCACCACCTGGTTTTCCCCCAAACAACCCAAACCAACAACAAAACCTTAACCGCCCTCCTCAACAACAACAACAACCTCGACAACCATACATCCCACCTCACAAGCAACAACAACCACCTCAACGTAACACTCAAGTCTACCAACAACCTGCTTGCCAACCACCTGCATACAATGCTCCTCCCAACCAAGCCACCACTGCATTACACCAAGAGGTTGCAACCTATATGAGGACCAATGATGTGATAGTGGGAAATCTCCAAGAGGAAGTGCGCAATTTGAAGGCAGACTTGGTCAAGCAAGGAAACGATTTGAGAGCCGATATGAGAAATACGTTGGATAGCCAAACAAATGACCTGCGGAACATGATGGCTAGTTTCTTCCAAGGTAATCAACCCTCTTCTTCGGGTACTCTTCCGAGTAACACCGTTGCGAACCCAAGAGGGGAGATGAAAGCAATCACTACTCGAAGTGGTAAAGGTACCAAGGAACCCGAGCTTCCTATACCTCTACCGGTGGTTGTGACTAAGGAGAACGAGTCGCCTGCTCCTATTCCTCCTCCTCCTCCTTCCCCAATTTCTCCACCTCTTCTTTCTACCCCTCCTCCACCCGTGCTTGTGAGTGATCCTATTCCCCTAAAGCCTTCCTCTTCTTCCAATATACCTTATCCTTCAAGGTTGAGGAAAGAGAAGCAAAAGAGCAAGGATGATATTCAAGTTTCGAACTTCCTAAAAATGTTCAAAAAACTGAATTTCAATATCTCCTTCGCTGAGGCTCTCGCTCACATGCCCAAGTATGCCAAAATGTTTAAAGATCTTCTGAGCGACAAGGAAAAGCTCCTCGATCTCGCCAACACCCAACTTAATGAGAACTGCTCTGCAGTACTCTTAAGGAAATTGCCAATCAAGCTTGGTGATCCGGGTCGTTTTCTTATCCCTTGCAATTTCCCGGGAGTAGAGAATTGCATGGCCCTAGCCGATCTAGGTGCCAGTATTAATCTCATGCCTCTAAGTGTTTGGAAGCAATTATCTCTCCCAGAGCTAGTCCCCACCAAAATGACTTTGGAATTAGCTAACCGTACGGTTGCTTATCCAGTGGGGATAGCCGAAGACGTCATTGTAGGAGTCGACAAATTCACCTTCCCTGCTGATTTTGTTGTCGTCGACTACGAGATGGACCCCCGTGTGCCACTCATTGTTGGTCGTCCATTCTTGAGGACCGGTCGCACTCTCATTGATGTTGAAGCCGGTGAGCTTATCATGAGAGTGGGTGACGATAAAGTAGTCTTCAACATGGGAAAGCTTTCTAAACAGCCTTATTCTTACGAGCATGTTAATTGTATTGACGTTCTTGATGAGGCTTGTGAAGAACACTTCAAGGATGCTTGTAAAAATATTCCTACCTCTCTTCCCAATGCTGAGACCGTTTCCTCTATCGACTCATCACTATCTCTATTTGGAGAAAGTGATTTCCTTTGGAAAGATTTGGAAGCCACCTTGGAAGATGTGAAGCAAGACAATGACGATTCTACTGCCACTTGGGATGACGATCTCAGTTTCATTGCAAACATCCTCAGAGAAGACAATCCTTCCCCTCCATCTCCCACTGTTATTGCTATCGATACTCCGACTTCGAATACGCCTCCCGTCGACAATCCTCCGGATTTGGAACTTAAGGAGTTGCCACCCCATCTTGAGTATGTATTCCTCGAAGAAGAGAAGAAGTCGCCAGTCATCATTGCTAAGGATTTGAAGGATGAAGAGAAAGCCCGACTTGTCGCCGTGTTGAAAGATCATAAAAAGGCTATCGCTTGGAAGATTTCCGATATTCGTGGAATTGATCCTCACTTCTGCACACACAAAATTCTCATGGAAGACGACTTCAAGCCCACTATTCAAAGCCAACGAAGGGTGAATCCAAAAATCCATGAAGTCATCAAAACAGAGGTTATCAAACTTGATGCGGGTATGATTTACCCTATTTCGGATTCCCCATGGGTTAGTCCAATCCATTGTGTGCCCAAGAAGGGCGGAATAACCGTTGTTCCCAATGAACACAACGAGTTGATTCCCACTCGTCTCGTTACTGGGTGGAGAGTTTGTATAGACTACCGCAAACTCAATGATGCCACGAGAAAGGATCATTTCCCTCTACCTTTTATGGACCAAATGCTTGAACGATTAGCCGGTAATGAATATTACTGCTTTCTTGATGGTTTCTCGGGTTATTTTCAAATACCCATCGATCCCCAAGATCAAGAGAAGACTACATTCACTTGTCCCTATGGCACTTTCGCTTACAAAAGAATGCCTTTTGGCTTATGTAATGCGCCCGGGACTTTCCAAAGGTGCATGTTAGCTATCTTCCATGACATGGTTGAACAAACCATGGAAGTCTTCATGGATGATTTCTCGGTCTTCGGGGATTCCTTCTCTGCTTGCCTTGCCAATTTGGAACGTATGCTCAAGCGGTGCGAAGACACTCGCCTAGTTCTGAATTGGGAAAAATGCCATTTTATGGTAAAAGAAGGCGTCGTGCTTGGACATAAGATTTCGAAAGCCGGTCTTGAAGTTGACCGTGCTAAAGTCGATGTTATCGCAAAGTTGCCTCCACCTTCAACCGTGAAGGGTGTGAGAAGTTTTCTGGGTCATGCGGGCTTCTACCGTCGATTCATCAAAGATTTTTCTCAAATCGCTCGCCCGATGACCCATCTCTTGGAAAAAGATACTCCTTTTATCTTCTCCAAAGAGTGTCTTGAAGCCTTCAAATCGCTTAAGGATAAGCTAACTAAGGCACCCGTCTTGGTTACCCCTAATTGGGAGCTACCCTTTGAGTTGATGTGCGATGCTAGTGATTTTGCTATTGGAGCGGTTCTTGGACAAAGAGTGAACAAACACTTCCAACCGATCCATTACGCTAGCAAGACAATGATGGGGGCACAATTGCATTATACGACAACCGAAAAAGAGCTTTTAGCTGTTGTCTATGCTTTTGAAAAATTCCGCCCCTATCTTGTCCTTTCTACCACCATTGTGTATACCGATCATTCCGCGCTGAAGTACTTGTTGACAAAGCAAGATTCCAAACCAAGACTACTTCGCTGGGTTTTGCTGCTCCAGGAATTTAAAATCGAAATTCGCGATAAAAAAGGAGCAGAAAACCTAGCCGCGGACCATCTCAGCAGACTTGAGGATCCTTACCAAGGGGATCATCCGACCAAAGAAATCAATGATTCTTTTCCCTTGGAGACCTTAATGTCTATAAACTCGAAGCCGAATGAAACCCCGTGGTTTGTGGACTTTGCAAACTACTTGGCGGGTGGAATTCTCAAGGAAGGGTTGACGTCCCAGCAAAAGAAGAAGTTCTTCACCGACATCAAGACTTACTTTTGGGACGACCCTTACCTATTCAAACAATGTGCCGACCTGATTATTCGCCGATGTGTTGATGGACCGGCAGCGTCTGAAATCCTTAAGGCTTGCCACAAAGGACCCACCGGTGGTCACTTTGGTCCCAACTACACCGCTAAAAAAGTGTTTGATTCCGGATTTTATTGGCCCTCCATATACCGTGACGCTCACGATATGGTCAAACGATGTGATGTTTGCCAAAAACAAGGCAAAATCACACATAAAGACGAGATGCCTCAGAATTTCATTCAAGAGTGTGAAATTTTTGATGTTTGGGGTATCGACTTTATGGGGCCATTCCCTTCTTCTAAAGGAAACAAATACATCCTTGTAGCCGTTGACTACGTTTCAAAGTGGGTTGAAGCCAAAGCTTTGCCTACTAATGACGCAAGGGTGGTTTGTAACTTTTTGAAAGCTCTTTTCGCTAGATTCGGTGTGCCTCGCGCCATTATTAGTGATCGTGGGACTCATTTCTGCAATGACCAATTTGCTCGAGATGGCTAAGTACGGTGTAAATCATCGACTTTCCACAGCCTACCACCCACAAACTAATGGCCAGGCTGAAATATCCAACCGAGGACTTAAGCGAATTCTTGAAAGAACTGTGGGAGAGCATCGTGCCTCATGGGCTGATAAACTTGATGATGCTTTGTGGGCTTTCCGTACTGCTTACAAGACCCCGATCGGCTGTACGCCTTATCGTCTTGTGTACGGGAAAGCGTGCCACCTCCCCATTGAGTTGGAGCACAAGGCTTATTGGGCCTTGAAGTGGGCTAATTTTGATATAAACAAAGCCGGTGACCTACGCAAGATCCAACTCAATGAGCTGAATGAACTCCGTAATGAGGCTTATGAAAATTCTTTGATCTATAAGGAAAAAACTAAGCTCATTCACGACTCCAAGATCAAAAACCGAGAGTTCCATGTTGGAGACAAGGTCTTACTTTTTAACTCTCGGTTGAAAATCTTCTCGGGAAAGCTCAAATCTCGTTGGTCCGGCCAATTCACCATTGCCCAAATTTTTCCATATGGTACTCTCGAGCTCGCTCAACCTGATGGACCAAATTTTAAGGTGAATGGCCAACGAGTGAAATTGTACTTTGGTGAGGACACCTCTCAGGAGGTGATTCCATCCCTCACCACGTTCCCCATGAACTAATTTTGGGTCGAGTCAGGCTCGTGACTCGGTTATCAAAAACAAGCGCTCCTCGAGAGGCAGCCCGAGTATCTATCCTTTCATGTTTTAATCCCCTAAGTGTAGGGGGGACTTCTATATGTGTTTGTCTTTGTGTGGTGTGATTACAGGGATAAGTGCACTCTTGGAATCTTTGAAGAACCGTGCTCCCGTGTTTATCCGAAATCCGGTTCTATCTCTCAACTATCGTGATTCAATTTTCTTCATACTCACATTTGAAATTGATCACTTTAGTCGTCTCTTCCTTAACTTGAGTTAACCAACGTGCACAATGTCATAAGTGTAGGGGAAAATTTTCCCACATGCTTAAACATTGAGGACAATGTTTATCTTAAGTGTAGGGGGACTTCTATCGAAGTTTTAAGTGGACTTTTCCATAAAAATGCCTTCAATTAACCGGAAAATCCTATTTTTCAACATTTTTCAAATTTTTTATTAACTTTGGCCATTTAGTCGTAATTTTTAAATTTTTTTTATCTTTGCTTTCATATGTATATATCCCGCAATAAAGTCAAATTTTAATAAAGTGGTGTAGCTAGTTTAGAAGTCTTTGACATATTAGGCCCGTTGCGTTTATTTTGACTCAACCCGAATAGACTTATCCAAGTTTATTCTAGCTAGTATCCTTAACCATGTAGACCTTAATTGGTTTATTAGGCTAAGTGTCCATGAGTCTCATTACTTGAGATTTTAAATTGTGGAGGACGAGAAATGATAGAGTCAATTATAAGTCGGTATTCTTGCGCAAGCTCACTTGGTGTAATTATTTGCCTTTTCTCCCATCACTTGCTAATAATTTATCTGCAATAAGTAAGGTCGTACGATTTGAAAAGTTACTTAGCTTCTAGCCCAAGATCGTTTAAAAGTTGCTCGGTAATGATAAGAGTTCATAGCCAAGGCATAACTTATGAAGCGGGGCGCGAAGATTGGCGAGTCCGAAAAGGCCCTAACAAGGCATGAGGATTCAATTTTATTGCTGAAGATCCAAAGTGATGTGAAAAGCATTATTCCTAAAATCAATATGAAGGATCAAGACTCACGACGAAAAGCAATTAACTCCCATAAAGATCATGGAGAAGTCTATCCGAAAAGACCCTAACAAGGTATGAGGATAAATAGATCCAAGTCCGAAAAGGAGGCGGATCGTTGTATCTCAAAATCCCAATTAGAGATTGAAGAAATAATCATGAAGTCGTGGTCAACAAAGTTGGAGTACCCCTCAAAAGTCTCCAAGTGAAGAAACTCTATTATGATGAGAAGACCATTATCTCAAGAACGTCTCTCGAAGATATGAAGTATGAAGTGCATGCCAAATATCGGCCTGAGAAAGGTCTCAAATCGTGAACCAAGTTATGCCAAGATATGAACTTTTTGATATCCCGAGAAGCAGTTTTAAGAGATTTTGTCCTTTAGCTAACTATTGATCAAATCGTCCTACTTTGCTTTCAACCCTAATAAACTATCGAAATAAGTCCAAAAATGCATCTTCATGATCATTCTAAGACAAAAATAAAATATAAGAGATACACTTAGGAATGAGGGAGTTTAAGCATTTAATTAAGCCATGTGTGTAAGTGTTTGAATTGCTAACTTATAATAACAATGATCTCGTTTTTAAGCTTAGTTTGGGGAACGTGAAACTTGAGGGTGATAAATCTTCGCAGCACCAAAGCCCTAATGTAAGTCATCGATTTCTTTGCAAGTTATTTCCATATAGCTATTTTCAAGTGAAAATGGTTTTCTATCCCTTTGTTACCTTTGAAGTTTTATTTCTTTAATTTTTGTTTAGTAGAATTTAAATAAGGCCAAGGTTGATTAATTATGAGAAAAATGTAAAATTGCTTTATCACTAAGCATTGCATGAGGGCATGGCAATGGTTAAGTGTAGGGGATTTGATAGGTGTGTAAACACCCATCCTTTTACCACTTAATTCGGGCTAAAACGAGACCAAAACACGTATTTAATATCATTTGTTTGGAATTATGCGTGGTTTTTGTGTTTATTGTGTTTTCAGAGCCAACCGGATGAATATTGAAGAAAACATGGGATTGTACGGGATTTATCGAAGAAAAAGACTCAAGATAAAGTCTATTGTCCAAGAGATGCAAAAGATTTGAAGTCACTGGGCCTATTCGAAGATTTATCGAAGAAAAGGACCAAAGATGGAAGATTTATATAAGTCGAAGAAACTCAAGTCTAGTAAACGAAGAAATTAAAAGACGAGTTGAATTTAATCGACGACAAATCCCGAATCAGAATCAAAAACGGAAACTTTTCTGAAAAGACGAAAGGACAAGAAGAACGGGAGAAAGCCCACTCACCAACCACAAGACAAGGCTATAAATAGCCCTCCCCTCACACATTTAGACTAGTTTTTTTAGTTTTTTCTTCTCCCCCATTTTCTTTCTCTCTGTTCCGTTTCATCACCATCACCACTAGGGTGATTGGTGATTTTAATCTTTGTTTTCTAAATCTTGTTATTTTAATTCTTGTTTGATCTTGTTAAAACATTAATCATTCAATACAAAGTCTTGTTTAATCTTTCCATTTTAATCTTGTTCATCTTCATCTTTATCTTCAAGTTCTTAAGTTTTTTATTTTTCTTGATTTGATCTTCAAAAGTTGTTGGGATTTGTGTTTTTGTTGATGGGATTAGTAGTTTATGATTAGTGGATGCTTTGTGATTGATTTATTTTAGTTTTTGGTGAAAAACTTGGTAATTTTTGGATCAAAACCGTGTTCCTTGTTCTTCGGTGCTGATACTGTATCTGGGTTTTCCAGAAGTTCCGAATGAGTGAACAGTAAGTTCCGAATGAGTCTTGTTTTCATAAGTTCCGAGTCAGTTAAAAGTTCCGAATGAGTTTAGTATTAAAAAGTTCCGAACCAAGCTAAACTTCCGAATCAAGAAGAAGTTCCGAACGAAGGTAAAAGTTCCGGATCAAGCAAAAACTTCCGAACGAAGCTAAAGTTCCGAACCAATTTTCAGACTTCCGAACCAGTAAGTTCCGAATCAAGGGGCTTCATTCGGAAGTCCAAAACTTCCGAATCAGTAAGTTCTGGATGAGTGTTCCGAATCAGCAAGTTCCGGATGAGTGTTCCAAATCAGTAAGTTCCGGATGAAGGATAAGTTCCGGATGAATCCAAAAGTTCCGAACGAAGCACAAAGTTCCGAATGAAGCTTAACTTCCGATTGAACAGTAACTTCCGAATCAGTTATCTTTTTGGTATTTTAAAGTTTTACTGTTTCTTTACTATTTCTTTACTGTTTCCTTGATTTAATTCTAATTTTCTTTTAAGCTTAATTCTAATTTAAATTAGAGTTTAAACTCAAGTTTTATTACTCATCATTAAATTAATTATCTTTGATTTAAATTTTCATTTCCACTTTTTATTAGATTAGAAAACCAAACCCTTTTATTTAGTAACCAAGAACAATCATTCCACTTAAGACCAAGATCAATTCGATAGGATTCCGAGAGAAATTAGAACCTAGCAAAAATCATTGTATCAACCATAGTCGTCTTGGTTGGCTAACTGAAGAGGTATGTGTTTCTACCATGCATTGGTTATTTGCAAACAATATTCGTTTTTAGTCTAGCATTTATCTTTTAACAACACATAGACTTATGGGTCGACTATTTGTGGCACATTAGACCTAAGAAATCAAATTGGGCCATGGTTAGTTGCTACTTTGTTCAACTACTACTCCAAAATGGAATGCCACTGTTTTATGCTAATGGTGAACGGTATTGTATACCGTGGACTGATGTTGAACATGTAATAGTTCAAAACTGCATTGTTCAATGCGATATCTATTTTGTTAAAGTTATATTGATACGCCGTGTATTTAATCCGTTTTAGGTATATATACCAATTAACGAAACAACGCAACATTGGTGTGTTGCATAGTTTAATATCCGGTCTGGGTTAGTTACTTTTTACGACTCGGGATGCACATATGATTATGATTTTCGGCCTTGGTATGTCCGTGTCCAAGAGTGCTTAAAGGTAAATAATATATGTTTATATGCATCCAATGATTGTATTTAAAGTAGTTAACTATAGTGCTCTGTTTTGACATTTGTTTCATACTAATCCAACTCCATACTTATTTAACTTGTAGAATATTTAGTTACAAACAACATACATTTAGTTACAATGTAACTAGATACAATTACACACCAATGCTGGTCCATCTTGAATTACCATAACATTGGGTTGATAAATTGGAGTCAAATATTTAGTGACTGAAATAAGTTTGACCAATTTGTTACCATGTTAGAATGATGGCTTCCTTTCTAATCACATTAACTGTTGTTGTCGTATGTCTGCAAATCTATAATTTCCCCTGAAGCTTAATCAACACTCTTGCCCCTTGGATTAATATTATTATATTCAAATTTTTGGGTTATTAATAAGTTACCCCATACTCTGTTTTCATATCACCACCACTTTTTTATCACCATCCATCTACACACACACTTCCTTAGTAGAATCTCCTACAATGTCTCGACTAAACCAGTTGGCTGTGGATGCTAACTCCCTCTATTTAAAAGACATGATGATTAAGCTATTTGAAATGGATAATGAAAAGGAATTTAAGCTAATTAGTGACACTTATAAGATGTGCAATGCTTTGAATGCCCGTTCAAAGGTGCGGTGTGAGCAGTTGATGGAGTTGCAAATGCTTGATCCACAAACTCTCCTTCTATCTGATCCAATCAAAGTGATTTCTGACCTTCAGAATGAGGAACTGGAGAAAGCAAGGCAGCTGATGAAGCTTGTTCATGAGACCCAAATTAGGGTTTTGAAAAAAATATCCTTCATTGCTCATTTGAACCGCCAGTGATGCATTCGTGAAGGGTTAATTTTGGTGCTCACTACAATCTTCTACCAAAACCAGTTTAATGTCTTTTTCTAAGTAGATTATGGAAGGGTGGTTTAGGTTCTTAGCATTTTGTCCTGCACAACACCTAGTTTAATATTAGGTTTGTTTAGTGTTATGGTTGTTAGTCTTACTCCAAGGTTAATGTAATCGTTGTTTTCCCTTAATGAGATGTTGTTAGTGTTAAACATAAATGTTATTTGCTTATATCTGTTTATATTGTTTATAGGTTAACCTCCCAGTAGTATTAGGACGTGCCAATGTTTTTAATAAGAAAGCCATTGATTCAACCAAACACACTATAAAGTTTAAACTCGCAGAAAATGTTCCTAAATAGGGTGGTATATTTGGGGATTGTGGTGTTTGGGCGTGTATAATCTTATACCGTTTTTCACCTGGTGTATCTTTGGAAGTGGATGACCCCGTTAATTTTGCGTTGGCATATCGCGAGCAGATGGTGCGGTTTTTCTTCGAACATAAATATTAGTTAATTTGTAATTTACACTGTTGTTAAACAATTCCTATAACAAACATAATTTGTAATAATTAATCTTCCTTTATATGTATATATCCATTTTATTTCTAGACACATTTTGGTGAATATGATAATCCACAATATAACTTTAGTTATTGGACCTAACCAAAATACAAAATATATATACAAATACAACCATTAGTGTAACACGTAACAAGTGTATCCCTTATAATTAAAAAGTTAATATAACCATCGCATACGCGTTCTTGGTTTTACTAGTCATTAAAAGTTTAGTAATACAGTGTTACGACACAGTATATCACCATAGATTAGTTCTTCCAAAAGACCTTATGATAACATTCGACGATAGGACTTATAATTTCTCTTTTCCTTTAGCAGCCTTTCAACCTGTAGTATCCTTGGATCCAAATTGTTTAGTTTGAACTTGTGCCCATGTAATCCTGCTTGCCAGTCCAAATATTGCATTCCTTATTGGGATGGTCCTTTTCTTGACCAATGAATCATCCTCTTTTGACACCTTATCGAAAATGTAAGTGATTGGAGTGTCATCTTCACTACTATCGTAAAACGGGGACCTCAGATATCTGAATGGTTTTCCTTTTCTAGAGCCTTCCGCCTAAAAAACAAATATTGTGTATAGTAACATCCTTGTGTATTGTGTCACACAAACAATAAAGAATAAAACAGATAGTACCTGGGATGATCTGCTCACTGATTGGTTAGTTATCGGCATGATGTTTTTGTTGATGTGGTCCTTCTTAAGTTTACTAGCTAATCCTAGTATATCATTCCTTATTGGGACGGGACTTTTCATCACAACCAGACCTTTTTTTGTAGTTTTTACCCTTTCTACCTCTATGGTTACTAGTAGCCCTCTCCTCAGTGGTACCTGCATTCATATTTTTCTCTTGGGTATCCAATTCATCACTGACCTTCTCAATTAAGCATCTGGAGGTTGAAGGCTTAACAAGTGTATCCTCACCGAAAAGTGGTTCCTTAGGTGGAATTTTCTTTGTAATTCCTAATATGGGCATTTTATTTAGTTGCTTCCTGGCATGGTTTGTTCTTTTTGGTGGCAAATTTCCATATTTGAATCCTTTACTGGGAGGAATTCGTTTATAAAAATATCCTAGCTTAGGTTTTGGTTTAGATACTTCTCCGGTTGTGTCTAGAAAATTTGGATTATCAGTCGAGGTGTCCGATGATATGTTTATTGGTTCATCTAAAATTACACATACAAGGGACATGATTAAATTAAAAGTCAAACGATTTTATCTAACTAATGACAGGAATCTAAGAAATCTAATTAGGCATTCAATTAACGTTATAAATGAATACATGATCAATATAAAACAAAGGAACACTTAATTGATCGAAAATTAAATCTATTTTCATAATTGATAACATACCTTTTGTGTTCACCAGAGAGTCTGACATCATTTTTAACAGAAAATAGGTTGAAAATGACGGTTTGTGGGTGTGTGTGTAAGATAGGTTTAGGGCAACAGTAAAGGTGGGTAATTGAATGGTAGTGTTTTTAAATTGGGCTACATTTGTATAATTAGGCCCATCAAAAAAATATTTGTATTCTAAACCTTACAAAGCCCATTATGTTAACCTAAATTTACAAAACATACTTCCATACAATTAACTAAGTGATTGTTGCAAGTACAATTAGATAAGGTTCTTCTTTGATTACAAAATCACACAGAGTAGAACTACACACATTACAACCATGGAAGATTTACAAAACTATGAAGAAGAACTTAGCATGGCGGTCGGCTGTACTAACCCGGTGTTTTCATACTTTTATAAGTACGTCATATTTGCATGTTTAAAATTTGCATTGCTTTTAAAAACTAGTTTGCATTTTCAATTAAGTTTATTTTATGTACTTATAATCGTTATTAGTATTTAAGAAGTTCCTTCCATTTACATGACTAATGAATCCCCTGAAAAGTATTGTGTATTTAAAATCTACCACAGTGGTGTCTTTAATGATTAGCCTTTAAGGTATGATGATGGGCGAAAGTTACCACTTAAGTTAGCCAAGTTCAATATGATAAGTTTTTCTAGATTGCTTGATGTTTGTTCCTACAAATTAGAATGTGATATCTGGGGGGTTGTTTTACTGCATTCCTAGAAAGTCTGTAGCTAACAGTTTGAAGGTAATTGATTGTGATGCTCAAGTATACGAAATGTATGACATGGGTGACAAATATGGACTGATTGAAATGTACATTATACATGCTCTAGTAAACTTGGCTGGATACTACTATAAGAACTTGAAGGCCATATTTTGTTGATGCTATTTATCACCATGTGTTACTAATCCATGAAAAAAGGAAAAAACTATCTACACTCACATTCAATTCTGGACACGTAGCGTGGTTGAAGCTAGAATCGCGTTTACCTTTTCTAAGAACATCCCCTCTAACACTTAGGAGAAAAGGTATTGAATATCCATGCGAGAATCTGTTTGGTGATTATTTACATGTTGATATCGTAGCGGATGTCCTCTGTAGAAACTAGAGGGGGGGGGGGGGGTTGAATAGTTTCTAGTTACTTTTCAAAACATTTCGCATAAACCCACTGTGCACGGTTCTTTAAACATACCCGCAGTTCCTTATCACTAACGAACCGCGTGTCCCTTTAAGGAACCGCCGACAGTAGACGATGCCATTTGTTACATGTTAAACTTTAACAATCCTTTGTATCAAATTCTTGATCAAGCTTGACTAGATATGAGATGTGTTTGATTGAAAGATAAACACTACAAGTAAGTAAACACATTAAATCAAGAGTACATCAAACAATAGTCTAAACACTAAGCACACGCGTACTAAGCATAAGCTTTTCCGCAACTAGGATGTTTAGACTAAGTGATGTACACTTGACCATAATCTAAACATGAAGCACACACGTACTAAGCCTTAGCTTTTCCGCAACTTAGATGTTTAGATTGTGAGATGCACACAACACACAACGACAAGTATGCAACTATAAATACATCTAAAAAGGTAAAGACATAAATGTAAATGAAAGTGCCGACACGATGATTTATAGTGGTTCGGTCACGAAGCTCCTCTTTGCCCTACTCCACTCCTCGAGTACACCTTACGCGAGAGTTAATTCACTAGTCAACAAAACTCCTTTCAAGGCAGAGAAAACCATATACGTCGCTTACACATTTCCGACACTAAGCTAGATGTCGAGTCCTAATCTTAGGTAGAACCAATCTACACAACGTCGCCCACTTCATCATTTTCCGACACAAGGCTAGATGTCGAGTCCTAATCTTAGGTAGGACCAATCTACACCTATCTACACCAATCTTCACATAGTTATGTTTTATGGCCCAACATAACAAACCTTGTGTTTTATGGCCTAAACACATAAACCATATAGATCTAAGCACACAACACTTAGATCTATGACTCAGACACTATATCCAAGTATTAACAAACTTAGATCTACACAACTAACACCTAATCCAAGGATACCCATCACTTGGATCTTCTACCCTTACAAACACATCCAAGTGAACCCAACACTTGGATCTTCTACATATACATAGTAGGAAAACAATGACTTGATCTAGAAGGAGAGATCTTCATCATGTTATGAACCCAACACTTCATGGTAATGAAAGTGTTCTTCTCTTTGCACTTGAGAGGATGGGAGGATTGAAGGAGAGAATCACATCTTAAACAAGATTAATCTAAACTAACTAATCAAGGAGTTTAAAGATGTTTTTGAAGAAACTGTGCAAAAAGGGTTGAAAGAAAAGCTGGAAATGATCCACTATTTATAAGACAACAATGCAACGGCTATAAAGACCCGCGGTTCCTTAAATTCCCCCGCAGTTCCTTATCAATAAGGAATCGCGGGTTCCTTTAAGGAACCTCCGGCTTGGAGACCGTGCATTTTTGTCTTTTAGTGGGGAAATACCATTTATACCCTCAAAGGATATTCCTTTTGCATTTGGAATATGCCAAATTCAAATTAAAGAATATTCTTTGGAATATACCTTAGAGAATATTCTTTGGAATATTCTAAATTCAAATTTCCATTTTATTTTTAATAAAACATTTTCTTAAAAATAAAGTTTATTAAAATCTTTTGTCACATTTGATTAAATGTGAGTTTTAAGAAAATATTAATCCTTGATCACTTAGTTAGGTTAATGACATTTTTATTCATACCTTGAGTGATTCATGTCGAATGCGATCTTGGAGGTGTCGAGAGAAGTATACAAATGTATTCTTGAGTGATTACGAGTACCTTAACATTTTACATAATGTATAGCAAATTATACGTTTGTCATCAACAAAACACACAGAGATTATATCGACAAAACATCGTAATGTTTGCACTAACAATCTCCCCATTTTTTATGATGACAAACAAGTAAACCGCAACGCATATTAAAATGTATAAGTTACTCGTTTACACTTACTTCTCCCCCTTTTGTCGAATAAAAAAGGTAGTCAACGTCTTTGAAGAAGAGAAGAATCAACGTCGAGAGAGCACACATCCAATGTGGTAATCATCGATAACACGTCATTTAAAGAAGAGAAGAATTGACGTCACGAGAGATTGCATCCGAAAGATAGTCTTAATTTGTAGAAGAGGAGGATCGACTTTGAGAGAACATGCATCCAAAAAGCTAATCATCCATTTTGGTTATCGGTTGAGAAGCGAGAATCCAAACCGTAGACCCATCATATAAAGATATTGAGCTTGCGTCATCCTAGTGAAGTCTTCAATCAACATAGGTTAACCAACTCCATGCATAATAAAATGCTTATCTTCGAGATTCCAAAATTCATTACTTGCAAGAAGTTTGATGAATGCAATTTAAGTGAGTCAACAATCGCATATGTAATGACTAGAAATCTTGCAAATGCTCCCCCTTGATATAAGCTCCCCTTGCTTGAGGCACCAATGAAGCAAGGATAGTAACAAGCTACAAAGAAGGGTTAGAAAAGTCCTACAAAACAAAGTTAGTGGACAAGAGCATATATGTATAGCAATGTCACCCAAGCGGAACTAGCTTTAAACATCTTAAGTACAAAGAGAGGGACTCAAGAGAAAGCTAAAACAATCTTAACTTTTAGAAGTGTCAAAAATATGACAAGTTAAGAAAAATAAGAGGGCTATTAGATAGAAAAGAGAACCCAACTTATTTTGGTGACACCAAAAATATATAAAGAGGACTAAGATAGAAAAGAGATGTCCAATTTATAAGAAAAATACTGTCGAGAGGACATACTCCACTTTAATATCATGGAAAAAAATACCAAACTAAAGAGAGTATGACATGGACAATAGAACAGTTCCACATAGTCGAAAAGAGAGAAAGAATGACTATGATGGAAAAAGAAAATGAGGACGATAAACAAGTCGTTTGCACAAACAATGACAAGCATTGAAGAAAGAAGTATGCACACGATGCTATCAATCCAAAAAAAATAATAAAGTCCGAGGAAAGGATTTTGACAAGATCAAATCACAATTGATGGAATAGAGGAAGAGAAGAAACATCCATACCAGTTGTAATGATAATATGTCAAAAGGTCAAAAGCTTAGAATTTTTGGAATCACCCAAGAAAATTCAAGATTTAACCAATATCCTCTCAAAAGGTTAAAAGCTTAGAATTGTTGGAATCACCCAATTCAATTGTAAATTTTAACCGCAATCAATTCTCAACAACGAGAAAAACGAAAAATATCAAACCAAAGACATTGTGACCTTGAAAATAATTCCTTTAGAAAGCTCCAAAATCTTTAAGTCGGGAATCAAGGTAAAAAAAGAAAAAAAAAAGCGAGGATAAATCGACGCTTAAGAAAAATACTAGATATAAGACATTACAGGCAAGGATGCTTATGAATGTCGACACCAAAAAGATGACTCAATGATATAGAGAAAGAGATAAAATAAGCCAAAGAATAGAAAGACCAAGATGGATGGTGTTTCGCATACGATAAACTACATGCTCAAAGTTTCGTAGCTCTTCTCAATCATTGTGAATGTTCAAAGAACAATTACATGAAGAGGAAAGGGTGGGGCTCGACTCGACTTAGTCTATAAAGGATAGAAGAGAGAGACTCAACTTAGAGAAGCATGATTAAAATAAATCGAGAGAGACTCAACAAGGATAACTTCACAAAATAATTCAAGAATACTATACCTTATTAGGTGATAGTGAAGTCTTAAAAGAAAACGAGAGAAGAAACTCAAAAGAGAAGAAAGGAAGAAATCTTCAAGAAAACTGGACAAAAGAGAAAAAAACCAGAAAGAACAAAAGGGACTCACTATCCGCGGTTAGTTAAATAGGTCCGCGGTTCATTATCAATAATGTGCCACTAGGTTATTTGAGGAACCGTGAACAGTGGGTGTCCAAAAACGATTAACAACTCAAAAGAAAATCACTTGGTCAAACAATTTAACATAAGATGCTAAATGGCTTAAAAGTCAATGCTTCGGATATGACTTTTAACAATTGCACTTGCAAGTTAAAATTACTTGAATATTTCAAAAGAAATATTTAAGTTGTCAATCTTACTAGGAGAGGAATTAGATTTAATCTAACCTTCCTTGACAACCGAGTGAGAAAATAAAGAAGAAAAGAAAGATCACAAGGAAAACGAGATCCAAGACCCAAAGACAAATCATGTTGAAAAAACATGCAAGGAAATACAAGAGAATAAAGATCATACAAAGATGTATGAAACACAAGCCTAAAACTTAAGCATAATTTTAATCTTATTTATACTAGAATTCTAAGATGTGCTTAAATTGGATGTCTTAGCAATAAGCAATCCACATGCTTAATATGAAAGACAAGGTGGTGGCGGAATTTGGTGGAGAAGGCTTGGTGATAATCTTGTAATTCAACTCATCATAGATATAAGACATGACAAGATGTTGATATTGACAACAATGACAATATGTTCCATGATGCATGACATAATCATGTGATGGAGTAATAACACAAAAGGGAAGTGGTGAAAAAAGGAGTTTTTCCAAAATCAATTTTCTTAGAAGGAGAAAAGATTTAATTTGGTGTGTTCTTTGGTGAATTTAGATTGAAAGAAATTTTAGAAAATAGTAGATAATCAAGGCTTTCATTTGTGAAAAATACATTTTGCTTTGGTGTGAAATAGATTTCAAAATGCTTTGGGTTAAGAATAGAAAGCACAATATATTTTGGGAGTGACCAAAGGCTTGAAACAAGGATTCCAAAGGGTGATCGAACAATTGGGAAATTTTGGAAAACCCGTTTTTAATGGTGTCTGCCCGCGGTTCCTTTTCTTCACCGGCGGTTCCATATCGATATGGAGCCGTGGTCTCTATAAAGAACCGCCTGCAGAGGGTGTGTTTTGGAGGATAAGGTAATTTTTCCAATTTGGAAAATCCTAATGTTTTAGTCTAACTTATCATAAAGTTATGCTAAAGATCAATAAAAACTAGAACACACACAAAGGAAAAACACATAGGTTCAATTAGCACGTAGGAAGAAGGCTAAGAAAAACCTAATGGCTATAAAAGAAAAAGACTCCTAATGACATACAAAGTTCATGAAAGTAAACTATCATTAGTCATATTTAGGAAGAGCCATTTAGCCAATTTAGAGAATGAGTACGAGACTATCACTAGAGGTGCTCAATTAAGGCTAAGCACGACCGTTTTTACGAGTTATAAAATAACCCATCTTCCCACATGGAAGTAATTCAACCGTTAGGTCAAATTAAAATTCTAGTGCATAAATTCTCTAGTAGTCATTCTCAAGTTAGACAAAATGTAATTCCTACATTTTTCTAATAAAGTGTAGCAAGGATGAAAGTGTATGACGACACAATGCACAACCTAATGAGGGTAAAGAATGCACCATTGCATATCTTGTCAAACAAGTCTAGTTAAGGCTATTTACCTTAGTAGAACTTGAGGCCAAACACTTTGAAGTTTATAAACGACGTTTACACAAAACAAAGGAACACTCTTGATTGGTCTTTCAGAAATGACACATTTACAAATTGCACTGCAATCTAAATTACTTGAGTATTTTGGATGAAACATCCAAGTTGTCAAACCGACTCCATTGTGCATCATAAGAAATTATTAAACAAATTTGTCTAACAATTTGAACAAGTAGATTCAATATACCATCATCAACACAAGTGTGAGTTATGATCCGATGTATTATTAATAAACCACATTTATGTCTACACGTAAAAACATGTCAATTAGATTCGATAATGATACCAATCATAGTTTGAATAATGAATTGATATTTAATCGAAATCTTTCTTGATTCCCACAAACACTCCTTTAAGAGAAAATAGCTAAGATTTTCAAAGGGTGTTTCATGTTTATAGTGAGACATTAATCTACTTGAACTAATAACACAATGATCGAGTAAGACGACTCACATCAATAGATATGACAAGCTCCCAAAGCTTGCAAACCTATAAGTGTTAAAGAACATGCCAAGGTGTACAAAATGTTTATGTAACATTTGTAAACCAAGAGATGTTAATACTATATGAAATGCACACATAAATAGACAACTAAGTAACACTACTACCAATAGTAATGATCACTTAAGAATGTCCAAAGACAAAAGAAAAAGCACAAAAGCATTCGTCTTCGTTTTGAGTGTTAGATACACCAAAGTATGCATAGCTTGATTTTATTTGAAAATAGTTTTTGACCCATTTCAAAATTTAATTAAGTTCAACACTTTATAAATATATCAATTTTCAAAGATATATCAACAAGAGATTTCCAACTTAATAGAATAGAGTAAAACACAAGTTTTACGACAAACAAACGCTCAATACTTTGGACAAAGTATGGAACTTAGAAAACATCCAAACTTGAAAGTTTGAATAAAGGTTTGGAAGCATTTTTAATAGAAAGAAAATTCAATTACGCTCGAAATGATGGGTGACACGACTTCTACGGACTTACGGTTGATTTTATATGATTTTTCAAAGTTTGCAAAAATCTGAGTCGGGCTGACCGCGGTTCCTTATTGATAAGGAACCTCGGGGAAGAGATAAAGAACCGCGGACAGTGGACAAAAATTGAGTTTTTGGACAAAATCATTTGGTAACATTTTGGAAGGACTTAGGACTCTAAAAAATCAATTTAGACACATAAAACTCGTATTTTAGAGTTAATTATGACACAAAAGATTTTTATACTTGCAAACATGAAATGATTTATTATCAAGCTATTATACGAAGTTTATTTAACAACAAAACTTGTACGAATGAAACAACAAAACACATTTCATAAGTAATCACTCTTCATGAACAATCTGATACAAAGATCGTCTCTAATTTTAAAAACCGTTTTCATTTTTTAAAAACCATTTGTTTTGAAAAAGAGAGCAAAGATCGATACAAGCTTTAAAGTACAATATACTTAAAAGATCTTGATTAACCACACTCTGATACCAATTGTAGAAACTAGAGGGGGGGGTGAATAGTTTCTAGTTACTTTTCAAAACATTTCGCATAAACCCACTGTGTGTGGTTCTTTAAACATACCCGCGGCTCCTTATTACTAACGAACCACGTGTCCCTTTAAGGAACCGCCGACAGTGGACGATGCCATTTGTTACATGTTAAACTTTAACAATCCTTTGTATCAAATTCTCGATCAAGCTTAACTAGATATGAGATGTGTTTGATTCAAAAATAAATACTACAAGTAAGTAAACACACAAACACATCAAATCAAGAGTACATCAAGCAATAGTCTAAACACTAAGCACACACGTACTAAGCATAAGCTTTTCTGCAACTAGGATGTTTAGACTAAGTGGTGTACACTTGACCATAATCTAAACATGAAGCACACACGTACTAAGCCTTAGCTTTTCCGCAACTTAGATGTTTAGATTATGAGATGCACACAACACACAACAACAAGTATGCAACTATAAATACATCTAAAAAGGTAAAGACATAAATGTAAATGAAAGTACCGACACGATGATTTATAGTGGTTCGATCACAAAGCTCCTCTTCGCCCTACTCCACTCCTCGAGTACATCTTACTCGAGAGTTACTTCACTAGTCAACAAAACTCCTTTCAAGGCGGAGAAAACCATATACGTCGCTTACACATTTCTGACACTAAGCTAGATGTCGAGTCCTAATCTTAGGTAGGACCAATATACACAACGTCGCTCACTTCACCATTTTCCAACACAAGGCTAGATGTCGAGTCCTAATCTTAGGTAGGACCAATCTACACCCATCTACACCAATCTTCACACTAGTTATGTTTTATGGCCCAACATAACAAACCTTGTGTTTTATGGCCTAAACACATAAACCATATAGATCTAAGCACACAACACTTAGATCTATGACTCAAACACTATATCCAAGTATTAACAAACTTGGATCTACACAACTAACAACTAATCTAAGGATACCCATCACTTGGATCTTCTACCCTTACAAACACATCCAAGTGAACCCAACACTTGGATCTTCTACATATACATAGTAGGAAAACAATGACTTGATCTAGAAGGAGAGATCTTCATCATGTTATGAACCCAACACTTCATGGTAATGTAAGTGTTCTTCTCTTTGCACTTGAGAAGATGAGAGGATTGAAGGAGAGAATCACATCTTAAACAAGATTAATCTAAACTAACTAATCAAGGAGTTTAAAGATGTTTTTGAAGAAACTGTGCAAAAAGGGTTGAAAGAAAAGCTGTAAATAATCCACTATTTATAGGACAACAAGGCAATGGCTATAAAAACCCGTGGTTCCTTAAATTCCCCCGCGGTTCCTTATCAATAAGGAACCGCGGGTTCCTTTAAGGAACCTCCGGCTTGGAGACCGTGCATTTTTGTCCTTTAGTGGGGAAATACCATTTATACCCTCAAAGGATATTCCTTTTGCATTTGGAATATGCCAAATTCAAATTAAAGAATATTATTTGGAATATACCTTAGAGAATATTCTTTGGAATATTCCAAATTCAAATTTCCATTTTCTTTTTAATAAAACATTTTCTTAAAAATATAGTTTATTAAAATCTTTTGTCATATTTGATTAAATTTGAGTTTTAAGAAAATATTAATCCTTGATCACTTAGTTAGGTTAATGACATGTTTATTCATACCTTGAGTGATTCATGTCGAATGCGATCTTGGAGGTGTCGAGAGAAGTATACAAATGTATTCTTGAGTGATTACGAGTACCTTAACATTTTACATAACGTATAGCGAATTATACATTTGTCATCAACAAAACACAAAGAGATTATATCGACAAAACATCGTAATGTTTGCACTAACATCCTATTTGATGAAGATTGGTACTACGAAGGCATGTCTTTGTCAGAACCCATTGATGTAGGAGGTTGTAGCCCAGGTTGTCTAAAATGTTTAGACAATTCGAGTAACGACTTGGCTACTTTACCAAAAATTGAAAATGCAAAGTTTGAAGAGGAAGTCCTGTTAGAACATAACACCTCTCCTATTGGTGCTAGTCAACATTCACCTTTGGAATTGCTGTTAAGGCAGAAGGTCACTAGTAAGGCTAAGAAGAATGGGAGGAGACTGAGTCAGAAGCGGTTAAAGATTCTCGTTTTGTGCAAAGGGTATGGAAAAAGGGTATTTGTTGGAACAAGCTCTGGAAGGATGATGGGTTACAACATGGAAAGGGAATTACAGCTGGAGGATCTCATTTCACAAAGTGGCCGCAAACCCGTCTCAGGTGAGAATCATTAACTATGTAACGATTGTTAGATATTTAACACATCTTTTGTATCCTTATGTATGTCGTGTATAATTTGTTGTATCTACTTCATATTTTGTACTAGGCTGATAACTGTGCACAAACTTATCATTTTGCAGTCTGCAATTTGATGTTTATGATGTGCACAATTTTATCTACCACCTATTATTGTAACAAACTATGAATCTTGATAACGATAATTACAGCTACTAATGAAAGTCTTCATGGTTAGGTCTAAATAATGTTGCAAGGTACATCAAATGAAAACAACACTTTTGAAACGTTTTTGTTGAAAATAGGATGAAGGTGTGTAGTTGTAGTGACTACAACATAAATGTGGTCACCTATTAGTTTAAGAATTCGAATGGCATTAAAAAGTTAGACAAGCTACCTGTAATGATTGAGTTGTTAACATGTGGAAACATCATGTAGCTGCCTTCATTTTGTTGTTGTGGGTAGTATGCATCTACAACTGTGTTTTCCAAAGGCAATTGCGGGTGATAAGCTTCACCATAACCACTTGGGCCAGCAGATGCATCCTGAATGGTCTGTGCAAACATTACATGACTAGCATCTTCGTGGGGTTGCGTTTGTAACATGTGAATTAACAACAGTTGTATGTTAGTTATATGTTCAGGAAAAATTAATTTATTGAATACATGACATACTTACAACATAACTAGGCATTGGTACGTGACAACTTCATCTGTTGTGTCCATTTACACCACATCTACTACACTTTTTGTTTATTGGTTCTTCACCTTTAGACCGAATTTTATCAAATTTTTTTAGGCGTCCAGGTTCTTTCTTGCGCACTAGTGGTTGTTTAACACTTTGTAAATCTCTAACAACGTGGGATTTATAGTTGTTAGCTACGTTGAAAAAGTTGCCGGCGTAAGTCGCCTTAATGGTTTTATTCAAAAACCAAGGTTTGGCCAAGTGGTTTACATTATTCAAATCCTCTACTCTAGCAACATCACATACATGACCACAAGGTAATCCTGATAGCTGCCATTTGCGACATGAACACTCACTTTTCTCTAAATCTACAACATGAATTTGATTAGAATCATGTACTTGATAAATTTTGTATTTGACTATACCCTTGACTTCCCAAGTTCGACTTTTCATAAACCTGTCTTGGACCTTTTTAGCAGCCCATGGTGTGAGATCTTCATCCGGTGAATCTAGAATAAATTAATGTGATATTTGAATGAATAACCGGGCCAAGATGAGTTATTGGAAAGTACTTGATACAAAGTTAATATAGTAAACTAACCTTGGTGCTTAACTAGGCGTTCGTAATACCATAGTTGTAGACGATCTAAAAACCAATCCATTAATGCAAGTACTGGCGGTTTTCTGACATCCTTTGTTAAAGAGTTAATCGACTCGACACTATTGAAAGTCATGTAGTTGTATCTGTTTGTAGGGCATATTGCCCTAGACCAATTTTCGTATCCTGTCTCGTGAAGTTTCTTGTGTGCATCAGGCCGTACGGCATGTATTTCACCCATAAGTTGATCAAATGACTCAGTAGTGTATGCTTTGCATGTCTTCTAGTATAAACCTTTAAGCTTATCGCTTTGCATTCCCGCATTCATCATCAAATGACAAAAAAAAACCATGAAATGAGTTGGGAAAAACTTGTCTGCGGGCAAGGATTATTGCATAATGCATGTCTGAAATTATGGTCAAATTTGGTGGTTCACAAATGCAATCCTTTAGTTTCCCCAAAAACCAAGCCATGATTCACCAGTTTCACCTTGGCTAACACCTAGGGCAATTGGTATAATCTAATTGTTCCCATCCATTCCAACGATAACCAGGTTTGTTCCCTTGTAAGTCCATTTAAGATGAGCCGCATCAATTATAATCAACGGCCTCATGTAGCATAGGAAGCTCTTTATCTAAAAGAACATGTGTTTATAACAAATTCAGTTAACCAAAAGTTAGTTGGGGCCACAAAATCTAACCATGTGCATATCTATCTTTGGCCCAACACATGGGATTCCTTAAACCCTGCATAGACTAACACTTACTGTAAGGATCTGCTGCTGGGACCAATTTCGACCAAACATCCTAATCAGATAAAGGGGATAATCAATTGTTTTTTGCTGCAAAAAACCAAGGTATGTTGTCTTTTTCAATGAGTTGATGTTACTTTTTTGTTTTATTCCTACTTAATTAATTCCAAAATATATTGGTTTCATAAATTGATTTTAATTTTAAAATCAATTTAGGGATCTTTTATCAACTAGTTCTTTATTTATCACTTTAATTTGCTTGTTTTTTAGGATATAATATTCATTAGGGTTGTAGATTAGTTTATGAATACAATGGTTGAAACATTCACCAAGTTTTTGGGTATGATTATATGGGAGCATAACTGTTTATAGGTTATCAATTTCAAACAACACAGTTAACATCATAACAATTAAATAAAATATAAGAACACATTGTAAAAACAAATCTTACCGCAACACCAAAGGCTATGAATAACATAGAAAACCTTTCTTCATTATCTGTCTCAATGTGTGTAACTGTTTCTGGATTTGCCAACTTTAAGTAATGACAATATGATGGTAATTAAACAAATGATTTTTTAGGACACCCGTGAGTTGTAGCCAATGCATTGTGTCTTCCCGCCCAAGCTACTTTGTATGAAACTGCTACACTCCACTCCATTTGCAAATCACTAACAATATCCTTAGGTTTATAAATCCTAGATGGCTCGGCGATTTTAGGAACAAGATGTTTTGACAAAAACTTTGTTGTTACGTTGCGATGATAAGCCTTGAAATCATACTTGTCACATGAATGAGTATCATGGATGTGTGTTATCCGAAACGATTTGTTGTTTTTTACACGACGGGTGTATAAATCCCAACTACAGTCTACCAAAGCACATGCTACAGCATATCTGTTAGGACATGATCTAACAACTTTAAACTGTGTTCCATCATTTACACATTTTAGACTTATCAAATACACACACTCTTTCTTGTCTTCAAATCTAAATTCCTTACACCAATAAACATGTTTGATATATCCTCCAATACTACTTTCAACAAAAGGCGAAGGTTTGGAGTTTGTTGGAAAATAGTTTTTGGTTTCAGGAGGTGTAAAGACAGAAACATTAAGATCATTGACATTAGGGGGAAGATTAAATGTCGTCTTTACCTGTGATGGTTGTTCAGATACCGACACATATAGCTTCTTAACATCATTGGATTCAGAAATTTCATTATAGAAATAAAGAAGATCATTGTTATCGATTATGTTGATCTTGTTGGATTCTAGTTTGTAGGCTATATGTATTTTGATGTTGGGAGCCAGCTAGAACTTTTTCTTCATATACCGGAGTAGATCCAAGTAACTAGTACCGCTAGGCTGAAGAACACCATATTGTTGATCTTGAAAGACTAGTATGACCCTAAATTTTTGTGTTATTGTTGAAGACATTTTTTTGTTAAAATTCTTATCCTCATACCCAACTTTGATAACTAAATGTGTTTTATCCTTTACTTTTCACCTACTGATAGTACTACTAATTTACTAACTATGTATGGTTATAATAAATACCCTGCCAATGTAGTTGGGCTTGCAACATTTCAGAATAAGTTACCAAAAAACTACACATACGTAAGCTAATAACCATTGAGAACCTAGAGGGATAACATATCAAATGAAATAAAAACTAAGTTCCATTTTAACCTTAGTTGATAACATTTACAATACACGAAAACACAAAATATATAAGAACTAGATAACAAAGGTTCACAAAAAGATAATATAAGCAGATAACTAAGGTGAATACTGAAATAGGCAATTGACTAGCATTCTTATTTAACCTTGGCTGCACTCCTTAGACTATATCTTATCCCCGCCCCACCAGGTTTCACCAATGTCTCGACATAGGTACACCATGGCCCAATCATATACTCTAAAATCCTGAAAGTCTTGGTGGTAGGGTTATCATTACCTGATAACCAAATGGAATTACGACACACACGTCTCCTGTTATACAGATAGGAGAATAGTATCTTTTCCAACCTTCTACGTATTGGTGTAATCGATATAGAGTATCCTCTGGTTTGGGAATTGAAAACAACAATGATGAAGGTTGGTTGGCAGGATTGTTAGTCATCACCCAAAGATACGAAATAGGGTTGTCGATGTAGGTACATAGCATGGTCAGCCCTTGTGGCAACACACCCAAGTCAACGGATTTTTTGCCCCTTGGTCTTTCAGGAAGCACAACCTGAGTAATTGTTTCGTGAGTTAGATGAATACAAACAACCCTTTCCGAATCTGGTCTCTAGTCGAAATCAAATAAGTATACTCGTCCGTCATAACCCACACCATCTGCAAAGACACTACCTTCCCTTGGATAAACGCCTACGTTTTTCTAGTTTCTATTTTGGACCGAAAACATTTTAACCCTGTTGTTGCGCTTAGAAATGGAAACCAACTTGTGATCACCATCTGTTATCTTACCCAAGGCATAACCAACCAATTCTGGTTTCTCATTCCCAAAACATCAGTCGATCACATATGTATAACGGGTTGCAGGGTTGTAAAGAGATATCCCGCTCGTGTTCACCACGAGTAAAAAACTGTCGCATGACCCAACAACTCTATTTAAGTTGTTATTCATAAAAGGATGAAATTTCCCCCGGTATAATGTTGACGGGTTATTTATTAAGTTATCAGAAATAGAGTGAGTGCGTATACCTTCAAAAGTTCTGAGTAATAATCATGGGTGCTGAGAGGCACTGGAATGCCTCCTTATGAATGTGGCATCCGAGATGATTGACAACCATGTTTTGAAAACAGACTTGCAAGACAACAGTGATGAAACAGGAAGGTTTAGTAACACAATCATCATTAGGTCGATTGTTAAATCTTCCAAAGTAGCCATTTCTGATAATTTAGTGGTAGAAAATTAGATGATGATTTTCTTTGGTAAAAAAAACTAGATTGTGTGTACTATGTATATTAATAGTAATGGGAAGATTAAGGGACAAGTGTGAAGGTTAAGGGACAAGTGGGGGGTTAATCGTAAATGGCAGTTACCCATATGTTCTAGAATCACAAGTGGGAAATTAATTTGAATATTTGGGCAATCAAGGCAACATCTCAAATGCACTCATAGTATAGGGATGTCAAATAAAATAGGGAAATGTAACCAATTGTTTATATTTAAATTTAATCTAGATATAATATTTGTACACCATATGTTCATGTGCCAATAACGATTAATGACGAAAGTTATCGACATTAACCAGTACAGGTATCGGGTCAATATCAAGTGTAATGGAAAACCAGTTATGTACATGCGATCTCCCAGTAAAAGTCTTAACTTCATGGAAGCCTAGTAATCCGTGTAGAAGGTTTGTTGTATGCCCAAATCGTTACAACCCGGGTAGGAAATGTGGATACTGGGATTGGTATGATGATGAGGTTGAATCAGATTGGTACAGGCTGAATTTGTATGAGATGTACACTATGTTGAATCAACAACACAGGCGTGATCTAAGACAATTATTGACAAGTCAGCAAACAATTGAAGTTCTTCAAGTTGAATTGGCCGAAAAAAACATTCAACTGGAGAAGATTAAATCATACGGTCATTTCTGGAAGAAAACTTATATTTGGATTGGAATTACCTTGTGTGTGTTACAAGCCATGAAGTAAAAGTTTATTGTCAGGAAAAGCATGTTTCTAGGGTTTCTGTAATAGCTAGGATATCGTAATTGGATTTATTCGTATCTAAATATCTAAACTTAATCTATGTAACAAACATTTAGCTGTTTTGTAATATATTCGTAAGGCTTGTGTTTCATGTGCAACTTTTGTAAAATTTGTAACAAAGATTTTATAAACATGAGTTTGTTACAGAAATATAAATAATAGAACCATACATGTTTTAAAAGTTAAGCAAATCCGCGTATAAAAGGAATTGAAAGTAAACAAAAGTTCGTAGAGAATTACAACATATTCTTAGGTAATTGCTAGTCTTCATGCGGCCTACAACATTGATCTTGAAAATTTGGCCATCTATAAAGCTTGCAAGCAGAGGATGAAACCTACAAAAGGCAAATCTGAAATTCAGAAAATTTGAGTATCAAAGCTAAAGGTATTCAAATAAGATGCCAAATTCAACTCATACATCATGCATTACCGTGCATATAATAAAGTGTTCCAAAAGCATGATCGTATAGAACAAGAGATTATTTGTATGGTTCTGCATATACTGAACCACGAAAACCAGTGATACCAACATTCAAAAAAGTACGATCAATCATATCATGGACTAGAACAATATGAGCCATTGGATTTTGAGTAGCAGATTCAACAATTAGATTGTCGTTGGGAGTAAAACCAAGCAGTTTTAGTATAGAGCGGGATTGAATGTTGAAAATATTTCTAAAAGTTGGATGTCATATGCCAAAAGATGACCAGATAACACAAGGGAGTCACTAAATACGGAAATCGACAGTGGGTACATCAATTCAGCTAGTAAGGTTAGTGGTATATCTAAAACTTGAAACTGGTGGTTAACCATATCAAATGAAACAAGCAGATACACTTTTATCGGCTCCTCGTTGTTATACGACCACAATTCATGACCAATTCAAATCACATACTTACCTACAACAACCTGACAGGACCTACTAAATCTTATAGTCTCACGGGGTAACTTATCATTGTCTACCCTATTCCAACATCTTGAACTCAAACTAAAAACCGAAGTGTACCACCTACCTATTTCAGTGACCGGGTAAGAAATCTTAATAATGGTTGGATCTAGTGTATCAGGCCGTACACCAAAACCTAAAAGGATTCTATCACCTATAGGTTGACTTATAAATGTTGGTATTAAGGTACCAATATACTTATTCATCGATGGGTTATAGATAATAGCAATTTTCCTTGGGATCCAATGATAGCACCACACCCTACACGATGTGCCAATTGGATCCATATTTGTAAAAAATAGGTTAGCGTTAACTGGGTTTGTGGTGAAGTATTCAACAACAGATAAAAGATAACCCTGATATTCATGGGTATACTTTAATAGATAACCACATTGTAATGATTTACGAACACCATATGATAACAAGAAGTTCCTTTCATCTATTGTAGCTTTGCAACTCTTTGAAACACCACGACAACGAAGTGAATACTTGACAGGGAGTCTGCTCATGATATTCATTTGTAGATCGAATGGGATGTAGTCTGACATGCTTTTAGGGTTTCTTTAGAATGATAGTCAATGTATATTAGTGGATAAATGTGACAACCCAAACCCGTGGTCATTATTTAATTATATTTAATTATATTTTTACGTATATTTTTGAAATTTTTGACGAGATTGATTGTCATAACGATTGGTGATTTGATTTGGATGAATGTTGAAAGTTATATTTTTACGTTTTGACGAGTTGCGAGGATTATTAGTAATGACGATATCAACGGATGCCCGAAATTCTACGTTTTATTTTAAACATGTCGATGTTTAATATTTTGACGTTTTTATTTTAAATTTCGTATCAAGTCGTGCCGGGACTATATAATATCATATTTTGTGTGCGTTTTAAGTTTTGAGAAGTATTTTTATGAAACCCGAGACCCGTAAATATTTTCGAAATTGACTAATAGTCTTTTCCTGCTTTTTAAACAAGTAATTGCATTTTGGTCCACAAGAATCACAATTGGCAAAAACTACCCTAAACTTTTCCCATATAAATTGGAAAATAAAACACAAACACACACACGAAATCCCACTAACATCAAAAATCCTCTCTCTCTCCCTCTTTTTCTTTTCTTGTCCGTCACCCCCTAAGCCACAAACACCCTTGATTTTTAAAATTCAAGCTTGAATCCTTAAAAACTAATTGAAGACCCATCTTTATCTTTTAATTCTCATCATTTTGGTATGAAAATTTCCCACATACATGAACTTTTTATAAAAACCCATTTTTGATGAAAACTATGTGTGTTTGATCTTAAATATGTGTTGTATGTAGTTGTTTATGGTGTTATACATTATTTTTAACGGTTGCATGTTAAAAATTTTGAGTTGGGTTTTATTTGATTTGATCATCTAGGATGATATAGTATGTTAGGATTGAAAGTAGTAATATTTAGATGATTATAGTTGTAAAAATGATGTTATAATAGGGTAAAAATATGATTTTGAGTGGTTTTTAAAGATGTATTTTTGACCAGCAGCTAAAAACTAAATTTTGGAAAATATAAGTTTGAGTATGATATGAACTAACTAGATATTATTGTAGAGTAATTCATAAGCTTTGATTTGGTACAAAGTAGAGCTTCTAGCTCTAAACGAGCGAAAAGTTATGATAGTTTGATTATTCGTGTACCAGGAGACGAGTATCATCACAATATATAATTGTTGACGATATTTGGATCGAATCTCGGGGACTATAAAAAGGATTTTAAATGGGTCAAGGACTGATGTAAAGTGATAAACAATATGATGTTAAGTCTATTTTCAAAGAAGAGTGTCGGTTTTGTAAACGGAGTCATCTATATAGGTTAAAAAGACTATATGAGATGTTGACGTAAAACTGTCCGATTTTTGTAGTTCGAAGATGAGTCGGGCAGGGAACTTTAAAAGTAAAATCTTTTAACCAACTTTTGGGAGGTCTTTCTATATATAGTAAGTGAAGTTTCTGATTAGTATCGTAAGCTATTGACGTGTTTGAGCAAGGAAAACAGTTTGGACAATTAATATATATATATATATATATATATATATATATATCGACAGTTTTCAAAAGAATAAAAGTGTAAAAGTGTACGTAAGAAGAATGTATTAAATTGAGAATGGTGTGAGTTTGATTTTGACTTTGAGATATTTATTTCATTTTATTAAGTATGAAATATTACTTGGATGTATTATTAAAGGCACGTGTTTTATTTTGATAGATTGTGAATTTCGTGTTCGCCGGGCATCATCGATCGTTGAAAGTCGTCTTACTACTGTTATTACTTCAGGTGAGTCTATAGCCTCGCTTTCTACTTGTTTTAATGATTTTAAAACCCGCGAGAGGGATACATGTTATTTGAAGTAAAATGAACACATGTCATGAGTAATTGTTGGACCCGAATGTTGCCTTTGTTGCCTTTGTTGATTTGAATTGTATAAGTACCTAAATTGAAAAAGTCCCTAAATTCATGAGCCGTTAACTATCTTCTGACTTGATGTTGTGAGTTGGGAATAACCGCTTATTCTTATGATAGTACTATTGGGCTGACGACCCTATCTGAGACCAGGGCTTTACGCCGAGTAACCTATAGGAAGGATAATTTTACGAGAATGAGAATGTGGTATACTTGCAATTGATACCCTAGTAGGGGCACTGGAATTCTTATAGTCATGCTGGAATTTGGCGTGGGTGACTAAGTTAAGGGGTCGGTGTCATGATGAGCTTAATACAATTCATTAGCTATTGCTATAAGATGAAATGCCTGATTAATAGATTGTATGGCCATAATGTTATTAAACAATTGTGATTGATTTTCACGATGTGTTCAAATATGTTTTGTTAAACCTATAGACGTGCTGAACCTTTGTGTTGATGATTATAAGCATGTATTTCAGGTACTTGAAGTTGTTGAATTGCGGAGCTTGTTGGAGAAGGATTGCGGGATTGCTTTTGTAGTAATTTGGTCTAAAACAGATTTCTTTCCCGTTTGTCATAAACATATAGTATATGGTCTAGTATTTTGGTAAAAGGTTTGTCGATTGGTTAAGATCTTTGTGGAACCTAAACGCTACTCTGATATTTTTAAACTGATTTTACTTGGGATTGAAGGTTTTAGACATTGATTTAAATTATTTCCTTATTATATTCCTAAATATATTGTTTTAAGGTTATATAAAGAGTATTGTGAAATGAAGTTTGTGAATAACACCCAATTGTGTATTTCCGCTGCGCAATGTAATTTGGGGGTGTTATAGATTGGTAACCATAGCTTTTTAGTTATAGCGAATTAGGTCGATTTTTGAAAATGTCCTAAACTATAACTTTGGTGTTAAAAGTATTTTATAAAAGCAACGCAACTTCTCTGCAAGGCTCCGGTAAGATTATTTATTTTTGTTATGCTTTGTTATTATAGATGTATCCCTCAAAACTGTTCTGAATTCCTGAGTATTTATTAAGTAAATACTACGATAAGGTATTGGTATTAATGAAAGGACGTGGAGTGCTTTCATCATAATTTCATTTTTATGAGTATTGTATAATTATCATTTGCATTGCATTGCATTGCATCGCATACATATATATAATTGGCATACGTAAATCATTTGCATTTGCATGATTATGCATTGCATATATATATTTTTGAATAATGACCTTATGTACCTTCGATTTTTCTGTAATTACAGAAAATGTCCGACATTCCACTTAACAACAATAGACGGGGATATGTTGTAAGGATGTAGTCATAAGAATTTAGGTGGATGGTTAGATTATGAGGATGATACGGACGATAAGAAAAATGTTGTAGAATCTGAAAGTCATAATTATAGGACTGAGAGTGAAGTTGGAAGAACTGAGGTTAGAGCTGAAGTGAGAAGTTATGGAACTGATTTTAAGAAATATCAGGAAGAGAGAGATAGGCTTCGCAGGTTAAGTGAATATGTAGCTCATCTTGGGCCGTATCTTGGACCGCATTGGAAGTTCCAGGACAGTGAGATGTATGCTGATTCTCACTATATGATAGATCCGCCGTGCCAAGGAGCGCATTTGAGATATGGATTTGAGGAGCCGTCGTGCTTTGATCCAAAATGGAGGTGCTGCAAGTTGGGACCAGATGAAGATGAAGCAGGGACGAGCCAAGTTGGAGAAAATGATGTGCCACATCCTATGGAGTGATGGATCTTTGTTGTATTTCAGTTTATGTATTGTTGTGTTGTATTAGGATTCTTTAGATGTTGTGAGGTAGTATTGTGATGGATTATTATTATTGTTGTTGATTAGGATGATAAGGGTAAGTGACTGTAGTGACAAGATTTTGGTGCGATTTTCTCGGATTTATGGATGAAATCTACTATTACCCTTTAGTATCTTGATGTGTCTTTGTTATCTTCTCTTTTGTGATATGATTGTAGAATTGAGGTAGTGTTGTGTTGTTGGCGCATGTAGTATTCATGATATACCTTGATGAAAAGATCCTTCTTTTTCTATCTCGATGTGTATACTTATCATGTTTTTTTTCATCTATGATAACAGTAGAAAGAGTTGAGTGGGATATGTTTCTGTCATTAGTGGGGATTCTACGTGACTGAGTTTCTTGAAATATGTCTCCAGAGTTAACAACCTATAGGGTAGATTATATGATCATGGGAATAGTTGTTAGATTGTTTGAAGCTGATAGTGCTGCGAGGAGACGAGGTGCTGAGACTGAAGATGCTGTTGTTCCAGTTGAAGATGTTGTTGTTCCAGTTGGAGAGGCTGTTGCTATTCTGCAAGATTTAAAAGGTTGTCTGTGTGTTAGATTCCTAGGAATGAGAAGAGATGCGGTGAAGAGTGTTGTACGGATACTAATGGTAATTGGAAATGTGAAACTACATGGATAAGTTCGAGTAACTAATGGATGTTTTGATATATCAATCGTCATTTGGGAATGTTCAACTAGACGAAAAGAGATAGTAATTTAAAGATTGATCCAGGTTCGAAATTAAGTGTGGCAGAAAAGGGTAAAGGAATGGTATTGTTGCGAATGACAGTAAGGAATAGGAAATTTATTTCCTCTAACAGAAGGTATATTGGAATTTAACAGTCTAAGACAAGAAAAGATGGTATTTATGCGGTTACTATAAATCGGGTAAGCAGGAGGAATCACAATGTGTAGACCACATATATTTTATACCACTTAAGTAATTATCTATTTACTTGCCGTAAGTACGGATTAGCTGGAGATCGGGCTGCTGAAGGAATAACAAGGAGTGTAGTATAGGAATTGGTATTTCTGTGGTAATGAAATGTTTTTAGTTCGGTAAAGGAGATTGAATAAAGGAATTATTCAGATAATGGAAAACCAATATGAAGGAATGTTGCTGCTATCACAGCCTATATTTTGGAAATGTTAATAAGAATTGAGATTTAGATGTTGTAATTTTGCATATTTTATCTGATAATCATTGAGTTAGAATTTCAATGGAATTCTGAAGGTGTTATTGAGGGTGTATTGAAATTCTGAAGGTGTTATTAAGGATATATTGAGATTTGAAGATGTTAGATTTTAGTTGACCTGAGGACGAGAAATCAACAAGAATTAGCGACTGGTTGAAATGAGAAATTAACCGATGGAAGGATTGTTAATAACTATATATATATATATATATATATATATATATATATATATATATATATATATATATATATATATATATATATATATATATATATATATATATATATATATATATATATATATATATATATATATATATAGGTATAATTATGACTTGAAACCACAGTTTCAATCCCAGTCATATCCCAGTCACATCTTTTAACCAATAGGATTTGAGTATTTGCTAAAAAATCTCACTTTTTTCCTTTTTTAACACATTTGGGCGGACCGCAGTTTTAAAAAACACGTTTTGTTTCAAAATCGCGTTTTGAGACCACGGGTATAAATAATGGTATAATTTCTTTTTTTTTCCTTCATTTTTCCCCACAGCCACGGGTGAAAAAACACACACAAACCCTAAAGCCATCACCTCTCCACAGTCGTATCTTTTTTTCCCAATATCTTGCTAACCCTAATTCATTATTCATTCATCATTCTTCATCATCATCCTAAATTCAAATCAATCAACCCTTGCTATCACTCCAGGATCGTGGTGGATCAAATGATTAACACATCATAGCAAATCCACACATAATTGATTGATGTTATCTTTTGTTAATAGAGTAAATGTGTTGATAAAGAGTAGTTTTTATGTTTTATTAGATCTTTGATCTTGTTGTAAACCCTAATAAAAAACATTAGATATCAGTCGATGTTTAATCTTTGTTAAAAAACATTAAAGTCAATCGATGTTTAATCTTTGTTGTTTGATTCACATACAATCGTCCATAAAACATTAAAAATCAATCGTAATGTTTTTGTATCTTTTTTAGTTCTTTGATCTTTATTAAGCCCACTGTCTTTTTATTATGTGGGGTTTATTTTTCCCTAAATCCTAATATCTCTCTTTTTTTTCTCTACATCCAAAAGCTGCAAAACAAAAGGTCGCCATCATAAACCCTAAATCATTCTTCTTATCATCATTATTCATATTAATTATTATTATGCGGGGTTTATTGGGGCCCTTGGATTGCTTTGGTGACTATCATCAGAATGACCACAACCATGGTGCCTTGATTGTGATAGGAGTATGATGGCGTCTCAATGTGGGTGCTATGTCGGTTGATTTGGCCAAATCTGATTTGCAGTATGGATTGACTACACCTTTAGGTAAGCATCTAGCATTTGTTTTGTATACTCGGTGGACCCAATATTCATATTAATAACTTTTTAACCTGGATTTGATTTTTTAGTGTTAGTTTTGGCTCTATTGGCCCTAAAGAACGTGCTTTTGGTTGTGGCTGAATGGTTAGGTGATCCATCATCAGTGCGCGTAGTCGATCGGTTCTATACCAGTACACTGTTCAAAACAGATGGAAACACCTCAAGCTATCTTGCCCCAGATACTGTACACCAGCCAGTAGCCACACAAAGGTTACTCAGTTGTTATTCATTATTACCTCTTTAGTAAATCAACCCCACGTCTTTTTGTTTATTCGTGTGTATCAAGATCCCACATTGCTTTTGGGCCTGTGAGGACCGAGTGTATAAACTTCTTAAAATTGTTAGCGATTAGTAAACAGCAAAGCAGACGCCCTATGGTGTCTACTAATCCTTCTAGGCGCATGTTTGTAGTGAAGGCTTCAGCCAATGATGGACGCATTAAAAGTGCGGGCAAGAGTATTAAAGAAAGGGAAGCTGATGTTGTTGCCGGAGATGCCCCGACTGGAACTCCTTTAGTTTCTCCACTTGTAAGTGTTGTCACCTCTCAGTACCTTAAGTACTGACATATTGGTTTATTTCCATTACATTGGCTGTTGGTTAGCAAAAATTGTTTTACATTGGCAATTTCGAGTTTTCAGCCCATTTAGTTATTAAACTGACTTGGTTTGGGCTGTGATCTATATTTAAAGGGATCAAATGTAATTATTCAGCTAAAAGAGGAAGGGGTTGAAAGGTAGCCTAGAGTCATTTTAGCAATGCATTCAACCTATTAATTCGTTATGTACTCAGAATATGATTATTATCACAACAATGTTGTATGTATAAGACTATAATCATTAATGACCTAAGTAGTCGTTTATAAAAACTTGGACAAAAAAATATGTGTGTTTACCGAACGTGACATAGATTGTACTAAATGTGACCCTGCCATCTTGACCCATTACCTGACTTGCGACCAACAAAATTTTCCACATTTAAGAACATTTCATGTTTGGTCCTTGCGGACTGGGGAAATGGGAAACACTATCAAGTTTCTCATTATTCTGATTTCTAATCTGAACTCACTTTAATTAGTGACAGAAACACGTCGTTAGTGAGAATTCTGCATTGATCTATGTGCACTTCAGTGATCCAATATCTTTCACTCTTATGTTGTTGAATGTGTTAGGTGGGTGCCAAAATTTGTTATATGGCACATTAGCTCTGTTATAATGACGTGATCAACTAAATATTTTACCATGTACTGCCGTAAGTTGCAAAAAACACAAGATGTCGATGAAAGCTATCAGATTTTTTTAGTATATGATTCTTTCAATTATAGCTTCAATTTTGATATCGAGCATTGTTATCAGAAATCGTATAAATCAATTCTGATAGGCATTAATAATTAGAGCTGCATTCCAGGAAACAAGCTTGGCCCCTTACACCTGGTGTGTGTAATACATTTATAGTTGTATAGTAAAAGTTATAGAAGGACTGCTGATACTTGTAGACTACTTTATTTTTGAAAAACTTATTTCTTTTAATGAAAAGTAGATCATCGGTTAACTATATTTCCCTTAAATACATCTTGAAGTATAAGTGTATAACGCATATGGTATTGAAGTGGTGATCTTTGACGTTAAACGTACTATCTCATTTGACACAAAACTATATCAATTTACATAACTGATTACATTTAACTAATTGATGCACCCCACATCTGTTATGAGTCATTTGGACGGGACATAGCTGTTAATTCTTAGTCAATCACAAAACTTAGTATATCGCATAAAACTTATTAATATATACATCATTTTATTTACTTGGAATAAGTGCAATGATCTTCTAATCACATGCTCTTCTCTGATATCATATTTCTTGTATGAACTAAATGAATGAGTTATGCTTGGAGGTATATCTTTGACTGCATTTGTACAATTTGCATTATCCCACTGTAATATCTATCTAACCCAATATGTCTATGAAGATATCATCTAAGTCAAAGAAATTTGGGAAGGAGTTAACTTACAAAAGGTTGAAATCGCAAGGTTTGATTAATATTATTAGATGTTTGAATTTAATAAACTTGTATAAAAGGTGGTGTTCAGCATGTGCACATGTCAGTTTTGCATTCCAGATGGCTGTAACTAAATTACGCAGGACAAAAGCGAGTTGGTACATTTAACTGTGTATAACCTATATGCAGATAGTATCCTACATACTTGATGCCTGTAAGCGTATATCATGTATACGTTAATAGGATTTGATGTGTATTGGGGCTTTTTATAGTAGTTTGCACCTTAGGACATTGGAAAAAATAATTAATATCAGCAGACACAACAAAATAGTTTATGTGTAGGATAGAAACAAACCCGCTCACAGGTCACTGAGTATTTGTTAAAAATATCAAACATTTAGTAAAAAACACACCATGTTTACTGTTAACAAACACTCTGAATGCAATTGGTCACAGATTAGAAAAAGACAATTAAATATCAGCAAGCACATTAAGAAACCTGTTCATGTGTAGGCTCTTTGGGAAGATTAGAAGTATAAATGTTCGTCTTTAGTGCGTGCGATTTTGAATATCTTTAGGGTGTATTTGGTATTGTGTATCGAAGGTGATTGTTTTTGTATATAGTTTTGGTTGCAGTGAAATTTATTTCGGTTACATGATTATATAAGGGTTAGGTTATCTATAATAATATTTTAAGAGTGGCTACAACGAAAGTACAACTATTGCAAGGATGACCGACTCTAGATGGTTCTTTTAATGCTGTTTTTTTGCAGAAAGTGTCTTTAAAATGATGCTCGGTTACTGAATTGTTTTGCATCAAATTGTATTCAAGATGTTATCACGTCGCTGAAATTTCTCAGCAGAAAAATTAATTCTAAATTGCTTGGCTGTTAGAATTTTTGCGCAGAATAAAATGTACCAAAATATATGTAGAAACAACAACGTTTTGTTGTGTATTGTGTTTCTTAAGGGTTAACCATATTTGACTTATAACTAATAGACAATTAAAGTGGTATTTCGAGTTGCGTTTACATATAGAAAAGATATTATGTTTTTTGCAAAAAACACAGCTTTTTTAAAACTATATTATCTTTGCACACCTTTTCTCGGTTTCTTTCTAACATCATTTTCTGATATCAGATCATCTCGTCCAAAATGAGATTCCAAAATCCTTTTACAGTTTGCTTCTGAACCCATACAATTATGAATTTTTTATGGGTTTATATCTGTTGTAGGTCTGCATTTACAATTTGAATGGGACGAGGCTGATGATGTACTCACAAAGCAAAGAAAATGTTGTCACAATTGTGCTATGGGCAACCTAAACAAGTGGATTTGTTGCAATGGCATTCTCAAAGGATGGTAATACTTAACTCAAGTTCTATGGTCGGCTGGATTACCCGAGAGGGTACTCCTGTAATTAAGAAATATAATGCCCAGGGCTTTCAACATCCTAACCGTCTGACAAACCAAGAAATTTTCAGAAAGTAAGTTACAAAATTGGTACCTTAAAGCTTTATTTAATAATTACAAATTACTTAATGCAGTATTAGGATTATCTACTGTATTATTAGGTTTGGTTGCCTTCTTCCGGAAAACAGTCGTCCTTATCCGTTGAGTGTATCCGTTCTGCAGCAATATAATATACACCTGTTACTGTATACTTTTTGTTTCTGCTGAAACCCATCACGTGTTACAAAATAAGACTACTGCGAATAGCTACATGCCACTACTCAGACCATTTAAATTACAGTCTGCAACATTTGGAGGGAAAAAAGCAAAGTTTACAAACGAAGTATGTGGCTTTTATCTGTGTTGCAGCATTGGCGAGTCCCAATTTTAAACTCCCGCCCATCTTTGATTTTACTCAGAAAGTCCTTGGAAATTGCATCTTCTTTAGTATGAATATAGTCTTAACACACTATTCACTTCTTGACCCACTGCTGATGTTTGAAATTTACTAAGAAGTAATGCCACTAGAAAGTTTATGCAATCATATCATGTGCTCTTTTACATAGTAATTTAAATAAATAACATTTAGAGCAAGTGAAGAGGAGACACCTATTTATAGTGATAATCTGATATAAGGTGGACTCGGTTACATAATTTCTTAGATGAAAGAGGGTGTTTGGGATTGGTTATTTCTCAGCTATAAATAAACAGGTACATACCTTTTTAATTTCATGACCTATGTTTTTGGAATTGCTTATTAGAATTTACATAGTTACAAAAGCATGTAAATCGTGTCTGAGTATTGCACCAGACCTAACGTAAATTAGAGCTAAAAACTCATGTAATTTTTATTCCATTAAATATAAAATAGAAACATTTTTTTTCACCATATCAGATTTTGACCTTCTGATCATAAAGTTTGTAATTATCTGATTTTTTAGGTGTATGGATCATTGGGTGTGACCCAACGGAGATATCAACAAAACAAGAGGTCTATTGGAGAGGAACGAGCTAAAAGGAAGTTAGGTGCCTCCATTGCCTTGGAAATTCTTCAGTTGGACAACCGGTGGATCCTAACAAGCTTAGTACTTTGGACTTGTTTTTGTTAACTAACTAAAAATTAGTACTTTGGACTTGTTTATATTAACTTACAGCACGTGACTCTGTGCTAATAAGGCCGGCGGATCCAAACAAGCTTCCTTGCGTGGCAAGAGTGGAGGAGGTAGAGGCAGATAGTAATAATAGTGTGATGGTTAGGATTCGGTGGTATTACCAGCCAGAGGATTTGTTGGTGGGAGGGAGGATGACGTTTCATGGTGCTAAGGAATTTTTCTTATCAGATCATTATGATTGGCATAGTGCGCATACAATTGAATGGAAGTGTATTGTGCATTCTTTTAAGAATTATAATAAGCTAGAGAATGTGAGTGACGAGGACTATTTCAGTCGGTTTGAGTACGGGCCTGCTACTGGTGGTTTCAGGCCACAGAGTGTCACTGTGTGAGTACTACATTGAGTTTTTTATGGATCATTGGTATATTCTGAACCTTAGATTAAGAATTAACTTTATTCTTCCTTCTTATATATGAAGGTACTGCAAGTGTATGATGCCTTATAACCCAGATGAATTCATGGTGAAATGTGAAGGATGCAGGGACTGGTATATACTGTATATCTTGTTGAAATATGCATTTTTTTGTCACCAATCTGCATGTTGTATACCCTTATAGTTCATCATGCTACAATGTAGGGAAAAAAGAAACATACATAGGTCTTGGATATAAATTGTGGTTTATATGGCTGTGATATCATTGCCGTAACTAGAAATTACCCATGTTAATATTCATGTACGACTTCAGTAAGTTTTGGCAAAGGTGGTTTGACTTGCAAAAAAGGTTACAGAGAATGCATGAGACTTACTGACCAACATGCTTCTCAAATCGACCTTTTTGGGCTTTTTGTTTCAGTATTCATGTATTATAGATCTAATTCAAAGTAAAGGCAAAACACTTGCAACAATTACATCTTATTTGAGCAAGTGGTTTTGGGTTACAATATCATTTATTCAGTAGTGATATATTAGGTCTGTAATGACCGTGTACTATTTTAGTTCATACGAGTTGCAAGGACACGCATAAAAAGGAACCATACCGAAATCGAAAACTAATTACCATTTTTTATTCGGTTCGCTTATTACCCACAATCCGAGTTTCAGGTTCGATTCGATTCTATTTCAAGTTTGCATCGGTTTAGATTTCTATTTTTGTGGTTAGACCCGAATTATGCTCATCTTTACTCAGTCTTTTTCACCCCATTTTATATTGTAGTTAATATATTTTTTTACCTTCTACATACTAATACCTTAAATTTATATTCGTCAACTGCTGATTTATTGTTTAGTCATGTTTTTTATTTTTATTTTTGATTGTAAAGGCTTAATTTTTGTTGAAATATATGCCAATGTTATATTGTATTTATTATCATTCTCAGTAAAGTTGTTACTCATATGATTTTAAAAACCTTACAAATATTATTAATATAGTAATTTAAAAATTGTTTTCTTTTAAGGATTACTATTTGTATACGATTCATACAAAACTTTCTTCTCATAGCAAATGTATTCATTACTTTTCTTTGTTAATGGATTCAATAAAAAATGTATCTTTATAAATATTTACCTTCATTGTTGTATCTGTAAATGATATTTACAAAACAAGCCCACCCATCGGGCGGGCCATGCATTTTATTTTTGTTGATTATATAGTCTATTAGTCCAATCGACTATTATGACATTTTTGTTCGTAATTTTTAATAAATGTTTAGAAATTGCAACATAGCTACCTTGGTTGTTGTTAATCAAAGGTTGAATAGAATCATATCATAATGAAAAAAGTGGATTGCGAGACAACTAAGTTGTGCTTCTGACCAACTTGCACCTCGATCTTTAGTTTTGCTATACTTTGAAAATGTTCAGAACTTGCAGCGTAGCTAAATCAATTAACTTTTTATATAAATCGGATTGGATTTAAAATTTATAAATTTTTTTAACATAAATTTAACGCTACTTAAATGTAAAGTATAACTAAAATATATTAAAAGTTAAATTTAAATAACAATAAACTAAAAACTCACAAACAATAAACCCTACAGAACAACAAAAGAAACGACCCCGCCCGTTGGGCGGGTTATGATGCTAGTATATATATATATATATATATATATATATATATATATATATATATATATATATATATATATATATATATATATATATATATATATATATATATATATATATATATATATATATATATATATATATATATATATATATATATATATATATATATATATATATATATATATATATATATATATATATATATATATATATATATATATATATATATATATATATATATATATATATATATATATATATATATATATATATATATATATATATATATATATATTAAGGGAATATTTTCTGAACTTATGGGATTAAGAGGTATCGCGCAATTAAATGAACTAGAGTTGTGAGAAAGTTAACCGGGATAAGGATGAATGTCATAGGATATGATAAATAAAGGTGGAAAGAATTAAATTGGAATTTTGCGGAACATTGAGTACTGATTTCAGGAAGTAATCAGTGGAAATTCTATTTGAAGATTTTATTGGTCAATGATGAGAAGGTATGTAGGAGGAAACAGTAATAGATCGAATTTTCTGTGCGCTTTACCAGTAGTAGTCGTAGGGAATGAGAAGATGAGTTAGTATTTAAGGGTATTTTGTGATTGTTCTGCGGAATTGTAGAGTTCACTGTCGTCTTGGGAAGAAGAAGCTTTGTGTTAGCTTAGTGATGGGAGTTATGCAATCTGATTGTATATTTTGTTATATGGCATTGTCAGGAAGTTGAGGAAGGTAATAAGATCAATTGTAAGGGTTGGCATATAAGACAATAAGGATAATCTGATTTGACTAGAGGGGTAAGTCAGCAGAGAAGTAATAATGGAAGTAAGGAAAGAAGCTGGATGTTTTGGGAATAAGATGATTGCCATGAGGATGAACAAACTGAGTACCAGAAATCGGTATCCATTATTGATGATTGATGTTTATTTGATGGATATTAAGGAAGGAAAGGAAAGTATTTAATAACAAATAGAAAAATTGTTAGGGAAAGAGGAACGGTGTGTGAAATTCTTTGGATATGAATTTTAGTTGGAGTTAATATAGACGTTTTAGAATGTGCGATCTATGGCTGAAGTGATCATGAAAGTCTTGACTAGATTGAAACTATTTAGGGTATGTCGATACCGACAAAACCGACTGAAGCTTGTCAATTCCTTTGTGTAAGCTGAGTATTATCAGAGGTTTATCGAAAGGTTTTCACTGATTGCTGAACCATTGATAAAGCTGACAAAGAAGAACTAAATGTGTGAAATCCACTCATGCATCTAAGTTGTAGTTTTGAGATCTGATTTTTGTAGTTGAGGAAGTTGTTTATGAACGCTGAGGATAGATTGAAGTTCTGTGTTGTATAGTTAGTATTGGAGGAATCTGAGGAATTATAGAGCTGCGATGATGATATTTTGATAATATCAAATGGAAAAGGAAGTACTAGTAGTGTGTTGACCTGAATAAAGAAGTATAACGGGATTTATATGATCATGAGTTTCGACGATGTGGTATTTATTTTGGGATTGTAAAGTACTACTTGTATGGAATCAAGTATGAAGAAAATAAGGATAATAAGGACTTACTTATAAATGTCATTCGGGAATTTCAAAAGAAAGGAGTTAAGGATTACCTAATGATGCCTGGGAAATAATAATCAGTAAATTATAGATGAGATATGTTATAGTTCTGCATTACGAAGTGTGTTCCATATTATGAAGGATGAGTGTGGATACTTTCACTATCAACTAGTAAGTATTTAGTAAGGAGGAGAAGGAAAAAGGGCTTATAAAATTCCTAAAGTAATTGAGAATTGACTCTTGAGTCTTGAAATTTTGGAATATTGGTAACAACAAGCAGAATGGATAGAATGGAAAGAAAGTTAGAATCGAATTGATAAACTAATGGAAAAGGAATACCAAAGAAAGAAGATCAACAGATTGTTGGAAATTTTGAAATAGAACGGTAGTAGAATTTAGAGAGTCGAAATGTATGTTTTTGTGGAACAAAAACGGTTATTATAATTATCTAATTCTCCTTCCATTAGATCAGAGAATGTGATAAGAACACAAGGACCGGTGGTGAATGAATTTTCAGATCAAGGAGAATTCAATTATTATAAGAGTGCTGAGAGTGTCGCATGTAGTATTGAAGGAATTTCACAAGTTGAAGTATTGATACATTCTGGTTGGAATCAGATGTATTACGATATCAGGAAGTGTATAATGGTCAGATTTGAATATATGAGACTAACAGAGTTGTTTAAACAATATATGATATCAGGAAGATGTAATGATGTATTATGGAAGGTACAGTAATTCAGTGTAGTGATTGTTAGAATGAATGAAAGTGGAAGATGAGCATAGGAGGTATATAAGTGACTAGTCAGAATTATTGATAATCTCATTGTGTTTAGTTTAGTGTAACCTCGGGACATAGTGTCAGTATTTTTGAATATTGGAAATCGCTGTAAGAAGGAATGAGCATTGAATAAGGTTCGAACATAATATATGTAACCCAGAGACTGAGATTGACTTTTGAGTATTATAAATCTAATGAAAACAGACATAGTGAAAGGATAATTTGAACGACGGCAATTGAATTTATGTTGATGTGATTGAAACTTGGGATGATGATATCTTTAATATTCACTATGAGGACTAATGAAACCTAGTGAAGATGAAATCTTTATGCGATGATAATTGCACATATTAATTTGAGAACTTACATAGTCGTGAGTCAAGTTATCAGAGTATTGAAGCAGGAATGAAACTGAGAAAGTGATGCAGAAGGAGTATGAATGATGAAGGAATATTATCATATTGGAAAGTGAAATATGGAAGCTGAATATAGTAATATTTGTGGGTATAGTGATACCATAAGAATTGACTTGAACTGGTGTGAAAGACGTGAGTATCTCTTGAGGATAAGAGGTCACGTTGATTCTAGAAGTGAGAAAGTGCGAGTATGAGGCGGGTTGAGTGTCGGGACGTCGCTCTCTTTTAGGAGGGTAGGATGTGACAACTCAAACCCGTGGTCATTATTTAATTATATTTAATTATATTTTTACATATATTTTTGTAATTTTTCACGAGATTGATTGTCATAACGATTGGTGATTTGATTTGGATGAATGTTGAAAGTTATATTTTTACGTTTTGACGAGTTGCGAGGATTATTAGTAATGACCATATCAACGGATGCCCGAAATTTTACGTTTTATTTTAAACATGTCGATGTTTAATATTTTGACGTTTTTATTTTAAATTTCGTATTAAGTCGTGTCGGGACTATATAATATCATATTTTGTGTGCGTTTTAAGTTTTGAGAAGTATTTTTATGAAACCCGAGACCCTTAAATATTTTCAAAATTGACTAATAGTCATTTCCCGCTTTTTAAAAAACTAATTATATTTTGGTCCACAAGAATCACAATTGGCAAAAAATACCCTAAACTTTTCCCATATAAATTGGAAAATAAAACACAAACACACACACAAAATCCCACTAACATCAAAAATCCTCTCTCTCCCTCTTTTTCCTTTCTTGTCTGTCACCCCCCAAGCCACAAACACCCTTGATTTTTAAAAATCAAGCTTGAATCCTTAAAAACTAATTGAAGACCCATCTTTATCTTTTGATTCTTATAATTTTGGTATGAAAATTTCCCACATGCATGAACTTGTTATAAAAACCCATTTTTGATGAAAACTATGTGTGTTTGATCTTAAATGTGTGTTGTATGTAGTTGTTTATGGTGTTATACATTATTTTTAACGGTTGCATGTTAAAAATTTTGAGTTGGGTTTTATTTGATTTGATCATCTAGGATGATATAGTATGTTAGGATTGAAAAGTATTATTTAGATGATTATAATTGTAAAAATGATGTTAAAATGGGGTGAAAATATGATTTTGAGTGGGTTTTAAAGATGTATTTTTGACCAGCAGCTAAAAGTTAAATTTTGGAAAATATAAGTTTGAGTATGATATGAACTAACTAGATATTGTTGTAGAGTATTTCATAAGCTTCGATTTGGTATAAAGTAGAGCTTCTAGCTCCAAACGAGCGAAAAGTTATGATAGTTTGATTATTCGTGTACCGGGAGACAAGTATCGGCACAATATATAATTGTTGACGATATTTGGATCGAATCTCGGGGACTATAAAAAGGATTTTAAAATGGGTCAAGGACTGATGTAAAGTGATAAACATTATGATGTTAAGTCTATTTTCAAAGAAGAGTGTCGGTTTTGTAAACGGAGTCATTTATATAGGTTAAAAAGACTATATGAGTTGTTGACGTAAAACTGTCCGGTTTTTGTAGTTCGAAGATGAGTCTGGCAGGGAACTTTAAAAGTAAGATCTTTTAACCAACTTTTGGGAGGTCTTTCTATATATAGTAAGTGAAGTTTCTGATTAGTATCGTAAGCTATTGACGCGTTTAAGCAAGAAAAACAGTTTGGACAATTAATATATATATATATATATATCGACAATTTTTAAAAGAATAAAAGTGTAAAAGTGTACGTAAGAAGAATGTATTAAATTGAGAATGGTGTGAGTTTGATTTTGACTTTGAGATATTTATTGCATTTTATTAAGTATGAAATATTACTTGGATGTATTATTAAAGGCACGTGTTTTATTTTGATAGATTGTGAATTTGGTGTTCGTCGGGCATCATCCATCGTTGAAAGTCGTCTTACTACTGTTATTACTTCAGGTGAGTCTATAGCCTCGCTTTCTACTTGTTTTAATGTTTTTAAAACCCGCGAGGGGGATACATGCTATTTGAAGTAAAATGAACACATGTCATGAGTAATTGTTGGACCCGAATGTTGCCTTTGTTGCCTTTGTTGATTTGAATTGTATAAGTACCTAAATTGCAAAAGTCCATAAATTCATGAGCCATTAACTATCTTCTGACTTGATGTTGTGAGTTGGGAATATCCGTTTATTCTAATGATAGTACTATTGGGCTGACGACCCTATCTGAGACCAGGGCTTTACGTTGAGTAACCTCTGGGAAGGATAATTTTACGAGAATGAGAATGTGGTATACTTGCAATTGATACCCTAGTAGGGGCACTGGAATTCTTATAGTCATGCTGGCATTTGGCGTGGGTGACTAAGTTAAGGGGTCGGTTTCATGAGCTTAATACAATTCATTAGCTATTGCTATAAGATGAAATGCCTGATTAATAGATTGTATGGCCACAATGCTACTAAACAATTGTGATTGATTTTTACGATGTGTTCAAATATGTTTTGTTAAACCTATAGACTTGCTCAACCTTTGTGTTGATGATTTTAAGCATGTATTTCAGGTACTTGAAGTTGTTGAATTTCGGAGCTTGTTGGAGAAGGATTGCGGGATTGCTTTTGTAGTAATTTGGTCTAAAACAGATTTCTTTCCCGTTTGTCATAAACATATAGTATATGGTCCAGTATTTTGGTAAAAGGTTTGTCGATTGGTTAAGATCTTTGGGGAACCTAAACGCTACTCTGATACTTTTAAACTGATTTTACTTGGGATTGAAGGTTTTAGACATTGATTTAAATTATTTCCTTATTATATTCCTAAATATACTGTTTTAAGGTTATATAAAGAGTATTGTGAAATGAAGTTTGTGAATAACACCCAATTGTGTATTTCCGCTGCACAATGTAATTTGGGGGTGTTATAATAAAGTGATGAAGTTGTATTAAGGAGGTGTGTGATAGGGAATAGAAAATGTATTTGGTATGTACATTAAAGGAACAATTAACTTAACTTGTACTTTATAGGGGTTGCAATTAGTATGGTTCAACCACAAATATATTCTAGAAGGTTGCAATTACTATAAGGTATGTGACAAAAATTAATTGTTTGAGTGTGAATTACCTTAAGCATCATCAATTGCTAACGCCTTGTGCTTCAAAAAGTATTCAACAAGTTGTTCACGATAAGCTATGGTTGTTTGAAGAGGATCATCAAACATCACTGGTAGGTTACGAGACAACCTATATAAATATATACACACCCAAATCTCACAGTCGCCATATTTTTTGTCCTGCCTTGGAACATCTGCAAATGCATATGAGATTTTATAGTTATCGGGTGATATTCCATTGTTCTCCAATATCCCATGAACATTTAGATAAAAGGTTAGCTGCTCGGGCAATTTTTTTTCATATTTATCCACCAAGGTCTTATGTTACCAACAAACCAACCTAGGCTATCGTAAAATGTAACCAATCCAGTTCTTATGTGAAGTTCAGCTAGACACCAGTGTTTCTTTGGTTCGCTGATGGGAAATTACACCAATAAAAATTCAATTGATATCACTTTCTATGACTTTTAAAAATTATACGAGTAACTTTTCCTCTCGGTATAAAAAGACTACCTTCTCAACGAATCGCCAGGGGACAGGATACCTAATGCCATAAGAGTAATAGTCGGGCATCGAACCAGCAAGAATTTGTTGTAAGAAGTGAGGGCTCACCATTGCCCAATCAGCATTAAGTGGTCTAAATGACCACATTAAATCCACAAATAGATCAAGTTGTTGTGTATGGAAAAAATATGAAGATTAAAAACACTATTTATTAAGATTGATAAAATTTACTATGAACACTTGCTTAACTTACATTGTCACCCAACCACCTATCTTTGGCAATATCAAGACACACTAAAGCTCGCCAGAACTTCGCAGCAACTACAATGTCTTGTTGTCCCCAGGGAAACCGATACTCTGGCGGGTCAGGAAAATTTATTGTGCTACAGATAGGGAAACTCTTACAGTATCCATGTTAGGCCCTGCACTCTTGAAAGATTCTATAAACAATCGCCATGGGGTAAGACCACGGTAAATTCATTATAAATGAAAGATGTTGTTAATGCAATGATACCTAAAAACGTTACTTGCATTTTTCGGTCTCGCTTTGTTTTGATTACGACAATATGTAAAAACAAGCATTTACGAAAACAACGAAAAACGAATTCTTGAGTTCAAGTATTTTTCATTTCAACCATTATCACTTAAGGTATGAACAAACAAGTAATTATCCTAATTAAGTGATCAAGGATTTAATCTTTTCTTAAAACTCACTTTTTATTAAGTGTGACAAAGTTTTATTATTAAACTTTCTTTTTACGAAAATGTTTATTAAATTAATTATTTGAAAATTTGAAATTTGAAAATGGCATATTCTATCTTGGTTTGGAATATCTTTTCAGGATATTTTAATCCCTAGATTCGAACCAATCCACTAAAAGATAAAAGGGAGCGGACTCTACGCCGGCGGTTCCTTAGCGGCTATGGCGGTTCCTTATCGATAAGGAACCGCGGGCTCCAATAAGGAACCGCGGGCAGATATAGCCGTTGGATGTTTGTCTTATAAATAGTGGACCATTCTCAGACTTTCAATCCACCTCTTTTGCACATACATTTCTAGATTCTTTCATACTTCTTAAATCACTCAAATCCTTGATCATTTGTTTGATTACTACTTGTTTAGAAGTAAATCTTTATCCTCTCATCTTTTTCTCTCAAAGTGCAAAGAGAAGAACACTATCATTCTTGAAGTGTTATGTCTACCTCAAAGATCCATTGAAGATCCAAACGTATTTATTCATTGTTGTGTCATTGTTGTGAAAATCTAAGTAGTTGTGTCTATCTGGAAGTTGTGTATGTATTAAGGTTAATACTTAGTCCTCAAAGTATATTGGTGTAGATAGGTCCTAGCTAAGATTAGGGCTCGACTTTTAGCTTAGAGTCGGAAATTGGTTAAGCAACGTTGTGTATGGTTTCTCCACCTTAAGGAGCTTGTTGATTAGTGAACTCTCGAGTAAGGAGTACTCGAGAAGTGGAGTAGGAACGAGGAGTGAGCTTCGTTGCCGAACCACTATAAATTTTTGGTGTTTGGTTTGATCTTTCCTTCCCATATCTCTTTACATTCATTATTCTTTATACTTGTGATTATTAGTTTAGTTGCACTATACATTCATTATTCCTTATACTTGTGATTATTAGTTTAGTTGCACTATACCTTGTTCATATTGTGTATAAGAAGGTTTCACATAAATACTTAAGCTTAAGTTTTTGAAAAAGGATTTTTTAAAACCAACCTTTAACAAGTAAATTTAAGAAACTATTCAACCCCCTCCCCCCCCCCCCCCTCTAGTTTCTACAATTGGTATCAGAGCGTGTTTGCTCAAGACTATTTAAAATATATTGTATTTTAAAACTTGAATCGATCTATGGATTCCAAAAAGTATCTAGAAGGGCAATCCATGCAAAGACCACCTCTTTTTGAAACCGATAGTTTTATTTATTGGAAAGTTAGGTTTGAGACTTATGTGAAATCAAAAGATTTAGATCTGTGGCATGTTATTACCAATGGTGATTTTTTTTACCATTTCAATATAATGAAGCTTCTAAAAGTAAAGAGATAGTAACTTTTGACAAAGCTAATGATGATACTAAAAGGAAACTTGCAAACAATAATGAGGGTAAAATGGTAATTTATAATGCTTTACCAAAGAAAGAGTACGAAAGGATTTTTATGTGTGAAACCGCTAAAGACATTTGGAACACTCTTTTAATAACCCACCAAGGTAATAGCCAAGTTAAAGAAAGTAAAATCGATCTTCTTGTTCAACAATATGAACAATTTGTCATCTTAGAATATGAAACTATTGATAGTGCATTTGCTAGATTTAACACTATTATTACTAGTCTAAAAGCACTTGATGAAGGTTTTTCTAGCAAGAACAATGTTAGGAAGTTTCTTAGGGCGTTGCATCCCAAATGGAGAGATAAGTCATGGCGATTGAAGAATCAAAGGATCTCGCCAAATTATCAATCGATGAACTAATTGGTAACTTGAAGGTTCATGAGATGATAATTTTGAAGGACTTGGAAATGGTGAAAACTAAGAGTGAAAGAAAGTCTCTTGCACTCAAAGCCAAGAAGGCACAAAGTGACCATGAAAGCTTCGTGGATAGTGATAATGAGGAATATCCCTTGGCGTTTAGAGACTTTAAGAAGTTCTTCAAAAGACGAGGTCAATACGTGAGGCAACCAAACAACGACAAGAAATCCTTCTCCAAAAACCGATTTGCCAAAGATGATAAAGCTGATAGGAAATGCTTTAGATGTGGTGATCCAAATCATTTCATCGTCGATTGTCCTAAGCCTTCACGCGACAAGAACCACACGGCGTTTGTTGGAGGTTCATGGAGCGATAGCGGTGAAGATGTTGATGACAACCCCAAAGATGAGAAGCGTCTCATGGCTCACACTTCTAAAGAGATATGCTTAGGAATCGATCTAGAGCCCGACGAGTGGATTAAGGATAGTGATTGTTCTAAACACATGACGGGTAATCGAAGTTTGTTCTCGCTCTACAAAGCATATGATGGAGGTAACGTTACATTCGCAAGTAATCGACGTGGTAATATCATTGGAAAAGGTACGGTCTCTCTTGACTCTATGACTATAGAAAACGTAGAGCACGTAGATAACTTAGGTTTTAACCTTCTAAGTGTAGGTCAAATTTGTGACAATAAGTGTAAGGTCATCTTTTCGGAATATGACAGTGAAATCGTAAAAGATGGAAAAGTCATTGGAAAAGGTGTTAGACATCATGGGCTTTATGTCATGAAGGTTAATAGAAAGTCAAAGGACAACTTATGTCTAGCGACTTTAGATGATAGTTCTACTCTTTGGCATAGGAGATTAGGTCACGCTAATATGCGTTTAATTCAATCTTTAGTCTCTAAGGAGTTGGTAAGACATCTCCCCAAGATGAAGTTTGATAGTCACTTTTGTGATGCTTGCAAAATTAGGAAGCAAGTTTACTCAAGTCACAAAGCCAAGAATTTGGTTTCGACCTCTCGGTGCTTAGAGCTCCTACATATGGATCTTTTTGGACCTTCTGCCATACGGAGTTATGGAGGTAACCTTTATACCCTAGTTATAGTTTACTCTAGATTCACTTGGACTAGATTTTTGGCGTCTAAGAATGAAGCTTTCGATCACTTCAAACCTTTAGTCGAAGAATTCAAAATCAACTAGGATGTTCAATTGTATCTATTAGGACGGATCATGGTAGGGAATTTGATAATGAAGTGCAATTTGGTGCCTTTTGTGAAGCTCATGGTATTACCCATAACTTCTCGGCTCCTCGCACTCCACACCCAAATGGGGTAGTTGAAAGGAAGAATAGGACCATCCAAGAGATGAGTAGGATGTTAAATGAGCAATCTTTGCCTCAAAAATTTTGGTGCAATGCCGTGGACACATCAACCTACATTCTCAACCGAATTCTTATTCGACCTTTTCTAGGAATGACCCCCCTATGAGATTCTTAATGGTATGAAGCCCTCATTGGAATACTTTAGGGTGTTTGGAAGCAAGTGCTTCATTCTCAACACCAAAGATTACCTTACCAAGTTTGACCCAAAGTCTTACGAAGGTATCTTTTAGGTTATTCTTAAACTAGCAAAGCCTACATAGTCCTTAATAGAACCTCGAGTGTAATTGAAGAATCACTTAACGTGACATTTGATGAAACCCCTCCTTCATCTAAGACACCACCTTTGGTAGATTATGACTTAGATGAAATAGACATAGTTAATGCCAAAGATGTTAGAAACATAGGAGTTCAACACCTTAGTGTTGAAAAGAGAGTAAACATTAAGGAGTCTAAGGATCATGCTGTCGATAACGTCATAGGCGAATTAAATCAAAGGACCCTAAGATCTCAAGTCCAAAATCAAAGTAATTTCTTTTGTTTCGTCTCCTTGATTGAACCAAAGAATGTTAAAGAAGCTTTGATGGATGAGAGTTGGGTCATCGCTATGCAAGAAGAATTGAATCAATTCATTGATAATGATGTTTGGGAACTTGTTCCTCCACCTAGAAGTTCGACCATCATAGGAACCAAATGGGTATATAGGAATAAGTTAGACGAGAATGGTGTTGTGTCTCGTAACAAGGCTATAATCAACAAGAAGGTATTGATTATGACGAGACATACGCACTCGTAGCTAGATTAGAATCCATTGGAATCCTTTTAGCTTACGCTTGTGCTTTAGACTTTAAGCTTCAACAAATGGATGTAAAGAGTGCATTTCTTAACGGTTTGATCAATGAGGAGGTATATGTGGCTCAACCTCCCGGCTTCATTGATTTTGAGAAACCGGATCATGTTTACAAGCTTAAGAAAGCTCTGTATGGTCTCAAACAAGCACCCAAAGCTTGGTATGATAGACTTAAAGTGTTTCTTGTAAAACATATGTATACCATGGGGATGGTAGACAATACACTCTTTACAAAGAAGAAAGGTTCTCACCTCATTATCGTACAAATATATGTTGATGACATTATATTTGGTTCAACTTGTCAATCATTGTGTGATGACTTTGCCAAAATCACGCATGACGAGTTTGAAATGAGTATGATTGGAGAACTTAACTTCTTTTTAGGACTCAAAATTAAACAAATGAACGATGGTATTTTCTTTAATCAATCCAAGTATGTTAAAGAAATGCTAAAGAAATTTGGATTAGAAGACTCTAGACCAATGATAACCCCTATGGCCTCGGATACTAAACTCACCGTAGATGATGATTGTGAGTCGGTAGACAACACCAAATACAGAGGTATGATTGGTAGTTTGTTGTACCTAACGGCATGTCGACCGGATATCATGTTTAGTGTTTGCCTTTGTGCTCGCTTCCAAGAGGCTCCCAAAACCTCTCACCTTGAAGCGGTTAAGCGTATCTTCCAATACATTAAGGGCACTATACATTTAGGATTATGGTATCCTAAAGGGACCAACGTAGAAACCATTGTCTACGCGGACTCGGATCATGCGGGAGACTATGTGGACCGGAAAAGCACTAGTGGAGTTTGTACCTTCATGGGTTGTTGTTTAACTTCTTGGTTCTCCAAGAAATAAACCGCTCTTGCTATATCCACCACGGAAGCCGAGTATGTGAGTGCCGGTAAAGCTTGTCAACAAGCTCTATGGATGAAGCAAGTGTTTGTTGATTACGGGATTTCTCTTGATGATATTCCCATCATGTGCGACAACAAGGGTGCAATAGACCTAGCAAGAATCTCGTGCAACATTTGCGAACTAAGCACATAGAGATTCGCCACCATTTTCTTAGGGATAATGTTGAAAAGGGGAACATTTCGATAGAGAAGGTACCCTCGGTAGAAAACTAAACCGATATCTTCACTAAGCCACTTAAGAGGGAACCTTTTAGTTACTTGCGTCTAGGTCTAGGTTTAATGGAACATATTCCTTAATTATGCATTCTAATTTATCAATTATCTTTTCTCTTTTGAGTCTTTTATTTCTTTGAGCTTTTGAGTATAATAAACTCTTTTTGGAAAACTTCTCTTCCCTTTTTCAAAATTCTCAAAGTTCTTTCAAAAATGGCCGAGAAATGTTTTTGCATTGTTAATTCAATCTAAAAATGTTTTTCATAGCTTCTTGCTATTCGTAATGAGCTTACATAATTCATATGTATGGGTCTCTCAAATATAGCAAGAACAAAAGGAAATTATGGAGGATCATTGTGTCATGACCTTGTGTCTAGTTCTACACACCTCCTACATCGATTTTATTAAAAAATCCATGTATTTTGGTCAAAACCTTGTTTGGTGAGCTCTTGTGTGTTTTCTTTGTCTATCTTTACTTCTTAGAATATCTCCATGATTACTTAGACTAGAAAAATAGGATTTGCTGAATCGGAAAATCCTTCCTCGTCACCAAACTCAACCCACTGTGGGCGGTTCTTTATTGATACTGCGGTTCCCCAGTGATAAGGAACCGCCGGCTGAGATAAGGAACCGCGCCCAGTACTCTCTTTTTCGGGTATTCCAGAAACTCCAAATTTGTTCCAACACTTTTTGGAATATTTGTTTCAACCCTTTGACCACCCCTAAATTATCTTGGGCTTTTTCTATTTAACCTTAAGCATTTTGCATCCTTTCTCAAATCAAAATGTCTTATTCCCCAAATGAAAGCTTTGATTCTCCTCCATTATCTCCAATTGCTTTCAATCCCAATTCACCCAAGAACACTCAAAATCGCATCTCTTCTTCTTCTAAGAATGTTGATTGTGGAACTTCTTATCTTCCACCACTAGCCTTTAGTGTTCTACCTCCTTCACATGATAATGTCACACATCATGGAACATATTGTCATTTTTGTCAATATCAACATCTTGCTATGGCTCATATCTATGAAGAGTTGAATTACATCAAGAGTCTCTTAGTCAAACCTCCTCTTTACTATAACTATGAGATCTCTACCAAGCCACCACCACCTCCTTCCGCCACTACCTTGTCTTTTATCTAAGCATTGGTTGCTTATCTTCAAGGAATCTAGTTCAAGCAAATCTTAGGGTTCTAGTTTAACTAGGATTAGATTTATGCTTTTCTTTTGGCTTGTGTTTGTGTCTCATACATCTTTGTATTATTTATTTCCTTGTATCTTTTATCATGTTTTCTTTTAACATGACTTATCTTGGATCTTTTGTTTCTTTTCTCATTTTTTTGTGTGACCTTTGCTATAAATCTTGTTGGGTTTCTCTTCTCTACTACTAAACCTTCTATGTAGCTTGTCACCATATATCGATTCCTTGGTGCCCCAAGCAAGGGGAGTAAGCACCAAGGGGGAGCATTTTCAAAGTCCGGTTCTTTTCTTCTTCAAAGACTTTTGTAACCTTTTTGATTCGACAAAGGGGGAGAAATGATAAACTCGTCTTCGAAAATCTTGTTTTATTAAATGATTGAGTTTATGTATTGTCGGAATCAAAAAAGGGGAGATTGTTAATGCAATGATGCCTAAAAAGTTACTTGCATTTTTCGGTCCCGCTTTGTTTTGATTACGACAATATGTAAAAACAAGCATTTACGAAAACAACAAAAAACGAATTCTTGAGTTCAAGTATTTTTCATTTCAACCATTATCACTTAAGGTATGAACAAACAAGTAATTATCCTAATTAAGTGATTAAGGATTTAATCTTTTCTTAAAACTCACTTTTTATTAAGTGTGACAAAGTTTTATTATTATACTTTCTTTTTAAGAAAATGTTTTATTAAATTAATTATTTGAAAATTTGAAATTTGAAAATGGCATATTCTATCTTGGTTTGGAATATCCTTTCAGGATATTTTAATCCCCAGATTCGAACCAATCCACTAAAAGACAAAAGGGAGCAGACTCTACGCTGGCGGTTCCTTAGCGCATATGGCGGTTCCTTATCGATAAGGAACCGCGGGCTCCAATAAGGAACCGCGGGCAGATATAGCCGTTGGATGTTTGTCTTATAAATAGTGGACCATTCTCAGACTTTCAATCCACCTCTTTTGCACATACATTTCCAGATTCTTTCATACTTCTTAAATCACTCAAATCCTTGATCAATTGTTTGATTACTACTTGTTTAGAAGTGAATCTTTCTCCTCCCATCTTTTTCTCTCAAAGTGCAAAGAGAAGAACACTATCATTCTTGAAGTGTTGTGTCTACCTCAAAGATCCATTGAAGATCCAAACTTATTTATTCGTTGTTGTGTCATTGTTGTGAAGATCCAAGTAGTTATGTCTATTTGGAAGTTGTGTATGTATTAAGGTTAATACTTAGTCCTCAAAGTATATTGGTGTAGATTGGTCCTAGCTAAGATTAAGGCTCGACTTTTAGCTTAGAGTCGGAAATTGGTTAAGCGACGTTGTGTAAGGTTTCTCCACCTTAAGGAGCTTGTTGATTAGTGAACTCTCGAGTAAGGAGTACTCGAGGAGTGGAGTAGGAACGAGGAGTGAGCTTCGTTGCCGAACCACTATAAATCCTTGGTGTTTGGTTTGATCTTTCCTTCCCTTATCTCTTTACATTCATTATTCTTTATAATTGTGATTATTAGTTTAGTTGCACTATACATACATTATTCCTTATACTTGTGATTATTAGTTTAGTTGCACTATACCTTGTTCATATTGTGTATAAGAAGGTTTCACATAAATACTCAAGCTTAAGTTTTTGAAAAAGGATTTTTTTAAATCAACCTTTAACAAGTAAATTTAAGAAACTATTCAACCCCTCCCCCTCCCTTCTAGTTTCTACAGACGTGAACAAAATCAAACAAAGCGCATACCTCGACAAATGGTGGCAGTGCAAGTAGTTCTTGGACAGTACGCAATTTAGGCTTGCTTGATACATCCTGCTTATAAGATTTTATGTTATTATTACACGACATGAATATCTGGATTAGTATGTTACATATGTATTGAATATACCTCTAAAAATTTAGGCGGACCGATATCACCATCAACTTGATTCCTTGAAATACTTTTATTGACATCTGGTGTACTGTTTGGTTGCTTATCAATGGGTGGAATAAAAGACAATGCCAACCTCTTCATCATCTTCCTTCTAACTTTGAGAGACCTGGGTACACGCTTCTTTTTAGATCCCAATTTTTTAATCATTTTTACACCGGAAAAAACTTTAGCCAAAGATGGTTTGTAATCAGGTGTGACAACATTGACATACTACTGTAAAATAAATATAATCGTCACGAACTTGTAAAAACAAAACCAAATAGTGCTTATGACAAATTACGTGATAAACTACCTTAACTTCAAGAGTCCGAACCGTTCCTTTTTGAAGGTCAACATCCTTAAACTCAGAAATAATTTTTTTGTCAATCACTTGTTCTTTCTGAATGTCAGTTGCGTCATTGTTGTCTACGTCCATGTCATCGAGAGAAATAGCTGCCATGTCTTCTTCATCGTTCAACACATCCATGAATTCATCTTTAAATGCAACATCCTATAATCAAGATGAATAAAATATAAATGGAACACATATGAATACCATTGACTATGCAACACATCTGTAAAGTTTGACACATACGTCATTGATAGCAGGGCTGGATGGTTCATTTAAGTTTGTTGATGTTGTTCCAGAAAACTTAACATTAGGAATGGAATCTATTCCCGGGTTTTCGTTCTTATTCATTAAGGCCTTGATTAATATGCCCACAGATCCAGGGAATCTCTGAGAAATTGTTTGATCATCATTCCCTAAACTTTCTTCGTCCACCATACCTTCTGGATCCGCATGTGCTCTAATATCAGACAGTGTCTGCTATAGGTTACCAAAAAATTAGAACATTAAGGAAACAGTTGGTACATATCTGGGATTTAGTTATGCATTAAGGGTATACTAACCGTATTATCGGTTGGGGAACCGGCCACAAATGGCTTAAGGTATGACTTTTCACCTACGTTGATATCAGTAACTAACACGCCCTCAACAACTTTCTTCTTAGAATCAGGGGTTGGTTTTAGAGATTCATTCCCTAAAGTATCTTCGTCCACCGTAGTTTCTGCTACATCGTGTGTTGGGATATCATACAAAGACGACTGTAAGTAATATAATTCAAAAAATAAGAAATTCTTGTTGTTTACAATATTTTATTTATTTATGAATTCACTGTATACTAACCATATTATCAGTTGCTGAACCTGCAACTACTGCCTTCATGGATGAATTCTCAAATCCGTTTATATCACTAACTAAAACGCCCTCGACATCTTTCATCTTAATATGAGGGGTTGGTTTTGGAGAATCTTTCCCAAAACTTTTTGCGTCCACCATACATTCTGTTTCATCTTATGTTGGGATATGAGACGGAGATGGTTGTAAGTCAAGTAAGTTAAACAACTAGCAAATTATTTAGGTTATTAATTTCCTATAAATATGCATTAACTGTATACTAACCATATCATCAGTTGCTGAAACTGCCACTACTAGCTTAACGGATGAATTCTCAGTTCGCTTTATATCACTAACAGTACTGGTGTCGACATCTTGCTTCTTAGAATCAGGGGTTGGTTTTGGAGACCCATTCCCAAAACTGTCTGCGTCCGCCATAGATTCTGCTTCATTGTATGTTCTAGTATCAGAAGAAGATGGCTGTAACTAAAATAATTGAAAAGATAAGGAAACCCTTTTTTCTACAAATATTGGATTTAATTATGCAGTAACAGTATACTAACCGTATTAGCACTTGCTGAACGGGCGCCTAGTTGGTTCAGGGATGAATTCTCAAATCCATTAATATCAGTAACTGATACGCCCTCCACGTCTTTCAACTTAGAATCAGGGGTTGATATCTTAGATGTTTGTTGGTCCTTTAGTTTTTTGTAATAGCTTCTCCATCTTTCAAGCCTAGATGTAACATCTGCAGCGGTAACCAAGTCTACTTGTTTTCTAATGGACTGGACTTCGGCTAAAATATCATGTAATGAAATACTTTTCGCACCAGACATGGTTTCACTAAAACAATTCCCTTGTTCTAAATCTAAAACACCATCCGGGTGCTCCGTAGACATCCCATTAGATTTAACGACGGGCATTTTTAAAGTTCCCAAAAAAGCTTGGTTTTCATAAAGTAAAATAGGAGGATTAACGACATCCATGCGGTTTATATAACTAAGACTTGCAACATACCAAGGTTGGCTAATCTCAGCTTGTGTTGGAATAAGTTCAAAAAAGGGTCTTGAATCCTAAAATATCAATTCAATTACTAAAATACATGAGGACACTAACCTTGATAATTAATAGGATGTATTCAAACTGAAATACTTACCGGTCCAAAAAGGGTAACATAGTGTGATTTTTCAAACTTTATATTATTAGACCAAGAAACACCTCGTGGTAACATATTTTGCTCTTTAATCCAGAATGAAGTGCTAATAGGATAACTCTCCAAAATCCATATATGTATAACACAATCATCCAGTTGTAAAAATTCTGGTTCATATCTAGTACTAAAAAACAGATATTTTCTAACCTTGAAAGCCCAAGCAAAGCCGTATAAATTATATAGAGGATTGTAAGTTGGGGTTTCCCTCCTATTGGATATATGATTATCAGCATGATTACAACCAACATTTATAGTCCTTCTATAAAATTTATCCCACATGTACTCTACCGAGGGATAAGAATTCCAGACTTCAAAATCATCCACCATAGTGACTAAATGGTTTTTGATGCAATTCCTATCCCTTTTGCCTATAAATACCAACTCGACAACAATTAAAAGACACACCCTAACAGCATCCACATCTGATAATCATAACCACTTATCTTGATTTCTAATAATTTGAAAAAGTTCAAACCCATGAATTTTTCTAAAACCTTTAATGTTGATCATAAACTCAGATCTTAAACCTTAACTTGTTTAAGGGTTGTAGTAGAAAGAAAGAATTCAAACTACTACTAGAGAAAATTTGCAATACATAAAGTAAATAAACAAGATGCGGAAAGTAATGTTTAACACAAGAACAAGTATTGAATCAAACGTTAAGCTTTAATATATTGATTTTATACGAATACCCAAAGGTGGTATTAGATTTTTACAACCTTAAAGCATGAAATGAAATGAGAGAAAGGTATATGAAACATAAAACCTAATGAGTCCTTTTATAGCACAAGGACTCATGTACAAGATAATCACTAACAAACTAGGAAGGTATTCTAGAGTAGTAACAGAAACGCGTCAATATCTCTTCCAAGTTTATCCATGCAACAAGGGCATTGACCTCCAGCAGTGGGAACTAATCCCACTGTCTTCATTACTTCTGCAGGGGGAACTTACTCTAGCAGGGGGATCTTGACCAACCAGCAGGGGGAACTTTGACTCATGCATTTATTCCCAACAATCCTCCCCTAAACTTGTGCTTTCACCAAAATGACAAGTTTCTGAATAAATGCTGGTTGATGAGGATGCTTACAAATTTCCTGGCCAAACTTGACTGTGGATAAACCTAACCAGATCATACGGAACGTGATTCTTGCAATCCACTATCAAATCAGTCCGTACCATCTTCTTCAAGGTCTCTTGTGAGAGAGGATAGTAACGATTGTTGAGTAGATAGACACTTACTCCTTCCATGGCCAACTCATAGACACCTGAATTTGTGAACAACTTCCAATATAACATATTGGCTCCATTATGTGCATCAAAAATAGGATCATTCAAGTCAGTTTCATACATCATATGCATGCTATCCGAAATCAACCAATCCTTCTCAACACCTTCCATAGTAGGAGGATTTGCTGCAAACATTCCTTTTAAAATCCTCCATAAGTCATCTAAGTCTTCTCTATCCAAAGTTTGAAACATGAGACCTAAACTTTGGAAAGTCTGAGTTGTATCATCAACCCTAGTAAGCTTCCACCAAGACATGCCTCTATACTGACATACATCATACTTCACTATAGAGTATTTCTTTTTTCATATCATCTCGTGCAATTTCATCAGATTCTCCAAGATTAAGTGTTGATCAATTTCTTCATTGGAGGGATTCTGATCTTGTAACACCCTCAATTTCGGGTCATAGCAGCGGAAGGGTCATTAGGTGTTACTAACATGATTCAAGCTCATAATCATAGAAAACGGCTCAAAATGAGTCGTTTTGATAAAAACATCCATTCATTCATTAAACGATAAAACTTTTCACATGGTCCCAGATAACTTAAAGTTTACAAAACACAGTAAATAATAAAAATTCTTTGAATGGATGTAATTTAATAAAGCGGGCCAAAACATTTCAAATATGCAAGCTTCACGAAACCGCCTTCCTCGAGTGCCTTCTTTATGGACCTGAGATAAAACATGCTAAAAATCAACAAAATTGCTGAGTGAATCTATAGAGTTTAAATTAAATAAGGAGAACACAAGTATTCTGAATAACCTTCCATGGTTAATAATTCATCGAAAGACAATTATGTTGTACGAACATAATTATCGGTGTTATTACATAAGCCTCATGACATTGAACGTTAACATATATTATTTCAGCCCAACACACCTAGCCAAGTGTGTATATATCTCTTATACGTATGCATCCGATGTTTCATTACTAGTGTTTCACTACACCACGTGATAGCTAGTCGCGACTGGACTGGGCGTTACCCCAATCGATCTATCCATAGTATTAGCGTTCTTTCGATTAACAATTCACGATTCCATGGGTCTTTTAAGGCTAAAGCTAACTTATGTAATAACTTTCATCTAAGTATACAATCGGTTCCCTTGTGTTCTGTTTTAAAATAAATAGGGTTTACCACAACTTCTGGTTGCACCCATTCATGGGTTTACAACAACTCTTGTTGTACCCTTCATTTTCAATAAATACTTTTCAAGTAAATAGAGCTTCCATAACTTTTAGTTGCACCATTCAATTGTTTTACCGCAACTTATAGTTGTGCTCTTTATTTTTAATAAAACAAGCATGTTATCCCCTCGCAAGTTTCTAAAACAATTAAAGAACTTAAAAGCGGGGCTATAGACTCACCTTGTGCAAAGTGATAACAAAGGATGAAAAATAATGAGACGAGAAGCTGAGAAAATCCTAAAAGAAACTTTAAACCAAGCTTCGTTAAAAGTAATGTATTACTTTGGAGGAATCAACCTACATGATAAATGATTTTTGTTCATAAGTAAATATTGAGGTGCTTACACTACTAGCTTTAATTTTATGTCTCGCGGTCCATTATTCGTCAATGGTCAAATATTTGTACATATCGCATTCATAAAAAAATTAACGAAAATAAAAGTGGCCAACGAATTAAATCAAGAATTCTAGTCAATTTGTATAATACTTATAATGACTTCCCTAAAATAAAAAAAATATTACCATGCTAGTTTCGATAAGTGACAACCCCATCATGTGTTCTATTAACAAAAGAGATTATATTTTAAATTTTATTTGTTTAGTCAACCATGAACAAAATGCATTTTGGCTAAAAGACCAATAGATAATTTATCATTTTAGCTACTGTATGAATGAGATCTAGAAAGTTTATATATAATTATATGCTTTTCAAGACTAGACTAAAATAACAGCTTTTTATTTCAGCATTGAAATCCATTTCGTATTTTTTTGCGAAATTGAATAAAACATCATGAATTGGGCAAATAATTTTTACCATAGACATAATTTGGTGAGACCATCATGTTAGATACATAAAACCAAAGCCAAGTATATACAGAAAAATAATAATAATAAGATTGAACTAATAATTGTACCTAGTTGGTGCTCTTATATCAACTGGTATCTTCATTTGCATATGAAAAATATACCCATCATAATAACCCAAGATTTTTACTTCTTGAACTCTTGAAAATCAGCCATAAGAACTCCAAATTTGACATGTTTACTTGACGATGAACATGATGGATTTTTTAAAGAAGTTATATGAAGAAACTAATTGATCATTAATCTTTCACCATCTAACAATTTGTAGATAAATCGATCGTGATGTAAATGTCTTGTTCTTGCGTTATTTTTTTATTTTATTCGGCAAGTAAATGAGGGCAAGGATGGGGTGACACTTAATTTGTGAATGAATAAACGAAGTAAGAAGAGGTGTCATGCATTCTTGAAGAACACGCGTGTAAATTTGCTACAAATGAGACACGCGTATCCAATTTTAGTTAGGATGGACATTAGTAGTTTTGATTTATATAAATATTGACAATATTTATTTACAATATGTATAAACGGGTATTATCGAAGTTCGATATTTTTAGTGTTATGTGATTTGAAAGATACGCGTTAAACACAAAAAATAGACGCTCAATATAAAATAAAAACATCGACATTCAGAGAACATTGATATTTTGATAATTAAATTACTTAAAATAAATTAATGTGTCGAATGAACGGATGACACGTAAAGACTTAACGTATATTACGAAGAATATTGTAAAACAAAAAAAAATAAACGACGACAATAGAAAATATTTCTACGTCGTAACGAGAATATAAATATCGATACCTAACGTATTCCTTGCCAGTCTAACCTAAACGGCATTCTTACGATAAGTTTCAAGACATAACCTTCCCGGTTAGCGATATTTCATAATTCTCATTAAGTAAATACATAATATGTAATAATCGAGATTAAAATAACGACCTGAAATTAACGGATTGTCACATCATCCCCACCAAATTGGGATCTTTGTCCCAAAGATCAACTTGCGTTCTTCCTAGATCGCTCGTTGAAATCAAAGAGATAAATGTATTTTGGTCCTCGTCTAGAGTTCCATCAGACTCGACAATAGGAATACGACTTTGCTTCGGTTGTCTAACTTCCTTGTAGATAGTATCAACAAGTTCTTTGATGATATGCAACTTAACGTCGTTTCATACTTCATCAAGAGAGATAATAAGATCTTTGTTGGAAAGAAATTTCTTTAGGTTCGACACATGAAAAAGTATTGTGAATTCCTTGTAGCTCCCGAGATAATTCAAGTTTGCATGCCACCGGACCCACTCTCGATATCATCTCGAATGGTCCGAACTAACAGGGACTTAACTTCCCACGTTCTCCAAAATATATAACACCTTTTCCATGGTGATAACTTTGGTATAACTTTTCCACCTACCTCGAACTTCAAAGGTTTTCGCTTCACATCATTATAACTTTGATGTCTACTACGAGCGGTTAACAAACGATTCTTAGTTTGCGTGATCATTTTATTTATTAGAATGAAATGAGCAGAGTCAATCAGTCAACCTTGACACAAACTGAATCAAATATAGACTGAGTTTTTGAAAGCTTAACAATGGAATCCATTGTAATTTGCTCCTACCTCCCAAATGATAACGAATAACGCAGTCGTAATCACTCAAGATTTCAACCCATCGACGTTGCCTCATATTCAGCTCCTTTTAATTCAAGATATACTATAGGCTTTTATGATCAGTGAATACTGTACATTTCATGCCATACGGATAATGTCTCCAAACTTAAAGAGCAAAAACCACCGCGCCCAACTCTAAGTCATGGGTAGTGTAGTTCTCTTAATTCTTCCTTAATTGTCTAGAGGCATATTCAATCACTTTTTCACGTTGCATAAGAACAACACCGTAGCCTTAAAAAGATGCATTGCAATAAACAACAAGTCTTCACTTCCTTCGGGTAGCGATAAGATTGGCGCACTATAGAGTTTCATTTTCAAGGTTTGAAAAGCATCTTCTTCTTCATCGCCCCACACATACGGTTTATTTTTCTAAGTCAGATTAGTTAATGGTTTCAATATCAAAGAAAATCCTTCGATAAACCTTCGGTAGTAACCAGCCAAACCTAGAAATTTTCGTACTTCAGTTGGAGTAATTAGAGCACTCCAGTTTTTGATGGGTTTGATTTTTGCAGGATCAACATGTACACCACTTCTATCAATCACATGTCCAAAAAATTATACGGACTAAGCCAAAGTCACATTTTGAAAATTTGGCGTACAACTTTTCATTATTTTACAAGTTCAAGATAGTCCTTACGTGTTCAACATGCTCTTCCTCACTCTTAGAGTAGATTAGTATATCATTGATGAACACGATCACGAATTTATCAAGATATGGCTTACACATGCGATTCATTAAGTCCATGAATACAGCAGGTGCATTGGTCAACCCAAAAGGCATAACCCAAAACTCATAATGACCATAACGAGTCCTAAACGCCGTAATAGGGATATCTTCCTCGCGTATGCGAAGTTGATGATAACTAGAACGAAGATCAATCTTTGAGAAAACACGAGAACCTTGAAGTTGATCAAATAGATCATCAATTCTTGGAAGCGGGTAACGATTTTTGATCGTTAGCTTATTCAGCTCTCAGTAAACGATGCACATATGGAATGGACCATCTTTCTTTTTAACGAATAAAACAGGAGCTCCCCAAGGTGATGAGCTCGGTCGAATAAAACCCTTCAGATAGTTCTTGTAATTGCACTGATAATTCCTTCAGTTCAGATGATGCTAAACGATATGGTGCACGTGCCACAGGTGCAGTACCAGGAATTAGATCAATTTGGAATTCTATTTGTCATGGAGGCGGAATCCCCAACAAATCTTCCGGAAAGACTTCAGGATAGTCACTAATGACTAGAACATCTTCTACTCATTTCTCTTACGATTCCTTCTCCGATACTTAAGCTAATAATAATTCACAAACTTTTTCGATAAACTTACGAGCTTTAATGCACGAAACGATTTTCAGTTTGGAATTATTTTTCTCCCTCAGTGACCTCATCAGCCTTTTCTTGAATTATATGTCCCATGTACTAGCCAGCCACGCAGATAGCTTCACAAATAGTAAATGGCTTAGAAGAAGTCACATCACCACGTATATTCTTGGTCAGCACGTGAATATACTGCTCTATCTGACGACTCGGGTTTCACTATATTTGGACATAAAAGAGTCAACTCGTGGAAACGGTTGGTATATCCATTAGTGTTAGTTCCCTCTAACTTCAGGTTATACAACACTTGCTTCATCCTTTGGAAATACTCTGAGGACAAAACTCGTCAGTCAACCACTTCCTCACCTTGGTCCATGGTGTCCCGGATGCCTATGGAAGCAAGTCTGCCATTCCGCCAAGTTAATGCACGACCTTGGAAAGTAGCGATTGAAACTACACCTTATCCTCTTGATTATTATCTGTAGAAATATGATAATCTAAGATCCTATCAAGAGGGTTGTTGTTTCTAGAGAGAGAACCTAGAGATAGAAAGATGAGAGAAATATGTGTTTTATTAAGAAAATAATGAACAACCAACACCCCTTTCCATGAAGGAAAGAGGTTTATATACCCAAGCCTATGTGGGTTTGGGCCTTCATCCCATGGACAAGACCATGGTTGGTTTGTTACTAACTTTGATAAAATAAACTAACTATGAGCTAATTATATTTAATAATATTGTTGGAGTGACCGATACTTCTAATATACGTTAAAAACGTATTTCCAACATTCTCCCCCTAAGGGAGGTCACTCCAACTTACAAAGTTCTAAACCTGGCATACTATACTAAGTCTTCGTTCTTGAGCTCGTAGTTGTTTCTCTTTTCTTCCTTTTCTTTTTCGGCTTGTGAATATGTGTAATAATCTTTGAGCTTTAGCTTGTAACATGTTCTGTTGGCTTTGACTTGTCTTGTAACTTGAGATCATCTTCACGTGCAGTATTTGCCTTCTTGTGATGTTTGCCTCTTTGTGACTTCATGTCCCACATACCTATCCTTTGTTGAATTCTTGAAAGTTTCAGAGTTGATACAGCGGAAGACTTTTAGGTCAGACTTTCTTGAATTTTGCTGAAATATTTGATGCAGAAGAAATAAGTATGTGAGGACGACTTCATCTGGTACCCCGCAACGCCACCTCTTTAAATGCAGCAACATAATAAGACACGAATAAAATAACTTTGACATTCTATTCTGATTCGGTAGCATTTTACCTCCGGTCGGTGAAGACCGTTGGACAATAATAAATATCGTACTTGTGACAGGTAGCTCTAATTAAAGATCTCCTTGACAAGATTTCGCGGGTAAACCCGTTCTATTTATTCGATCGTCCAAAGCTGACTGCGAACATAAAGAGTGAATCACTTGGATAATAGATATCCTTATGATTGAAGCCGTCAATTCATGAACCTGGAACAAGTGAATTTCAATTAAGATTTTCACCATCGTTGCTTTCCAGTTGTCACGAGCTTGATTCTAATAGAATCTTGCTTGTCACCTACCGCAGTGCTGTTTGATGTTGACACTAGAAGGATTTCCACTCTTCACTGTGAACACTAAAGAGTGTCACTCTGAGTGTTCTGGCAAGATCACTTAGATTTTGCATAGAGGCCCTGGAACAAATATAATCTCCATTAAGAGTCAAACCATCGTTTCTTTCCAGTTATCACAAGATTAGTTCTTAAAGAACCGCACGTGTCACCTACCATGAGCTTGTTTGATGTTAGCTCAAGTAGGATTTCCATCTTCATTATAATACTTTCGTATCACTCAGATGTTCTGGCAATATTACAAGAATATTGCGTAGGACTCATAAAAATCTTTCTTGTTTTCAAAAATTATGTCCTAATGAGACTTTTGATGATCTCGTAGCTCTAGACTCAATGGTGCATTTTGTTTTGGTGATCGGAGGCTGGAGAGTATTTCCACCTTTTCAATATCAATTTATTCGGAGTGAATAAACCGATAGATAACGTGTTGAACTCCGTGTCATTAAAACAAATATCTTTTGAGAGATATTTGAGTTGGCTGGGAGGGGTTGTGCATCGCATCACTGGGTCCATGATACTTTGTCTTCAAGAGGAGTTGACCCGGTTTCTGCCAAAGTTGTAAGAAGGGCTTCTTTCTTTACACCCTTTATCTTTACATTTCTTTTTCATTCTTCAACCCCTTCAATGCTTACCAATATATCATTACTAGCACCTTGTTGTGATTGTTCCAGTGCTAGCATCAGTACTTGGTCAGCATTCAGCTATGTTCACAATCCATTCTCCATCTTTCCTAAGGACTTCTATTTTCTAACTATGGAATTGTCCTTGGGAAGATTCCTCCAGTTCTTGAAGAATCATTGGACTAGCACCTAATCCTACCACCCTTTTGTCACCACATCCGTCGTGAGTTAAGTGTGTTTTGGGTAAGTGTTCTTCTTCATGAAAATTCCTTAAAATCACTGAGGTACTTGTGATGTAAATATCAAGAGTGTTTTGTACCTTCAGTGTTTTTGATAACAAAATGCTTCCACTTAACATATGCATAGCACATATCAAGTTGGATTTTTCGTTAAGCTCTTTTCATTTTTAGCCACATATGTTAACAAGTCTCCTTAATCCCATTTTCTCCCCTTATCCAAAATGTTAACCATCAATATTTTGGATATTAATGGATTAACCGGTATTTGGGTAACAAAATGAAATCAGTTGTTGGCCATAGAACATATCAATGCTCCCCCTCAAGTTAATGAGGGTTAGTTGTAGTGCTTGAGTATGATAAATTTTGAAAGATTTAGAATCTCATGAGAAATTGTGACAATCCGTCAATTTATGGTTGATATTTTATTCTCAAATATTATTTAAAAACATTATTTTAATGTTATATTATGAACTCACTTATTTTTGGGAAGAAATTTGGGTTTACATCTTAAAGTAGCATCGACTACATCTAAACCGGAGGACTCTACGTTACGTGCTTACATTTACATACATCGTTTTTGGTGACAGTCCGACATTTCAGAAAATAAATTTATCCGTGAATATTATTTTGGGATTTTAAATTTATGTTGGTTCATAAACTCACTAATTTACGAGAAGAGATTAGGACTCACGTGAATAATTTAACGTCCTTTACGACAAAACCAGAAACCTTCAGATTACGTATTTACGTTTTTGAACTCCGTTTTTGATGAGACAATTTTTATTAGATTCGTTTTGTGCCGTTGATTCATAATTTATAAAAACGTTTTTCGTAAAACGACCCGAGGGCACGTAAATCGAGGAAACTAGAATCGAGTAGTACCCGTAAATTAGTGGGATGGGACAAGTTTTACACTTGCCCACCCCACTATATGTGGCGTCCAACATAAGCCAACATACCTCAAAGGTGTCAACTTATTATGTAAAGGAAGGACACATGTCCTCTTCCTTTGACCAACATCACAAAAACCACTAACTAGCTACTTTGAAACCATTTCTCACACACATTACATGCAAAACCATCTATTCTCCTCTCCTCTCTCTATAAACTTCGTCCCACAATCATCAACAACAACCCTCATTTGATCTATTTTAGCCATAAAATTATGTGTTATTCATACACATGATGATGCTCCTTTGAAGCCTTGAAGATTGGAGGTGATTCTAACATCCAAGGAGGTGATTTGGTGATGTTCAAGGGCTGATTTCTATAAGAAGATTACAAATATTGATGGTCTTCAAGATTGTGTGTTGATCTATCACAAGTTTTGCCATCAAAAATCCAAGCCTTGATCATAAACTACTTAATCTTGGTGGTATAAAGATTGTTCTTCCTATCCTCTTGTTATTTTGATTATGTAATCTTGTATTTTCTTTACTTATGTATATGTATATGATGATGAATGATGATAAAAATATTATGTGGGGATTTGGTGTTGATAAATATGGTTAAAAAGATGGAAAACCACATGTAAAATTGTTAAAATCTTGCTTAAATATGATGGCTATATAAAAACAGTAAGTAACCAAATGCTAAACTGATAAAATGGCATAGTGGAATCAATTTACAGTAATTATTAGGTGTTATACACATGTGAGAGTTGGCCATACAATAGAATCATAAAAATGAGTGAGATATGATCAAAACAAGTTTAGAGTGCAAATCTGCCTACACTGTTTTGGACGAATTTATTAAAATATTTAGAGGTTGATCCATCAGTAGCTAAGGAATAAAATGAAGCACATATCATGTAGTTACTGTCATAAACATTTTAGGTCCTATCTCCTTATAGAACTCTAGATATGGACATTTTAGTGGATTGAAAATTTAGGACATATTTGATAAAATAAATAGTATATAATATAAGCACTCAAAAATTTATATAAAATATACATATATAAAATTCACTAGTTGATAATAATCATAAATAAAGAGTTACATATATATTGATATTAAAATGGGATACATTATATAAATTAAAAGTAAATATGTTTTTCCAAGTTATAAAACTATATACTTAAGTTTTACGTCTTTTCGGCTAAAACCGAAAGATTAACGTTTTTGGTTAAATAAAACTTAGACGGTAGGACCCGTCTAATGTAAACTTTTATAAACTCACATACTGATATATAAACTTATATAACAAGTAAAACCGATAAAACCCGAGCTTTAAAACATATAGACATTAACGGGCCAAAGTAGCCTTATTGGACTATAAACCCGACTAGTTGGTAAAACACTTATAAACTTACTTATTGGGCTTAACCCATTTGGGCCCAACATGTAAAGTATAATACTGATAATAAAATTATAATTAGGCTAATATAATATATTGGGATTGTAATGGGCCCATTGGGCCTCAAAATGTAAACAAGTTGAACTAGTGTAACTAGTCTTGAAAATTACCAACACATAACATTATAATGTTGAATAAAGATGTACAATCCCACTTGATCATCATCATATTTATAAAATCATCATATATATACATAGTTACGATTTTTATAAAGTCATTGGACAATTGTCTAAGACAAGTATTATTTGTCTAGGTTTCTGTGATTGACGCACATACCGTACATCCGAATTGCCGATAACCCGCTTTCCCACATCAACGTGAGTTCATAGCCTCGCACTCTTTTAAATGTTTTTATGAAATGTTTTATAAACCCACGAGGGAGATAACATGTTAGTTTTACTAAAATAGGACAACATTTGTCCCGATTGTTTGTTTTATTGATTTGGACCCGAATGATTGTATGACCCGATGAATGATTATATGACCCGATAAGTGAAATAAAATGGATTATTAAAGTTAGGTTATGTCACTAAAAGTCCCATTAGCATGAATTGTGAACTACCGGGATTTGGTAGACGCTTGTGCATATAATAGTACTATTTGGGGACGATCACCCCAGTTCGCGCCTTGACGGTTGCTCCCCGTCGTGCCACATTGATTGGTAAGCGAATTTATGTATGAGAAGATTTACACAGGCGTGATTATTGTGACGACACGCTAATTTAGATGGGAAAATTGAGTTTCGGGCTAGCTACCCGTTGTTTGTTGTAGTAAGGTAACAATTTCATGCGGCTTATAATAATCCAAATAACGAAATACTGCTATACGCACTGAATTACGATATATTGCCTGACTAGCAATACGGGGTCTTATTATTGATATTATGTTCGTGTTTTGGTTTTACATAACCATATTCATATAACGGTTTTTATTTAACTCTATACGACGTTATAAAACGTATTGTATGATGTTTTTTACGACAATGGTTCGTATAATGATTTTGAAGGCAAACGCCTATATTATGATTTTTTATAAGGATTTGTATAAAATGACTTTGGCTATTTTATGGCCTATTACAAAGATTTGTACAAAATGCTTTTCGTTAATAATTTTATACTGATGTTATATTGATGGATTTCATTAAACTCTATGAATTCACTCGGCGTTTTCGCTGACCTTTTTTTTTAACATGTTCTGTCTCAGGTACTTGAAGGTAATTCTCGGGAAGACAACAAGAATTCATGGCCCGCACTTAAATAACAATTTCCATTCAAATCTTTTTTAAATTGTATGAAATGACTATGACTTGGGACCTATGTAAATTTGATATTTATGAATGGAAATGCTTTATTATTAAACGACGCGATTTTTAAGCGTTGTCTATGATGTGAGTAATGTGCTATCCTGTAACACCAACGAGTCTTCCGCTATAGTGATTGTGTAAATTTGGGGGTGTTACAGTTTGGTACCAGAGCTCTCGTTATAGAGAACGAAAGATTTTTAAAACCAAGGTTTTGAATAAAAAATTTCAAAATCTTTTAACTATAAACATTTTTCTAAAAATGTCTAAAAATCTTTTGACTATAACGGTGCCGAAAAATTCCCGAGTTACCGACAAGGCCAGACTGAGAAGTGTTATTTTAATATATATATATATATATATATATATATATATATATATATATATATATATATATATATATATATATATATATATATATATATATATATATATATATATATATATATATATATATATATATATATATATATATATATATATATATATATATATATATATATATATATATATATATATATATATATATATATATATATATATATATATATATATATGATGTAATTTGATTACATGATTGTTTGATGATTATTTTTAATACTTATACGAGGTATTTATACGACGTAGATTGTCACAAGGAACCCTAAATCCCCTAGCAAATTAATCTAATCTATTTCTGTAGGAATTCTAGATATTCCAGATCTAAACCAAGTTGTGGATTTTTATGATCCCAACAAAATGGTTGATATTCGTAGAAATATAGATATTAGTTAATTGTGATATTAAAGAAGAATTGGCGAGATTTAATCTGATATCAATGCCATGACGATCTTTCCTTATAGAGTGGAGTTTGACAAAACGTTACCACCTAGAAAGGTGTCATCTGATTCGTTGTCACCCAATCTTAAATTGAAATCGAAAGGGTGAATTGCACTTGAGGCTGTCATTGGAACCATTACCCAAAAGCCTCATGCGACTAGTACCTTTCCGAGAAATCTAATTGAATGTGTGAGTCATATCATGCTAGTGACTCATTTGATAACTATTGATGAAAGAGCTATAGGATTGGAAATTAAGTGTTGTTTATATCGAGCTTTTATTGCCCTTTCAAGATCTAAGAATAAGGTTGAAAGTATTGGAGAATGAGGTAGGATATCGCATTGAGTATAAGTTGATTGAAACTTAAATAAAGTAAAATTTAACCCGTATGGAATATGAGATTATTAATAGGAAGTCCTGTGATTGAATTATAAGGTTTTAAATGATTGTTAGTTTGTGTTAAGGGTTGTTCCTAAACCATTGTCCAATAATGAGGATGCCCAATGTCCAATAAATAAATTGAAGAAATCTTCTTTTGAATTGAGACCGATGGATCTTTTGGGACATGTGGAACACCTAATGACTCTTGTAGATTAGTATTCATTGTGGTATCTTTTTAAAATAATCCCTAACTTAACTGAGACATCAGTTGGTAGGATGAGTTCTTGGAATTGTATGACATAGTGACACATAATGTGTTACGGTACAATTTTGACTTGTTTGTGATTAATGAAAAGACTACCATTGATTGCTAAATTCTACATGTATCGATGTTATCTATCCTTTATTGCTTCATCCTAATGTTCGCATTAGTGATGCAACCATTGAACAAGTACTCATCTTGATTTGAGTTACGTTGTGGATTATTCTTTTCGAGCGCCATCAAGGTCATGAACCTCATGATTAATTGGATAAGCTCATTTCCTAGCATATTGTAGTTAGTTCTTAGTGAACAACTTTTCATCACTCTTTTGCAGATCACTAATTGTTTTTTAAGATAAAACAGTATCCCTTGAGAAAAATTGAATTTTCATCACTATAAGGATTATTCAAAGTGAGATTTATAAGTGATCGTTATCGAAATGAAGTTGTTTATAAAACACCATGGAAAGCTTAATTGTTTTCATAACAAAGAAAATCTTTGTAAAATTATTTTTGATTCTTATTTAAGAATTAAGCATGAAAATGTTTTTATTATAAGCATGATGATAAAATTTTGACGAACTGAGTATTGCATCGTTAATCTTGAAATTGTATATAGTTGCGCGCCTACATACAATTTGGAAGTGACCATGCAAGGCTGATTAGTAGTCACCATGAAATTATTAATAAACACTAAATTTTCTTTGAAGATTGTGAAAGATTAAATTTTATGAGATCTACAAGAAGTGAAAAATAGGGACATATTGATAGGGACACCTACATATGTGCACGTACTATTTATTCTTCTGAGTCGAATTTACTCATCTGTGGAACTTGTCTTATTTGACAATTGATATTCCCTTCTTGTCCAATTCTTTCGTAGTGAGATTCTTTGGAAAAGTATTTGATTACCGAGTGTTGATACCCGATTGGATGTATCGACATTCCTATCATTTCTTTTGATTAGATTTCATTTGAATGACCTGGGTAACGATCCGAGGAGCTTTCGAATGCGTACTCAATTCATGAAAACATGGGATATATTCATATTCGTAAATGTTTTCGTCTGTATCTGATTTGAAATTCTCTCGCGTAAAATTTTACGTTGACCTTACTCTTTTAAGGTTAGTAATGTCTCCATATATCCTTGAATTTGTGAAGGATTATGAGTTATTATTAGTCTTTTGAGAAGTTCACATCTTATCAACGGTAATGAAACTGAAAGGTTGATAGTGCCAGTAGAATGGATTGATTGGTTATGACATGACGACATTGTATTAATTGATGGGAACTCGAGTAGAATTCCCATAAATGATAGGATGTTGATTATCAAAAGTGATCTAAATAATTCTTGATGGATGACCATATCCTACATTTAGACTTGAAATTATATCGTGAATGGTTATGAACTAGTCATAGATCTTGTAACCTAAGAAGAACTTAAAGTAAATATATTAAAAGATGTTTCTGTTATCTGAAACTTTAAAGAGGTATTTGCTGGTGAATTACCTAGACTTTCGTCAATAAGGCAAGTTGAATTTGGTATTGATGATATTCCCGGTGCTGCACCTGTGGCATGTACACTGTACGTCAGCACCATTTTAAATTAAAAGAATTACCGTACAACTGAGAGAGTTGTCGGAGAAAGCTCTTATTCTACCAAGCTCGTTATTATGAAGAGCTATGGTGTCATCATTCCTTATGTTTGTTGATCACCGTGAATTAAGTAAACTGACGATCGAAATCGATATCCATTACCCAAGATGATAGATTTCTTCGATCATTTACGAGGTTCTAGCGTATATTCAAAAATTTGATCCTCGGCATGGTTATCATCAACTTCGCATCTGCGAAAAAGATTATCTATTCCAATCACTACATCCAAAACTTGTAATGACCATTATGAGTTTCATGTTATGTCGTTTGGATTGACTAATACACATGTAGCATTCATAAATTTGGTGAATCACGTGTGTAGGCTATAATTTGATAAATTCATGCTTGTGATCATTAAGAACCATCTGTTTGTTTATAAGAATAAGAATGAGTTAATAATTATTTATAGACTGCCCTAAATTGGCCGAACAACGAAAACATGTACCTTGAATATATAACGTGTGATTTAAGGCTTGACCCTTTACATAAAATGATCGTTTGATTAATGATGGTAAGAAATATATATATTAACTCTTCAAAAATTAGAGCAATTTAAGACTTTGGGTTTTACCAAAAAGAAAGTGCAAAAATGTTTTGACAAATGTTTTATCAAAAGAACTTTTGAGGGATTATTCCCTTATACCCAGAATATTTAACTAAACTCTTGTTTAGGGGTAAATGTTTGTGTGTACTTCTAGACAACTTAAGAAGAATTGAGGAAACTATATAACTCATGACTTGAAATTTGAAACGACAATTTTTGCTTTTCAACTAGAAAATTTTGCCCAAAGTGTAACCAAAGATTTTTCGAACATTTACGAATCTTAATAACTATTTTCGATAAATCGACAAAAATCGTGTTAAATAAATTCAAATTTATTTTTGAACATTTTCATATAATTGGTTGAACTAAGAAATTAAAAAAAAATTACGTTTACGTTTCATAAAAATTGAATATTTATTATTTAATTAATTGTAATATTTATTAACCCCTTAAACGTCGGATTGAGCAAAATTGATAAAAATAATAGTTGAGACGAGACTAAAACTTAGAAAATATGAAGAAAGAATTTTTGAATAAATACGGTCCTGATAATTATATCATCAGGAAAGGTGAATGTAGATACTAACACATTATATAAAAAGGATAATATAGATAATAAAAGGGGTTCGCAGCCAATGTGAACCATTAGAATTGAGAAGCCGATGGCGTTAAATGTTTTAAAGGCCACTTGTGATTGTCAAAATATGGAGGATTGTGAGATATAGTTATGTTGGAATATTGTAAGATTAAGTATTCTATTCATGCCATTTCTGATTTAACGTATCTTTATTTGAAGAAGTTGTAATGATGCAATGTATGAAGGCAGACATCGCCTCATACATTAGTAAACGTCTAACTATTGCAAAGGTCATCATCTGAATTTGATTCGATTTGGGTCATCGTCGACAGACTAACCAAATCTGCTAATATCATTCCTGATAATGATAGATTCTTGATGAAGAAATTGACTCTTTTGTGTTTAAAGGAGTTGTGTAAACATGGTGTGCCTGTATCAATCATCTCTATCAAGATCCTCGCTTCGCATCGAATTTCTAGAGATTTGCTCAGAAGTCATTGGGAACGAACCTTGATGAGAGTATTGTTTACCATCCCAATCGAAGGGACGAGGTAAAGGATACAAAATACTAGAAGTGTTGTTTTATATTTGAATGATTGACCTTTGGTAATAAACCGTATAATCGTTTTCCTTTGGAGAGATTATCATTGATAATTATCGTATTAGGATCGAGATCGAACCTTGTTAGTATCTAAATATAAGAGCATCTGTAAGCAGGAGTTGGGATGAAGACACCCGACATACACCCGTTGTGAGTTGGACATGTCTTTTAGGTTTAAGGTTGCCTATGATGACGAACCTAACCTTAAAAAATACCCGACCCGCGAGACCTGAAATGATTGTTGAAATTAGGATCTGATTGATGACTGCCGATAGTGGGCAGGAGGTTATGTGAATATAAAGTGTAGATCTTGAAGTGTCGGATGGGTAGCGAAGTTATGCCAAAATTTTCAGCTTGGAAAAATGAATTGATGATCTGAAAGATCATGGGAAATAAGTCCCCGTTGTATGGGACCATTGAGATGATGTAAAGAGTTGGTTTGAAAGGCATATAAGCTGGATCTACCCTAGGACTTCAAGGGATGTGTGAATTATGTTTCGTATATCGAACTTGATAAATGTCTATTAAGTGAAAATCTGAATTCTTCTTGATGAAATTTAGATTGGCAAAAAGTTGCGTTCATCAAAAACCCGTGAACATCATGGATAGAGAAAGTAAGTCAACATTAAGCCTGATCTTATTCCCGTATATGTTTGATGAAACTCGCGTATTGTAATGGATTACACTTGTGAGAAAAGACCAAATGTGGAGGAAATACCCACATGGCTCTAACTCTATAAGAAGCGAGTAGTAAGATAAATTGATCTTTGAGGACAAAGATCCTGTTTAGGGGTAAATGCTGTGACAATCCGTCAATTTATGATTGATATTTTATTCTCAAATATTATTTAAAAACATTATTTTAATGTTATATTATGAACTCACTTATTTTTGGGAAGAAATTTGGGTTTACATCTTAAAGTAGCATCGACTACGTCTAAACCGGAGGACTCTACGTTACGTGCTTACATTTACATACACCATTTTTGGTGACAGTCCGACATTTCAGAAAATAAATTTATCCGTGAATATTATTTTGGGATTTTAAATTTATGTTGGTTCATAAACTCACTAATTTACGAGAAGAGATTAGGACTTACGTGAATAATTTAACGTCCTTTACGGCAAAACCGGAAACCTTAGGATTACGTATTTACGTTTTCGAACTCCGTTTTTTATGAGACAATTTTTATTAGATTCGTTTTGTGCCGTTGATTCATAATTTATAAAAACATTTTTCGTAAAATGATCCGAGGGCACGCAAATCGAGGAAACTAGAATCGAGGAGTACCCGTAAATTAGTGGGATGGGACAAGTTTTACACTTGCCCATCCCACTATATGTGGCATCCAACATAAGCCAACACACCTCAAAGGTGTCAACTTATTATGTAAAGGAAGGACACATGTCCTCTTCCTTTGACCAACATCACAAAAACCACTAACTAGCTACTTTGAAACCATTTCTCACACACATTACATGCAAAACCATCTATTCTCCTCTCCTCTCTCTCTAAAATTCGTCCCACAATCATCAACAACAACCCTCATTTGATCTATTTTAGCCATAAAATCTTGTGTTATTCATACACATGATGATGCTCCTTTGAAGCCTTGAAGATTGGAGGTGATTCTAACATCCAAGGAGGTGATTTGGTGATGTTCAAGGGCTGATTTTTAAAGGAAGTTTACAATATTGGTGGTCTTCAAGATTGGTGTTGATCTATCACAAGTTTTGCCATCAAAAATCCAAGCCTTGATCATAAACTACTTAATCTTGGTGGTATAAAGATTGTTCTTCCTATCCTCTTGTTATTTTGATTATATAATCTTGTATTTTCTTTACTTATGTATATGTATATTATGATGAATGATGATAAAAATATTATGTGGGGATTTGGTGTTGATAAATATGGTTAAAAAGATGGAAAACCACATGTAAAATGGTTAAAATCTTGCTTAAATATGATGGTTGTATAAAAACAGTAAGTAACCAAATGCTAAACTGATAAAATGGCATAGTGGAATCAATTTACAGTAAGTATTAGGTGGTATACACATGTGAGAGTTGGCCATACAATGGAATCATAAAAAGGAGTGAGATATGATCAAAACAAGTTTAGAGTGCAAATCTACCTACACTGTTTTGGAAGAATTTATTAAAATATTTAGAGGTTAATTCATCAGTAGCTATAACGGAATAAAATGAAGCATATATCATGTAGTTACTGTCATTAAAATTTGAGGTCCTATATCCTTATAAAACTCTAGATATGGACATTTTAGTGGATTGAAAATTTAGGACAGATTTGATAAAATAAATAGTATATAATATAAGCACTCAAAAATTTATATAAAATATACATATATAAAATCCACTAGTTGATAATAATCATAAATAAAGAGTTATATATATATATATATATATATATATATATATATATATATATATATATATATATATATATATATATATATATATATATATTGATATTAAAATGGGATACATTATATAAATTAAAAGTAAAAATGTTTTTCCAAGTTATAAAACTATATACTTAAGTTTTACGTCTTTTCGGCTAAAACCGAAAGATTAATGTTTTTGGTCAAATAAAACTTAGACGGTAGGACCCGTCTAATGTAAACTTTTATAAACTCACATACTGATATATAAACTTATATAACAAGTAAAAACCGATAAAACCCGAGCTTTACAACATATAGACATTAACGGGCCAAAGTAGCCATATTGGACTATAAACCCGACTAGTTGGTAAAACACTTATAAACTTACTTATTGGGCTTAACCCATTTGGACCCAACATGTAAAGTATAATACTGATAATAACAGTATAATTGGGCTAATATAATATATTGGGCTTGTAATGGGCCCATTGGGCCTAAAAATGTAAACAAGTTGAACTAGTGTAACTAGTCTTGAAAATTACCAACACATAACATTATAATGTTGAATAAAGATGTACAATCCCACTTGATCATCATCATATTTATAAAATCATCATATATATACATAGTTATGATTTTTATAAAGTCATTCGACAAGAGTCTAAGACAAGTATTATTTGTCTAGGTTTCCGTGATTGAAGCACGTACCGTACATCCGAATTGCCGATAATCCGCTTTCCCACATCAACGTGAGTTCATAGCCTCGCACTCTTTTAAATGTTTTTATGAAATGTTTTATAGACCCGCGAGGGAGATAACATGTTAGTTTTACTAAAATAGGACACCATTTGTCCCGATTGTTTGTTTTATTGATTTGGACCCGAATGATTGTATGACCCGATGAATGATTATATGACCCGATAAGTGAAATAAAATGGATTATTAAAGTTAGGTTATGTCACTAAAAGTCCCATTAGCATGAATTGTGAACTACCGGAATTTGGTAGACGCTTGTGCATATAACAGTACTATTTGGGGACGATCACCCCAGTTCGCGCCTTGACGGTTGATCCCCGTCGTGCCACATTGATTGGTAAGCTAATTTATGTATGAGAAGATTTACACAAGTGTGATTATTGTGACGACACGCTAATTTAGATGGGCAAATTGGCTAGCTACCCGTTGTTTGTTGTAGTAAGGTAACAAAGTCATGCGGCTTATAATAATCCAAATAACGAAATACTGCTATACGCACTGAATTACGATATATTGCCTGACTAGCAATACGGGGTCTTATTATTGATATTATGTTCGTGTTTTGGTTTTACATAACCATATTCGTATAACGGTTTTTATTTAACTCTATACGACGTTATAAAACGTATTGTATGATGTTTTTACGACAATGGTTCGTATAATGATTTTGAAGGCAAACGCCTATATTATGATTTTTTATAAGGATTTGTATAAAATGACTTTGGCTATTTTATGGCCTATTACAAAGATTTGTACAAAATGATTTTCGGTAATAATTTTATACCGATGTTATATTGATGGATTTCATTAAACTCTATGAATTCAGTCGGCGTTTTCGCTGACCTTTTCTTTTAACATGTTTTGTCTCAGGTACTTGAAGGTAATTCTCAGGAAGACAACAAGAATTCATGGCTCGCACTTAAATAACAATTTCCATTCAAATATTTTGTAAAATTGTATGAAATGACTATGACTTGGGACCTATGTAAATTTGATATTTATGAATGGAAATGCTTTATTATTAAACGACGCGATTTTTAAGCGTTGTCTATGATGTGAGTAATGTGCTATCCCGTAACACCAATGAGTCTTCCTCTGTATTGATTGTGTACATTTGGGGGTGTTACAGAAATTCTTGAAAAATTATCATACTTTCACACTAAAGCAAGCCACAAAAGCACAATATTCACAGTATTTACATATTCACAAGTAAAAGATGGAGTTGACCTGAGATAGTACGACCCATTTTAAATGGATCGTTCCATTAGCTTGTGGTGCGCTCCATATGGTCTTCCACCGACGAATCGTTCTAGACTTCTCATAAGACGTCTTTCCCTTATCTTTTCATCAATTTTCTTGATCACATAGTTGGCACTCTACTGAAATCCCGGGTGCCTTACTTTAACCTCTGGAAGAGTCTTGTTCTTGTTGAGATGCACCAACTTTTCCCGGATATGGTTGAGAGTCCCGTCACTGAATTTGTTGATCTTTGGAATTCTCATGAACTTCATTAGTCCACGGCCATTCAAGTAGAAAATGTCGGGAATCGGGTCAGTGGTGCTGGTGTATGGAGATTTGGTCGCATGCCTAGGCAACACTTGAGTACGTGGTTTTGAAAGATTTAGCTTCCTTTGATAACTTTCTACTCCAAGTTGCAGATCTTCAACTCTTTTCTTGATGACAATTTGACGTGTGTACATTCTAAGAGCTGAATTCAAGGCAATGATTCTTTAGAGTTAAAATGTCTTAGCATGTTGTGAGTTATCAAAAGCAGCATGTCTTCAATATCTTCGAGAAGAAGAAGTGGAAAATCTCCTTCCTGGATAGTGTAGATTTGATCATCATCTCTTTGATTCTGATTTCTGTCAAGTGGTGATAGCCAATTTTGGGTTCAATCCTAACTCCTTGGATGCTTCTGATTCGGAAGAGAGAAAATACTTGAGGACCTGAGTTGTGTAGACATGCATAATTGTAGGCGCGTCGCACACGCTCTTCCCAATGTGAAGCTCCCAATTCAGCATAGCGATCATATTCAGAATATACTTGCGGTACCCAGAGACGATTGACTTTTTCTTCTATCCAAGGTATCGTATCCCAATTTGTAGCTTTTAGCAATGTTAATGAGGTCGCATACTTGTTTGCTCCCTTGACCAAGTATTCGAGATCATTGCTGACGAAGAAGTCTAGTGTGATTTGATCATCATCTGCTGCTCGTGAGAGGAGGTTTTTCAGGTGCATGAAGACCGTCCCTTTGAGTAGTTCTCATCGCTTTCAGAAGCTCATTAGCGTTGTACTCGTATTTCATGATGCTGATCTTGGATTTAACATAAAGTGTGGGATCTTTGAGTCCTCGCACAACCATTTCTTGGGTTATGTTAGACCCATAGTTATACTCCAAGTATCTTGAAAAATCTATAGGATTGCTGAGGAATTGGGAAAATTCAGCTTCATCAGCCTTTGTCAGTGGACGAAGTGCAACAGCGTTTGTAACCCAAGTTTGTGCAGGTGCATTTTCATCTACCTCGAGTGTATCCACCCATGCTGGTTCACTTGACTATGGAACATCAGGAACTTGAGTAGATACTGGAACATCAACAGCAGGAACGGCTTCAGTTTCTGGTATGTCTTGGACTTGATCAGATACTGGTAAATCCGGTTGATACAAGGAATTTCCAAGTATAAAATTGTTTCGTTATTCCAGTCTTTTCGAATTGATTACTAGTTATTAGTGCGACTCAGTCGTTCTTGGTGGATAAAAGAAGGTTTGGTTATCTATTTCTAATTAAAAGGTAAATGCGCAAAGTAATAAAAATAAGCTAAAAACAAATAACTAATAATAAAGGAGCAAAACAAATAATAAAACGTAAATTAAAGCAAAACAATTAATAAAAATAAAACTAAACGAAGAAATTAACTTTCGACTGAAAAATAAAATTAACTAAATGAAAAAGGAGAAAATAAAACTAAGTGGGTACTTTAAAACTGAACGAGGCAAAAGCTAAAGCGGGTACTAAATAAAAGATAAAACTTAAACTTTAGGAAAAAATACTAATACTTAAAATCGACGAAAAATATAACTAAAAATACGTGACTTTCAGAATTAAAATCGAAACAACTTTCAGATTAAAGTAAACAATTACGGTTCAATATTAATTAATAAACAAGCTAGCAAGCAAGCTGCTCAAGCAACCAACCAGGCAGCTCAAAATGACGGGAAGAGATAGGAAGCATGCAGGTAGGCATGACATTTCCATCGGAATATAGTATAACTGTCCTATCAGAATATTAGAGCAAATGGTTTTGTCGGAATATTGTAGCAAAATTCTGTCGGAATATAGAATTGCAAAACTATCGGAATATGACACAAACCCTATTCCGATGAAACAGTCGGAATAACCATCGGAAAAGGTAAACCCTTTTCCGATGGAATGTAAAATGCAATAAGCAAACCGAATAAGCTCTTATCTAAAAACTTAACCAAATCAAATTTAAGAAAAAGCTAATAGACCAAAATTTAAAAACTTTTAAAAACACTAAATAATAAAAATATTTAAAAACAACTTTTTATAAAAAATAACTAAAAAGCACTTAATTAAAAATAAGTAAATTAACACAATAAGCACTAAAACACTTTAAGCTATAAAAATCAAACACTAAAAGATCAATAAGCACAATCAAACACAAACATCAATAAATCAAAGAACATGATTAACAAACTACATGATTATCAAAATTAGACAAGATTAAAAATAAAGAACGGTAGAATAAGAATGATTGTAAAAAGCTTGAAATAAGATGAAGATTAAAGATTCAAAAGTACAAGATTAAAGATTAAAGATTAAGAAAACTTGAAAGAAAAGCTTAAGAAGATGAAATAAATCTAGAGAGAGAAAGTAATCTACTCCTACTCCTAAACTAATCTACTCCTAAAATGACTAACTCCTCCTAATGACATATTAGGAGGGTTTATATAGGAGGAGGAAAATGTGTTGGAGCTTTCTTCTTTCTTTCTTCTCGTCTCGACTCGATTTAAATTCTTTGTTTTTTTTCTCGACGTCGTCTTGGGAGTCGATATAAATTTAACTCGACTTATAATTTTCTTCATTTATTAGACTTGAGTTCTTCGACTTCATTAAACTTCCGTCTTTAGACTTTTTCCTCGATAAATCTTCAGAATAGGCCTTGGACTTCCGTTCTTTTTGCACTCTTGATCTTTTGACTTCGTCTTTGTCCTTTTTCTTCGATAAAAGCCCGTGAAAGACCGTTTTTTCTCCCCTTTTCATATTTTTATCCCGAAACACAATAAAAACACAAACCACGCATAATTCTGACTTTTACGACATAAAATACACGTTTTGGTCTTGTTATTATTGGAAATAAGTGGCAAAAGGATAAGTGTTTTCACACTTATTACCGGTACAGGTTGATTGGGTTCTGTCAGTTGTTGTTGCACTAAAGGTGTGGTAACTGAAGCAGCGGTAACTGGGGCAGATGTGACAAGGACAGATGTGGTTGCAGGAGCGGTTGTGGCCGGAGTAGATGATGAATCTGTATTAGCATTTACATCATGAAATTTCTTGGTGTATTTTCCTTGTCGGGGTGGAGGTGTCTTGGCTTTTGGAGTTGATTCGTCTTTGATAGCATCATCCTTGTGAGATTTGTCACCTTTGGCAGCATCATCCTTCATAGCAACATCATCATCGGACTTGTCTTTATCAGACTTGTCTTCCTCATCTCCATCCTTTTTCTCTTTATCACCATCTCATTCTCCTTCATCATTACCATCACGGCCTTCACCATCACCATTATCATCACCATCACTGTTGTTATCACTACCGCCTTCGTCATCACTACCTCCTTCATCATCACTACCTCCTTCATCATCAATACCATCTTCGTCATCACTACCATCTTCGTTATCACCATCGTCATCATCATCATTGTTGTCGGGTTCGTCTTCCTCCTTTTCGTCATTTAAGATATTGTAAGGAACTACAGTACCATGTTTCTTGAATATCTCAGTATCTTCATCCATAGCCTTTTTAAGAGTCTTGTGAAGGTTCTTTTGAGCCTTGGTTTGGTTGTAGGACCCGACTTGAATCATCCGATCATGTAAGAGTTTCTTCAACTCATAATCCGTGAGCCTTTGAGCAATAATAAAATCTGACTGATGAGTGTCAGAAGACTTGATCATGAAGTTGCTTGCAGCAATTTGTTTCAACTCGTCTCGCAGGGTGCTGATGGATTCTTTAACCTTTTCATCAAGTGAGCCAACAATTGATTCATTATCTTTAGCAAGAATCTCTTTCTCATCTCGGTACCTCTTTTTTAGTTCTCGAAGACGAGTGAACGTTGCTTCTGTTTTGGTGGCTTCAGCTGCTTTGACGTGAACTAGTTCTTCTGCATGTGCTTTTCGGGATAGTTCTAACTCTTCTTTGAATTTAGCAATTTCATCTTCTTGAGTTTTTCTTGTGGATTCTTCACTTTGTTGTCTACGAGCTAACTCCTCTTTGACTCGAACCATCTCTTCTTGTTGAGCTTTCATGTGTTGTTCCATTTGTAGCATGAACAATGCCGGTAATGATGGAATCAAAGATATTGGTGCTACTGGTGTTTGTTGTATAGGAGCAATGGTCATTGCAGTACTTGACACTGAAGCTGAGAGAGGTTGATTTGGTAGAGTTAAGGGAAGTTGAGTTGAGGCAGGTGGAGTCACTGTAGTAACTGGTGGAGTCACTGTAGTACTTGTGGCTTTGGTGGGATCAACTTTTGTAACGAGAAGTTCAGTGTTTACAAATGTTGTCGTCTCAGTAGACCCGGCAATGTCCATATCCTTCAATCCGTCATGAGCTTGTTGTTCGTCATGAATGTCAACATCGTCATCAACTTGGGCACATTTCTCAAAAATAGGTATGTATTCATCAAGCTTCCCAAATTCATCAATATTAGTAGGTAGTATGGTTTCCTTTGCCTTCACACCAGAACCACTACCCCCCGTGTCTTTCTTACTTTGCATGATGGCTTTCTTTATACTACGTCTTTCATTTTTGCGAATAAGTTCTTCTTCATTTATATATTCATCTTCATCCTCAAGCATCAACTACTTCCCACTGGACTTAGCAACACTTTTCTTCCTTTTGGGCTTAGGTGAAACTGTTTCTTCTGATAGTTCACTGTGTTTACGTTTTTCTTTTGGTTTTGATGAAGAGAATTCTCCAGAAGCAACTCGTTCTTTTTGTGCTTCCACCTCTCGCAAAACTTTCTTGTAAGCCTCACTTGTCTTGATAGCATCATTCAGCAGGTTATCGGGAACTGGAGCTGGAATCCCTAAATAGGTATCCCTTTGTCCTTCTGTTTTCATCAAAGTCAATAGATCATCGTCCTCTTCAGTATGATAGAAGAACTCTCCACATTTATTGATTTCGTCATCTTCTTTCATGAAGTAATTAATGATCAGCTTGATCAGTCGTGGAAATGGAAAGTGGTCAGACTTCTTCTTTTTGTTGTCAAACAGTTGATAGGTGAACTCCTGCCACAGATATTTTGCATAATCTATCTTTTGTTTCTTAAAGATTCCCCAAAAAATGCAAGCCTAAGGAAGTCTTAATGAGTCAGAGCCACTAATTTTGTAGTAAGACACCAGATAAGTATGTTGAATATCGCCTTCCATGGTTGTCCTAACTCTAATGTGGTAAACTATGACAAGTTCTTCAATTATGTACAATATCCTAACGATTGAAGCGTCTCTACGAGATCGTCCTTAGTTGGGTCGTCAACAAACTCGTCCCCTTCAGCTAAACGAGGTAATCCAAGAATCTTGCGAAAGTGGGTAAGAGAGACTATCTTTTTTACGTTTGTCGATTGTGAATGAGATCTTCGTGTTAACCAGAGATTTCTTGGAGACCCGGAATTCATGCATGTACACCCTTGGAACTGATGCCGTATGCCGTAATTCATTTTTAATTGGCAAAAGATCAAGGATCTCCATGGCTACTCTGAAAGCATGCTGAGTTGGAACAAAGTCTTCTTGTAGTCTGAGATTATTTGGTTTGAACTTAAGACGTTCATCGATTGGAACTAGCTTGAGATCGACTTGTCGTTGTTGATCCATAGTGAGAGACATATTTCTGCTTAAGAGAAAACACACAAGGTTGATACAGACAAGTCTATATATCACAATGAATAGATATCCTTCAAGCATGGAAAACCTATCACATATCAAACAAATACATGATACAAGCAAACGATTTCACTAGCAATGTATCCTAATCTCACATAAGGTGCAAGTTTTGAAGAATTAAACTTCGCAAAAGTACTAAGCAAGAGAACTTCGCAATCTGAATTGCAAAGGCTTACTTTGCAAAAGATGACTTCGCAAAAGAGGACTTCGCAAAAGATAACTTCGCAAAATATGACTTCGCAAAAGATGACTTCGCAAAATATGACTTCGCAAAAGAAGACTTTGCAAAAGTTTACTTCGCAAAGGATCACTTCGCAAAAGCATACTTTGCAAAAATTTACTTCGCAAAAGAAGTCACTTCGCAATAAAGAAGCTACTTCGCAAGCTTAGCTACTTCGCTATAAAATATACTTCGCAATAAAAAAAGCTACTTCGCAATCAAATATACTTCGCAATAAGAAAAGCTACTTCGCAATCTTAGTTACTTCGCAATCAAATATACTGTGCAATAAGAAAAGCTACTTCGCAATCAAAAACGACTTCGCAAAACAGCTACTTCGCAATCAATATAGAAATGCTACTTCGCAATCAAAACGACTTCGCAATCAATATACCTGGTAAATCTACTTCGCAATATCAGGTACTTTGCAAACAAAAAACCACTTCGCAATTACAGTGCACAAAAAACTCACTTCGCAATCTCAGTCAAAGAACAATTACTTCACAATAATGAATACTTTGCAAACAAAAACCACTTCGCAATCACAGTTATTTCGCAATAGTGAATACTTTGCAAACAAAAACCACTTCGCAATTTACACTGCACTACTACTTCGCAATAAACAAGTGAAAGTGCTTCGCAATTAATACATCTCAAAAATAATTACTTCGCAATAGTCATGTGTAAATGAACTTCGCAACCAAATTTTACTTCGCAAAAATGCTTTGTGATTTTACTTCGCACAAAATTTACTCCTAATTGTTCATCACTAATATCAAACAGATTTTTGATCCTAAGGCAATTAGAATTGATTTTAAGGCAATCTAAACAATATCCTATGTTCTAATACTTATTCTAACGAAAACCCATCTATCAATTTATCCATACGATCCACTTAATTGAAAAACCCATTAACAAACCCTAATCAGATTTAATCAGAGGCATAGGGTTCAATTGAATGATAACCACAATGGATACACAAAAGATTGTACTTACCTAGATGATATTAGCAGTGAATTAGCAAGAGTAGATTAATCGTGATGAAGTTTAACGGTAAGGTTTGGTGTATGTATTTGTGAAACAGTGAAACGAAAAAGATAGATAAGGGGCGGGTACATGTATTTTGACCTAGGTCAACTTTTTCAATTTTACACTTTGGTCCACTGTTTTCTTTCTATGTTTCTTTTTAGTTAAACATCTATTAAGATAAACTTTAACATTCATTATCACTTAGATAGGCTATGAAATATTTGTTCAAACACAACCAAACAAATCACTTAAACTCCTATGCCTTAACGCTCATTAATCATTTTACCACGAAAATGCCTAAGTCCAAGTCGCATAAATCACGAAAAACACGAAGCACAACGAATACACACGAAGGATAATTCACCATTAAGCATGTAACCAATGAATTTTCTGAAAGACTTTTGAAGACCTATTTGATGATGAAAATGATGTGATATTTTCTCCCCCTTAAATACAAACCCTTTTTATATTTAAAGAGTTGTAGTCTTTGTATTAAGGAGTACTGATGAAAGACTTTTTCCGTTTAAGTTGATATAAAAACGATTCGTGGCGGCAATAAGATTTCTCTTATTTTTACAAAATAAGTGCACTGAAGCGTACACTAATTTGTGTTAGACCAAGTTATTAAGTAAACCTGATCCCTTGCAAGGTTTTAAAGTAAACCTTACCCGAGAAAATTAATTCCCGTTGTGATTCAACGTTTTCAAAAGAAATACATGACTTTAATTCGAAAAGCGGGTTGTAGTCAGAAATAACTACAAGCCATGTGGGCATGTTTTAAAATATGTACAACTTGTATACGGACTCTATTTATGGCGCCGTGTCAATTTTAATCGACATTTCTAAGGCCGTAAATATTACCGTACTAAAATACATGCCCGAATTAAAATTAAAAATATTTTTGGATTTTCTTGATTTTATATTTTTTTATGGTTTTTGTATGTTTTATATTTTTGTGTTTTTCTTTTGGTGGTTTATATATATACGATAATATACAAGATCACGATAAAAGGATACTCTAGAATAGTTTACCACCACTATTCTGCATATTCTTCTGCCAACTCCTTAAGTGTTGCCGGTAAGAATGATTTCATGCCCAACTTTTCGATCAAAAACTCGATACGTCCTTGATCGAAGGCCTTTGTGAATATATCCGCCAGCTGATACTCAGTGTTGACAAAATACAGCTCGATTACTCCATTTTCCACTTGCTCTTTGATGAAATGGTAGCGGATGTCAATGTGCTTCGCCCGGGAGTGTTGAACATAGTTGCAGCAAAGGGCAATGGCGCTTTTGTTGTCACAGTACATTGGAATTTTGTTGAATCCAAGACCGTAGTCAGTTAATTGTGATCTCATCCATAGAATTGAGCATAATAACCAGACATAGCAATGTATTCAGCCTCTGTACTTGATATCACAGTGCTTTTCTGCCTTTTGGATGCCCAACTAATCAGTCTATCTCCAAGAAGTTACACACTGCCAGAAGTGCTACGTCTAGTATCTTGACACCAAGCATAATCCGCATCTACATATGATATTATTGAAATAGAGGAATCCTTCTGATACCACAGACCACGATGAAGTGTTCCTTTAAGATGCCGAAAGATCCTTTTCACAACATGTAAGTGATTTTCGGTAGGCCGAGCCTGATACCGGGTACACATACATATAGCAAATTGCAAATCAGGCCTGCTAGCTGTCAGATAGAGAAGGGTGCCGATCATTCTATAGTAAAGTTTAGGATCGACAGCAATCTCATCCCTATCCTCATCTAACTTGGATCTCTCCACCATTGGAGTATCCACGGGGTCACAATTTTCAAAATGATACTTTTTCAAAGATTTAAGAGCATATTTGGATTGATTAATAAAGATGCCTCTAGGATTTTGAGAAATTTACAACCCTAAGAAAAATGAAAATTTTCCCATCATCGACATCTTAAAGCGTGTGGACATGATTTTCTCAAAATGGTCAGACAATCTTTAATTAGTGGCAGCAAAAATTATATCATCAACATAAATTTGTACCAGTATCATGTCGTTGTCCTCCTTGAGAATGAACAATGTTGGGTACACTTTGCCTTTAGAGAAGCCTTTCGAGATGAGACGATAAGAGATCGTACCACGCGCGTGGAGCTTGTTTCAACCCATAAAGAGCCTTTTTGAGCTTGTACACGTGATTAGGATACTCCAAGTTGACGAATCCATTCGGCTGGCTTACGTAGACATCTTCCCTTAATTCACCATTAAGAAATGTCGTCTTAACATCCATTTGATATACGATCATATTCATGTAAGCAACATAAACAAGGAATAGTCTAATCGCCTCCAATCGTGCAACAGGAGCAAAGGATTCTTCAAATTCAATACCCAAAGCTTGTTTGTAACCTCGAGCAACCTATCTAGCTTTGTTCTTTAACACGCCACCTAACTCATCGAGTTTAACCTTATATACCCACAACAATGTAAGGATGTCAACATTGTCGGGTAGAGGAAATAATTTCCATACTTCAAGGCGTTGAAATTCATTAAGTTCCTCTTGCATGGCTTCAATCCAAGATGATTGTGTCATGGCTTGTTGCCAAGATGTAGGTTCCTTCTCGCAGAGAAACGCATCAAAGAAGCAAAACAATGCGTGCTCTTGTAGTTGATGACATGTCAAGACTGGTCGATCAATGTCACCAATAATATTGTGGATTGGGTGATCCTTTGTCCATTTGGTGTTGTGAGTTTCAATCCGTGGTGGTCTGGAGTAAACGATAGCAAGAGCTTCCTCTAAGGTAGACGCACCGTTAGGGTTTTCGGGTATTTGTGAACCAAAGAATGGAAGCTCTTGTAGGTGAGCAATTTTTAAATCATGATCATAGTAATCCTCTTTAACATCATTAGGAACGAGTGGGGGTGTTGATTCGGGTGTAGTTTGAGAATTGTTGGGGGATGGTGCATCTGGTTCAATAGTCACTGTAGATGCATCATATTGATTTCCATTATCTTGAGCAACAACTTCGAGAATCAAAGCTACTGCTGCAGGTGCTGCAGAATCATCACTTGGAGGATCAAAGAACTCATCAAACATAGGTTGAAATAAGTCATCCTGTAACACCCCCAATTTATACAACTCAGTACAGCGGAAGACTAGTTGGTGTTACGGGATAGCACATTACTCACATCATAGACAACGCATAAAAATCGCGTCGTTTAATAATAAATCATTTCCATTCATAAACATCAAAGTTACATAGGTCCCAAGTCATTATATTTCATACAAAGTTTTACAAAGTGTTTGAATGGAAAATATTGTTTAAGTGCGGGCCATGAATTCTTGTTGTCTTCCCGAGAATTACCTTCAAGTACCTGAGATAAAACATGTTAAAAGAAAAGGGTCAGCGATAACGCCGAGTGAATTCATAGAGTTTAAATAAATTCCATCAATATAATATCAGTATAAAAGTATTACTGAAAATCATTTTGTACAAATCGTTTTGATAGGCCATGAAATAGCCAAAGTCATTTTATACAAATCCTCATCGAAAATCATAATATAGACATTTGCCTTAAAAATCAATATACGAACCAATGTCGTAAAAACATCATACGATACGTCTTATGACGTCGTATAAAATCAAATAAAAACCGTTATATGAATATGGTTATGAAAACCAAAATACAAATATAATATCAATAGTATGACCCAGTATTGCTAGTCAGGCAATACATCGTAATTCGGAGCGTCCAGTAATATTTTGGTGATTTGGATTATTATAAGCCGCATGACATTGTTACCTTACTAAACCAAAACGGGTAGCTAACCCGATACCAATTTTGCCCATCTAAAGTAGCGTGTCGTCACAAAGGTCACGCTATTGGAAATCTTCTCATACATAAATTCGCTTACCAATCAATGTGGCACGACGGGGATCAACCGTCAAGGCGCGAACTGGGGTGATCGTCCCCAAATAGTACTATTAAATGCATAAGCGTCTACCAACTCCCGGCAATTCATGCTAATGGGACTTTTAGTGACATAACCTAACTTTAATAATCCATTTTATTTCATCTATCGGGTCCATTAATCATTTATCGGGTCATACAATCGGGTCATTCAATCATTCGGGTCCAAAATCAATAAACAAACAATCGGGACAAATGGTGTCCAAACTTTTATAAAAACTAACATGTTATCTCCCTCGCGGGTTTATAAAGCATTTATAAAAACATTTAAAAGAGTGCGAGGCTATGAACTCACGTTGATGTGGGAAGGCGGGTGATCGGCAATTCGGACGTATGGTACGTGCTTCAATCACGGAAACCTAGACAAATAATACTCGGTCTTAGACGTTTGTCCAATGACTTTATAAAAATATCAATTATGTATACATATGATGATTATATATATATGATGATCAAGTGGGTTTACATATTCTTGTTTACTCCTTTTAGTGTTATATGTCGATAACTTTTATACTAGTTTACTAGTTTTACCCGTTTACGTGTCTTAAGCCCAATAAGCTTATTATAAGTTATTTAACTTATTTCAATCCATTTTGTACCTATATTATCAGTATGTATACTTTCCAAGTTGGTCCTAAATGGGTTAAGCCCAATAGATTCTTTTTACAAGTTTTTATCCTACTTAGTCCATTTATTAGTCCAATATGTTTATTTAACTTGTTAATGTCCGTATGCCCTATAGTTCGGGTTTTATCGGTTTTTACTTGTTATACGTGTCTACATATCAGTATATAAGTTTTATAAAGTTTTCATTAGACGGGTCCAACCATCTAAGTTTTATTTAACAAAAACGTTAATTTTACGGCAATAGCCGAAAAAGTCGTAAAAATCATATTTATAGTTTTATAACTTATAAAACTTAACAAGTTTCCATTTTTATCATTTATACACTTATTACACCTTTTATATATTTATATAAATAAGTTTTATAAGTTAGTGGGTTTTTATTTTACATTTTATATATTAAAATGTGAGTGCTTATATAATAGTATTATTCTTTAATTTCCAAAATCTGATTTTTAACTTCATCTTCACCAAAACTGCCATATCTTGAGTTCTACATGGAGATAGAAGCTCAAATTTTTATCACATAAACTACATGATATTTTCTACATTTAACTCTCCTATAGCTACTGTTGAATCATCCTTTAAGTATTTTCTAAAAATCGTCCAAAACAGTAACTTCAGATTTATACCCTAAACTTGTTTTGATCATATCTCACTCATTATTTTGATTCCATTGCATGGCCAACTCTCACATGTGTACAAGACCCATAGCTTACTGTAAATCCATCCTACTTCATCATATTATCAGTTTACCACTTGGTTCTTTACTGTTTTATACAGCCATGCAAATTAATCAAGATTTTAACCTTGTTTCATATGGTTTTTCACCTTTTTATCCATGATTATCAACAACAAATCCCCACATAACATTTTTATCATCATATAATCATCATAAATATATACAATAGGAAATAAAATACATGTTTACATAATCAAAATAACAAGAAGTTGAGGAGGACAATCTTTATACCACCAACTTGATGTAGGTTATGAGTTTGACATGGTTTTTGATGGAGAAACTTGTGCTTAGCCAACACCATCTTCAAGAACTCCAATCTTCATCAACTCCTTGTGGAAATCAGCCTCATGACACCATGAAAACTCCTCCATGGATGTTATAAGTTGCACCAATCTTCATCTTTTTGAATGGGGATTAACATATGTTAATTATAACATATGTTTATGGTTAAATTTTGATTAATGATGGTGTTTAAGGGCTGAACTTGGGACGGCATGGGTGAGAGTTTGAGAGAGAATGGAGAGTTGTTTGCATGAGAGAATGGTGGTAAATGAGGAGCTAGTGGTTTTTGTGGTTCTTGGTGGGTAAGATAAGCTTAAGTGTTAAGCTTATGTGACATGTGTAAGATACATGTTAATAACTTGACAACAAGTTATTTTATGGCTATATTGTGGCCGGTTTTGGAGTGGGGTGGGACAAGTGTCCCACTTGTCTCATCCCATTTATTTACGGGTACTCCTCGATTCTAGTTTCCTCGATTTGCGTGCCCTCGGGTCGTTTTACGAAAAACGTTTTTATAAATTATGAATCAACGTCACAAAACGAATCCAATAAAAATTGTTTCATCAAAAACGGAGTTCGAAAACGTAAATACGTAATCCTAAGGTTTCCGGTTTAGTCGTAAAGGACGTTAAAAATAAAATCGTAAGTCCTAATCTCTTCTCGTAAATTTGTGAGTTTATGAACCCACACAAATTTAAAACTCCAAAATAATATTCATGGACAAATTTATTTTCTAAAATGTCGGACTGTCACCAAAGACGGTGTACGTAAACGTAAGCACGTAACGTTGAATCCTCCGGTTTAGACGTAGTCGATGCTACTCCAAGACGTAAATCCAAATTTCTTCCCAAAAATATGTGAGTTCATATTGTAAATTGTTTTTAAATAATATTGAGAATAAAATATCAATCGTAAATTGACGGATTGTCACAGCATTTACCCCTAAACAGGATCTTTGTCCTCAAAGATCATCTTACCTTACTACTCGCTTCTTATAGAGTTAAAGCCATGTGGGTATTTCCTCCACATTCGGTCTTTTCTCACAAGTGCAATTCATTACAATACGCGAGTTCTATCAAACATAACTACAGGAATAAGATCAGGCTTAATGTTGACTTACTTTCTCTATCCATGATGTTCATGGGTTTCTGATGAATGCAACTTTTCGCCGATCTAAGCTTTACTAAGAACAATCAGATTTTCACTTGATAGATGTTCCATCAAGTTCGATTTACGAAACATAATTCACGCAGTCTTTGAAGTCCTAGGGTAGATCCAGCTTATATGCCTTTCAATGCCAACTTTTACATCATCTTAATGGTCCCATACAACGGGGACTTATATCCCATGATTTGTCAGATCATGAATTCATTTTCCCAAGGTTAAAATTTGTGGCATAACTTCGCTACCCATTTGGCACTTCAAGATCTACATTTCACATTCACATAACCTTTTGCCCACTATCGGCAGTTAATAATCCAATCCTAATTTCAACAATCATTTCAGATCTCACGGGTCGGGTATTTTTGCAAGGATAGGTTCGCCATCATAGGAAACCTTAAACCTAAAAGACATGTCCAACTCACAGTGGGTGTATGTCGGATGTCTTCATCTCAACTCTTGCTTATAGATGCTCTAAGATTTAGATCTTAACAAGATTCGATCTCGATCCTAATACGATGATTATAAATGATAATTCTTCCAAAGAAAAAAACGGTTATACGGTCTATTACCAAAGGTCAATCATTCAAACATAAAACAACACTTATATTACCTTGTATCGTTACTTTACCTCGTCCCTTCGATTTGGGATGGTACATAGTACTCTCATCAAGGTTCGTTCTCAAGGATTTCTGAGCAAATCTCTAGAAACTCGATGCGAAGCGAGGATCTTGATATAGATGATCGATACAGGCATGCTATTTTTTTTTTACATAACTCTTTTGCATTTATCATTAACGAGAATGATATTAGCAGATTTGGTCAGTCTGTCGACGATGACCCAAATCGAATCAAATTCAGATGATGACCTTAGCGATAGCTAGACGTTTACTAATGTATGAGGCGATGTCTGCCTTCATAATTCGTCATCAGTACAACTTCTTCAGACAAAGATACTTTTAGTCTTAAATGACATAAATAGAATACTTATACTTACAAATTCCAATATAACTATATCTCACAATCCTCCATATTTAGACAATCACAAGTGGCCTTTAAAACATTTAACGCTATCGGCTTCTTATTTATTATTTATATTATCCTTCTTACAAACATCGTTTATTTTTATATCGTTCGGCAATTTATTTTTGCACCCTCATTATTAAGGAATATATCCTAATTGGTTCTTTATCCTTTTATATAATATGTCGGTATCTATATTCACTTCTCATGATGATGTGATTATCGTGTCCATAATTCACTCAGGTATTCTTTATATATTATGCGTCAGTAATTACGTTCACCTTCCTGATGAAATAAATATCACAACCGTATTTATTCAAAATTCTTTCTTCATATCTTCTATGTTTTAGTTTCTTCTCAACTATTATTTTTATCCGTTTTACTCAATCCATCGTCTAAAGCGTCGATAATTATTATAATTAATTAAATAATTATTAATTAGTTTTTTTATAAAGCGTAAACGTAAAAGTTTTAAATTTCTTAGTTCGACCAATTATATAAAATGTTCAAAAATAATTTGAATTTAATTAACAAGATTTTTGTTGAATTATCGAAAATGTAAATGTTCGAAAAACCTTTGTTTATACTTTGGTCAAAGTTTTCTTAGTTAAAAGACTGAAATTATTGTTTCAAATTTCAAGTTATGGTTTAAATGATTCCCTCAATCCTTCTTAGGTTATCTTGAGGTATACACAAACATTTACCCCTAAACAGAAGTTTAGTTAAATGGTTTGTGTATAAGGGAATAATCCCTTAAAAATCCTTTGTTAAAACATTTGTCAAAACATATTTCCATTTCTTTTTGGTAAAATCCAAAGTCTTAAAAGGGCTCTTAATTTTTGAAGAGTCTATATGCATACATCTTACCATTATTAATCCAACGGTCATTTTATGTAAAGGATTAAGTCCTTAATCACATGTTAAATATTTAAGGTATAGGTTTTCTTTGTTTAGCCAATTCAGGGCAGTCTATAAATAATTATTAACTCATTCTTATTCTGATAAACAAACATGTAGTCCTTAATGATCACGAGCATGAATTTATCAAATTACAGCCTACACACGTGATTCACCAAATTATGAGTGCTACATGTGCATTGATCAATCCAAACGACATCACATGAAATTCATAATGTTCATTACAAGTTCCGGATGTAGTGATTGGAATAGATAATCTCTTTCGCAGATGCGAAGTTGATGATAACCATGCTATGGATCAAATTTGCTAGAACCTTGTAAATGATCGAACAAATCTTCCATTTCGAGTTATGGATATCGTTTTCGATTGTCAATTTACTCAGTCACAGTAATCTATAAATATAAGGAAAGATAACACCATAGCTCTTCAGGATGACAGGCTTGGTATAATAAAATCTTTCTCCGACAACTTTCTCAGTTGTACGGTAATTCCTTTAATTTATAAGGTGCTGACGTTCAGTGCACAAGCCACAAGTGCAGCACCGGAAATATAATCAATACCAATTTCTACTTGCCTTAATGGCGAAAGTTCAGGTAACTCACCAACAAATACTTTCTAAAGTTTCAGATAACATTAACATCTTTTAATACCTTCATATTAGGTTCTTCTATGTTACAATATCTATAACTAGTTCACAACCATTCACGGTATAATTTCAAGTCCTAATACAGGATATGGTCATCCATCAAGAATTATTTAGATCACTTTTGATAATCAACATCTTATCATTTAGGGAATTCTATCCGAGTTTCCATCAATTAAGACAATGTCGTCTTGTCATAATCAATCAATCCATTCTACCGGCATTATCAACTTTCCAGTTGCATTGCCGTCGATAAGATGTGAACTTCTCAAAGGACTAATAATAATTCATAATTCTTCACAATTTCAGGGATATTAGGATACACAACTACTATTAAAAGAGTAAGGTCAACGCATAATCTATGCGAGAGAATTTCAAATTAGATACAGACGAAAACATTTAACGAATATGAATATATCCCATGTTTTCATAATTTGAGTACGCATTCGAAAGCTCCTCGGATCGTTACCTAGGTCATTCAAATGAAATCAAATCAAAAGAAATGATAGGAACGTCGATACATCCAGTCGGGTATCAACACTCGGTAATCAGATACTTTTCCTAAGAATCTCACCACGGGAGAATTGGACAAGAAAGAATTGTCAATTGTCAAATAAGACAATTTCCACAGATGAGTAAATTCAACTCATAAGAATAAATGCTATAGGCACATATGTAGGTGTCCCTAACATTATGTCCCTATTTTTCACTTCTTGCAGATCTCATAAAATTTTATCCTTCACAATCTTCAAAGAAAATGTTGTGTTTATTCATTAGTTTTATGGTGACTACTAATCAGTCTTGCATAGTCCATTCCAAATTGTATGTAGGCGCGCAACTATATACAATTTCAAGATTAACGATGCAATACTCAGTTCGTCAAAATTTTATCATCATGTTTATAATAAAAACATTTACATGCTTAATTCTTAAATAAGAATCAAAATAAATTTACAAAGATTTTCCTTGTTATGAAAACAATTAAGTTTCCAAAGTGTTTCATAAACGACTTCATTTCAATAACAATCACTTTTAAATCTCACTATGAATAATCCTTATAGTGATGAAAATTAAATTTTCTCAAGGCATACTGTTTTATTTTATAAAAACAATGTGTGATCTGCAAAAGAGTGATGAAAGCTTGTTCACCAAGAATTAACTACGATATGATAGGAAATGAGCTTAGCCAATTAATCATGAGGTTCATGACCTCGATGGCACTCAGAAAGAATAATCCACAACGTAACTCAAATCAAGATGAGTACTTGTTCAATGGTTGCATCACTAATGCGAACATTAGGATGAAGCAATAAAAGATAGATAACATCGATACATGTAGAATTTAGTAATCAAAGGTAGTCTTTTCGTTAATCACAAACAAGTCTAAATTGTACCGTAACACATTACATGTCACTATGTCATACAATTCTCGGAACTCATCCTACCAACTGATATCTCAGTTAAGTTAGGGATTATTTTTAAAAGATACCACAATGAATACTAATCTACAAGAGTCATTAGGTGTTCCATATGTCCCAGAAGATCCATCGGTCTCAATTCAGAAGAAGATTTCTTCAGTTTATTTCTTGGACACTGGGCATCCTCGTCAGTGGACAATGGTCTAGGAACAACCCTTAACACGAATCAACAAATAATTAAATCCTTATAATTTAATCACAAAACTTAACGACTTCTATTAACAATCTCATATTCCATACGGGTTAAATTTTACTTTTATTTATTCAAGTTTCAACCAATTTTATACTCAAGGCGATATTCTACCTCATCTCCAATACTTTCAATCTTATTCTTTGGCCTTGTAAAGGCAATACAATCTCAATATGAATCAACACTTAATTTTCAATCCTATTAGTTCTTACAACAACAATTATCAAATGAGTCATTAATATGAAATGACTTGATCATTCAACTAGACTTCTCGGAAAGGTACTAGTGCCATGAGGCTTTTGGGTAATGGTTCCAATAACAGCCTCAAGTGCAACATTCACCCTTTCGATTTCAATTTAAGAATTGGATGACAACGAATCAGATGACATCTTTCTAGGTGGTAACGTTTTGTCAAACTCCACTCTATAAGGAAAGATCGTCATGACATCGATATCAGATTTAATCTCGCCAATCCTTTTTCAATATCACAATCAACTAATATCTACATTTCTACGAATATCAACCGTTTGTTGGGATCATAAATATCCACAACTTGGTTTAGATCTAGGATAGCTAGAATTCCTACGAGAATAGCTTCGATTAATTACTAGGGGATTTAGGGTTACTTGTGACAATCGACGTCGTATAAATACCTCGTATAAAAATCAAAATAATCATCAAACAATCATGTAATAAAAATTACATCATATATATATAATCCAAGTTATATATATATTAAAATAACACTTCTCAGTCTGGCCTTGTCGGTAACTCGGGAATTCTTCGGCACCGTTATAGTCAAAAGATTTTTAGACATTTTTAGAAAAATGTTTTTAGTTAAAAGATTTTGAAAAGTTTTATTCAAAACCTTAGTTTTAAAAATCTTTCGTTCTCTATAACGAGAGCTCTGGTACCAAACTGTAACACCCCCAAATTTATACAACTCAGTACAGCGGAAGACTAGTTGGTGTTACGGGATAGCACATTACTCACATCATAGACAACGCATAAAAATCGCGTCGTTTAATAATAAATCATTTCCATTCATAAACATCAAAGTTACATAGGTCCCAAGTCATTATATTTCATACAAAGTTTTACAAAGTGTTTGAATGGAAAATATTGTTTAAGTGCGGGCCATGAATTCTGCTTGTCTTCCTGAGAATTACCTTCAAGTACCTGAGATAAAACATGTTAAAAGAAAAGGGTCAGCGATAACGCCGAGTGAATTCATAGAGTTTAAATAAATTCCATCAATATAATATCAGTATAAAAGTATTACTGAAAATCATTTTGTACAAATCGTTTTGATAGGCCATGAAATAGCCAAAGTCATTTTATACAAATCCTCATCGAAAATCATAATATAGACATTTGCCTTAAAAATCAATATACGAACCAATGTCGTAAAAACATCATACGATACGTCTTATGACGTCGTATAAAATCAAATAAAAACCGTTATATGAATATGGTTATGAAAACCAAAATACAAATATAATATCAATAGTATGACCCAGTATTGCTAGTCAGGCAATACATCGTAATTCGGAGCGTCCAGTAATATTTTGGTGATTTGGATTATTATAAGCCGCATGACATTGTTACCTTACTAAACCAAAACGGGTAGCTAACCCGATACCAATTTTGCCCATCTAAAGTAGCGTGTCGTCACAAAGGTCACGCTATTGGAAATCTTCTCATACATAAATTCGCTTACCAATCAATGTGGCACGACGGGGATCAACCGTCAAGGCGCGAACTGGGGTGATCGTCCCCAAATAGTACTATTAAATGCATAAGCGTCTACCAACTCCCGGTAGTTCACAATTCATGCTAATGGGACTTTTAGTGACATAACCTAACTTTAATAATCCATTTTATTTCATCTATCGGGTCCATTAATCATTTATCGGGTCATACAATCGGGTCATTCAATCATTCGGGTCCAAAATCAATAAACAAACAATCGGGACAAATGGTGTCCAAACTTTTATAAAAACTAACATGTTATCTCCCTCGCGGGTTTATAAAGCATTTATAAAAACATTTAAAAGAGTGCGAGGCTATGAACTCACGTTGATGTGGGAAGGCGGGTGATCGGCAATTCGGACGTATGGTACGTGCTTCAATCACGGAAACCTAGACAAATAATACTCGGTCTTAGACGTTTGTCCAATGACTTTATAAAAATATCAATTATGTATACATATGATGATTATATATATATGATGATCAAGTGGGTTTACATATTCTTGTTTACTCCTTTTAGTGTTATATGTCGATAACTTTTATACTAGTTTACTAGTTTTACCCGTTTACGTGTCTTAAGCCCAATAAGCTTATTATAAGTTATTTAACTTATTTCAATCCATTTTGTACCTATATTATCAGTATGTATACTTTCCAATTTGGGCCTAAATGGGTTAAGCCCAATAGATTCTTTTTACAAGTTTTTATCCTACTTAGTCCATTTATTAGTCCAATATGTTTATTTAACTTGTTAATGTCCGTATGCCCTATAGTTCGGGTTTTATCGGTTTTTACTTGTTATACGTGTCTACATATCAGTATATAAGTTTTATAAAGTTTTCATTAGACGGGTCCAACCATCTAAGTTTTATTTAACAAAAACGTTAATTTTACGGCAATAGCCGAAAAAGTCGTAAAAATCATATTTATAGTTTTATAACTTATAAAACTTAACAAGTTTCCATTTTTATCATTTATAAACTTATTACACCTTTTATATATTTATATAAATAAGTTTTATAAGTTAGTGGGTTTTTATTTTACATTTTATATATTAAAATGTGAGTGCTTATATAATAGTATTATTCTTTAATTTCCAAAATCTGATTTTTAACTTCATCTTCACCAAAACTGCCATATCTTGAGTTCTACATGGAGATAGAAGCTCAAATTTTTATCACATAAACTACATGATATTTGCTACATTTAACTCTTCTATAGCTACTGTTGAATCATCTTTAAGTATTTTCTAAAAATCGTCCAAAACAGTAACTTCAGATTTATACCCTAAACTTGTTTTGATCATATGTCACTCATTATTTTGATTCCATTGCATGGCCAACTCTCACATGTGTACAAGACCCATAGCTTACTGTAAATCCATCCTACTTCATCATATTATCAGTTTACCACTTGGTTCTTTACTGTTTTATACAGCCATGCAAATTAATCAAGATTTTAACCTTGTTTCATATGGTTTTTCACCTTTTTATCCATGATTATCAACAACAAATCCCCACATAACATTTTTATCATCATATAATCATCATAAATATATACAATAGGAAATAAAATACATGTTTACATAATCAAAATAACAAGAAGTTGAGGAGGACAATCTTTATACCACCAACTTGATGTAGGTTATGAGTTTGGCATGGTTTTTGATGGAGAAACTTGTGCTTAGCCAACACCATCTTCAAGAACTCCAATCTTCATCAACTCCTTGTGGAAAATCAGCCTCATGACACCATGAAAACTCCTCCATGGATGTTATAAGTTGCACCAATCTTCATCTTTTTGAATGGGGATTAACATATGTTAATTATAACATATGTTTATGGTTAAATTTTGATTAATGATGGTGTTTAAGGGCTGAACTTGGGACGGCATGGGTGAGAGTTTGAGAGAGAATGGAGAGTTGTTTGCATGAGAGAATGGTGGTAAATGAGGAGCTAGTGGTTTTTGTGGTTCTTGGTGGGTAAGATAAGCTTAAGTGTTAAGCTTATGTGACATGTGTAAGATACATGTTAATAACTTGACAACAAGTTATTTTATGGCTATATTGTGGCCGGTTTTGGAGTGGGGTGGGACAAGTGTCCCACTTGTCTCATCCCATTTATTTACGGGTACTCCTCGATTCTAGTTTCCTCGATTTGCGTGCCCTCGGGTCGTTTTACGAAAAACGTTTTTATAAATTATGAATCAACGTCACAAAACGAATCCAATAAAAATTGTTTCATCAAAAACGGAGTTCGAAAACGTAAATACGTAATCCTAAGGTTTCTGGTTTAGTCGTAAAGGACGTTAAAAATAAAATCGTAAGTCCTAATCTCTTCTCGTAAATTTGTGAGTTTATGAACCCACACATATTTAAAACTCCAAAATAATATTCATGGACAAATTTATTTTCTAAAATGTCGGACTGTCACCAAAGACGGTGTACGTAAACGTAAGCACGTAACGTTGAATCCTCCGGTTTAGACGTAGTCGATGCTACTCCAAGACGTAAATCCAAATTTCTTCCCAAAAATATGTGAGTTCATATTGTAAATTGTTTTTAAATAATATTGAGAATAAAATATCAATCGTAAATTGACGGATTGTCACACATCCCACTCGGGCCTCGTAGGTGGTGTAAATGATGGAGAAGCAGGATTTTTGGGAGTTAATCCGGAACTAATCGTATCGGTTCCCATCTCATGAAGTGTAGGTTCAGAGCTGTGCTGCTCAGAAGCCATCGCTGTCAGCTCATCAAAATCGACATCCAAAGTTTCTACTATCTTGCCAAGACGACAGTTATAAATCCGGTAAGCTTTCTTTGCGGTTGAGTAACCAATGAAAATTCCAATATCAGCCTTCGGTTGAAGTTTTCCCAAATTCTCGCTATTAGTATTTGGATAGCACAAAGCACGAAATACATGAAGAAAGGAAATATCGGGTTTATGTCCATGAAGAAGCTCATGTGGAGTTTTTCCATGGCGCTTATGAATAATGGAACGGTTTTAGGTATAACATGTGGTTGCCACTACTTCAGCCCATAAGAATAAAGGAGCATTCGCATAAATCAACATGGTTCTAGCAGCCTCTATAAGTGTACGGTTACGTCTTTCCACGACACCGTTTTGTTGTGGAGTGCGAGCAATTGAAGTTTCATGTGAAATACCAACCTCTTCATAATAATCTCGTAGAGTCTGATTAACGAACTCAGTTCCATTATCAGTTCGAATGCGGCGAATAATAACATTAAGACGCACCTGAATCATCTTAAGAAAAGTAATAATATATGCTGGTGCTTGATTCTTGGTTGCTAAGAACTTAACCTATGTAAATCTTGAATAATCATCCACCATGACGAGGATGTATTTTCGACCACTCACATTAGCCGTACGCATTGGCCCACAAATATCCATGTGCAACAGATATAGTGGTTCTTGGTTGGTATCTTCAGCTTTAGGTTTGTATGATTTCTTGGTGATTTTCCCCAAATAACACGTGGAGCATAAATGATCCTTGTCGAACTTAATTTTTGGAAGACCACGGACAAGCTCGTTTTTAGCCAAATGGTTAATAGCATCAAAGTTAAGATGAGATAACCGACGATGCCACAACCATGACTTGGTCTTAGATGCTTTGGAGAGAAGGCATACAAGAGAGGCGGTCATCATGTTTTGAATGGACAATGTGTAGAGATTATCCCCTCGAGAACCTCTTAGCAAATCATTTCCTGCAAGATCACGAATGAAGCAAGTATGTTGTCGAAAAGCAACCTCAAGGTTTGAATCGCAAAATTGTCCTACTGAGATCGTAACATTCCCAATTTGATATTCACCATAACCCATGATCTTCGTAATATGGTCGTTGTCGAATTTCACCGTTCCTACAAACTTGCTGACGAAATTTCTGAGCATCGAGCGGTCTCCGGTCATATGCTTTGAGCATCCAGAGTCCAAGTACCAGAGGATGATTTGGACCACCTGAAAATATCACCAGACAAAGACGATGTATCGGAATCTAGTAGTTCCTCTGTGTTAGCAGGTACAAATATATTTATCTTAGATTTGCTAACAGAAGAATTCTTAGGCTTCCAAATTTTCTTCCTAGATGTCGGCCTAGATTCTAGTTGTCTAAGATCTTGAGGAACTTCTTTACTGGTAGGCACAATAGTTGGGGCAGACCTAGTTAAAGGGCGCTTTTTCCATTTTTTAGTGCTAGTGTTCCTATTTAAAGGCCGTTGAGACCTAACTTCCGTGGATGTGATCCTAGTTAAAGGGCATGTAGTTCCATTTGCAGTGAAGGTCCTACTAGTGGGTTTCCATTGCCAACCAACTTGGGTGAATTTCTTCCCCATTAGAGTCCATTCAAGATTGTTCCTAATTACATACATTTCATTTACATGGTCAACAAGACATAAATCATGACGCTGAGAAAACATGCATTCATTACAATTCCAACATCTCAAATTAGAATTCACATTTTGCTTAGGCTGCTGCACAAGCGCAGGGCCTTTAGTCTTAGCTACATGATTCTTTTTATTTAAATTTGAAATAACATTCCTAGGATGAACTTCTACTTTCTTCTTCGCAATCCTACTAGTGGCAGGCTTGATCCTATCTTTCTTTTCTTGAGATCCTTTAGCCTTAGTAGACACAATTACTCCTGTAGAAGCCAAGGGAACATTAGTGACAGATGTTGATTTAGCATTGATGGGTGTGTTTAAAATAGGCTTAGCTCCTAGGTTCTTATTGAATGGAGTCATGGCAATGGTGGGGGGTTGTTGTTTAGGTGGTGCAGAACCCGGTTGTCCTATATAAGTCAAATGCTCTAAGCATTGTTGTACCTTATAAATGTAAGCATGAGCAAAGTAATAGTGACTATTTGAGGGATCTAGTTCATAGAGATCATCTACAACATCCCTAGCAAGATCCGCGTGCTTAATTGCGTGCTCCATATAGAGCTTATATGATAGAGGATTGTTCTTATGGTACGGGTTCTTAGTGATCACCACCTTTTTGGTTTTTGGAGCACTAGAGGTCGGGGCAGAGATTGTAGTTGGATTATCAACAACTTTTTGTCCTTTGAGTTGAAGTGTCTCCTTTAATTCAGCCAAAACCATATTTTTGTCTATGAGTTGAATATTTAAGTCAAAGATTTCCTCACACTTATGGTTCAGTTGGTCAACAAGTGACTTTTGCTCTGCCACATTAATAGCGAAGCGTTCTTCTAACGAAACATAAATTTGTGAAAAACCCTGCTTTACTTTATCAAACTCCCCTAGCATAGAAGTAATTCTATCTTCTAGGGCATGATTTTTAATCTCTGCAGCCTCTAGTTCCAATTTCTCTACTAATGATTCTCTCTTAAGTCTCATGATTTCTTCCTCTAATACCTGAACCACCTTAATCATCTTGTCACTAGTCTCAACGGTGTTTTCACAATCATTTGTTTTTTAAATAGTTTCATTTTTAGATTGATTTTCAATTTCAAGAGATATACAATGTTGTTGAAGCTCATCAAAACGTTTTAAAAGTGAGTTATAAGAATCTTGAAGCTTTAAAAATTCATCGTTAGAGTCGTGACAAGAATGATTATTTACATTATTCACAGGTTCAACAATATTCACAGAAACATCATGCACATCATCACATTTATTCACAACCGATGTAATCTCAATAACATATTTAATAGTTACAACTTGCATCACATCGAGAGACACTACATGTTCCAAGAATCGGTCATATTCGGACAAAATCTTTTCTTTCTCAATCAGATGTTGCTCATAAGCATCATCCATTTCATAGAAAACTTTTTGAACTTCAGCCATTTCGAAATTAAGATTATCCCCGAGATCTATAAATCCCTCTTTAATATTGTTTACAAACGGAACGATCTTTTTCTCAAACACCATTTTCATGTGTTCGAAAGCCCATTCTCCAGCGATTTGAGCCGTTGAAGTCGTACATTCCTTGATGATCTTGTCAAATCCGGTAAGGTATCGCCTAATCTCTTTCAAGCTTATCAATACTATACTTGTCAGTGGAAGACCCTTTGGAATTTTCTTAGGTTCATTCGGATTGACAAGTGTAGGAAATATACTAAGGTTTTCTCTAGTAGACATGTAATTTGGTGTATGGATAAATTCCCTTTGTATATTAAAGCGAATTCTAAAATCCGTTTTTGCATTCTCTTCATTAAGCTGTTCATAATCATACTTAGGATAAGTAAAAATCACTTTTGACCGATTCTCTTCATGCAGTGACATATTCTCGGATGATTCCGGAAACACAATCGGATCTAAGACCAATCCTAACTTGGTTTCATCACAAAGTCGTGGAGTGTTGTTCAATGCTTGCTTTGCATAACCCGGGTTAGGTGGTAAGTCTGTTAAACGCGATAGTGTAAATTCCTTAAAAGATGAATGAAACAAGTGTACTAGATGTGAAGCGGAGTATTGTTTTAAAAGCAAAACTTTAGTCTTTTTTAATTTTCTCAGACGCCTTAATTTCCGTTTCAACCCTTTTAGACTTGATAATTTCGAAATCCGTTTGTAGTTTTTGAAAATTATTAACGGCTGACTCCTTTTCTTTAAGTTCTTTTGAAAGATTTGCTCTTAAACTTTCAATTTCTAGCAAGTTATCCATTTGGAATTTCTTAAACCTATCAAATTCTGGATTGGTTAAGGTATTGGTCAACCTAGTTAATTCCAAGGTTTTAACCTTTTCCTTATATAAAGCAAGCTCGGAAGATAATGTCTGATTAACACCTAGGGTTTCAAGGACCGCATTATTCATTTGGCCAAGCATAGATGCTGACACCATAACCAAATCTTGTTGAGCAAACGAATTTATAGACGTAATAGCTCCCGGTTGTGTTTCACTCAAAGTCTGGGGACTTGCATTGATATTGCTATCATTGTTTGTCTCCTCGTTTGAACTACTAACCACCAGAGGCTGTTCCAGATACTCAGACACTTGCTCAACTTGATAAGGTACAATACTAGTATCATTGGCAGTATTTGGTACCTTAGAGATTGTATCAGCCCCATAAAGTGAAAGATTTTCCATGAGAGTTGCCTTAGCGGTATTGAGGTCATCACAGTCTCAATCGTATGCATCAAGATCATCGCATTAATATGCTGCATTGTTGGTAGAAGCTGTTGTGAGTCCTTTAGTATCCGCAACTCCTGGATCTGCTAGAAAGGCTAACTCCTCTTCATCGAGTTCTCGACCTTGTGCTTGAGCATTCACCTAGTAAATCTTTTCTTGAAACCAGGTACCATCCATCTTCCTCTTTGGCTGCTTACACTCCCGAGCCATGTGTCCTTCCCCTTTGCAGTAATAGCATATGATCATCTTCACTTTGCCAGTATTGTTTCCTCTTGGAGCAGTGGTGAATGGGCGTGCAACAGTGTTAGATGAACTTGGTCTCCCCTGAAGTGGTTGCACAGTAACTCTACCATCTTGGATTATTGCTTGTTGACGAGAATTAGAAGAGGTTCTCAAGTGATTGTTTGTTGGAGATGGTCCTCTATAACCTATTTTGTTCAACGTTTGAGTTATGTAGGCAGACATTTGTGCTAGTACATCAGTAGGATTATCCCCTTGTCTGAACACGGGAATTGGAACCTCATCATTGCAGTAGAAAACCGGTGTTGGTGGAGCCACATACACACTGGAAGGAGTACTGACATGTTGTGAGTAGTGAGGTTGAGGAACTTCATGTTGCTGGTAGGTGATAGCAGGATTTGTTGGTGGTTGATAAGGAGAGTATGGTTGTTGAGCACGTTGTGACGATAATGTTGGTTGCTGATATTGTTGTTGATATGATGTAGATGGTTGTGGTAGAATCGAATACTGAGGAAAGCTTGGAGTTTGATACAAGGGCTGATAAGAAGATTGTTGTCCCAAAGCATATGCAGTGTTGTTATATGACAAAGTTGGATGATTTGCCATTAACGCCAATGGTTCAGAATAAGATTCTTGAGTGATGCGTTTTTGCATCACATGCTTCTCGTATTGTTGCAAGAACGCATAGAGTTGATCTAAATTTGATTTGTGCAAGTGCCGAATCATTTTAACATCAGTGACATATTAACTCCACTCTGGGGGTAACGTATTCAAGAACTTGGTGTTGAGTTAAAACTGAGCAATCCTTAGATTATACACATTCAAATCATTCATCAATGTAGTGAAGCGCCAGTAGTAGTCATGAATTGTTTCCCCTGGAATGTATGAGAACCTATCGAACAAGTCATAGAGTTGACACTCGCGTTCCTGCTTGGTGAGTGAATTGCCTTGTAACAAAACTGTTAAGCGATCCCAAAGTTTCTTTACTACCTTGTGTTCACTTACCATTCGATAAATATCGAGTGTAAGAGCTTGAAGTATGGTCTGAACGGCCTTGTCATCCGCATCGGCAATGATTTGATTAGCAGCCGTTAATTCATGAAATAACCTTGGCCGAGTCACATTGTCTATAGTAACTTCGCCCCAAACGAGTGGTTCTTGCTCAATGGATTGAACCATAAGTCTCCCACTGGGTTTACCCATAATATAAGTCCTCATGCGACCTTGCCATGCTTCAAATATATCTTTAATGAGCAACGGCGGGCGGGTATCGGTACCCAAGATGATAGAAATATCGATAAGCGATGTCATTTTCGGCATAAATGAATGAGGATTCGTTTTTGAACACTTGATGGAAAAAGATTATCTTTTGATCGTCCAATGAAATAAGGTTGTGAAACTGTGTTGTTGTTGATGCTTAGTTTGTGTGTTGGTGAAGAAATCGTCAAAATCCCAAATTACTTGTAAGGTAAATCTCAAAAATTAAAAAATTTAACTTTTGAATAAATTACCAACAACTTCTGAATAATTCTCAAATACTACTTCAGAATAATGCACAAACACTACTTCAGAATCCCTGATCTTGAGAACTTCGGAATGTTTATAGGCTTGAACTTCAAAATATCACTTTTATTCACTTCGGAATGTAAGAGTGTGTTCCACTTCGGAATATCAAAGTATTCCACTACGGAATATCAAAGTATTCTACTTCAGAATAAAGATGTGATTATACTTCGGAATATGGAGGTTTTTACTTCGGAATATGGATGCAAATAATTCACTTTGGAATATGGATGTAAATACTTCACTTCAAAATAAAGATGTAAATACTTCACTTCGAAATAAAGATGTAAATCCTTCACTTCGGAATATCAAAGTTCTTCACTTTGCAATAAACAGAAACCCTCTTTAGTACTTCCGAATAATCAAAAACCCTCTTTGGTACTTCGCAAAACAGAATCAATATCCAAATATTTTGATATCCAATATCACTATTAAGCTCAAAAATACCCCGAAAATCACCAAATAACCAAAAACATTTGCGATTTTAACCAAATCAAGTAAACCAAATCACTACCACAATTATGTAGATGATTTGTTTACCAACTTAAACCATAAAAACGCGAAAAAATTTCAAGATTTGAGATTTATTATCCTTAAAACTCCCAACACAATAAAAACTAAAGAACAACACAAATCAAAACCTTAAATCACCCCATGTCTCTTGATACCAATTGTAGAAATATGATAATCTAAGATCCTATCAAGAGGGTTGTTGTTTCTAGAGAGAGAAACTAGAGAGAGAAAGATGAGAGAAATATGTGTTTTATTAAGTAAATAATGAACAACCAACACCCCTTTCCATAAAGAAAATGGGTTTATATACCCAAGCCTATGTGGGCTTGGGCCTTCAATCCATGGACAAGCCCATGGGTTGGTTTGTTACTAACTTTGATACAATAAACTAACTATGAGATAATTACATTTAATAATATTGTTGGAGTGACCGATACTTCTAATATACGTTAAAACGTATTTCCAACATTATCACTAATTCGAAAGACTGACGCCAGCTTTTCAAACAATTGACACAATCCTCTATTATCATTAGTCCCCTTAAAAGTCTATGGTTTTCACTTCATGGATGGAGTGTAGTCACACCTTCTTGTATCAGGCACATTTTCTCAATTAGAACCCCCCCCCCTCCCCACAATATTGGTTCCAGCTTCAGCTCCACTAGTTCTAGTTCCACCAGCTCTAGCTTCAGCTCCAGCTTTGTCAGTTCTAGTTCCACCAGCTCCAGCTCTAGTTCCAGCTCCAGCTCCTCCATTCATGTTGGCCATGAGTTCAGTTAAAGATACAACAACTTGTTCACTAATAACCTGGCACATTTGTGCCTCAGTCATAGCTTTCTTGAGTGGCATAATTCTAGTACAACGCAGATCAAATCATAATGAGTATTCATTCAATGGTTGTGTTATTCCACATGAATTCTTAAAAGAGAAGAGCAAAGAAAGATAATAATAAAACGATGTAGAATTAGGAATCAAAATATAGTCATTCCATTAATCATAAACTAGTACAAGTTGTATTGTCAAGCATTATAGATTATCATCGTCTAATGCTATACAACTTAAAAGACTAGTCCTACTAACTGGTGTCACAGTTTAGTTAATGATTTGTGAAAGATACTACAATTGATAAACTAATCCACTAAGAGTCACTATGTGATTCATGTGGCTAAGAATGTCCTTCGTCCCATTAGAAGATGATTTCTTTAGTGTCTTTTTGGGACACTTGATATCCTCTTCAATTGGCGATTTTGGAATAGCCCCAATACAACCATCTCACGATCAAGGAATTAAAGGAACAAAATCAAAGAATGAACCGAGCAAACGAATTACGGGTCAATAAGAGTTTAATTACGCATATGCTATATGCTTAAGCCCACACGTTTTTAAATCATTATTTCCATGGATTGATCAAATCCATCCAAATAAGATTTAGAAATTTGTAGTTTAACAATTTATAATTTCCTTGTTCAAATAAATGGCCAATTCATTTCAACAAGACGATTATAAATCACCTTATTTAAGCATCGCCAGCTCAACGCAGAAGATCAATATCGAAACAAATGAGAAACTGATTTAATAGAAAATGATCAGTGATATGATATGGAATCCTGGTTAGCATGTGAATACCATACTAATCAATCCCAATTCCTAACAACCAATAGTACCATCTCAGACAAACTTGTTTCTAATAAAACAGTAGGATGTCGAAGATTAATAAAAATAAGGATTAAAAATTTGCTAAACGAAATGAACGGATCGATAAATCAAGAATAAGAACCAAGGAATCAAAATCCTTGTAACCAAAATAATATCATCAAGAATATTAACCATTTCGTTGGGATCATGTATATCCACAACTTAATTAGTCTCGAGAATAACAACATTCATTTCAGGAATAGCTTTGGCGCTAGCATTAAAATGACTAGGGTGGCTTCGTGAAAATCTACGTCGTATAAATCTTGTATAAGTATAAAATTATCACTTATAATTAAATAAATGAAACATACCTTGTAATTCAAAAGTAAAAATAACCGATAAAGATTACAACATATATATATATACATACATATATATATATATATATATATATATATATATATATATATATATATATATATATATATATATATATATATATATATATATATATATATATATATATATATATATATATATATATATATATATATATATATATATATATATATATATATATATATATATATATATATATATATATATATATATATATATATATATATATATATATATATATATATATATATATATATATATATATATATATATATATATATATATATATATATATATATATATATATATATATATATATATATATATATATATATATATATATATATATATATATATATATATATATATATATATATATATATATATATATATATATATATATATATATATAATCCCATATATATACTATCATTCTCGTCCATTGGCAACTCGGAGGTTTCGCTTGCAACTGTTATAGTTAAAAGATTTCAAAAATTCATTTATGGAAAATCTTTTCGTTCTCTATAACTTGAGCTCTGATACCAATCTATAACACTCCCAATTTCGGGTCATAGCAGCGGAAGGGTCATTAGGTGTTACTAACATGATTCAAGATCATAATCAAAGAAAACGGCTCAAAATGAGTCGTTTGATAAAAACATCCATTCATTCATTAAACGATAAAACTATTCACATGGTCACAGATAACTTAAAGTTTACAAAACACGGTAAATGATAAAAATTCTTTGAATGGATGTAATTTAATAAAGCGGGCCAAAATATTTCAAATATGCAAGCTTCACGAAACCGCCTTCCTCGAGTGCCTTCTTTATGGACCTGAGATAAAACATGCTAAAAATCAACAAAATTGCTGAGTGAATCTATAGAGTTTAAATTAAATAAAGAGAACACAAGTATTCTGAATAATCTTCCATGGTTAATAATTCATCGAAAGACAATTATGTTGTACGGACATAATTATCGGTGTTATTACATAAGCCTCATGACATTGAACGTTAACATATATTATTTCAGCCCAACACACCTAGCCAAGTGCGTATATTTCTCTTATACGTATGCACCCGATGTTTCCTTACTAGTGTTTCACTACACCACGCAATAGCTAGACGCGACCTGACTGGGCGTCACCCCGATAGATCTATCCATAGTATTAGCGTTCTTTTGATTAACAATTCACGATTCCATGGGTCTTTTAAGGCTAAAGCTAACTTATGTAATAACTTTCATCTAAGTATACAATCGAGTCCCTTGTGTTCTATTTCAAAATAAATAGGGTTTACCACAACTTCTGGTTGCACCCATTCATGGGTTTACAGCAACTCTTGTTGTACCCTTCATATTCAACAAATACTTTTCAAGTAAATAGAGCTTCTACAACTTTTAGTTGCACCATTCAATTGGTTTACCGCAACTTATAGTTGTGCTCTTTATTTTTAATAAAACGAGCATGTTATCCCCCTCGCAAGTTTCTAAAACAATTAAAGAATTTAAAAGCGAGGCTATAGACTCACCTTGTGCAAAGCGATAACAAAGGATGAAAAATAATGAGACGAGAAGCCGAGAAAATACCAAAAGAAACTTTAAACCAAGCTTCGTTAAAAGTAATGTATTACTTTCGAGGAATCAACCTACATGATCAATGATTTTTGGTCATAAGTAAATATCGAGGTGCTTACACTACTAGCTTTAATTTTATGTCTCGTGGTCCATTATTCGTCAATGGTCAAATATTTGTCCATGTCACATTCATAAAAAAATTAACGAAAATAAAAGTGGCCAACGAATTAAATCAAGAATTGTAGTCAATTTGTATAATACTTATAATGACTTTACTAAAATAAAAAAAACATTACCATGCTAGTTTCGATAAGTGACAACCCACATCATGTGTTCTATTAACAAAAGAGATTATATTTTAAATTTTATTTGTATAGTCAACCATGCACTAAATGCATTTTGGCTAAAAGACCAATAGATAATTTATCATTTTAGCTACTGTATGAATGAGATCCAGAAAGTTTATATATAATTATATGCTTTTCAAGACTAGACTAAAATAACATGCTTTTTATTTCAACATTGAAATCCATTTCGTATTTTTTTTGCTAAATTGAATAAAACATCATGAATTGGGCAAATAATTTTTACCATAGACATAATTTGGTGAGACCATCATGTTAGATACATAAAACCAAAGCCAAGTATATACAGAAAAAAATATAATAATAAGATGGAACTAATAATTGTACCTAGTTGGTGCTCTTATATCAACTGGTATCTTCATTTGCATATGAAAAATATACCCATCATAATAACCCAAGATTTTTACTACTTGAACTCTTGAAAATCAGCCATAAGAACTCCAAATTTGACATGTTTACCTTACGATGAACATGATGGATTTTGTAAAGAAGTTATATGAAGAAACCAATAGATCATTAATCTTTCACCATGTAACAATTTATAGATAAATTGATTGTGATGTAAATGTCTTGTTCTTGTGTTTTTTTTTATTCGGCAAGCAAATGAGGGTAAGGATGGTTTGACACTTAATTTGTGAATGAATAAACGAAGTAAGAAGAGATGTCATGCATTCTTGAAGAACACGCATGTAAATTTGCTACAAATGAGACACGTGTATCCAATTTTAGTTAGTATGGACATTAGTAGTTTTGATCTATATAAATATTGACAATATTTATTTACAATATGTATAAACGGGTATTATCGAAGTTCGATATTTTTAGTGTTACGTGATTTGAAAGATACGCGTTAAACACAAAAAAAAGACGCTCAATACAAAATAAAAACATCGACATTCAGAGAACATTGATATTTTGATAATTAAATTACTTAAAATAAATCAATGCGTCGAATGAACGAATGACACGTAAAGACTTAACGTATATTACGAAGAATATTGTAAAAAAAATTAAACGACGACAATAGAAAATATTTCTACGTCATAACGAGAATATAAATATTGATACCTAATGTATTCCTTGCCAGTCTAATCTAAACGGCATTCTTACGATAAGTATCAAGCCATAACCTTCCCGGTTAGCGATATTTCACAATTCTCATTAAGTAAATACATAATATGTAATAATCGAGATTAAAATAACGACCTGAAATTGACGGATTGTCACAGATCTTCCCTGGTTATTACTCCAATCTTCTCCATCCTCTTTATTCTCTTGGCTGCTCTTTGTAAATTAAGAGCATATCTTTAACCTGCTAACGAGGATCCACCTGTTTGAGAAGTTGCACCGGTTTGGGATCCCACTGTTTGAGTAGTTTCACCCTTGTCACCCTCTGCTTTCCTTTTCCTAGACTCCCTGGCCTTCTTGATCATCTCATCTTGTCTCTTGATGTATTCATCTTCCTCAGTTGTGCCAATGCCAAGGAAATTCTCCACACTATTAGCTCTTACCACTGGAATTGCAGCCTTCTCTATCTCATCAAAGGACATCTTTCTGAAGTGTGCATCAGTGTACTTCTTGAACCTGTTAAGCATAACCTTGTAATGCTCTAACCTTCCTTTCTCAGATTGTAGATACCTTTCCTTTTTAAGCTGCATTTCTCTTTTCTCCATGTAATCCTTTTGAAAATTAAAGGCCAAGAGTATTAACTCATACCTTTCCTCCAATGTAGCATTTACCATCTCTTTCTCCTATTGCTCCAAAAATTCTACTATGTTAGGTACTCTATCATCCAACTCTCTATGCATAATTTCAATCTGCTTGAGCTTCTCCCTTGACTGCATCAGTACCTCCTTACTCCTCTTTTGTATTCTCTCCTGTTCCATATGTAACTCTTCTTCATGCATTCTTTGAGCTACAAATTCATCATGTTCAGTCTGAGCCCTTATCTCTTCTGGTGTTTTATGCTCATACTTCTTTTTGGGCTGCTCAACCATTTTCCCCTTTCCTTTGTCTTTTAGATCCACTGCTGGTGTTGCTTTGGGAGCAGTCTTTCCAATTTGTATCCCCTTCTGAGCTGACTGTCTCCTTTTTTAATAAACGTTTGAGAGAAAGCTGCTCTTGTGGGTGTAATAGTAATAGCAGGGGGGATACATACAGCAGTGGTATTAATGATAGCAGGGGAAACTTTTGTTGTAGCAGGGGCTTCTTCTTGATGACCCATATTTTTGCCAATTATGAAACTAAAGGATAAAAGATGTAAATATAAAGGAACATACTTATATTACTATGTGTCATGTTAGTAGGGAACTTTGTACAAAGATGTTCTATCTCGATATTACGTTTTGACTGAGTGGTTGGGTTTACGATTTAAAGTATCATCGCTCCTCAAACGTTTATAGAATGGCTTTAAATAAAGATAAAGAATGCATAGCTAATACACAATAATGTTGAACCCATAATCAAAGACTTAATACTATACCAAATGTGTAAACCCAGGTTGGTGTGAGACCAAGTTCTTGTTTTTTAGCTCAAGTTGTTATGTGTGACATAAACCTGACAAGATTACTGGACATAATGTGAGTTCATAGCCTCACCAAAGTTATCTACTATCAAATGATTTGAAAACCCGTGAGGGGATATATGCTAAAACTGGAATACAAGTATTTTTGGTATGCTTCTCAGATATGTTCATTGACACTATGTTTACTGCTGCATATTAAAGTCCCTTTTTAATTATGAACCGCTAATCATTTCTAGGAATAAGCGCTAATATCGTAAATTGTACTATTGGAGACTAACATCTCCTGTCTGGGAAATTCGCACTTGCTGGCACCTCGGTGGTCAAACAGGCATACTTTATGTTGTTATACAGGATAGTTTGGCAGACTTCCTCACAAGGGCAAAGTGTTGGTTTTTATGTCTAGCCGTAGTATCATAAGCTTAGTGCAACTGAATCAAATATTATTCAAACTTACGAGAAAATAACAACGTAGCTCAGGAAAAAGGATCTTATATTCAAAATGATTTTAAACCTATGGATTCAGTCAACATTCGTGTTGACTTTAAGCATATATTTTAGGTATTGAATTGATAGCATGGAGCACCATACTAATGACGTGGAGAGATACAGTCTTGGAAGTTTTTGTCATTCAAACCTATTTTCTAGATCTCGAGAACCTGTGATGTACATAGTATGTACAATGTTTATTGAAAATCTCTGATTTTGAATGAAAGAATAAATAAAGTTTATTTAATCGCTCCTTTTGAGTTGTTTTTCTATTATTGTGCTTTCATATCATGAAGTAATACCCTTAAAATATTATTTTGTTTCGTCAAGGTAAAATGGGAGTGTTACACACACTTCATGTGTATTACAATTGATTCTTAATTATCTCAGATGTTTTCCACTTACCAACGTTGCTCAAGAGATTATGCGGCTCGCAACTTGGAGATTCTGCAGAAAAAAGACGAAGGCGATAGATCGGATTAACCAAACTAGAATTGTACTTAATCCACCACACATACCATTTCATTCCATATCGTTATCTTCTCATTTATATGTCACGTGCCATTCAATTGCCTTTCAGGCATATGAGTGGGAACCGGTACCAGCCGACCACTCAGCTGAATAGTTACATGAATGACAGTCAGGTTAATGACCGTCATGGAACTGACAGACAAGGAGGTAGTGACAACTGCCGTGACAGCAAATACTCTGGCAATAATGATAGAAAACTCCGCTAACGGACGTGATCAGAAATACAAAGGGTTAGCAGTCCAACCGATCTGCAAATTCTGTCATGATAACCTAAGATTTTCAGTTTTATTTGTTTCACATCTCGAGACTTATGTCAAGACGTCCGTCAAGACACATGCCTCACATATATTTTGAAGACACATGTCAAGACATCAGTCAAGACACATGTCTCAAGTATATTCTCTGGAGACTCATGTCAAGACACCAGTCAAGACACATGTCATACATATACTTTCTCCAGACACGAGTCAAGCCACATGACTCTCGTATATCTTCTGAACTAGAATTCAGTAATTTAGAGTACCCTCCAAGGGGTATACCCATTCGGTTGTGCCACATATGAATCAGGCCATAAGAATTTCAGTATCATCATCGTCGTATTATTCACGTTTGGACACGCAGGGTTGGTTCTGCTTGAGACAGGCGAAACACATTCAGTGAAATCTGCCGCGTTTACTTCATGTAATGACACGACACTTTCATTTCTTGATCACATATTTCATTTATCCATGACCATAAAGGACGCCATTCGTATCACCCATGTGTGCGAAAGTTTTACTTTCAGTCTAACGATAAGATCCAATCTGCTAACGCACTCCCCTCGGACCGATACGAGTTTGATATGATTCTGATTATGGACTATTAACAGCACACCACGCTACAATTGATCGCCATTCATATCAAGTTATATTCAATAATGTTCAGGTTCCTGAATACATTCATCATGGTTTTCCACCAGGAAAATATGTGAAAATTTTCTACTTTACAAGCACGTGTTATGTTACCCCATGGTTGTGAAGATTTTCTAGCTATCAATTATGACACGGCTTCTGAAGTTCCTTTTATTCATAATCAGCCGATTATTTTAGAATTTTCCCAGATATATTCCAGAAGGACCTCCGAGTATACTTCTATCCGTAGGGTGGGACTTAACATCGAGCATGTTAGGGACCAGAACCAGTTCCCAGGACTCCTTACCGCATGGCTTCCTTGAGCTAAAAGAGTTGAAGGATCAGTTGTAGGAGATGCTTGAACGAAGTTCATTCGCCCAGGTGTATCACCATGGTGTGCACCGGATCTGTTTATTAAGGAGAAGGACGGTAGCATGAGATTATGTATCGACTACCATCGATTTAAACAAATCACCATTCATAACCGTTATCCTCCTCCACGTATTAACGACGTGTCCGATCGACTACAGGGTGCTAAGCACTTTCCCAAAATCGATTTACGATCATACTGCCAACAGTGGCGATTGAAAGAGCAGGATATTTCCATAACTGCTTTTCGCACACGAATTGGTCATGCTAAATTCATGATTCTGTTTTGGTCTCACGAATGCTCCAGCATCATTTATGGTTTGATGAATTGAGTTTCCGTGAACTCACATATAAATTCGTTATCATTTTCATGGATGACATATTGATTTTCTCCAAGCCTGGAGAAGAGCACAATGATCATATTCGCGCTAGGTTACAAATTATACGATAGGAGAAATACACTGAATCCTTTTCAAGTACGAATTTTGGTTGATTGCAGTGACACTCTGAATCACATTGTTTCCTACGGCTAGTTTTACCATGACTAAGCTTACACGTAAAGGAGAGAATCCTACACTAAATTTAGGTGTTCTAGAGGATCCTACGCTAAAGAGGTCTAATTTCAGAGACTCATAGTCTTCCAAACTTTTATCTATCCAGTTTTTATAAAACAAGATGCAGTTACGTTCATATCTAAATGCCTGACATACCAGCAGGTTAAGATTGAACGACGACATGCTAGTAGTTGTTTTTTTAGCATTTGAAATTTGAATAGAAATGGAACAAGATCTCCATGGATTTTCTTACCGGACTACCGCAGGCTCAAAAGAAGCATGAGGCCATCTGGGTTGTTTTCGATCGTTTGACCAAGTCTGCATATCCCTTCCATCCGCAGGGATTTCACACATTAGCAGATTATCAGACTTTTTTTTCCAGCCAAAGATCGTACGATCACTTGGCACTCCTTGAGCTATCAGATCAGATAAAGGTGCACGTTTGTATTCATTATTACGTTCACGTCCTTGTTCAAATTTACGATTTGCTTTCGCACTCACGTTCATGACACCGTTCACGTTCATGATCATATTCTAGCTTACGATTTACGTTTCACATTGCATTCTGGAAAGTTTTGCAGAAAGCTTGGGAGACCAGACTCAAGTTTAATAAACTTCCCATCCTCAGACAGACGTTTCACGTCACATTGCACATCTCACCTCATATCGTATGGTGTTACCTCCTCAGTTATCTCACGTTCACGATATGTTTCACATATCAGGTTCATTCCATGTTTCTTATACCACGTTCACGATATGCCGCGCGTATCATGTCTACCATATGTTCCTCATATTACATTTACCATATCTCCACGTATCACGTTCACAATTGTTCACGTATCATGTTCACGATTGTTTACGTACTACATTTCAATATGACTCGCGCATCATTGCTCAGAGGTTACTAATGTCATTTTCAGGTTATTTCGTATCATATCGTTTCATGTATTTTTACATGTTATTTCTTATCCACTTGATCAGATCCATGAGGATCTATCTTACGTTGATAAACCAGAAACTTTTCTTTATCGTCAAGACAGAGTCATGAAGACCAAGATTATTACTTTCGTCAAGATCTTTTAGAGGAACCGTTCTGAGCGGGAAGCCAACATGGAAACGAAGGAGTCCATTTGCATTCCTTATCCTATTTTCCTTCCAAGATTCAGATAGGTTCTTTCAATCACGTCACGTTCCATGTTCTCTTCAGTCACGTCACGTCCATGTTCTTTCCATCTTATCGTATCTCTAATTCGAGGACGAATTATTCTTTTAGAGGGGAAAAGTTGTAAAACCCGCTTTAAAATACCTAAGATCATTAAATGCATAAAAACATGGTCAAATTAGAACTTCACGATTAATTAATATACGACACGTATCACGAACATTTAATATAAATATTACGTATATTAATTAATTACCACATACGTAATACTTGTAGTCTACAAGTATTATGTATGTGTTATTATTATAACACACGATAAGTATTTACGTATAATACTTTAAACATGACAAGAATTAAAACACGAGAACTAAAACACGAACATACACGTACATTATTTTAAACACGAAAAATGAAACATGTGTGCACATGGGTGGGTTTGGCCAGCGGTTTACAAAGAAAGAGAGATGGGCCCATCGGCCCAGCCAGTTAAGTTATTTTGTGAAGTTTAACACCCCACTTGGATAAATGGACCATTACGTGTATTTATGGCGTGTCATCAAAGCATAATGTAAATGTCCTAAAACATTAACTAACCATAACGGAAATACCGGAATCAAACATCGGTAATCCAACATAAGCTCAAAACATGAAAAGTAAATACTGAAAGAAAGAACTGAACAAAGTCCAACAGGCAATATAAAAATGAAGTGCATAAAATAAAGAAGGATTGCTTCCATCCAATGCACATGCTCTCAGATTCTTAAGAGTGTCCTGGTGTACCTGCCGTTAGAACATGAAAGAACTACGGCTGAGCATAACGCTCAGTGAACGGATATAATGCATGATAAGGATATACTGAACTTGAAATAATTAATAATTACCGAAGCTGAAAGACCGATATGCGGAGTGTGATGAAAACTGTAGAAAATCTGATAAGTCTGATTTATAAATAATAAAACTGAACTGTTATCTGTTAAATCTAAAAACATGCATTTACTGTATTTTAATTTCCAATAGCTTATATAGGTCATGTGCTGTAACAACTATTGCATGAATAACTGGAGGGGTGACCTCGTCATGTTGTAGAGGGGTGACCTCTAATTACTGTGTTGGGTGGAGGGATCAGCTCCAATGTGAAGGATGTAGAGCATACACCACATTCACCTGATAACTGTAAACTGATAAGCCTAGGATGCATCCATACGCCCCACTAATAATACTAATAAAATGGCCAAGCTGAACTGAGTGGAACGCTGCGGGATATCACTCTCCCGCAGGTGAGTCATGACACCGGTGCCTCAAGTGCTATGGTTACGGTACCTCCGTAACTAGTACTACTGACTGGTCATGCTTGTATATAAGGCTCAGGCAATATCTTAGTTATTAAAATAATTTCAGATAATTTATAACATGTACTAGGGAAAACATTTGGCTACAGACGGGAAATCCTAATCATGCATAGAAGGGAAGTGCTTACTGAAAAGGACGGAAAATCTGTACCTCGTGTCCAGTAACCGACCGTGATCAACTGACAGAAAGTCTACTCTGATTTCACGCGAGCTACATGAATAAAGGACGCGAATAAGTTAACTGATATTCGTTTATTTATTTATCTCAACTGTATTTAGTTAATTTTATTTATTCTTGTAATACAATTAATATATAACTGATAAGTCTGAATGTCCTAATATTTCTGATTAACGTATTCCTGTTCTATTATTAATTACGGTATAACACGTATTATGACGTTATAATATTTCAATATTTAATAACCTACTAATAATAGAAAGTTTCTTATATTAGAACGTTTCCAAAATTATTTATAATTTCTTTAATAAAAATTATACTCTTTTAAATATCATAAAACTATTTTAATTTAATTCATTTAAATATACAATTAAGACGTTTATGAAATTTAAGTAATAAAAAGTATAATTTAAAAGTCTTCGCTTTTATTATTTAACTATATCCCGAGCCTACCGAGATATCCCTTCTCGGTCGCACTAAGACAATTCAACAAAATATATAAAATCTGGCTATATGAATTAGTGACAGAAAAATCTGTCACTAAAAATGTGCAACTAAAACTGGCTTAAAACTGTCCCCAAAAACTATCATAACGAATATGCGACATAATTTTCGTTGCAAAGCTGTCGCTAATTTCAAAACTAACACTTTTTATTTTCTGTTTAAAATATTCCCACTGCTTCTTATATTCTTCCCACTGTTTTCTTATGGTTTCCCACTGCTTTCACAGTCCCAAACACCCCTTTTAACAGCTTCATAGCCGCATGGTTTTTGGCAGCTTTTTGGATCGAACGCAGCCCGATCCGCCCCTGTGTGGGTCACGGTTGGGCAGGGCTGAGGCCAACGAGACCTCAGGGTCTCTGTTTCACTTAACCAACGCACCTGATCTCATATGCTAAACAAACACACCCCCGTTGGGGTTTTCTGACCCTCGGTTGACCAAAAACAAACACCACCGAGACTCTTTGAGTCTCGGCTGGATAAATCTCCACTCCCTTTTTTTTCTTGTTTAAACATGTAACCCACATAAATTCGTGGTATGAACTGAAGTTTAAAAGACAAGGATTGATTACCGTGTAATATTGTTAAAGAGACGACGAGTGCACAAAAAATCAAAAGATGAAACAAGCCCGAAACCTCGTTTTTTTCTTCTCTATGGCCGGCAGCACTAAGGTTTATGAAACCCTAGTTTATTTTTATTTTTTTTGTTTCTGATGATTGCTTGTTTGTTGCGTCTGACCTACACAAAAGGGGGATAAGCCCGGATTTTTTTTTCTTTCTTTCTTTGGCTGGGCCTAAAGCCCATTTAAACATTACTTTTTTTTATAAACCGCCCCTTTATAAACTTTATATAGTTTTTCTTTTTTTAAAAAGCTTTAAATTATTTACATACTTTCGTGATCAATTTGCGCGTGTCTCTAGTCTTTCTGGAACGTATTAATTTTGCGTACTTAACGTATATACGTTCGTAATAAATATTTTCCTGAATAAATGCATATAGTTTTATATAATTAAAACTGTGTATTTAATATTTTAAATATTTAAATACGGGTTTTACAATTCTTCCCCTCTAAAAATAATAATTCGTCCCCGAATTAAGGATACGACTATACTGGGTTTTACAATTCTTCCCCTCTAAAAAGGAGAAATTCGTCCTCGAATTAACGGTAATTAAGTTGGTGAAGCGTATAAAAACTGAAAGGACATATAAGCTGAAAGGACATGAAAGCTGAAAAGGCATAAGAGCTGAAAGAGCATTCGTCTTTGATTTAGAACATAATGTTGTTGAAAGGGTATAAACATGGCATGACTGAATTGAATATGCAACGTGACATGACTGAAAGAACTTAATTGGATTTATTGAAGGAAAAGGATGAGAGGTCAAGATGGACTCCTCCGTTTTGAGTGGCCTCCCGCTCGAAAAGATTCCTTCAAAGGTCTAAACATAATAATAAAAATCTTGGTCCTGATGACCCTATCCTGACGATGCTGAATAGTTTCTGGTTCCATACTTAAGATAGATTTCCTGAATCTGATAGAATGAATAAGCTATAGCATGTAGTATACATGAAACGGTACGTAGAATTATTCTGAAAAGATAACATTTATATTTCTGGGCAAGTTGCTGAAAACATATAGGGACGAACTACGTGAACAATTGTGAACGTGCTACGTGAGAAATTGTGAACCTGGTTCGCGATTATATGAGGAACGCTGAGCATGAAGTATATCGTGAATGTGATACGTGAAACATACTGTGAGCGTGATACTAGAACATATCATGAACGTATGCTGACTGAGGAAGGAACACCAAACGATACGACCTTAGATGTGAAACGTCTGCCTGGTTATGGAATAGATGTGCTAAACTTGATTCTGGTTTCTCAAGCTTTCTGTAACCGTATTCGGTAATAAACTATGAAATGTGTATCGCGAAATGGCACACGAACTTGAATGTGAACAATGTTATGAACGCTAATGTGAGCTTAAATCATGAGGTAGCACAAAACATGAACTAGAACAGCATCATACTGTGAATGAGACGTAAGCGTGAAAGTGAAAATAAACGTGAAGTAAACATACACGTGATCGTGAACATGAATTCTGTCTGATATGATGGTCGATGGAATACCTTGAAAACGTACAATTTACTGCAGGTCTGCTACTGCGTAATCCTTTCGGATGAAAGAAAACATGTAGGCTGATTACATGGTCGACAATGACTTATATAGTATCATACTTTTTCTGAGTATGTGGTAAACTGATAACAATCTCCATGGAGTCTTGTCTCCTTTCGGTCAAGAATTTCTACTGGTAGTAATAACTCGATAGCATTACGGCATTGTATCTTAAACCTGCTGGCATGGCAGGCATTAGATATGAACATAGCTGCCTCAACTTGTTATACTGTTTCTATCAAAGTCCTTCCTGGAATTTTGGTACATTCTGGTTGTAACACCCCATTTTGGTAAATGGAATGTCACGCGTGATTATGGCGTATCATCAAAGCATACAAGGATAAATGTATTAAACATTACATGACCATAAAGGAAATACCAGATACAAACATCGGTACCCCAAAGTAAATCTCATCACACACAAACATAAGTACTGTAATGAAAAAGACTAAACAATGTCCATAGAAATGAGTATCAAAAGTATGAAGAAAATGCATAAAGTAATGAAGGCTAGGAAGCTTCCAATCCGTATGCACGTACGCTTAAAGTCTACGAGCGTCCCTGAGTACCTGCCGTTTTGGGAACATGAAAGGAAAACGGCTGAGCATGACGCTCAGTGCACGGATATACAAGCATAGAATGAATAACATAAGCATAAACAACATATAGCAGCTGAAATGTCTAAGTCCTGGAAAACCTGGTATAACTTAGTAAAACTGGTTTTATAGTTTAAAAAGCCTTATGTTTATCTTATAAAAACTGTTTAACATGTTTACCATTATCCAATATAAGTCATGAAATATCAACGTGCATGAATACTTGGAGGGGTGACCTCGTCATGCAATTAGAGGAGCTGCCTCTAATTAATATAAGTTTGGGTAGGAGGGATCAGCTCCTTGTGAAGGATGCAAGGCACACACCACATTCACCTGAATAATCCGTAAAAACATGTAACCTAGGATGCACCCATACGGCCCACATGATAATAATAATATGGCCAAAAGCTGAAGGGACGCCACGAGCTATCATTCCGCCATGGTGAAGTCATAACACTGGTGCCTCCAGTGTTATGGTTATGGTACCTCCATAACTAGGTGAAACTGGTCATGCATGTATATGGCTTAGGCATTTTAATTAAACATAAGCAAATCAAAACATATAAAACATATACTGAAAAACAGTTGGCTGCATACGGGGAATCCTAATAAGGAAAGAATGTCCATACTGAAAGGACGGAGAATCCGTACCTTGTGTCCAGTGAACGAAGAAGACGAACGGAAGAGAGTCCTACTTCGATATCACTAATGCTACCTAAATAATATAGGTGTATAAGTATTCTGATTACTGAGTACGTAACGGGTTTTATCTCATGTGTTAGCTTGTTTTATATGTTCATGTCATGTTTTACTGATTTTATCGTTATGTTGTGTTTATCATGTATTCTGTCTATTCCGATTAAGTATTACTTGTATTTCTTGTATTATTATACTTGTTGTTTAATAATAAGTAACTTTCTAAAAATAGCAGGTTTCCAAAAATAGAAAGTTTCCAAAAAGAAAATGTTTCCAAAAATAGAAAGTTTCCAAAAATAGAAAGTTTCCAAAATAGAATAGCTGTCGAAAATATATAAGTTTCTAAAAATAGAAAGTTTCCATAAATAGAATAGCTGCCTAAAATAAATAAGTTTCTAAAAATAGAAAGTTTCCATATTTAGAAATAAGCTGGATTATTAAGCTAATAATATAAGTTTAAGTTTTACTTATTAATATTCTAAGTCATGTGATTAATAGTATAGTTTATTAATTATTACATGTAAATTAAATAAACTATATGTTTTAGGATTTAATTAAATATAGCATGATTTAATTAAATTAAAGTGTAAATAATACTTAGGTTAAATCATGTATTAATATTTATTATTAATATAACCTAAGTCATGAAAATTAATTACTTATAAGCGATGTTTTAATAATTAATTAATTACTTTAGTCTAAAATTAAATCATAAAATACTTAGGTTAAAATCATGTATTATTTCTAATAATAATTAACCTAAGTCATGTCTAAATTAAATTAATTATAAATCATGTTAAATTAATTTAATTAAACCTTGTAATTATTTAACTTGTAAAAAAAATAATTAACTTGTAAAAATAAACCATGAACCGAACCCGTGTTTTAAATTTAAACATGTCGTGAACCGGACCGGTTTAACCCTTGAAACGGCCAAACAAACAATCCCATAACAGTGGCAAACTGGCTTGGCCGGTTGCCACTGCTTTCGCAAAACAGCCACCGGCCTACGCCGGTGGTTCCTTGGTCGCTCGGCTAGCCGCTGCCCAAGGCGCGGTTCCCCCTGCTTGTTCATATTAGCCACTGGCTTAAGCCGGTGGTGTTTGTTTTGTTTTTCAGCCGAGACCCCAAAGGCCACAAGGACAACCCCGACATGCGTCGGGGTCCCTTGGTTTGCTTGTTGTCGAGTCACAAATCCCACACCGAGACCACTTGGTCTCGGTTGTGGTTACACGAGCCACACCGAGAGCTTAGGCTCTCGGTTTGTGTGCGCCGGCCGAACCAAACACCCCTTAAACCATATGTTTTTAATACCCCACGATTAGATCTAATTATTAACATGTTTTAATTAATGGTTTTAATAATCCATGATTCATGTGTTCTTAGATCCATAAATAATTAAAAAAAAGGTTTAAGGAATTACCGATTCGTGAACACAAACACGAACGATCTTGCAAGAATTGGATCAATCAAAATCAACCAAACACCCCTTCTTGGTGTTTATATGCGACGGCCAAAGAGAAAAAAAGAGGAGCAGGGTTTTGTATTTTTTTCTAAAAACTCTGTATTATGAAAACATCTTTCCTTCTTTTTCTATTTAGTTAAATTTTAAGGTGGGCTTGGCCCATTCCTTGTCTATGCCGCGGCTATGTGGGCCCCACAAGGGGAACCCCGTTGTTTTTCCGTGTTTTATTTATTTACGTGTTCTCGTGTCGTGTTTACGTGATTTAATTGTTAATCGTTCGTGTCGCAAAATATATTTATACGTAATCGTAATCATAACTACGTAAATACATAATAATATGTTCGTGTTTAATTACGTTCATGATTTCATGTTCGTGATTATAATTATTGTTGATGATAATTATCGTGTCTTAATACGTAATAAATACTTATCGTGTAATAACATGTACGTAATACTTGTAATTCCTAATCGTGAAACGTAAACGTGCTAAATAAGGAAAGTTCTAATCATGTGCGTACGATCATAAGAGTACTATTCATGGTAAAAGCATGCAGGTTTTACAACTCTTCCCCCTAAAAAGAATAATTTGTCCCCGAATTATAGATATCGTAAACTGGAAAAGAAGAACATACCCGAATTCAAAATATGAAATGAGGGTAAGAAGCTCGGATAGACTCCTCTGTTTCCTAAGTGGCTTCCCGCTCGGTATGATCCCTCTAAAAGATTTTGACGAATGGAATCGTCTTCCTTCTCATGACTCGTTCTTGTCTGTCAAGAACTCGTTCGGGTTCTTCTATGAAAGTAAGATCTTTACGAATCTGTTCCAGTGGATACTGAACCATGTGAAGGGGATGATACTTGTACCCTCTGAGTAAGGACACATAGAAAACATCGTGAACATGAGAAAGCTACGGAGGTAACGCTAAACAATAAGATACTTCACTGACTCGCTCAGTGACATCAAACGGTCCGATGAATCTAGGACTGAGCTTCCCTTTGATTCCAAAACATCTAAAACCACGTGCCGGCAATACCTTAAGGAAGACGTGATCTCCTACGTTAAAATATAAGTCCCTACTATGCTTGTCGGCATAACTTTTCTGACGTGACCGTGCTTCTTGCAATTTCTGCTTAGCTACTTCGACCTTCTCGTTGGTCAACTCTATCATTTCTGGTCCTTCAAGTGTTCGCTCACCAACCTGATCCCAGCAGATTGGGGCGCGACACTTTCTGCCATACAACATCTCAAACGGAGCACACTTGATACTTGCGTGCCAACTGTTGTTGTATGCAAACTCTACCAAACAGATGTAATCGTCCCAATCTCCCGTCCATTCCAACGCACATGACCTCAACATGTCTTCTAATGTCTGAATCGTTCGCTCCGATTGCCCGTCTGTTTGAGGATGAAAAAGCCGTACTAAGCTTAAGTTTTGTACCCCAAGCTTTCTGTAGACTTCTCCAAAATCGCGAAGTGAAACGAGGATCTCTGTCCGAGACGATGCTATATGGAGCACCATGAAGTCTCATGATCTCCTTTCTATAAGTATCGGCGAGTTTACTGGCTGAATCTTCCTTACGTATCGGTAAGAAATGAGCTGACTTGGTAAGTCGATCAACGATAACCCAAATCGCATCGTGCTTCCTCTTTGTCTGCGGAAGACCGGTAAGAAAATCCATGATGATTTTGTCCCACTTCCACTCTGGGATATCTATCGGTTGTAGATGACCGCCAGATTATAGATGCTCGATCTTAACCTGCTGGCAGGTAAGACATTTGGAGACGTAAGTCGCAACATCCTGTTTCATACCACTCTACCAAAAGTATTGCTTGATGTCATGGTACATCTTGGTCGAACCAGGATGAATAGAGAATGGGGATCTATGAGCCTCAACTAACAATGCTTCCTGGAGTTCTTGATCATTAGGAACACAAAGGCTCGTGCCCTACCATAAGATACCATCTGCGTCTACTCGAAATTTTGTCTGCTTCTCCAAATTCTGAATTATCGCCCAGATTTCACCATCATCTTTATGAGCTTCTTTGATCCTAGAGAGTAACTCAGGTTCCACTCTAAGATTAGCCCAGTAACTGTGCTGTCCACGTACCATGATCTCAATGTCTAGTCGCTCCAAGTCTCTTATAATTTCCTCCTTAATTTTAATGTCGTTTATCATTACGGACTTTCTGCTAAGTGCATCTGCCACTACATTTGCCTTGTCGGGATGATACTGTAGATTGATGTCATAATCCTTCAACAGTTCTAACCATCTCCTCTATCTCATGTTCAATTCACGTTGAGTGAAGATGTACTTCAAGCTCTTGTGGTCCGTGAAAATATCACATGATTCTCCATACAAGTAGTGCCTCCATATCTTCAATGCAAAAACGACTGCTGCAAGTTCCAAGTCATGCGTAGGGTAATTTTCCTCATAAGGCTTAAGCTGTCATGAAGCGTACGCGATCACTTTTCCATGTTGCATGAGAACACAGCCAAGTCCCTTCCCCGATGCATCACTATAGATTTGAAATCCACCTGTACCAGATGAGAGAGTAAGAATCGGTGCAGATACTAACTTCTGCTTTAGGTCTTCAAAGCTATTCTCTCTTTCTTCAGTCCAGACGAATTTCTCCCCTTTCCGCATCAGTTTGGTCAATGGTAGTGCTAAACGGGAAAAGTTCTCCACGAACCTACGGTAGTAACCAGCTAAGCCTAGAAAACTGCGAACCTCAGTCGCTGATGTCGGTCTTGGCCACTTGGTAATAGCCTCAACCTTTGCTGGATCCATAGTGATTCCTTCTGCTGATACAATGTGACCTAAGAATGCCACCTTGTCTAACCAGAACTAGCACTTGGAGAATTTAGCATACAGCTGCTTCTGGCGAAGAATCTGTAATACTGTACGAAGATGGTCTTCGTGTTCCTCCTTGGACTTAGAGAATATCTGGATGTCGTCAATGAAGAAAATGACGAACTTGTGCAGAAATTCGTGGAAGATTATGTTCATCAAATCCATGAACACTGCTGGAGCATTGGTAAGGCCAAATGGCATGACTACAAATTCGTAGTGGCCATAGCGTGTACGGAAAGCAGTCTTGGCGATGTCCTGCTCTTTAACCCGTAGCTGATGATAGCCCGACCTTAGACCAATCTTGGAGAAATGCTTGGCCCCTTGGAGTTGGTCAAACAGATCATCTATACGTGGTAGAGGAAACCTATTCCTGATGGTAATCTTGTTGAGCTCGCGATAGTCTATGCAAAGACGCATACTGCCGTCCTTCTTCTTTACGAATAAGACCGGTGCGCCCCATGGATATGCGCTTGGTCGAATGAAGCCTCGTTCCAGAAGTTCTTGTAATTGATCCTTCAGCTTTATGGGAGCCATGCGATAAGGAGCCTTGGAAGTCAGCTCAGCTCCTAGGATGAGCTCGATATTAAATTCCACTTCACGTGCAGGTGGTATGCCTGGAAGTTCTTCTGGAAATACATCTAGAAATTCTGACACTATCGGCTGATCCTGAATTGATGGAGATTCAGCATCCATGTCATGAACAGTAGCTAGATATCCCTCGCAGCCATGTGAAAGTAATGCACGTGCTTGCAAGATTGATATGATTTGTACAGACCTTCTGGGTACGAACCCGTTGTGAATGTACTATGGTGCATTGACATCACCGAAGATGACTCGATATGAATGACAGTCTATGGTAGCATAATGTTTGGATAGCCAGTCCATGCCCAATATCATGTCAAAATCATTCATGTCCAGCGGAAGTGCATCAACAAGACGAATCTTGTCGTCAAACTCTAGGGGAAGGCTCTTGTACACATGGGTTATGCGTACAGAGTCTCTTAAAGGCGTGGAAATATTCAGTATGTTCTCTAGTGGCATGGGGAGTATCCTAACATTCTTAGCATAAGCAGTAGAAATGACCGAGTGAGTAGCACCCGTATCAAATAGAACACATGCAACTTGACCATACATATATAAGATTCCAGTGATGGTACCTGTAGACTTGTTGGCCTGATCGCGAGAAGTCGTGTAAACGCGTCCACTTGTAGGAGGCGGCTTGGTATCAGCATGTCCCGATGTGCCCTCCATCTCGCCCTTACGGTAGTCCTTCATGCGATGGCCAGGAAGACCACACTTGAAGCATGCGTCGCTGTCGCGGCGACATGGCCCTGGGTGCCTATTGCAGGTAGTGCAAAGAGGATGAGTATATCCTCCAGCAGGTGTCCTTGCTGGCTGAGAGCCTGATAAGAACAATATCCATGAGACTTGATAACAGGTACAAAGGACAATGTGGATAATTTGTAAGATGGATTACCAGTGATAGCTGGACGGTTAGGTTGTGAAGCTCTCTAGTTCTGGTCCCTCCCGTTACCATGAATCCTGGTAGAAGATTCTCTAATGTGTCAGAATTTAGAACTATTGCATGTAATCATAAGAAAATGAGTAAGTAAAAGGACATGCTGCTGTTGGAGTTTCCAGCGTTGTTACGGTAATTATCATTACCGCCACGCCTATCCGTAGCAGAACGGTCGTGACTTTGACCGTTTCCCTTGGGTTGAGTAGGCTGTTGTTGAGTAGCCGGCTGAGACCGATCCCCAGTCTTCTGCCTGGAAGATACAGTTTAAAAGAGATGTAAATATTGACATATGCTGAAAGAGTACGGTTTGGTCACCGCTGAATAACGAATGCTTACCTCTTATCGGGTCTCTCTGCCTCCCCGAACTCTTCTCTTTCTTGCAGCATCTTCAGCTTACGTGCTGCATCAGCCACTTGTGCCACGGTGTTGAACGTAGCACACACCAAGTTGTTTGCGACCGATGTACGAAGAGCCTACCGGAAGTGGTATGCTTGCTCTTTGGGAGTACCTGCTGCTGCACCAAGAAAACCAGCTAAACAAAGAAAACGCTGCATGAACTCGTTGATGTTCTCTCCAGCTCTCTATCTAATTCCATGGTAATCTCTCTTCAGCTTGTCTTGCTCAGCCTTGGGAAGAACTATCCCATCACCAAATCCTTGAACTGAGCCCAAGTCAAACCAGCCACCCATATATCACCTCCCTCAGACTGATTCAGTGCCTTCCACCATGATAGCACATCTCCTTCGAAACGGTAACAGGCCAACCTCGACTTAAAGACGGGGTCACAGCCCATGGCATCGAAGATCTTCTCAATGTGAGCCAACCAGCTTTCAGCTTCACTGGGGCTATCTGTCTTCTCGAAGGATCGAGGGCGTAGTTTATTGAATCTCTCCAGCCATGTGACCAATGTTGCTGGAGAAGGAGGAGGAGGTACTGGGTGCTGCTGCTGATTGTTGGCAGCCTGCACCTCAGCCCTGATTTCGTTCCTCAGCTGAGGAAGCATAGCTTGCATTGCAGCTTGGACTGCTGCATTGAGTTTTTCCTGCTCGCGTGTGAGAACCATCTGACAGTATAACATAAAAATACATGATTAACTAATCAAAACATAAACTATATACATGAAAAAAAATTATACCAATAAATCATGAGAAAAATTTTATGTAGGAAAACTAGTACATGAATGCATGATGCAATTTTATGAAAACTTTTATATGCGCGAGAGTGAACGTCTATGGTCAGTTCACTCAAAACAAAAGACATAGCGAGGGGACGCTAATGGGTCGGTCCCAAAGTTAAAAGTTTCGATAAAAGAACATGCGACTAAATAGGGCTGAAAACAATGAATGCATGTACATGTATGCATGAAAACAATGAATGCATGAAAACCGACTGTCAGTTCTAGGAAGACCATAGTGACTACCCACTAATCACAGGTCGTGTTTTGAGAGCCTACAGGTCGAAGCCTTGGCTCTGATACCATACTTTTAACACCCCATTTTGGTAAATGGAATGTCACGCGTGATTATGGCATGTCATCAAAGCATACAAGGATAAATGTATTAAACATTACATGACCATAAAGGAAATACCGGAAACAAACATCGGTACCCCAAAGTAAAGCTCATCACACACAAACATAAGTACTGTAATGAAAAGGACTAAACAATGTCCATAGAAATGAGTATCAAAAGTATGAAGAAAATGCATAAAGTAATGAAGGCTAGGAAGCTTCCAATCCATATGCACGTACGCTTAAAGTCTACGAGCGTCCATGAGTACCTGCCGTTTTAGGAACATGAAAGGAAAACGGCTGAGCATAACGCTTAGTGCACGGATATACAAGCATAGAAGGAATAACATAAGCATAAACAACATATAGCAACGGAAATGTCTAAGTCCTGGAAAACTTGGTATAACTTAGTAAAACAGGCTTTATAGTTTGAAAAGCCTTATGTTTATCTTATAAAAATTGTTTAACATGTTTACCATTAGCCAATATAGGTCATGAAATATCAACGTGCATGAATACTTGGAGGGGTGACCTCGTCATGCAATTAGAGGGGCTGCCTCTAATTAATATAAGTTTGGATATGAGGGATCAACTCCTTGTGAAGGATGCAAGACACACACCACATTCACCTGAATAATCTGTAAAAACATGTAACATATGATGCACCCATACGCCCCACATGATAATAATAATATAGCCAAAAGCTGAAGGGACGCCACGAGCTATCATTCCGCCATGGTGAAGTCATAACACTGGTGTCTCCAGTGTTATGGTTATGGTACCTCCATAACTAGGTGAAACTGGTCATGCATGCATATGGCTTAGGCATTTTAATTAAACATAAGCAAATCAAAACATATAAAACATATACTGGGAAAACAGTTGGTTGCATACGGGGAATCCTAATAAGGAAAGAATGTCAATACTGAAAGGACGGAGAATCCGTACCTTGTGTCCAGTGAACGAAGAAGGCGAACGGAAGAGAGTCCTACTTCGATATCACTAATGCTACATAAATAATATACGTGTATAAGTATTCTGATTACTGAGTACGTAACTGGTTTTATCTCATGTCTTAGCTTGTTTTATATGTTCATGTCATGTTTTACTGATTTTATCGTTATGCTGTGTTTATCATGTATTCTGCCTATTCCGATTAAGTATTACTTGTATTTCTTGTATTATTATACTTGTTGTTTAATAATAAGTAACTTTCTAAAAATAGCAGGTTTCCAAAAATAGAAAGTTTCCAAAAATAAAAAGTTTCCAAAAATAGAATAGCTGCCAAAAATAAATAAGTTTTATAAAAGTAGAAAGTTTCCATAAATAGAATAGCTGCCTAAAATAAATAATTTTCTAAAAATAGAAAGTTTACATATTTAGAAATAAGCTGGATTATTAAGCTAATAATATAAGCTTAAGTTTTACTGATTAATATTCTAAGTCATGTGATTAATAGTATAGTTTATTAATTATTACATGTAAATTAAATAAACTATATGTTTTAGGATTTAATTAAATATAACATGATTTAATTAAATTAAAGTGTAAATAATACTTAGGTTAAATCATGTATTAATATTTATTATTAATATAATCTAAGTCATGAAAATTAATTAATTATAAGCCATGTTTTAATAATTAATTAATTACTTTAGTCTAAAATTAAATCATAAAATACTTAGGACCTGCGCCTGGTGACAAAAAAAACATTAACTGCTTTTGTATGTGCTAATATCGGGTGGCCAACACCTTTTGAAACATTTCCTACGTTTAGTCTTTTGTAAACTAATGCCGTGTAACGCGTTATGTAACTGTGCCGCGAGAACAGGGTCTACACTATATGCCTGTTCTATATGCACAGTAAGCACCCGGTTTGTAAAACTTTTGTGACTATCTGCGTTCCAAACGCCTGTTGTGTTCATTATGTATCGCCTCTTTACTTCTACCCATTTTTATTATATCAAGAACTTCTATGTCTAACCCGCGGCAACGCGCGGGCATCAATCCTAAGTTAATTTTAATAAGCTTGAGCTTATCATATATAAGTCATAAACACTCATTACATAAGCTTATATAATGGGAAAAAACCATATCTTCAACTATTAGCAGTAACACATGCCCAGAAAAACACACATTATACACACATATGAACAACGATTTCTCTGTTTTTTTTTTTAAAAAAAGAACGATTTGTCCATTCATAAAAGTGACGAATTTGAATTGAATCCAATCCAAGCACAATGAAAAACCCTATACCAATCCAATTGATCTGCGAATGATTGAATCCTTAATTAAACAAGCATTCCAATTTTCCGGTAAGTAATTTTAATCCCTTTCAATAGGCACAGGTGTTCATCTTTTAGTTTCAATAGGACGTGTTGCACCTGTGGATTTTGGATTTTGGTGGATTATACTACTCCGAGCATATACAAAGTGTACTAATGACAATTCGTTGGCTAAATCGCCTTATTTCCAAAGGGGGATATTATTGATACTTGCTTTATGTCTCTCCGAGGGTTTTGACACTTTTCCAACTCTTCTTTGTGCCGATGGATGCTCTATGATTGGTCGAAGAATGGTAAGTTTTCACGATAATTCTTCAGATTATTTAGTATTTAAGATACTGACACAGCCCAACAACCATCTTGCTTGGAAGCTGTGTTTGTCTTATATTTTTACCTTGACTTTTTATTGGTTTCGTTTGTTTTATAAAGTTTGCTGCCATTTATAAAAAACTTTGTTTAGATTTCTTAAATTGTTATTGGTACCTATTTGACCCGTTAAGAGATAAATTACAGCCCAATTCAACCTATCTAGGGAAATTGGTCGGAATTGCCACACACACCATGTGAAATAAAAGCAACTTAGGAACTTGAGCATGTTTTCCTTTAGTTCGTTTAAATATAATTTATGAGGTACTTATGTGCAGGGTGTGTACGAATACCCGATAGAGATACAAGCACTTTTCTTCATGGCATTAAGATGCGCAAAAACTTTACTCAAACAAGACACTTGAAGAACTTGTTGATAAATTCACGAAGCGTCTTGAAGCTCTAAGTTTTCACATGAGAAGCTACTTTTGGTTAGATTCTAAGCACCTGAATGACATATATCGTTATAAAAAGAAGAGTATTCTCATACTACTGTGAACAAATTCAATGTGATTCCCGACTCTCTCCCTGAATGGATTTTTGACTTTATGCCAAAAACCGGGGATACTTTATTGGAAATGTGGTGCCCTCGAATATGGATTTTCGTTGGTTTTGTTTGGGAAATTGTATGGCGATTATTTCGTCTTTAGCCACATCTGATCAGTCGACAACAATAATGGATCTTATTGAATCAAGATGGGAAGAGTTGGTTGGAGAAATGCCTCTGAAGGTTTGTTATCCGGCTATTGAAGGTCATGATTGGAACATAATTACTGGCTGTGATCCGAAGAACGAGATGGAGTTATCATAATGGAGGGTCGTGGCCAGGTACGTTATTTACTTTTAGTTCTAATATATATATATCTTTCAAGTCAAAGCTAGCAATTTTAGAATTTCTTTATTGGAATTTTTATTTAATTCAAATATGAATGTTTTATTTGTTTAACTGTTTCGATATGGTGTTGATAATTTGTTTATAAATTATGAACATGGTGACAGTTTTGAGTCTCAAAGTAAATACAAACTCCTTTTTGAAATGAAGTTTCGCGCTTGATAGAATAGCTAATATGAGTACCAACTGAATCCTCACATGCATTGCTTTTAGACTGATACTTTATCCATGTTTGACTTGTAAGAGTCAAAACTAGCTGCATAAAATTTCTGAATTAACTAAAATACATGGGCTTTTTATGAACTTGAAGAGGATATTGAAAAATCCTCTTTTATACATGTGGCGTTTCTTATGAAGTTGAGGAAGATATTGATTTGTTTGAAAATTTTGTAGAAACGCAAGAATGCCTGGAAAAAACAATGATTTGTTTGAAAATTTTAATCAAACTCTTTTAGAAAGATATTGGTTAATTGTATGGTAAGAGGCTAATTTGATTTTGACTTGGAAGACACTTGGAATATAAGAAGCTTTTCCTGCTTATTTTACCAAAAAGTTTGGCAGAAAAATAAGCAGTCTAAACCAACCACTTATTGATAAATATTGTTTCTTTTGAGTTCAGGGGTTTAGCGTAATTGATTGATATACTAATTTGGTGTATATTTGGATACTGTAGGTGTTTGATTTGAGCTATGGCACAGTTAGGTGGAGGTGCTGAGGCACACGCCAGGTTTAAACCGTACGAGTTCCGCGCAAATTCGAGTCTCGTCTTGACCACTGATTCATGGCCGAGAGATACTCATGAGCCAACTGGTGAACCTGAGTCATTACATGGGAGGATTGATCCTAGGACGTTTGGTGACCGTGCATACAGAGGTAGACCTGCTGAATTGGACAAGAAGTTGACTAATTTGAAGAAAAAGAAGGAACGTGATCCCGGGCAGTCCAGTGAGGCTGGGAATCTAAGGCAGAGTAAGAAAAGGAGGTTACAGGAAGAGAGTGTGCTGACTAGTACGGAGGAGGGGGTTTACCAGCCTAAGACGAAGGAGGCTCATGCTGCGTATGAGGCGATGCTTAGTGTGATTCAAACGCAGTTGGGCGAGCAGCCATTGAATATTGTTAGTGGTGCCGCAGATGAGATTTTGGCTGTGTTGAAGAATGATACGTTGAAGAATCCTGATAAGAAGAAGGATATCGAGAAGCTGTTGAATCCGATACCGGGTCAGGTTTTTGATCAGTTAGTTTGTATTGGGAGGCTTATTACAGATTTCCATGATGGTGGTGGTGATGCTGATGGGAATAATGCTGCGAATGGTGAAGATGCTCTTGATGATGAAGTTGGTGTGGCTATCGAGTTTGAAGAGAATGACGAGGATGAAGACGAGGATGATCTTGATATTGTTCAGGAAGATGACGAGGAGGAAGAAGACGATGTTTTGGATGGTGATAGGAGTAATGGTAAACCATCACCAAATGGCCTAGTGGTAAGGTCCTTGGCTCTCAAACAAGAGGTCAAGGGTTCAAACCTCACTAGGTGTGTACATTTGGGGGTCGCCACGGAGGTTCACCTGCGATGACTCCGGGCTATCCAAAAGGATAGTCGCCCTGGGATTAGTCGGCTCGCAATGTCGAGTCGGAACCCAGGTATACCCCAAAAAAAGATAGGAGTAATGGTATGCAGATGGGTGGGGTTATGGATGATGATGAATCGCAGGAAGGTAATGAGGGTATGACTCTTAATGTTCAGGATATTGATGCTTATTGGCTTCAGCGGAAGATTTCCCAAGCCTATGACCAGCAGATCGATCCACAGCAGAGTCAGACTCTTGCTGAGGAGGTGCTAAGGATACTTGAAGAAGGTAATGAGGGTATGACTCTGTAACAGGGTGTCACATCATGCTTCACAAACTACATTGCATGTTCTGTGGGCGGGCCTGGGGGCTGGGGGCGGGGTTGTTTGTTTAAGGTGAAAACAAATAATCGTTTAAGTAAGTTTATTATGGCAAGCTTCACAAACTACATTACATGTTCTGTGTTAGTTATATACGTAGTATTAAATAAATCAAATCTTCAATAGAAGCCATGCAACTTTACCCCAATGTGCCAGCGTTATTCATAAAATAACTCTCTATGCTTGAGTTTTAGAAGTCAAAACTAGCGATAATACCTGAAACAAAGTTCTTCATAGATACGTGGAAACTTCATATGAATTTCAAAGATAACAAAATAGTCATTTTGACGTAAAACAGCCTGTACTTCATGAAAAACAATACTGCTTGCTTTTAAACTAAAACTCTCTCGATTCTCAATGTTTGATGTGTATTCTGCTCAAATGTGTTTGTTTTGTATGACGAACTTCGTATCAATTTTGAAGTTTACTGGCACTCAAAAGTCAAACTCAGAGTTGTCTTTTAACATTGGCTTTTTATTCTACATTGTACCTTCCATTTAGTCTTGAACTAGTTGGTTTGATCATTTAGAGTCAAATAAACATCTCATTCTTCTCTGCAACTTTTTCTGATGAAATTACTTGTGGGTGCAGTGCTTCTATGGCTTCTGACAGCTGCAGCTATTAAGGTGGGACGCCCCCATATCTCAAGGAATGCAATTGAGCTTGCAGAACTTAGACTAGGAAAACACGGGTGGCCAGAATATTATGATGGAAAGAGCGGTCGGTTTATTGGAAAACAGGCTCGAAAGCATCAAACATGGTCAGTTGCTGGTTACTTGTTGGCAAAAATGTTGATTGAGGATCCTACAAGTTTAAGTATAATAGCACTTGGAGACGATAAACCAATAAAACCTGCTCTTCGTCTCAGAAGAGCATTTTCCCAAAGTGATCTTCAAGATCCTAAGCCGGCGTTTCCTTGAGGCCTTCTGTATACAACGCAATTCATTTTTTTAAGATTTTTTAAGGGAGAATTGATGTGCATCTGTAGAAAAAGATGCAAAAATTCAAGATTCTTTTACAAGTCTCATTGAAACCTAGACTGCAAAGATTTTGGTCTTAATATCATTTTTTAGAGCTCGTGCAGCTTATATCGTTTTCTTTCAGTCTCATGTGAAAACTATGTTGCAAAGTAAATTTTCCTTTGATATCATTTTTTTGAGATTTTATACTCCCTAGTCCTAGACTCCTAGTATATACCGTTTTAAAGTAAATTTGCCTTTGATATCACTTTAGAGATTTTATATTCATAATATAAGTTTTATAAGTGAATGAAGATCGAAAACATAGACAAACGGATGAGTACTGTCACAAATTGAAATAAACTGGAGACTTTGTATTACCGCAGAATGTGCACTAAGTTTATAGCTATTTTCTTTCTGTGTATGTTTTCTTACCTTTTGTGTTGATTAATTAAATTACTGTTGAGCATGGCATTATAGCGATATCCATTCCTTTTAGTTGACCTGTCGAAAAATTGCGCAGAGGGTTGTTAGACTTTGATGCTGTGCTTGACAGCCCGGGTCGACTGAACCATGTCAACTGTTGTGATCTCTAATTGTTTGATTGTTCTTTGATAAAATGCGCAGAGGGTTGTTAGACTTTGATGTTGTGCTTGACAGCCCGGGTCGACTGAACCATGTCAACTGTTGTGATCTCTAATTGTTAGACTGTTTCTTTGATTCTTTCGTTCATCGTGTTTTTCCTAACATATTAGTAGGAAAAAGATGTTGGTTTTGGCACGTGGGGCCTGGATTGAACAAGCAATGGCTATGTTGCCTGGGAGCTTAGAAAGAAGAGGTGGCTGGACTCGTCTTTCTCTGCCATTGTTTTTCGACTTGTGTGCACGTCGATTGATATCGGGCTGGACGCAAAGATTTGATCCAGGAACGAATTCCGTGCCCCAGCTACTGTTTTTAAGCCTGCATCGGCTCTGCAGTAGCATGAGAGTGACTCAGTTTATATCAGTTTCACTATGTTATGATGCAAGAAGTCACCATAACGCCAACACTATCAATGTTTGCAGTTTATATAGATAATAGACACATACAAAATATACATCATGGTGAATTGTTGATGTTGTATCCGTAGCCAACGCATGATTGAGTTACAGATTTTGGAGAACATCTGGATTTTGTTACAGCTCTTGTGAAGACGACTACAAACTTGTAAGCGTAAGAGACTACTGTGTATACATATACTCATTGAAATCCGACTCATGGAGAAGACTCAATCCACCGCACGGCTGCAACATTAATTTTACACAAAATATTTGTTTGGATGTAAAACTCTATTTTAGAAGTTACAGAAAAAAATATTCAGTTACAACGTTTGACACAAACACTGAAAAGTTCGAAGACATAGAAGCTCCCTCTATGGATGATATTCATGACTTACATTGTGCGGCTCTCATGGTTCGAGGAGGCTGCCTTCGTTACTGTATTATGATTGATGATGGGAGGACTGGTCTTACGGAGGTAATGTGTATCCAAGTGTGGAAGATGATTGAAGACGGGTGTTGGAATAATGTGGTAACTTATCGGGTAGAAAAGCTCAAATTCTTTTTGACAGCTTCATGGGTTGAAAGTGAAAGCAGTAACAGGCCTGCATATATATGTTGTGAAACTTAGCATAAGACGATGCCTTAGTGCACATGTGCTAAAATACGGGATAGGTTAGCAATTGGGTCTTTTGTGCATCTTGAATTCAATTATACTAACATATGTATATCACCTTGCTGCGGTCTTGCTGGGGGTCGGCCAAAGCCTCCTTTTGTCCTGTTGAGCGAAAGTTAAAATAAAAAGGATTTGGTGCAAAACTAGTAATGCAATAATTGCAAACTTCTACCGAAATCTGATTCTATAGCAAGCGCCTCATAATAATCTTAGATATTGATTATAGTCTTGTATTATGTTGACTGATATGTCAATGGGTCAGATCAGAATGTGCGAAATTTATGATGAAGTACAAAAGTTAACTTTCTATCATCAAAATGTAACCCAATTATGCCCAAATCAATTCATAACCAGGATACGGAGATCTCAAAAAGGGCAAAACAGTCGCAAAATCAGTTTAAGCTTTCTCACCATTTGCTACACGAGCTACCCCATCGTTTAATTACCCAATTACCGTCATGCCCCTCCCCCTCGTCTTTCCTGCACAGCGCAATACATCATATAGCATATGCCATTCTTTAACCTTCTGTTCATATTTGGTCTTATTTGCAGCCACTGACTCGATATCCGCATGGATTGACATCAGCCTGAGATTTTGAGTCTCGAAGCGACAATAACAGCCTCCTGATGCCGGTTCCATCAAAGGTATTCTCACTATGAGCTACAATAACAGGCTGCTCCTTGAGTCGTTGAGCCACAACCCGAGCTACCTTTTTAAACTCTACAAAGAACGTGTCATGAGAAGCAGGCTGCACTTGATCAACACCACATGCCTGTATTGCCGGTGCTATGATGTTACTTGTAACCTGCACAATGAAATATATCAGCAGGTAAAGAAAAATCTTTTTTTGCATAAATATTAACCAGGTTTAGTATGTTGATATTTTATGCAAAGAACCATAAGAAATTTTAATCTTGATGATTTAATTACCCAAGAATCTAAAACTGGAGGCATCCCTTTATCTACTGTAAGTTTCTCAAACGCCTTGTTAATGTAGTCAGTAAGAGAGCCACCTGGGATATCAATTTCTGAGAGTATGGACATCATTTCTGGTTCAAAAGCTGGGCTGTCAACAAATTCAAGTAGGTCTTCGCCATCTATGGTAGAATAACAATATGATCTCTTTTCAATCCAGCAGCCATTCCTATTAGAAAATCTTAGAGAACTTTCTTTACGTGCTTACTGTATTAACAGTTGTATCGCATAAACACATCAGCCTTCTTAACCAAACAATGACTAAGTCTCTCATTACCTAAAGTTAGGTTCAAGTAGAATAAAGCACACGAGATTAAGCTAAAGGACAGATTTACAAAGGCCTAAACTGCCTACCAGGGACTTTTATCTGAACTTTTAGAGCTATAAACTTATTTATTCTCACACTTTTGGAGCGTCTCGTCTTAAGAGAAAATACAACTTCGACGTATCTTGGTCACATCCACTGATAGCCGATTGATTAAGAGATGAAATTAAAGTATTTCTTTGGTTATATCTGATCTTTTAAAAATACAATTTTTGTATCAGGTTCTTTCACTATTGTCAAAAATACACATAAAGAAGACGAACACCGTTACCATGCCTAACATAAATTTCCAGTTTATGCCATTTGCACAATATGTGCCAATTCCCAAACTTCGCAACGTATTTGTATTCCAGTTTCTGCCCTTTGCACAATATGTGCCAAGTCCCAAACTTTGCAACGTATTTGTTTAGCCACTCCCTACAATATCATTCGAGGCAAAGGTACTGGCTGAGAATCATCAGAAGATGTATAAATCACCAGATTGAAATCAAAAGTAATCAGACTCTGGCTAAGTGTACTGGTTGAGAAGTATCAATTTTCAATATTTCAATTCCTCTATTAAAGGGTTAAGGAAAAATTCTAAACAATGAATGACTGAACAATACTGAGTGATAGACCTTAACAAATTTTGTTAATTTTATGAAGTATAAAAAATGAAAACATATAATGAAATTTAGACAGATTTCGAGAGGTACCAGTCTATGGAAATGACCTACTCTTGAGAGGTAGGTTCTCCCTAATGATGTTCAGTTTCAGAATAGATCAATAATCAACTATCGCATGCTAAGCATGTCTTAAAATCGTAATTTGCAGAATCGTCTAGCTACTTATGTATAGAATTAGGTAACTTAATATGTAATGAATATAAACTAATGATATCGATGACCAAACTTTCTATATTATAGACAAGAACATATGCAAGGATACACTTTCTAATCAACTCCTTGAAATGCAGTCCCCGATACTTTGCTAGCCATATTGCAGAAATCCTACTTTATATATTAACTTGCGTAAACAATGAAAATACTCAAGATCAGAAAAATTCAAATAGTCCATGAAGAACCTGATCAACTCCACCTCGAAGAACAATAGTGGTTGTCATGGGGTTCTAGAGTACATTGCTAACAACTATACGGTCGTGAATCGTTCTGTATGCCATATTCCCTCTTCGCACATTCTCACCAGTACCCGTACCACGTGCCTGCGACCTTCGCTCTTTGTTTTGAGTCAACCTTAAGACATGTGGAGCTGGAAGGATTGGGTTCACCGAGACCTATTCATTAGCAGAAAAGAAAAGTGTATAACTAAAAAATGATGTAGAACAACAAAAAAGTAGTCACGGGAAAAATAACAGAAACAAAAAGATAGTTGCCTTCGGTGTAACAGAAATGGATTGTGCAGGCAGAAATAGACTGTAATATAACTGGATTGTGTGGTTGTACTGCCATGATACGGGCTCGGGAGCTTACAAAGAATCTAAATACATAATATTATCATCATATATTATACTGTACTAATTAATATTACAAAACATAGGTCACTTGATAACAAACATTGTGTACACTAACTCAAATATTTACTGGTATGGTTGGTGTGATGGTATTGATATAATATCAAAAAATATATAATCACCATCATACCTACCAACTCCCGCAGCGGAATCAGGATGTAACTATAAGACAGAGCATCGCCCTTTAACTGAATCTGAGAAACTCTAAATCGGGATGTGCTTTCAGAAAAGGTTAAAAGTTAGAAGTAGGCATCAATCAGATTCCAGAAACTTGCCTATAATTAGCTTTTGCTTCATCAGGTCCCAAACCACTACTATAACAGCTAGCGTATATAGTTACAATTAGTTTTTCTATATTACATTAGTGTAGCACTAATCTTAGTTAACAAAATCTCTGTTATTTCCTCATTTGTCTTCAAGCACCTGTCATTTAGACATGCTTTCTTAATCATATCATTCTAATTAATGTGTTTGACATTAGTAATTCGTAGTGAAACCATTACAAGTGTCTAATCTGTGTAATTTACCAAATCTAAACCCAGTAATCAAGCAAAACTCTTCACGCCCAAAATCAAACATACTGTCACAGTGTCACCTATTTTAAACCATCACTATATTGTTAAAAAAAAAAGGTCGGTTACCTCACCTTTCCCCATATCTCACATGTCTATTCTTCACGCGCCTATCTCTCTTTCTCACTATTATTAAAAAAGCTCACGTCTCTTGGCTGCGAACTTTCTTTCCCTCACTCGCCAATTACGTGTTTTCAGTGCTCTGTTTTTGCGACATCTGTTGTCCACCTGGAACTTCTTCTTCCACACACCAACATATACTTTATCCTCTCATTCTCATCCACTTCTCTCTCAAGCAGCTTCGGATCGAAAATACCCATTCTTGCACGGAATGATTTTAAAATACGCAAAAATAAAGGAGCATTTTTAATGTAAGTTTTTTTCTTTAATTTCGAATGTTTTTGTATTGGGGATTTTTTTTTGTTGGTTATATAAAACTGCTGAATTTATATACGTAGGTTTACTAAGGCTGCCATCGAGTTGAGGGAGATGAAGAGTGGGGTTCTGATGAGTAAAATTGATGTTGAAAGGTATTCGAAAGCGGCCTCGCCTCTTTGGATTAAAGGTTATCATACGTTACTCATGAGTTTTAATAGATTTCTCTTTTAGTTTTACATTTAACTATGCTTGTGCTCTTATGTTATGGGGAATATCATTAGTTTCGCTGGCTTTGTTTCTGATTCGTATAAAAGTAAAGGGTTTTCGTTTAGAGGTTATGTAGACTGTTTTTCTCAAAGTAGTAAAACTTATTTTGTTGTTGTCTGTGTCAGAGAAATTGGTTGCCACGGCACACAAGTGTTCGATAAAATGTCTAAGTAAGAACTTTTACGTGACGGTTTCGGTTTGTTATGTTCATAGTTGCTGGGAAATAGATTGTGTTTATGGGCTAAGATAAGGAAAAGCCATGACTTAATAATGAAACTTCACGACATATACTAACAGATGTTAGAGAGGTAATATATTTTGTCAATTATGGTTTTGAATATACTTGAGACATTTTCATATCGAAAACGTATAGGAACTACAAGTATGCATCTCATGTAATCCACACCGTTGGACCTGATTATGATTACATTAATTTATACTTAACTTGATTATAATATCTCACATAGGCCTATACTGAATCTCCATCTTAATCTAAATATCTTTTTTCTTTTGGTTTCAAAAATGGCGTCCACGTTGCAAGTGAAAACGACATCAGCTATGTTTTATTTCCCGCCATATCGCTGCAACGTGACATTGGTATATGTTTAGAATTTTGAACACCAAACAGGTTATTTTTCGCCTCCGCTCGACAACTCATTTTGAGCATGTTTTGTTCATTTTTTATGTAGCATAAATTAAAGAATGTGAATTATAAATCGTACAGGATGCTGAAATTGGCAAGAAATTCTCTAGAGTGTATTGAAATACAAATGTGAGGTTTCTGCAAATAAAGAGTATGTCTTATATCTTTGCCCTTTTTGTTTCGAACCTCTGGAGCCTCGCCTTTTACCATCAGCAGAAAAATTAGTTTACAAGCCTGTAACTCTACAAGTTTCCAGCTGTATATGAACAAAATATGCAGTGGTGAAAGCTTTACTATATTGTGCAAGGTTAGACCATGGATTTACACCTTTGTGTACACACTTTTGTTCTTTTCATGAGTATGTCATATTGGATCTTGCCATTTATAGCCATATAGATTATTCTACGCTTACTTAATCCACTTTGTCATATAAAGGATTAACTCGCCGAACCTTTTACTATTTCCATACTGTTATAGAACAATAAGCTATCACAAAGATCCACTCAGCTAAAAATGTTTTTATTAGTTAATAGTAGCAGATTTATGTTATTATATACTAGAATCTCGATCGGTTTAGTATTTGTAGTGTATGTTTTGGGAAGCATTATAATCTTAACTCTTTATTTTTGTGGATGTGTTAGTTTCTAGGTAGTCCTAAAAAGATCCGTTTTAGTTCCAACTCCTAACTCTCTAACTAATGGAAAACTAGAATTTAAGTAGGCTTTCTGCGTTTACAAGGAATTAGTTGCATCATGTTAGATTAAGGGGTGCTTGGCTCAGATCATTTGCATAACCATTAGCGACTTTGTTTGCCCAAAAACTATTTAGCTTAGCAACTTTTTTTTTATTAAATAAGTTTACTTAAAGAAGCCAATACGCGTTCTGTTGAAAGGGATTATATATGGGATGAGCTTATAAGCTAAGAAAAGGGTATCATTGATTATTAGGCGCGTGTTGGATTTTCTGATATCAGGACACAAAATAAGCGATTTCTATATCTGAAAATTTGCTCAAAAAGAAGCTGGGCAAAAAGAAAACGTACGTTTTATGTGATTTTAGAAACCCGATTGCCATTAAATGAGTGCTACGACTTTTAGGTATCAGTTGTTTTGCTATTACGTTTCTTAGAGAACCTGTTGTATCTAAATAGTAGTTTAGATACAACTCATTCTAACTTTAAAATAAGTTTATTATGTTATAGTGAAGATACATAAGCCTTGATGTAACAAATAGGTTGTTTTCGTACCATGGTAGAAATCCCACTTACGGAAACCAGTTTGGAATTTGTTTATAAAACTTTTGAAAGTGCATTAAGTGAACGTCACAGGGGCTATGAGACCCTGCTAAGGAAGTTGGAAGCCGTGGTAGTAAGCAGAAAATGAAAGAAGACTTAGTAGTAGGCAGAAACTAAAAAGCTTATGACTAGGCTCAAGATAGCCAAGATGGAGTAGGGTTGTACCAAATTTTATGCCTATGGATGCATTTGCACGACTCTCATACACATCTATTAAATCAGTAAATTAGTTTCCAATGTTGGTTATACTTTAGGCAGTTTCTGTAAAGGTACAAACGTTTACATTATTAGTTTAGAAACTGATTAGTCGTGGGTTGAAAAAGACCTATCATCAAATGGTGACTTTCAGTATAGAATTCCAATCACCCCTATTAAGTAATAGATGTTTTTAGTTTCTCTCTTTAAAAAAGATATGAATGCTTTCATGTATGCAAGTAGGTTGTCTGAAAATGATACTACGTCATCTCAGCGGATAAGCTTACTTTGTCTATCATTTGTTTATAAATAGTTGCATAGTATTAGATATAACTGTTAGTGGTGTTAGTGGTGCTGTTAGATTGTGAATGGATCTCGAACTGTTTTACATATCAAACAGGATATGATATGATAGTTTGAAAGGGGTACATACATTTGCAACAGCCATATATGAATAGTTACAAGTATTAGCTATAAGATTTCAGTAACCTCCCTTAATTGATGGCCTAAGAACAAATGGTCTTTCTTTGAATAATATGCAAACATATTATATCATTTATATGTTACATCATTTATAGCTGCAACTATAAGGGAAGTTTGGCTATGGCTACGTTGTTTATAGTAACAGTTTAAGGTCACTTCGGGTAAAAATGCTACATTAGTCCTGTAACACCAATTTGTTGTTTTTATGTGCACAGATAAATAATAAATGTGACGTGCTAATTGAGCTTCGGGACTCATCTACGGCGTCAGCTGAAAGGACGAAAGAAGTAGCGGCGACTATCATGCGCCTTGGCTTCGGGTTTGTGACAACTCAAATGGCAACTAGATCCTGTAACAAAAAATAAAATTTAAGTAAAATATATATAATTTTTTGGGTTGCATTCCAAATGCACATTGCAAAATGTTCATAGATTTTGGAGGCTGCAACGCGTACGGTGTTGTGGCATATATAGATGTATTACTCTCCGGGGCGAAGCCCGGGCTAAAATCCTTGTTTTATAACTAATAGGGGGCAGCCATCAGATATTTTGTCATGATACAATTGGTGCTGGAAAATATAATCAAATAGATGATTATCTGGATTAAACCGAGGAAAATCAAACCATTTTCCGAAAACATTACATCTAAATAAAGTATTCCGGTTTGGATTACCAGCCAATGGATTCTTTAACAAATCAGAGGTAGGGGTGGGAATCGGTTCGGGTCAAGTCGGGTCAAGACTCAAAAAAATCATACCCGAACCCGAGCCTAATTAGAACTCGGGTCAGTCGGGTTCGGGTCAATTCGGATCGGGTCAACTCGGGTCGGGTCAACTCGGGTTCGAGTCAACCCGAGTATAAGTAAAAAAAATTAAAAATTGGCTTATTTAAGTATATTTCAATGTAAAATGTGTTAAAAAACTCAGGTCAAGTCGGGTTAGTCGTGTTCGGGTCATATCGAGTACGGGTCAACTCGAGTCAAGGCTAAAAACTATAAACCCGAACCCGAGCCTAATTAGAACTCGGGTCAATTCGGGTCAACCCGAATTGACCCGAATACGTTTTTGAACCCGAGTGACCCGACCCGAATAAGCTTATTCGAGTTCGGGTTCGGTCGGGTCAACTTTTTCGACACCCCTAATCACAGGTTTGAAGATTAGATCGAATCATTACCTAAGCATCAAGTTCTGCCACATCACTTGCCATGATTATTGAGTACAATAAATCCTATTAAGCACTTCGTTACGATGAGGTGATCAGGGTTTATGGGTGCATTGAGAAGAAGATGAATAGTAAGGCGTTACCGATGAAGTCTGAGTTGAACGAATTATTCAAGTAGTGGCGTGTTTGGTGGGATAAGCGTAGAGGCCGTAAACGTAGGGTATATAACGGATGCCTCGTAATAATAAACAAATACTAAGGGTGTCTCGATATAAAAATAGTTTTATTGTTTTCAAATTATTGGATGCTTTGTGTATTTGTACGAGGATGCCTGAGTTTAATATACAACACATATGCACCTTACCCATGAACACGTGTAAGTTTTATAGATACGAATGCATTGGATACTCAAGATGTCTTGAGATATTTAGGAAACTTGAAAATTAAAAAATATTTGAAGAATTATCTCCTATGAAAAGAGCATTTTAAAAATTAGCCTTTTTTTAATCATATGCATTTATTAAAGATAGGGCTGTAAATGAACTGAACGTTCAGCGAACCGTTCACTGATCGTTCGTCAAAAAATTCGTTTATGTTCGTTTATTTAGTAACTAAACGAACACGAACAAGATTTTTAGTCCGTTTAGTTAAATAAACGAACATGAACAAAGGCTTCGTTCGTTCATTTACGTTCGTGAACGTTCGATTATGTCCGTCCGGTTACGTTCGTTTATTTGTTCGTTTACGTTCGATTAATATCCCAAATGTTAAAAAATAAACTACATAACAAATATTTTTGAATGTCTAACAATAATATATTACTAATATAGTATTTGGTTACAAAGTATTTACAATTTCTCTTAAATTATATATTAGAGCTAGAAATTTAAAGACATGACTACTGAATGAAAAAGAAACAATATTTTAGGATATGATTATTATATAAGTATATAAGATGTTGATGTGGATCGTCTAAAGTAACAATATTAATTACACGATCGTTTAGCCCGTTTACTTTTATATATCACCGTTTACGTTCATTTATGTTCGCTTGTGTTCGTTCGATTACGTTCGTTTAAGTTATATGAACGAACATAAACGAACATGAACAAGTTCAAATATAAATAAACGAACATGAACAACAATTTTTGTTCGATTAAACGTTCGCGTTCGTTTATTTGTTCAGCTAAAATTAAATAAACGAACATGAACATACCTCTGTTCGCGTGCGTTCGATTCGTTTACAGCCCTAATTGGAGATGTTAGTAATTTGAAGGGTTAAGTCCATATATTAGCAATGTACTCTCCATCTTTTACACATCTAGGTAATAATGTCAATATATTACTATTATAGTGATTCAAAGTATATATTTTTTTGATAAATAGGTAACATTACCGGCTCATTCCCGGTTATAACCAAAATGTGACCGACACGTCATTTTTTTTAATTTTTTTTATGACATGGAATTTACAGCTCAGATTATTACTTATACTATTGATGACATGTACATAGACAAAAAAAACACTTCGTTATATCTTATGTTCAAAACACACAGATTAAACAAACACACACACCATGCTAAAACATTTCCCCCAAATATGAACTCACCCTAAAAAAATAATTCGTTTAATTGAATCATCAAAACGATGAAGAAGAAGAATCTTGGTAAGATTATATATTCTGTTTGATTCATTTAATTGTTTTTCGTCTGATAAATAATTTCCCCCAAATATGAACAAACCCTAATTTTTTAATTTGTTAAATTGAATCATTTAAAAACTACAGTCGTTCAATTGAATGATCTACTAATTATTTAATTTGTTAATACTTCATAAACCCCCAAAAAAAATCCATTTGTAACCCTAATTTTTTTAATTTGTTAAATTGAATCATCTAAGAACTAGAATCGTACAATTGAATCATCTACTAGTTATTTCAATTGTTAATACTTCATAAACCCCAAAAAAAATCCATCCGTAAACCTAATTTTTTTTTTTTAATTTGTAACCCTAATTTTGTTCCTATTGCCAACTGCAGATCAAGTTTTTGTGGTTAATCTACACCATGATGGGCTTTTCATACCTAACCCTCTTAGATACGTGAATGCTATTGAAAAACAGATCACAGACATCAATTTTGAAGGTATGAGCTATAGCTTCGTGGTTGACGTCGTTAGGCATTTAGTTCATAACCTAGTCTGTAAGTTATTCTACTGTCCATTTAAAACTCCTCTGCATATTGGTATTAAAGAAATTAAGGATGATAATGATGTAGAGGAGTTTGTTAGGGTTGGGTATGAACAGAAATGGTTTGTCGATATGTATGCTGAACATTTTGGTTATGACGTGTTTGACTTAATTACACAACAATCTACTCAAAATGAGCCTGGTGACGATGAATCTAGTGATGAATACTATAGCAGTGATGAGTGTGAGGAATTTGAGGGAGTTGATTTTCAAACTGAAGGGGAAGAGAATGTAGTTATTAAGAATTTTAGCACACAAGATCCTTTTTAAACAAACTGGTAACAATTAGTGAGATGCTTAAGGGGTTTTGTGATGGGTCGGTACCTCAACCAGAAGATTGTTTAGATGACCCTGCTGATGCTACCATAGATCCTAGTTGTAAGGTTCATAGAGGAGTTATTTACCCAAAACACGACCCCACAGTCCCTTGGAATAAAATGACACCTATATTAGGTATGCGTGATGAACACCCTGAGCAGCTTAAGCTAGCTTTAGCTAACTACGGTGTCGCAAATGGGTACCAATTATGGTTTGAAAGAAATGACTGGAAGAGTTTGCTAGTATACTTTGGGAGAAGTGTCAAGCAAGGAAGGTGTGCTGGTAAGTATAGCAACCAAAAAAAGAAAGTTAAATGTCAATTGTTTCCGGATTCTGCTAAGTCTTGTGATGGGGAGGGAACTAGTAAAGGTGGTAAGACTTCTAAGTCTGCTAAGTCTTGTGATGGGGAGGGAACTAGTAAAGGTGGTAAGACTTCTAAGTCTTCTAAGTCTGCTAAGTCTTGTGATGGGGAGGGAACTAGTAAAGGTGGTAAGACTTCTAAGTCTTCTAAGACTGTTAGGTCTTCTAAGACTGCTAAGTATTGTGACGGGGAGGGAACTAGTAACTCAGTAAAAAAACCACAAGAGTCACCCAAATGGACCAAGGCAATGATAGGTAATAGACCTACTCCAGTATGTGGTTTTAGGTTGTGGGCTTCATAGATGAAAACTAAACAATCATTCCAAATCAAGAGTCTACTTATAGATCGCAAATGTAGTAGAAATTACAATCTTGGTTCATTAGTGACTTATAAATGGATTGCTTACCAATTTGCCAAAGAGATAATTGCAGACCCATTCATACCTTATATTAACATCAAGTCTCATATTAGAGAATTTTTTTTAATAAATGTTAGTATTGGTCAGTGCAAAAGGGCCAAGCAAAGAGCACTTTATAACCATGAGGGAGGGTTAATTGAACATTATGGGAGATTATGGGACTATCAGAAAGCATTGTTAAAATCAAACCCAGGTTCAACTTGTAGGCTTGATGTAGAGGATTGTGGGGGTCGTAGTAGTTACTTTAAGAGGTTTTATATATGCTTTAAGGGAGTGAAAGATGGATGGTTGGAAGGATGTAGGAGAATCATAGGGTTAGATGGTTGCTTCTTGAAACATACATGTAGAGGTGAGTTACTCACAACAATGGGTAGAGATGCCAATAATCAGATGTTTCCCATTGCTTGGGCTGTTGTGAGGGTTGAAACACAGAGAACTGGTGTTGGTTCTTGGCCTTGCTCCATGATGATCTAAATTTGCAACAAGGGACTGGATTAACACTCATATCAGACTCACACAAGGTAAGTAAATTAATCATCAGTGTCTACTATATATTGAATGTAAATTTATTGCTTTTTGAGATTTTACCTTGTATACATGGACTATTGGAGGCTGTAGGGATATGTCTACCAAATGCTGAGCACAGAAAGTGTTCAAGACATGTGTATGCCAATTTCAAAAAAAAATACAGTGGCTTACAAATGCAAAGACTATTCTGGACTGCAGCTTCTAGTACAATGGAGCAATTGTTTTACGCAAAGATGGATGAGATGAGATACTCAAATGAAGAAGCTTATCACTATCTGACAAAGAGAAATCCGAATACTTGGTGTAGAGCATTCTTTAACTTGGATGTCAAGTGTGCTGCTTTCGAAAATGGTATATGTGAAAGTTATCATAGGGCTATGCTGCTACAAAGATCCAAGCCTATCATAACTATGCTGGAAGATATAAGATTATATATAATGCAGAGGTTGTTTGAAATGAACAAGTTGGCCACTACCTTGGAGGATGAGTTAACTCCAACAGTTAAGAAAAGATTAGACTTTCTCAGAGAAGAACAAAGGTTAGTAAATTTTACTTGATATTAATTGGAAAAATTTGTATACTATTTTTTACATTACATTCTGTATGAATCTGTAGGAATTGGATTGTGTTTGCAAGTAAATATGATGAACTTGAGGTTAGATGTGGAGATCAAGCATTTGGTGTGAACATATCTCCAAAAACATGTGTGTGTAGATTATGGCAGCTTAGTGGGGTACCTTGTGTTCATGCCGTAGCAGCGTACATGCACTTATCTATGGAGCCAGAAGATGGAGTTAGTCACTGGTATAGCCAAGAGATGTGGGCAAAGGCATATCAGTATTCCATCTGACCGGTTTGTGGTACAAAGTTATGGACAAAGACTAATGAACAACCACCTTTACCCCCAATAGTTAGATCAATGCCTGGAAGACCCAAAAAGAAAAGAATCAAGGCAGTTGGAGAGAACAACTCACAAGTGAGTAGGGTTGGGAGGAGAATGAGATGCTCAAATTTTCAAGGCTTTGATCACAATAAACTTGGCTGTAACAACGCGTATGTCCCAAAACAAGTGATGGTTAAAAGGGTACCAGGTAGGAGAAGAGAGCCTAATTTACAACATGCTTCAGCAAGGGGTGGTGGTAGGGGATCTAGAGGTGGTGGTAGAGGTGGTGTGGTTGGTGGTAGAGGTGCTGAGGGTAATGATGCAGGTGGATTAGGGGCTGAGAATGATGCTGGTGGATTAGAGGCTGAGAATGATGCTGGTGGATTAGAGGCTGAGGGTAATGATGCTGGTGGAAGAAGTGGAAGAGGTGGTGGTAGAGGGTTTAGGGGTGGTGGTAGAGGGTCTAGGGGTGGTGGTAGAGGGTCTAGGGGTGGTGGTAGAGGGCCTTGCACATGTTACGCCTGCAAGTAAGAAAAGATATAAAAGGCCAGCCCCAGCACTCCCACGCAGACATAGATCAGAGAGAATAAATATGCAAAAGGGAAAGGATTTCAAGTTTGATGCACAAGGCACTGGATCAACAGCTGATAAAGCATTTGATGTTAGCCCTTAGTTATGAACTAGTTATTTCTGAACACAGTTTATGTGTATCTTGTTTAAGCTTTATATTTTGGGATGTCAATACATGCTTGTGAAAAACAATGGCACTGTCATTTGCAATGTTGTTTAATGTCCACTTAACTTTGATTTTCAATGTTGTCCCCTTGTCTTATTACCTGTATTTGCATTGATAAACCAACACTCCATGTGCACAATGCATATGCACAAACACCAACAGAAAGTGAACATGTATTTGCATTGTTAAACCAACACTCCATGTGCACAATGCAAACACCAACAGAAAGTGAACATGTATTTGCATTCTCCATGTGCACAATGCATATACCAACAGAAAATGAACATTCATTTGCATGAACTAAAGAACAGCAGAAAATGAACATAAAATGTACCATTTTCATTCATATATTACAAGGGTACACATACAGGAACTAAAGAAGACAGTACCAAAGCGAAAATACATTGAAGACTTAGGCCATCGCCACACAGACAGAACTAAACAACATTGGAGGCCTTGCAATTCCTAATCACCTACTTCATGGCCATTGCCACACAAACACAAATTGCAAATCCAATTAAGACTTTTTTCCAAAAAGTCAAAGACTTGAGGCTTTTTTCCAAGGCCGTCTTCTTTTCAACCAATTCAACTTCAAGTTCTTAAATCTTGGCTTGACGGCTGTTTTCTTGTGCCAATTCACGCCTTTGTTGTGGATTCAAAAGATTGTACATCTCAAACAAATTCATCCGATACCACTCGGATTCAAGCTCAAGGTCGTACCAGTCCCAATACCCACATTTCCTCCCAGGATTATAACGATTAGGGCAAACAAGAAACCTTCGACATGGATAATTAACTGTCCAAGCTGTTAAAACTCTAGCGAGGAGGTCACATTTGCAAAGACGATCTTGAAGGAAAGTAGACATGGTGGATTAGGGTTTAGATGGTGTTGAATGAAGGAGACGGCTTGTGATTTAGGGTTATCACTTTAATAGGGTAAGATTTGGGCTTATAGGATGGGTATTGACCATGGGTCGGGTATAGATTTAGGATATAATAAAGCCAGGTGGAAAATCTTAATTCATTTTTAGAAAATTAAGTTTAAAAAAAAATACGTGAAAATTAATTATCCAGTTGACACAATGAACCGGTAACAATACCTATATTTTGAAAATTTAGCCGGTTTGAATCACTATAATAGTAATATATTGATATTATTACCTAGATGTATAAAAGATGGAGAGTACATTGCTAATATATTGACTTAGCCCTAATTTTTAATTTTAAAAACTAATGTTGACTCTAAAATTATAAATTTCCGAAATATAAAGGTAACCGCCACTCACTCATTAATTTCCTTTATAAAATCCCACTCACTCACCAAACCCTCCCTCCTCATTCATCATCACTCCCACTTTCCCCCTTTCCACCTGCAAACCCTAAAAACTTCACTCATTCACCGCCGCCGGCAAACCTAAGTCCGCTGAATATTGCAACATCTCATGAAATAACATGTTCCTATAACCTATACCCCAGCTCCACTTCAGGGAGGAGAGGGACAACCACAAAACTAGCTAGCTACTTATTACATTATTTCATGTTACAAATAATCAAAACCCTAAACTGCACGCATTCACCGCCGCAAAACCCAACGTCAATCAACATTACAAATGCATATATTTTAGAAACGGGTGTCCGTATCGCCAATCACAAATCAAGGTCGCCTCTCATCAGATAACCTGTGTTTACAACCCCACCCCCAGCTCCACAGGGAGGAGACGGACAACCACATAACTAGTCTAACTATGTATGCGAACGGCGGTGATTTCATACGGTTTCCTAATAAATAAGTCGTCCCATCGTTCGTTATTTTAGCATTAGTACTAATATACTAGTATTCTACTTTTTGTGAATAATAGGGGCTTATTTGTGAATGTGAACTTGGTTATTTGTTATTCGAGGGGTTGTGGATTTTTTTATTGGTTATTCGAGGAATTGAGCTTATTTGTGGATTTGGATATTTGGGTGTGGATACTTCACTTCAACCCCTTGAATAACCAATAAAAAAGTGCACAAATAAGCTCAAACCATCGAATAGGTTTGAGCTTATTTGTGGACTTTTTTATTTGTTATTAAGGGGTTAAACTGAAGTATTCACACCCAGATATCCAAATTCACAAATAAGCTCAACTCCTCGAATAACCAATAAAAAAATCCACAACCCTCGAATAACAAATAACCAAGTTCACATTCACAAATAAGCCCCCTATTATTCACAAAAAGTAGAATACTAGTATATTAGTACTAATTCTAAAAAAACGAACGACGGGACGACTTATTTACTAGGAAACCGTATGAAATCACCGCTACGTCGCATACGTAGCTAGACTAGTTATGTGGTTGTCCGTGTCCTGGGGGGGGTTGTAAACACAGGTTATCTGATGAGAGGCGACCTTGATTTGTGATTGGCGATACGGACACCCGTTTCGAAAATATACGCATTTGTAATGTTGATCGACGTTGGGTTTTGCGGCGGTGAATGAGTGCATTTTAGGGTTTTGATTATTTGTAACATGAAATAATGTAATAGGTAGTTAGACTAGTTTTGTCCGTCTCTTCTTGAAGTGGAGCTGGGGGTATGGGTTATACGAACATGTTATTTCATGAGATGCGACCTTTGTTTGGGATTGGCGTAAGTTGATAGTTAGCTAAACTCTTATTATTCATTAATGCCAACCGCAGTTATTGGTTAAGCTAGGGTGTTTCTGTCGGCTTATGAATTATGTGCTTTTCGACTTATACTATAGAAGCCCACCTTTTGTAGCTTGTTTTGAAACTTTTTGGCTTATATAAGCTTATTATGACATGATAAGTTCATACAAGCCGAAAAGGTTCATAATAAGCCGGAAAACAAACTTATGAAACATTAACTAAAAACCACAAAAGCCATAAGCCTGCTAATATAAGCTTAAACAAACACCGCTTATGTTTTCTAAGCCCGGTTTTTGTGGCTAAAATAATTGGAGCTTATGCGTAACGGCCGAGGCTGGTGCTTATGCGAATTAGTTGGAGCTGAAGCTTATTAATATAATTGATTTACGAGACCTAATTGTGTTGTTGTTCAGAAGGCTACTGATAGGTGTAACTGTTAGTGTAATTGATTTATATGCTGATTAGTTATGATGTGTTAATTTGGGGTGTGATTAGGGTTAGTTAATCTGCTTGCGATATTTTAGCGGTTTCAGGTGTAATGGTTGTGGCCGGAGGTTATATTATCAGGCGAAAGCCGTAGCTTATGCGAATTAGTTGGAGCAGAAACTTATTAATATAATCGTTATTGTAATTGATTTATGAGACCTAATAGTGTTGACTGTTGTTCACAAGACAAACTGTTACTGTAATTTATGATGTGTTAATTTGTGGGGTAGTTCGGTTTAGTTAATCTGCTTGTAATATTTTAGCGATTTATTTAGCTGTTTGGCGAATTAGTTGGAGGCGGATCTTATAAATGTCAAATCGCATAAAAAAATTGCAGATATATTTATATCCAAACTTCTGGGTGATAATTCACTATATTTTGAAGAGTATTTAAGTAATTTGAGTAACTATAAGCCCCTTTCAATGTGCTTGGCTTATTTAAGTAATTTGCTTGTGATGTTTAATGGTCTTAAGCATAATTTTATGAGACCTGCTACTCAAAGTGTTGTTGATTGTTACTGTAATTGATTTATATGCCAATTGATTTAAGGCATAATTTAATACAGTAGTTTGCTAGAATCTTACTACATTATTTATTAACTCTAGCCGCATATAATCAGCTAGTTATTGGTTAAGCTAACGGAAGCATTGTGTAGAAGCTGTGTGATAGAAGCTAATTCTGTTGTTAAATTTGTAATTTCAGCCTGCAGGGGTGTTTGTTAAAGCTTATTTTTGGGCTTATTAGCTTATATGGGCTTATAAGCTTACATATCACAATAAGCTAATATTAGGCCATAAATTATAATAATAAGGTCATAAGCAGAAATCAGATAAGCTCACGAGCCCAACCATAATTTATAAAGGGCTTATAGCTTATGAGGTTTTTGGCTTAAGTTTTATAAGCTCAGTTTGAAACTTTTCGTCTTATACAAGCTTATTCTGAGTTTCTGACATGATAAGTTTATACAAGCTGAAAAGGCTCAAACTTCAAAATAGGCCGGAAAACAAGCTTATGAAACATAAGCTGAAAACCAGATTTATAAGCTTAAACAAACACCGTTTATATAGCCGGCTTATAACTAATTTGGTATTGCGCTTATGTTTTTTATACTTGGTTTTTGTGGCTTATTTGGAAACTTTTTTTGCTTATATAAGTTTTTTATGTCATAATAAGCTTATATAAGCCGGTAAGTTTCAAAATAAGCCACAGAAGGTGACCTTATAAAACATAAACTCAAAACCAAATAGGCCATAAGCCGGCCAATGTTATGATAGGTAAGGTGTAGATTGATTGTTAGTTGGCTGCATAAACTATCAGTATATGTAAATGTTATATATAATCATTTATACATGTTTATATTGGTTAACGTTTAAAGGTCCCAAGTTAGTATTTTATTTGTCGAAAGTTTACAAGTACTACGTAATATCTGCTCTAAATTGCTTTTTGCTGAGGTAATAGTTTGGTCTATGGGTAACTGTGTTTTTTAAGTTGTATGCAGTAAGGAAACTGATGCATTCTTGGTTTAATGTTGTTTAGATATACTTAACACGCTTTCCATGGAGTTTAAAGCTAGTTAATCAAGAGTGATATTTCAGATTTCTTTCCAATTTAAGATATAGTTTAATACATACATTTGTGTGTAATTTTTATTCGCGGGTTTATTCTATCAACAGCAATACCATGTGCTTGTTCTATATTTGTCCAAAAGCATCTAGCTAGTTCATCTCAAGCTTATTTTGATATGTTAGAAAACTACTTTGCCTTTTGTTTGTCGGAAGTCAAGTAATCTCTGCTAAACTGTGTATTCTTGATCAATGTTAGTAATGTTTTGTGGCAATTGTAAACTAAAGTTTTATAGTTTCTGAAAGTAGGCAAGTGATCAAATTGATGTCTTATAAGTTAATATTATCTATTGATGATATATGTATGTTATTGAGTTCATTAAGTATAAATTTTGTCACTCATATTAATCGAGTCTGATGATGTTTGCTCATGGTCTGCAGTAATTCGTTAGATGGCGGACATAGTAGTATTAACTTAAGTTCTAATAAAAATAGTTTGTCAAATGGAAGATATATGGAGAGCTTGCTATCTGGTTTTCCAAGGATGAAAAATGTGATTGATTTAGACGAAACTGTCGGTGAAGGGGACAAAAGACATCCTTTGCTCTTAGACAGTGAAGATGATATAACAGGACCAGAAACTCCAGGCACACGACCATTGGTTCCACGCTTGAAGCGAGTTCAAGAGGATGGTTTTAACTTTGGATCTGCTACGACTCATTCATCTACAGACAATAGTAAAAGAGTAAAGTTTTCTCATGATTTATCGGCTGAAGGTAATAAAGCCAAAAGAGTGAAGTTTTCTCTTGATTCACCGGCTGGAAATAAGAAACCAGAGCTGGCATCTGACATAACAAAAGATCAAAGTTTTTTCATGATTTACCTGCTCAAATTAAGAAACCAGAACTGGCATCTGACAATATCAGAAGATCAAAGATTTTTCATGAACCTGCTGAAATTAAGAAACCGGAACTTCCATCTGAAAATATCATAAGATCGAAGTATTTTCATGATTTACCAGCTGAAATTAAGAAAGAAGAACTGGCATCAGACACAGCTAGTAAGTTTGATTGGATTCATCCCTCGAAAATTAAAGATGCTAATGGAAGAAGGCCGGGCAATCCACTTTATGATAAAAGAACACTTTATACCGCCTGCTGTTTTGAAAAAAATGTCAGCATCTCAGAAACAATACCGGAGTGTCAAAAGTGAATATATGGATGTTCTTATTTTCTTTAAAGTGGTAAGTCTCTATGATACAATGTTTTTCAATTGATTAACGGGTTACCTAGTCTGCACTAATGAAGTTAGTAGTAGAGATTTAGTAATGTAGGTTTAGTTTCTATTCTTGGTACTATGTAAATACAGCGAGTGTCTCATTTGCTCATCGAAGGAGTCTAAACACTCAATTTTGACTCAGATACTTGCTTTGCACGTGCCTGATTTGTCCGAGCTGAAATTCATTGTGTTGTAGGGCAAATTTTACGAGCTATATGAAATAGATGCTGAAATTGGACATAAAGAGCTTGATTGGAAATTAACGATGAGCGGTGTTGGGAAATGCCGACAGGTAGTTTTAACTTTTGAGAACTACAACTCGAACCTTTTTCTCCCACTGTCTTTATGAATTCTTTTGAAGTTATTTTAGTAAATTAGTATCTTTCATGTTGCTTTGTGGCTCAGGTTGGTATTTCTGAGTTTGGAATCGATGATGCTGTTGAAAAGCTGCTGGCTCGGGGGTAAGTTACTGATATTTACACTGTTGCTGTCATAGATATGTAGGTCTCTCGAGTTTTAAATCTCGTCATTTATTACATACACTAGTGCATTACCATATTATTATTCACCATTTTTACACAAATATCTCAGGTATAAAGTTGGGCGAGTAGAACAGCTGGAAACATCAGAACAAGCAAAGTCGAGAGGCGGTACTGGTGTAAGTTATTAAGATCTGTAAACTTCTGCATTTGATAAACCATTTAAAAAGGATCTGGATTCCCTTTCGCATGCTGTCATAGATCTCAAACCATCTGCTGCAACACTCCATCGAATTTTCTTATTAACTTATTCTTGATTTTGCATGATTTTAGAAAAATATTACAGTAAACTCTTGGCATATTTGCTAATTTGTAGATAATGTACCAGTAAGTATTTAATATTCTGTTTCTATATACGTGCAGGTAATTCAAAGGAAATTAGTAAATGTGCTTACTCCATCAACCTTGATTCATGGTAATATTGGGCCTCAAGCTGTTCATCTTCTTGTTCTAACAGAGGTAATATTGATCCGTTCAAATTTTGTCTCATAACAACTTATTGCACACAAGAACCATGTTTCTTCATTGTGGAATACTGTGACTGAGGTCTATTTCACATTGCCTTTTCCATCCTGTACAGGGTAGCGTGGTCTTGATGATGGTACTACTGCATATGGATTCGCCTTTGTTGATTGTGCCGCCTTACAGTTCTGGGTAGGATCCGTCACTGATGATGCCTCCTGTGCAGCTCTAGGGGCTTTGTTGATGCAGGTATGCTGTTTGGTCTTTGCTAGTCAAGTACTTGCAATGAGACAATTAAAGGATTAACAGAAAAGAACATGTTTCATGTATTTTCACTGTAAAATTTTGTTTACATAAATGCCTTTGAGACATAATAAGTGTAAGTCTATTACATCTACTAAGATCGTTTTTTCACTGGGCTCTCTCAGGTGTCACCTGCAGAAGTTATATTTGATAGTCAAGGTTAGTCTCTAATTATCTTTCTATATTTATTTGATTATGTAAGAAGCGCCAATAAGGTTTCTATCAAAGTTGGTCACATGCTTATATTGAACAATAATGTTGGGTGCAGGATTGTCTAAAGAGGCTCAAAAAGCTCTTAACAAGTATTCATTGATGGGTAAGGATGCTCTGATTGTCTTTAATTGGTATATATATGCACAAAGTAATTTCTTTGTTTTAAATATTATTTCAACTTTTAAATGGCATCTCATGCTCAGATCACAATTGAGTTCCGCTACTTAAGGAGCTAGGAAGCTAGTTTTTTTTTTTCTTCTAAAAAAGCCCAAGGATGAAGCCAAGTTTAAGTAGAAGTGGCATTTTTATCAATTTACATATGATTGGGTTGATACGAGCTATATTGACCACACGGGCCATTTAAAAAGAATTAATTAACGGGGATCACCTCAATGAGGCGAAAGCCGCAAGATTCTAGTTTGATGCATTATACCTAAAAACGTTTTGATTGATTTTGAAAGAGTAGAATCTTGGTAACCATACTATACACAGTAGTTATTGTAAATCTAATAGTTTAGACGATAACTCTATAGCGTGCTCACAATTTGTCTTGCAGGTTCTGTTGCCACACCACACAAATGACTCCAACACAGCCAGCCACTGATTTTGTTGATTCTTCTGAAGTTTGTAGCTTCATTAAAATGAAAGGGTACTTTAAAGGCACATTAAATGTGTGGGATTGTGCACTTGATGGGGTGGTGCACCAGGATATTGCCGTATGTGCTCTTGGTGGACTTGCCAATCATTTATCCAGGCTAAAGGTGAGATGTTTCAGGGGTCGCAACTTAACCTCATTCTCTTATGAATGGGTTGATTGGGGTTATGCTTTATCTCTAACGGGTCAAGTAGGAAAAATATTACGTAGTATATTGTAATAATATATAATGCTTAAGTAAAATATAGTTTCAGGCCAAACTGTTTTGTTTCAACTTATACAAAAAAGTCTCTTTTGACAAATGTCAAAGTGTTAAGATATTTGCTAGGATATGTGTCTTTTATGTAAGCTGCGCTGGATGCTATTTTGATACAGTGATTGGTAAATTCAACATTGAACAGCTAGATGATGCATTACGGAATGGAAGTATATTACCATATGAAGTCTACAGAGGGTGCCTTAGGATGGATGGACAAACAATGGCCAATCTTGAAATATTTAGTAACAGCGAAGATGGTGGAACATCAGGCAAGTTGACACGCTAATAAATTTTGGTGGTAATTTCAACCTGTCTATTTACAGATGGGTCAATTTGGTTATGTTTTATCTCTAACGGGTCAAATTGGTACCAGGGACGCTGTACAAGTATCTTGATAACTGCATAACATTATCTGGTAAGCGGCTCTTAAGGAAATGGCTATGTCACCCATTGAAAGATATCGAGGAAATCATTCAAAGGCTTAATGTTGTCGAGGAACTGATGGGACATGCAGAGATTATGCAACTAATTGCTCAACATTTTAAGAAACTCCCTGACTTAGAGAGGTTTCTCGGACAAATTAAGGCCACCTGTAACTCAACTGCCTTACTCTTACTGCCCTTGATTGGCAACAAAATATTGAAGCAACGAGTAAGTTACTATTTTTCCTTTATGAAACGAATGAAAACTTCTTTTTGTACTGTCATTTTTCTTGAAGGCTGTTCATGAATTTCTTGGCATTGAATAGAGTAATTCACGTCAAGTATACAAAACAAACTATTTATCACTGGTTCCATAATTAATTAGCTATGAATTCTGATTTGTAACTAGAGATGTCAAAATGGCTGGTCGGGTGGGTTCTGTAATGGCTCAATTTGGGTAACTTTTTGGGACGGGTGAAAATGGGTCACGTTGGGTTGACCCAATACCTTTTTTTTTCCAGTTTTTTTATATCTGGTTTGCGCATTGGACATGAGTACAGTAACAATATTGCTTTAATTTAGCCTAATGTCTAGAATAAAATATTTAAGGAGCTTTAAGCATTAAGAATACACCATGAATTGCTTTCAAGTTTCAACCGGTTTTCTTGTAATCCATTTTTGTACTTTGACATGTTAGAGACAAATAATAGTCTAAATTCACTTTCTTTTATCTCGGTATCTATAATGCATTATAATTATTCTACTCAATCTTGGAACATATGACTTTTCTACTTATCTTCTAGTATCACTAAGCTCGTAAGCATTTTAAAATACATGGTTCTGCTCGTTTTTTGTTGTTCAGAATGACAATCTGGTTATAATGGTGCAGGTGAAAGCATTTGGATTCCTCGTCAAAGGCCTGCGAGTTGGAATGCATTTATTGATGCTCTTGCAGAAGGAAGATAATGTCTTCTCTGTGGTATCAAAACTTTTCTCTCTTCCAATGCTAAGTGGGAGTGATGGCCTTGATAAATTCCTTACCCAATATGAGGCAGCTGTTGACAGTGATTTCCCAAATTATCAGGTATTCACAAATTTCACTTCGAGTTTTCTTTTGCCCATTTAACCTATTAAAAAGTTATTTGAGATTCTGAATTAGACGGTTAACATGCAAATCATGAATTGATGCATATTCTGCGTTACCAGGCACATGAACTTAAGGACTCGGATGCTGAACTACTATCAATTCTTATCGAGTTATTTATGGAGAAAGCTAACGAGTGGTTTCAAGTTATCTTTGCTTTGAACTGTATAGATGTGCTTAGATCTTTTGCTACCACTGCAAACTTTTCTTGCATGGCGATGTCAAGACCTGTTATAATTCCTAGGTCAACATCGGATTTTAGTCAAGGATCTAAGGGACCGTCACTTCACATGAAAGGATTATGTCATCCATATGCCCTTGGAGAGAGTGGAGGAACACCTGTTCCTAATGACTTATGTCTTGGAGATAATGAATTTGGATACAATTCCCGTACTTTGTCTGGTTGCAGCTGGGTTCTTACGTTCCTTGTGAAATGTGCGTTCTCTTACCCGTGGACATCATTTTTACACGTCTTGGTGCTACTGATCGTATAATGACTGGTGAAAGTAAGTTCTCTAACTAGATATAGAATATTTGTAATTATCAACCAAAGGGAATGCCAACTGTGAATAGTTTTTAAACTGATTACGGGGATTGGTTTATAAATTATCTCTTTAGGTACCTTTCTCATTGAGTGCACAGAAACAGCTTCGGTTTTGCAAAATGCTTCTCAAGACTCTCTTGTTATTCTTGATGAATTGGGCCGAGGAACCAGCACTTTTGATGGATATGCTATTGCTTATGCTGTGAGTTTACCACCATGTAAAGTTAAAACTCATAATCAAAGATAGTTGTACTCTTATCGTACATTGCATATCAGTCATATTAGTTCACTTTTTTATGTCCAACAGGTGTTTCGTCATCTTGTCGAGAAGGTCAACTGTAGATTACTATTTGCAACACATTACCACCCACTCACCAAAGAGTTCGCTGCCCACCCTCACGTTACATTACAACACATGGCCTGCGCTTTCAAATCCATGTCTAATACCTCACTGTCAACTCAGCAACAGTTAGTTTTCCTCTACCGTCTAACCAATGGCGCCTGCCCTGAAAGCTGTATGCAAGTGGCTCTAATGGCAGGTATCCCCAACAAGGTGGTGGAAGCAGCCACAAAGGCTGCAGAGGTAATGAAAACAAAGATAGGAGTGAGTTTCCGGTCAAGTGAACAGCGGTCTGAGTTTTCAACATTACACGAGGAATGGTTAAAAAGCGTGTTAGCAATGTCGAGAGTTGATGATCATAAGCTTGTAGGCGGCGATGAAGATGATGTGTTTGATGAACTGTTTTGTTTGTGGCATGAGCTTAAAAGCTCAAACAAAAAGCTAAATTAGTGAATTTAAGATGTTATTAAGCTAAGTTAGAGGGCGAATACTCCTAGATGGTTAAGATTTAAACCAGTTATGTTATTAGAACTGAAGCTGTTAAGCTTCACATTTTGGTTGTGTTATGGCAACATAGGCCAGTTGTGTAAAACTAGTTAGGTTTAGAACGATTTTAATGGGTTACGATACAAATTTTGAACCGATCAGGTTACAATACAAATTTTAGTAATGTGAAACTATGCAGCAATTGTTACGAGATATGGACCTAAAAATATGCAGCAATTGTTGCAGTTCAGCGTCTCCAGCAAATATGGCTGTGTTTGTCACTAGTTCAGCTACACATTTAAGAAAGAACGAATCAGATCATCAATTCCTTATACAAGTCAAACAACGATAAGCAATTATAAACTAAGCGAAGGACTTGTAGTAGTACCAAATATGCAGCCAACAGACCACATGTCAACAGCAGTCGAGTAATGAGTCGCACCCAAATGGACCTCAGGACCCTGTACCAAAGGGTCAAAATCTGCAATAACAGAACTTACAAGTCACTACCAAATTGTCAATTGAATATCTGACAATTTCTAAATATTGTCACAGTAGGAATATACCTCATGAGTATACTTCTTAATTGGCAGAGTAAAAGCTCGAGCAAGTCCAAGATCAGCTTTCTTAAGCATCAGCGTCTTCCTATCCATCAACAGATTGTGGGGCTTAAGATCCCTGTGCAAAACGCCATGGGCGTGACAGAATGCAACACCCTGCAAAGCTGGTACATTAAGCTCTACACAAACAATTACCACAATCAGTTTCAACAAACATAAACTACACACGAAACAATAACACAAAATATGGTTATACCTTTACGATTTTGGGTGGAATGTAATCACCAGTTGCTCGGTACAATCTGATGAACTTCTTCACATCAGTCTCCATATACTCAAATACCAGGTACAGAACTGTATTTCCGGCTTTATTCACTCCTTGTTTTACATCCATCAGCCTGTTTACCAACAACAATCACCACAATTTCAATCTTATAAACCACATAACCAAATCAATAAAACCGGTCCAGGCCTTAAAAATCTACTCCCATTCATTCCATTTAATATCGTCAGTTGAAAACCTTATGAATCATAATTGATGACGTATAGTCCCCAGCCGGGTCTTGGGCCCGGCCCACGGGTACTACCCGTACTTAGTCCAATACATTTGGGCTGGGTAATTGTTATTTAGCCCAATGGGCTTCGGGTAACAGTGGCCGCACGCGCTATGGCACGGAACACGTCCTTATCGCACGTCATAGGTTATACAGAATCACAATATAATTAGGATTGTGATTCACCCCAAAGTGAAGAGATATTCACTAACCATAATTAGAAGATAACAATCAACACAATTATGGTAGTTATCTCTTGCTTGGGGCCAAAGGTTCGGTATAGCCCAATAGGGATTCTACCGCCTATATAAGGAACCCGCAAGGGTTCCACCAAGGTACGATTCACTCATCACTTTCATCATTCACCGATTTCTAACCCTTAAACCGATTACTTACTCTCACGCCGAAGTCTAATCGTGGGATACGTTCCCGCGGTAAGTCTAACAACGTGTTACTTTTAGTGTGCAGGATCTCAAACCAAAGTTCACTTGGTGCAAGAGCCGGAACCCCAGATACCCGAATTAAGCCTAATTCGGGTAAAGCAAGCATCCAACTTTTGTATCAACAATAATACCGTAAGAATTCATCATTCAGTTATTAATCGGGGACTAATTATACTATTCTAATTTATGAATCAAACCCTAATTAGACTGTTGTAAGGATCGAAATCGGATCAATCATAACTGGTATAAGCCCTAAATCTATTACCTAACCCTAACATGATAATAATAATGAAATGGAATAAGATGGACATACAATTCGATTAATCCTTGTTAACCTCCGGTTAACCGGTTAATCGTTAGGCGCTATTTGTACACCAAACTAGCGCCTATCCATTTTTGTAACCTTGCAAACGGTAAATCATCAAGCGAAAAAAATATAAAATTGCGACGAGAATTAAATTATCTTTCTATACATAGCACGAGAAAGCATGTGTTGAAAATCAACACGTGTTTATTCCTTTCGCGTTTGATACATTTGGTTTCCTTGCACCTGAGGCGGTGGAGCTACTTACGAGAATACAACGTGTTATGAATAGTAATGTTTTGACTCCTAAATCCACAAACGTTGTATTTAATAGACTTGGTTTTGCTATACAAAAAGGGCTAGCGGCGCAGCTTGTTGCCCGTTTGCCTTCTCCTAATATGTAAATCTAATATTTGATCAATTTGTAATAAAACGTGGTTTTTAATATACATAGCACATGTATAAACTTTCGACGAACTTATTTTTTTATTTTTTCTTTTTATCACGTCTGAAAAAATCATATATGATTTGTATCACGAACCATATATATTTTCTCAAAATCATATATAATTTCATAAAATCATATATGATTCGTGATACGAATTATATATGATTTTAGAAAATCATATATGATTCGTGATACGAAACATATATGGTTTTCTCAAACGTTACTTAAGAAAAAATTTCAAAAAAGAAATCATCAAAAGTATATACATGTGCCCTTTTATCATTAGATCATTTAATTCTCGTCTCGATGTTATGTTTTATTTTACGTAACTGTTAATAATTTGTGAGATATTAAAAAAAAATGAAATTGAGAATAAAAAAAATAGATAACTAAGAGAGAAGGGTACCACAACATGGGTACCTCTCAAAATTTTTCCTAGTCAGCTGCCAACTCAGGACCACATCACACCAAACCAACTAACAAAAATACCTCCTCACTCACAACACCCAACCCCTCACCATTTTAGCCCCACCACTATCTTTTCTTTTTCTTTTTTTTTTTATTTTCACACAAAATAAAATTTATTTCATTCAAATAAAACATTACAAATACGAAAATAAAAATTACAAATACGGAAATAAATTAAAAACGATACGAAAAAGAAAATTACGAAAAATTAAAAACACAACAATTAAAATAAACTACTCATTTTGGGGTTGATTGTGACAATCCGTCAATTTATGGTTGATATTTTATTCTCAAGTATTATTTAAAAACATTATTTTAATGTTATATTATGAACTCACTCATTTTTTGGAAGAAATTGCGGTTTACGTCTTGAAGTAGCATCGACTACGTCTAACCGGAGGATTCTACGTTACGTGCTTACGTTTACATACACCGTTTTGGTGACAGTCCGACACTTCAGGAAATAAATTTATTCGTGAATATTATTTTGGATTTTAAATTTGTGTTGGCTCATAAACTCACAAATTTACGAGAAGAGATTAGGACTTACGTTCATAATTTAACGTCCTTTACGACTAAACCGGAAACCCTAGGTTTACGTATTTACGTTTTTGAACTCCGTTTTTGATGAGACAATTTTTATTAGATTCGTTTTGTGCCGTTGATTCATAATTTATAAAAATGTTTTTCGTAAAATGACCCGAGGGCACGTAAATCGAAGAAACTAGAATCGAGGAATACCCGTAAATTAGTGGGATGAGACAAGTATACACTTGTCCCACCCCCACTCTATGGTACGGCTAAACCATGACACCATAACATGATGTGTCAAACAAGTAGCTTACAAGTTAACACTTGTTAACTTAACATAACAAGCTAACTACAAAACAACAAAACCATTTTTGATTAAACCATTATCTTCATTTTCACTCCATGCAACACACACAAACTCTCTATATGTTCTCTCTATGTGCCGTCCACCACCACCCATAAACCACCACCATTTGATCAATTTTATCCATGAAATCTTATGTTATTTACACATATGATGAAAATCCTTTGAAGATATGAAGATTGGAGGTGATCTTAACCTATGAAAAGGAGTTTTCATGAGGTTGAAGGGCTGATTTCATGGAGATGTTCATCCATCCAAAGGACCCAAGAAGTTGCCTTGCTAAAGTTGAAGATTTGATAACAAAAATCAAGTCTTGTTCATCAAAAACCTCACCTTTTCATCACTATTGGTGGTATAGAGATTGTTCTTCCTATCCTTTTGTTATTTTGATTATGTAATCTTGTATTTTATTTATTTATGTATATGTATATGATGATGAATGATGATAAAAATATTGTAAGGGGATCATGTGTTGATAAACATGGGTAAAAAGATGGAAAACCATATATAAAAAGGTTAAAATCTTGCTTAAAATAGTTGGCTGTATAAAAACAGTAAAGAACTTTAGGTTAAACTGATAAAATGGTATAGTTGAATCAATATACAGTAAGTATTAGGACTTGTACACATGTGAGAGTTGGCCATGCAATGGAATCATTATAATGAGTGAGATATGATCAAAACAAGATTGAAGTGCAAATCTGCATAGACTGTTTTTGACGAATTTATTAAAATACTTAGAGGCTGATTTATCAGTAGCTATAAAAGAGTTAAATGAAACACATATCATGTAGTTTCTGCTATAAATATATGTGGTTCCATCTCCTTATAGAACTCTAGATATGGTCATTTTAGTGGACTGAATATTAATAATCAGATTTGTAAAAATTAAAGTATATAGTATTATAATAGCACTCAAGTATATAGTATTATAATATATAAAATGTAAACTTAAAACCCACTAACTTATATATTACATTTATATAAGTATGTACATTCATACATAAATGAGACATTTTATAAAAATGGCAATTTGATAAGTTTTATAAGTTATAAAACTATAAACATGGTTTTTACGTCTTTTCGGCTAAAACCGTAAAATTAACGTTTTAGTCAATTAAAACTTAGATGGTCGGGCCCGTCTAATGTAAACTTTTTATAACTTATATACTGATATATAAGTACATATTACAAGTAAAAACCGATAAAACCCGAGCTTTATAACATACGGAAATTTACGGGCCAAATTAGCCTTATTGGACTATTAATCCAACTAACTTGGCTAAACACTTATGAACTTACTTATTGGGCTTAACCCACTTGGGCCCAACATGTAAGCATAAGGCTGAGGATAAAAGTATAAAATTTGACTAACAGAATGTAATGGGCTTATAATGGGCTTATTGGGCCTTGACAAGTAAAGAAGTTAAACTAGTGAAACTATTCTAAATTTGACTAACACATAACACTATAATGTGTATAAAGATGTACAATCCCACTTGATCATCATCATATTTATAAAATCATCATATATATATATATATATATACATAGCTATTGTTTTTATAAAGTCATTGGACAAGAGTCTAAGACGAGTATTATTTTTCTAGGTTTCCGTGATTGAAGCACGTACCGTACATCCAAATCGCCGATAACCGCCTTTCCTAATCAACGTGAGTTCATGGCCTCGCACTCTTTTAAATGTTTTTATGAAATGTTTTATAAACCCGCGAGGGAGATAACAGTTAGTTTTGATAAAATAGGACACAAGTTGTCCCGATTGTTTGCTTATTGATTTGGACCCGAATGATTGTATGACCCGATGAATGATTATATGACCCGATGTATGAAATAAAATGGATTATTAAAGTTAGGTTATGTCACTAAAAGTCCCATGAGCATGAATTATGAACTACCGGGATTTGGTAGACGCTTGTGCATATAATAGTACTATTTGGGGACGATCACCCCAGTTCGCGCCTTGACGGTTGATCCCCATCGTGCCACATTGATTGGTAAGCGAATTTATGTATGAGAAGATTTCCATAGCGTGATTTTTGTGACGACACGCTAACTTAGATGGGCAAATTGAGTTTCGGGTTAGCTACCCGTTGTTTGGTATAGTAAGGTAAATAATGTCATGCGGCTTATAATAATCCAATATTGAAAATACTGATATACGCGTTGAATTACGATATATTGTCTGACTAGCAATACAGGTTCTTATTATTGATATTATGTTCGTGTTTTGGTTTTACATAACCATATTCATATAACGGTTTCTATTTAACTCTATACAACGTTATAAAACGTATTGTATGATGTTTTTACGACATTAGTTCGTATAATGATTTTGAAGGCAAAAGCCTATATTATGATTTTTGATAAGGATTTGTATAAAATGACTTTGGCTATTTTATGGCCTATTACAAATATTTGTACAAAATGATTTTTGGTAATAATTATATACCGATGATATATTAATGGTTTTATTAAACTCTATGAATTCACTCGGCGTTTTTGCTGACCTTTTCTTTTAACATGTTCTATCTCAGGTACTTGAAGGTAATTCTCGGGAAGACGACAAGAATTCATGGCCAGCACTTAAATAACAATTTCCATTCAAATGTTTTGTAAAATTGTATGAAATACTATGACTTGGGACCTATGTAAATTTGATATTTATGAATGGAAAATGCTTTATTATTAAACGACGCGATTTTTAAGCGTTGTCTATGATGTGAGTAATATGTTATCCCTTAACACCAATGACTCTTCCGCTGTATCGAATTGTGTATATTTGGCGGTGTTACAGTTTGGTACCAGAGCTCTCGTTATAGAGAACTAAAGATTTTTAAAACCAAGGTTTTGAATAAAACATTTCAAAATATTTTAACTATAAATATTTTTCTCAAAATGTCTAAAAATATTTTGACTATAACGGTGCCGAAGAATTCCCGAGTTACCGACAAGGCCAGACTGAGAAGTGTTATTTTAATATATATATATATATATAACTTGGATTATATATATACATATGATGTAATTTGATTACATGATTGTTTGATGATTATTTCTATATTTATACGAGGTATTTATACGACGTAGATTGTCACAAGGAACCCTAAATCCCCTAGCAAATTAATCTAAGCTATTTCTGTAGGAATTCTAGCTATTCCAGATCTAAACCAAGTTGTGGATATTTATGATCCCAAAAAAATGGTTGATATTCGTAGAAATGTAGATATTAGTTGATTGTGATATTGAAGAAGAATTGGCGAGATTAAAACTGATATCGATGTCATGACGATCTTTACTTATAGAGTGGATTTTGACAAGACGTTACCACCTGGAAAGGTGTCATCTGATTCGTTGTCACCCAATTCTTAAATTTGAAATCGAAAGGGTGAATGTTGCACTTGAGGCTGTCATTGGAACCATTACCCAAAAGCCTCATGCAACTAGTACCTTTCCGAGAAGTCTAATTGAATGTGTAAGTCATTTCATACTAGTGACTCATTTGATAACTATTGTTGTAAGGAGCTATAGGATTGGAAGTTAAGTGTTGTTCATATCGAGCTTTTATTGCCCTTTTAAGATCTGAGAATATGATTGAAAGTATTGGAGAATGAGGTAGGATATTACATTGAGTATAAGTTGATTGAAACTTGAATGAAATAAAATTTAACTCATATGGAATATGAGATTGTTAAGAGGAAGTCGTTAAGTCCTGTGATTGAATTATAAGGTTTTAAATGATTGTTAGGGTTGTCCTAGGCCATTGTACAATGACGAGGATGCCCAGTGTCCAATAAATAAATTGAAGAAATCTTCTTCTGAATTGAGACCGATGGATCTTCCGGGACAGGTGGAACACCTAATGACTCTTGTATATTAGTATTCATTGTGGTATCTTTTAAAATCCCTAACTTAACTGAGACATCAGTTGGTAGGATGAGTTCTTGGAATTGTATGACATAGTGACACGTAATGTGTTACGGTACAATTTTGACTTGTTTGTGATTAATGAAAAGACTACATTTGATTGCTAAATTTTACATGTATCGATGTTATCTATCTTTTATTGCTTCATCCTAATGTTCGCATTAGTGATGCAACCATTGAACAAGTACTCATCTAGATTTGAGTTACGTTGTGAATTATTCTTTTTGAGTGCCATCGAGATCATGAACCTCATGATTATTTGGCTAGGCTCATTTCCTGATATAATGTAGTTAGTTCTTGGTGAACAACTTTTCATCACTCTTTTGCAGATCAGTCATTGTTTTTATAAGATAAAATAGTATCCCTTGAGAAAAATTAAACTTTCATCACTATAAGGATTATTCAAAGTGAGATTTATAAGTAATCGTTATCGAAATAAAGTTGTTTATGAAACACCTTGGAAAACTTAATTGTTTCCATAACAAAGAACATCTTTGTAAATTTATTTTTGATTCTTATTTAAGAATTAAGCATGAAAATGTTTTTATTATAAACATGATGATAAAATTTTGACGAACTGAGTATTGCATCGTTAATCTTGAAATTGTATATAGTTGCGCGCCTACATACAATTTGGAAGGGACCATGCAAGGCTGATTAGTAGTCACCATGAAATTATTAATAAACACTAAATTTTCTTTGAAGATTGTGAAGGATTAAATTTTATGAGATCTGCAAGAAGTGCGAAAATAGGGACATATTGTTAAGAGACACCTACATATGTGCCCGTACCATTTATTTTCTGAATCGAGTTTAATCATCTGTAGAAATTGTCTTAATTGACAATTGATATCCCCTCTTTGTCCAATTCTCTCATAGTGAGATTCTTTGGAAAATTATCTAGTTACCGAGTGTTGATACCCGACTGGGTGTATCGACGTTCTTATCATTTCTTTTGATTAGATTTCATTTGAATGACCTGTGTAACGATCGGAGGAGCTTTCGAATGCGTACTCAGTTCATGAAAACATGGGATATATCCATGTTCGTTAATGTTTTCGTCTGTATCTGATTTGAAATTCTCTCGCGTAGATTATGCGTTGACCTTACTCTTTTGATGTTAGTTATGTCTCCTGATATCCTTGATTTGTGAAGGATTACGAGTTATTATTAGTCTTTTGAGAAGTTCACATCTTATCAACGATAATAAAACTGGAAAGTTGGTAGTGCCAGTAGAATGGATTGATTGATTATGACATGACGACATTGTCTTAATCGATGGGAACTCGAGTAGAATTCCCCGAAATGATAAGATGCTGATTATCAAAAGTGATCTAAATAATTCTTGATGGATGACCATATCCTGCATTTAGACTTAAAATTATACCATGAATGGTTATGAACTAGACATAGACCTTGTAATCTAGAAAGAACTTAAAGTGAATTTATTAAAAGATGTTTCTGTTATCTGAAATTTTAGGAGGTATTTGCTGATGAATTACCTAGACTTTCGCCATTAAGGCAAGTTCAATTTGGTATTGATTATATTCCCGGTGCTGCACATGTGGCGTGTGCAGTGTACGTCAGCACCATATGAATTAAGAGAGTTACCGTACAACTGAGAGAGTTGTCGGAGAAAGCTTTTATTCTACCAAGCTCGTCATCATGAAGAGCTATGGTGTTATCATTCCTTGTATTTATTGATTACCGTGAACTGAACAAATTGACGATCAAAATTCATATCCATTACTCAAGATGGAAGATTTGTTCGATCATTTACAAGGTTCTAGCGTATGTTCTAAAATTTGATCCACGGCATGGTTATCATCAACTCCGCGTCCGCGAAGAAGATTATCTATTCCAATCACTACATCCAGAACTTGTAATGAACATTATGAGTTTCACGTGATGTCGTTTGGATTGACCAATGCACATGTAGCATTCCTAAATTTGGTGAATCACGTGTGTAGGATGTAATTTGATAAATTCATGCTGGTGATCATTAAGGACCATCTGTTTGTTTAGAAGAATAGGAAGGAGTTAATAATCATTTGTAGACTGCCCTGAATTGGCCGAGCAACGAAAACTTGTACCTTGAATATTTAACATGTGATTTAAGGTTTGAACCTTTGCATTAAATGACCGTGTAATTAATGATGGTAAGATATATATTGACTCTTCAAAGATTAGAGCCATTAAGGCTTTGAGTTTTACCAAAAAGAAAGTGTAAATATGTTTTGACAAATGTTTTATCAAAAGAATTTTTAAGGGATTATTCCCTCATACATAAATTTTTTAACTAAACTCTTTTAGGGGTAAATGTTTGTGTATACCTCAAGATAACCTAAGAGGGATTGAGGAAACCATTTAAACCATGACTTGGAATTTGAAACGACAATTTTTGCTTTTCAACTAAGAAAATTTTGACCAGAGTATAACCAAAGATTTTTCGAACATTTTCGAATCTTATTAATTATTTTCAATAAATCAACAAAAATCGTGTTAACTAAAATTGATAATTGAACATTTTTCTATAATTGGACGAATTGAGAAAATTTAAAACTTTTTACGTTCACGTTCATAAAATTTAATATTTATTATTTAATTACTTGTAATAATTATCGACGCTTTAAACGTCAGATTGAGCAAAACTAATGAAAATAATAGTTGAGACGAAACTAAAACTTAGAAAATATGAAGAAAGAAATTTTGAATTTATACGGTCATGATATTTATTTCATCAGGGAAGGTGAATGTAATTTATGACATATTATGAAGAAAGGATAAAGGACCAATTAAGATGTGTTCCTTAGTATTGACTGTGAAAAGTAAATTGCCGAGCAATTTAAAAATAGCCGATGCTTGTAAAAAGGATAATATAGATAATAAAAGGGGTTCGCGGCTAATGTGAACCATTAGAAATGAAAGCCAATGGCGTTAAATGTATAAAAGGCTGATTATGGTTGCCTAAATATGGAGGTTTGTGAGATTTAGTTATGTTGGAATCTCATAAGATTAAGTATTCTATTCATGCCATTTCTGATTTAATGTATCTTATCTGAAGAAGTTGTACTGATGGCAATTTATGAAGGCAGACATCGCCTCATACATTAGTAAACATCTAACTATTGCAAAGGTCATCATCTGAATTTTATTCGATTTGGGTCATCGTCGACATACTGACCAAATCTGCTAATATCATTCCTGTTAATGATAGATTCTCGATGAAGAAATTGACTCTGTTGTATTTAAAGGAGTTATGTAAGCATGGTGTGCCTGTATCGATCATCTCTATCAAGATCCTCGCTTCGCATCGAATTTCTAGAGATTTGCTCAGAAGTCATTTGGAACAAACCTTGATGAGAGTACCGTTTACCACCCCAATCGAAGGGACGAGGCAAAGTAACGATACAAAACACTAGAAGTCTTGTTTTATGTTTGAATGATTGATCTTTATTAATAAACCGTATAATCGTTTTCCTTTGGAGAGATTATCATTGATAATTATCGTGTTAGGATCGAGATCGAATCTTGTTAGGATCTAAATATGAGAGCATCTGTAAGCAGAAGTTGGGAGGAAGACACCCGACATACACCCATTGTGAGTTTGACATGTCTTTTAGGTTTAAGGTTGCCTATGATGACTAACCTAACCTTACAAAATACCCGACCCGTGAAACCTGAAATGATTGTGTAAATTAGGATCTGATTATTGACTGCCGATAGTGGGCAGGAGGTTATGTGAATATGAAATGTAGATCTTGAAGTGCAGGATGGGTAGCGAAGTTATGCCGAAAATTTTAAACATGGAGAAGTAAATTGATGATCTGAAAGATCATGGGAAATAAGTCCCCGTTGTATGGGACCATTGAGATGATATAAAAGTTGATTTGAAAGGCATATAAGCTGGATCTACCCTAGGACTTCAAGGGATGCGTGAATTATGTTTCGTATATTGAACTTGATAAAATGTCTATCAAGTGAAAAATCTGATCACTTCTTGATAAAGTTTAGATCGGCGAAAAGTTGCATTCATCAAAAACCCGTGAACATCATGGATAGAGAAAGTAAGCCAACATTAAGCCTGATCGTATTCCCGTAGTTATGTTTGGTGAAACTCGCGTATTGTAATGAATTACACTTGTGAGAAAAGACCGAAGGTGGAGGAAATACCCACGTGGCTTTAACTCTATAAGATGCGAGTAGTAAGATAAATCGATCTTTGAGGACAAAGATCTTGTTTAGGGGTAAATGCTGTGACAATTCGTCAATTTATGGTTGATGTTTTATTCTCAAGTATTATTTAAAAACATTATTTTAATGTTATATTATGAACTCACTCATTTTTGGGAAGAAATTTGGGTTTACGTCTTGAAGTAGCATCGACTACGTCTAAACCGGAGGATTCTATGTTACGTGCTTACGTTTACATACACCGTTTTGGTGACAGTCCGACACTTCAGGAAATAAATTTATCCGTGAATATTATTTTGGATTTTAAATTTTTGTTGGTTCATAAACTCACAAATTTACGAGAAGAGATTAGGACTTACGTTCATAATTTAATGTCCTTTACGACTGAACCGGAAACCCTAGGTTTACGTATTTACGTTTTTGAACTCCGTTTTTGATGAGACAATTTTTATTAGATTCATTTTGTGCCGTTGATTCATAATTTATAAAAACGTTTTTCGTAAAACGACCCGAGGGCACGCAAATCGAGGAAACTAGAATCGAGGAATACCCGTAAATTAGTGGGATGAGACAAGTATACACTTGTCCCACCCCACTCTATGGGACGGCTAAACCATGACAACACAACATGATGTGTCAAACAAGTAGCTTACAAGTTAACACTTGTTAACTTAACATAACAAGCTAACTACAAAACCACAAAACCATTTTTGATTAAATCATTATCTTCATTTTCACTCCAGGCAACACACACAAACTCTCTCTTTGTTCTCTCTATGTGCCATCCACCACCACCCATGAACCACCACCATTTGATCAATTTTACCCATGAAATCTTATGTTATTTACACATATGATGAAAACCCTTTGAAGATATGAAGATTGGAGGTGATCTTAACCTATGGAAAGGATTTTTCATGAGGTTAAAGAGCTGATTTCATGGAGATGTTCATCCATCCAAAGGACCCAAGAAGTTGCCTTGCTAAAGTTGAAGATTTGATAACAAAAACCATGTCTTGTTCATCAAAAACCTCACCTTTTCATCACTATTGATGGTATAGAGATTGTTCTTCCTATCCTTTTGTTATTTTGATTATGTAATCTTGTATTTTATTTATTTATGTATATGATGATGAATGATGATAAAAATATTGTGAGGGGATCATGTGTTGATAAACATGGGTAAAAAGATGGAAAACCATATGTAAAAAGGTTAAAATCTTGCTTAAAATAGTTGGCTGTATAAAAACAGTAAAGGACTTTAGGTTAAACTGATAAAATTGTATAGTTGAATCAATATACAGTAAGTATTAGGACTTGTACACATGTGAGAGTTGGCCATGCAATGGAATCATTATAATGAGTGAGATATGATCAAAACAAGATTGAAGTGCAAATATGCATAGACTTTTTTGGACGAATTTATTAAAATACTTAGACGTTGATTCATCAGTAGCTATAAAAGAGTTAAATGAAGCACATATCATGTAGTTTCTGCTATAAAAATTTGGGGTTCCATATCCTTATAGAACTCTAGATATGGTCATTTTAGTGGACTGAATATTAATAATCAGATTTGTAAAAATTAAAGTATATAGTATTATAATAGCACTCAAGTAAATAATATATAAAATGTAAACTTAAAACCCACTAACTTATATATTACATTTATATAAGTACGTACATTAATAAATAAATGAGACATTTTATAAAAATGGCAATTTGATAAGTTTTATAAGTTATAAAAACTATAAACATGATTTTTACGTCTTTTCGGCTAAAACCGTAAAATTAACGTTTTCGTCAATTAAAACTTAGATGGTAGGACCCGTATAATGTAAATTTTTTATAACTTATATACTGATATATAAGTACATATTACAAGTAAAAACCGATAAAACCCGATCTTTATAACATACGGACATTAACGGGCCAAATTAGCCTTATTGGACTATTAATCCAACTAATTTGGCTAAACACTTATGAACTTACTTATTGGGCTTAACCCACTTGGGCCTAACATGTAAGCATAAGGCTGAGGATAAAAGTATAAAATTTGACTAATAGAATGTAATGGGCTTATAATGGGCTTATTGGGCCTTGACAAGTAAAGAGGTTAAACTAGTGAAACTAGTCTAAATTTGACTAACACATAACAGTAGAATGTGTATAAAGATGTACAATCCCACTTGATCATAATCATATTTATAAAATCATATATATATATACATAGCTATTGTTATTATAAAGTCATTGGACAAGAGTCTAAGACGGGTATTATTTGTCTAGGTTTCCGTGATTGAAGCACGTACCGTACATCCAAATCGCCGATAACCGCCTTTCCCAATCAACGTGAGTTCATAGCCTCGCACTCTTTTAAATGTTTTTATGAAATGTTTTATAAACCCGCGAGGGAGATAACAGTTAGTTTTGATAAAATAGGACACAAGTTGTCCCGATTGTTTGCTTATTGATTTGGACCTGAATGATTTTATGACCCAATGAATGATTATATGACCCGATGTATGAAATAAAATGGATTATTGAAGTTAGGTTATGTCACTAAAAGTCCCATTAGCATGAATTTGAACTACCGGGATTTGGTAGACGCTTGTGCATATAATAATATTATTTGGAGACGATCACCCCAGTTCGCGCCTTGACGGTTGATCCCCGTCGTGCCACATTGATTGGTAAGCGAATTTATGTATGAGAAGATTTCCATAGCGTGATTTTTGTGACGACACGCTAACTTAGATGGGAAAATTGAGTTTCGGGTTATACCCGTTGTTTTGTATAGTAAGGTAACAATGTCATGCAGCTTATAATAATCCAATATTTAAAATACTGATATACGCGTTGAATTACGATATATTGTCTGACTAGCAATACGGGGTCTTATTATTGATATTATGTTTGTGTTTTGGTTTTACATAACCATATTCATATAACGGTTTTTATTTAACTCTATATAATGTTATAAAACGTATTGTATGATGTTTTTACGGCATTAGTTCGTATAATGATTTTGAAGGAAAAAGCATATATTATGATTTTTGATAAGGATTTGTATAAAATGACTTTGGCTATTTTATGGCCTATTACAAAGATTTGTACAAAATGATTTTCGGTAATAATTATATACCGATGATATATTAATGGTTTTATTAAACTCTATGGATTCACTCGGCGTTTTCGCTGACCTTTTCTTTTAACATGTTCTATCTCAGGTACTTGAAGGTAATTCTCGGGAAGACGACAAGAATTCATGGCCCCCACTTAAATAACAATTTCCATTCAAATGTTTTGCAAAATTGTATGAAATACTATGATTTGGGACCTATGTAAATTTGATATTTATGAATGGAAAATGCTTTATTATTAAACGACGCGATTTTTAAGCGTTGTCTATGATGTGAGTAATGTGCTATCCCGTAACACCAACGACTCTTCCGCTGTATCGAATTGTGTATATTTGGGGGTGTTACATTGATTACGCTCCCAAATATGCTCAATAAAGCACCGTTGAAGCCTTGTATGTGTCCGCTTATCACGAAGTTCTTTTTGTTGTCTTTGACGGATTGCACAACGCTCGACCCATATCCTTAATATATTTGTCTGTGGACAAACATACATTTTTGCAGCTTCAGATATCGCATACCCTTGATTTTTCAAAATCATGTTGTGCAATATGATGCAGGTGTACATTATTCTAGTAACTTGTTTACCGAAAATTGACGCGCCAGTTGAGCAATAATACACCATCTTCCTTGTAAGACACCAAATACCCTTTCAATATCTTTTCGGGCACCTTCTTGACGGTGTTTGAACAGAGCTATTTTTTCATCGCGTGCAATACTGAATGATTTCACAAAAGCTGACCATTGTGGGTAAATCCCGTCTGCAAGGTAGTACCCTATATGAAAAGTTTGCCTTTTACAACATACGGGGCCTCGGGTTCATTCCCATCCAAAAGATCAGCAAATAAAGGTTAATGATTGAGAACAGAATATCATTGTTTGCACCTGCAACCCCGAAAAATGCATGCCAAATCCACAAATCGTATGATGCAGTAGCCTCTAGTATTATGGTTGGGTATTTTTTATCTCATTTACCATATTGCCCGTGCCATTTTCTTGGACAATTGATCCATTCCCGGTGCATACAATCTATACTACCAAGCATCCCGGGAAACCCGTGAATCGTATTATGAGCGACATATAGGTTTTGAATGTCAACTGGTGTGGGTTTTCTTAAAAATCCGGGTTGAAACAAATCCATTACGCACATCATACAGTTATCAAGACAATCGCGTGCGCAATGTGCACCCATTTGCAAGTATTCATATAATGAATCTGGCAGTGTACCGAACGCTAATTGGCGTATGACAGATGTGCATTTCATAATTACACTAAAACTTTTTAAACTTGTTGCATCAATGCGGGTAGTAAAAAAGTAAAAGTGTTTGGGTAGAGGATTATTTGTTTGATTGTAATTTTCAATACCTTGAATAATCTCTAAAAAAGAGAACGCCGCATTCGATACTGCTTTTGAAAATACACCTCGTGATACTTTGGATTCGGGCCGAAGTAATCTTCCATTAAACGTGCCTCGGCGACGTCACGTTGACGATTAATGTATATGCGCCTTCGTATTACTTCAGCTTCTTCTTCTTCTTCTTCAAGTTGCGTTATGTAATCTAAATCGTTCATATCTTTTTCATCGGACCATGCGTTATAGCTCATTTTTGTATTGGGTTTTTGTTGTTTGAAAGAGAGATTTAATAGTTATATGTGTTAAAAATGAGAAAATTAGGATTATATATAAGAAAAAAAATTGAAAATAAAAATGTTACCGTTATATGCATCCAACGTCTATATTTGTAAACATGGCTCGTCGAAGGGATTTCGGATTTCCGAAATTGTCATGGCGAAGAGGGGGATGGTGTGGCAGCGAGATCCGGCGAAGCCCGACGAGGGTACACGTAAGATCGGCGAGGGATGTTGCGCCGTTATACCCTTCTCTCTAATGCAAAAGTTAAACTTAAACTCTTTTTTAGCATAAACACAATCAACCAACCACAACTACCTATTTTTTTCATGTAATAAAAAAAAAATTCATTTTTTAGAAAATTAAATATCTCACAAACTGTTAATCGTTACGCAAAACAAAACATACTATCGCGACTATAATTAAATCATGTTTCTATCGAGGGCACATGTATATACTTACAAAGAAATTTTTTTTTTCAATCACATCTGAAAAAATTATATATAATTTGTATCACGAATCATATATGGTTTTCAGAAATTATATATGATTCGTATCACAAATCATATATTATTATATGATTTCAGAAAGTCATATATGATTCGTTATACGAATCATATATGATTTTCTTAGACGTGGCTTAAAAAAATGGAAAAAAACTTCATCGAAAATATATACATGTGCCCTTCGATAAAAAGATGATTTAATTTTCGTTGCAATGGTTTTTTTTTTGTCGTTGACAATTTACCGTTTATAAGATATTTAATTTAGAAAAAAATAAAAATGAGTTTTTTTTTAAATAGATAATTATGATTAATTGATTAAGTATATGTCATATTAAAAGTTTATATTAATCTCAACTTGTTGATTGATATTGATTTATTAGATGTATACACAATAATTTTACATTAAACTTTAGCTTGTTTTCGTATATATATAATTTCCATCTTAAAGGTAGATATAAAATTAACAAAAAAAAAATATCGACACCAACTAACGTAGGTTATAATTTGGCAAGTAAATATCTTGACCACTTTAAAAGGGTACTTTGACTAGATTATTACTACGTACTATATTTACTTTAATACTACTATATTTACAAACTATCCTTATATTATGACATCATATATTATAAATACACACATGCATGCATAATTGCATACATTAAAATTTCGATAAGCGTCTCTGTTTCACATTTAATTTTCTTAGAATATCGACAGTTTCTCGATCCTGCGATTTGGAGTACGACGGAGAAGCTACGGTAGTTCGTAAACTTTGAGTTTTAATGGCTGCTTTCTTGCGTACATTGCTTTTGTTGCTCATCTTATCAGGTAACTAATTAATATATATATATATATACATAGTTATTGAATTTCGAATTCATGTTTTTCTGGAGATTTTTTCTTTATACATTGTTTAGTAGATTTTTTGAGCAATCCCATTGTTTTGTTTGATTTTTTGTAAATGCTTATGGTGATTTTGTGTTGTGGTTCCGTCTCTTAATGTTAGTTACGCGTTTCTATATTTTTTTTAAAGTTAGTTTTCTGTTTGAATTAGTTGATGTTGGATTTTTGAGGCGATATTTGTTGTATTGTTGTACTATGTTGCAAGAATGTGCTGCTTTTAGGTGTTCTATTTGTTACAAACACCAGTTCATTATTTTTAATCTAGATAGAGAAAGTACTGTTTATGTTTTTTTGGTTTGTCGTTTTGAGAACACAGATAATCAAAAAAAACAATGCGTAATCAGTTTTGCAATTCAATACGAAACACCCACTATGTGGAGAAGTTATGGTCACAAACTTACAAGTTACAGTAGATACAAGATTAGTGCAACTTATCTTATGCTCACAACTAGCAAATTCTAGCTTAGCTTATCTATAACAGCCACTATTTTGGTGTAAGATCGATATGATCATTGGTAGTCGGAATGTAACTGTTTTCTTTTGGCTTATAGTGAGTACCAGTTAAAAAAGTTTGCGAAAAATTTACTGATATAATGAAATATTGAAAATATTTTAAACCACAGGTTTATGCTTTGCTGCTATATGATGTTATCGGTTTGATGAGGATTTTTTTCGTGACCACTTTATTAGTAGAATAGTTCATAATTTGATGTTTTGAACATATATGTAGGATATTATAATCTGGAATGGAGAAATCATCCACGTTTAATTTTATATCTTTATGTATGTCTAAGTTATTTTTACTTGCATAGTTAATGCATTGCCAATTCTCGATTCTTTCTTAGATGACTAATTTTCCTGCTATCACAATGCCATTTATGCTGAGTATGTGTAGCGAATCGTGATCCCATTGGATTGCTTTAAGCCATTATCGTTATTACCTTTTCTTTAGAGGGAAGGAAGGGGGTATTTGTTCTTGGGTTGGATACCACCACCAGCTGCATATCAAAGTCCTCTTATGCATGTGAGGGTGGTGGAGTAGGAGATACCGATCCTTCTGTCTCTCTTAAAACAGAGGTACGATGATGGATTACCCGTTGGTGAAGCCACAGTTGACCGTTTTAAAAGTAGTTCTAGCTTGCAAGAGGTATTAAGTCAACAATTCAAACTAGAAAACGAAGTGTCTCGGTACTCAACTTGATTTGGAGAATAAGTTTTTAGCGTGTAATGTCAGAAACACTTAGTATGGTTATCTGCTTATACCAACGGGGTTACCTGGTTTGAGGTCGGTGGGTTCAAACCGGGTGGATTAGTATGGTCATCTGCTTATACTAACGGAGTTTTTGGCATTGCTTATTAAAACGGAATGACACAGTTTAAAAAGTGGGATGCTTATCCAATAAACTTCAACTGTTTTTTCTTCCCTACATTAAAGCTAAGTTAAAAAAAAAGAGCAATAAAAAAGTTTTACCGCAACCCAAACTCCCCCTAAAAGGCGAAAACTACTTGATGGTGATTGCTTCTCGAAATAAGCTAGTTTGCTTTAGCTTTACTTAGAGAAGAAATCACATTTAGCAGTTGGATAAGCAATCCCAAACAGCCTTAAAATTAATACTTTGTTATGAGTTTGTTAATGCACAATTCATAGATAGAAGCAAGTTTATTCATTTTTTGATTTTTGAATATAAGTGCATGTATTTGGCTAACAAGTGTAAGTTATATATAATTAGTAAAATACAAACTTTACTGAAGTTATTTGCCTGTACTAATATTCTCAAACTATTTGTTTCCAGAATCTTTCGTTGGTATCTTCAGCATTGGAGTTGGAGTGAACTATGGACGAATTGCTAACAATCTCCCGCCTCCATCACAAGTACCCAACCTCCTTAAATCACTTAACATCGATAGAGTAAAAGTATACGACGCAGATCCCAGTGTTTTAACAGCATTCGCAGGAACCAATATCGAAGTCATCGTTGGTTTAGGTAACGGATACCTTCAAAGAATGACAGATCCTCAACAAGCTCAAATATGGATTCAGCAAAACATACAACCTTATCTTACAGAAACGAAGATCACATGTATCTATGTTGGAAACGAGGTTTTGGGAGGAGATAATCAGTTAGCATCCTATCTACTTCCAGCTATGAAGGGTATGCACCAAGCTTTAGTTAACCTTGGATTAGACAAGCAAGTTTATATAACAACGGCTCATTCCCTTCAAATTTTAGCTAATTCGTTCCCACCTTCACGAGGGACATTTCAGGAAAGTATGGTTCAATATATCAAGCCAATTCTCGATTTTCATGCTCAAGTTGGCTCACCATTTTTCATCAACGTTTACCCTTATTTTGCTTACAAGAGTGACCCAAACAATATCCCCTTGGAATATGTTCTATTTGAACCAAACAATGGGTCAGTTGACCCAAATACTAATTTGAAATATGATAATATGCTGTATGCACAAATGGATGCTGTTTATGCCGCTATAAAATCATTGGGTCATACTGACATTGAAGTCAAATTATCTGAGACGGGTTGGCCTTCTAAGGGGGATGAGAATGAGGCAGGAGCAACGGTAGAAAATGCAGGAATCTATAATAGAAATTTGATTCAAAGAATGCAACAAGGGCAAGGGACACCAGCTAGACCTTCACAGCCAATTGATATTTACATTTTTGCCCTTTTCAATGAGAATCAAAAGCCTGGTCCAACATCAGAGAGGAACTTTGGGTTGTATTATCCTGATGGCACTTTGGTCTATAACCTTGCTACACAAAGTTCTGTTCTTCCTACACAAAGTTCTGTTCTTCCGAGAATAGACTTCTCGTCTTCACATAAAAAGGTAAGCACATATACAATTTCGCTTTACATTAAAATAGGCCTTTTTTTGCCTTTTTAAAGCATTTTAGCTGAAATGCATCGTTTATCATGTATTTGCAGGTCTTGCCTATATTTGGTCTTCTCATATCCTTCCTTGGATCCTACTCATTGATTAGAAGATGAATTGTTTAGTTAAAGCTCGATGGCAAGTATACATAGGGAGCTCACATCCCCTAAAGAGTATAATGTAAAGCGGTGCATAACATGTAGGCTCAAAAGTTACTTGGAACTTAGATGGCTAAAGTTTTTGTAACAACAGTGTTCGTTTGTTTTTAACTTTGTGTATTTTAGGTGATTTGTGTTTTTTTTAACTTCTCGCTATTTATTTTAATATAATCTTTTGCCGTTCAAATTCTTTTTTGGCATACTTGTGTGATATTGGCATAGAGTTGCAATAGCCTCTGCAGATACATTCTGGATGAGAGTTGCAAGCATCACAATCAGGGGCGGAGCTAGAAAGTTCGGCTCGAGGGGTCACACTTTGATATTTTTTTGTAAACTACACTACAAAATGGTTCTTAAGGAGGTCAAATTATTAAAAAACGAATATTTTCGAAAATTTACACTACAATCTTTTCGCTAGGGGGGTCACATGACCCTTGTGACACCCTCCTGTCTCCACCACTGATCACAATGGCAGACTGGCAGTGCTCAGAGCTCGTGACCATGTATACAATTATATCCTAATGTACGAGTGTGATTACCATAATAACTAGCTAGTTAGTTCAGATGTAAAGTGTGACATCAACCTCCAAATTTCAGTAAGGTATCACTTATTAAAATGCTGATCAAGGTAAAAGTTACTTGGTATTGTGCAACATCACACCTTATTCAACACAGTTGCGGTGTTCGTTAGTACTCTCACATATGGATCTGTAAACAATTACGGAGTAGTTATTAACCGTTTCTACATCACTCTACTGTAATGGATTTGGGCATCAACAAATATTGCATATGTTGTGACTTATGGACAGTGGAAGATGAAATTGTCGGCTTCTCAGCTTGAAATGTTCACATTCCGATTGTCTCTTCACAATTTGCCAGAGCACAGGCAACACTAACACAAAGACCATCACTGATAACTAGTCGTGTGAAACAAAATGCTTTAGACTCTGCTAGTCCAAAACCTAAGAGCAAATGGTTTGCAAGGACCCCATCAGGTACTAGTACTGATGATTTTTAATGGTGATCCACATGCATCGTTGTCCATCATCCAGTCGGTTGTAAAGATGACGATCAACAAAGACTCTCTGTGAAGGAAGAATAAAATTGTGTTAATAGAAATGTTATCTTCCAGATGAATCACCAGACCGGATATTTAGCTACAATCATTGCTCATTGCTCAATAGCTACAATACAAACGAGATATGACATTAAACTGTATTAAAAAGAAGCAAGATCGTCACAAGCTTACAGCCACAGTGTAATTATGGGACTTCAACACCACGTGCAAAACAGCATCCTTTGGACGACAACCGGTGTAAACCAATGATATACATACAGACTATATACAGCATCAACAGGTCACGTCACAATATGCACACAGACTATTACTGATATATTCTAAAAGATGGACAAAAGCATTACAGGCCAGCCCAAATGTTCTGCAACCCCTAACATTTACCTTTTTTCTATGTACCTCTAGTATTTAAAAGTTCTTGATTCACAAACTCATCTCATCAATTGTGAATGGCTCCTAGAATCAACACAACGTTCATTGGTAAAAGATGCTTGGTCATGGGCTGCGAGTAGCATCCCTAGTAGGGGTCCTGCATGTGATAAGCTCATCCGAGGACCAGGATTGCAGCAACAGAGTCAAGTCAGCAACTCAAAAAGCAAAAACTAAAAGCGCAGTTGATGTGTATAATACATAACGAGGCCACCGTCAAATGACTTCCTACATACTATGGAGACAGTGATGTAAGTATACGGATATTGGCCCCCACTAAGTTTATATAGTTGTCTCATGCTGTTGCCTGTCATCTTTTAAGAATTCCACTGTAGAAGCAACAATAGCAACATACCCTGAGTTCCAGAAATTGTATACACAACTTTTTGTGCTAGAAGTTAATGGGAGAAGGTTATACCTGTGAAACTGAGGCCATGGTTTTTGAATATGATCCAATCTTATGTTGATTGTCGCTACAAGCCGGTATCATTATTGTGGCCTGAAGATAAGCACCCGCCGGGCAGCCGGCCATTAGTTTCTAATCCCTTAGTTTTAGTATGCCACCAAGTGTCTCATCAGCTCAGCTCAGCTCATCTCATGTACATGTTCTTTTAACGCTTTTCAGGATAACTTTGTTAGAAACATAATTAGAATGCTAAGAATCCCATCAAAATGAATGCAAATCAAATGTATGCGCGCCATAATCTCTATACCAAGTCACTGTTACGCAAAAAATCATGTCACCAGTTGTTACTATGTTCATAGTAACATATAAAACTTTGATTGTCATGTTTATAGTAAGATATTCCAGACCTGATGAAAAGTATAAAGCTACCCTGTAACTTTAACCTTGTAGTGTGGCAGCAACGTTACACAAGGTCATATGTTTTTATATACCACCTAAATGTTATGTTTCATTTAAAAGTAGTGTGCCCGAATATTGTCGACATTTCTATGTGTTTAAAAATGACACCCGGTTTGCGTGTATGTGAGCCTGCCCCGACCTGACATTCATTAGTTTCGAATGAAGAGTGCCCTGCCGCACCTACTCCTATAAAAAAGCGAGACTTTAACTAAGGTTTATCTCGTGTAGTGAGTCCAAGGATATTGAGTAGACGGTTAATGTATCAGACTCGACCTTATCTTTCGTAGCATGCATTCCCATCCGTGTCGCAACTGATTCGGTAAGCTACTGCTGCTACGTGTCCGGTCTTGATCGCCAGATATCATTGAGAAAGAAATCGGAAAAAGTGTTATCGCCTGCAATTCTTCCCGATATGGAATGAGTTTCCACTGAATTTTTTTTTAAGTTTCCATAACATTGATTGAATTTTTTTAAATGGCAGTTTTAACTCAGTCTATCATACAATATTCACACCAAAAATTTATCTCACGTGCCTTAGATATGACTTGGCCAACAATACATTGACGATAATCAAAACAAACAACATAATTGATTCATACATTGCAATTTATGTTTAGGATTTCTTATTAAATTAAAAACAGATTATTTATTTTAAAAATAATAATCTGATAATTATCATTTTAAAAATGTTATTTTAAAAAATAATTTTGGATTTGATTATGTTGTTTGAAATCACAATAATCAGATAAGCAGTTTTTTTTTAGTGTTTGACAAATTTGATTATTTGATAAGTAAAATAAATAAAATAAACTCATTTTACTCACATACTTTTTCAAAACTCCATTTTAAAACCTTCAAAACGAAAATAATCACCTTTTCCTTTTATTATCCAAACTCTAATTTTAACTTATTTCCATTTTAAAAATAAATAAATAAATAATTTAGTTATAAACGCAATCCTAAACGCACGCTTAAACTCGAATATATAGTAATGGTTAACGTGCCACAATTAAACGCAAACATACCCTACAACACACTCGCGCGCGCGCACCAAATAATCAAAACTTTATTTGCTCATTAAAGTGGCGGAATCACTCAAAATTTCAATGCTCCACGAACCATGCATGATTTGATGACGAAGGAGTGTTCATGCGCATTTCAACATTATTTCTTCCTCGAAAGTTCATATTACAGACGCCGTTGAAGATGTGAAAGAAGATGATTTGTTATGTGTTTGTGGAAGAAGATGTGGAAAAATGAATGTAAAATAAAGATTTTATAGAATTTTAGGTTTCTTTTTTTAAAATTCAAAAAATCAAACGTTAACATGACCTTTGCATTCAGTTTTTTTTTTAAAGGAAAAGTGAACCGCGTGGAGCCGCCCGACGCCAGACCACGAAGTCCTGCGTCAAAGACTTTTGTCGCGCCAAAGCTTGGCGCCAGGCAATTAAACCACGACTCCAAGTGCTCTTAGTTCTTAGAATGTTTTTGAGGAATTATAAACTTTAAAATGAATTGTAATTTGATGTAACTCTAATTGAAATTGAAATGTGTTGAAATTGTAATGTATTGTAATTATAATTGAACTGTCGATTTGTTTCCTTGACACACAACGTAGTGTAATTTAATTTTCTTTTTATAAAACTTAAAAATAAATAAATAAAGTAATAGTTAAAAAAATATAAGGCATTGGGGCGCGTGCGGCTGTTCATATATTTAATAGGATCAGTTTCTCTATTGCTAAGGAGTGGGAGCCCATATAATATCTCGGCTTTACACTAATTTCTTTTATATCTTATTATTCTAATGAAGTGATGTTAATAAAAAAATTTAAAATAATAATAATAATAATAATATATGCGTACATGCCCACCCCGTGTCTTTGAGTATGTCCAACGTTCTTTTGATGTGGCTCTACGTTCTTCTTTAGAGCGTATTGTTACAGCTTCGGGACCTGGGTTTGGCGATTGGCAATGGAGGCTTGCCACCTTACCATTTGTATTTGGAGGGCTTGGTGTTTACTCTGCAGGTGATGTTTTGAATTATGCCTTTCTTGCGTCACGGTTACAATCTGCTGATTTGCAAACAAAGCTTCTTCGGCATACTGGTGTTGTAGCTTCAGGGCTCATTTTTTATGATGCCTTATGTGGGTTTAATACGTCTATGGAGATTGACCTTTTGAGTAACTCAAGTGAGATCGCTGCCCCCAAACTCATGAAGAAACTGGCAGATATATATTTCGCACGAGTTACTAAAGATGCAGAATCTACATTTTCCTTATCTCCACGACAAATGGCCTTATGGACATCTCAAAGGGAGGAACACACCTCTAATTGGCTTAGGACGGTACCTATTTCTAGGTTGGGACAGACTATGAATGGTAAGACTTACCGTTGTGTTTTGTGTTATCGGTTAGGTATCCCCTTATTTTCTGTTTCAAAGGCTTGTTCGGCTTGTTCAAAGGTCTTTGTTGGGGATATATATGGAGACCATGCTGTATCGTGTGCTGGTATAGTTGGTATTAAACATCGTCATAATGTTGTGCGCGACACTCTTGTTGACATATGTTATCGTTCTGGGATTTCAGGTGGTAAGGAAGTTGATATCGGTTTGGATGGGGGGTGTGACCAACGATTACGTCCAGCAGATATGTTACTTTACTCGTGGGATGGAGGACTTGATGTGTGTGTGGATCTAACTGGATCATCACCTTTGACACAAACCGGGATGTCAGATTTTGTACCTGGTCGAGCGGTGGTTGATGCTGCAAAACGTAAACGTGTTAAATATATGGCTAAGTGTGCGGCTATTGGATATACGTTTCTTCCATTTTCTTTCTCTTCTTTGGGGGAATTAGAGGCAGATGCAGTTATATTGCTGAAGAGGATCCGAAAGTTCTCTATGGCTCAGGATATCGGTGTGCGTGCTGCTATTCACATATTTAATAGGATTAGTTTCGCTATTGCTAAAGGAGTGGGAGCTCAGATAGTATCTCGGCTACCCACTAACTTTTTGTAAATCCTATTATTCTAATAAAGTGTTGATTTTATAAAAAAAAATATATTATTAAAATAATAATAATAATAACTTGCTACGTTTCCCTTTTCCTTTGGAGGGTTGGGTGTTTATTCTGCGGGTGATGTATTGCATTATGCTTTTCTTGCTTCTCGGTTACAGTCCGCTGATTTACAGTTTAAGTTACTTCAACACACTGATATTAGATCTTATGGACTCCAGTTTGATGATGCCTTACGTGTGTTTAACTCGGTTATAGAGATTGATTTTCTAAGTAATCCGAGTGAGGTCGCTGCCCCCAAACTCATGAAGAAAATGGCAGATATATATTTTGCTCGGGTTATTAAGAATGCAGAATCCACGTTCGCTTTATCTGCTCGTCAGTTGGCTTTATGGGCATCTCAGAGAGAGGATCATACGTCTGACTGGCTTAGGACGGTTCCTATCCCCGAATTAGGTCAGACTATGAATGGGAGGTCTTATCGACGTGTTTTGTGTTATCGCTTAGGTATTCCCTTGTTCTCTGTTTCGAAGCCCTGTTCAGCTTGTTCGAGAGTATTTGATGGGGATATATTTGGGGATCATGCGGTATCGTGTGCTGGCATCGTTGGGATTAAGCATCGTCACAATTTGGTACGTGATACTCTTGCTGATATATGTTACCGTTCAGGGATATCTGTCGGAAAGGAAGTTAATATTGGATTAGATGGAGGACCTGATAAGGCCTTACGTCCGGCAGATATTTTGTTTTATTCTTGGGAGGGGGGTAAAGATGTGTGCGTTGATCTGACTGGTTCTTCTCCTTTGACTCGTACGGGGATGAATGGTTTGTTCCTGGCCGAGCTGTGATTGATGCTGCACAACGTAAACGATGCAAGTATTTGGCTAAGTGTGTAGCTCTCGGATATGGGTTTCTTCCTTTCTCCTTTTCTTCTTTAGGGGAGTTACAGGAAGATGCAGTTGCGTTGCTGAAGCGGATCCAACGATTTTCTAAGGCTCAAGACATTGGAGCGCGCGCTACTGTACATATTTTCCATAGAATAGGTTTTACCATTGCTAAAGGAGTGGGAGCGCAGATAGTATCTCGACTCCCATCCAATTTGTTGTAAATCCCTTTTGTTTCTAATAAAGTGATGGTATAATAAAAATAAAAATAAAAAATAAAATAATAATAATAATAATAATAATAATAATAATAATAATATATTATTAAAATTTTAAAATTTTTAATAATATCGTACGGGGATGAATGACTTTGTTCCTGGCCGAGCTGTGATTGATGTTTCACAACATAAACGATGCAAGTATTTGGCTAAGTGTGCAGCTCTCGGATATGGGTTTCTTCCTTTCTCCTTTTCTTCTTTAGGGGAGTTACAGGAAGATGCAGTTGCGTTGCTGAAGCGGATCCAGAGATTTTCTAAGGCTCAAGACATTGGAGCGCGCGTTGCTGTACATATTTTCCATAGAATAGGTTTTACCATTGCTAAAGGGGTGGGAGCGCAGATAGTATCTCGACTCCCATCCAGTTTGTTGTGAATCCCTTTTTGTTTCTAATAAAGTGATGGTTTAATATAAAAAAATAAATAAAATAATAATAATAATAATAATAATAATAATAATAATATTGAAGCACGTGTTGCTATTCATATTTTTAATAGGATTAGCTATGATATAACTAAAGGAGTATGAGGTCAGATAGTATCTCGTCTTTCCACTAACTTTTTGTACATCTTATTATTCTAATAAAGTGTTGATTAAAAAAATAATAAAATAATGAAAAAATTAATAATTATTATAATAAAATTAATAATAATAAATGATAATAATAAGAGAAACATTATTTTGAATATTATACTTTTCTTTGAATATTATGGGCTCATCCCCAATATCCATCTTATTTCAATCTAATAGATAAGATTAATTATATTTTATTTTTCACCAATCTTTTATAATTTAAATATCTCTTAAACCGTTGAGTGTTAAACGAAAATAATTATACCATCGTGACGGACGTTTAATTATCTTTCTACCAATATGCACTATGATAAACTTTTGAAGAAAAAAAATCGTTTTTTTTCTTGTAAAAATTTACGTAAAATATCATATATGATAATATTGTTTCATCATCAATGAATATATGATACAGTGTTAAATCATATATGATATTGGTTTATATCGTATATGATACTGGTGTTACATCATATATGATATTAGTATCATATATGATAATTTTCGAAAACGTGAAAAAAATAAAAGAAACTTTTTTTGTCGAAAGTGTATTATATATAATATCTATAGAAAAATAATTAAATACTATTCGTAACGGTATATTTTTTCCACAACGATTAATCGTTTAAAAAATATTAATATTTGAAAAAAGATGGTGAAAATATATTTTGTGTTTAATTTATTCATTGTATTAAATTGGATATAGAAGGTGGAGATTAGTCCCTTAGAGAGTTGGGAACCGTTGGCACGAGAAAGTGGTGTCAAAGCCGCCACGTATGATTTTGGGGCTTTGGCACTAGAAATCATTTGGCACCACATTTATGGGGTAACAGTTGACACGAGAAAAAGTGGTCCAAATAGATATAATGGGCCCACATATATGCACTTTTATTGCTAAAAATAAAAATAAAAAAAATGGCTTTGACGCTGGTTGGTCCGGTTGGCACGAGCTCCTTTAGCTCCAGCCGGGGAACGGTGCGCCAACAAGAAGGTGGTGCTAAAGAGTTAACAGCCCAGCTAACAGTCGTTGCTCCTCCCACTCTTAGTATCCAAATAAAGTTAGTATCTAAAGAAACTTAAATCTAATAGTAATAGTAATACGGAGTAATAATAGTAATAACTATTATTATTACTCCATTATTTTAATATTTTTAAAATATAATAATAATATAATAATAATTAATATAAATAATAATGATAATACTAATAATTAATAATAATAATAATAATAATAAATAAAATTTTAAAAATAAACAACAATAAAATATGAATTTAAAAATAAAAAAATTAAATATGAATTAAAAAAAAACGATAAGAATAATAAATAGTTATAATAATAAAGTCAATAATAGTAATTATTATTATTAGTATTTTATTATTTATATTATATAATAATAAAATAAAAATAAAAAATATTATATTATTTAATATTTATATAGTAATAATAGAAATTATAATTATGATAATACTAATAATATTGATTTAAAGTATAAAATTATAATTATCATGTAATTCAAAACTTCCAATATAATCTTAATTCTTTCATTTAATATAATTGTAATGATTTAATTACACTTACAACGCAAATCAAACATCTTATGAATGTAACTGAATTACAATTCATTTCATTATGCGAAACAAACAGCGCATACAAATATGATTTGAAATACAAACACATTTAACTACGTCAAATTATAATGAATCAAACGAGACCAAAATGAATTAACTTATCATTTAAGTGAACTGACTTATATTATAGTCAGAAGTAGTATGGTTCCACCTTTTTGGGTTTGTGTGATTTTATTCAAGTTGAGCATTAGGTTGGAGGGAGAGGTGACAAAAAAATATATCGTCACTATAGTTTAAAATAATTTTTCACAACTCACAAAAACTTATTATATTATGAGAGTTGTAACAAAAAAAACTCACATCCACTTTACTTCTACTTTATATAAAATATAATCTACTAAATACTTTAACACACTCACAAGTTTATTAAAAAATATTAATAAAGAAAAATAAGCGCGGATTATAAATGATAGCAAATTCATCCGTCACCACTGATACGTTTTTAAACCCAACTCACGCATAAATTTTTAGTGAAATTAATGAAAGTCACAATATTCACCAACTCACGACTCACCCATGAGTTTTTAACCCACTCTCTCCACCTTTAGATGTGGTTAGTAGTCAAAATTACTTATATTAAGAAATGTGGTTAGCAGTGAAAATTACTTATTTGGATCATATTATGTGGTACATCAGCTAAACATTTTATTTTAAAAAGTCCATATAAAAGTCCAATAAAGAGTAAATTGCAAAAACCGTTGAATGGTTTGACGAAATTGCATGTATCGTCCAACTTTTTAAAGTGTAGGCATAGTCTTTATATGGAAATTTGTAGTGTATAATTATCGTTTTTGTTCTTCAGAAATTCAAAACTATAAAAATGCACAGACGGTCCTTGTTAGACGCGATATTTGTAAAACCCGCATGCTTTTACCACAAATAGTACCCTTAAGATCGTACGTACTAGATTAAAACTTTCCTTTTATAGCATGTTTACGTTCACGTATAAGAATTTTAAGTATTACGTACGTGTTAGAACACGATAAGTATTTATTACGTATGAACACACGATAATTATTCAAATAATAATTATAATCCCGAACATGCGATCATGAAATCATGAACGTAAATTAATCACGAGAGAATATTATTTACGTATATATATTTATTACGAACCCAAATAAATTATTAAGTCACGATCAATAATTAATTAGAACACATAAAACACGAACACGATAAAACACGAACACACATTAAAATATTTAGACTCGGAAAAAGGTACGGGTTACCCCATGTGGGGCCCCTACGCGCGGCTACACCAAGAAGGAATGGGCCAAGTCCATTTTGATTTTTACTAAAACAAGGATTTAGGAAAACATGTTTTATTATTTACAGAATAAGAAAAATAGTTAAAAGCCTAAAATCTTTTCCTTCTTCCTTCTCTCCTTTGGCCGCCGCATTCAAGACACCAAAAAGGGGTGTTCGGTTGATTTTTGATCTTGAATATTGTGCAAGAATTCGTGTGTGTTCATCCTTGATCGATCCACGTATTTGGTATAACCTTTTTAACCCTTTTCTTTTATGTTTTGATTTAATGAATCACATAAAATCATGATGTTTTAAAAAACTAATTAAAAACAATTATTAAAACATGACTATGATTATGGGGTAAATCAAAACAAGGATTTTTAGGGGTGTTTGTTCTAGCCGACGCCTAAACCGAGCCCTAAGGGGTCTCGGCTTGGCTTATTAACCACCACCGAGACCTCATTGTCTCGGTATGGTGGTGGTGATCCCACGGCAGCAGCAAACAAGGGGGAACCCCGACTTGGTTCGGGGTATGGTGTTGATTACGGGTCCGGTTCATGGTTTCTAGTCACGATCCGGTTCATATATTATTTTAAGGTTTATGATTTTAATAGTTATGTGTTAAAAATTAAATTAATAAAACATGACATGATTAATTTAATTAACATGACTTAGGTTATAAATTTAATTATTAGATCATGAATTTTAACCTAAGTATTTATATTAGCTAGACTTTATAATTAATTAATTATTAAAAACCATGACTATAATTAATTAATTAACATGACTTAGGTTATATTATTAATAATTAATAATATATGTTTTAACCTAAGTATTTTACCTTATTTAATTAAAAACATGATATATTTAATTAAATACTTTTAACCTATAGTTTATTACATGTAATAATTAATAAACTATACTTTATAACAACATGACTTAAAATAATAATCAGAAAACACTTAAGCTTATATAATTAGCTTATTTAACTAGCTTATATCTAATTATGGAAACTTTCTATTTTTAGAAACTTATTTAATTAAGGCAGCTAATCTATTTATGGAAACTTTCTATTTTTAGAAACTTATCTATTTTAAGCAGTAATTCTATTTTTGGAAACTTTCTATTTTTGAAAACTTTCTATTTTTGGAAACTTTCTATTTTTGGTAACTTTCTATTTTTGGAAACTTTCTATTTTAGGAAACCTGCTATTTTTTTAGAAAGTTACTTATTATTACACAACAAGTATAATAATACATGAAATACCAGTAATACTTAATCAGAATAGACAGAATATAAGATAAATACAGTATGAAGCTTAAAACAGTAAAACATGACATGAACGTATAAAATAAGCTAAGACATGACATAAAATCAGTTACGTATTTAGTAATCAGATACTTATACATGTACGTATTTATGTAGCATTAGTGATACCGAAGTAGGACTCTCTTCCGTTCGTCTTCTTCGTTCACTGGACATAAGGTACGGATTCCCGTCCTTTCAGTATGGACATTCTTTCCTTATTAGGATTCCCCATATGCAGCCAACTGTTTTCCCATAGTATAAGTTTATATGTTTGATTGCTTATGTTTAATTTAGAATATCTGAAGCCATATACATGCATGACCAGTTTCACCTAGTTATGGAGGTACCATAACCATAACACTAGATGCACTGGTGTTATGACTTCCCCACGGCGGAGTGATTGCTCGTGGCGTCCCTTCAGCTTTTGGCCATATTATTATATTTATCATGGGGGGCGTATGGGTGCATCCTAGTTACATGTTTTTCAGCAGATTACTCAGTGTGAATGTGGTGTGTGTCTTGCATCCTTCACAAGGAGCTGATCCCTCCTACCCAAAACCAGTATATTAAATTAGAGGCAGCCCCTCTAATTTGCATGATGAGGTCACCCCTCCAATTATTCATGCACGGTAGATTTTCATGACCTATATTGGCTAATGGTAGAATATGTTAAACAATTTTTATAAGATAAACATAAGGCATTTCAAACTATAAACCAGTTTTACTAAGATTTAACCGGGTTATTCGGGACTTAGTTTCTTCCGCTGTTATATGCTTATATGCTTACATTGTTCATGCTTTATTGTACATCCGTGCACTGAGCGTATTGCTCAGCCGTTTTCCTTTTCATGTTCCCAAAACGGCAGGTACTCAGGGACGCTCGTAGACTTTAAGCGTACGTGCATATGGACTGGAAGCTTTCTAGCCTTTCTTTACTTTATGCATTATTTATACTTTGATACTCTTTCTATGGACATTGTTTAGTCCTTTCATTTACAGTACTTATGTTTGTGTGTGATGAGCTTTACTTTTGGACTACCGATGTTTGATTCCAGTATTTCCTTTTATGGTCATGTAATGTTTTAGACATTTATCCTTGTATGCTTTGATGACACGCCATAATTACGCGTGACATTCCATTATCAAAATGGGGTGTTATAATTATGGTATCAGAGCCAAGGCTCGACCTGTAGGCTATCAAAACATGACCTGTGATTAGTGGGTAGTCACTATGGTCTTCCTAGAACTGACCGTCGTTTTCATGCATTCATCATTTTTATGCATACATGTATATGTCATTGTCGCAGGTTTATGACTAAGTAATGGTTGGTACAGGACTGGCCCTATTTAGTCGCATGTGTTTTATCGAAACTTTTAAATTTGGGACCGACCCATAGGCGTCCCCTCGCCATGTCTTTTATTTTGAGTGAACTGACCATAGGCGTTCACTCTCGAGCATACAAAAGTTTTCATAAAACTGCATCATGCATTCATATACAAATTTTCTTGCATAAAATTTTTCTCTTGATTTATTGGTATAAATTTTTTTCATGTATATATATTTTATGTTTTGATCTGTTTAATCATATGTTTTATGTTATACTGTCAGATGGTTCTCACACGCGAGCAGGAACAACTCAATGCAATAATCCAAGCTGCAATGCAAGCTTTGCTTCCTCAACTGAGGAATGACATCAGGGCTGAGGTTCAGGCTGCCAACAATCAGCAGCAAAACCAAGCACCTCCTCCTCCTCCTCCAATGACATTGGCAATATGGTTGGAGAGATTCAACAAGATCCGTCCTCGAGCTTTCGAGAGAACAGATAGTCCCAGTGAAGCTGAAAGTTGGTTGGCTCACATCGAGAAGATCTTCGATGCTATGGGTTGTGACCCCGTGTTCAAGGCGAGGTTGGCATGTTACCGGTTCGAAGGCGATGTGTTAAATTGGTGGTTAGCATTGAAGCAGTCTGAGGGAAGTAATAATTGGGTGGCTGGTTTGACATGGGCTCAGTTCAGAGATAGGGTGATGGAGCAGTTCTTTCCCAAGGCTGAACAAGACAAGCTTAAGAGGGAGTACCATGGGATCCAACAGAGAGCTGGGGAGACTAGCAACGAGTTTATGCAGCGCTTTCTTCGCTTATCTGGTTTCCTTGGTGCAACGGCAGGTACTCCTGAAGAGCAGGCACACCATTTTAGGTGGGCTCTTCGCACATCGGTCGCAAACAATCTGGTGTGTGCTACGTTCAACACAGTAGCACAAGTGGCCGATGCGGCACGTAAGCTGGAGATGCTGCATGAGAGAGATGAGTTCGGAGAAGCTGAGAAACCCGACAAGAGGTAAAAAAATTCGTATTCAAGCAGTGACCAATCCGTATTCTTTCCATATATGTCAATTATTCATTCTTTAAATTGTATCTTCCAGGCAGAAAACTGGGGACCGGTCTCAGCCGGCTACTCAGCAGCAGCCTAATCAGCCCAGGAGAAACGGTCAGACTAACGACCGTTCTGCTACGGATAGGCGTGGCGGTAATGATAATTACCGTAACAACGCTGGACACTCCAACGACAGTAGGTCCTAATACTTACGCATTTTCTTATGATTTCATGTTATAACTCATAATTCTGACACTCTAGCAAATCTTCTACCAGGAACCATGGAATGGTAGGGACCAGAACCAGAGAGGTTCACAGCCTAGCCGTCCAGCTATTACTGGTATTCAATCTTACGATTATTCGCATTGTCCTTTGTACCCTATTATCATGTCTCATGTAAAATGGTTTATCAGGTCCTCAGCCAGCCAGAGCACCTGCTGGAGGATATACTTATCCTCTTTACTCTACTTGCCACCGTAGGCACCCAGGGTCATGTCGTCGTAACACAAACGCATGCTTCAAGTGTGGTCTTCCTGGCCATCTCATGAAGGACTGCCGTAAGGGCGAGATGGAGGGCACATCGGGACATGCTGATACCAAGCCGCCTCCTACCACTGGACGTATCTACACGACATCTCGAGATCAGGCCATCAAGTCTACAGGTACCATCACTGTAATCTTGTATATGTATGGTCAGGTTGCGTGCGTTCTATTTGATACGGGTGCTACTCACTCGGTCATTTCTACTGCTTATGCTAAGAACATTAGGATGCTCCCCATGTCACTAGATAATATATTGAGTATTTCCACGCCTTTGAGAGACTCTGTACGCATAACCCATGTATACAAGAGTCTTCCCCTAGAATTTGACGATAAGGTTCGTCCTGTTGATGCACTTCCGCTGGACATGAATGACTTTGACATGATTTTGGGCATGGATTTGCTATCCAAGCATCATGCTACCATAGATTGCCATTCATATCGAGTTATCTTCGGTGATGTTAATGCACCAGAGTACATTCACAACGAGTTCGTACCCGGAAGGTCTGTATAAATCATATCTACCCTGCAAGCACGTGCACTTTTGTCACATGGCTGCGAGGGTTATCTAGCTACGGTTCACGACATGGATGCTGAATCTCCATCAATTCAGGATCAGCCAATAGTGTCGAAATTCCAAGATGTATTTCTAGAAGAACTTCCGGGCATACCACCTGCACGAGAAGTGGAATTTAATATCGAGCTCATCCCTGAAGCAGAGCCGATTTCCAAGGCTACTTATCACATGGCTACAATAGAGTTAAAGGAGCTGAAGGATAAACTGCAAGAACTTCTAGAACGAGGTTTTATTCGACCGAGCGCATCTCCATGGGGCGCACCGGTCTTATTTGTTAAGAAGAAGGACGGCAGTATGCGTCTTTGCATAGACTATCGCGAGCTCAACAAGATTACTATCTGGAATAGGTATTCACTGCCGCGTATAGACGATCTGTTTGACCAACTCCAAGGGGCCAAACACTTCGCCAAGATTGATCTTAGGTTAGGCTATCATCAACTACGGGTTAAGGAGCAGGACATCGCCAAGACTGCTTTTCGTACCCGTTATGGCCACTACGAATTTGTAGTCATGCCATTTGGCCTGACCAATGCTCCAGCAGTGTTCATGGATTTGATGAACAGAATCTTCCATGAATTTCTGGACAAGTTCGTCATTGTCTTCATCGATGACATCCTGATTTTCTCAAAGTCCAAGGAGGAACACGAAGACCATCTTCGTACAGTACTACAGATTCTTCGCCAGAAGCAGTTGTATGCTAAATTCTCCAAGTGTGAGTTCTGGTTAGACAAGGTGGCATTATTAGGTCACATTGTATCAGCAGAAGGAATCACTATGGATCCAGCGAAGGTTGAGGCTATTACTAAGTGGCCGAGGCCGACATCAGCGACTGAAGTTCGTAGTTTCTTAAGCTTAGCTGGCTATTACCGTAGGTTCGTGGAGAACTTTTCCCGCTTAGCACTACCATTGACCAAATTGATGCGAAAATGGGAGAAATTCGTCTGGACTGAAGAACGAGAGAAGAGCTTTGAAGACCTGAAGCAGAAGCTAGTATCTGCACCTATTCTTACTCTCCCATTTGGTACGGGTGGATTTCAAATCTACAGTGATGCATCTGGGAAGGGACTTGGATGTGTTCTCATGCAACATGGGAAAGTGATCGCGTACTCTTCACGGCAGCTTAAGCCTTATGAAGAAAATTACCCTACGCATGACTTGGAACTTGCTGCAGTCGTGTTTGCATTGAAGTTATGGAGGCACTACTTATATGGAGAATCATGTGACATTTTCACGGACCACAAGAGCTTGAAGTATATCTTCACGCAACGTGAATTGAACATGAGGCAGAGGAGATGGTTAGAGCTGTTGAAGGATTATGACATAAATCTACAGTATCATCCCGGAAAGGCAAATGTAGTAGCAGATGCACTTAGCAGGAAGTCCGGAATGATCAACGGCATTAAAATTAAGGAGGAAATCATAAGAGACTTGGAGCGACTAGACATCGAGATCATGGTACGTGGACAACACGGTTACTGGGCTAATCTTAGGGTAGAACCCGAGTTACTTTCTAAGATCAAGGAAGCTCAGAAAGATGATGAAGAAATCTGGGCGATAGTTCAGAATTTGGAGAAAACAGACAGAATTCAAAGTACATGCAGATGGTATCATATGGCAGGGCACGAGACTTTGTGTTCCTGATGATCAAGAACTCCGGGAAGCCTTGTTAGCTGAAGCTCATAGCTCCCCATTCGCTATACATCCTGGTTCGACTAAGATGTACCATGACATCAAGCAATACTTTTCGTGGAGTGGTATGAAATAGGATGTTGCCACTTACGTCTCCAAATGTCTTACCTGCCAGCAGGTTAAGATCGAGCATCAGCGATTTGGCGGTCTCCTTCAACCGTAAGATATCTGATAGGTGTGAAAACACCCATCCTTTTTACCACTTAATTACAATAATAACCGAGCCAAAACATGTATTTTATGTCATTTATGTCGGAATTATGCGTGGTTTGTGTTTCTGTTGTAATTTAGGACGAAAAGGTGAAAAGTGGAGAAAACACGGCATTCACGGGCTTTTATCGAAGAAAAAGACGAAAGATGAAGTCGAAAGATCAAGAGTGGAAAGAGAACGGAAGTCCAAGACCAATTCTGAAGATTTATCGAAGAAAAAGTCAAAAGACGGAAGTTTACTAAAAAGCCGAAAAACTCAAGTCTAATTTATTGAAGATTACAAGGCGAGTTTGAAGAAATCCCAAGAAAAGTCCAAGTATTAAGAAGATTAACTAAAGATTAAGAAGATCAAGGACTCAAGTGTGCAATTAAGAGAAAGAAGAAAGAGGGAGGAAGCTTCCTAAGCTCCTCCCTAATCTCCCTATAAATACCAACCAACCTCATTTGTTGAGAGTTGTTGGTGGCTTGACAAACCACTCTTCCACCATTTTCATTTATTGTCATTTTATTTTTCGCACTTTAATTAAATGTTATGCACTTTTAATCATTCAATTTTCAAGTAAGTTTTCATTAATTGTTGTTTAATCTTTACTTTTCTTGTCTTAATCTCTAATCTTCCTTTCTTGATTTTGATTTGCTTTTGGTGCGATTACTTATGATCCGTGTTGTTCGTTTATGTTTTCGTGCCTAAAAGTTCATCTTTTTATGAGTTGATTTAAAAAGGTTGTTCATTTTAAGTTTGAAAAGTTGTTATTTGTGCTTATTAGAATTATTTCACTTGAGATTCGTGCTAGTTTTGGGTTTGAGCTTAATCTAATAACTTATTTCCTTTAGCTTAATTTTCGGATCAAAGAACCAATCGGAAAGGGTTTTACAACCCTTTTCCGATCGTATATTCCGACCGGTGACCTACTTCCACCCTTTCCGATTGAACTCCAATCGGAAAAGGGTTTTGGCGGATTCCGATCGGGTTTTTTTTAAGTATTCCGATAGGTATTATTTGTTATATTCCGATCAGCAGCGTTTCTTTATATTCCGATCCATCATGTTTCTACGCATTCCGATTGGTTGTCGGGTGTGTATTCCGATCACTATCATCTCCCATATTCCGATCAAACGATCGGAATAGTTTCCGATCTGGACCTTCTTGTACATTCCGATCGGATCCTTATGGATTCCGATCGGGTGTATTCCGATGGAGTGTGTTGTTTTGTTTTAGAATTTTGTTTAAGTGTTTATTGTTCTCGTTTTATTTTCAGTTCATTTTAATTTCGTTTTTGCATTTTTATTTTATTATCAATTTACTTTTAGCTAAGTTTTAATTTTATGTCATTAAATTTCACGTCATTTACTTTTAACGTTTTAAATATTGCACCGTTTACGTTTCAACTAGTTTTAGTTTTAATCTCCCGTCCTTTATTATTAAGTCTTGCACATTTATTTTTCCTAAACCAAAAATATTATTTTCACCAAGAACAACTAATCTCACACAATTAACCTGAAATCAATTCGAAGAGATACCGAGAAACGAACTTTCAACGAGTAAAATCTATAATATATTAAATGGCGCCGCTGCCGGCTCTTTTCGTGAGGATCGAAAGTTTTTTGTGAGAGAAGCGTTGGCTTTTGGGATCCGTTCACTTGTGAACGTTATTTTTCTTGTCAAAAATTTTAAAAAATCCAAAAACATTTGAAAAATCATAAAAAACATTTCTTTTTCAAAGTTTTGCACCAAAAATATTCTTCTTGCTCATCTATCTTTCTTTATGGATTCTTATGTCCATTGCGTCGGTTGTGGGAGACGATTGTACGGGAACGACTCTTGTCAATGGTGTACATGTGAGCGGTGCGGAAACGATATCAAAGATACACAATCAATACCAGGATTTTGTCCTTTGTGTCCCTCACTTAATTCGTCCTTTCTGAACCCACCTACTCTTTCCCCGTGCATCTATTGTGGAAGTGATTCTCCTTGGCATGTTTCGTGCCCGGTTCAATACTCGTATGATTACGGGCAAGAACCGGGGTACCAGTATGACAATGATAATAGCTATCCACAAGACGCACCCAGTCTTTCTCCTCACCCGTTCTGCAACAACTGTGGGGGTCCTCATGATACCTATTATTGTCAACCAATGAATTGTTATGAGCCAAATCCGTGTCCTCAGTTTTCTTCACAAGTGGATTATTATGAACCAAACCCGGTTTATAATTCTTCTCAACCGATGAACTACTATGAGCCACAACCATGCTATAATTCAGGTTTTCAACATTTTGAGCCCCCACAGCACCCCATCGATCATCAACCTTCCTTCAAACATTTGAGCTCCCACGAACAATGGGCCACTCTTGCTAAACAAAGTCAACAACTTCAAGAAGCTTGGAACAAGATCATCGAGAAATGTCAAGAGGATCAACGACAAGAGCAAATATCGAATATCAAGACTTATACTCCTCCTCCGGTGTATCCCTACTATTATGATGATGACGAGGATGATGTCTATGATCTCAACCCATCCTCTGAGATTACTACTCCTATTCTTGATAACACCAATGCATCTAAGGATAGTGATACTTCGGGTGAGATTCGTGATTTTGGTCTTGAAGAAGTCTTTGATGAGGTTTGTGATCTTACGACTTTTGCTGAACTTAAGGATGAGGTTGTTTTTAATGATGAATTCCAATTCGAGCCCGAGATTGCGGACATTATCGAACGAGAGCTAGCTCTTTTACCTCCGCTTCTCCCTACAAGCGAGGTCGATTTTTCCAACATCGATGCCGAACTTGATGAGTTGGAGCGTCTTATTTTTCATAATAATGACGAACCAACTCACTTGACCAATCATCCTATTCTCGAGGAGTTACCTAATCAACACTCCTCCACTGAGAATTACGTTTACCACATTCGTGCGGATTTAACTTATCAACAATCCCCACAACTGAATGATGGTTTCGTACTTGATCGTGATCTTTTCGAGCGAATTTCTGAAATCCTCAATGATGGGAACGACAAACCTTGGTTTGACGCACCTATTTATGATGAAGAAATCGAAGAGATTAACGTTCATGAGCATGAGTGCTTTGACCCGGGGGGTGTCATTGATTATTTTATGATTGATGACCTTGCGGCTTTGCCGCTTGCTGCTGAGCATCCATTGTCTTTAGGGGATGACAATGTGATTCCTTTACCCACCCCACCTCCCGTGGATCATAACCTCACATACTCCTCGTATGTTGAGTGGACCTTTCGTCCATTTAAGACTTATTCCCCCGCCTTCCCTTTGTTGATGTCCACCGGGAACGAGGACAAGGTCTTTGATCCCGGTATCACATTCGAGGCTTCCCCAAGGACCATTTAATTCGGGGACGAGTCAGGCTCGTGACTCGGTTAACAAAAACAAGCGCTTTTTGGGAGGCAACCCAATTATCTATCTATCTTTCCTGTTTTCACCATAAGTGTAGGGGGAGCCCCGTGGTGTTTCTTGCTTTCTTTCTTATCATGTGCAGGGATTAGAGCTTCAAAGACACACTCTTGATGACTTTTGACGAACCGTGATTCCGTGTTCCCTTCTTCCCGGTTCTATCCTAAACTCTTTCCGATTCACTATTTTATATTTCTTAATATTAAAATAGGAATCTCTTTAGTTGTCTCTTCCTTAGCGAGATTTAAACAAAGTGCACAATGTCCTAAGTGTAGGGGAGTTTACTCCCACATGCTTAAACATTGAGGACAATGTTTATCTTAAGTGTAGGGGGACTTCTATCGAAGTTAAGTGGCCTTTTCCTTGTATTTGTCCTCATTTTAACCGGAAAATTTGATTTTTCGACATTTTTCAAAATTTTTAATCTATTTTGGCCTGGTTGTATAGTTGTATTTGCCTTTGTTATATTTATTTTCTTTCCGTTGCTAGAATAAATTTTAATAAAGTGGTTTTAGATTTTTCTTAGTCATGAACATTTTGACTCAACCCGAGTTTACTTGCCTAAGTTTACTCTAGCTAGTATCCTTAACGTGTTTAAGTCAAGTTTTGCTAGGCTTTTATATAGGGAGCTATAAAACGCGAAAGTCTTAACTCTCACGGGTTAAGAACAAGAACTTTTCGCAAGTTCCTATAATTGATCCTAGAGAGTCGTTTATCAAGGGAACTTTAAAATGCGATTTCTAAACTTGAAAAAGTCTAAGAATTTGCAAGATCCTATAGGCGACTCGAAAACCCAAAACTTTGATTTAATAGGCTAAGCATCCACGAGTCTCATTCCTTGAGATTTTAAATTGTGGAGGACGAGAAATGATAGAGTTGGTTACAAGTTTGGTATTCTCTCATTAACTTATGTGAGTTAATTATGATCTTTTTCTCCCATCACTTGCTAATAATTTGTCTGCAATAAGTAAGGTCGTACGATTTGAAAAGTTACTTAGCTTCTAGCCCAAGATCGTTTAAAAGTTGCTCGGTAATGATAAGAGTTCATAGCCAAGGCATAACTTATGAAGCGGGGCGCGAAGATTGGCGAGTCCAAAAAGGCCCTAACAAGGCATGAGGATTCAATTTTATTGCTGAAGATCCAAAGTGATGTGAAAAGCATTATTCCTAAAGTCAATATGAAGGATCAAGACTCACGACGAAAAGCAATCAACTCCCATAAAGATCATGGAGAAGTCTATCCGAAAAGACCCTAACAAGGTATGAGGATAAATAGATCCAAGTCCGAAAAGGAGGCGGATCGTTGTATCTCAAAATCCCAATTAGAGATTGAAGAAATAATCATGAAGTCGTGGTCAACAAAGTTGGAGTACCCCTCAAAAGTCTCCAAGTGAAGAAACTCTAGTATGATGAAAAGACCATTATCTCAAGAACGTCTCTCGAAGATAAGAAGTATGAAGTACATGCCAAATATCGGCCCGAGAAAGGTCTCAAATCGCGAACCAAGTTATGCCAAGATATGAACTTTTTGATATCCCGAGAAGCAGTTTTAAGAGATTTTGTCCTTTAGCTAACTATTGATCAAATCGTCCTACTTTGCTTTCAGCCTAAATAAACTATCGAAATAAGTCCAAAAATGCATCTTCATGATCATTCTAAGACAAAAATAAAATATAAGAGATACCCGTAGGAATAAGGGAGTTTAAGTGATTAATTGAACCACATGAGTAAATGTTTGTTATGCTAACTTGTACTAACAATGATCTTGTTTTTAAGCTTGGCATGGGGAACGTGAAATTTGAGGGTGATGAACATTCATGACACACAAGCCCTAATGTAAGTCTTAGATTTCTTTACAAGTTTCTCCCTTATTGCATCTTGTTATTTTCTACCTTTTTCCTTAGTTGTTTAATAAAGGCCAAGGTAGGTTGATTATGATGAAAAATGTAAATTTGCTTTGTAACTAATGCATTGCATGAGGACATTGCAATGGTTAAGTGTAGGGGATTTGATAGGTGTGAAAACACCCATCCTTTTTACCACTTAATTACAATAATAACCGAGCCAAAACGTGTATTTTATGTCATTTATGTCGGAATTATGCGTGGTTTGTGTTTCTGTTGTAATTTAGGACGAAAAGGTGAAAAGTGGAGAAAACACGGCATTCACGGGCTTTTATCGAAGAAAAAGACGAAAGATGAAGTCGAAAGATCAAGAGTGGAAAGAGAACGGAAGTCCAAGACCAATTCTGAAGATTTATCGAAGAAAAAGTCAAAAGACGGAAGTTTACTAAAAAGCCGAAAAACTCAAGTCTAATTTATTGAAGATTACAAGGCGAGTTTGAAGAAATCCCAAGAAAAGTCCAAGTATTAAGAAGATTAACTAAAGATTAAGAAGATCAAGGACTCAAGTGTGCAATTAAGAGAAAGAAGAAAGAGGGAGGAAGCTTCCTAAGCTCCTCCCTAAACTCAAGTCTAATTTATTGAAGATTACAAGGCGAGTTTGAAGAAATCCCAAGAAAAGTCCAAGTATTAAGAAGATTAACTAAAGATTAAGAAGATCAAGGACTCAAGTGTGCAATTAAGAGAAAGAAGAAAGAGGGAGGAAGCTTCCTAAGCTCCTCCCTAATCTCCCTATAAATACCAACCAACCTCATTTGTTGAGAGTTGTTGGTGGCTTGACAAACCACTCTTCCACCATTTTCATTTATTGTCATTTTATTTTTCGCACTTTAATTAAATGTTATGCACTTTTAATCATTCAATTTTCAAGTAAGTTTTCATTAATTGTTGTTTAATCTTTACTTTTCTTGTCTTAATCTCTAATCTTCCTTTCTTGATTTTGATTTGCTTTTGGTGCGATTACTTATGATCCGTGTTGTTCGTTTATGTTTTCGTGCCTAAAAGTTCATCTTTTTATGAGTTGATTTAAAAAGGTTGTTCATTTTAAGTTTGAAAAGTTGTTATTTGTGCTTATTAGAATTATTTCACTTGAGATTCGTGCTAGTTTTGGGTTTGAGCTTAATCTAATAACTTATTTCCTTTAGCTTAATTTTCGGATCAAAGAACCAATCGGAAAGGGTTTTACAACCCTTTTCCGATCGTATATTCCGACCGGTGACCTACTTCCACCCTTTCCGATTGAACTCCAATCGGAAAAGGGTTTTGGCGGATTCCGATCGGGTTTTTTTTAAGTATTCCGATAGGTATTATTTGTTATATTCCGATCAGCAGCGTTTCTTTATATTCCGATCCATCATGTTTCTACGCATTCCGATTGGTTGTCGGGTGTGTATTCCGATCACTATCATCTCCCATATTCCGATCAAACGATCGGAATAGTTTCCGATCTGGACCTTCTTGTACATTCCGATCGGATCCTTATGGATTCCGATCGGGTGTATTCCGATGGAGTGTGTTGTTTTGTTTTAGAATTTTGTTTAAGTGTTTATTGTTCTCGTTTTATTTTCAGTTCATTTTAATTTCGTTTTTGCATTTTTATTTTATTATCAATTTACTTTTAGCTAAGTTTTAATTTTATGTCATTAAATTTCACGTCATTTACTTTTAACGTTTTAAATATTGCACCGTTTACGTTTCAACTAGTTTTAGTTTTAATCTCCCGTCCTTTATTATTAAGTCTTGCACATTTATTTTTCCTAAACCAAAAATATTATTTTCACCAAGAACAACTAATCTCACACAATTAACCTGAAATCAATTCGAAGAGATACCGAGAAACGAACTTTCAACGAGTAAAATCTATAATATATTAAATGGCGCCGCTGCCGGCTCTTTTCGTGAGGATCGAAAGTTTTTTGTGAGAGAAGCGTTGGCTTTTGGGATCCGTTCACTTGTGAACGTTATTTTTCTTGTCAAAAATTTTAAAAAATCCAAAAACATTTGAAAAATCATAAAAAACATTTCTTTTTCAAAGTTTTGCACCAAAAATATTCTTCTTGCTCATCTATCTTTCTTTATGGATTCTTATGTCCATTGCGTCGGTTGTGGGAGACGATTGTACGGGAACGACTCTTGTCAATGGTGTACATGTGAGCGGTGCGGAAACGATATCAAAGATACACAATCAATACCAGGATTTTGTCCTTTGTGTCCCTCACTTAATTCGTCCTTTCTGAACCCACCTACTCTTTCCCCGTGCATCTATTGTGGAAGCGATTCTCCTTGGCATGTTTCGTGCCCGGTTCAATACTCGTATGATTACGGGCAAGAACCGGGGTACCAGTATGACAATGATAATAGCTATCCACAAGACGCACCCAGTCTTTCTCCTCACCCGTTCTGCAACAACTGTGGGGGTCCTCATGATACCTATTATTGTCAACCAATGAATTGTTATGAGCCAAATCCGTGTCCTCAGTTTTCTTCACAAGTGGATTATTATGAACCAAACCCGGTTTATAATTCTTCTCAACCGATGAACTACTATGAGCCACAACCATGCTATAATTCAGGTTTTCAACATTTTGAGCCCCCACAGCACCCCATCGATCATCAACCTTCCTTCAAACATTTGAGCTCCCACGAACAATGGGCCACTCTTGCTAAACAAAGTCAACAACTTCAAGAAGCTTGGAACAAGATCATCGAGAAATGTCAAGAGGATCAACGACAAGAGCAAATATCGAATATCAAGACTTATACTCCTCCTCCGGTGTATCCCTACTATTATGATGATGACGAGGATGATGTCTATGATCTCAACCCATCCTCTGAGATTACTACTCCTATTCTTGATAACACCAATGCATCTAAGGATAGTGATACTTCGGGTGAGATTCGTGATTTTGGTCTTGAAGAAGTCTTTGATGAGGTTTGTGATCTTACGACTTTTGCTGAACTTAAGGATGAGGTTGTTTTTAATGATGAATTCCAATTCGAGCCCGAGATTGCGGACATTATCGAACGAGAGCTAGCTCTTTTACCTCCGCTTCTCCCTACAAGCGAGGTCGATTTTTCCAACATCGATGCCGAACTTGATGAGTTGGAGCGTCTTATTTTTCATAATAATGACGAACCAACTCACTTGACCAATCATCCTATTCTCGAGGAGTTACCTAATCAACACTCCTCCACTGAGAATTACGTTTACCACATTCGTGCGGATTTAACTTATCAACAATCCCCACAACTGAATGATGGTTTCGTACTTGATCGTGATCTTTTCGAGCGAATTTCTGAAATCCTCAATGATGGGAACGACAAACCTTGGTTTGACGCACCTATTTATGATGAAGAAATCGAAGAGATTAACGTTCATGAGCATGAGTGCTTTGACCCGGGGGGTGTCATTGATTATTTTATGATTGATGACCTTGCGGCTTTGCCGCTTGCTGCTGAGCATCCATTGTCTTTAGGGGATGACAATGTGATTCCTTTACCCACCCCACCTCCCGTGGATCATAACCTCACATACTCCTCGTATGTTGAGTGGACCTTTCGCCCATTTAAGACTTATTCCCCCGCCTTCCCTTTGTTGATGTCCACCGGGAACGAGGACAAGGTCTTTGATCCCGGTATCACATTCGAGGCTTCCCCAAGGACCATTTAATTCGGGGACGAGTCAGGCTCGTGACTCGGTTAACAAAAACAAGCGCTTTTTGGGAGGCAACCCAATTATCTATCTATCTTTCCTGTTTTCACCATAAGTGTAGGGGGAGGCCCGTGGTGTTTCTTGCTTTCTTTCTTATCATGTGCAGGGATTAGAGCTTCAAAGACACACTCTTGATGACTTTTGACGAACCGTGATTCCGTGTTCCCTTCTTCCCGGTTCTATCCTAAACTCTTTTCGATTCACTATTTTATATTTCTCAATATTAAAATAGGAATCTCTTTAGTTGTCTCTTCCTTAGCGAGATTTAAACAAAGTGCACAATGTCCTAAGTGTAGGGGAGTTTACTCCCACATGCTTAAACATTGAGGACAATGTTTATCTTAAGTGTAGGGGGGACTTCTATCGAAGTTAAGTGGCCTTTTCCTTGTATTTGTCCTCATTTTAACCGGAAAATTTGATTTTTCGACATTTTTCAAAATTTTAATCTATTTTGGCCTGGTTGTATAGTTGTATTTGCCTTTGTTATATTTATTTTCTTTCCGTTGCTAGAATAAATTTTAATAAAGTGGTTTTAGATTTTTCTTAGTCATGAACATTTTGACTCAACCCGAGTTTACTTGCCTAAGTTTACTCTAGCTAGTATCCTTAACGTGTTTAAGTCAAGTTTTGCTAGGCTTTTATATAGGGAGCTATAAAACGCGAAAGTCTTAACTCTCACGGGTTAAGAACAAGAACTTTTCGCAAGTTCCTATGATTGATCCTAGAGAGTCGTTTATCAAGGGAACTTTAAAATGCGATTTCTAAACTTGAAAAAGTCTAAGAATTTGCAAGATCCTATAGGCGACTCGAAAACCCAAAACTTTGATTTAATAGGCTAAGCATCCACGAGTCTCATTCCTTGAGATTTTAAATTGTGGAGGACGAGAAATGATAGAGTTGGTTACAAGTTTGGTATTCTCTCATTAACTTATGTGAGTTAATTATGATCTTTTTCTCCCATCACTTGCTAATAATTTGTCTGCAATAAGTAAGGTCGTACGATTTGAAAAGTTACTTAGCTTCTAGCCCAAGATCGTTTAAAAGTTGCTCGGTAATGATAAGAGTTCATAGCCAAGGCATAACTTATGAAGCGGGGCGCGAAGATTGGCGAGTCCGAAAAGGCCCTAACAAGGCATGAGGATTCAATTTTATTGCTGAAGATCCAAAGTGATGTGAAAAGCATTATTCCTAAAGTAAATATGAAGGATCAAGACTCACGACGAAAAGCAATCAACTCCCATAAAGATCATGGAGAAGTCTATCTGAAAAGACCCTAACAAGGTATGAGGATAAATAGATCCAAGTCCGAAAAGGAGGCGGATCGTTGTATCTCAAAATCCCAATTAGAGATTGAAGAAATAATCATGAAGTCGTGGTCAACAAAGTTGGAGTACCCCTCAAAAGTCTCCAAGTGAAGAAACTCTAGTATGATGAAAAGACCATTATCTCAAGAACGTCTCTCGAAGATAAGAAGTATGAAGTACATGCCAAATATCGGCCCGAGAAAGGTCTCAAATCGCGAACCAAGTTATGCCAAGATATGAACTTTTTGATATCCCGAGAAGCAGTTTTAAGAGATTTTGTCCTTTAGCTAACTATTGATCAAATCGTCCTACTTTGCTTTCAGCCTAAATAAACTATCGAAATAAGTCCAAAAATGCATCTTCATGATCATTCTAAGACAAAAATAAAATATAAGAGATACCCGTAGGAATAAGGGAGTTTAAGTGATTAATTGAACCACATGAGTAAATGTTTGTTATGCTAACTTGTACTAACAATGATCTTGTTTTTAAGCTTGGCATGGGGAACGTGAAATTTGAGGGTGATGAACATTCATGACACACAAGCCCTAATGTAAGTCTTAGATTTCTTTACAAGTTTCTCCCTTGTTGCATCTTGTTATTTTCTACCTTTTTCCTTAGTTGTTTAATAAAGGCCAAGGTAGGTTGATTATGATGAAAAATGTAAATTTGCTTTGTAACTAATGCATTGCATGAGGACATTGCAATGGTTAAGTGTAGGGGATTTGATAGGTGTGAAAACACCCATCCTTTTTACCACTTAATTACAATAATAACCGAGCCAAAACGTGTATTTTATGTCATTTATGTCGGAATTATGCGTGGTTTGTGTTTCTGTTGTAATTTAGGACGAAAAGGTGAAAAGTGGAGAAAACACGGCATTCACGGGCTTTTATCGAAGAAAAAGACGAAAGATGAAGTCGAAAGATCAAGAGTGGAAAGAGAACGGAAGTCCAAGACCAATTCTGAAGATTTATCGAAGAAAAAGTCAAAAGACGGAAGTTTACTAAAAAGCCGAAAAACTCAAGTCTAATTTATTGAAGATTACAAGGCGAGTTTGAAGAAATCCCAAGAAAAGTCCAAGTATTAAGAAGATTAACTAAAGATTAAGAAGATCAAGGACTCAAGTGTGCAATTAAGAGAAAGAAGAAAGAGGGAGGAAGCTTCCTAAGCTCCTCCCTAATCTCCCTATAAATACCAACCAACCTCATTTGTTGAGAGTTGTTGGTGGCTTGACAAACCACTCTTCCACCATTTTCATTTATTGTCATTTTATTTTTCGCACTTTAATTAAATGTTATGCACTTTTAATCATTCAATTTTCAAGTAAGTTTTCATTAATTGTTGTTTAATCTTTACTTTTCTTGTCTTAATCTCTAATCTTCCTTTCTTGATTTTGATTTGCTTTTGGTGCGATTACTTATGATCCGTGTTGTTCGTTTATGTTTTCGTGCCTAAAAGTTCATCTTTTTATGAGTTGATTTAAAAAGGTTGTTCATTTTAAGTTTGAAAAGTTGTTAGTTGTGCTTATTAGAATTATTTCACTTGAGATTCGTGCTAGTTTTGGGTTTGAGCTTAATCTAATAACTTATTTCCTTTAGCTTAATTTTCGGATCAAAGAACCAATCGGAAAGGGTTTTACAACCCTTTTCCGATCGTATATTCCGACCGGTGACCTACTTCCACCCTTTCCGGTTGAACTCCAATCGGAAAAGGGTTTTGGCGGATTCCGATCGGGTTTTTTTTAAGTATTCCGATAGGTATTATTTGTTATATTCCGATCAGCAGCGTTTCTTTATATTCCGATCCATCATGTTTCTACGCATTCCGATTGGTTGTCGGGTGTGTATTCCGATCACTATCATCTCCCATATTCCGATCAAACGATCGGAATAGTTTCCGATCTGGACCTTCTTGTACATTCCGATCGGATCCTTATGGATTCCGATCGGGTGTATTCCGATGGAGTGTGTTGTTTTGTTTTAGAATTTTGTTTAAGTGTTTATTGTTCTCGTTTTATTTTCAGTTCATTTTAATTTCGTTTTTGCATTTTTATTTTATTATCAATTTACTTTTAGCTAAGTTTTAATTTTATGTCATTAAATTTCACGTCATTTACTTTTAACGTTTTAAATATTGCACCGTTTACGTTTCAACTAGTTTTAGTTTTAATCTCCCGTCCTTTATTATTAAGTCTTGCACATTTATTTTTCCTAAACCAAAAATATTATTTTCACCAAGAACAACTAATCTCACACAATTAACCTGAAATCAATTCGAAGAGATACCGAGAAACGAACTTTCAACGAGTAAAATCTATAATATATTAATATCCCATAGTGGAAGTGGGACAAAAACACCATGGATTTTGTTACTGGTCTTCCGCCTACCAAGAGGAAGCACGATGCAATTTGGGTTATCGTAGATCGACTTACCAAATCAGCTCATTTCTTACCGATCCGCAAGGAAGAATCGGTAAGTAAACTCGCTGATACATATAGAAAAGAGATCATGAGACTCCACGGTGCTCCATCCAGCATCGTCTCAGACAAAGATCCTCGATTCACTTCTCGATTTTAGAAGAGTCTGCAGAAAGCTTGGGGGTACACAACTTAAGCTTAGCACGGCTTTTCATCCTCAAACAGACGGGCAGTCGGAGCGAACGATTCAGACGTTGGAAGATATGTTGAGGTCATGTGCGTTGGAATGGACGGGTGATTGGGACGATTATATCTGTTTGGTGGAGTTTGCATACAACAACAGCTGGCACGCAAGTATCAAGTGTGCTCCTTTCGAGATGTTGTATGGCAGAAAGTGTCGCGCCCCAATCTGCTGGGATCAGGTTGGTGAGCGAACACTTGAAGGATCAGAGATCATAGAGATGACTAATGAGAGGGTCGCAGTAGCTAAGCAGAAACTTTAGGAAGCACAGTCACGTCAGAAGAGTTACGCCGATAAGCATCGTAGGGACATACATTTTAACGTAGGAGATCACGTCTTTCTTAAGGTTTCGCCGGCACGTGGTGTTAGACGCTTCGAGATTAAAGGGAAGCTCAGTCCTCGTTTCATCGGACCGGTTGATATCATTGAACGAGTCGGTGAAGTATCTTACCGGTTAGCGTTACCTCCGCAGCTTTCGCATGTACACAATGTGTTTCCTGTGTCCTTACTTAGAGGGTACCAGTATCATCCCCTTTCACATGGTTCAGTATCCACTGGAACAGATATGTAAAGATCTCACTTTCATAGAAGAACCTGAACGAGTTCTTGACAGACAAGAACGAGTCATGAGAAGGAAGACGATTCCATTCGTCAAAATCCTTTGGAGGGATCATACCGAGCGGGAAGCCACTTGGGAAACAGAGGAGTCTATCCGGGCTTCTTACCCTCATTTCATATTTTGAATTCGGGTATGTTCTTCTTTTCCAGTTTACTTTATCAATAATTCGGGGACGAATTATTCTTTTTAGGGGGGAAGAGTTGTAAAACCCGCATGCTTTTACCATAAATAGTACCCTTAAGATCGTACACACTAGATTAAAACTTTCCTTTTATAGCATGTTTACGTTCACGTATAAGAATTTTAAGTATTACATACGTGTTAGAACACGATAAGTATTTATTACGTATGAACACACGATAATTATTCAAATAATAATTATAATCCCGAACATGCGATCATGAAATCATGAACGTAAATTAATCACGAGAGAATATTATTTACGTATATATATTTATTACGAACCCAAATAAATATATTAAGTCACGATCAATAATTAATTAGAACACATAAAACACGAACACGATAAAACACGAACACACATTAAAATATTTAGACTCGGAAAAAGGTTCGGGTTACCCCATGTGGGGCCCCTGCACGCGGCTACACCAAGAAGGAATGGGCCAAGCCCATTTTGATTTTTACTAAAACAAGGATTTAGGAAAACATGTTTTATTATTTACAGAATAAGAAAAATAGTTAAAACCCTAAAATCTTTTCCTTCTTCCTTCTCTCCTTTGGCCGCCGGATTCAAGACACCAAAAGGGGGTGTTCGGTTGATTTTTGATCTTGAATATTGTGCAAGCATTCGTGTGTGTTCATCCTTGATCGATCCACGTATTCGGTATAACCTTTTTAACCCTTTTCTTTTATGTTTTGATTTAATGAATCACATAAAATCATGATGTTTTTAAAAACTAATTAAAAACAATTATTAAAACATGACTATGATTATGAGGTAAATCAAAACAAGGGTTTTTAGGGGTGTTTGTTCTAGCCGACGCCTAAACCGAGCCCTAAGGGGTCTCGGCTTGGCTTATTAACCACCACCGAGACCTCATGGTCTCGGTATGGTGGTGGTGATCCCACGACAGCAGCAAACAAGGGGGAACCCCGACTTGGTTCGGGGTATGGTGTTGATTACGGGTCCGGTTCATGGTTTCTAGTCACGATCCGGTTCATATATTATTTTAAGGTTTATGATTTTAATAGTTATGTGTTAAAAATTAAATTAATAAAATATGACATGATTAATTTAATTAACATGACTTAGGTTATAAATTTAATTATTAGATCATGAATTTTAACCTAAGTATTTATATTAACTAGACTTTATAATTAATTAATTATTAAAAATCATGACTATAATTAATTAATTAACATGACTTAGGTTATATTATTAATAATTAAAATACATGTTTTAACTTAAGTATTTTACCTTATTTAATTAAAAACATGATATATTTAATTAAATACTTTTAACCTATAGTTTATTAAATTTACATGTAATAATTAATAAACTATACTTTATAACAACATGACTTAAAATAATAATCAGAAAACACTTAAGCTTATATAATTAGCTTATTTAACCAGCTTATATCTAATTATGGAAACTTTCTATTTTAAGAAACTTATTTAATTAAGGCAGCTAATCTATTTATGGAAACATTCTATTTTTAGAAACTTATCTATTTTAAGCATTAATTCTATTTTTGGAAACTTTCTATTTTTGGAAACTTTCTATTTTTGATAACATTCTGTTTTTGGTAACTTTCTATTTTTGGAAACTTTCTATTTTAGGAAACCTGCTATTTTTTTAGAAAGTTACTTATTATTACACAACAAGTATAATAATACATGAAATACCAGTAATACTTAATCGGAATAGACAGAATATAAGATAAATACAGTATGAAGCTTAAAACAGTAAAGCATGACATGAACGTATAAAATAAGCTAAGACATGACATAAAATCAGTTACGTATTTAGTAATCAGATACTTATACACGTATGTATTTATGTAGCATTAGTGATACCGAAGTAGGACTCTCTTCCGTTCGTCTTCTTCGTTCACTGGACATAAGGTACGGATTCCCGTCATTTCAGTATGGACATTCTTTCCTTATTAGGATTCTCCGTATGCAGCCAACTGTTTTCCCATAGTATAAGTTTATATGTTTGATTGCTTATGTTTAATTTAGAATACCTGAAGCCATATACATGCATGACCAGTTTCACCTAGTTATGAAGGTACCATAACCATAACACTAGAGGCACTGGTGTTATGACTTTCCCACGGCGGAGTGATTGCTCGTGGCGTCCCTTCAGCTTTTGGCCATATTATTATATTTATCATGTGGGGCATATGGGTGCATCCTAGTTACATGTTTTTCAGCAAATTACTCAGTGTGAATGTGGTGTGTGCCTTGCATCCTTCACAAGGAGCTGATCCCTCCTACCCAAAACCAGTATATTAAATTAGAGGCAACCCCTCTAATTTGCATGATGAGGTCACCCCTCCAATTATTCATGCACGGTAGATTTTCATGACCTATATTGGCTAATGGTAGAATATGTTAAACAGTTTTTATAAGATAAACATAAGGCATTTCAAACTATAAAACCAGTTTTACTAAGATTTAACCGGGTTATTCGGGACATAGTGTCTTCCGCTGTTATATGCTTATATGCTTACATTGTTCATGCTTTATTGTACATCCGTGCACTGAGCGTATTGCTCAGCCGTTTTCCTTTTCATGTTCCCAAAATGGCAGGTACTCAGGGACGCTCGTAGACTTTAAGCGTACGTGCATATGGACTGGAAGCTTTCTAGCCTTTCTTTACTTTATGCATTATCTATACTTTGATACTCTTTCTATGGAAATTGTTTAGTCCTTTCATTTACAGTACTTATGTTTGTGTATGATGAGCTTTACTTTTGGACTACCGATGTTTGATTCCGGTATTTCCTTTTATGGTCATGTAATGTTTTAGACATTTATCCTTGTATGCTTTGATGACACGTCATAATTACGCGTGACATTCCATTATCAAAATGGGGTGTTACAATATTGCACATCAAAGTTTTTCACGAAGACTCCACGTGCATTTTCGAAAGTATTAGACTATATATACGATTACGTTAAACCACTGCGACAGTTACTCTTACGCACGCATATCTATTATTTATTTAGAATATATCTTTGTGTTTTATGTTTATCTGTTTAGGCTATGTTTGGTAAAATTAGCTGTAAGCTATTAACTGTAAGCTGTAAGCTATTAACTATAAGCTGTAAGCTGTTAACTGTAAGCTGTTTATTAAAAAGCTTTATTTTTAATAGAAGTGTTTGGTATATTAGCTGTTAACTATAAAAATTAAAATGTAAAATGACTTAAAAGTACATATTTAAATAAATTATAATATGGTTGGAGGGTATATCACTAACTTACAGCTTTAACAGCTTTTGACAATTTAAAAAGCTGTATCAGACAGCTTTTTATTTAAGAGCTACTTGGTGAAATTAAAAAGCTAACAGCTCTTAAAAATTGTTGTACCAAACAGAGCTATTAGATTATTTTTTTAACAAAAAAGCTAACAGTTCTGAAAAAACTTTAAAAAAACTCTTGCCAAACATAGTCAGTATTTTTTATGTTTATCATTTATCTTTGTGTTTATCACAGAACTAGTATTTAAGGTTTCATAATTTAATCATTTATCAATCAATTAAGTTAAAAGTTAAACAAATGTTTGGTTTTCTCATCTCTCATTCTTAAGAAACAAGCACACACTTAAAGTGATGTTATTTATCCCGATACTATCCGAGAAGGTCGTATCAATTACTGCAATTTATCCTCTTGTAAATTTGTGAAGGTCCATGTATAACTTGAAGTTTCATAAAATTAGACGATTTTTTTTTAAGTCTCTGACACAAATATTAGACGAGTTTTTGTTTAAAAGTGTCTGACACAAATATCATTAAACAAATCCATATAACAACATGAAAATCAGACGAAGAAACAAAGGTGTCGGTAGATGGTACTCAAAATTGGTGCCCATAGGTTTTCGGTCGTAATATCACCTTAATAAAATAAATAATAATAATTGCATAATCATTCAAGTGATTTCGAAACTCCAACAAGATATTCCCAATACTTTATTATTCACATATTTTATTCATTAAAAAACACAGCATCATGTCTTTTCTTTAGCTTTAAACAATGTTCAAAATATTTTAAAAGATATTCTTGAAGTTAGAATTTTCTACTTGGTTTAAATCAGTCAATTCAAAGAAGCTCATACAATTACAAATTTCTGTATTTGGCATCTGGCTATTAAAATATTTCACATTTCTTAATTTCAAGTTCAACTACACTTACAGCCACTCATTCTAAATATTTTATGAAGCTTAACATTTCGGTTCACGGTCTAAACTCTAAACAACCTTTATAAATATTTATATATGAATACGTATGTCGAACATACACGCAGAAGCGGACATGTTTAAATTAGAGGGTATATAAACAGGGTCAGGGTGGAACCAGGTGTTTTTAGAAACTCGATTACTATTTATCACGCAGCGTAAATTTTTATTAAAATTTTGATTCATTTAAAATGAACCCGATGTTAAATATATGTGTAGTTAAGTGTTTATTTTATTTTATTACTTAGCTAATATGTCAAAAAAAAACATTAATTTATAATTAAAATCCAATATTACTAAAACGCCAATAAACATGTTTAGATGAAATAATTCAATTAAGTAAAATATTTATAATTAAAAAAATAAGTAAAAAAACTAAAAAGTAACCTCACAATTCATTAAGGAAAACTAGTCAACTTGAACTAAAATTAAACTAACCTTAAAAAGAAACCAAATAAACAAAATGAAACATCTATATTGGCGACCAATGTTTACTTTTTTTTTCTTTCAGATGTTTGTATTTTTTTCACTTTTTTTATACTACAAAATGTTTTTTCATTATTAGTTTTTTGTCAATGAATTTTTATTTTAACGGCGAGTTAAACATATCGATTCTCGACACTCTCGACACGCACTTAGCCAATCATCGCCTCCTTTACCCTATTGACCATCATCTCTATTCTCTACCATATCACATCAACATGTAAAAACCACCAACTTGTACTCAAATATTCACCTATATTAATGCCAAACTCAACACAATTAAAGAATGGCACATGTATGTCTAGTCGATGGTTGTACTTACTGATTCAAGCTTACAATATAATCTAATTTAACAGTATACAAGCCTCGAATCTTCTCTTTAGGAGATAAACTCTACTCTAACTTTTATTAGTCAATAATGAACAATTACTTCGTTAAAAATCATATATTTAGTTTATTTTTTGCATTTTCGAAAAAAATTGTACATCTGATGGTTTAATGTTTTGAGTCCATCCGCAGAGTTAAGGGTTCCCGCAAATACTCATTAATGTTTTCGATATATTGATAATATTTGAAAAACAAACATTATGCATCATATTTTATTCTCGATTCATCCATATATATACATGATTTGAAAAACATCCGTAGACCGTAGTGCAAAACTTTATTTTATGAATTATTGATAGTTTAACATTAAACGCATTCCTTTTTCAAAATGTTTTTGTAAACGTATAAGTGTATAATCAAGTTCATACGTCTGCCACAAGATACACGATCTATAACGTGATCCATCATCACACATCTTTGTCCTAATAAATTAAAGAGAGAATTACAAAAATGGTCCACGTGGTCATCCGTGTTTAACAGATATATTCTATCTACTTTTTTTTTTCTCGGGTCTGATCCCCGTGGTTGTAACTTATAACAGGTTTGATCCTTTTGACCATATTTTTTGTTAGTTTGACCGTTCAGTATTGGTTTAGAGGGTTAAAATGATAAAAATATCCCTTTACAATAGTCCGTAGGTTTGTGGGATGTAACAAATTTAGTCCCAAATTTTTTTTAACTTTTTAATTAACAAGATTGGTATTTTTTCAATTAAAGTAATTAAAAAAAAATTAAAAATTCTTTAATCAATCGAAAATTATTTTTTTTAAACATTCGAATTTTTAAAAACAAATATTAAACATTCAAAATTTATATTATAAAAAGTTTTTTTTTTAATTTTTTTACTCTTAAGAAATGTACTTTTGTAAAAAATTTAATATTATAAATCTTTTTAAGACATTCGAGAATTAAAAATAAATTTAAATCATTCAAAATTTATATTTTAAAAGAACTTTTTTGTAATTTTTTTAACATTCGAAATTTCAGAACTTTTTATTTTCAACCTTTTAATCAATATGAGTGGTAGCTTTTTATTTTTAATCTTTTTTGGTAAATTTTCATAATTCAATATATACAAAGTTATCTCTATCTTTTTTATATAAAAGAAATATTATTTTATAAATTTTAAAATATTTAAAAAAAACTTTTTGAAATTTTTTTATATACATATATTCTTTTCGGATCAAGAAATCTTGGCTCGATATTTAAAAAATATAATTTTAAAATTAAAATATTCTTTTCGAAAAAATTTCGATTCTTTTTTTTCAAAAACTTCACAAATTTCAACAATTTCGTAAGAAAAATCGAGTATTTTAAAAAACATACAAATTTTCTAAAAAATATTCGACTTTTTTAAAAGATTTAAAAAATATTCGTAATTGGTATTTTTTTAGAAAAAATGGTTTTTTTATACAAAATATTCGATTTTTGTAGAAAAATTGGTATTTTTTATAAAAAATATTCGACTCTTTTTTACAAAACATTTTTGAAAAATATTCTAATTCTTTTTTTTCAAAAAATTTAAAAAATATTCGAAATTTTTTCTAAAAGAATATTTGAAGTATTTAAAAAAACTAAAAAATTTAGTCAAGATTTTGGTCTTGATCCGAAAAGAATATATATATTCTAAAAAAATGTTTCGTGTAATTTTTTTATATTATAAACTTTTTAAAGACATTCGAGAATTTATAAAAATAAATAAAACATTCAATATTTATCTTTTAAAAGAACTTTTTGGTAATTTTTTTGAACACATTCGAAACCCTTTTTGTAAAATATATTTTAAATTTTTTTTTAAATATTCGAATAATTTAAAAGTCAAAAAAATTGGGACTAAATTTGTTACATCCCACAAACCATAGGGACTATTTGTAAAAGGGTATTTATGTCTTTTCAAGCCTATAAACCAACACTTACCGGTCAAACTAACAGAAAATTTGGTCAAAGGACCAAACCCGATATAAGTCACAACCACAAGGACTAAACCCGAGAAAAAAAAAGTAAAAAGATTATATCTGTTAAACCATGATGACCACGGAGACCATTTTTGCAATTCTCTCTAAACTAAAATTATGCTTTTTATAAACTTGAGATGATCGTTTTTTCTTACGCTACTGACTAATACGTGAAGTTTGAAGTTATTAAAAGTATAAGTTGAGTATTGACATGTTCCAATTCTTCAAGGGTAAGAAAGGTAAGTTTTTACTTTATATATTTTATTTTGTACTGGTTTTGCTATTTATGGAAGTACAGGGACTGAAGGTGTCAAGATAGGAAAGTGATCAAGCTGGTTGACTCTTGGGCTATATATACTTCGCTTATTAGCTATTAGGGTTAATCGTTTTACTTGTTTTCTCTCTCTCACATTGTTACGGTCGCCATTGTTGTACGATCTTGAGTTTGTTACGGGTTTGTTCAGACTGATTAGTGTACATTGATCTTGCTTGTAAGATCATTGATACACATCTGGTTGTATTCCTTTTTTCATTCTGTTTTGTATGTTTGATCAAAAAGCTAGGTATCACATTTGAAGTGATAGCCTAACGCAGTTAATAAAAATAATAAGAGGAGGTTAGTTGAATCATCTTGATTCGTGTTTTTTGTTAAAGATCTCTAAAATCGAATATGGTATCAGAGCATTTGGTTCTTGATATCTAGTTTTAAATTTGTTTTTACTAAAGATCTTGGTTAATCTTGTGGTTAATCGTGTTTTGATTGTGTTTAATTACAAGATTTAATCGATTAAATTTTTTAAGGGTTTCAAAAAATTTGGGGGTTTTCTGTTTCTTGGTGTTCTGTTGTGTTTATTTGGGTTCTTGAGCAATTATTTGGGTTTAATTGCTTATCTGGTAAGTTTAGTCACAAAACCCTAAATTTCAGAAATTAGGGTTTCTTTGATTGGAGGTAATTGAGGTTGTTTTCTGTTATTCTCTTGTTGTTTTAACTATTTTCAGGTGAGTTTTTCCGCTGTGCTGGTTTGATTTGTGAGATCCGCTTGATCTCATTAATCTTGTTCTCTGATTGGTGGCTTGTTGTTGCACGTGCTTTGTAATACCACTCTTCTCTTTATCTTTAGGTTTGTTTTAGTTTGATTAGAGGGTGTTTAGGTGTCGATGGGATTTAGGTAGTCTTGGTGGATTGGTTGTTTGAGTTTTATTTTGTGCTTCTTGGTAGCTGTGTGTAGAGGAGATATAAGGGGTTTTTTGTTCTTTGAGTTTTTTGTGTGATTTCTTTGTGTTATTATCATGTCTGATCCCAAGAAAGGTGATCAGGTTGATAACCCTGTTAGTGATACTGAAACAGAAGAAAATGAAACTATCATTCACTCTAATGACCCATTATACTTACACCCTACTGATACTAATGGGCAGCCCATTGTGAGTGTTAAACTAACTGGACCAGAGAACTATAAAGTTTGGGCTGCTGCATTTAAACTTGCTTTGCATACTGAGAATAAATTGGGTTTTATTGATGGTACTTGTGAGAAAAATAATGATGATGTTGTTTTGGCTGATCAATGGGATAGATGTAATGCTGTGGTTTTATCTTGGATTCTTGGGTGTATCTCTTTTGAGTTATACCAAGGACAAATTTTTTTAAGAAATGCTAAAGATGTTTGGGATGAGTTTAAGGAAACTTATGATAAGATAGATGGATCTGTGATCTATAACTTGCATTACAAAATTTGTTCTCTTACTCAAGCTGGGTCTTCTTTGTCTGAGTATTATCACACCTGTAATAGTCTTTGGAGGCAGTTTGACTCCCTTGTCAATCTATCTTCTTGTAGTTGTGATAGTGCTCCTCAAATGAAGAGCCATACTGCTTTTATGAGGCTTATGCAGTTCCTTATGGGTCTTGATGACACTTTCAGTGTTGTTAGGAGCCAGTTGTTAACTGCTGATCCTTTGCCTGATGTTAAATCTGCTTTTGCAACTCTATCTAGGGTTTAATCTCATAAAAACAGTCTTGTTCATAATGGTAATGATAAAAATTCTGCTTCTGCTTTTGTGGTTAAACCTAATAATTGGTCTGGAAATAGAAATAATCAAAACAGAGGTCCTAATAGAAACAAAAATAATAATAAGTTTGTTTGTACTCATTGTAATATGAATGGTCATACCATAGACAGATGCTTTGAGCTTAATGGATATCCTTCAGGTTTCAAGAAAAGAAATACTGGAGGATCTAATGTTTCTAATAATGCATCTAGCTCTAGTAATAGTGTTGATCAGGGATCTGGGAACTCTCTTCCCTTTACTGCTGATCAAATTAATAGGCTTATGGCTTTAATTGGCTCTAAGGCTAATACTGGTGATGTGCAGTCTTGTGCTGCAGGTATGGTTAATGGGTCTAATCATATAATCAGTTTTGTTACTTGTATATTTTTTAACTATAACTCTAATATAAGTACTTATAGTACATATATTGGGTGGATCTTTGATTCTGGAGCATCTCAACACATGACATTTTCTACAGCTCATTTATATGATGTAATTGATGTTTCTAAATTGAACATATTTGTGTCTCACCCTAATGGAATTGTTGAACATGTTAAACATATTGGAAATTATAAACTTTCTGATAAAATTGTGTTAAAAAATGTGTTGGTTGTTCTAGGCTACAAGGTTAGCCTTATATCTGTTCATAAGTTGGCGAAAGATGATAAATTTGTTGTGTCATTTACTGAGGCAAGATTTTTTTTCAGGATTCTCTTCAAAAGTCCCTTCTGGGACCGGTAGTGAAAGCAATGGTCTTTATTTGTTTGATTCAGGTAGGAAATTTGTTAATAGTTCCATAACTACTAGCTGTTTGTCTAAATGTATTTGGCATAACAGACTTGGTCATCCTTCTGACCAAGTTTTAGCTATCTTAAAAGATAAAATTTAAATAGAGTCCACTAATGATGTTCAACCTTGTGATGTTTGCCATAAGGCTAAACAGATAAGGGATCCTTTTCCTTTAAGTGAACATAAAACCAAGTCCTTGGTAGATATTGTTCACTTAGATGTTTGGGGTCCTTATAAGGTTAAGAGTAGAGATGGTTATAGATATTTCCTTACTGTGGTTTATGACTATACTAGGGTTGTGTGGTTGTACATGCTCAAAGGGAAAAATGAAGTTTTTAATAAAATTGTTAATAAGTGTGAAAACACTTATCCTTTTACCACTTATTTCCAATAATAACAAGACCAAAACGTGTATTTTATGTCGTAAAAGTCGGAATTATGCGTGGTTTGTGTTTTTATTGTGTTTTAGGACCAAAAGATGCAAAAGGAAGAAAACATGGGCTATCACGGGCTTTTATCGAAGAAAAAGACTAAAAGACGAAGTCAAAAGATCGAGAATGCAAAAAGAACGGAAGTCCAAGGCCTATTCTGAAGATTTATCGAATAAAAAGTCTAAAGACGGAAGTTTAATGAAGTCGAAGAACTCAAGTCTAATTATAGAAGAAAATTATAAGACAAGTTCAACTTATATCGACAAATCCCGAGACGACGTCGAGAAATACAAAGAAATTAAGTCGAGTCGAGACGAGAAGAAAGAAATAAGATAGCTTAAGCATGTAATCTCCCCACCTCCTATAAATACCCTCCTAATATGTCATTAGGAGGGTGTTAGGTGGTTAGTTTTTTTTAGTAGTAGTAGTTAATTTTAAGTGTGTTTTATTTTTTCTTCTCTCTAGTTTTCTAAGTTTATCAACTTTAATCTTGTAATCTTTTGATATTAATCTTTAATCAATCAAACTTATTTCCTAAATTCTCATTCTACCTTTCTTAATCTTTTACTTAATCTTGATAATCATGTAGTTTTATCTTAATCTTGTTGATGATTTGATTGTGTAGTTACTTGGTTGTGCTTATTAAATTGGTGATTTTATAAGTTTTTAGATCATAGTGCTTGTTCTCTTAACTTTTGTGATTATTAGTTCTTAAAAATTAGTAGCTTTTGATAAGTTTAAGTTTTTATAAAAAGTGCTTTTTGATTTCTAGCTTATTTTTTGTTTAAAAGTTTTTAAATTTTAGCTTATTCTCCTTTTTCTAAAAACAATTTGGTTTAGCTTTTGGTAAAGTGCTTATTGATTTTTGGCTTATATTTGCTTTTTGCTAAGTTTGTGTTCCGAAATCTGTCAAAACCCCTTTATTCCGAATAGTCAACATTCCCCATTATTCCGGATAAGCTGTTGGAATAACATTCCAGATAAGACATCGAACTAGAATCCCGGATAAGCAACTTGTGACGAATTCCGGACAAGTGTTGGGATAGGATATTCCGGATAAGCTACACAACAAAATAATTTCGGATAAGGTCTCGTGGAGTATTCCGGATAAGTACTTAACCTAGAATTCCGGATAAGAAGACGGAGATATTCAGGATAAGCGACTTGATTTATTCCGGATAAAGCTCGGAAGTTTATTCCGGATAAGGATAGTTTGGTGGATTCCGGATAGCACACCAAAGATTAATCCGGATAAGAGTCCGGAATTTATTCTGGATAGTCTCTATTTGAGAAGATTCCGGATAAGGTTTTGAAGTCACGTTATTCCGGACAAGCTGTTTAATTTTATTCCGGATAACCTTAAGTTGAAACATCCCGGATAAGCTGCATTTCATTTTCCCGGATAAGCCACAGTTCTTCATTCCGGATAATATTCCGGATAAGGTTAAGTATTTCCAGTTTTTAAATTTTAATTTTTCCCGCCTTTTTACTTAGAATTATTCTAACTTGTCTTGTCTTAGTTTAATATTTGAAGTTTATATTTTTATAAGTTTTTGTCATTTACTTTTCAAATTTTAAAACTTTCATCTTTATTTACTCAACGACATTTTCATTTTTAGTTTAAAATAGATAATCAAAACCCTTTTATTTTTCCACCAAGAACAATTGAGTCTCACTTTCTACCAATAATCAATTCGAAAAGACTTGGAATAACGAACTTTGATACTTAGCAAAAAACTTTGTATTAATTGTTGAGTTTTATAATCTCATAAAAACTCAGTTTGATGTGTCTATTAAGGTTTTCAGAAGTGATAATGGATCTGAATTTATAAATCATAATTTTGAAACCTTTGTTAAAAGTAAAGGCATGGTACATCAAACTACTTGTGTGTATACTCCACAACAGAATGGTATAGCAGAAAGGAAACATAGGCACTTGCTTAATGTTGCAAGAGCTCTTATGTTTCAGGGGGATTACCTTTGAATATGTGGCCTGAATGTGTTCTTACTGCTGTTTATCTTATTAACGGTATTCCTAGCTCAGTTCTCTCTGGAAAAAGTCCTTATGAAATGATATATAACCTTGAACCTAATATCTCTCATTTTAAAACTTTTGGATGTCTGTGTTTTAGTACTGTTCTTAATAATATGGATAAGTTTGCTGCTAGGAGTGAAAAGTGTGTTTTTATTGGATATTCCTTTACTAAAAAAGGGTATAAACTTTTTAGTCTTGAGTCTAAAACTGTGTTGTTTTCTAGGGATGTAAAGTTTTATGAAACAGTGTTCCCTTTCAAAAAAGATGGTTGTAAAGGTGATTTAGTTTTTGAAGAGCAAGGTATAAGTAGTTTAAATATTTTTGATCTAGTAGCAGATAAGTCTGATGATCCTTATGATGAAGTGAGAGATGTAAACTTAGGAAATAGAGGTAGCATTCCTAATAGATCTGACTTAGCTGATAAAGTGTCTACTGATACTCCTTCCATTATTACCAGTCACTCTCAGGGGTCAGACTCTATGAGTGATAAGAATCATAGTGTTGAAAACCAGAGTGGTCTAGGCAGTAGTGAGGCTAGTCCTATAGATCAAAATGTTGCCCTAAATGATGATGATTATGAATCTGAGGGTGAGGAATTTATAGAATTTAATCAGCTTTTTCAAAACAGTCCAGAGAGATCTGAGTTAAGAAGGTCAACTAGACCACACAAAGTTCCTGCTAAATTTGATAACTATGTGCTTGATAAAAGAGTTAAGTATGATATTAATACTGTTGTGAGTTATACTAATTTGTCTATGCATAACTTTGTGTTCTCTAATAACCTGAATAAAATCCATGAGCCTAAATCTTATGATGAGGCCGCCAAAGACCCTAGATGGGTTGAGGCAATGAATGAAGAGATGGAAGCACTTAACAGAAATAATACATGGGTTATTGTTGATTTACCTCTTGGTAGAAAACCTGTAGCTTGTAAATGGTTGTGGAAAGTTAAATACAAGTCTAGTGGTGATGTTGAAAGGTTTAAAGCCAGAGTTGTGGCTAAAGGGTTTAGTCAAAAAGAAGGCATAGATTATGAAGAGACTTTCTCTTCTGTTGTTAAAATTGTGACTGTTAGATGTCTTCTTTCTATGGTTGTGCATAATAGTTGGCCAGTATATCAGTTAGATGTTAACAATGCATTCCTTTACGGAGATTTAGATGAAGAAATTTATATGAATCTTCCTGAAGGATATGGTTCAAACTCTAACAAGGTGTGTAAGCTGACTAAATCTTTATATGGATTAAAACAGGCACCTAGAAAATGGAATGAAAAACTGACTAGTGTTTTAACTGATAATGGTTTTTGTCAAAGTAAAAGTGATGTGTCATTGTTTACTAAGACTGAGAATGAGGCATTTTTTGCCTTATTAGTTTATGTGGATGATATCATTATAACTGGAAATAATGATAGCATGATTAATGACTTTAAAGAATATTTGAGTTCTAAGTTTAAAATAAAAGATCTTGGAAAACTCAAATATTTTTTAGGCATTGAAGTTCTTGATACTGATTCTGGGCTAGCCTTAATCAAAGGAAATATTGTCTTGAATTGCTCTCTGAATATGGTATGCTAGCTTGTAAGCCAGCTAAGTCTCCTATACCTGATCCTTCCAAGAAAAAGAAAGTTTTAGTTGATAGTGATGAGGATGTTATTCTTGATAATAAAACTTGTTATCAGAAAATTGTTGGCAAGTTGATTTATCTTACTCTGACTAGACCAGATATTGCTTATGCAGTACATTGCCTAAGTCAGTTTATGAATGCTCCTTATAAATCACATCTAAAACTTGTTTTTTCATGTGCTTAGATATCTTAAAAATTCACCTGGAACTGGTATATCTTTTAAAAGGCATAATTGTTTGAATCTTAAGGTGTCGTTTGGTTCAAGATTTTAAAATTCTAGTATATTAAAATTCCTCAGAATTTAAAATTTTAGAATTTAAAATGCCTACGTCTGTTTGGTTGACAGAAATTTACAATATTTTGAAAATTTTAGTCTAGGTTGAACCAATTACGAATAAGTATTTTTTATATAAATTTTCTATTTAAAAGAGAAAAGATCGAAGTTTCATTTTTTATATAAATTTTATAAAAAATTTATATAAATTTTATAAAAAGTTTATATAAATTTTATAAAAGTTTTATTTAAATTTTATAAAAAATTAATATAAATTTTATACAAATTTTTTATAAAAATTTATAAAAATTTTCTAAAAACTTTATATAAGTTTTATAAATATATTTATATAAATCTTCTAAAAAGTTTATATAAATTAAAAAAATAATGAATTTTATAAAAAATTTATATAATTATTATAAAGAAATTTATTAAATTTTATAAAAAATTTATGTAATTATTATAAAGAAATTTATTAAATTTTATAAAAAATTTAAAGAAATTCTTATAAAAAATTTATAGAAATTTTTATAAAAAATTTATATAAATTTTATAAAAGTATTTATATAATTCTTATAAAAAATTATATAAATTTTATAAAAAAATCAGTAATTTAATAAAAAATTTATATAAATTTTATTAAAAAAATTCATTAAAATTTATAAAGAATTTATATAAATTTTATAAACAATTTATATATATTTTTTAAAAAATATTTTAATTTTATTAAAATTGATGTAAATTTTTATTTAAAATTTATATAAATTTTATAAAAAATAATTTTATATAAACTTTTAAAATTTTATAAGCTTTTATATAAACATAAAAACTCGAATAATAACGACTAGAAAAAAAGTTTTTAAAAGTAATTTTCAAGGATATTAAAATTCCTCACTTTTTAGAGTAATTCTAATATCCTTCATTTTGGGAATTCGAGAAATTTTAAATTTTTTGTTGGTAGTACCATACATAATATTTGAAGGATATTAAAATATAAATATTTTTAATATCCTCCAATATCCTCAAATACCCTCTAACCAAACGGCACCTAATGCTTTTGTGGATTCAGATTGGGCTAAGTGTAAGATAACTAGAAAGTCTGTTACTGGATATACTGTTTATCTAGGTGAAAATCTTGTTTCATGGAAAAGCAAGAAGCAATCTGTTATAGCTAAATCTTCAGCTGAAGCTGAATATAGAGCTATGAACAGTGTCACTTGTGAACTTATGTGGATCCTTAAGATCATGAAAGATCTTAAGGTTGATATTACTCTACCTGTGCCTATCAGTTGTGATAGCAGTTCTGCAATTCAAATTGCAGCCAATCCTGTGTTCCATGAGAGAATAAAACACTTTGAAATAGATTTATACTTTCTTAGAGAAAAAGTTTCAGCATGATTGATTAAAACTTGTAAGATCAAATCTGAAGATAATATAGCTGACTTATTCACTAAGGGATTATCTATCAAAGATCATAAGTGGTTTTGTGAAAAATTGAAGCTTATTAACATGTATCAAAACTCAACTTAAGAGGGGGTATTAAAAGTATAAGCTGAGTATTGACATGTTCCAATTCTTCAAGGGTAAGAAAGGTAAGTTTTTACTTTATATATTTCATTTTGTACTGGTTTTGCTATTTATGGAAGTACAGGGACTGAAGGTGTCAAGATAGGAAAGTGATCAAGTTGGCTGACTCTTGGGCTATATATACTTCGCTTATTAGCTATTAGGGTTAATCGTTTTACTTGTTTTCTCTCTCTCACATTGTTACGGTCGCCATTGTTGTACGATCTTGAGTTTGTTATGAGTTTGTTCAGACTGATTAGTGTACATTGATCTTGCTTGTAAGATCATTGATACACATCTGGTTGTATTCCTTTTTTCTTTCTGCTTTGTATGTTTGATCAAAAAGTTAGGTATCATATTTGAATCATCTTGATTCGTATTTTTTGTTAAAGATCTTTAAAATCGAATAGAAGTTACCATTAGAATACGAACAACTATAAATATAGCTCTCCCCTTCGAAAATGTTAGCATAACCACATTATGGTCATTTACTACACTCATTAATTATATAAGTCTAATTGACACACTTTAACGTCACTAGTTTAGTTTAATAATCTCCTTTTGTTACACGCGTTTCTTGTGGTGTAAAGATAGTGGTGCCTTGGCGTACAGCCAAAAAAATTAAAAATATTAAAGTAAACAATGGGCATAAAATGAAAAATAGATCAATAAATCAAAGTATCAAGTGACAGCAATAGCTCGCCTAACAGCTAGCACAATTATATACGGCTTCTCGCAAGTCAATCGGCTCAAGTGTTCAATGCTTCTCACAGCACCCTATGATTTACTGTATGAATAGTAAGCACCGAGCAAGTCTTTAATTATGAGTTCATGAATTATCTTGTTACAGATGGTGAGGTTAATCTAAAAAAAGTTTACCAACAAAACTTTTAAACAAAGAAATCACAACAAATTACGAAAAAATGTATAAATTACATAACATGAAAAAATGTATTTGCTTCTTGGTTTCTTTTTTTGAACATAGTACAAATTAAGAAAAGAAAAAGTAACAAACAAACAAAAAATTAAGTATTGTCAAGACAAAGACATTTTGTTTGTACATTCAGATGATGTGAGGATGTGGTATGATTTGAACTACCCAACGTTTTTATATGGTAAATACAACGATATTTACTAGTAGTAGAATTTGTGTGTTTTCACATATGAATTTTTTTTTATCTTAAATTAGTAATAACACTCAAGACGAAGTCATGACGAAATATAACTATGTGTACAATTTATTTTTTTAAACTAAAATATGACAGATGTAAATAATGAATATAAATGAAAACTAGAAACATGTTTCGATTTAACCGGTGTATTTAAAATGCATTTAAAATAAATCATTTTTTTTTCAAAAATTAACATTCCATTAAAAAAAATCATAGTTGTTCCGGTTACCCACATGAACCTACTAGCTCCGTCTCTGATAATACTTAAGAATGCATTACGCTTAGTGTAAGCTTCTTATCATGATAATATCGATACTTTATTGTTTAACTACCTTAATTTTTAGTGTTTTTTTTCTTACTTTATAATAATATGTTTTTATTTTCATATCTAAGTATTTTTTATCGTGTGAAAAACGTCGTTTGGCCATTAACATAATTGTTTTGAGTTTGTGTTGTGTTTTTTGGTTAAGTGGGTTCGTTGGGCCATTAACATGCGATTTTTTTGTTGGGCCGTGTTGAGTCCTGATTTCAGTAGATGTAGAAACTAGAAAGAGAGAGGGGGGGGGGGGGGGGGGGCGGGGGGGGGGGGGGGGGGGGTTAATAGTTTTTATGATTAAAGCCTTAATTAAAAATTCTTTCAATTAGGTTTGTCTCAAATTTACCTTTTAATTGAAAACTAGTTTCATAGTTGTTTGGTTCATTTCTAATGTATTAACTACATTTAGTGATAATGAAATGCAATGAAAGTAAGTAAAGATAAGTAAAGAGTAAGGAAAGAAGCAACATAAGACAAGACACCAAGATTTATAGTGGTTCGACAACAAAACTCTTTCTTCGTTCTTACTCCACACCTCGAGTTCACCTTACTCGAGTCCACAAGCTCCCTTCTTGGCAGAGAAAATCTTACAACGTCCTTTACATTGTTTTCCGACACTAAGCTAAATGTCGAGACCTAATCTTAGCTAGGACCAATCTACACACGTCTCCTACTTCACCATTTTCCGACACAAGGCTAGATGTCGAGTTCTAATCGAAAGCTAGAACCAATCTTCGTCGCTCATCTTCTTTTCTGACATAAGGGTAGATGTCGAGTCATAATCCAAAACTTGAACCAATCTTCAGAACTCTTCATTTCAAGTTTAGTGAGAATTGACAAGACACATACACATATCACTTTGTAGTTTAGTGAGAACTAACACATAAGACTTATTACAACACAAGACACATACCAAGTATACACATATAACTTGGATCTACACAAGACAAATCCAAGTATACACATATAAAATGGATTTACACAAGAGTAATCCAAGTATTCACAAATACCTTGGATCAACACAAGAATAATCTAAGTATTCATCAATACATTGGATCTACACAAGACTCAAGCATACAAAATGATGAACATGACTAGATCTAAGAAATGATGATCTTCATCAAGGCTTCATCTTTAATCACATCACACACATCACAAATGTGTGAGTGATCTTATCTTTAGACAAGTAAAGAAGAGGATCAAGAGGATAACCATAAGTAAACATACTTAATAAATTAAGTGATCATTTACTAATGATTGGAAACACAGAAAGAAGATAAGAAGCAGAAAGATTTGTCCAAAAAGGTTCATTGGAAAATGAAAATATGATCCACTATTTATAGGGGGAGGGGGGGGGTTAATGGCTTTATGATTAAAGCCCTAATTAAAAATTCTTTCAATTAGGTTTGTCCCAAATTTACCTTTTAATTGAAAACTAGTTTCATAGTTGTTAGGTTCATTTCTAATGTATTAACTACATTTAGTGATAATGAAATGCAATGAAAGTAAGTAAAGATAAGTAAAGAGTAAGGAAAGAAGCAACCTAAGACAAGACACCAAGATTTATAGTGGTTCGACAACAAAACTCTTTCTTCGTTCTTACTCCACACCTCGAGTTCACCTTACTCGAGTCCACAAGCTCCCTTCTTGGCAGAGAAAACCTTACAACGTCCTTTACATTGTTTTCCGACACTAAGCTAAATGTCGAGACCTAATCTTAGCTAGGACCAATCTACACACATCGCCTACTTCACCATTTTCCGACACAAGGCTAGATGTCAATTTCTAATCGAAAGCTAGAACCAATCTTCGTCGCTCATCTTCTTTTCTGACATAAGGCTAGATGTCGAGTCATAATCCAAAACTTGAACCAATCTTCACAACTCTTTCATTTCAAGTTTAGTGAGAATTGACAAGACACATACACACATCACTTTGTAGTTTAGTGAGAACTAACACATAAGACTTATTACAACACAAGACACATATCCAAGTATACACATATAACTTGGATCTACACAAGACAAATCCAAGTATACACATATAAAATGGATTTACACAAGAGTAATCCAAGTATTCACAAATACCTTGGATCAACACAAGAATAATCTAAGTATGCATCAATACATTGGATCTACACAAGACTCAAGCATACAAAATGATGAACATGACTAGATCTAAGAAAGGATGATCTTCATCAAGGCTTCATCTTTAATCACATCACACACATCACAAATTTGTGAGTGATCTTCTCTTTAGACAAGTAAAGAAGAGGATCAAGAGGATAACCATAAGTAAACATACTTAATAAATTAAGTGATCATTTACTAATGATTGGAAACATAGAAAGAAGATAAGAAGCAGAAAGATTTGTCCAAAAAGGTTCATTGGAAAATGAAAATATGATCCACTATTTATAGGGGACAAGAACCAACGGCTCTCTGGGCGTGGTTCATTAAATGGTCATGCGGTTCCATATCACTAAGGAACCACACCAATATTTAAGGAACCGCGACTCATAGAGTCCGCTCCTTTTTGTCCTGTAGTGTGGAAATATTATCTGGGGTAGTTTACACCAACAAAGGATATTCCTAGGGCATTTGGAATATGCCATATTCAAATTTTCATTTTCTATTTTAATAAAATATTTTCTTAAAACTAAAGTTCATTCAAATATTTCGTCACATTTGTATAAATGTGAGTTTTGAGGTTAATCACTTTCTATGATCACTAAACATGTATAAGATATGTTTGTGTAAGACTTAAATGATTATTACCTTGATAATAATGTTTGTTAAATAATTCGTCTTTCGGTTATCTTTGACAATAAATGTTTTTACACTTTGTTGTGATCAAAACTAAGAAAAATTAGTTATTACAAATAATGTTTTTAGGCGTTGGTTGCATTAACAATCTCCCTTTTTTGTTATGACAAAATATAAACTCATCTATGTAAAAACAAAAGTTTTCGAAATATTAACGAGTTTATAACTATCATTTCTCCCCCTTTGTCGAAGCAAAAAGGTTAGCACAAGTCTTTGAAGGAGAGAAGAATCGACTTTGCTAGTATCTCCCCCTAGCGTGGCGCACCAAGAGATCGATCTATGGTGACAAGCTACATGCAAAGGTTAGTGGAAAAAACACCAATCTATAAGCATTAGTCACTACTTACTAAGTAAATTGAGAGGGAGGAAGAAAAGAAATATCAAATTAGAAGTAAGTATTTGCTAAGTATGTCCAAAAATAGTGTTTTGACAAGCTCAATTCACAGTAGGTGGATAAAGATAGAGAAGAAACATTTATACCAATTGTAGTTAGATTAAAATATGTCAAAAAGGTTAAAAACTTAGAATTGTTAGAATCACCCAAACTAATTGTAAATTTTAACCGCAATCAACTCTTAACAATATGTGTGATAAAGAATTAGCAAAACAAGAAAAAACACACATATTAATCATATTACAAAAATATGAAAGAGCATACACGGATAATATTCTAGTAGAAGTAGTCCTCCAAGATTGCTTAGGTTTTTATTTGACTCGAGCAATTAGAACACAAAGTGTGCTTTAATTGGTAAAATAAGACGAAGGTGCACCATCTAAAGATTTGCTCATGGTAGCAAATACTTTGAGAGGAGTTCGAGTGAGGAGAAATTAAAGAAGATTCAGCTTTTCATAGACATGAGCAAGTTCAATTTATTGAAATCGACAACACGGACACGAACTTCCATGATGCAAAACGAAGTCGTTTGATAAGGGAGGTCCATCATAAAAACAAGGTGGTGGTGGAGAAGGAGAATATGGATAAGAAAGGTTTTCACAATGCCTAGTGAGGTTAGGGAAAAACAGAGGTCATTGAGTTGAGGTGTGTTGAAAGGTTTAGGTGGTGGCGGAAGTGCTTCATTTTCTTCGGTAATTAGATTGATTGAGAAAGTCTCATTCCAATAGTTAATTGGAGAGAAAGACGAAGTCTTGTAAGGTTTGGGAGAAGAGGGTTCATGATGATCCTTATTCTTCTTGATCCAAACAGGTCTAACCGAGATCTTCGGTTTCTTAGAAAGCTTAGAAGAAGAAGCTTTGGGTTTAGAAGGTTGTGACAAAGATATGTCAAGGTTAAGTTTAGAAGAAGACGACATTGTGAGGGATGAGAAAGAGAACTCCCAAAAAAGAGGTTTAAACAAAATAGACAAGACAAAGGATAGAAAGAAAACCAAAATGTTTCAAGGAATGTTTACCCCTGAAGGATCGTGTTTTTCTAAGGATTAGGCATTGTTGGATTACCTATTGATATGGATGGGAAATGGAGGAACTTAGAGAGAGAAAGAAAAGAGAGAAAGCAGAGAATGAAGAAGAAAGATTGAATTGATAAATGGTAGTGTTCAACAACCCCTCCTAACATGTTAGGAGGGGGGTTATATAGCCCACCCTACATGTGGGCTATATGGGCTATACCTTAATACATTAGATCACGAGCCCAATACTTGTATCTATATTTGGAGTGACCGATCCTTTCTAAATACGTAAAAACGTATTTCCAACAATCTCCTCCAAAGGGAGGTCACTCCAAGTTACAATGTCCTAAATAGTCTATAGCTCGTGATCTATGCTAATAATGATTTGACCGAGACTTTCCTTGGAAAAACGTATTTCCAACAATCTCCCCCAAAGGGAGGTCACACCATTTTACAAAATCTTAAACCTAGCATACTATGCTTGAGTCTTCGATCTTGTTCTTGTGAATATGCTGATGAGATCTTTGACTTTAGTCTTGAGCATGTTCTCTTGCCTTGACCTTGTGCATTCATCACTTGTGATATTTGCCTCCTTGTGACTTCATGTTCCACATACTTATACCTTCGTAATTCTTGAAAGCTTCAGAGTTTGATACAACGGAAGACTTGACTTTTAGACTTTCTAGAATTTGATGAAGTATTAAGTGCATATAGTATTAGCATGTGGTGACGACTTCTTCTGGATTGTACATAGCAATGCCACCTTCTTGTTACGCTGCATAAGACAGTTAGCAACAAAACATATACACGGATGAAATGGCTTTGAACATTTCATTCTAAATCGGTAGCATTTTACCTTCGGTCGGTGAAGACCGTTGGACGATATTAACTATCGTACTTGTGGCAGGTAGTTTCAATTAAGAACCTCCTTGACAAGATTTCGCGAGTAAACCCGTTCTCTTTATTCGACCGTCCAAAGCTGACTGCGAACATAAAGAGTGAATCATTTAGATAATAATATCCGCATGATTTGAAGCCGTCAATTCATGTTCCTGGAACAAGTGAAGTTCAATTAAGAACCGCACCATCGTTGCTTTCCAGCTGTCACGAGCTTGATTCGTATAGAATCTTGCAAGTTACCTACCAAGTGCTGTTTGAGGTTAACACTAGAAGGATTTCCACTCATCACTGTGAACACTAAGTTATCACTCTGAGTGTTCTGGCAAGATCACTAAGATATTGCGTAGAGGCCTGGAACGTGTTTAAATTCATTTAAGAATTAAACCACTGTTGCTTTCCAATTATCACAAGTTTGATTCATAAAGAATAACACAAGTCACCTACAATGAGCTTTTTGATATTCGCTCAAGAAGGATTTCCATCTTCATTGTAAATACTTTCGTATTACTCGGATGTTCAGGCAAGATCATGAAGATTTTGCGTAGGACTCTTAAGATCTTTCTTACTTTTTCACAGTGTGTGAAGAAGCAAGGAAATATGAAAGTGTGTCCTAATGAGATATTTGATGATCTCAAATGGCTCTAGACTCGATCGTGCATTTTGGATTTTAGTGATCGGAGGCTGGAGAGGAGTGCCACCATTTCAATACCATTTTATTCGGAGTGAATAAAACAATAGATAATGCGTTGTCTCCGTGTGATTAAAACAAATATCTTTTGAGAGATATCTGAGTTAGCTGGGATGGGTTGTGCATTGCATCACTGGGTCCATGATGTCTATCTTCAATATCAAGAATCATTAAAAATGATCTCAATAGCATATGTATTGACCCGGTTTCTGCCTAAGTTGTAAGGAGGGCTTCTTTCTTTACACCCTTTATCTTTACAATTCTTTTTCATTCTTCAACCCCTTCAATGCTTACCAATACGTCATCACTAGCACCTTGTTGTGATTGTTCCAGTGCTAACTTAAGTACATGGTCGGCATTCAGCTACGTCCACAATCTTTCTCCATCTTTCCTAAGGACTACTATTTCTAGCTATGGAATGTCCTTGGGAAGATTCCTCTGGTTCTAGAGAAATCATTGGACTTTAACCTATCCTACCATCCTTATGTCACCACAATCTTCACCGTCGTGAATAGAGATGTTTTGGGTAAGTGTATGTCACCATGAAATCCATTTTGAAGTGCAAATCCATTTTGCTCCCCCTTAACATATGCCACGATATCCGAAAACATTTTGCACATGTCAGGATGAGCTATCACGTTAAGTCAAACCATTTATGATTGATCATATCCCATATTAAATCACATTTTCTCCCCCATATTAAAAATATTAACTCAATCGATGTTTTTAATATCAATTGATTTAATAGCATTTTAAGAAAATTTGGGAAGAAAAATGCAAATCCAATTATCTTCATGAATTACACAAGCTCCCCCTCAAATTAATGAGGGTGTGCTGAAACGTAAATTAAATACCTTTTAAACACAAGTGTAAGGTATTTATCACGTGCAAAGATCATATATGATAATGAATTCACAAGATTAACAATTTACGAGGTAGGACCTGAATGATGGAGAACATCATATGAAAGATTCACATGGTTCTTGTTCACGAATGTTGGTCACCTCGTCACGTCTGAAGTTATATCTTGACTCCATGTGTATGATTGATATCGTTGTCTTGACACCAATATGTGAACTTGGCACTCTCGGCATCAAGGATTCTGAATGCTGGACAATTTCTCCCCCTCAATTGTTGACCCGTGTTCTATTGAAAGAGCTGTAGTCACCGTTTGAGTAGTCGCATCGTCGAGTATGTAGATATCAATTGTAAGTTGCTACGGTTGGTGGAGATGATAACTTCATAAAAAAAACAAGATTTCTCTTGTTTTAACAAATAAATGCACTGACATGTACATAAATTCGTGTTAGATTGTGTTATAAAGTAAACACAATCCCTTACATGGTTGTAAAGTAAACCATGCCCGAGAAAATTAATTCCCGTTGTTGAGTCAAAGCTTTCCGGTGAAATGCTTGACTTTAAAATGAAAACCGGGTTGCAGTCAGAAATAACTACAAGCCATTTTGAGCATGTTTTAAAAGTTTGAACTTCTGCTCGAACTTTATTTACAACCCCGTGTCATTATTGAATGACATTTCTAGTATCATAAATATTATCGATTCCAGAAGACATGCTCTTTTTATCAAAACATTTTTGAACACACAATTTTGAAAGATTTAGAAAATCCTTTTGAGAAATTCTTGAAAAATTGTGTTCAAAGTTTTGAAAACCAATTACTTGAGCTTAAAAAGTTGAATATCTTACAAAAGGAGCTCAAGTCCGAGAAGTTGCAAGCTTCCCGTTGTTAAGGATAAGTTACCATCGGCGATAAACTTTCCTTTTAGCTGAAGAACGAGTCCTAAGTTGACATGTACTTAGAATTCGTTTTCATGAGCTTGAAAACTTTGACTGTTTTAACGGAAAGTTCATGACCGAGAAAGGTTAATTTCTCGTTATGAGAAAAAGTTCTCTTATTTAAAAGATACACATTCCTTTCTGAGCTTAAAACTTCGAATGTTTTAATACAAGCTCATGACCGAGAAAGGTTAATTTCTCGTTATGAGAATAAGTTATCATAAAAGATAATCTTTCCTTTATTTGAAGTTCGAGTTACAGTCTGACATTTAACTGTAAGTCATTGTGCATGAGCTTAAAAAACTTCGAATGTTTTTAGTAGTAGCTCATGCCCGAGAAAAATTAATTTCTCGTTGTAAGGATAAGTTTATCATCGGCGATAAACTTTCCTTTATTTGAAGAACGAGTTCTAAGTTGACATTTACTTAGAAGTCGTTTTCATGAGCTTGAAAAACTTTGAATGTTTTAACGTAAAGCTCATGACCGAGAAAGGTGAATTTCTCGTTATGAGGAAAAGTTCTCTTATTTAAAAGATTCACTTTCCTTTCAGAGCTTAAAACCTGGAATGTTTTAATACAAGCTCATGACCGAGAAAATTTAATTTCCCGTTACGAGGATAAGCTATCTTTAAAGATAAGCTTTCCTAAAATTGAAGTCCGAGTTACAGTCTGATATTTAACTGTAAGTCATGTGTAAGCTTTAACTATGAATCTCCTGAGATACTAGTTTCTCTGATATCTGCTTCTTCAGCAACCAAACTCTAAGAGTGTCCTTAGTTGAACGGTATACAATGATTGGACCGCTTCGTTCTTTTGGAACACCAACTTTGGGACCTGCACTCTCATTAGGATTTTGCATACTTTGACATGGGTCAGCGATATCAATTATAGAAGCACGTGGGGTTCACAGTTGGCTTTACTTGTGTCAGAGGTGACCTGAGTAGATGATTCACTTATCTTAGTTGGCAAACGTTTCCTTTTATAGAAAACTTTAAGTTCAGGCTTAAGTGATGTATTATCTTTTTCAATTTCCTCCCTAGCAGTCTTAGTAGAATCAGAGATTATCCTAGTTAAAGGGCACTCGTTTCCTACAAGAGTGAAAGTTCTACCAGTGGGGCGCCACATTTTACCAACGGGTTTGATTTTAGCAACCCACTAGGATTTAAGTCTAGCACGGGAGTTCACCTCATTAAGCAATTTCTTGATACAGGAATCATGATTTGCCGTAAACACACATTTTCTACATGTTTTACAAGTAGCATATTTAATGTCCGAGTAAGATCTAGAATTCCTAGATGATTGATTGATGCTCCTAGGATGTGACATGCTACGGTTAGCAGTGTTGGGTAAACTAGAAGGCATCTGACTAGGTTTGAAATTCCTATCTCTTACTTGTGTCTTTTGCTTAGCTTCCCTTAGACCAAATGTATGGCGAACGTCATTTGAACTAGTTCGAGACGTATTCTTTAGACTATGTCTAGGGAAATTAGAGGCAATCATGTGATTAGGTCTTGCAAAAGCTGTTTTAGTCACATTGGGCCTAGATGGTGAACCATATCAACTTGGGAGGCAAACCGCGGTCTCGAGGATTGTGATCGCTTGGATCTAAATGCAGTAGGTTGTCTGACGGATGGTTGTCTGACGAACTGATTTGTAGGCGGTTTCCCCAAGATTGATGGTTTTTCAAGGTTAGTGTCCACACTAGTTCCTCTATTTTTCCTTAACTCATTTTTCAATGCAGCTATAGCAAAAACCTTTTCCTGTACTTGAGCCTTTAACGTCTCATTGTCTTTGAGCAGTTCATCTTGGGATGCCAACTTAGATTCTAGCAGTTGAATTTGTTTCAAAATATTATCCTTTTCAGCTTTAGAATCTAAAACTTTTTGATCCAATTTTCTTTCAAGAACAACGTTTGACTTTTCAAGTTTTTCAAAGTATGTTTCAAATTTGTCCGTTTTCTTAGAAAATTCAAGTTTGGCATCCTCAAGATCTTTTGATTGTTGAGCTACAATCGTTTCGAGCTCTCTAATCTTAGAATCAGAAGCAGTCAAAAGACAATTATCATGATGTTTAGCATTTTGAACACTTTCTCCCCCATTATGACTCACATCGGATGAATCAGAAGTGGTATTACTATCACTCTTTTCCATCCCATGGTTGTCATAATTAGGTTCAGAATGCTCAATATGCGGCATGGCATCATCATATACATCATAAACAACATTACATTGTACCATGTTTGCAGGCTCTTCGTCATAAACGGGTAAGGTGTCATCAAAAGAGATCTCGTGAACATTCCCTGACGTGCCACTGGTATCATGTTGTCCTCCTGATTCTGTGTTCTTGGCATTGTTAGGCTCCAAGTTTTCAACCGTATGACCAGTTTCCTCTTGCATCGAAGAGTCTTGCACTCCATTATCATACCCTTGCTGAAGTCGAGATCTTTCATAAATCGAAGACGAGACCGATGTCATGAGTTTCAAAATTGTATCACGGAAAACTTGAAGCTCGGTATGTGTATCTCGAAGAAGCGATTGGCAAATCACTAAACTTTCAGACTTGATGATATTGACTTGGAGGAAAGGCGTGAGTTGTGTCACAAGAGTCTGATATGCAAGTGCCGATGCAGAGTGATTAAAGTTTTCATTGTTAAGTTGCTCGGCGAGTTGGCTCAAAGTGGTGAATATTGAGTCGATGAATATATGACGATCTTGACCAAAGATTGTCATAAATTCGCTCCCTCCTTGAAGCCGTGAAAGATTAACTAGATGATACTGAAGCATTCGAAATGAAGTTATACCACTTTCTCTAGCGTTGGCTTGCACTTGATGCAATTCTCCCTCTTGAAACGTTGAATTCCAAGACTCCATTTAATTATGATGAAAAATGATCATGATTGTAGTTGTTTTCAGAATTTACCAATTCGTGAAGGAACTTCGAAGGATCCGTAAATAACTTTTAAAAATCTACGATTGATGATAAGACTCTTTTCTCGGCTCAAAGATTGTTGTCGGCTCTAACGATGATAGATTAAACCGGATACTAATAGGTCCAATTTAAATTCGGCTCACTCCAAAAATAAATCCCATCACTTTGACTCGTTACTTTTGTCTTCAAATCCGGCCACAAAAACTTTTAACCCGTCAAATATTTTTCCACGTTAATACTTTCAAAATACCCGCCTCAACACGATGTACCAAAAACTAATAATACAAAATTAACTTTACTAAAAAGTTAACTTTAAAATTTTTAAATTTAAAAAGTTAGCTTAATAAAAATAATGAAACTAAAAATAGAAACAAAAGTAAAGAAAAATCTGATATTCATTTTTTGAAAGTCGATTTCTTTGAAAATACGTGTCCCAAGAAAATTGAATGCTGCCAAAAACGTGGCACTACTTTGTTTCCTCCGTCAATTTGAATATTCCTAACCCTTATCACTTTATAGTCAACCCTCACACCCACCAATATAATCTTTCCTCTCTTCAAGCTCAGATTAAACAAAATGTTTCAGCACAAAAAAGAAAATGCACAAAACATGAAGACCACCTGGCGTGATAAAAAAATAGTATAAAAGAGGTGTACCCTGACAACAAACTTTCATATAAATCCCCCGTCTCTTTCTTTTTCGTCTATTCTATATCCTCCTTTCTCAAAAAAAAATCTGGTCATCCTGTATCTTGTGTGCTCCGCCCCCATTACTCAATTAAATACCAGTCACCATAAATCTATCTCAAACCCAATCACAGCACCATTTGCTCATCTCCTTAAAATCACAAAAATACTTCGAAAAGAAGAAATCCTTTTTGGTAGTTAACAACGCATCAAAATATATCTCACCAATCTCAGTACCAATCTCGCCAGTTAAAATCTCAAAAAGTTGTCACGAAGACACGAACCACGAAGATAAATCATCAAGATCCTATTAAAGAGGGTCTCGGGTAGGTTGTTACTTTTCTGTTTTTGGTTTTTGAGATCAATGAAAATTTTCGTTGAAACTGAGATCAATGAAAAATGTTTTTGAGATCAATGTTTTTGGTTTTTGAGATCAATGAAAAATGTTTGGGAATGAAAAATGATTTAAGTCCAAGTTTTAATATTTTAAACAACATTCATCGCAATACTGATCATTCTCCATCGCAATATCTAAAAATACTTTCATCGCAATATTAAGGATACACCCCATCACAATATTCTCAAACTCAGCACCCCATCGCAATATAATAACAAAGCACCCATCGCAATGTTTGAAATTATCCATCGTAATCTTCATCATATTCATCGCAATATCAAAAACTTTCCATCGCAATGTGACGAAAAAAATTGGGCAGAGTTTCGTCTTACTTTACCTTAAACCCGTCGCAATCACGATCGCAAAAAGGCTATCGCAATCACGTCGGAATAAGGGAATCTGAAAAAAAGTGATCGCAAAGTAGAACCCTCGGGTTATTGCGATCGATGTACAACCCTGGTGACGTTACTATCGGAATATGGCAAAAAGAGAAAGCATCAGAATACCCATCTGAATAAGCATCTTAATGTGTAAACCCTTTTTCGATACTTAACATGGACACAAGGACAAAGACAGATTGGATAAAATAATAAAAAAACTATGAAAAAACTTTTTAATACTTTTTAATCGCAACAGAAAACTAGAAAAAGCTAATAAAAAACAGAAAATGGATAAAAAATAGAAGACACTTTGAAAAGAGAGATTTGATGAGAACTTTATCAAATTTTATATAAAAGTGGGCTTAAAGAAAAAAAATAAACGAACGAAAGAGAAAAAAAAAATTGTAAAAGAAAGAAAACTTTACCACCAAATTAATAGATAAAAACGTGTTAATACGAAGAATCAACCTAGGCTCTTGATACCAATTGAAGGATCGTGTTTTTCTAAGGATTAGGCATTGTTGGATTATCTATTGATATGGATGGGAAATGGAGGAAATTAGAGAGAGAAAGAAGAGAGAGAAAGGAGAGAATGAAGAAGAAAGATTGAATTGATAAATGGTAGTGTTCAACAACCCCTCCTAACATGCTAGGAGGGGGGTCTATATAGCCCACCCTACATGTGGGCTATATGGGCTATACCTTAATACATTAGATCACGAGCCCAATACTTGTATCTATATTTTGAGTGACCGATCCTTTCTAAATACGTAAAAACGTATTTCCAACAACCCCAAATAGGCAAACAAAGAATCTTGAAAAAGAATAAGGTCAAACAAGAAAGACAAAAAAAGGAGCCAAAAATTGGCTTACTGCCTGCGGTTCTCTAAAGTAACATGGAGTTTGATATATATATTGAGCCGCCTACAGTGGACACAAATATCCGACTTTTGAATGTTTTGAGAAAAGACAAGACTTTGTTTCAAAATTAAGCAAAACTTAGATTTTTACCTCTAATAGCAATAGGTTAGGCTATGGTTGCATAAAGAGAAACATAATCACAAGAGTATCTTGACAAAGGGTGACAAGATATTTAGGGTTCCGTTTTAGTTTAAACTGAAGTTGATTAATGTAAAACCCGCATGCTCTTACCATGAATAGTACCCTTAAGATCGTACGTACTAGATTAAAACTTTCTTTTTTTAGTACGATTACGTTTACGTGCTAGGATATTACGTATTATGTACACGATAAGTATTTACTACGCACGAACACGCAATAATTATTTGATAATAATTAATCACGAACATGCGATCATGAAATCATGAACGTAATTAAAACACGAACTATAATTAATTACGGATATATATTTATTACGAGCGTAAATAAATATATTAGGTCACGGTAATTATTTAACGAGAACACACAAAACGCGAACACAAATAAACACGAACAAACACGTAAAACACGGACACGAGAACACACTTATTAATTAGACACGGAAAACATTCGGGTTACCCCTTGTGGGCCCCATTACCACGAAATTAAGGAGGGAGGATGGGCTTAGCCCATCAATTTTTACTAAAGGGGGTTAAAGATTTTGACACTACTCATTTTTACATTTACAGAAGATTTTAGAAAAACCTAAAAAATCTCTCCTCCTCCTTCTTTTGTTTCTTTTGGCCGTCACCTTCAAACACACCAAAGGGGTGTGATTTGAACTTTGATCTTGGAATTATTTCTAGTGTTCGTGTTTGTTCATCATTGTTTAGATCCACACATTCGGTAATTCGTTTAAACCCTTTCTTTTGATTTAATCTTTTTAATAATTATGAACATGATATGTTTTTATTAAAAACCTAATTAAATCATAGATCTAACATGAAATTGGTTTTGGTATAATCAAAAAGGGATGTTTAAGGGGTGTTTGTTCTTGGCCGCGCCTAAACCGATCCCGAGAGGGTCTCGGTTTGGCCATTTGACCACCACCGAGACCATATGGCCCCGGTTGGTTGGTGTCGGTCCCACGGCAGCATCAAGACAAGGGGTCCCCCGATTTGGTTCGGGGTATGGTGTCGATTTCATGTCCGGTTCATGGTTCTTAGTCAAGATCCGGTTCACGGTGTATGTTTAAATTTTTATTTTTTATGATCTTATGTTAAAATTAAATTAATAACATGACATGATTAATTTAATAACATGACTTAAGTTATTTTAATTATTAATAATCATGAAATTAATTAACCTAAGTATTTTATATTTTAGACTTATAATTAATTAATTATTTAAAAAACCATGATTTATAATTAATTAATTAACATGACTTAGGTTATATTATTAATATATAATAATACATGTTTTAACCTAAGTATTTAACATTATTTAATTAAAAACATGTTATACTTTAATTAAATATTTTAACCTATAGTTTAATTTAATTACATGGAATAGTTATTAAACTATACATTATATCATATGACTTAGAAAATAATCATGAAAACACTTAGGCTTATATACTTAGCTTATTTAACCAGCTTATTTCTAATTATGGAAACTTCTATTTTTAGAAACTTATTTAATAAGGCAGCTAATCTATTTATGGAAACGTTCTATTTTTAGAAACTTATTTATTTCAGGCAGTTAATCTATTTATGGAAACTTATCTATTTTAAGCAGTAATTCTATTTTTGGAAACTTTCTATTTTTGGAAACTTTCTATTTTTGGAAACTTTCTATTTTTCAAAACTTTCTATTTTTAGAAACTTTCTATTTTTGGTAACTTTCTATTTTTGGAAACTTTCTATTTTAGGAAACCTGCTATTTTTGGAAAGTTACTTATTATTACACAGTAAGTATAACAATACATGAAATACCAGGAATACTTAATCAGAGTAAACAGAATATAAGATAAACACAGTTTAGCTTAAAACAATAAAACATGATAAGAACATATAAAATAAGCTAAGACATGACATAAAATCAGTTACGTATTAGTAAGCAGATACTTATTCATGTATGTATTTATGTAGCATTAGTGATTCGGAAGTAGGATTCCTCTCAGTTCATCTTCTTCGTTCACTGGACACAAGGTACGGATTCCCGTCCTTTCAGTATGGACATTCTTTCCTTATTAGGATTCTCCGTATGCAGCCAACTGTTTTCCCAGTATTTGTTTTATATGTTTTTGAATTGCTTATGTTTAATTAGAATACCTAAAGCCATATACATGCATGACCAGTTTCACCTAGTTATGGAGGTACCATAACCATAACATTAGAGGCACTGATGTTATGACTTCACCACGGCTGAGTGATTGCTCGTGGCGTCCCTTCAGCTTTTGGCCATTTATATTATATTTATCATGTGGGGCGTATGGGTGCATCCTAGTTACATGTTTTCAGTCAGGATTTCATGGTGAATGCGGTGTGTGCCTTGCATCCTTCACAAGGAGCTGAACCCTCCTACCCAAAACCAGTATATTAAGATAGAGGCAGTCCCTCTAATTTGCATGATGAGGTCACCCCTCCAAGTATTCATGCACGGTGAATTTTCATGACCTGTATTGGCTAATGGTAAAATATGTTAAACAGTTTTCATAAGATAAACATAAGGCTTTTCAAACTATAAAACCAGTTTTATGAACATGTTCCAGGTTTTCCAGGACTTATACATTTCCGCTGCTATTAGGTCTTTATTATGCTTAGTCATTCATACTATGTCTATATCCGTGCACTGAGCGTTTTGCTCAGCCGTTACTTTCCTTTCCATGTCCCAAAACGGCAGGTACACTAGGAAAGACTCGAGCATTTGGAGGACGTGCAAAGGATGGAAGCTGCTAGAGACTTCTTTTCCTTTTGCCTTCATATATTTATGCTTGTGTAGTCTTTTGTTCATTTCTTTTGCTTTATTATGTTTTGGGCTTGTGTTTGGGAACCGATGTTTGATTCCGGTTATCCCTATGGTCATGTAATGTTTTATACATTTATCCTTGTATGCTTTGATGACACGCCATAATTACGCGTGACATTCCATTATCAAAATGGGGTGTTACAATTATGGTATCAGAGCCAAGGCTTCTACCTGTAGGCTCTAAAACTCGACATGTGACTAGTGGGTAGTCACCAGGAGCTTCCTAAGCCAACGTTTGTTATTCTACGTATTGATGTTTTCAGCGCATTGTTGTTTTAACCATGATGTTTTTAACACCTTGAGGTTTTAACCTTGATGTTTTCATCGATATTGTTTTACTAATATGAATGGACAACCGTCATTCATATTTAGTTATGTGTCATTGTCCATGCATAATGTTCCACGTGAACTGTGGCTATGTGGACTGAACCCCAGTAGTTCATAATTAGTCACATAAAAATTTTTTTGATAAGTTTTGACAGATGAGTTTCATTTATTTATGTTTCATGTATCATTGTTGCAGGGATTATGACTAAGTAATGGTTGGTACAGGACTGACCCTATTTAGTCGCATGTGCTTTTATCGAAACTTTTAACTTTGGGACCGACCCATAGGCGTCCCCTCGCCATGTCTTTTGTTTTGGGACCGACCCATAGGCGTCCCCTCACACATATAAAGGTTTTTTATAAACTACATTACGCATTCATGCATTGTATTTCATGTATAAAATTTTTCTCATGATTTATTGGCATAAAATTTTTTTGTGTCCCCTCATAAGTTACTATGTTTTTATGTCAAGTATGTTTTTATACTGTCATGGTTAAACTCAGTTTCATGCTGATTATGTTATACACTCCTTCATGTTAAATCGTTTCATGTTTCTTCATGATAATTCCGTCTTCATGATTATGTCTTACGCCTCTTTTGTTATTTATACTTTCATGCAAGGCATTGTTGGATTTCATTGAATCCTGCTTTCGTGATGGTCATGGTTGGTTTTCATTGACCATGCTGTCAGGCAAATCATCGTTGAATTTTGTGTAACCACACTTTAACGTTTTCGTTGCAACTAGAATGAGGTATATACTAGCATTTCCAGGTTATCATGATGGTTTTCCTAACCGTTTAACTGATATACTTTCTTTAGATTGATAAATGATCGACCCCATACCGATCATTTCATGTGCATTCCACGTGTACTCCACGTACCGTATTTCATGTGTATTACATGTACCTTAATCCATGTGTATTTCACTTGCAATACTTCACGAGTATTCGCTAGTCGATTCTAAATCATCTCACGCGTATTTTCACTTGCTGATATTCTACAAGATTGCCGATGCCGCTCATAGCTTGGAGATGTTAATGAAGGTTGATGCTGCTGAAGTCGGAGACGCTACGAGATGCGGATGCTGTTCACAACCTAGAGATCCTACTAGACTAAGACAAAGGCGTCGGAGCAAAGCAATTGGACGAGAAGATGCTTCACTATCAGACAATTTCCATCAATCATTGTCCCTAATTCTTAGTTACATGTCACACGTCATTCGGCTGTCATTTCAGCCATATGAGTGCAAACCGGTACCAGCCGGCCACTCAGCTGAATAGTTACATGAATCACGGTCATGAGAATGACCGTCATGGAACTGACAGACAGGACGATAGTAACCACTACTATGACATAAACTATCATAGAAATCGCAACCGAGGCTCCGGCCGCGGATGTGATCAGACATACAAGGATTAGTAGTCCAACCGATCCGCCAATTCTGGCATAATAACCTTATATTGTGGTTATATTTGTTTCACATCTCGAGACACATGTCAAGACATCAGTCAAGACACATGTCTCACGTATACTTTCTGAAGACACATGTCAAGACACCAGTCAAGACATATGTCATGCTTATAGTTCCAAGAAACGAGCAAGACACATGACTCACGTCCAACTATGGAACATTTCTAAGAATTTTAGGGTACCCTCCAAGGGTATATCCATTTGGTTGTGCCATGTATTAATCAGGCCACAAGAATTTCAATACCGTTACCGGCGCATCAGTGAGAACTGTCATGTTGCCGATGTCACTTTCATTTCTTTCACCATATTTCATATAATTATGACCATGAAGGACGCCCTTCATATTCCCACGCATACGAAGGTTTTCCTTCAGTTTAATGATGAGATCCAAGCTGCTAACGCATTTCCTCGGACAGACACAAGATGAATTTTATCCTAATTATGGACTATGAACAACACACCATGCTACGATTCATAATTATGTACAGAAATGTTCAGGCTCCTGAATACATTCAGCTTGATTTTCCATCGGGAAAATCGGTACAAATTATCTATGCTTACAAGCATGTGCGTTGTTAGCCATGGTCGCTAAATTTTCTAGCTGTCAGTAAGACACGACCACTTAAGTCTTTTACGCTTAGCCATTTGATTATTCCAAAATCTTCCCATACATTCCAGAAGAACTTACAAGGAGAAGGACGGTACCATGAGATTATGTGTCGACTACCGTCGGCGTAAACAAATCACCATTCATGACCGTTACTCTCCTCCACGTATTGACAACATGTCCAATCGACTTTATAGTGTTAATCACTTTTCCAAGATCGAACTCATGATCATGCTGTCAACAGTGACGAGTGAAAGAGCAGGACATGTCCATGACTGCTATTCGTTCACGACTCGGTCATGCTAGATTTATGATTTTGAATTAGTCTCATCAATGCTCCAACAGCATTACGGACTTAATAAATTGAGTTTCCATGAACTCATAAGCAAATTCATTAGTGTTTTCATTGAGGATAACCTGATTTCCGTTAAGCCTAGAAGAAGAACAAGAAGACCATATCTGCACTATGTTGCAAATTCTATGACAAGAGAAATTTCACCCTGGAAAATTTTCCAATATCAATTCTGTTTGATTACAGTGACACGCTGGATCACATGGATTTGCATGGTTAATCTTACCATGACTCAGCTTATGCGTAAAGGAGAGAACCCTACACTACATTAGGTGTTCTAGAAAATCCTACGCTAGGAGAAGTCTAGATTCAGAGACTCAGAGTTTCGCAAACTCCTATGTATCAAGTTCTACGAAGCAAGATACAATTACGTTCATATCTAAGTACCTGACATACCAACAGGTTAAGATAGGACACCAACAGACTGGGATGTTTTCATCATCTAAAAGTGTGAATTGAAATGGGACAAGATCTCCACGGATTTTGGTTACCAGATTAACGCAAACTCAGAAGAAGCATGATGCTATCTGGGTTATTGCGAACAGTTTGATCAAGTCTGCAGAATCCTTACATCCGCAAGGATTTCAGAACCAACAGATTGATCGGACATGTTCCAACCAAGGCTCATCCGATCACTTGGCAATCCCTCAGTTATCGGGTCAGACAAAGATTCGCAATTGTGCTCCTTATTAACTTCACGTCTTCTTTCTAATTCTACAACTTGCTTTCGCGCTCGCGTTCATGACACTATTCACGTTCATGATCGTATCTGGGCTTACAATTTTACGTTCATTTCGTTCTGGGAAGTTGATAGGTGTGTAAACACCCATCCTTTTACCACTTAATTCTAGCTAAAACGAGACCAAAACGCGTATTTAATATCATTTGTTTGGAATTATGCGTGGTTTTTGTGTTTATTGTGTTTTCAGAGCCAACCGGATGATTATTGAAGAAAACATGGGATTACACGGGTTTTACCGAAGAAAAAGACTCAAGATGAAGTCTATTGTCCAAGAGATGCAAAAGATTTGAAGTCACTAGGCCTATTCGAAGATTTATCGAAGAAAAGGACCAAAGATGGAAGATTTATATAAGTCGAAGAAACTCAAGTCTATTAAACGAAGAAATTAAAAGACGAGTTGAATTTAATCGACGACAAATCCCGAATCAGAATCGAAAACGTCAACTTTTCTGAAAAGACGAGAAGACAAGAAGAACGGGAGAAAGCCCACTCACCAACCAAAGGGAACACCTATATAAAGGGTTCCCCTCACACTTTTCATCAAGTTTTTAGTTTTTCTTTTCCTCCTTCTTTTTCTCTCTTCTTGTTCGTAGGTATCACCAACACCACTAGGGTGTTTGGTGATTTTGATCTTTGTTTTTTAAATCTTGTAATTTTAATCTTTGTTTTGTGATTATTAAAACATTATTCTATCAATTAAATCTTTCCATTTCATCTTGTTCATCATCATCTTTTATTTCAAGTTTTTAAGTTCTTATTTGATTGATTTGATCTTTAAAAGTTATTGGGTTTTATGTTTTTATTGATGGGATTTGTAGTTTATGGTTAGTAGATGCTTAGTGATTAGTTTATTTAAGTTTCTGGTGAAAAACTTGGTGATTTTTGGATCGAATTCGAGTTCTCCTGTTTTTTCGGTTAAGTTACTGTTTTTGTGTATTCCCAGAAGTTCCGGATGAACACAAACTTCCGGATGAACAAGAAAGTTCCGGATGAATTTAAAGTTCCGCATGAGTTAAGAAGTTCCGAATGAATGTGTTTTTGAAAAGTTCCGAATGAGTTTTTCCTTTAAAAGTTCCGAATGAGTTTTTAAAGTTCCGAATAAACTTCCTTTCAAAAAAAAAGTTCCGAATCAGTTAAAAGTTCCGAATAAACTTCCGACTCAAAGTTCCGGATAAAGTTCCGGATCAATCTTCCGAATCAATCTTCCGAGTAAAGTTCCGAACGAACTTCCAAGGTCAACTTCCGAATCATTTTCTTTTTTGAAGATTTTTAGTTATACTTACTGTTTCTTCATTTTGCATTTATTTATTTATTCCAATTTTAATTCTAGTTTTATTAATTGTTATTAAATTAATTGCTTTCAATTTAAGTTTTCATTTTATCGCATTTAAACCTTTTAGTAGATTAAAAATCCAAACCCCCTATTTGTCACCCAAAACAAATCATTCCACTTAGAACCAAGATCAATTCGAGAGGATATCGAGAGAATTTATAGAACCCATAACAAAATCACTGTATCAGAAGTTTTGCAAGAACTTGAGAGACCAGATCCAAGTTTAGTATAACTCTCCATCATCAGATAGACGTTTCACGTCATATTCCACGTCTCACCTTGTAGCGTTTGGCGTTACCGCCATTGTATTATATGATCACGATATGTTTCACATGTCATGTTCATTCCACGTTCCTCATATCATGATCAAGATATGTTACACGTATCATGGATCACGATATGTTTACTCATACTACACTCGCCATATCTCCACGTAGCACGTTCAAAAATTTTCACGTATCACGTTCAAAAAATTTCACGTACTACGTTTCTTTATGTCTCGCGCATCGTTTCTAATTATCAGTTAAGTCAGATTGTCTTGCATCGTAACGTTCCAATTACTCTTACACTATTAATTCTTATTCCCTCGATCGAATTTAGGGGATCTACCTTACGTTGATAACCAAGAACTTCTTCGTATTCCAAGTCAAGGTCAGGAGGACCAAGACTTATCATTCGTGTCAAGATCTTATGAAGGAACCGTTCCAAGAGGGAAGCCACTTGGAAACGGACAAGTTCATCCGGACTTCTTATCCGTTTTTCTCTTATCGATTAGATATGTCCTTTCAGTCACGTCACGTTCCATGTCTTTTCAAGACATGTCACGTTCCACGTTCCCTTCTACCATGTCACCTTCATTTCCGTTATTTTGCATACCTTTCCAGTCTGATTCAGGTATGTTTCGCTTCCAGTTACGTTATCTATAATTCGGGGACGAATTATTCTTTTTAGGGGGGAAGAGTTGTAAAACCCGCATGCTCTTACCATGAATAGTACCCTTAAGATCGTAGGTACTAGATTAAAACTTTCTTTTTTTAGTACGATTACGTTTACGTGTTAGGATATTACGTATTATGTACACGATAAGTATTTACTACGCACGAACACGCAATAATTATTTGACAATAATTAATCACGAACATGCGATCATGAAATCATGAACGTAATTAAAACACGAACTATTATTAATTACGTATATATATTTATTACGAGCGTAGATAAATATATTAGGTCACGGTAATTATTTAACGAGAACACACAAAACGCGAACACAAATAAACACGAACAAACACGTAAAACACGAACACGAGAACACACTTATTAATTAGACACGGAAAATATTCGGGTTACCCCTTGTGGGCCCCATTACCACGAAATTAAGGAGGGAGGATGGGCTTAGCCCATCAATTTTTACTAAAGGGGGTTAAAGATTTTGACACTACTCATTTTTACATTTACAGAAGATTTTAGAAAAACCTAAAAAAGCTCTCCTCCTCCTTCTTTTGTTTCTTTTGGCCGCCACCTTCAAACACACCAAAGGGGTGTGATTTGATCTTTGATCTTGGAATTATTGCTAGTGTTCGTGTTTGTTCATCATTGTTTAGATCCACGCATTCGGTAATTCGTTTAAACCCTTTCTTTTGATTTAATCTTTTTAATAATTATGAACATGATATGTTTTTATTAAAAACCTAATTAAATCATAGATCTAACATGAAATTGGTTTTGGTATAATCAAAAAAGGATGTTTAAGGGGTGTTTGTTCTTGGCCGCGCCTAAACCGAACCCGAGAGGGTCTCGGTTTGGACATTTGACCACCACCGAGACCATATGGCCCCGTTTGGTTGGTGTGGGTCCCACGGCAGCATCAAGACAAGGGGTACCCCGATTTGGTTCGGGGTATGTTGTCGATTTCATGTCCGGTTCATGGTTCTTAGTCAAGATCCGGTTCACGGTGTATGTTTAAATTTTTATTTTTTATGATCTTATGTTAAAATTAAATTAATAACATGACATGATTAATTTAATAACAAGACTTAAGTTATTTTAATTATTAATAATCATGAAATTAATTAACCTAAGTATTTTATATTTTAGACTTATAATTAATTAATTATTTAAAAAACCATGATTTATAATTAATTAATTAACATGACTTAGGTTATATTATTAATATATAATAATACATATTTTAACCTAAGTATTTAACATTTTTTAATTAAAAACATGTTATACTTTAATTAAATATTTTAACTTATAGTTTAATTTAATTACATGGAATAATTATTAAACTATACATTATATCATATGACTTAGAAAATAATCATGAAAACACTTAGGCTTATATACTTAGCTTATTTAACCAGCTTATTTCTAATTAAGGAAACTTCTATTTTTAGAAACTTATTTAATAAGGCAGCTAATCTATTTATGGAAACGTTCTATTTTTAGAAACTTATTTATTTCAGGCAGCTAATCTATTTATGGAAACTTATCTATTTTAAGCAGTAATTCTATTTTTGGAAACTTTCTATTTTTGGAAACTTTCTATTTTTGGAAACTTTCTATTTTTCGAAACTTTCTATTTTTGGAAACTTTCTATTTTTGGTAACTTTCTATTTTTGGAAACTTTCTATTTTTGGAAACTTTCTATTTTAGGAAACCTGCTATTTTTGGAAAGTTACTTATTATTACACAGTAAGTATAACAATACATGAAATACCAGGAATACTTAATCAGAGTAAACAGAATATAAGATAAACACAGTTTAAGGCTTAAAACAGTAAAACATGATAAAAACATATAAAATAAGCTAAGACATGACATAAAATCAGTTACGTATTAGTAAGCAGATACTTATTCATGTACATATTTATGTAGCATTAGTGATTCGGAAGTAGGATTCCTCTCAGTTCATCTTCTTCGTTCACTGGACACAAGGTACGGATTCCCGTCCTTTCAGTATGGACATTCTTTCCTTATTAGGATTCCCCGTATGCAGCCAACTGTTTTCCCAGTATTTGTTTTATATGTTTTTGAATTGCTTATGTTTAATTAGAATACCTAAAGCCATATACATGCATGACCAGTTTCACCTAGTTATGGAGGTACCATAACCATAACATTAGAGGCACTGATGTTATGACTTCACCACGGCGGAGTGATTGCTCGTGGCGTCCCTTCAGCTTTTGGCCATTTATATTATATTTATCATGTGGGGCGTATGGGTGCATCCTAGTTACATGTTTTCAGTCAGGATTTCATGGTGAATGCAGTGTGTGCCTTGCATCCTTCACAAGGAGCTGACCCCTCCTACCCAAAACCAGTATATTAAATTAGAGGCAACCCCTCTAATTTGCATGATGAGCTCACCCCTCCAAGTATTCATGCACGGTGGATTTTCATGACCTATATTGGCTAATGGTAAAATATGTTAAACAATTTTCATAAGATAAACATAAGGCTTTTCAAACTATAAAACCAGTTTTATGAACATGTTCCAGGTTTTCCAGGACTTATACATTTCCGCTGCTTTTAAGTCTTTATTATGCTTAGTCATTCATACTATGTCTATATCCGTGCACTGAGCGTTTTGCTCAGCCGTTACTTTCCTTTCCATGTCCCAAAACGGCAGGTACACTAGGAAAGACTCGAGCATTTGGAGGACGTGCAAAGGATGGAAGCTGCTAGAGACTTCTTTTCCTTTTGCCTTCATATATTTATGCTTGTGTAGTCTTTTATTCATTTCTTTTGCTTTATTATGTTTTGGGCTTATGTTTGGGAACCGATGTTTGATTCCGGTTATCCCTATGGTCATGTAATGTTTTATACATTTATCCTTGTATGCTTTGATGACACGCCATAATTACGCGTGACATTCCATTATCAAAATAGGGTGTTACAATTATGGTATCAGAGCCAAGGCTTCGACCTGTAGGCTCTAAAACTCGACCCGTGACTAGTGGGTAGTCACCAGGAGCTTCCTAAGCCAACGTTTGTTATTCTACGTATTGATGTTTTCAGCGCATTGTTGTTTTAACCATGATGTTTTCAACACCTTGAGGTTTTAACCTTGATGTTTTCATCGATATTGTTTTACTAATATGAATGGACAACCGTCATTCATATTTAGTTATGTGTCATTGTTCATGCATAATGTTCATCGTGAACTGTGGCTATGTGGACTGAACCCCAGTAGTTCATAATTAGTCACATAAATTTTTTTTCTGATAAGTTTTGACATATGAGTTTCATTTATTTATGTTTCATGTATCATTGTTGCAGGGATTATGACTAAGTAATGGTTGGTACAGGACTGGCCCTATTTAGTCGCATGTGCTTTTATCAAAACTTTTAACTTTGGGACCGACCCATAGGCGTCCCCTCGCCATGTCTTTTGTTTTGGGACCGACCCATAGGCTTCCCCTCGCACATATAAAGGTTTTTTATAAACTACATTACGCATTCATGCATTGTATTTCATGCATAAACTTTTTCTCATGATTTATTGGCATAAATTTTTTTTATGTCCCCTCATAAGTTACTATGTTTTTATGTCAAGTATGTTTTTATACTGTCATGGTTAAACTCAGTTTCATGCTGATTATGTTATACACTCCTTCATGTTAAATCATTTCATGTTTCTTCATGATAATTCCGTCTTCATGATTATGTCTTACGCCTCTTTTGTTATTTATACTTTCATGCAAGGCATTGTTGGATTTCATTGATTCCTGCTTTCGTGATGGTCATGGTTGGTTTTCATTGACCATGCTGTCAGGCAAATCATCGTTGAATTTTGTGTAACCATACTTTAACGTTTTCGTTGCAACCAGAATGAGGTATATACTGGCATTGCCAGGTTATCATGATGGTTTTCCTAACCGTTTAAATGATATAGTTTCTTTAGATCATGATAAATGATTCGGTGGAATGAACGGTGAAGTTGGCAACGGCTCAACAAAGTCATTCACAAAGGGAATGCTTTAGAGAGGTTGGGGGTTCACATCCAAGAGAGGACTTGGAGTGAAAGGTGAGGATAACTCATTCATTCTTGATTGGAATGAAGAAGATGTAGAACCATGTGAGTGGTTAGTGTAACACCCCCATTTTTTACCATATAGCAGCGGAAGCTAATCTGGGGTATTACTTTCAAGGTATCGAAGTCACAATAATAGAAAAACTTGTTATCATTCATTTATTCAGAGTTAAATAAAACAACTGTACATACACTATAACTCACAGGTTTCCCACAGATCTAGTTTTATTCTTTTAGAATGATAACTTTTCAAGACATCGCCATCCGCAACCCGCCAGTCTTCATTCTCTTGAAATATATGCTTAAAATCAACACAATGGATGAGTGAATTCATAGGTTTAAACAAAATTTTAATACAAGCATGACTCTAGGGCTACAGTGTTATACACCCTATATTTTTAAATTCATCATTTCTCATTTATTATTGCACTACCTCATGCACCGCTACTTGACATAACTGAAAACCAACAAAATGCCCTTATGCATGTAGTTTGTCCGACTCCTGAGTTTAGCAAAATAAAGTGTGTCCGTTTAGCCTAGGTAGGAACCTATTGGCATTCCAGCAAATGAGACTTGCTCAAATAAGGGATGTCATTCCCCAAATAGTACTATTTACAATATCAACGCTCATTTCTAGGAAATGATTAATGGTTCACAATTAAAAAGGGACTTTCAAGGCAGCAGTAAACATAGTGTCAATAATCATATCTGTGAAGCATACCAAAAACACTTGTATTCCATTTTCGCGTATATTCCCCTCACGGGTTTTCAAATCATTTAAAGTAGTATACGTTAGTGAGGCTATGAACTCACCTTAGCCTATAGAGTCTTGATTTATTCTGAAATAATTAATCACAACTTTCTCACGGAATCTGAGTTGACACACAAATATGTATATATGTTAAGTCATAACCTCCGAGTTCAATTTGTTTATATAGTATTTTGTATTTTTCTTTGATTCACATATTTTAGGATTATAGTATCATTGTTTGGGCCATTATACTCAGAAGCGATTCTATACACATTTGGGGAGCGAGGGCACTTTAAATCGTAAACCCAACCACTCAGTCAGAACGTAATATCGAGATGGAACATCTTTTTAGAAAGTTCCCTACTAACATGACACATAGTACATTATTTACATTTTATGTCTCTAGTTTCAATATTGGCAAAAATAGCCCTTATAGTTATATTTTGGCATAATTACACTTTTAACCCTTAAAGTATATAGTTTCATTATTGACAATTTCAACCCTCAAAAATTAACGTTAGGTTATCAAGCTTTCCAATATTTATTATTATTGTTTTAACTTTCACAAAATGACACTTTTGGCCCAAAATGTTAAATAGTTTCAAAAATGACACTTTTGTTCCCTATAGTTGTAAAACTCACATAACAACCTCAAAAATGTACCAAATAATCTAGGATTTAAAAACAAAGTTTAAAAACACATTTATAATCATAATTAAAACATTTCTCCAGAATTATAGCTTTTGAAATGGATTTTAAGTCGTTAATTTATGTAAATTATAAAACTAGGATTTTAATACATCTTTAGCTTATAACTTTCATTGAAAATGATCATATGCTCTAATTTATTTTAGATTATCATTCTAATATTATTTTGGCATTATAGAAAATCTAAGAACTGATTATAACAAGACCAAATCTTGGTTAACATTGAGATTACCTAGGTAGCTCCAAAATGGCTCCTTATGGCTTCCTATGACACAACTTGCTATCAAAGCTTCAAGAGTTTCAATGGCTTCTTTCTAGACCTGGTTTATGGTCTTCTAAGTGTACTAGAATGTATATAGAAGTATATTTGAAGAATTGGTAGAAGATACTTATGAAACGGGGTGCAAGTCTTCAAGGTATGTAGTTTGCCCCTATTTATAGCAATTCTAACCCTTAGGCTCCAAGTATTAGCCTCAAACGTGTAACACAGCTGGGGTAGTGACTAAGTAAGGCTAGTGAAGGTCTATTCAAGTTTGTAGAGTCTAGGATGAAAATATCTAAGACTTGTGGTCTAAAAATGTGTCACAGCAAGGTATGGATAGAAATGGTGATGTGTAGCCTTCAAGTAGGTGATGCACCTCCTTGTTGGCACTCCAAAATATCTAGGGATACTCTAAATATCTGAATTAAGGTTTGAATTTGGGAGGGAAGGTGTTTAAACTAGGTTTTGGAAGGAAAAAGTAAAATCGGGTCCTAAATCTAGGGCTTGTAATGATACTTTGTAACTTTGGTGATTATGGACTTAGGAATAGTGAATGATTAAGGCTTAATTAGGGTTTAGACATTGTATTTTGAGTATTTGGGTCCTTGGTTTGAAGTTTAACAAAGTTTTGATGTGAATTTGGGAAGAAAACTTATGTAGATTAGGGTTTCTAATGATCTATGGTTAAGTCTTAGTAAAACTTAATATTTTCCTTTTAGCTAAGATGTAAACTTAAATTTGGTCCTGGCCATTGTGTTTTAAGTGTCTAAAAAGTTCCCACACTTGGTTTAATAGCTTATTCTAAGTAAACATGTCGAAAGAGTGAAAATACCTATTTTGACCTAATTTACAAGTCATGCATTGAAATATTGTACCTTTTGCTTAAGGATACTTGTACATTGTCTTAAAATAATCTTATAACCTTAATGAAATGCTATAAGTATTTGTATACTTTTCCTAAAAGACTAGGAAATGATTCTATGTAGATTTCTTAATATTAGGGTTTCTAGGTTACTAATCCTAATGACTTTCTATTTTGGGTGATTAATATTTATATTATAATTTAGGCTTATTCTAGGTCTTATATAGTATGTTTATAACTTCTAGGGTTTCTACATTCTTAGTTTAAGGGTTGTATAGGTTGATCATATCTTAGGGTTGATTAAGTGAGCTTAAGATCCTATGCTTTGATAACTTGTACTTTATGCTTTATTAATTTGTAACTTAGCTTGAGATAAATGTATTAACTTATTATGATACTTAGTTGATTTTTATAATTAGTTTCAAAAGATTAGACTCTAATTCATTATGAAATGAAGTTTATATGCTAATCTTGGTTACTAGGTCATATACTTGTAATTAGCTTGAGATTAATGAATATTAGTGTTTTGTGATTATTTACCTTTCCTTTATATGATAGATTATAATTAGTATTGTGTATTTAATAGTAGTTCATAGATATTATGTAGTTATATTTCTTGGAACATTGGTTTATAAAGTGATTTCTAGAGTTTCTAAGGTTCTTTAATAATTCAGGGCATCTTTGTTATACTTGAGTTGTTCTTACTCATAATGTATACATATTGGTACTTTTAGAACTCAAACTTGATACATACATATTATCCACAACATATAGGAATATGTTGATGTGGCAATTGAGATAGTGAGAATCTATATATTCAAGAATTTAGTCATATATCATAGCAAAATGCAAAAAATTCTTGCAAAATCTCCTCTTTATTTATTTATCAAATGGGCAATTGCATATTTATTGATACTACATTAGCCAAAACTACTGAACGTTATAGTCTCTTCCCCTTATTTTAAATCTCGTCCCGAGATTTAGCTAGAACTAGGATTACTAAGAAGAAAATAGATGTGGATATTTAGCTCGAATTTGATCTTCACGTTCCCAAGTATACTCATGTCCTCTTTTCGAGTTCCATCGTACTTTAACTATTGGGATACGGCTCTGCTTCAATCGTTTGATCTCTCTATCCATGATTTCCACTGGTTCATCTATAAAAGTTAACTTATCGTCGAGTTGAAGTTCTTTCATTGGTATGATGACATATTCATCGGATAAGCATTTCTTCGGATTTGAAATAGGAAAAGTATGGTGAACATTATTAAGCTCTTCAGGAAGCTCTAGTTTATGTGCCACAGGGCCAATTCTTTTTGTTATTTTGAATGGTCCTATATACCTTGGGTTCAGTTTCTTTTTCTTTCTGAATCGAATAACTCCTTGACGAGGTGAAACTTTCAACATAACACGATCTCTAACTGCAAATTCCAAAGGTTTACGTCTAGTATTAGTGTAACTTCTTTGCTATCTTGTGCAGCTTGTAATCGTTGTCGGATTTGGAAAATCTTTTCAGTAGTTTCACGTATTATTTATGGTCCCGTGATTTGAACATCTCCAACTTCAGCCCAACAAACAGGCGATCGACACTTTCTTTCCTAAAGTACTATGAAAGGCGCTGCTTTAATACTAGCATGATAACTATTGTTATAAGAGAATTCTACTAGAGGTAGATGTTTCTCCCATCCTTTTTCCAAATTCTATTACGCAAGCTTTAAGCATATCTTCGAGATTTTGAATCGTTCTTTCACTTTGTACATCTGTTTGAGGATGATATGTTGTACTCATGTCCAATTGAGTTCCTAAGGCATTTTGCATCGATCTCCAAAATAAAAATGTAAAGCGATTGTCACGATCTGATATGATAGATACAAGCACTCCGTGTTGAGAAATTATCTCCTTGATGTATAATCTCTTAAGAGTTTCCATACTATCGGTCTCTTTAATAAGAAGAAATCGCACAGATTTAATACACGATCGATAATAACCCAGATGGTGTCATGTCCATTTGATGTCTTAGGTAACTTAAGTTATAAAATCCATCGTAATTATTTCACATTTCCATATTGGAATTTCCGGTTGTATCAGTAGTCTGGATGGCTTTCGATACTCTGCTTAAACTCTTGCACACATTAAACACTTACTAACGTATTCTGCTATGATTGCCTTCATGTTAGGCCACCAATAGAGTTTCTTCAGATGTTGATTCATCTTGTCAGAACCAGGATGTATATAATATTTTGATTTATAAGACTCGTACATAATCAAATCTCTTAAATTACCATGGGCATGTAACCAACTACGATTCTTAATACAACGAATTCCATCTTGACGAACTTCAAATTCTGTATCCACTCCTCTCAACTTCTCAGCTTCTACATTTTCTACCTTAAGTGCTTCTTCTTGAGCTTTTAGAATTTCGGTAGGTAACTTCGGGAAAAGAGTTATCATTAATGATTTAACTCGTAACGGCTTAACACGCTCCTTTCGACTAAAAGCATCAACTTCTACATTGGATTTACCTGTATGATAACGAATTTCACAATCATAATCAGCAAGTAACTATAACCAACATCGATGTCTCATATTCAATTCCATCCGATGAAGAATATATTGAAGACTCTTATGATCAGTAAAAACTACACACTTCGTACCATAGACGTAATGTCTCCAGATTTTAAGATCAAATATCACCGCTTCTAATTCTAGATCATGAGTAGTATAATTCTTCTCATTAGATTTAAGTTGCCTTGATGCATAAGCAATAACTTTATTCCTTTGCATAAGCATTGCTCCTATTCCTTGAATAGATGCATCACAGTAAACGATGAAGTCATCGTTACCTTCTGGTAATGCTAGGATAGGCACTTCACACAACTTTTGTTTCAACAATTGAAAAACTATCTCTTGATCATTTCCCTAGTCAAACAGTTTGTTCTTTTGAGTAAATTCAGTTAAATCTTTAGAAATTTTTGAAAAACCTTCAATAAATCTCTGATAATATCCAGCTAATCCTAAGAATTGTCTTATTTCTGTTGGCGTAACAGGTCTAGTCCAATTCTTCACCGCTTCAATCTTAGCTGGATCCACACGAATACCTTGGCTATCAATGACATGTCCTAGAAATTGCACAACATTGATCCAAAATTCGCACTTCGAGAACTTAGCATACAATTCCTCCTTCTTAAGTAATTAGAGAATTATACCCAGATGCGCGGCATGTTCTTCTCTATTACGAGAGTAGATAAGTATATCATCAATAAACACGATAACAAATATATTTGAGGAAGGCTTACACACTCTGTTCATGAGGTCCATGGAAACAGCTGGTGCATTGGTTAAACCAAAAGGCATCACTTGAAATTCATAATGTCCGTATCGCGTCATGAAAGCAGTTTTAGGAATGTCGTCTTCCTTAACTCTCAGTTGATGATAACCTGAACGTAAATCAATCTTCGAATATACGCTCGATCCTTGAAGTTGATCAAATAAATCATCGATTCTGGGTAATGGGTAACGATCTTTATTGTTAGTTTGTTTAACTCATGATAATCGATGCACATCCTAAAAGATCCATCTTTCTTTTTAACAAATAAGACTGGAGCTCCCCACGGTGATATACTTGGTCGAATAAAACCTCGATCAGTTAGCTCTTGAATTTGGCTTAACAACTCTTACATTTCCGAAGGTGCTAATCGATAAATCACTTTAGCAATTGGTGTCGCTCCTTGTATCAAATCAATTTGGAATTCAACTTGACGCACAGGTGGCAAACCTGGCAATTCCTCGGGAAATACTTCGGGAAATTCTCTAACTATCGGAATATCTTCTGGTCGCTTCTTGTCTTTCGTCTTCTCCACTACTTAAACTAAGAAAACTTGACTACCTCGGGATACATACTTATTGATCTTTAAGCATAATATGAGATTTAGTCGAGTTCTACTCCGATTACCATGGATAATCAAAACTTCACCGTTAATAGGAATATGAATGGCTTTCTCGTCACATAGGATTTTAGCATGGTATTTAGATAACCAATCCATCCCAATGACTACGTCAACACTACCGAGCTTAATGGGTATAAGGTCGATTTCAAAGGATTGACGTAATAAAGTAATGATACATCCTTGAATAACGGTATTAGTGCTAACTATTTTTCCACCGGCTATTTCTATATCATACTTAGTATTCAAGTAAACAGTCGGAACATCTAATTTAGCAGCTAGTTTAACAGATATGAAACTTCTATCAGCTCCTGAGCCAGATATTACTTTAACCAGACGTTGATTAGATGAAACATACCCGTAACCGTATTCTGATCTTGTTGAGTATCGTTCAGTAAATAAGCTTTTCCTCTACTATTGCTTTATTTACAGCACTCATTCGTAAAATGCCCTTTTTCTCCACAGTTATGGCAAATTTTAGTTACAGGAATTTGATTACTTCCAGTAGCTACTCCTTTACCTCTGCAGTTTCTTGTCTGATGTCCTATCTTTCCACAGTTCTGACACTTGATAGTGCAATATCCTGTGTGATGTAAAGAACATTTCTAACATAAGGGAAGTCCTCATTTATAACCATTGCTGGACGTTACAGCATAAACTTTAGAAACATCATTTCTTTTTCTCTGTTGTTGACGACTATTGCCTTGATTATAGTTACAAAAATGATTCTTCTAGAAATTACGATTAACATGAAAGCTCCTCCTATCATCAAACTTCCTTTTATTATTATCTTCCGCTTATAAAGGAGTGTACCTTATCACTTTATCTATTAATCTTTGAGTAATGGTGATAGCTTCCTCTAAAGTTTGGGGTTTAGAGGCTCTAACATTCCCTTCAATACTTCTAGGAAATCCTCCAATAAAAGCTTCCATCAATTTTTCAGTATTAGGCACCATATTAGGACATAATAATGCCAATTCCTGAAATCTTCGGATGTAAACTTTAAGATTATTTTCCTTCACCGCTAGATTATAAAATTGTTCCTCCATTTTTCTTATTTCATTAAGAGGACAATACTTCTTAATTAGCAGATTCTTGAATTCATTCCAGGGAGTCTGATAAGCTTGTTCTATCCCGATGGGTTGAGCATAAGCATTCCACCAAGACAAAACTTCCTCTATCAGTGTACCCGTAGCAAACTTCACTTTACAATCTTCAGAACAATCACTACGAACAAATACTGATTCAGTTCTCTCGAACCAGTGAATAAGTCCAACAACTCCTTCAGATCCTTTATAATTAAAAGGCTGATAGTTCATGAAATATTTGTAAGTACTCTTCTTTTCCGTAGGAACTTCTCTTCGAGCAACATTTCCATTACTTAAACTAACTATATTGGTGGCTTGTGCTTGCAAAGCTACAATCACACTCTCAGCAACCAATTGCCTTATTTCTTCAGGTGTCATATTCACTGTTGCAGATGTTGTTGCTCTAGTATGAGCCATTGTATCAACACTTCAAAATAACACTTGATAAGAATGATATTGTTTTCAGATTTTCATACGTTCGAGTATGAATCAATTTAAACTAATTCTTTTGACAACTTCATATATAAGGATTCATAATATGAAATGACGAAAATTCCTAATTCTTCCAATGAATTCATATATGAGGATTCATAATATGAAATGACAATAAAGGCTAAAGATAAAGTGACAAGTATTTTCGAGAACAAAAGCACACTTCTTTATTTATTTAGCAACTTATCGTTCATATTTACACGATAAGTATCTCTGTTACATAAAGAAAACTGTACATATCTTATAGACTAGAACTAGATTTCTAACTCCTCATTTTGATCTCCTCAATTCTGTCCAAAATATATCTGGAGTCAGATTGTTGAGTTATTTTAAGATCGTCGATGAGTGTTTCTAGATTAAGCCCAGTCCTCATAAGTCCTTCTTTCAACGCGGAATTTTCAAAATTCAACTTCTTCATCTCCTCCTTATATAAGTGCATTATTTTACTCAGTTTAATATTATGACGTCGGGTAACGTCCAACTTATATTCCAACTGACTAAAATGCTCTTCCATTCACATCCTTACTCTTATCAAACTCTTAATATTCTTCTCCACCCTTCTAAAAGCTTCTAAAGATATTTCATCGAGATTACTTGCAATTGAGAATAATTACTTGTCGTGTTTCTCCACAATCCGTGCTCTAGAATCCTCTTTAGTTTCATAAGGATTTTTACGACTTCGATTTGGAGATGAGAAAAGATCCTCAGATAATAGAAAACGAGACGTAAGTGAAGACGTACTATTCATCACTTCATTTTGATGTGAAAAATATTCTTGTACTTCGAGACTATGAAAAAGAGACAAAGTCAGAACAAATACATCTATAGGAGATGGACTGAACATCAGAACTTCTCTTTCGTCATCATCGGAAACGATAACATAGGTGGAAGTAGACATCCTTGTAGTTTTATATAACATAATAACATAAGATATGCTACTAAGGGAATACAAATCTTACACTGGCGCTGACGATGCATGATGGTCTTGAAATTAGAATTTTCAGTTATAGTTTAAGAAAAACCTTTATTCTCTATAACTGTGGGCTTTGATGACAATCTGTAACACCCCTATTTTTTCCCATATAGCAGCGGAAGCTAATCTGGGGTATTACTTTCAAGGTATCAAAGTCACAATAATAGAAAAATGCTCAAAGACTCATTTTATTAAAACTAGTTATTATTCATTTATTCAGAGTTAAATAAAACAACTGTACATACACTATAAATCACAGGTTTCCCAAAGATCTCGTTTTATTCTTTTAGAATGATAACGTTTTATGACACCACCATCCGCAGCCCGCCAGTCTTCATTCTCTTGAAATATATGCTTAAAAATCAACACATCAGTTGAGTGAATTCATTGGTTTAAACAATATTTGAATACAAGCATGACTCCAGGGCTATAGTGTTATACACCCTATATTTTTAAATTCATCATTTCTCATTTATTATTCCACTATCTCATGCACCGCTACTTGACATAACTGAAAACCAACAAATTGCCCTTATGCAGGTAGTTTGCCGGACTCCTAAGTTTAGCAAAATAAAGTGTGTCCGTTTAGCCTAGGTAGGAACCTATTGGCATTCCAGCAAATGAGACTTGCCAAGATAGGGGATTTCATTCCCCAAATAGTAGTATTTACAATATCAGCACTCATTTCCAGGAAATGATTAATGGTTCACAATTAAAAAGGGACTTTCAAGACAGCAGTAAACATAGTGTCAATAATCATATATGTGAAGCATACCAAAAACACTTGTATTCCATTTTAGCGTATATCCCCCTAACGGGTTTTCAAATCATTTAAAGTAATATACTTTAGTGAGGCTATGAACTCACCTTAGCCTACAGAGACTTGATTTATTCTGAAATAACCAATCACAACTTTCTCACGGAATCTGAGTTGACACACAAATATGATATATATCAAGTTATAACCTCTGAGTTCAATTTCTTTATATAGTATTTTGTATTTTCCTTTGATTTACATATTTTAGATTTATAGTATCATTGTTCGGGCCATTATACTCAGAAGTCATTCTATAAACGTTTGAGAAGCTAGGGCACTTTAAATCGTGAACCCAACCACTCCGTCAGAACGTAATATCGAGATGGAACATCTTTGTACAAAGATCCCTACTAACATGACACATAGAATATTATTTACATTTTATGTGTTTAGTTTCAATATAGGCAAGAATAGCCCTTATAGTTATATTTTAGCATAATTATACTTTTAACCCTTAAAGTATATAGTTTCATTATTTATAATTTCAACCCTCAAAAATTAACCTTAGGGTCTCAAACTTTCCAATATTTATTCTTATAGTTTTAAATTTCACAAAATGACACTTCTGGCCCAAAGTGTTTTATAGTTTCAAAAATGACAGTTTTGGTCCCTATACTTGTAAAAATCACATAACAACCTCAAAAATGTACCAAATGATCTAGGATTTTAAAACAAAGTTTCAAAACACATTTATAATCATAGTAAAAATATTTCTCTAGAATTATAGTTTTTTAAATAGATTTTAAGTCATTATTTCATGTAAATTACAAAACTAGGGTTTTAAGACATGTTTAGCTTATAACTTTCATTTAAAATGATCAAATGCTCTAATTTCTTTTAGATTATCTTTCTAACATTATTTTGGCATTATAAAAAGTTTAAGAATTCATTATAACAAGATCAAAGCTTAATTAACATAGAGATTACCTAGGTAGCTCCAAAATGGCTCCTTTTGGCTATGAACACAACTTGCTATCAAAGCTTCAAGAGCTTCAATGGATTCTTTCTAGACCTGGTTTCTGGTCTTCTAAGAGTCTTAGCATGTATATAGAATTGTATTTGAAGAATGGGTAGGAGATACTTAAGAAACAGGGTGCAAGTCTACAAGGTATGTAGTTCACCCCTATATATAGCAATTCCAACCCTTAGGCTCTAAGTATTGGCCTCAAACGTGTAACACAGATAGGGTAGTGAATAAGGAAGGATAGTGAAGGTATATGCAAGTTTGTAGAGTCTAGGATGGAAATATCTAAGACTTATGGTCTAAAATAGGCCACGGCAAGGTATGGATAGAAATGGTGATGTGTAGCCTTCAAGTAGGTGATGCACCTCCGTTTTGGCAGTCTAAAATATTTAGAGATACTTTAAATATCTGAATTAAGGTTTGAATTTGGGAGGGAAGGTGTTTAAACTAGATTTTGAAGGGAAAAAGTTACACCGGGTCCTAAATCTAGGGCTTGTAACTTATACTTTGTAGTTTTCGTGATTAGGGACTTAAGAATGTGATTAGTGAATTATTAAGGCTTAATTAGGGTTTAGAAATTGTATTTAAAAAATTTAGGTCCTTGGTTTCAAGTTTAACAAAGGTTTGATGTGAATTTGAGAATAAACTTATTTAGATTAGGGTTTTTAATGATCTATGGTTAAGTCTTAGTAGAAATCATTATTTTCCTTTTAGCTAATGATGTAAACTTAATTTAGGTCCTAGACTTTTTGTTTTAAGTGTCTAAAGTTTCCCACACTTGGTTTAATAGCTTATTATAAGTAAACATGTCTAAAAAGTGAAAATACCTATTTTGACCTAATTTACAAGTCATGCATTGAAATCTTGTACCTTGTGCTTAAGTGATAGGTGTGTAAGCACCCATCCTTTTTACCACTTAATTACAATAATAACCAAGCCAAAACGTGTATTTTATGTCATTTATGTCGGAATTATGCGTGGTTTGTGTTTTTGTTGTGATTTAGGACGAAAAGGTGAAAAGTGGAGAAAACACGGGCATTAACGGGCTTTTATCAAAGAAAAAGACGAAAGACAAAGTCAAGAAGTCAAGAGTGCAAAAAGAACGGAAGTCCAAGACCAATTCTGAAGATTTATCGAAGAAAAAGTCAAAAGACGGAAGTTTACTTAAAACCGAAGAACTCAAGTCTTATTTATTGAAGAATTAAAAGACGAGTTTAAAGAAATCCCGAGACAAAGTCATTAAAGTCCAAGATTTAAGAAGATTAAAAGGCTTAAGGACTTAAGTGTGCAATTAAGGGAAGAAGAAAGAGGGGAGGAAGCTTCCTAAGCACTCCCTAATCCTCCCCTATAAATAGTCATTAGGATTTACATTTCATTCTTGTTGGATAGCTTGACAAACTATTTCTTCCATTTTTAATTATCTTGTCATTTAATTTCATGTCTATTTAAATACCTTGTATTGCACCTTAAATACATTTAATTTCAAGTAAGTTTTCTTTTGATTTTTGTCAATCTTTATTTTTATTGTTCATCTCCTATCTACCTTTCTTTAATCTTTGATCTTTATGTTTATGTTCATGTTTATGTTTTTGTGTTTTTATTGATTAAAGTGGGTTTTGATTATTTTGGTTATATTTGTTAGTTTGATTGTTTTGGATTGTTTGTTTATGATTAATACATGTTTATTGATTAGTTTGATTTAATCTTGTGGTTGATTTAGATTAGATTTATTTAGATTCGTGTTATTCTTGTGTTCCTTGTTTCTTCGCTTTTCTGTTACTGATCTTCCCAGGTATTCCGAATCAAAGTCTTTGTTCCGAATCAAGGGATTGTGCAATTTTATTCCGGATCAAGGGTCGTTCATCCGGAATATTAGACATTCCGGATCAGTAGTACTCATTCGGAATAATTCATTATTCCGGATCAAGCATTTCATCCGGAATACCAAACATTCCGGATCAGCCTTTTATTCCGGATCAAGTCCACATTCCGGATCAACATAACATTCCGAATCAAGGAGTCATTCCGGATCAAGGACCTTTATTCGGAATAATTAATTATTCCGGATCAAAGACTTCATCCGGAATCTTCAACATTCCGGATCAAGGACCAACAAGGATAATATTCCGGATCAAGGCTTTATTCCGAATCAAGGAGATATTCCGGATCAAGGACAAGTATTCCGAATCAAGACTTTATTCCGGATAAGTGACATATTCCGGATAAAGTATTTATTCCGGATCAAGGTTTTTGGTAAATATTCCGAGTGAAGAAGAACATTCTGAACGAAGGTGACATTCCGGATGAATGTTTATTCCGAATGAAGGATTATTCCGGATAAGCTGTGTTCAGGTTATTTTTAGTTTCTGTTTTTAATTCTTTAATTTTCAAGCTTTACTTTTGCCGCCTTTTTACTTAGTCGCACTTTAAGTTTATTTGCCTTAGACTTATTTTAGCCTTGCCTTAGTTTTAAGTTTTAGTTGCGTTTTAAGTTTGCCTTAGATAGATTTAAGTTTGCGTTATTTACTTTTAGTGCTTTTTAATTTCTCGTCACGCTTTTAAATACTCGCCATTTATTTTAAATTAGGTTTAGATTTACTTTAACGTCATTTTCATTAAAGTCTTGCACATTTAATTACTACAACGACACAACTATCTGTTTCACCAAAGAACAATTGAGTCGCATAGTTAACCAGGATCAATTCGATTAGACACATGACAAAGAATCTTTTTAATTAGGCAAAAACCTAGTCACCATTAAGGATACTTGTACATTGTCGTAACATAATCTTATAACCTTAATGAAATGCTATAAGTGTTTGTAGACTTGTCCTAAAAACTAGGTAGTGATTTTATATAGATTCTTAATATATAGGTTTCTAGGTTACTAATCCTAATGACTTTCTATTTTGGGTGATTAATATTTATAATATAATTAGGCTTATTCTAGTTACTATATAGTATTTTTAGGACTTATAGGGTTTTTACATTCTTAGTTTAATGGTTTGTATAGGTTGATCATATCGGGTTAATTAAGTGAGCTTAAGATCCTATGCTTTTGATAACTTGTACTTCATGCTTTATTAATTAGTAACTTAGCTTGAGATAAATGTATTAACTTATTATTATACTTAGTTGAGTTTTATAATTAGTTACAAAATATTAGACTCTAATTCATAATGGATTTTATATGTTAATTTTGGTTACTAAGTCATATACTTGTAATTAGCTTGAGATTAGTGAATATTAGTGTTTGTGATTAATTACCTTTCCTTTATATGATAGAGTATAATTAGTATAGTTTATTTGATAGTAGTTCATAGATATTTTGTAGTTATATTGCTTGGAACATTTGTTTATAAAGTGAACTCTAGAGTTTCTAAGGTTTTTTAATAATTTAGGGCATCTTTGTTATACTTGAGTTATTCTTACCCATAATGTATACATATTGGTACTTTTAGAACTCAGACTTTATATATATACATATTATTCAAAACATATAGGAATATGTCGATGTGGCAATTGAGATAGTCAGAATCTATATATTCAACAATTCAATCATATATCATAGCAAAATGCAAAAATTTCTTGCAAAATCTCCTCTTTATTTATTTATGAAATAGGCAATTGCATATTTATTGATATTACATTAGCCAAAAACTACTGGATGTTATAGTTAGTACCATGAGTCGAACTAGTATTGCATGGAGCAAGAGGTGGTGAGGGTGATGAAGAGATGAGAATATGAGTAATCTCATTCTTGGGTGTAAGAAAAGATTAAGCACCTTGTTTAGGTAACTTAATCTTGATCTTAAGGTTTCTTTTGGTAGAAGAGTGTTTGAAGGAGTTTGAGGATCTTGTGAACACCATGGTTGTGTGTTTAGGTTTAGAAAGCTTAGAGGATGAAGAAGAAGCACAACGAAGGGTGGTTTAAGAAGAAGATGGGATGATCCAAAATGGTAATGTGTTAAAAATTATTTTGGTGAATAACGAAATTAGCTAGGCTTAATAGAGGAAAAAGTTGGTTTTTAGCAAAAGTTTTATCCATGTTTACAAAGAATAAGAGAAAACAATGTAAAGTAGAGATTCTGTTCGAAGTTCCAACCGCGGTTCCTTAAATACACATGTGGTTCAATATCAATAAGGAACCGCCGGGTATTTATTGATCCGCGGGCAGAACCCCATGAAAATGTGACTTCTAGTAATTTTCATAAGCCCAGATTTTAAACCTTAGTTTAACAAGCCAAAATAGATTACCAACCAAAATCTAAATACTTAACTAACACATAATAACACAAAGTTATGTAAACTGAAAGTTCGATAACATGAAACAAGCATATGATTAAAATACTAATCAATCCAAACACATAGTACTAGTTATTACAAGCCAAAGTCTAATGAAAAGGAAGAACAAGTCTAAGGAAATAAAATGTTCAACACTAAACCAAAGTTTATAACCAAGTCAATCAAATGAAGTCGTCACCAAATACATCAAAGTGGCATCACTTCTTTTTCTTTCCAAGCTTCTTGAGCATACTCCCCATGGCATTAAAAGCACCTCTTGACTCCGTACGATGCTCTTCCAACTCCCCTCGGGTTTGAAGTTTAAAACGGTAAACATCCTCAAGGTTGAAGTTTGGAGGAAGTTGAGTCGATGAAGGAGAAGGAGGACGATGTATATGGTCTAACCCATCCATGAAAGTGTGCAAAGATGGGGTGGAGTCACTCATATAACCGAAGTTTGTACTAGTTCCAACACCATAACCAACACTTGATGATGAGGAACTTCCCTTATTTTTGGATTCTCGTGGATCACCTCTACGCGTCCCTCGATCACTCCTAACCTTTCGTGGACGCATCCTTTGGATGGGATACATCACGGGGTCGGCGTGCACATAAGTAGAGAGACCGAGGCTGGGATAGTCATGATCAACCATTTTAATAGGGCGGGTGAGGAGCATGGCATAGGGAAGATTATATTTTGGTTTGGTGAGGACGTAATTGATTCGTCGAGCGATAAAGTATGTAAGATTGTAATCGATGGAAAGGCATATGCAACACATAATGTGAGCCATACAAGCCGGAACATGATCTCGGTTTCCACCGTGACAAAATATATTATCCCTAATGATGTCGGCCTAAGAGACCATACAATAATTAAGATATCTTACTAGTATCTCATAACGTTTCAAAGCACGTTTCTTAGAATGGATACTACATACAACGGGTCGATCACTTCCTTTATAGATGACATCAAGGATGAGTTCTAGGCCCGTCACTTAAGTGTCATATGGAAGATTGTCGACACACGTATTCAAGGAGTCAATTCACTATGAATCCATGAACCGACATTAACCTTCATAAGGCACCTTAAGTGCCTTACCGAATTCCTCGAGAGAGTAAGTAATGGGTAGACCACGAATGGTGAACCTAATAAACATTACATCTTCATTAACTAGAAGGGAATAAGTGCTAAATAAATCTAAGAGGAATTGGGGATAAATAAGCTCATCGATGTCTAGCATACAATCGAACTTGTATTACTAAACATTTGTCTAGTGTAACCATATCCCTCAATGTCCGCATAGACCACCCTACCCTCATGAAAGTGACGTTTTTTTAAGTGAACTAAGGGTGTTACCAAGGGTTACGGATTGACACGAATCGACAAGATTAGGCATGTAGCATTTAGTATCTCGGTGGTTCTTTTGATAAACCGAAGGCATGATTGAGTACCTATATTAAACCAAAATATTTTCACCATCATTCTTATGTTACATATTAGGTAAAAAAGAATGTGTTTAATCAATTACTTGACTAACCAAAGGATTAATCCTTATCATTCTTATGTTAACAATGTAACAGATTCATTTTTGACAAGTACATATGAATTATGCAAATCAAACATGAACTTAAACATTGGTTTCTTAAAATTCGTTTTTAGGTAAGCATTCACAATGTAATTACCAATGTGTTCAAGGGTTCATATCAATTCCATCATTAAACCAAAATAATTTGATTAACATTCGAATTTGTTTTATAGATTAATTTTAGTGAAATCGCAAGGAACTCGAACATAAGGAAGCATAGCACTAAAACTATGTGAACCCACGTTCCTAATTTGGTTTTAATTCAATTTAATTTCAAAAATCCTCAATTATGAAAGTAAGAACCCTAGAAAAAATTGATTGAAATTGAATGCATATACTTACAATTAATTGATATTAGATGAAGGATGAGTGAAACCCTTGTCTTGGAATCAGTTAATTTGAATGATTGGAAGGTTTTTACAAGATGTTAATGGAGGTTTTATGGTGTTTCCCATCGCCACTGTGAAGAAGAGAGGAGAGGGTATTTTTGAAAAAGTATAATTTAACAAAACCAGATTAATTTAAGCTTAGTGGGCGGCGTTTCGATATCGATATGGAACCGCGCATTAGCACCACGCTATTTAAAGAACCGCCAACAGAGGTAGTTTTTTTAACTAAAATACTTAAACCATATATTAAGCCTTTTGGAAATAATTGGACCACTTCAATACTAGGTTACAATGCCTTAATGAAGGATTACGAGTTAAATCGAGACCGAAAAAGACCGAATTAGACCGATACGGAAAAACCACTACTCGTAAGAAAAGAGAAAGAAGAGAGAAACAAAGAGGGATGGATCAAGGCCAGGTATCAATGCTCAAGGAATGAATGACAATCTTCAAGTTGTAGAAACGAAGAGCTTGTGTCATTTATAGTAGTTTAAGACGTGTCTTTCTGACGTAAGACAAAATGGCTTTGGTAATGAACCATACCAAGCAAATTTTGTTATATAGAGTAAGCACACTTACTAATAAATGTCATAAAATTTTACAAAACATGAGCAAAAGTATAGATTCACTTTCTCTCCCACATGATCAGATAAATATCATTATTTAGGGTGACAATGACAATATCCTTGGAATATTTCAATTCTAAATGTGTAGTATCCTAACTACAACATATGATGTAGTTTGGTATCTCAAAGGATTAAACAATTACCTAAGACATGAGCTTAATTGCACTTACTACACATGATATAGGGCCTACTAACCGTATGAGTTTCAAACCATATAAATCACGCTTGATACTAACCACTCAAGGGTGGCTTAGTGGCAAAAAGATTTATGGCTATCACTACAAAGTGTGTGAGGTCTCAAGTTCAATTCCCATTAGGTGTAAACAACCTTGAAGTGGCCACGCCAACCTCCTGAAAAGGGACGGCTTTACCTGGTTTGAGTATGTGTGGTGGTGGGCTCAAACCCCGTGGATTAGTCGGCCAATGAGTCGGAAATCACGGTTACCAAAAAAAAAATCACGCTTGATACTTTATACTACTACTAACTCACACTACAACACCTAAGTGAGTCAAGTATTCAAGACCATGAAGGTTTGGGAGGTTTAAGGAATAGAATCACATACCACAAACAAATTTCTAGGCAAGGATGCCAAGAAAAAAACACATAGTCAAGCAATGATCTAAAGAATGATCGATAGGGCATGTGGAAGGACGGAAATGTACCTTAGACGCAAAATGCATCCTAAGTCTTCTATGGACTAGTGCAACGTACAAACTTGACCAACGTATATACTAAGTCTTCAAGGACTAGTATCACACTCTTCAATCTTGGTATCATCATCCTATGATGTTGGAGATCAAAAGGAGATGAGTCTTCAACAAATATAAGTGACTCAATCCACAATCAAATTAATGATTAGTCTTCATGAGTACCTACACAAAGCAAGATGCAAACAAGTAGATACATATCAATAATAAATCTAAAATGCATAAGAGCTACTAGCAAAATCATAATCACCAAGATATGATATAATAATACATTAGAAGGTCTATTTTTTATGGAAAAAATAGTTTTGACAAAAACGAAACTTTAGTACAACTGACCCTTTTAATTTTAGGAGACAATAGATCGATCCAAGCTTTAAAATACAATATACTTCATAGATCTTGTGTGACCATTGCTCTTGTAAAACCCGCTTTAAAATACCTTAGAACATTTAAATGCATGAAAACACGAATAAATTAAAACTTTAGGATTAATTAATATATGACATGTGTCATGAACATTTAATGTAATAATTACGTATATTAATTAATTACGACAAGTATTACGTATATTAATATTATTATTAATACACGATAAGTATTTACGTATAATACTTAAAAGCATAACCGAATTAAATCATGACATTAAAACACGAACATACATGCGAAATATTTTAAAACACGAAAAACGAAACCAATGTATATAAGGGGTGTTTGGTCGGCGGTCCAAGAAGGAAAAGGAAGGGCTTTTGGCCCGGCCCATTAACCAATCCAAGTTAATAAACAAAACAACCTCTAGGGATTTCATTTATCACTTTACAGAATAAAATCAAAAACCCTAAACGTCCTTGTCCTTCTCTTCTTGGTCGCGACATACACAAGCACAAGGGGAAAGATTTTTGATTTTTGATCTTTGAATAAATATGGGTATCGTGTTCGTGATCTAATCCCTAAACTATTCACGTATTCGGTATATTTTAAATCCTTAATCTTTTTATTTATTTTTCTTATGTTCATGATCATTAACATAATTATGAAAACATGTAATTAAAAAGATTAAACATGGGATCGGGATTTTGTTTTGTTTGTTTCGGGTGTCACCCAAACCGAGACCTAAAAGGTCTCGGTGGTGGGTCTTGAACAAGCAGCTGCAACCCATAAGGAGTCGGCGCCTGTTTTATGTGGCCAACCACAAGCACCAACACCCCTTTCGGTGGCGGTTGGTTGTTATCAGTGACAACCTAGAGTCATGTGACTCTCGGTGGGTAGTTTGTACGCAACACGAGGAACCTCGGCTTGAGCCAGGGGGAGGGGGTGTTTTATGCCAGCAAGGACACTAGCGTGCAACCGGTGGCTACTTGGTGTCAGGGCAGCAAGCGACATCCGAAAGGCTGTGGTAGTGTTGTTGTGTTCAAGGCGAACCGAGACCTCCAAGGTCTCGGTGGTCGTTGTTGGGCTCGGGTAGAACCGAACACACCAAGGGGTGTGTTTGGCTAACATTAAATACTTTATGTTATTTTGTTAATTAATTTTATTAAATAAAACATGGTTTAATTTAATTAATTAAATAACAAGACTTAGGTTATAATTTATTTAAATAATTATCATGATATAATACATGGACATTTTATTTAAATAAACTATATGTTATAATAATTATTAAAAATAATTATTCATGTTATAAGTACATGTACATTTAATTAATTTAATTAAGAACTTAGCTTAATAAATTAATTACATTTTAACCAAGGCTAATTAAATTAATACTATGGTTTAATTTAATTATACAATAATAATTTAAGGTAAAGTTTAATTAATATAATCATATAATATTAATTAATAATTACTTATGATATCATGTATTATATTATTAATTAATAATCATATGTTAAGACTAAAATATTATTATTAATAAACTTTACTCTATTATTATATTTAACAATCATGACTTATAAAATATGCTTATTTTTTTTGAGCGGCAGTTTGGTGCAGCGGAGTATCTTGCGTGCCACCGAGGCACCAAGTCTCTTAACCCGAGTTCGAATCATCTCACGAAGAGAATATCAACCCCCATGCTATCCATCCAGTTTCCCATTAAGGGGCTTCAAGGCATTGCGATGGGATTCAAACCCGACTGCCAATTCTGGGAAAATCCCCCACATGGGGAATAACAGGAGTCGAACCCCTGACCTCCCCCATATGGAGACTATAACCAAATGCATCTATCCAACTGTGCTTATTAGACCATAGCTTATATCATATACTTATTTAATAAGCTTATTACTAAATATGGAAACATGTTAAATATGGAAACATACTAATTATGGAAACATGCAATTTATAGAAACATACTAAATATGGAAACATGCTATTTATGGAAACATACTAAATATGGAAACTTTATATTTTTGTAAACTTACTAATTATGGAAACTTTCTATTTTTGGAAACTTACTAATTATGGAAACTTGCTATTTTTGGAAAGTTACTATATATGGATACCTGCTATTTTTGTAAAGTTACTATATATAGAAACCTGCTATTTTTAGAAAGTTACTCATTATGATACAACAAGTACTATAACACATAAAACATGAAATACACTAATCAAGAACACATGAAACACTAAGAATCACATGATAAAACATGAAACAATAAAACAAGACAAGAACAAGTAAAACAAGTTAAGAACACGTCAAGTAAACTAATAATCAGTAAGTATAAGTTAAACAGACAACTCATTCATGTCCCTTTTATTATGTAGCTATCGTGAAGTAGGAGTAATTCTTCTGTTTTTGTTTTCATCCTCATTACTGGACACAAGGTACGGATATTCCGCCCTTTAGTATGGACACTCTTTTCCTATATTTAGGATTTCTCATTTGCAGCCATCTGTTTTACCCAGTAGTTTACATTAAACTTATCAGTAATTAATATGATTAGCATTTTAAATTGCATGAGATATATATATATGCATGCCAGTTCCACCTAGTTATGGAGGTACCATAACCATAACACTTGAGGCACCGGTGTTATGACTTTTCCGCGGTGAGAGTGATTGCTTGCGGCGTCCCTTTCAGTCATTTGGCCTTTTATTATCGCTATCATGTGGGGCGATGGGTGCATCCTAGAACAAGTTTAGCAGATTACATGGTAACTGTGGTGTTTTCTCTACATCCGTGACATGGAGCTGATCCCTCCACACAGACTATTATAATTAGAGGCAACCCCTCTAATTGCATGACGAGGTCACCCCTATATGTATTCATGCACGTTGATACCTTCATGACCTATATGGGATCTTGGGCATTTAAAATATAGTTTTTATGAAATAAAATAAGTCTTTTCAGAAATAAACCATTTTATAAACATACACCAGGTTTTCTAGGACTTACACTTATTCTATTGTACTTTTATTTCATTCTTTACTTATGTTTATGTTTTTCATTTCATTGTCATATATCTGCACACTGAGCGTATTGCTCAGTCGTATTTTCTTTCCATGTCCCCATACGGCAGGTACTAAAGGGCAAAGCTAGGAATCAAGAGTACGTGCATTTCAATGGAGGCACCCTTGTCTTCATTTCTTTAATGCATTTATATACTTCTGCATTGCTGGACATTGTTTAGTCCTTATTCTACATTCTTTACTTATGCATTTGTGTGGATATGTTTGGAACCGATGTTTGTTTCCGGTTTCCTTTATGGTCATTAATGTTTTAGACAATTACCTTGCATGCTTTGATGACACGTCATAATTATTAAATAACGGTCCACTTATCCAAGTAGGGTGTTACAGCTCTGATACTAATTATAGAAACTAGAATGGAGGGGGTTGAATAGTTTATTATGGTTAAGGTACTAATTAAAAATCCTTTTAATTAGGTTTGTCCCAAATTTACCTTTTACTTGAAAACTAGTTTCATAGTTGTTAGGTTTATTTCTAATGTATTAACTACATTTAGTGATAATGAAATGCAATGAAAGTAAGTAAAGATAAGTAAATAGTAAGGAAAGAAGCAACCTAAGACAAGACACCAAGATTTATATTGGTTTGATAACGAAGCTATTTCTTCGTTCCTACTTCACTCCTCGAGTACACCTTACTCGAGATTTCCGTTATATCCACAAGCTCCCTTCTTAGCGGAGAATACCTTACAACGTCGCTTACATTATTTTCTGACACTAAGCTAAATGTCAAGACCTAATATTAGCTAGGACCAATCTACACACGTCGCCTACTTTACCATTTTCCGACACAAGGCTAGATGTCGACTTCTAATCGAATGCTAGAACCAATCTTCGTCGCCCATCTTCTTTTCCAACACAAGGCTAGATGTCGAGTCCTAATCCAAAGCTTGAACCAATCTTCAAAACTCTTCACTTTCAAGTTTAGTGAGAACTGACAAGACACATACACACATCACTTTGTAGTTTAGTGAGAACTAACACACAAGACTTATTACAACTCAAGACACATATCCAAGTATACACATATAACTTGGATCTACACAAGACAAATCCAAGTATACACATATACAATTGATTTATACAAAACTAATCCAAGTATTCACAAATACCTTGGATCAACATAAGTCTAATCCAAGTATTCACAAATACATTAGATCTACATAAGACTTAAGCATACAAAATGATGAACATGACTAGATCTAAGAAAGGATGATCTTCCTCAAGGATTCATCTTTAATCACATCATAAATGTGTGAGTGATATTCTTTTTGGACAAGTAAAGAAGAGGACCAAGAGGATAATCATAAGTAAACATACTTAACAAATTAAGTGATCATTTACTAATGATAGAAAACATAGAAATAAGATAAGAAGCAGAAAGATTTGTCCAAAAAGGTTCACTGGAAAAATGAAAATATAATCCACTATTTATAGGGGACAAGAACCATTGGCTCTCTGGGTGCGGTTCATTAAATGGTCCTACGGTTCCATATCACTAAAGAATCGCACCCCTATTTAAGGAACCGCGACTCATAGAGTCCGCTCCTTTTTGTCTTGTAGTGGAGAAATATTATCTAGGGTAGTTTACACCTACAAAGGATATTCTTAGGGCATTGGAAATATGTCATATTCAAATTTTCATTTTCTATTTTAATAAACATTTTCTTAAAAACTAAAGTTTATTAAAATATTTTGTCACATTTGTATAAATGTAAGTTTTAAGGTTAATCACTTTGTCTGATCACTAAACATTATAAGATATATTTGTGTAAGACTTAAATGATTATTACCTTGATAAAAGTGTTTGTTAAATAATTCTTCTTTCGGTTATCTCTGACGAAAAATGTTCTTACACTTTTCCGTGATCAAAACTAAGAAAGTTTAGTTATTACAAATAAAGTTTTTAGGAATTGGTTGCATTAACAAAATACCTTAACTTGTATAAGCTATAGTTAAATTAATTAAATCTAACACAATTATAGTGAAAACTTTGTTTTGAGTGTATTAAATATTATGTAGAAACTATCTTTAATGATAAGAATAAAAATCAACATGTAATTAAACAATAAGCCTCAATATTATTAATGAAAAATAATACGAAAATTATCAAAGTATTAGGATTACAAAATCTTAAAGCTAAGAATTCTATGTGTTTCGTGTGTTGTGATATCTAAATCTATGTGTTGGTCCCTCGTAATTAGTCTTATATTTCTTTTTACTAAATATAAGGCTAACCCATGGTAAAGTAATGCTTAAAACATGTTAAAGATAATAAGTAAAGACATAAATAGTTTTCAACTTTTAACTCTTATTAGTCAAAGAATTATATCATACTGTATGCAAAACTAAAACAAGGACTGAATAGACAATGTGTGTTGTGATCTCCTCACTAACGAGTAATATCAACCCAAACAATTTGATATACTCGAATATTAAGACAACATGAGTTTATAACACAAGTGCTTTTGAGCGGTTTTGGAAGAGAGAATTTGTTTGTGAATGTCGAAGTATTAAGCGCGCTGTTAGTGCAAACATTACGATGTTTAATTAATATAATCTCTTTGTGTTTTGGTGACGACAAACGTATAAGTCGTAATACATTATGTAAAATGTGTAAGGTACTCGTAATCACTCAAGCATACATTTTTATACTTCTCTCAACACCTCCAAGATCGCATTCGTCATGAATCACTCAAGGTATGAATAAACAAGTCATTAACCTTACTAAGTGATCAAGAATTCATATTTTCTTAAAACTCACTTTTAATTAAAGTGACAAAGTATTTTTTAAATAACTTTATTTTTAAGAAAATATTTTATTAAAAAGAAAATAGAAATTTGAATTTGGCATATTCCAAATGGATAAAAAATATTCCCTAATTTAAATTTAGGATATTCCAAATGAATAAAGGATATTCCCTTTAGGTAAATTCTTCATTTGATGGACTTTCCCCACTAAAGGATAAAAGGGAGCAGACTCCAAAGCCTGAGGTTCCTTAAAGGTACCCACGGATCCTTATTGATAAGAATCCGCGTGGACATTTAATGAGCCACGGGGAAATAAAGCCGTTGCTCCCTTGGCCTATCAATAGTGGATCATTTCTAGCTTTTCTTTTAACCCTTTTGCATATTTCTCTCTATTTATCAAACACCTTAGATCCTTGATTAGTTGGTAGATTTATCTTGTTTAAGATGTGATACTATTCTCCAATCCTCTCGTCCTCTCAAGTGCAAAGAGAAAAACACTTTCATCACTATGAAGAGTTGGGTTCATAACATAATGAATATCTCTCCTTTTAGATCAAGTCATGAGTATAGTTTTCCTACAATGTAAACATGGAAATCCAAGTGTTGTGTATACTTGGACTTGATGTATATGTAGAAGATCCAAGTTGTGAGTACACTTGGATGTATTGTAAGGGTAGTATATCTAAGTGATGGGTATCCTTGGGTTAGGTGTTAGGAGTGTAGATTCAAGTTATGTATATAGTTGGATATAGTGTTAGAGTTCTAGATCTAAGTGGCGTGTACATAGATCTAAATGGTTTATGTGTTTAGGCCACAAAACACAAGGTTTGTTATGTTGGGCCATAAAACATAACTAGTGGAGTCATGAGTATAGATTGGTTCTACCTAAGATTAGAACTCAACATCTAGCCTTGTGTCGAAAAATGGAAAGTAGGCGACGTGTGTAGATTGGTCCTACCTAAGATTGGGACTCGATATCTAGCTTAGTGTCGAAAATGGTGTAAGCGACGTGTATGGTTTTCTCCGCCTTTAAAGGAGCATTGTTGACTAGTGAAGTAACTTTCGAGTTGGGTACTCGAGGAGTGGAGTAGAGCGAAGACGAGCTTTGTGACTGAACCACTATAAATCATCGTGTCGGTATTCTCTTTACATTTATGTATTTACTTTCTTAGTTTGCATAATATACTTGTTGTATGTTGTTGTGTGCATCTCATTAATCTAAACATCTAAGTGCGGAAAAGTTAAGTCTTAGTACATGTGTGCTTCATGTTTAGATTATGATCAAGTGTGCATCCCTTAGTCTAAACATTTTAGTTGCGGAAAAGCTAAGGCTTAGTACGCGTATGCTTAGTGTTTAGACTATTGCTTGATGTACTCTTGATTAAATGTGTTTGTGTGTTTACTTACTTGTAGTCTTTATCTTTCAAAAAACACATATCATACTTAAGTCAAGCTTGATCGAGAATTTGATACAAAGGATTGTTAAAGCTTAACATGTAACAAATGGTTTCGTCTAATGTTGGTGGTTCCTTAAATGGACCCGCGGTTCTTTAGTGATAACGAACCGCGACCATGTTTATTGAGCCGCAGACAGTGGGTTATACGAAAAGTTTTGAAAACTTAAAGAGAAACTATTCAACCCCCCTTCTTGTTTCTACACGCACAAACTTGAATTCTCTATTTTACAATGATCTTATTTATAGACTAAGGCTAAGAATTAGACAAGGAATTTTCATGTGCAGTTCCACTGTCTCGTCTAAGGTACAAGGTACCTTGTTTGTCATATACTTATTTTAAGTATCATGACAAAGTCATTTCTAATACTCAGTACCCTTGTCTATCCTAAAAGGATAAGTTACAATAAGCGTGTTGTACTACGCTTTTATCTACTTCAAACTTGTCTCGCTCATTCTTAAGTCTTCATGACTTCATCATTCCTTCAAGGAGATCGTATGAGGCTCAGTGAGTCTATTGTCACAACTCACTGAACTCATCACCTTCTTCTTCGTCTCAGATTCATAGTATATTGAGTCCTGCCTCACTGAATACTTGAGTCTTTATCTTAGACTCAGGTTGAGTTCTCAAAGGCAACTCACTGAGTGACTGATCACTAAATGACTTCTTTGTGTTCAATATTTATATATACACTTAGGTTTATTGTTATTCAAATCCACCAGTAAGACCATTAGGCACCGAATTGACCTACGTCTAGAACCTCCTTTTATACATCAAGTAGTCCTAATCGACTTACAATCTTTTTATAAGATAAATACAAATATTCTAAAAAGATAACTAATACATATCATAATATTTTTACCATAAATAACTAATACTTATCTCATAAGTAATCTTGATCTTTAAGCAATTTCTCTCTAAACAGCAACACTGATCTTCGTAAATTCGTAATCTCTAAGCAGTAGTAACTTACACTAGCAGCATTAACTTTTTGTACAAGCAGTGTAACTATTTAGCATATTTTCTTCAATATTCACCAGTAGCACTAATTTCTACTAGCATTAGTAACTTCCCACTAGCATTACTAACTACTTAGATTATTTTCTTTGAAGTTCACTAGTAGTACTAATTTTACTGAGCAGCATTAACTATACCATGAGCAACAATAATTCCAACAACTTAAAGAATACTTTTAATCTCAACAATCCTCTCATAAACTTAATATCGTTCTTCCAAATCATCAAGTTTCCTCATTTAAAAGCTTCATGATCACCAGGAGGATGCTTTCAAACACTTCTTGTACTTCTTCATCTGTTGTATCATGAATTGAAAGTCCCTTAATATAACAATTGTCAAAACTATAACTCGTATAAATACAACAAACACAACGAAATACTTTTAAAACACGTAATGCTTTATTAACTATTATAAACAAAGTATTACAAAGGGCTATGAATACACCGGTTGAATGACAATAAGAATTGAACCCTTATTCAAGTAAACTTGATTCGAGACTCAAGTTTACAAGGGAACTTATGAGTCGCTGGCAGACAGCTGAGGGCTCAGTGGTTCCAAAGAGAGAAAGAACTTAGATAATTTATCCAAGCACAAGGGTTGCATTAACCCTTCTTTCTCACTCCTATTTATAGTGGTACGAGGTTGCTTCCTTAGTGGGAGTAGTTGATACGTGTCATCTTCTGAATGGAAGAGTACAACGTATTAAATGCATGTCCAAATCGAGACATACCTTTAACAACTTTAGGTGAACAGTTCTGCCAACTGTTCATATTTTGTCCCACTAGGTCGTACTAGGCTTTATCTTGAATCTCTTGTTTTGTCCCGCTCAAAACACTTTGTAGATTCTCTCGCCTAAACTATAAAGAATTGGACAAGCTTTGCTTGTATCAGACTTCTAGGGTTCTTAAGTGATCTCTGAGTATTGTCAACTCAGAGATCCTTGAACACCAGCACATTCCTTCTACATCCCAGCTATTCATAATCGCTGGTAAGTATGATTTCAGATTGTCTTCGACTTCTCTGACCTTGTCTTTGACTTGAATGTTCCTGGTGTGCCAGCTGAGGCTTTGCCTTCCGCTGGTCTGGTCTATGTCGTTGTTCCTCTCAGCGATTAGTAACACTTAGTCTAATTTAAACAAATCTAGACTGGCCCATAGTTAAAACTTTCATCAGCCCAACAATCTTCCCCTATTTATTTATAAATTATACTAAGTCTAGAATTATTGTAAGTGAGTAGACAGCTTCTTCTTACACATAATTTTAACAAACATACCTCAGAGTTTTATTAAACATAAAAAACCTAGTCTATTACAAAGACACCTAGTGGTGTAAAATAAAACAAAACAAATGGTTCTTCAGCGATCGAGGCCTTGGTCACAGATTCTCCGAGCTTCAACTTTATCACTCCTAGAGTTGATGATCATCTCAACTTCAAACTCAAAATCATCAACTAATTTGCAGTTCCTTAGGATGTCCTGTTTCAGTTTGATGAGTTGGATAGTTGAGGCCAGATGAAGTTCATTCATCCTTTGAAAGCAATACTCACGTTTACCATTCATAAATACCATTCCTTTCTCTGTTTTTGAGTATACTTGGCCACCCACTGGCTTAGCAATCTCCTTAGGAAGTACAAGGTTTCTAAACATTCCATCTACCACAACATTCTCAGTGACCAGCTTCTCTACCAGAGGCCCCATTGGGGTTTTCCTTTTTCTTTGTCCTTGAGTTGATTGTTGTTGTGATAGTTGAGGAGGCAGAGGTAGCTTCAGCTTCTTAGCAGTGTCTCTTACCCAATTAAGCTTGGCTTGAATGTTTTTCATCATTTGGGCAACACCAGGCCCTGTCTTCTTTTGGGCAAGAGACAGTACTTCTAACCATTCAGAGAGGCCCAGATCTTTGAGTCTAAAGTCACTAAAGACTTTGTAGTTAGTTATTTGATTGTCTCTATATAAGGTCATCACCACTCTTTTGTCTTTGTCAGTGTAACAAGTGTACTTGGTGATTTGACCGGGCTCTTCTCTTTGATCCACTATTCTCTCATATTCCTTTTGAAGGTTGCTCTTTTTGACTTCAAGTTCTTTGAGCTTATTCAGTTGAGCTTCTTTTACAGCTGGAGAAAGTAGTTTGTTCAGAGCTTCTTTGCTCTTTATTTCAGCAACTCTAATGTCAACTAACCTCTTTTGTTCCATGATTTGAGCCTTTGCATGCTCTGGGGTTAGTGGTGGTTCATCAGCATTTTTGAATTTGTTCAAGTCAGAGTGTCTGGCTGTAGATCCACCTTCTTCTTAGAGGGAGTGAAGGGTTGTTTCAGGCACCTTAGTGGCAATACCTTTTCCCTTGTCCTTTGTCGCCTCAGAGATGGGGTTGAAGGATCTGATGGGTTTTGGTGTTAGAATCTCTGTTGTGGGTGCTGATTGTTTAAGTTATTGCTCCCCCTTAGGTGGAGCAGTATCTTCTTCTTCTTCAGAGGTAGAGGTTGCAGAATTCTCCCCCTCAGGCATAGCGTTAGTAGAAGCTGTGCCTGAACCAGGTTTAAGGAACTTAACAAATTCTTGATGGAAAAACAAAAAAATTTCTTTAAGTTCCTCTTGTAATAGCTCCTGAAGAAATTGTCTGGAGGGTTCAGATGCCTTAACAATAGCCGCAACATTAGCTTTGACAGCTGCTGTGAGGACTGATGGCATGTACTGCTGGAAACTCTGGTTTACAACCACTGGGAGTTGATTTTTCAATGCATTTCCCAGCAGTTGCGGAAGCAGTGTAGTCATATAGGATTCCACATATGAGGTTAGGGAAGTCTCTAAGGGTGTGGTGAGTTCTTCAGCAGCATGGGTGAGTGTTTGTATTTCAGAGAGGATGACATCATTTGTGACTTTAGGCATGGTGATACTGGTATCTCCCCTCTTAACCCAGAGTTCCTCAACGCCTAGTTCCTGAACATCTTTCATTCTTGGAACAGGGATAGGCTTGAGGTTTTGCAAATTCTCTAAGTGTTTCATTGCCCCCAGTTCCATAACATTTGTCAAAGTTAGGAAGGGAACGGGGGTTGGTGTACAGATCTTGTGGTCCCATAGCTGAGTGGCAGCTAGTTCCTGAACATTTACCATTGATGGGAAGGAAATGGGCTTCAAATCAGATATGACTTGGTCATCATCAACATCCATATCAACATAGTCTGAAATGGTAAAGTCATCTTCAATGATAAACACCTCATCTTCAGGCATGGAGTCAATGTCTGACATGGCATCTAGATCAATGTGGGAGGCTTCAACATTATCGTCACTAGCAATGGAATAAGCCTCATCATTCTATTGTTCTTCATGAAGATTGTGAGCCTGTTATGACATTTGTTAGAAACCAGTGTGAAATAAATATGAAGTTATAGATCGTCATTCGCTGCCCCTTGGAAAGCTGGGTGTGATTATCCAACCCCCCTAAGGATTTCTCCTTGGGACTCTTTTAGTGTGAAACAGATATATTGAAGGGTCGCCATTCGTTGCCCCTAGGATAGCTGGGTGTGATTATCCAGCTCCCCCATAAGGATTACCCCTTGGGACTCTTTTGATTTTTGAAAACTATGTGGTGAATGGTCACCGTTCGCTGCCCCTAGGATAGCTGGGTGTGATTATCCATCTCCCCCTGAAGGATTTCTCCTTGGGACTCTTTTAATTGTGAAGTAATGGAAGTTAAAGGTCGCCTTTTATCGCTGCCCCTAGGAAGACTGAGGGTGATTATTCAGTCCCCCCAAAAGAACAAATACTTTGGGACTCTTTTAGTTGTGACATATTTGAAGGTAAAGGTCGCCTTTTATCGCTGCCCCTAGGAAGACTAGGGGTGAAGGATCATCGGGGTGCGTTATGATCACAAATGAATCATATCCTAGTGTCAAGACAGACTGTACAAATAATCCTAAGAGATCTAGGTGCTGACACAGACACTCTATGGGTTGAGGCAAACCCTAAAACTTTATCACCCTCTCCTACAGAAATTTGAGAGTGATTTCATGTGAACGTCCAAGAGGAAAAAAAGACGAACTAATACCTGAGAGATATCAGCGTGGAGAGGGTTCTTAGTCGTCTCTGCTGACAAGGAGACGCTAGACTCTGGTTGTTTGTTAGCTGTAGTCCCTTTAACCACATCCTCCAGAGAAGGGGATGGGTTCTTCTTGGTCTTCTTCTTCTTTGTAGGATTAACAGAAGGGGTTTCAGAGGAAAGGGGGATATCTTTCCTCTTCTTCTTATTTTCCTTGAGCGCCTTGGGCTGAGAAGTAGACTGCACAGAGGTCTTGGACAAAGAGTTTTCAGTTTGTCTTTCAGCATTCACCTCATTGTGAGGGATCAAGGACTCTTCATCATCAGCAAGTAACCCAACAACTCTCATCCTATGCCTACTAAGAGGCACTTCATCCTCTAAGGGAGTATTCAGTGAAGCTGGTGTGATATGATAGGGAGAGAAAGAGTGAAGTTCATCGTTGGTGTAGGTTTCACCAAGCATATCCTCTATTATGAGAGACAGATATCTTGTGTAGCAGATGGTGGCCAGTCGATTCTTCTTCCCTTTGTTTTTGAGCTTTGCAATGAGGTCGGTGTAAAGTATGTGGGCGATCCCAATATCCTGCCCCCAAATCAAGCTGTAAGAGATTGCTTGTTGAGCACCATGTAGCTGATCATGCGACCACCGGTTTCCTCCCAGACATTTTACTATGTAAAGCATCAGCGTCCTCCGTATAGGTGAGAAGTAGTTCACCTTGATCAGGGATTTGTTCTGGAAGCCTTGAGAGGTGAAGGGTTTGTCATCGTCTTCACTGTGGCGCTGGCTGGCACAACGGACATGCCTTCATTGATAGGAAGTCCAGTGACTTTGGCAAAGGTGGTGAAATCAAAGGTGAGAGGGCGAGGATGTGTAGAAAGGTTGAAGGTGATGTGTGAGGAATTTTGATCAACTTCAGCACTGTACCAGAACTCCCTTAGGTATTGATGGTAACATGTGGAGGGTTCCCTAGCTATGGCTTCGTTAATGGTGGAGTTCTTGAGGAAGGTTAGATGGTAGAGAGGATTGTTGTGTTCCAAGAGAGCTACACAGTTGTTGAGCGCGATCTTCCCATCGTTTATCCCAAAGTCTACGTTTGAGGCGGCCAAGACGGTGAACGATGTGTTTGTTGATGACGACGCCATTGTTGTTTGAGGTGAAGAAATGGAGATTTGGAGAAGATGAATAGTATGTGTGTGTGTGAAAATAATGAGTAATGTGATATTGAAAAATGAGTCAAGGGTTTTGAAAAAAAGGTTTTGCCATTTTACGATTAAAGCATTTAATGCAAATGTTAACCTTTTAGGAAAAGTGGGACTCCTTGACCCTTCATGTGATTTTTCTGTCCCCTTGGAAAGTGGGAAAGTTGTTGACATTGAAGGACAATCATTTGAATTAAATATGGGAATATATTAACTCCCATTGGAATGTAACTACCTCGTTACATTCAATTCCCTTAAATGCCCAGAGACAGAGATCACTTATCAGATTTGTTTACCAATATTGAGCATACCCAGCTCACCAACCAACCTAGTAAAACTTGGCTCAGCGAGAGGCTTGGTGAAAATATCAGCGAGCTGGTATTCAGTGGGTATAAAATGAAGCTCAATATCACCTTTTAAAATATGGTCTCTGATAAAGTGATACCTAATGTCAATATGCTTAGTTCTGGAATGAAGTACCGGATTATTGGAGATGGCTATAGCACTTGTGTTGTCATAGAATATGGGAACCTTTTCATAATGGATCCCATAATCAGCCAGATTACTTTTCATCCAGAGAACTTGAGCACATCAACCAGCGGCAACTACATATTTAGCTTCAGCTGATGACATGGCCACTGAGTTTTGTTTCTTTGCACTCTAGCATACCAACTTTCCTCCAAGGATTTGACAACTCCCAAAGGTGCTCTTTCTATCAAGGAAGCACCCAGCGTAATCTGAGTCATAGTAGGCTTTGAGGTCGAAGCCTGATCCATTTGGATACCAGAGACCCAGTGTGGGAGATCCTTTTAGGTACCTGAAAATTATTTTGACAGCTACAAGGTGGGATTCCTTCAGGTTAGCTTGGTACCTAGCACAGAGAGATGTGGCAAATTGTATGTCTGGTCTGCTTGCTGTGAGGTACATCAGTGACCCAATCATGCCTCTGTATAAGGTCTCGTTAACAGAGACCCCTGAGTCATCATCTCCCAAGTTGTTGGGAGGAAGCATGGGATATTTCACTGATGCACAATTAGACAGATCATACTTTTTGAGCAAATCTTTAACATATTTTTCTTGACAAATAGAAATTCCTTTTGAATTTTGTTTGATTTGAAAACCCAAGAAAAAGGTTAATTCCCCTATCATGCTCATTTCATACTTTTTGGTCATAAGTTTGGCAAACTGTTTGCTCAAGATAATATTGGTTGAACCAAAAATTATATCATCCACATAAATCTGTACTAAAATGACATCACCCTTGGACCTATAAGTGAACAGGGTTTGGTCAATGGTACCTCTGATAAATTTATTTTCAAGTAAGAATTTTGATAGAGTTTCATACCAGGCTCTAGGCGCTTGTTTCAGCCCATAGAGTGCTTTGTGAAGTCTGTAGACGTGATCAGGATACTCACTGCTTTCGATCCCAGGGGGTTGATAGACATATACTTCCTCTACAAGCTTACCATTTAGAAAAGAACTCTTCACATCCATCTGGTATACAGTGAACCCCATATAAGCTGCAAAGGCTAGGAAGATTCTGATAGCTTCAAATGTGGCTACTAGTGCGAACGTTTCATCATAGTCAATACCCTCAGATTGATTGTATCCCAACACCACAAGCCTAGCCTTGTTTTTAAAAATCATGCCAGCTTCATCCCTTTTGTTTCTATATACCCACTTAGTTCCAACTACTTGTTTTCTAGCTGGAGCTTTTACCAGAGTCCACACCTTGTTCCTCTTGATCTGATTCAACTCATCTTGCATGGCAACAACCCAGCCTTCATCTAAAAGCGCAGGAGCCACATTTTTAGGTTCATCTTCAAAGAGTAAATCAGCGAAAAGGCATTCATTCGCTGAGGCGGTTTCCAGAGATCTCAACTTGCCTCTAGTGGTGACTCCCTCAGAGGGTCCACCAAAAATATTCACCAGAAGAATATCTTGGTTCCTACTCCATTTGGATTGAGGAGCAGGAGTCTCTGTGGGTTCAGGAGTCACAGCAGGTTCAATGAATGCTGGAGGATCTTCACATGTTATTTCTTCATCCATAATCTCTTCATCTGAGTGAGAGATTGGTTCGGTAAGATCAGCATTCACTTCTGTGGGTGGAGTGATAGATTCAGCAATTGCAACGAATCCATCGTCTGACATTTCATCAAATTTACGCATATGATCTCTGTAGTTGTGAATGAAAACAGGGCAACCAAAGACATGGAAGTAGCTTACATCAGGGTCTCTCTTCTTATACACTTCATAAGCGGTCTTGCCATGTCTCTTCATAATAATAGATCTATTTTGTGTGTAACAAACTGTGTTCACAGCTTCACCCTAAAATTGTTTTGGAAGTCTTGATTCGCTGAGCATGGTTCTAGCAGCCTATGAGAGTTCTGTTTCTTCTTTCAACGACACCATTTTGTTCAGGGGTGCCTGGGTTTGGAAAATTCTATGAAATTCCCTTTTCATCACAAAAGGCTTCCATGGCATGGTTCTTGAATTCAGTGCCATTATCACTTCTGATAGCCTTAACTCTTCAGTCATTGAAGTTCTCTATTTCTTTAATGAAAGACATTATTCTTTCAGCTGCATCACTCTTTCTCTTGAGAAAGAATACCCATGTGAATCTAGAGAATTCATCTACAATGACTAGTGTATACTTGTTGTGATTTATGGATTGTGGTTTTACTGGCCCAAATAAGTCCATGTGAAGAAGATGTAGGCACTTATTTATGGAGAATGATTGCTTTGTTTTAAAAAAGGCTCTGTGGTGCTTCCCTTTCTCGTAGGCTGAGCAGGGTCTGTCTTTGGTGAAGGTCAGAGAGGGAATCCCAGCCACTAAATCATTCTTGGCCAGTTTGTTGATGTTCTTGAAGTTAAGATGGGAGAGTCTTTTATGCCAGAGCCAATTTTCACTATCAGATGCTTTGGCAAAGAGACATGTGTTCTTCCCTTCTGGACATGATGTCATGTCAATGACATACACATCCCTTCTTCTGGGTGCAATTAGAACAACATTATCATTCTGATTGAATATTATTCCTTGGGTCTTGGTGAACAGAACTTTGAAACCAGCATCACAGAGTTGACTAATGCTGATTAAGTTGTGCTTTAGTCCATTGAAATAAGTGACCCTTGTGAAGGTTATACCATTTCAATCCACTGAGCCATAACCCTCAGTAGCCCCTGAGGAGTCATCTCCAAAGACTACTTTCGGACCAGACTCCTTCTTATATCTATGCCGATATTGTTTAACCCCTGTCATGTGTCTGGAGCACCCACTATCCAGATACCAAATAGATTTCTTCAAGTATGTCTGCATAGATATAACAGGTCTAGATTAGTTTCGATGATGAACCCACTTTCCAGTGGGTCCATATTGTCGCTGACCAGCGACATTGGGTCTTCTCTGGTTCCTTTCTCCCCCTCTTTGGTTGCAGTCTCTGGGTTCATGACGCATACTTCCACAGATGTCACATCCGGGATAATGCTCACACTCATTAGAGTGATGGTCAAAGAAGCCACAGTACTTGCATGGGGGATTTGGTCTGTAACCCTGAGAATTATCTCTGGGTTTGGGTTCAGGTCTCCTAGAGGGCCTGTGAGGAGTTTTAGACCTTAATTGAGTTCTTGTTCTTTGAACAGCAATGGTCTCCTCATTCTCTCTAGAGGTGTGTTCAGTAGACTCACATGTGATACATTTTGGTTTCTTAGTGCAGTCCTCAGAGGAATGATCTTTGAAACCGCAATGTTTGCAAGGTATGAATAAAGCTCTCCCCTTAGAGCTACTTGATCCTTCACCAAGAGAGTTAACAGATGGACTGCTGACTATGGGGTTGATCTGTTCTTTCAACCCCTTTACTTCTTCCATCAAGGTGAGGAGAAGTTGCTTGGTGGGTGAAAGCTCTTCAGGGGGGGAGTGGGTTTGGTGGAGTCCTTGGCCACAAAAACCTTTTTGTGCGATTTATCAGGGAATTTGAGAATTGAATTCCCAGGGGTTTTGGTTGGAGGCTTTAGGCCAAGCAAGGAATCAGATGGGTTAGCACCAGCGAGTCTTGGTAGAGCTGGTGCCTCTGATTTCTTGCCAGAGTTTTTCTCATCCACAGAGGTGGAAGATGGAGAAGAAACATCTGAAGGGACAAATTTAACATTGGGTACAGGTATATGATTTTTGAACCTACCCTTCCCCCCAATAGCCGGAACCACATCACCTGGCATAGCTTCAGCAACTATTTCCTCCACTGTCGATTGAGCCAAATTCCATTTTTCAATGGTTCTTCTGAGTTCAGCGTTTTCATCAGTTAAAGACTCATTTTCAATGGACATTTTGCTTACTTCATTTTGAAGTTGATTTGCAAGATTCACAAAAGGTTTGAGATTAGTTAACTCATATTGACAAAGAGTTAACTCTGTTTTAAGACTATGAAACTTGTTTAACATGTTTTTTCTTTGCTCTTCCACAAAGTGGAGGTCAACTAAGGTATAGTCACTGACATGGTCTCTATCAGGACCTTCAGGCATAGAAAGCAATCTTTGTACCTTTTTCATGGTGATGTCCACCCATTGACCAGATCTTGCTTCACTCTTTCCCACAGCAGGTTCTTCATCAGCGACTGCCATAAAAGCTCTGACAATAGTGGTTCCTTCATCCTCAGATGTAAGAGGTTCATCATCCCAGCCAAATGAAGCAGCAATCAAACCTTTTTTAGTCATCTTATTGTCCTTTTTCTTAGCTGCATCTTCAGCCTTTTGGTTGAGTTTCATCAGCTCAGCTTTCAAGGCTTTGTACTTAACTTTGTAGTCCTTCTTTCCCTCTGAGTCAGAGTGGGAAGTTTGCTTGAAAGGTGAGGTAGAGAACTTCTTCTTGCTGTTGTGGTTGTTGCTGGATGATGGAAAGCTTGGAGAGGAGGTTTTGTTTGACCAGCAATCTTTCTGAAAGTGACCAATCTTTCCACAAGTGTAGCATGACACCTTGGATTTATCAACCGTGGCAGCTCCAACTCTACCTGATCTCTTGTAGTACCTCTTTTGGTCAGCCAGAAGAGCTCTGTCATGGAACTCAGCATGCAATTCATCAAGTAATTCTTGACTGCTTCTTGTGTCCTCTTCTATGTCAGAGTCGCTGTCTTGAAAAGAATGGTTAGCAACAACAGCTTTTGAACCAGTGATATTGGTGGTAAACCTATCAGTCTAAGATTTGTAAATGGAGTCAATTAGCCCTTCTTCATAGTTATATCTACCAAACAGTTGGGCCAAAGTATCATTTTTGATAGCATTATTTGCTCTTAAGGTCTAGTTTAGGCTAAGCCATTTTCTAGGTAAACTATTGACAAATGTAGCATTTACCTCAGCCTTAGGTAGAACAACTCCATTGTTTCCTAAATCATTCAGCAAAATCTTAAGCCTAGTATAAGTTTGAGCAACAGTTTCTGTTTCCAAAGCTTTAAAAACATTAAACTTAAGTCTAAGGGCTTGGATTTTGGATTCTTTTGTTTCCTCTAGACCTTCATACCCTAGAACTAACTCGGTCCACATCTCCTTAGCAGAGTTGCATTAGATAATGGACTTCATAATGTTCTTGGGTAGGCAAGAGACTATGATACTTTTGAGTCTCTTGCCCTAGTTAGCCATACGTCTATCCGCTGGAGTCCATTGCTTAACAGGCTTCTTAATGGGTCTCTCAGGGGTAGAGGAAACGGCCAGTGATACATAGGGACCATTTTCTATGATTTCTATCAAGAAAGGTTCTAAGCCATCTAAATATATAAGAAATTCATTCTTTCAACTTGAAAAATCTTATTCATCAAACGCTGGAACATTGGACACATGTAACCCCCCACGAACATCAAGAATTTGGGGAAGGTTATCGTCATTATTACTAGTGCTTACAACCGGTATAGGCATGGTAGTAGATGTGGTGGTCGGTGCGTCGGTAGAAGTGGTACCTTGACTGGTTTGACCAAAGGGTGGTGGTATAGGAGGCATAGTTTCAGTCATATTAGGATCTTGATTTTAAAAACAAGAACGGTTTATAAAAAGTTTTATAAATCAAACCGCTCTGATACCAATTGAAAGTCTCTTAATATAACAATTGTCGAAACTATAACTCGTATAAACACAAAAACACAACGAAATACTTTTCAAACGCGTAATGCTTTATTAACTATTATAAACAAAGTATTACAAAGTGCTATGAATACACCCGTTGAATGACAATAAGATTTGAATCCTAGAACAAGTAAACTTGATTCGAGACTCAAGTTTACAAGGGAACCTATGAGTCGCTGGTAGACAGCTAAGGGCTTAGTGGTTCCAAAGAGAGAAAGAACTTAGATAATTTATCCAAGCATAAGGGTTGCATTAACTCTTCTTTCTCACTCCTATTTATAGTGGTACGAGGTTGCTTCCTTAGTGGGAGTAGTTGATACGTGTCATCTTCTGAATGGAAGAGTAAAACGTATTAAATGCATGTCCAAATCGAGACATAACTTTAAACAACTTTAGGTGAACAGTTCTGCCAACGGTTCACATTTTGTCCCACTAGGTCGTACTAGGGTTTATCTTGAATCTCTTGTTTTGTCCCGCTCAAAACACTTTGTAGATTTGTTGGGTCTACTAGATGTAGATCTTGCAGCCTGTCAGGACCGGTGAATGACTTCTGTAATCACAAGTCAAATCACAAAGAGACTCTATACACAATATGAATGTAGAATATAAATATAATAAAGAAGAACAGAATAACTATAAAGACTTGATCCTTTCTAAGGATTTCTAATATTGATAATGACTAGAACTACGTTTTGTGAAGGTGTCCATAACCCTTCTGCCTAAGGTTCCTTTTATACTACAAGGAAACCCTAATACAGCATTAAAGAAAACGTGTAAAACTGATATGCATATCCTTTCCTAACATATCTCATGCATATCCTAACAGAATATTAAGTAAATAATAAAGTTTGACTTCGACTAGGACCAGGAGCAGGACTTGCTCCTACTACTACTAGGACCAGGAGGAACTACATACCTCCTAGTCTACCTATTACATTTAACTATTACAATGGTCCTAACAATCCTCCCCTAAACTTGAATTTGACCTGTTGAGTTCAAGTTTCTTAGAAAACGTGCAAATAAAGCCCGAGGATTGGATCAGCAAAACAAATAGCAGCATCATAAAGATAAGAATCAGAGTAACCGCCACAACATGAAACACTAGAAGCTTCTCCAAAGCTTGGAACAAAACAGCATCGTGTTGAATCTTTTCAACAACATGAGCAGATTTGATGAGCCTTTACCAAGTAGCTGCTCGCTCTTTTGCTAGCCAGTCTTTCTGGTGGAATAAGCATCACCCTGAGAGACTAGAACCCAGCCCAACTCTTAGAACGTGAATCAATGGTGAGTGGGAGTACCCTGATGATTTTAGGCAAACCATCACAGCCGTCAACGGATTTGATACGTCTTTACCAGAAGCCGTACCCTTCTGGACTCGCCAACTCTTAGCAATGAAGCATCGGTGAGTTGAAAACCCTATAGCTTTAAGCAAGCTATTACAGCTATCAACGGATTTGATAAGATCTTTACCAAGATCCGTACCCCCTTGGATTAGCCACTTTTCAGTCCAAGAATATGGCAAGTGAAAACCATCCAGTTTTGGGTAACCTGGCAACCATCAACAGATTTGAGAATCGCACCAGGAGCCGTACCCTCAAGGTGAATCAACTTTTTCTTGTCGATTAGACATGGTAAGTTGAGAACCATTTGTTGTGTGGACCACAGTCCAACACCAAGTGAAACCAAGTACCAGTACAAGCACAAATCAGTAACCAGAACCCACAATGTGAAGCAGCCAAGGGTATCATATTTACAATTATAAAATCCAAGATGTGTTAAAAGTATAAGCAGATATTATTTAAAAGTATATTTTTTTTATAAATTGTTTTAAGTTAGTCTAATTTTTAATGTTTATTCTTATTATTATTATTATTATTTTTAACTATAAAGAATGAAATTCACCAGTCACTGTACATATTGGTGAAAAGAATGAAAATAAGAACAAAAATACAAAATATAAATACTTACAACCCAATCACATCACAAACCAGAAGCAGCCTTCTTATCTGCTATCAAACGCGCCTGAATACCTTCCACCAATGTCGTGGCCATAGAGGACTCATTTCCAGATGGAGCAGTAGAAATTTGCAAGTGACTAGCCAACATCGCCTCCATCAAAGAAATTATCAAAGGATAATCCACATCCGTCAGCATAAAAACCAACCAGATTCTAATTCCAACATATGCACACCACATCCTGCATATAACTTCCAGCGCTGAATCACCCATTGCATTTGGTCCTTCCATATACCCGAAACAGGAGCATGAGGAGGTGCATCCAACATCAGCTTAAGATCAGCCCAGATACGCATACCAGGCCATGAAGACACAGCCATGGGGTCAAAAGGCATGCTAGAATCCACTAATCCATATAAGACCATAAGATCCATACGATCAGCCCAAGACAACACACCCTGCAAACCCGAAGCCAAACGCACAGACCCATCACTCAAAGTAATTCTATGGGATACCACACCAGGAAGAGTTGTAGAACACTCAACCGTGTAACCAGTAATGTTCCCATTACCCAACGGCAAGTCAGAATCACTGTCAGAAGCTGCATCAATCAAATTCTCAGGATCACGCTTCTCATAAGGGACTGTCTTACCACGGCGAACACGACGAGCTTGTTTCTGGCGAAGCGAACGTCTAGGTGTGGGATCACTAGGTGTGGGTTCAACCTTTACCTTAACCTCAGCGGCAGCAGTGGGAGCAGGAGAAGTAGAGTCATGAGTTTGCCCACCCAATGGATCAATAGGAGCTGCATCAGAAGTAGGAATTGGTTGAGTTCCAGGAACCGGTGGTGATGGAGATGGCAGATCAGGTGTAGCAGCAGTAGTTGTGGTGGTAGCAAAGGTGGTGGTTGGAACATGTGTGGTGGTGGTGGTAACAGGTGTGGTGGTAGAAGCATGAGTAGTGGTGGTAGCCGGACCAGCAGAAGAACCCATAGGAGCAACCAAAGGAGAAGTAGAAGTACCAACTGAAGTAGCAACAAAACCCGAAGGACTAGCAGCAGAACCAGGAGTAGGAGCAGAGGAAGGACCAGTAGAAGCAGCAGGCGAAGAAGAGGTCACACCACGAGGATGGTAAACAAATCGTTCCGGAATAGGTTGACTCTGACGCTTCACCATACGTTCATAAAGTTCCTTGAGCTCATCAAAAGTTAAAGCCCGAACCCTGTCCCACTTCCAAGGAGCATTAAAATGAGCAGCAGACTGATATTTCACATAGCGTTGCATCTGCTTGCGCTCCTCAGTCCTTGATAAAGGTCTTTTCTTTCTCTGTTCCCGAAGTTGTGCAGCAAGCGCCAACTGGTGCTTGCGCATCAATACCATGGCTCTCAGAATACAATTGTTCTCATCAACATCGTCACCCAAAAGATCTGTAAACTGAGCATAATCCCTGGTGAGAATAGTCAACACCTGCATCCACTCACTATCACTCCAATGCATCGCATCGTGCTGAACTTGTTCACGCCTCCGCTGTCGAAGCTCCTCATCTACAGCCCTTTCAGCCTCATCAATCTCAGCTTGGATCCGACGAGAAGCCTCCTCACCTAGCCTTTCCTCTTCAAGCTGTCGATGGGTACGCTTGCGAGATGGTGATGGAGCATCAGTCATTGGGGCCTTGCCCTTCGAATCATGGGAGGGACCAGCATTGGAACCAGCAGCAGGACCAGAATCACCATCCATAGGAGTGGGAATAGAACCAGGAGAAGGAACACTGGAGGATGTCGGAGGAACCGGCAAATCATCATACACTTTATCAGCAAAGGCAGCCTTTGCCAATAATGTCAAACCATCCTCAACATGCTCCGTACCCTCCTCATCAGAATCGGAATGGATCACATGCTTCTTTCGGCGTCGTTGCTGAGTTTCCAAAGCTTTGATGCGATCAGCCAAAGGAAGAACAAACTCCCTAGTAAGTTTCCTGTGTTGGTTCAAATCAGCTTCCAATGAAACCATCCTCTCATGATACATGCGCATAAGATCAAGTAAAGACATAAGTGTAGTAGGCTCCTCCGCCTGCCCACCAAGAGAACTTGGGTCAGGGAAAGCATCATTGGAGCCCGAAGCAACATATGGGTCAACCTGTGGAGTACTAGTACCAAAAGGTGGATCAGCCGAGTGTGGAGCAGGACTAGGAGGTGGAGTCTCCACAAATGGAGACTTGTGTAGTGCTGAAGAAGGACCAGCCTTGGAGGGGGATGGTTTTTCAACCACCACCTCCTCAACCAGCTCCTCCTCAACCACATGAGAAGGACCACCAGTAGGAGCCTCCTCCTCCATCGGGTCATCATCAATCACAACAAACTCAGGAGCCTCCTCCTCCTCACCCATAGGACCCTGAGCCAGTCCCAACATGGCCTCAGTCAGGGGCCTCCATTCCCCGGTAAACCCATGGACCATATTGTAATACACTTTTGCAGTAAGTTTAGACGGCACATGTTCAGTCCTATCACGAGGAATGCAAACCAGTATTTGCTGAAGAAACCTAGGATACATAAGAAACTTCTTTCGAGAACCAGCATTAGAAAGATTACTAACCATCCCCTCAAATAGATAATGAGAAAAGTTAAAAACTCTACCCTGGGCTAAGCAAATAAGACCAGTAGCCAAGGGAGTAGGGAAAGCATCCCAACTCCCAGACTTGAGACTCATACAATGAATAAGAAAGTGCACCAGAAGCTTCCATTGGGGGAAAACCTATTTTTCTGGAAGTTAAACTTCCCCCCATGTTCGTATCCTAAAGCAGCCATCCCCTCCAATACCTCCGAATTGGGGATGGATTCAACACCACCCTCATCCTGAAGATGAAGGGAAGAGCGAATAGTAGCCTCAGTCACCACATAGGCACGTCCATCTATGGTAGCATGGAGTGCACGTGGACGACCAGCCACATTCACAAGTCGAGCAGACACCCAAAATTGACGAATAACACTATCATAAATAGTAGGACATACAGTAAACGCAAACCTTAGGTTGGAAGCTTCAATGAAATCCAGAATGTCAGCAAAATGGTCACGATGTGGACCATCACCCAGATAAGCAACTCGGTTGTGAGCAGGTTGGTAAGCAAGAGCAGCCATGGATCTTGATTAATTGATGGAAGAAGGATTGTGATTAGGGTGGAGATAGTAGGAGCGGTTTTGTGTGTGTGTTGATTGGAATGAGTGAGTCAAGGGATTAAATTGACCATTAAGAAGGAAAAAGTAACTGTTCATTGACCCCTATTAATGGGGGGTTGCCCTTTCAAATTTAGACATAATTGCATACTAACCACTTGCCCTTTTTAACAAAATTACCAACTCCCAATTTACCATAGTTAATTAAAAATGTAAATACCAGGATTGGGAGCGTTGACCAAAAGTCAAAGCACACAATGGTCAGACCAGGAGCAAAACGAGAGTAACAAAGGACAAAAGGAATGAACAGTATCCCAGACCAGTACCAGGAGCCAATAACCACTTGACAAGGAAAGATTTTGAACCACCAGAAGTCACCAAATATGATTAGAAGCTTACCAATGAGGACCAGAAAGTAGTCATGTAAGACCATATCCACCAGAAGTGAGCAAAATCCCCCACCAGAAGTACCACACACTACCAGAACCAATAAAATATGTTGTTAAAATCTATCAATACGTTAGTCTGTCCTAAGAATATGTACACAAAGCCTCCCCTTAGGCTTAGCCTCCCCTTAATCCTAGACCTCAAGGATTGACCATCCCAATGTGAACCACCAAGTGGTTAAACCGAGGACCATCAAATGCTTTAGTCAGCAAATCAGCAACATTATCATCCGTATGAACCTTAAGAACCTGAATCAGCTTCTTCTCATTGGCATCCCGGATAAAATGATGCCGAATTTCAATATGCTTCGTTCGCTGATGAAAAACAGGATTCTTCACAATGCAAATAGTGCTTTGATTGTCAATAAAAAATTTGGTGTTCATAAAATTGAAACCATAATCCAACATCTGATTTTGGATCCACAAAACCTGTCCACAACAACTAGCAGCAGCAACGTATTCAGCTTCTGTTGAAGAAGTAGCTACTATTGTCTGTTTCTTGCACTGCCATGAAATAAGTCGACAACCCAAAAATTGACAACCACCAGTAGTAGACTTCCTGTCATTATTAGCACCTGCATAGTCACTATCGCTATAGGCTTCTAGAACAAAAGGTGATTCTCTAGGATACCATAGGCCCAGTTTAGGTTGAGCCTTGATATACTTGAAAATCTTCTTCACTGCATTTAAGTTCGAAACCGTTGGAGTCACCTGGTGTCGAGAACAAGCACTTACTGCAAACATGATATCCGGACGTGATGCAGTCAAATACATGAGGGAGCCAATCATAGACCTGTACATGTGAACATTGACCGGGGGTATGGCTCATTCTTAAGTTTGATTTTAGCAACTTCATAAGGAGTCGCTGCTGGTCTAAGAGGATCCATGTCAAACTTCTGAAGAATCTCATGAACATATTTATCTTGACTGATGAAAATCCCATCCGATTGTTGCTTGACCTGAAGACCAAGGAAGAAAGAAAGTTCTCCCATCGCACTCATCTGAAATTCGCCTTTCATCAAGTGTTCAAACTCATCACACCATTCCTTCCTAGTAGAACCAAAGATAATGTCGTCTACATAAACCTGAACAAGGATAATGTCCTTGGTATTCCTCTGAAGAAATAGTGTTTTGTCAATAGTACCCCTTCTATAGCCATTCTTTAACAAGAAAGTGGAAAGATGCTCATACCAAGCTCTAGGAGCCTGATGTAATCCATAAAGAGCCTTGACCACCTTGTAAACTTTCTTGGGATGAAGTGGATCTACAAAGCCCTTAGGTTGAGTGACATACACCTCCTCGTCAATTTTGCCATAGAGAAATGCACTCTTGACATCCATCTGAAACACCGTAAAGCCCACATAAGAAGCAAAAGCCAAAAACAGACGAATGGCCTCTATCCTTGCAACCGGAGCAAAAACTTCAGTGTAGTCAATGCCCTCAATTTGAGTGTGGCCTTGTGCGACAAGCCTAGCTTTATTCCTCACGACAATTCCCCGTGCATCCTTCTTGTTCTTGAGAATCCATTTGGTATTGATTGCTGACTTTCCATCTGGTAAGTCATCCAGAACCCAAACATTCTGAAACAAGAATTGCTGTATTTCCTCCTGCATAGCCTCCACCCAACTTTGATCCTCAAGAGCATGAGAAACTGACCTAGGTTCCACCTGTGAAAGAAAACAAGCAAACAAACAGTGTTGAAAGTCCGTATGATTATTACGCTTTTGATCTTCAATATAGCTCACAAGAGCATGATGATCAGACGAGGCCTTCTGCTGCATTCTGCGTGTCTTAACAGTAGAACCAGGATCTCTAATAATTTGAGTGGTAGGATGATCCTTGTGTGATTGCAAGACTGGATTGGAAGAAACCTCCACTTCTGGTGCCAAGTTATTGAGATCACCAACAAAGTCAGCATCATATGAAGCAGTGTTGAAAATCCCATCTACCGGTTGTTTATGAATATCATCCAGCTTGGTAGAAGCCTTCTTTTGATGGTTCCCCAAATCAGTAGGACTGGAGAAACGAGTATTGGAAGCAGACTCACTAGCTGGAGTACCAGTAGAGGATAAGCTAGCACTAGGAGCAGAAGATGGGGTACCAGGAGCAGCTTTTTCAGTAGGAGCATTCAAGGGAAACTCAAAACCGCCTTGATCAGCTGCTGTAGTAGCTTCTTGTTATTGTTTGAGTAGTGTGTCAAGAGCTACTTGGGAATCCGGTACATTCAATGGAGTTGCATCACTAGGAGGAGTAGGAGAGACAGTGGTGGAGTAGGATGGAACCACAAAAATGTCATCCTCATCATCTGAATCAGAAAGATTAGAAGGAACACCAGTACTAGAAGTTGCAAACACTTGTGGTCCTGCAACATGGTTAGTTTTGAAACGAAAATATCCTAATGAATCACTAAGATAGTCAAGATCAAAGTACCATTCAGGACCCTTGCCTTGGATGTTTGACTTCTCTTCAAAATACCTGAGATTTATAGTTTCTATGATCCGCTTGGCTTGGAGATTGTAGACACGATATGCCCGAGAGTGAGCTGAATATCCCACAATGTATCCTTCATCTGCCTTGCCATCAAACTTCCCCAAATAGTCACTAGTATTCAGAATGGTGACTGGACACCCAAAAGGCTTCAAATGAGCAATATTTGGAACTTTGCCTGTTAGAAGCTCATAAGGAGTCTTCTTGTGAGGATTGGTAATAGAAACCCTATTCAAAACATAACTTGCAGTATTAACAGCTTCTGTCCAGAACATGGTTGGAAGCTTGGAATCAGCAAGCATAGTTCGTGCTGCTTCTATTAGTGTCCTATTCTTTCGTTCTGCCACGCCATTCTGTTGAGGAGTCCTTGCTGCACTATAATCTCTTTTGATGCCTTTAGCATTACAAAGTGCGATGAGGTCTTTATTCTTGAACTCGGTTCCATTGTCGCAACGAATACCTTTAACCTTCTTGGTCAACTGGTTCTCTATCAGGGTAAGAAAATCTCTAAGAATTGAGTAGGTCTTACTTTTGGCAGCCATGAATAACACCCACATAAACCTGCTATATCCATCAGTTACCACCAGGCAGAATTGCTTGTGGTCAATGCTTCTAATGGAAGTAGGACCAAATAAATCCATGTGTAGTAGCTGCAATGGTTCAGTAATAAGACTAAGAACAGTAATGGCTTTGAAGGATGCTTTGTGTTGTTTGCCTTTGCTGCACGCAACACAATTTATATCATTTCTAAACGACTTGGGAGGTAAACCAGAGACCAGGTTCAGATTTGCAAGTTTGTGAATGGTCTTGAAATTCACATGCCCCATCCTTCTATGCCATTGAGTGGCTTCATCTTCTGAGGCCTTAGCAACTAGACATGCTAGCTGACCAGTAGGATTGACTTCATTCAGCTTGATACTATAGAGATTGTGTCTTCTAGGGATTCTGAGGAGAACTTGTGAGTCATCTGGAAGCTGAAAGTCTTTAGAGAGCACAAGTGCATCAGTATCGGTGAAGAGAACAAACTGCTTCTTGTCACAAATCTGAGAGACAGATATCAAGTTGAAATGCTGAAGTGCTTCCACGTAGTAGACCTGCTCAAAATTTAGATTTGGCGTCTTAATTGTTCCTTTGCCAGTGATTCTGCCTTCACCCCCACCAAAATAGACCTTGCCTCCATGAAATGGTACAAAGTTAGAGAGAAGACTTTTATTGCCAGTCATGCTCCTGGAGCAACCACTATCAACAATGCCTAGACTAGGATCCTGGTATGGAGTAACCTACAACAACAAGATAATAACAATGCAAAAGTTAGTTTCTTAAGGGGACCCAAACCTTTTCAGGTTTGAGCCTGCCTTGTGGATCTTTAGAAGAGTGCCAAGAAGATTGATGAGATCCACCGTTGTTCCTTGGTTGCCTATGCATCATATGGGTAGTATTATTTGACCAAGAACAACCTGCTGAGGGCTCAACAGCAGTTCCCAAATTTCCCAAACCAAAATACGTGTGGTCCAAATTATGTGGATAAACTGGATTAAAATTTTGAAAATAATTACTAGAGGTTTGTAATCCAATGTTTCTCCAATGATCAGACACTAAAGTAGAGGACCTTCTAGAAGAAGAAAACGATTGAGCACTAGGATTAAGTCTTCTAGTAGCATATGGGGCAGCTCCTGGTGGACCAGGAGCAGGAAAAACATGATTAACAGAAGCATGTGTGTCATAATAATCACAATCTTTAATTAAATGAAAGGCACTGCCACAAACAAAACATGTTTTGAAAGACCTTTTATTAGAATGAGATTGTTTCATACAGCCTACTTTATTACACACGATTCTAGGAGAAACATTCTTCCTAGGACTCAATAAACTAGGACCAGACACATTTGACATAACAACAACTCTTTATTCACACTTCCTAGCACTAGTAGCAGCATGTTCATTCAACTTGAAACTTGTAGGTCTTGACTCTTCACTTGAACCACTAGATGCAGAGTTACTGGCTTTGTCACTGAAAGTACATGAGACAAAGTCATTAGTGTTAGTAGAACTTGTTGGGGACTCATGCATCTGTGATCCATCCAAGTCATTATGCCATGAAGTGGGCATAAAAGTTCCAGTAAGAGGAGGAGGGACAACATGCATTTCTGCTGCTGGTTTAAACCTATTGTAACTAGGTTTTCCCTCATCCTCTTTGTCGGCATCAAAGACACTTGAAAAAGATAAATCAAATACATCTTCTGAATCAATATATTTTTAAAATCCTAAGCCTCTTTTAGTTCTACCAGACATGCTACTATCAATTAATTTCGAAAGATTTTTAGGTGCCTTTTGCCATTTTTCAAATCTTAGCATTGTAGCATCTAATTTTCCTTGCATCTCCTCTTTTTCTTTGATACTAGCATCTCTTACTGTTTCTGTATATTTAAGCATATTTGTCGTGTTTTCTAAATCGATGCTTAGTATCCTGATTTTATCCTCATACGCACGTTGAGTATCTTGTAACCACCTCTTTTGTTGTTCCAATGTGTTTAATGAAGCCTTATAGGCTTGAACCTCTAAAAAATACTTATCATTTTGATCATTTACTTCATTAAATTGGGACAACAATTCTGAGTATTTATCATGACAACCAAGAGGACAATGTTGTACCTGAGGTGAGATGCCCATAAGAGCAAACTCGTCTGCTTCTTCTGCATCAGAGAGATTCCCAGCAATCATTGCAAACACGTCAGTCGAGGACTCAGTTGATTCCAGAGTAGAAGCCTGATGATCATTCCAGTTGACCATAGAGTCAACAGATACCAATACCTTCTTGTCATCTTTTATATCCTGAACCTTGAAAGCGGAGTACCTGCTCTTCTCCTGATCATTCTTGCTAGGGCACTCCCTTGCAAAGTGACCTTGTTGCTGGCAGTTATAGCATCGGACCTTGCTTTTGTCGAATCTTGCTGGCTCCCGAGGGTTGTAATTAAATTTCCGTCCAGCTTTCTTCTCAAACTTGTGAACCCTAAGAGTGAGCATGGCCATCTGCCATTTAAGATCCATTTCATCCAGGTCAAGCTTATCAACCTGTTTGAAGTCATCAAAAGCAAGTTGTTGTTCAGCATTAACATCAGCCACAAAAGAATGAAGAACGGCTTCTACCATACTACCAGACTTGGCAGTAGGATCAGGAGCAGAAGTATGCTGAACAGTATGCTGAGAGGAGACAATATTGCTTGGGCTACTTGCATATGACATGGGACTGGATGCCATAGAACTCACAAAGGCGGAGTTAGCAGGAGTGGGAAAAGAGTCACTCGAAAATCCTCTCACATGAGGTTCGAAAGTTCTGAGCCTATGAAACAGATCATCAAAGTTGAGATAGTCAATCCCACCTTTGGCTTTGAGAGAGATCACCACCTGATTCCATGAGTAGGGTAAGGCTTTAAGAAACCTTGCATTAATATCACCATCATCAGGCTTTGAACGAAGTTGATTCAACTGGCTCAATATCTTCTGGAACCTATCATACCCTTGATGTAGACCTTCAGTTTCTGAGATTTTGAATTCTGTAAATTCATCTCTCAGCATGGATCTTCGCATTTTCTTTGACTCCTCATTGCCACCAAACCTTGCTTTTATGCCATTCCAGATCTCTCTGGCGTCATCCAAATGGTAGAAGTCACCCATGTGATCTTCAGGAAGAGATTGAAGCAAAATCGTTTTTGCTTTGACCTCCTTCTGAATAGCTATGATTTCTTCATGAGATTTAGGGTCAAGAAGGGTAATATTACCATTCTTGTCTCTTCCAGTAAGCTTCCTGCTGTTCCCATTTAGAATGATCTTCCAAAGATCTTGATCAGTATTGGTGATCCACCATTCCATCTTCATTGTTCAGTTTTCATATTCACCCTTTTTCAGAAGAGGGAATTTACCATTCGTGTTTGAGACCGTAGCAAGGATCTGCTGAGGTTGCACAATTTTAGGAGTGCTGTCTTCTTCTGTTTGAGTAGAAGTTGAGGCAGACATGATGAAAAAAAAATGTCAGTAATAAGAAAACTTGATTCTTCTTGTATAGAGACCCTCTCAGGCTCTGATACCACTTGTTGGGTCTACTAGATGTAGATCTTGCAGCCTGTCAGGACCGGTGAATGACTTCTGTAATCACAAGTCAAATCACAAAGAGACTCTATATACAATATGAATGTAGAATATAAATATAATAAAGAAGAACAGAATAACTATAAAGACTTGATCCTTTCTAAGGATTTCTAATATTGATAATGACTAGAACTACGTTTTGTGAAGGTGTCCATAACCCTTCTGCCTAAGGTTCCTTTTATACTACAAGGAAACCCTAATACAACATTAAAGAAAACGTGTAAAACTGATATGCATATCCTTTCCTAACATATCTCATGCATATCCTAACAGAATATTAAGTAAATAATAAAGTTTGACTTCGACTAGGACCAGGAGCAGGACTTGCTCCTACTACTACTAGGACCAGGAGGAACTACATACCTCCTAGTCTACCTATTACATTTAACTATTACAATGGTCCTAACAAGATTCTCCCGCCTAAACTATAAAGAATTGGACAAGCTTTGCTTGTATCAGACTTCTAGGGTTCTTAAGTAATCTCTGAGTATTGTCAACTCAGGGATCCTTGAACACCAACACATTCCTTCTACATCCCGGCTATTCATAATCGTTGGTAAGTATGACTTCATATTGTCTTCGACTTCTCTGACGTTGTCTTTGACTTGAATGTTCCTGGTGTGCCAGCTGAGGCTTTGCCTTCCGCTGGTCTGGTCTCTGTCACTGGTCCTCTCAGCGATTAGTAACACTTAGTCTAATTTAAACGAATCTAGACTGGGTCATAGTTAAAACTTTTATTGGCCCAACATGAATTTAACAAGTTGATAAGTTGTTTCACATTCATACTCCATTTGAAGCTTCTTCTTCAACATCATATCAATTGTTGTTGATGTAAGAGGATACTTATTTTCTACCAACATGTAAATCTACATAGACTGCATCAGAAGGAATGTACTCCAAAGGAGTCAATTAGCTTCCAATTCAACACCTTGTACCGTAGTTGATTCCTTCATACTTGATCTTATACACGTGCTTCAAATATTTTCTTCAAATCACTCCATCATATAATCCATTTCACCACTAGTCTTGATGATCCATATTTAGCCTTTACCCATTTGTGCAGATTTTCTAAATATTCCCTGCTAAAGCTTCTAAGCATTTGAATTAAGACGTGGTACATCTGATACTTTCCATCAGCTCTCATTATGTGATAATACATTTTCATTCCTTCTTCATGGATCTTCTAGCCAACAATACATGGAGCTTTAGTAGCCAAAGGATCGTCATCATTTGTTAACCCATCTTTATCTAGATAAATGTCCATTAACTGTTTATGATCAGATGTTTCTTTGTCATCATCCACCTTTTGCTTCATTGAAATCTCACTTTCCAGCTATGTTCATGTTCTCTTTATCTTTCCTTCCACCAACTCTATTCTAAAATCTTCAAATGTGTTTACCCTTTTTAAAACTTTAACAAACATCTTTTGAATCTCATCAAACTCTTTGGACTTCAAATATTTGAGCTTGTATCCTTCCATGTTCTTCAAATAAGTACACATGATGTTTATTTTTTGAGCTTTTGTTGGTGGTTTGTTTCTCTTTGATTATGCTATTTTTGTTGCAAAGAACTTTCTTCTTTTCTCCAAGAGTTGTGCAAAAAAAATGTATCATTTTCCTCAATAGACAACTCCTCTTGCTCTTGCAATATTTCAGCCATGGCATAATCATCATCAATCTTTTTCTGAATATCATCCCATGTTACATTCAAATCAGTATTGGCTTCTTTTCTTTCAGCTTTCTCTCTTGCAAGTTTTTCCTCTTCTTTATTAAATTCACCTTGTAATTTATGAGCAACTTCTTCATCTAGCTTGATTTGATCTTTTCTCTTCAAGACTTCATGGGTTTTATTATTATTGTTTTGCCTTTGCCTTGTGATTGTTTTGAAGAACCTGTTGTTGTAGATTTACTAGGCTCTTGAATAACAACCCCTTTCTGCTTGGGAGCTAAAGTAGTTTCTTCAACAGTTGTAACAGTTTTAGTAGTAGTTGTAGCAGCCTTAACTTTAGTTGTTGCAGCAATAGCAGTACTAACTGGTATACTAATAGTAGTAAATAAATCACCAGCAACAGTAGCTTGAGCAACATCAATTATCATTTTAGCAGCATCAATAACTTTAACTACTTCTGCTTCAACATTATCATTATTATTTATTGCTTCTTTAGCAACCAACCATATTAACGCCATCATTGACCAGGTTAAAGTCTTCATCAACACTAATTCATCTATACTTAAATTTCTCATCCCATGTTTGGATGCATCCTCACCTAAACTAGCTTCATCACCAGAGGAGTCTACCTTTGCACTTAAACCTACCCTGTATAATCTCTATGAATTTTAAGCTCTGGGTTTCTTTTCTTTTAAAATTTGATAAAGAGTTTTCATTCTCCTTTTGTACCGTTTTATATCTACTTAATTTTTCGTGCTTTATTTTCTGTTATTTTTATTTATCGTAGTTTAGTTTATATTAATAAGAGTGTAACATTTCCACGAAAACCTAATTACTGTCATTTAGTGATGAAAGAGCCCTTTAGACTTGTGGGTAATGGGAACAAGAAGCGGTTTGTGTGCGCCCGAAACCAATCACCTCCGATTATCCATTCCCTCTTCAATGTGTCGCCTTATGCGATTTAGGCTCAAGTCAATCCCTCCCCAACCCAGTCGTATGTTTGTGTGTGTTTTTATTTATTTTATTGTTTTTCTAAAGTATTTTTCCGTTGTGTTGCCTGCCTCTATGTTACGCTATAAGAGTCATAAAGTAATACTACTTACACCTCACTTTTATTGTTCTCATTTGATTTTTTGAAGTTGTACTTTTTCAACTTTGATCTTTAATATTTTTGTTTGAGTTATATAATACTTAATAAAATTTATACCAATTAAAATATATTTAAAAACCAATTCAATTATTATATAACACAAACACAAATAAAAAAAATAAAATTTCAAAAAGTATGAATTTAAATAGTCATACGAGAACAATAAAAATAAAACAGAAAAAATATAGAAATAAAAGTTGCGGTGGAAGAAGAGATTAGAGTGATAAAAAGATCTTCATCAGTAGTTCACAATAAAAAAAACATGGTACTGTAAATTACAAGCTACCAATTTTAGACTAAAGTCTAAAAGTTACACTAATAAGTTAGATTTGGAGCATGTTAAATGCATAATTCCTTCAAATGCGGGTTTACATTAAAAATTACTAACAAGTCATAGGAAAAATATGTTTTTTTTTTTAACAAAGAAAAATATGTTGAATAAATCCATTTCACAATCACACTCACTTTTACAGTTTTACCACATAAAAGTTTGAATGTCTTAAAAGTTTAATTGTTTTAACCACTTACAGTAAATTACTTTTCTTTTACTTTTATAAACTCATAGTGGAGACTGTAGTAGGTAAAACACAAGCCGACAAGCCATATAGCCAAAAGCCATATAAGAACCGCAACAAGCCACTTTCTCCACCGTGTGGTCCCCACCATGTCAGCCAGCCTGTGTGCTTCCCCCTCTTCCTAACTCATAAAACGACACCACCGCTCGCCGTTTCATCTCCTCTCTCATCCTTTTATCACCCTTTCACATTCCACTCATTAGTACCATAATAATCTCATAAAACCCCAAAAACACACACACATTTTAGTATCATTTCATTCACCAAAACTCAAACTCAAAAAAACCAAAAAAACCCTATTCCACATTCTCAAAAATCACCAAAAACCATCAAAAACCATCCATAAATCACTTGTTTTGATACATTTTTCTGTTTAGTCGTCATGGATACAAAGATCTATGGCGCATTGAACCTCATTATGGTATTTATATTAGCTACTAATATAAATGCATTACCTCAAGTAAATTCAAATTCCGTACTAGTAGCGCTTCTCGACTCGCACTATACTGAACTATCAGAGCTAGTCGAAAAAGCGTTACTTTTGGAGACGCTTGAAAAAGCGGTCACTCTTCACAATATTACCATATTTGCTCCGAATAACGAAGCGCTTGAACGCCAGATGGACCCAGAGTTCAAGCGCTTCTTATTGGAGCCTAGGAATTTAAAGTCTTTACAGAATCTTTTGCTTTATCATATTATTCCGGCTCGTGTCGGGTCAAATGAGTGGCCTAGAGAAAACGTTGTACATCAAAGACACAAGACACTTTGTGCCGACAATTATTTACCTTTGACAAGAACTAAATCGGGTAAAAAAATTGTCGGTGGGGTGTCGAATGTTGTGAAACCTGATGACGTCATCAGACCTGATGGTTTAATTCATGGGATTGAAAAGATGTTAATACCTAGATCAGTACAAGAAGATTTTAACCGTAGACGAAGTTTATCTTCGATATCCGCGGTTTTACCAGAGGGAGCTCCCATGGTAGACCCGCGGACCCACAGGTTAAAGAAACCGGCTAGTCCAGCACCAGCCGGTTCTCCTCCTGTTTTGCCAGTGTACGACGCACTGTCACCGGGTCCTTCGCTGGCTCCCGCGCCAGCTCCAGGACCCGGTGGGGGCCACCGTCATTTTGACGGTGAAAGCCAAGTTAAAGACTTTATACAAACATTACTTCATTACGGTGGTTATAACGAATTGACCGACATTTTAGTAAACTTGACGTCTTTAGCGACCGAAATGGGTAAATTAGTATCCGAAGGGTACGTTTTAACCGTTTTAGCCCCTAACGACGAAGCAATGGCGAAATTAACGACTGATCAATTAAGTGATATTGGTGCACCTGAACAAATTATGTATTATCACTTAATACCCGAGTATCAAACCGAAGAAAGTATGTACAATTCGGTTAGACGGTTCGGGAAAGTTAATTACGACACGTTAAGGTTGCCACATAAAGTTGTGGCCGAAGAGGCTGACGGGTCGGTTAAGTTCGGGTCCGGGGACGGGTCGGCTTATTTGTTCGACCCGGATATCTACACGGATGGGAGGATATCGGTTCAAGGGATTGACGGAGTTTTGTTTCCGGAATTAGAAACAAAAGTGTCGGCGCCAACGTCAGCGCCGACGCCTAAAGTGGTTTCGACACAAAGAAGAGGTATGGTTTTTCTTAAAATGTTTGACTTATGAGATTCAACCTTTATTTTATGCATTAATGACTTGTACTATTGTGCATTAGTAGTTGTAAATATAGTGCTTATTTGGTAAGTTAAGCAAAGTCAGCTTAAAAATCCAGCCAAACACCAGCTGTTGTGACATATGAAAACCACTACTTTTTGCTTGCTTTTTAGTACTTGGCCTACCTACTACACCACTTCTACTTATGCTTAAAAACTTGTACTCTATGCATAATTACTTGCACACCGACACCAAGTATAGCCCACCTTCCAATCATTTGGTTGTTTAAGCATAAGTCACTTGTACTTTATGCAACAGTAGTTGTACATTTAATATCACAAGATACACAAAATTTGCTAAAAGAATCCAGCTAAATCCCAGTTGTGAAAGATAGAAACCACTACTTTTGGTGCCAAGCCTACCCTACAAAGTACTTGTATATTATGCATCATGACTTGTACTTTGGCTCTTTAGCGAATAAAAATTATAATGTAAAATTTATAAAATTTCTTGCTATTTTTGTAATTTACATTATAGCTAACGAATTTGTAACATAGTTTTCAAAATCTATCAAATTTTAATTCTCGATTCTAATTTTCTGACTCCGTCACTGACGCCTCTTGGTCTAGCGGTATGTGAGTGGCCCTCTAACCTAAATGTTGTGGGTTCAAGTCTCAGTGGAGACATGTAAGATAGAATTTATGAGATAGTTAGTGTGAGTTGTAAAAAATTGCCGTTCAAAAAAAAAAAAGAAAAAAAAAAGCCTGACCATAGCCCACCTTACCATTTATTTGTAAGTTTGTAAATGAAGCAAAGCATACAAGTGTATAACATGGGTTATTTATTTAATTACAATTTATTGTAATACAAGTGTGTATGCGTAAGTTACAAATTTTAATGCAACATTTTCTAATAGTTATTTTTGTTTTTTAAATGCAGGGAAATTAATGGAAGTGGGGTGTACAATAGCTGGAGTATTTGGACATAGTTGTTGATTTTTTTTTATTTAATTTCAAAAAGATAATACAGAAAAAAAGGGGAAAGAAAAATCAAATACAGAGATGCAGTGAAAGGTTTGTATTTATATCTTTATTTAATTATAAAGATGCTTTTATTTTGTCAATAATATTTTTTAATTTTTATGGAATATTTAATTAATTAATAAATATTATTTTTTTTATTGCAGTTTAATTAGGAAGATTCTGTCCAAATACACCACATGTAAATGGGAAGTGGACGGTGGAGATTGCATTTCCCCAAGATGAACAAAGTTTGCTTTTTTTTTTTTTATAATTTTTTTATTATAATGTTTATATACATACTGTAATTATTCCCACTTATATAAATGATTTTTTGATGTATTTATTTTTCTTCTCTTGCATAAATATACGATATTTTTTCTCTCTTTGTTTTTCACTTTAAAATTTTAACCTACTTCACAAATGATGAGAATCCTAAATGGATTTTATTTGTCTTGTGTGTTGTAACTAATACACGTGATTATGTATTGGCTATATATGATGTTTATAAATAATTGTGTTTAAGACAAATTTTGAGGATGCAATAAGGACTATGTTTGCTTAGAATCATGTCATTATTGATTTGGTTTGCTTAGAATCATGCATTTTTGATTTGACAATGAGATGGAGCCATTTTTGTTTGATAATGACTTATTTAGTTATTTATGTTTTTTTAAGAAATGTGTTTAAGGTAGCTTTTGATAATTGTGTTGTGTTTCAAGCATGCATTTGTTCATAAACCACAACATAAGTGTTTTATGTGAGACGCATTTGTATTTTGATGTCATTATTCAAAATACTTTTTCTGAAGGTGTAAACTGTCGAGAAAATTTTCGTAAAGTAGTTTTCAGAGAAGGTGTAAACTGACGAGAGCCAGTGACGAAGCCAGGATTTTTATCCTGGGTGGGCCAATTAGCAAATTAGCACTTGGACGGAAAATAGTATTACTAAAGAATAGGATGAATTTAGAGCATTTTCGTCAATTTTTTACAATTTTTGGACTAACGTTGTAAAACGGGCTAGAACGATTTAAACGAACGAAAACGGTAAAAATTAGACGAAAAAGGTAAAAACAGCCAAAAATTATTCAATAATGAAGTTTGAGTTTATTATAAAGTGTCGTTAATATAAGGAACTAACGATGTAATAATAAAGTAAATGATCGTTAATATATAACCTTTGAATTTGTTAATTGTCCTAACATTGAAACAAGAAAAAAAACCGATACCTTAAATTGAGAAAAAAAATTGAGTAACTTAATTCAATTTTGACTTAAGATTAGTACCTTTTTATACAATTTGCTCTCGTTAAAATAAAAGAGTCATTTACACTTGACTTATCTAAAAAGAAAAAAAAAAGGAAAAAAAAAGAATACAGTAGTAGATAATAAAACAAAGTTGATGGTTTAACTGAAATTTTTATAAAAGAAAACTCCATGGTACGGTTGTTTAAATCAACAATATATAGGCTTATAAATCAAGTAACATTTGATAAACGAGTATTGGATTATCATTCTTCATTTGGGTGGGCCGAACACAGCATGGCTCAACAAAATATTCAAATTTGTAGTATAAACAAAGCAAATATGAGAACTTTTGGGTGGGCCTTGGCCAACCCAAGCTACTGAATAGCTCCGTCCCTGACGAGAGCATTCGAACATTGAATGTTTTTTTTACACCAGCCATTATTTATTGTATAATGAATAATTTTGACATTTTTTTTACTTAATAGAACATCGATTAGAATAGACAACAACCAAAACTCGAAGTTATTCAAGTGCAATGGAACATTGAGGCCAAGGGTTTGAGTTTTGGTTGTTGGCTATTTTAATCGGTGTTCTATTAAGTTAAGAAAATTATCAAAGTTATTTATTATAGGATGAATAATAGCTCATATAAAAAGACACTCAATGTTCGAAAGCTCTCGTCAGATTACGCCTTCTATGCTCAATGCATAGAGTACAAATCCTTGAATCAATAGAACACCTTTGGGTTTAAGCCAATAACCATTTAGATACTTTCACAATTTCACTCATAATTAACATGATAGGAAACTAATAATATGCAATTGATTAATAAGCTTGTAAAATAAATAAACTAAGTAAAGGTGACATTGTGAGTCTTTATATGATATAATTTGTTAAGGGGTCACTTTCGGGTGCAAATGGAATAGCAATAATGGTTGATTGTGATGGAAATTACTTGTTGGCTTTTTGTACATGGAAATCAACACACCTTCACATGAAAGCTAAGGAAATATGACTTTATGGACTCATGGTACATGTGTCTCAAATTAATACTACCATAGTCTTTATAATGTGGTTTATACTTTTTCTTTGTATTGGAAAACCAAGTGTAACATGATTATGTTAGTAACTTAGGATGAGTGTATTTGTATATCATATGATGATATTTTTCTTTCTAATTCGATTTGGTCAAACCTTGTTTTAGAATTTATTGACTTGATGAGCTACACAAGTAGAAGTACATAATTTAAGGCAAACAATGCATATGATATATTTGATGGGGTTTGTTTAACGGGCAAGTCTAAACGTATCTCGACACGGTTTCACGCTGGGTTCATTTAAAAAATCTGGTGTTTTTCAAATAAAGGCATGTCTCTAAATGCACATCAATCATTCACATCGTCTATCAAAAATTAATAAGACACCTTGCTTCTTTTAGAAATATCAAATTCATGAATCTAGTACGTAGATAGTAGTTGAACGTCGTTCTTAGAGCCCTCAAGACAATGTATGACATGACTATAAAGGAAAGTTTGAGTTTGCTTAATTGAATATCAGATTTAATTATGATGATCTAAAACTTTAATTAAGGTTACAATTTATAATGTATCAAAATCTTCTTAAGTTGAAAATAATTTGATTGATCATGTTGATCAATCAGAATTTTGATAAATTTTTAAAAGTTTTCTTTTTTAGTGAAATGCAAGGGACCACATGCATTTATCATTATTGTGATTAAAAAACTTAACCTATCAAATAGATTTCAACTTGAGAGAATATTCTTCTATTTGTAATAGAGGTTGTGTTTGGCAATAATTTTTTTGAAGCGTTTTTTTAATGTAAACAATAATCGATTAGATGTTTGATTTTGCTGATGGTTAGGATTGCGTTTGAATCTAAATTATTTGTTTATTTTATTTTCAAAATGAAAACAAGTTAAAATAAGTGTTTAAATAATAATAAAAAAAGTGACAGGTTCGAGATCATAACACAATTTGACTAAAAAATATTGAAAATGTAATAAAATATGCGATAACATCTCAGGCAAAACACCAGTTCACTAATCTAGTGGTTTATTTGAGTTGAAAAGTTGAGTTTTTTGTGAAACTTGGAGTGAAAGTTTTGCTTAAGGTTCAAGTTTTGCATGTGGCAAAAGTTTTAGACTTTTTTTCTTGTGCAAAGCCGAGTTTAAGAGTTTTATTTCGTGGGTCTCTTCTTATGGTTCGGGTCCCAAGGTCTGCCTGTATGAATGGTTTAATTTGTGGGTCAGATTTCAAGTGTGGTGTTGTTCTAAGAGCAAATGGTGCAGTCGAGCCATCAAGCTCGTGTCGTGGGTAAAAAGTGATGCCACGTCACCTTTTTCTTCCATGACACTAAAACACCCCACGATGACACAACCCCCTCCCTGATTAACATCAACATTCTCGTGTCGTCGTCACTCCACCATTTTTTTCAACAATTAATTAACATAAACTTAAATTTTTCATTAATAAAAAAAATACAATCACTAATTAAAAAAAAGACGAAATTAAAAAAACAATAAAAATACCGAATTAAAAAAAGAACACAAATACGAAAAAAAACCTTAAAAAATTAAAATATTTTGTGCGCACCTCGTCTTTGAGCTTCTCGATTCTCGTCACGTCTTGTGCACTTAATCCTGTAGTATCGTATCGAAGGATTTGTAAATCTTCGTTCCTTTTTTTGAAGTGCAGCCACTTCTAGTCGTGCCGCCACCTCTCGGTACAATGTTCCTTTTTAGTTTCACGATCCGATAACATTTGTTGTTGAAGCAAATCGACCAATTGTTCTTTTTGAGACCCCGAAGTGGCGGATGAGCTTGTCGAGCGTTGAACCTTGTCCTTTTTTGGAACACCGGATGGACGAGGGATCTCATCGTCATTGAAAGATCCAGATCTAGATAGGCTATCTTCCCTCGGGCTCGGCGTGTTCGAGTTGAATCGGGATGTTTCCATTTATACTTGTCTTTCAAAACAAGCCAAGCACTTTTGCGTGAAAACTCCTTGTTGCGTTTTTATCTCGATACAAACTCATCACACGAGTCATCAAGTCATCTTGATTTTCGCCACTCAAAAGTTTGATTTTTTCATAAAATGAATTAAACTTATGAACCTCGTAGTTTAAATTCGTCCACTTCCCGGTCAACATATTTTTGTTTCGAGGTTTAAAACCCTCATCCTTAAGCCGATCATTATAGATATCCATAATTAGGTACCAAAACGAATCGTATGATTGATCGGTTCCGACCTTCGGGTCTTCGGATACTTCAATACAACACTCGGCCAAAACTTCTTCCTCACGTTGGCTCCAAAAAGAACGGTCCGACTTCGGAGGTGGTTGTGGAGCCGCGGTTTTTTTTTGGGTTTGTTTAGCAATACTTTTCTTTCTCGCACCTTTCTTCAATGGAGCCGCGACTTGTTCTTCGGCTTCTTCGGGATCATCGTTTTCTTCGGGTTCTTGAGGTTCTTGTGAAGAGTGTTGAGGAAAGTCTTGGAAATTTTGTTGTTGTGATTGTTGGAAGATTTGTGATTGTTGAGATTGTTGGAACCATATATTAAATTGCTCGGGTGTACAATTAACAAACGAGTTTTGTTGTTGTGGGAAGGTAGCGAACGGATTTAGGAGTTGATTATAGTTGGCGAATGTTCTTGAAGTTCTAGATGTTGCGGATGAGAGTATTCGGGTTAGACGAAAAAGACGAATTCGGTAGTTGGGTAGTAGGAATTTGATTTTGAGGATTGGAAAAGTAATTGTTTAACCATTGATTCGGGTATTGGTTTGGATTTGGATTTTGACTCATGGTGGATAGAAAAAAAAATAGAAATTAGATGTAGAGAATAGAAGAAGGTGTGATATTTGGTTAGATTTAGTGAGGATTTATAGGTAAAAAAGCTTTAAAAAATGGGGTTTTTCCCCTCAAACGGTCAAAAACAGGCAAAAAAATAGTCGTTACCCCCAACGGTCAAATTTTTAAAATTTTCAAAAAAAAAAAAATTAAAAAAAATCATAACGCCAGCACATGACGCGAGCCACGGTGTGGTTGGCTGCGCCATGGTGTCGCATCGTCACCCACGGCGTCGGCTGGTTGTAGCCAGCCAAAGTCGACGACGCGAGCCACGGTACGATTGGCGCCGTCGTCGTCTCGCGCCGTGGTGGCCAGCCGAGCGACCAACCACCGTAACGCGGCCTCTAATAAAAATAAAAGCCTTTTTAATATAGGGTTGTAATCGAGTCTAAGTTCAGCTCGAATTTGATTAGGTTTGATTGAGTTTGACTGAAAAATTGTAAGGTATGTTTAAGTTTGGTTTGGTTTAATTGGTTGACGAGCTTTAATGCTTGAATTTATACATAGACATTAAGTTGGGAAGAATTAAATTGTTTTACGAGTTTCAATTATTCAAGCTTCAGCTGAATTCCAAAAACTTAAATTCATATATAAACATTAAATTTGAGAGAATTATGGTCTAAATAGTCATTCAACAAATATTTGATCATATAAATTACTTATATAAGTTTATATAAAAAAATATATTTGTTCTTGAAGGCTCGAGAAGCTCGATAAAAGTTCGAGTACGAGATTTTAAAAACTAGTCCTCAGCTTATTATGTGTTTCGAAATTGTTTAATCGGCTAAAACTCGACTCGTTCAGTTGAATTTTAACTAAAACTTAAGTTACTTGCTAAAATCATGATTTGTTTGCCACCCTATTGATGGTTTATTACTATCATAACAATTATATAAAACCCTAAACGAGATCAAAGCACATATAGCAGAAGCGATTTAACAAGATCATAATAATAACACAATTAAAATTAATCGAATTAGGGTTACATACCTTTACGCTAAAGCAATTCCACAAGACGAATAACGAATCACCAATTCGGGCTAATACTGTATACACCAATAAATAGTCTAAAGTAATACTATATTACGTTATTGTACACACGTAATACAACGATCTAACCGTGATTATAGCACGTGAAAACCAAGCTACAACGCTTGTAATTAATCTACCCAACAACCCTAGAGAGGGGCTAGGACTAGATTATATACACAATCGATCAACCAAGAAAACCAACCAAATACCCCTTCGTGGTGAGGGAGTCGATCAACCAAAAGAAAGAGAGGGGAGGAAGATTTATTGTTGTGTGAATTATGAGGGACTAGCCGGGTACCCGCGCAATGCGGCGGCGGGTACCTGTGACTATATTTTGAGGCAAACGAATGAATTAAATATGATAAAAAAATCACTGAACATTTAACAGGCTAAACTATATAAACATGTGTCACACACAATTGCAGCGCAACACCGCCAAAATAACCAACAAAAACAATTTAAACATAAGCAGACTACATATGTTGTGACGAAGATGTAGATTTAGTAATTTCAGAATGCAGCAAAGGGTTGAGTTGTATGTTCGAGGGGTTTGAAACCAAAAACAACAGCCAAAACCTTCTTATGCATGCTTTAAAAAGGTTGCGCAATAGGCTTTTATAAGTTTGGTTGATATGGGCTGTTACAATAAGGGAGGACGGTTACAACCATGGTTTTAAAGAAATTTAATTTTTAAGGGTTGTTATTGACCCAACATTAGAAAAACGTATACATTTACTACATAATAAACACTTTTAAATTATGATATATAATATTTAATTTTCTTAAATGTGTATGCATAACTCCCAGGGTTTTGAATGACTTTTAAACATTGTATGCATAAACTTTCCAAAAGAAGAAATATTTTAGTCTTAAAATTTAAGACTACTAAATTTAGAAAATGGTCTAAATGTTTATAAGGTATTAAGATAAGGAGGTGTATTTATAGGCCTAAACACTTATAGCCCAAGATAAATAAAAGGCAACTAATGCCACCCCTTGGAGCCCATAATTCGGCCGCCTATAACCCATGGGGTATTCCGGAATTTTCCAAACTTCTTTCCTTTTGTTTATGTATACCATATATTTATTTAACAATCATTTATAACTTAACTATTAATTATTTAAAGACCGTTAAAGTTATATAGTTACTTGATCGGTTAAATTAATAAATACATAGATATATTTATTAAATAAATTAATAAATACAATAAATATATTTATTAATTAAATTAACTCTTTATGTATTGTGTGCAATCCCGTAATCTCGAGTTCAATCATATCACACGACTATTAAATATAAGTCCATAAACTTACAACTACCACTTGGACATATTTCGAATATCGTGATTACATTGACTAGCGTCTAGTTACACTAGCAATGCCTCTAGTACAACTCGAGTAAGGTTTCCTTGACAAAACTTTTTTAACGATTCTGCATCGTTATTATTATCCTTTTATTTCTAATACAACGTTAATAAGGATATGGATCTCAGTCATTCCTTTCATTAACCATTCTGTTTCTCGTTCTCAGATTCAGCAAGATTACCAAAACAAATTTGGGTATGGCCACACAAACATCTTACTAATCCCACGAGGAGCCCAGCTGTATTAAACTCCAAAACGAAATTGAAGGAAATAAATTCCATATTGACTACGAGCAAAACTTATGAATTTTGCAACACTTCCGAAAATAATCCTTATAGCTACCAGTTACGTTTAGCGTTAGACTATTCCACAGAGATGCACTAGATTCATAACAGTTTCCTGGTATCTCAAGTCTAAGGATAACTATTTATGTTTTACTTAATGACAAAGATCCATAAAGTAAAAGCATATAGTTGGGATAAGTCCTATATTCGATTCTTCGAATATCATCCAAAATCGATCAATATACTTTCAAGTATACTCTATCGCTATTTTAATTTGTCTTAATTTAATAATATTCCCATATTATTAATCGACAACGGACATTTAGCATAACATTTATTCATGGATTAAAACATGTAGAATAGGATACACTTATTAGATAATAATAATAAACGAAACCCAATCTTTATTTCATTATATAATAATGTCATAACATCCTTTATCCAAATACTAATAACAGATTCATTGCATGAATTCGCTAGCTAGTTGCAGCCCAATCGCTTTGGCATGCTTAACTACCTTTGGTCTAGGCAAGGCATTAGTCAAAGGATCTGCTAGGTTGTCATATGTGTGAACTTTTATCAATTTGATTTCCCGAGCTTCAACTTGTTCTCGGACGTAGTGATGTCCACGCATAAAGTTTCTGGCGTTTTTCATGACTCCAGGGTCATTGGAAAATATTATTACGGTAGAATTGTCACAATACATATCAATAGGTTCTTTTATTGAAGGCATCACTCCAAGATCTTCAATAAACTTCCTAATCCAAACAGCTTTCATTGCAACTTCTGAAGCATCCATGTACTCAGATTGAGTAGCATGCATTACAATCGTTGTCTGTTTCTTGCTCTTCCCGTCAACTGCTCCTCCATTGATAACAAAAACGTAACCCGTCTGAGACTTCGTATCGTTTTTATCACATTGCCATGACGCATCACAGAAACCTGTAACATTCAGTTCTGTGTCTGGTTTCCCTCCAAATACCAAAAACATATCTTTCGTACTCCTCAAATACTTTATAATATGTTTGACAGCAGTCCAGTGGAGCTTCCCTGGATTCTGTTGGTATCTACGGACCAAGTTCTGAGCAAACGCCACATCGGGCCTTGTGCATCTAACAACATACATTATAGATCCTACAGCCGAAGCATAAGGTACCTTCTTCATGTATGCATCCTTTTCAGGAGTTGATGCTTCTATCTCATGACTCAGATTATGCTTAACTTCCATAGGTTGAAAACCTTTCTTGGAATTATGCGTATTATACTTCTTTAAAATCTTATCAATATAAGCATCTTGACTTAGACCAATTAACCGTCTTTTCCTATCTCGATAGATCTTAATTCCTAAAATGTATGCAGCTTCTCCTAAATCCTTCATAGAAAAATATTTACCAAGATAATCCTTAACAACTTTAAGTCTTGGAATGTTACTTCCCATGATTAATATGTCATCAACATATAGGACTAGGAATACTACATCACTCCCACTAGCTTTGCGATATACACAAGGCTCATCACAATTATGAATAAATCCAAACTTTTTGATTTCTTCGTCAAATCGTTTATTCCATTGACGTGATGCTTGCTTCAAACCATAAATAGACCTTTGAAGTTTGCACACGTGTCCTGGATTCTCAGGATCAACATACCCTCCTGGTTGTTGCATATAGATTTCTTCATCTAAGCGACCGTTCAAGAAGGCGGTTTTAACATCCATTCGCCATATCTCACAGTCATAGTATGCTGCTATAGATATGAGAATCCTAATAGCTTTTAAGTCTGCTACAGGATAAAATGTCTCCTCATAGTCTACGCCAAAAGTTTGAGTAAAACCTTTAGCTACTAAACTAGCTTTATAAGATTGTACTTTTCCGTCCAAGTCGGTTTTCTTCTTGTATATCCACTTATGTCTCACTAATTTAGCATTCGGTGGTGGTTCTACTAGAATCCAAACATCATTTACTTTCATAGATTTCATTTCATCATCCATAGCAACCATCCACTTATCCTTTTCAGGATCAAGTATGGTGGATTTATAATTAGCGGGTTCACCAAGATCCCCTAACTCATCATCATCTTCTATGTTTAGACATATATTGCTATTTGCGTTTTTAATCCTTGCGGATCTACGCAGAGGAACTAATTCCAGTGGAACCGCCAGACTTTCTGGTTCTACAGGAATTACATCGCTAGTGTTTTCAGAAGGTAATGTATCTATATGACTCTCCTCAAGATCATAGTTTCTCCCACTGAATTCTTGATTTACATGATCAGATTCAAGGAAGTCTCCATACCTAGCAAGAATCACTTTGTTCTCAGGTGGATAATAAAAGTAGTAACCCATAGTTTCCTTAGGGTATCCTACAAAGATACATTTTACAGATCGTTGTTGGAGTTTGTCACCCGAGTCACGATTCACATACGCCTCGCAACCCCAGACCTTTAAATAAGACAAATATGACTTCTTTCCATGCCATAGTTCATATGGTGTCTTATCGACCTTCATTGTAGGAACCATATTTAAAATGCGAACAACAGATTTTAGAGCATAATCCTAAAATGATAAAGATAAAGTTGTAATATTAAACATTGATCGCACCATATCCAATAATGTACAATTTCTCCTTTCAGATACACCATTTGTTGTGGAGTATAAGGAGAAGTAAGATGCTGAACAATTCCATTCTCACTTAGATAATCTATAAACTCTTGACTTAAATATTCACCACCTCTATCAGAACGAAGAGCTTTAATCTTCTTCCCTAATTGTAGTTCTACTTCTGCTTTAAACACTTTGAATGTTTCAAATACCTCATGTTTATGTTTAAGTAAATAAACATAACCATAACGGCTATAATCATCCGTAAATGTTTAGAAGTAGCTAGCACCTTTCCTTGACACATGTCTAAGTGGTCCACACACATCAGTATGTATAAGTCCAAGTAGATCAGTAGCTCTTTCAATATTGCTATTAAAAGGTTTCTTGGTCATCTTTCCAGAGATACAAGACTCACATTTATCAAATGATTCATCATTGGTACTTTCCAAAAGACCTTCACGTTGAAGCTTTTGTATATGAGTCTTCCCAATATGGGCAAGTTTACAATGCCAAAGATAAGAAGAGTTCTTATCAATCTTTCTCTTCTTACTCATGCTAAACACCGATTTATTGTTCTTGGATTCATTTTCATGCATGTCTAATTCAAACACACCATTCACAGAAATTGCATTAAAATAGAAAATACCATTTTTCCAAACAGAAATTCCATTATTATCAATCGTGTGAACAAATCCATCATTTAATAACAAGAAAAGGAAATAACACCCCTAACAATTGTAGGTGCATAATGACAATCATTTAAGCTCAGTATTAAACCCGAAGGTAAAACTAGTTTAAATGTTCCTATAGCTTCAACTGCTACTTGTGCACCATTGCCCACTTGCATAAATTGTTCCCCATAGGATAGCTTCCTTTCTAGATTAAACCCGTGTTGCGTATTACAAATGTTAATACCACATCCAGTATCATATAGCCAGAAATTTAATTTGTATGTTATTTTAAACAATTCAATCATAAATAAAGTACCTGAAGCTGCAGCGCTCTGCTCAGACTTCTTCTTTATTTCTCGCAATTCTTCGAGGTAACGAGGGCAATTCCTCTTCTAGTGACCACTTGCCTTGAAATGGTGACAAGTCTCATCTTTTTGAGATTTATTCCTCTTGAAAAAATTCTCTTAGGTTTTGTATAAGTCGCAACGTGTTTGCCCTTATCACCCTTGCCTTTGCCTTTCTTCTTATTCGCTTGCGGTTTTGGCTTACTCAATCTACCCTTTTGTATGGTTAGTACAGAAGGCGTAGAGTTAGATGCCTTGTCTTTAAACCCCTTTTTATAGTCAATGAGCATTGCATGCAAATCATTAACTGTCTTCCCCGTGCAATGCATATTATAGTTTCGAACGAAATCATTGAAGTCCTTTTTAAGGGACCTATTGATCAAGTTGATAGCCATATTATGATCATATGGTTGTCCTAGTGCAATGAGTTGTTCCATATAACCCCTTATCTCCATATAATGGGCACTTATAGACTTTCCAGGAGCTTGCTTGCAACTATGTAGAGCATCTACCAAATCGTAGATCTCCACAGCTTGCAACTTTTCGAACATAGCCTTGAGCTCATCAAGCATTCACTTTGGTGAAAATAGCTCATACTTCTGTTGAAGTGGAAGAGCCATTTTTCCTCACATTAAGGCAGCCACCTCAGAGTGCTTCTTAACATTAGCAGCGTGTTCAAGCCTTTGCGCATCAGATGCTTCTTCAGCAAGATCCTCCGGATAAGGAGTAGTCGAGATATCGATAGTACCCGTTACTCTCAAGACAATTCTTAATGAGCGATACCAATCATTGAAGTTTGGGCCAGTAAGTTCAGGACGATCAAAGAAAGCTTTGAACGCAGAACTTATAGTCATACTGTTTTCGGGTTGAGCCATTTCTACAGAAATAAGTTCAAATATTAGTATTTTCGATAACAAATTACTTTCAAGAAAATAAAATTACCCTGGTATAAAACCATATTATTTTTCTTGAATTCTAGAACTACATTGACATAAATTCATTACATCAGTTGATCTGCTAGTAATGAATGTACTCAACATAGCGACTTGTCGAACAATTCAATTGACAAACAATTTTCAATTTCTAGATATTTAAGGGATTTACATTGCCAAAATCGTTTTGCATTGTAAACATGTTTCATCCATTCTGAATGCATTAAGTTTCCAGACCTCACTGAGTAACTTAATTAAGTCATCTAATATGAGTAACGTAAAACCATCATACGAATTCTCATACATATAGTTTTCTCTCCATCACAACATCACCCAAAGATCTCATTTGATGACAAAGTAATTTCAAATGTTCGTCAATTAGGAGCATTCGACTTAAATTTTTAAGGGTATAAATTTTGATGTCAAAATCAATGTATGGAGAAGCATGCATACAACTCTATAGCATAAGTTTAATAAAACATTTAGTAAACTTTTTAATGAGACTAAATTTCTGCATAAATTATGTTGAGGTATTGGTTATGTTAGTGCAAACATTACGATGCTTTGTCGATATAATCTCTTTATGTTTTGTTGATGACAAACGTATAATTCGCAATACATTATGTAAAATTTTAAGGTACTCGTAATCACTCAAGAATACATTTGTATACTTCTCTCGACACCTCCAAGACCGCATTCGGCATGAATCACTCAAGGTATGTACAAACATGTCATTAACCTAACTAAGTGATCAAGGATTAATATTTTCTTAAAACTCACATTTTAATCAAATGTAAAAAAAAAGATTTTAATTAACTTTATTTTTAAGAAAATGTTTTATTAAAAATAAAATGGAAATTTAAATTTGGCATATTCCATATGCCAAAGGAATATCCTTTGAGGGTATAAACTATCCCAGATGGCATATTCCCACTAAAGGACAAATTTGCACGGACTCCGACGCGGAGGTTCCTTAAAGGAACCCGCGGTTCCTTATTGATAAGGTACCGCGGGTAGAGATAAGGAACCGCGGGTGTTTTTGACCGTTGCAATGTTGTCCTATAAATAGTGGATCATTTCCAGGTTTTCTTTCAACCCTTTTTGCACAGTTTCTTTCAAAAACCATCTTAGATCCTTAATTAGTTAGTTTTGATAAATCTTGTTTAAGATGTGATTCTATCCTCAATCTCCTCATCCTCTCAAGTGCAAAGAGAAGAACACTATAATTACCATGATGTGTTGGGTTCACTACATGATGAAGATCTCTCCTTATGAAGATCTAAGTTATGTTTTTAGTCTTCCTACTATGTATATGTAGAAGATCCAAGTGTTGGGTTCACTTGGATGTGTTTGTATGGGTAGAAGATCCAAGTGATGGGTATCCTTGGGTTAGGTGTTAGTTGTGTAGATCCAAGTTTGTTAATACTTGGATATAGTGTTAGAGTCATAGATCTAAGTGGTAAGTACTTAGATCTATATGGTTTATGTGTTTAGGCCATAAAACACAAGGTTTGTTATGTTGGGCCATAAAACATAACTAGGGTGAAGAGTTGTGTAGTTGTGAAGAGTTGTGAGTTCTCACTAAACTATAAAGTGATGTGGTTGTGTCTTGTGAGTTCTCACTAAACTATAAAGTGATGTAGTTGTGTCTAGTGTAGTTCTCACTTAGCTTCAAAGTGAAGAGTCGTGAAGATTGGTTCTATCTTTCGATTAGAACTCGACATCTAGCCTTGTGTCGTAAAATGGTAAAGTGGGCGACGTTGTGTAGATTGGTCCTACCTAAGATTAGGACTCGACTTTTAGCTTAGAGTCGGAAATTGGATAAGCGACGTTGTGTATGGTTTCTCCACCTTAAGGAGTTTGTTGACTAGTGAAGTAACTCTCGAGTAAGGTGTACTCGAGGAGTGGAGTAGGGCGAAGAGGAGCTTCGTGACCGAACCACTATAAATCATTGTGTCAGTACTTTCCTTTACATTTATGTCTTTACTATTATAGATGTATTTATATGTTGTGTGTTGTGTGCATCTCATAATCTAAACATCTAAGTTGCAGAAAAGCTAAGGCTTAGTACGTGTGTGCTTCGTGTTTAGATTATGGTCAAGTGTACATCACTTAGTCTAAGCATCCTAGTTGCGAAAAAGCTTATGCTTAGTACGTGTGTGCTTAGTGTTTAGACTATTGCTTGATGTACTCTTGATTTGATGTGTTTGTGTGTTTACTTACTTGTAGTATTTATCTTTCAATCAAACACATCTCATATCTAGTCAAGCTTGATCGAGAATTTGATACAAAGGATTGTCAAAGTTTAACATGCAACAAAAGGTTAAGTTCACTGTCGGTGGTTCCCTAAATGGACCGGCGGTTCTTTATTGATAAAGAACCGCGGGTACACATAAGGAACCGCGCACAGTGGATTAAGCCGAAATGTTTTGAAAACTAACTAGAAACTATTCAACCCCCCCTTCTAGTTTCTACAATTGGTATCAGAGCGAGGTTATTCAAGATCTTTGAAGTATATTTTACTTTAAAGCTTGGATCGATCTTTGCTCTCTTTTTCAAAACAAATGGTTTCTAAAAATGTAAAGGATTTTTAAAAATAGAGACGATCTTTGTATCAAATTGTTCATGAACAGTGATTACTTATGATGTGTTTTGTTGTTTCATTCGTACAAGTTTTGGTGTTAAATAAACTTTGTATAATAGCTTGAATTAAATCTTTTCATGTTTGGAAGTATAAAAATCTTTTGTGTCATAATTAACTCTAAAATACGAGTTCTATGTGTCTAAAATGATTTTTTAGAGTCCTAAGTCCTTCCAAAAAGTTACCAAATGATTTTGGCCAAAAACTCATTTTTTATCCTCTGACCGCTGTTCTTTATTGTTCCCCGCTGATCCTTATCAATAAGGAACCGCAGTCAGTCTGACTCAGATTTTTGAAAACTTTGAAAAATCATATAAAATCAACCGTAAGTCCGTAGAAGTCGTGCCACCCGTCATTTCGAACGTAATTGAATTTTCTTTCAATTAAAAATGCTTCCAAACCTATTCAAACTTTAAAATTTGGATGGTTTCTAAGTTCCATACTTTGTCCAAAGTATTGAGCGTCGGTTTGTCGTAAAACTTGTGTTTTACTCTTTTCTATTAAGTTGGACATCTCTTGGTGATATATCTTTGAAAATTGATATATTTACAAAGTGTTAAACGTAATTATATTTTAAATGGGTCAAAGACTATTTTCAAATAAAATCAAGCTATGAATACTTTGTTGTATCTAACACTCAAAACATGGACGAATGCTTTTATGTGTTAAGCTAATTGTTTGTATGTGTTTCCTTGTGTGTTATTATTATATGTAGACATTATTAAGTATTCCTTGCTATTTGTAGTAGTATTGCTTATATGTCTAGTCTCTTGTGCCTTGCTTGGTATTTGTTAGTATCTAGTTTTTCCTAATTAGGATGTATGCTAGATTTCTTGCATTTTAGTTGCAACATTATGTGTGCATTGCATATAGGATTAACATCTCTTAGTTTACAAATGTTACATAAACATCTTGTACACCTCGGGATGTTCTTTAACACTTTTAGGTTTGAAAGCTTTGGGAGCTTGTCAAATCTATTGATTTAGGTCGTCTTACTCGATCATTGTGTTATTAGTTCAAGTAGATAAATGTCTCATTATAAAACATGAAACACCCTTTGAAAATCTTAGCTATTTTCTCTTAAAAGAGTGTTTGTGGGAATCAAGAAAGATTTCGATTAAATATCAATGCATTATTCAAACTATGATTGGTATCATTATCGAATCTAATTGACATGTTTCTTTTAGTGTAGACATGAATGTGGTTTATTAATAATATACATCGGATCATAACTCACACTTGTGTTGATGGTGTTATATTGAATCTACTTGTTCAAATTGTTAGACATATTTTGGTTAATAATTACTTATAATGCACAATAGAGTCGGTTTGATAACTTGGATGTTTCATCCGAAATACTCAAGTAATTTACATTGCTATGCAATTTATAAATGTGTCATTTCCGAAAGACCAATCAAGAGTGTTCCTTTGGTTTGTGTAAACTTTGTTTATACACTTCAAAGTTATTGGCCTCAAGTTCTATTAAGGTAAATAACCTTAACTAGACTTGTTTGACAAGATATGCAATGGTGCATTCTTAACCGTCATTAGGTCATGCATTGTGTCGCCATGCAAGTTTCATCCTTGCTAAACTTTATTAGGCAAATGTTGGAATTACATTTTGTCTAACTTGAGAATGACTACTAGAGAATTTATGCACTAGGATCTTAATTTGACCTAATGGTTGAATTACTTCCATGTGGGAAGTTGAGTTGGTGTATAACTCGTAAAAATGGTCGTGTTTAGCCTTAATTGAGCAAATCTAGTGATAGTCTCATACTCATTCTCTAAATTGGCTAAATGGATCTTCCTATATATGACTAATGATAGTTTACTTTGATGAACTTTGTATGTCATTAGGAGTCTTTTTCTTTTGTAGCCATTAGGTTTTTCTTAGCTTTCCTCTTACGTGCTAATTGAATCTATGTTTCTTTCCTTTGTGTGTATTCTAGTTTTTATTGCTCTTAAGCATGACTTTATGATAAGTTAGACTAGAACATTAGGATTTGCTGAATTGGAAAATCCTCATTCACCACCTAAACCTAGCCTCTGTAGGCGGTTCTTTAAATAGACCGTGGCTCCATATCAATATGGAACCGCCGGTGGAGATAAAGAACCGCGGGCAGAAGCTCTCAAATTCGGGTTTTCTGAAACTTCCCAATTGTTCCAACACCCTTTGGAATCTTTGTTTCAAACCTGTGATCACTCCCAAAATATCTTGGGCTTTCCCTTTTTAACCCATTACCAGTTTGGATCATCCCCTCACCCTTTTAAACCCACCTTGTTAGCCATGTTCTTCACACCTCAAACCATTCATCCTTACCCCTTAAACCACCCATTACTACCATGGTTTCTACAAGAACCTCCAATTCATCCAAAACCTCCTCTTTAAAGAGGCACCTCAAAATTAAGATTAAGTTACCCAAACTTAACTCTTCACCCTTTCACACACCCAATAATGAGATTGTTCCAATTCTCATCTCTTCATCACCCTTACCACCTCTTGCTCCATGCAAGACTACCTCAACCCATGGTACCAACCATTCTCATGGTTCTACCTCCTCTTCATTCCAATCTAGAATGAATGAGCTAACCCTTCACTCCAAGTACTCTCTTGGATGTGACTACCCAACCTCAACCCATCCAAAGCATTCCCATTGTGAGTGACTTTGTTGAACCCTTGGTGACTTCACCTTTCACACCACCAAATTACGCCACCACCCTTGTCTTTCATTTAAGCATGTGGATTGCTTATTGCTAAGACGTCTAATTTAAGCAAATCTTAGGATTCTAGTGTAACTAAGATTAAAATTATGCTTAAGTTTTAGGCTTGTTTTTTTCATACATCTTTGTATGATCTTTATTCTCTTGTATTTCCTTTCATGTTTTTCAACATGATTTTTCTTTGAGTCTTGGATCTTGTTGTTATTGTGTTTTTTCTTTTCTCTTATTTTGAGTCCTTTTCTTAAACTAATAAGAATTAGGAATCTTCTTGGAGATTTACATTACATGTAGCTTGATTTGTGATATCTAGATAGATGACTTGCTTGTATGCTACTTGCTTATATATCTTCTTGCTAATCCGTATGCTATATGCTTAATTGATTAGTTAATGAATGCATGCTTATTATAAAGGTTTTGTCTTTGTCAAGCAATTCCGATATAATATCTCTTAGATGTGTCTAACTCATGCATGTCCTTAAATGCTACGTGCTAACATGTTTTACTTAGTCTTCTCTTTTTATGTAATCATGTTTCTTGCATGCCATATGTGTTAATTGCGCACCTTCTCTACATTGGTTTATTGTAGACTTCATTAGGCATTGCATGAATTATCCTATGTGCTTACTTGATTATGTGTTAGATTTTGTACTAACTCTTCATGTCTTCTTGAGCTTCTTTTGAGTTTCTTCTCTCGTTTTCTTTCGAGATTTCACTATCACCTTCTAAGGTATAGTATTCATGAATCAATTTGTGAAGTTATCCTTAAATTCTTTGTTGAGTCTCTCTCAATTCATTTTAATCATGCTCTTCTAAGTCGAGTCTCTTTCTTCTAGTCTTTCTAAACTAAGTTGAGTCGAGCCTTACCCCTTCCTCATCATGTAATTGTTCTTTAAACATCCATAATGATTGAGAAGAGCTACAAAACTTTGAGCATGTAGTTTATCGTATTCTAAACACCATTTGGTGTCGACATTCATACGCATTTTTTCCTATAATGTCCTATATCCCTTTTTTTTAAAAAAGCGTCGATTTATCCGCTTTTGGTTTTCCTTTATTTTTTTTGTCAAAAATGTCTCTAGGTTGAGATATTTTTGTTCCTCTTTTTGAGAGTTGATTGCGGTTAAAATTTACAACTGGTATGGGTGATTCCATCAATTCTAATTTTTTTTAACCCCTTGAGATGATATCTTCAAATTCTTGGATGTTTCTTTTCTACCTCTATTCCAACAAATTGATTTCCTCAAAATCCTCTCCTTGTTTTTTTTTTGAGAGTTGATGGTTAAATCTTGAATTTTCTTGGGTGATTCCAAAAATTCTAAACTTTTTACCCTTTGACATATTATCATTACAATTGGTATGGATGTTTCTTTTCTATCTCTATTCCAACAATTGTGAATTGATCTTGTCACGATCCTCTCCTTTATTTTTTTGGTTGATATCATCGCGTGCACACTTCTTTCTTCAATGCTTGTCATTATTTGTGCAAACGACTTGTTTATCATCCTCTTTTTATATATGCTCTTGTCTACTAACCTTGTTTTGTAGGACACTTCTAACCCATTTTTGTAACTCGTCACTATTCTTGCTTAGTTGGTATCTTAAGAAAGGGGGAGCTCATATCAAGGGGGAGCATTTGAAAGAGTTCAAGTCATTACATTTGCGATCATTCATCGAATATCTTGCTAGTAATGAATTTTAGAATCTCGAAGATAAGCATTCTATTATGCATGGATTTAGTTAACCTATGGTGATTGAAGACTTCACTAGGATGACGCAAGCTCAATATTCTTGGATGATGGGTTTATAGTTTGGATTCTCGCCTCTCAACCGACGACCACTAGTGATGATCTACCTTTTGGATGCAAGCTCGTGTGAAGTTAATTCTTCTCCTCTTCAAAGGACGTGCTATCGATGTCTACCACTTTGGACGTGTGCTCTCTCGACGTTGATTCTTCTCTTCTTCAAGACGTTGACTACCTTTTTGATTCGACAAAAGGGGGAGAAGTAAGTGTAAACGAGTAACTTATGCATTTTAATATGTATTGCGGTTTACTTGTTTGTCATCATCAAAAAGGGGGAGATTGTTAGTGCAAACATTACGATGCTTTGTCGATATAATCTCTTTATGTTTTGTTGATGACAAACGTATAATTCGCAATAAATTATGTAAAATGTTAAGGTACTCGTAATCACTCAAGAATACATTTGTATACTTCTCTCGACACCTCCAAGACCGCATTCGGCATGAATCACTCAAGGTATGTACAAACATGTCATTAACCTAACTAAGTGATCAAGGATTAATATTTTCTTAAAACTCACATTTTAATCAAATGTAAAAAAAAGATTTTAATTAACTTTATTTTTAAGAAAATGTTTTATTAAAAATAAAATGGAAATTTGAATTTGGCATATTCCATATGCCAAAGGAATATCCTTTGAGGGTATAAACTATCCCAGATGGCATATTCCCACTAAAGGACAAATTTGCACGGACTCCGACGCGGAGGTTCCTTAAAGGAACCCGCGGTTCCTTATTGATAAGGTACCGCGGGTAGAGATAAGGAACCGCGGGTGTTTTTTACCGTTGCAATGTTGTCCTATAAATAGTGGATCATTTCCAGGTTTTCTTTCAACCCTTTTTGCACAGTTTCTTTCAAAAACCATCTTAGATCCTTGATTAGTTAGTTTTGATTAATCTTGTTTAAGATGTGATTCTATCCTCAATCTCCTCATCCTCTCAAGTGCAAAGAGAAGAACACTATCATTACCATGATGTGTTGGGTTCACTACATGATGAAGATCTCTCCTTATGAAGATCTAAGTTATGTTTTTAGTCTTCCTACTATGTATATGTAGAAGATCCAAGTGTTGGGTTCACTTGGATGTGTTTGTATGGGTAGAAGATCCAAGTGATGGGTATCCTTGGATTAGGTGTTAGTTGTGTAGATCCAAGTTTGTTAATACTTGGATATAGTGTTAGAGTCATAGATCTAAGTGGTAAGTACTTAGATCTATATGGTTTATGTGTTTAGGCCATAAAACACAAGGTTTGTTATGTTGGGCCATAAAACATAACTAGGGTGAAGAGTTGTGTAGTTGTGAAGAGTTGTGAGTTCTCACTAAACTATAAAGTGATGTGGTTGTGTCTTGTGAGTTCTCACTAAACTATAAAGTGATGTAGTTATGTCTAGTGTAGTTCTCACTTAGCTTCAAAGTGAAGAGTCGTGAAGATTGGTTCTATCTTTCGATTAGAACTCGACATCTAGCCTTGTGTCGTAAAATGGTAAAGTGGGGGACGTTGTGTAGATTGGTCCTACCTAAGATTAGGACTCGACTTTTAGCTTAGAGTCGGAAATTGGATAAGCGACGTTGTGTATGGTTTCTCCACCTTAAGGAGTTTGTTGACTAGTGAATTAACTCTCGAGTAAGGTGTACTCGAGGAGTGGAGTAGGGCGAAGAGGAGCTTCGTGACCGAACCATTATAAATCATCGTGTCGGTACTTTCCTTTACATTTATGTCTTTACTATTATAGATGTATTTATATGTTGTGTGTTGTGTGCATCTCATAATCTAAACATCTAAGTTGCGGAAAAGCTAAGGCTTAGTACGTGTGTGCTTCGTGTTTAGATTATGGTCAAGTGTACATCACTTAGTCTAAACATCCTAGTTGCGGAAAAGCTTATGCTTAGTACGTGTGTGCTTAGTGTTTAGACTATTGCTTGATGTACTCTTGATTTGATGTGTTTGTGTGTTTACTTACTTGTAGTATTTATCTTTCAATCAAACACATCTCATATCTAGTCAAGCTTGATCGAGAATTTGATACAAAGGATTGTCAAAGTTTAACATGCAACAAAAGGTTAAGTTCACTGTCGGCGGTTCCCTAAATGGACCGGCGGTTCTTTATTGATAAAGAACCGCGGGTACACATAAGGAACCGCGCACAGTGGATTAAGCCGAAATGTTTTGAAAACTAACTATAAACTATTCAACCCCCCCCTTCTAGTTTCTACAGGTTAAAACCAATTAAAGAATTTACCCACAACTATTCACAACGTACTTTTCCTAGAACTTGGCTAAAGCACAAAGCAATACCCTTATTCATTGTGTTTCAGATGTGAATTTGCGGTAAATCAACCTTAAGGTATAACTCAATTAATAATCATAGGTAATTTCAATTTGACGCACAGGCGAGCAGGGAATTCGGTCAGCGACTAATGGCATAACACATCCTTCCTTAATTGGGTACATGACCAGCGGTGCGTTATACCCACTTTATAGTTTGTCAAAAAGAGTAGGCCGTTAGATTATTATTGCAATTCACCAATCAACTTAATCTTATGTAATTTAGATCTCTAACAAATCATTATTTTCATATGATTTAGTCCATATTATTTCTTTTAAAAAAACCCTTGTTTACAACAATTCAACAATTTTATATATAAACAAGTAAAAGAAAAACTAAATCATAAACACATAATAACAATTTATATGTGCAACAAATAAATCAAATAGGCACATGCAAACGATTTATTCAATAATCACAAAATCTAGGTCTTTATATCTCTATATAAAAGTCTTCCCTAATTCTAGATTTATTGAATCAAATAATCACGTAGCACATAAAATCATATAAACATATAATTTTACGATCCATGAAAACATGCACGTAATCATGGAATCCCCACAAATATTAACAATTAAATCTCTACGGATCGTAATCATACATGACATAACAATTAATCATGCAATATAATCTAAAATTATCCCACATGTAATTTAGGGTTTCAAAACAATTCCTTTTTTTATTAAAAAATAGAGTAAAACCCTAATTTTAAAAAACAAAACCCTAATTTTATGAAAAACCTAAAAAACATGTAGTTTTTAACTCAAAACAATTTATAGTTAAAAAACTTTAGATTTTCGATAATTATAACATGTTAAAACGGCTCTCGATGCCACAGAAGGTTTATTACTATCATAACAATTATATAAAACCCTAAACGAGATTAAAGCACATATAGCGGAAGCGATTTAACAAGATCATAATAATAACACAATTATAATTAATCGAATTAGGGTTACATACCTTTACGCTAAAGCAATTCCACAAGACGAAGAACGAATCACCAATTCAGGCTAATACCGTATACACCAAGAAATAGTCTAAAGTAAGACTATATTACGTTCTTGTACACACGTAATACAACGATCTAACCGTGATTCTAGCACGTGAAAACCGAGTTACAGCGCTTGTAATTAATCTACCCAACAACCCTAGAGAGGGGCTAGGACTAGATCATATACACAATCGATCAACCAAGAAAACCAACCAAATACCCCTTTGTGGTAAGGGAGTCGATCAACCAAAAGAAAGAGAGGGGAGGAAGATTTATTGTTGTGTGATTTATGAGTGATAAGGAGGTGTATTTATAGGCCTAAACACTTATAGCCCAAGATAAATAAAAGGCAACTAATGCTCCCCCTTAGAGCCCATAATTCGGCCGCCTATACCCCATGGGGTATTTCGGGATTTTCCAAATTTCTTTCCTTTTGTTTATGTATACCATATATTTATTTAACAATCGTTTATAACTTAACTATAAATTATCTAACGACCGTTAAAGTTATATAGTTACTTGCTCGGTTAAATTAATAAATACATAAATATATTTATTAAATAAATACAATAAATATAATTATTAATTAAATTAACTCTTTACGTATTGTGTGCAATCCCGTAATCTTGAGTTTGATCCTATCACACGACTATTAAATATAAGTCCATAAACTTACACCTACTTAACTGGTGTTTTGAGGAAATAAGTCACAATGTCGATTTCAACTTTTTGAAAAGATCAGTAAAACAATGGTTAAATCCATATATTAGCAACGTACTTTTAGTCATTTACACATCTAGGTAACAAACTACAAATATTACTAATATAGTCATTCAAAGTTTCAGATTTGTACACATATAGGTAATATGACCGGTGGTTACGGGTTAAAACTAAAAAAATGACCTACACGTCATTTTCTGTTTCTTTTTTGTATATTACACATCACCATTATAAACATGTATCGAAACATACCTAATGAACATCATCTTCTTCATCTTATCTATTCTGACAACACCGGGAGATTCTAGTGATTCAATTGATGTGATATTGAACATTTTTTTGTCCAAGTGGATTCAATTGATTTGATATGCTTTGATCGATCATTTAGTTACCCACATCCATACCATACATATACGTTCATGCTACAGTTTTCTTCTTACAGATAGCTAGTCATGATTGTAGAAACTAGAAGGGGGGTTTGAATAGTTTCTCATCGGTTTATCTCCTAATTAAAATTCCTTTCAATTAGGTGAGTGCACAAAACTATCTTTTACTTGAAAGCTAGTTGCATAATGACTAGGTTCAATTCTAATGCATTAACAATGTGTAGTAAGTATAATGGTAATGAATGTAAGTAATGAGTAAGGAAAGAACAACCTAGTAGGAAGACACCAAGAATTATAGTGGTTCGGCAACGAGGCTCTATCCTCGTTCCTACTCTACTCCTCGAGTACACCTTACTCGAGATTTCCACTATATCTACAAGCTCCCTTCTTGGCGGATAAAACCTTACAACGTTGCTTACATTATTTTCTGACACTAAGCTAAATGTCGAGACCTAATCTTAGCTAGGACCAATCTACACAACGTTGCCCACATCACCATTTTACGACACAAGGCTAGATGTCGAGTTCTAGTCCAAATCTAGAACTAATCTTCACAACGTTGCCTACTTCACCATTTTCTGACACAAGGCTAGATGTCGAGTTCTAATCCAAAGCTAGAACCAATCTTCATGACTCTTCATTTTGAAGCTAAGTGAGAACTTCACACAACACAACTACATATCACTTTATAGTTTAGTGAGAACTCACAAGACACAACCACATCACTTTATAGTTTAGTGAGAACTAACACAACTAATTACAACTCAACTAAACATACCCAAGTACACACATGTAGCTTGGATCTACACAACACAAATCCAAGCACACACATGTGCAACGGATTTACACAACTCTAATCCAAGTATTCACATATAGTTTGGATGAACACAACTAGTCCAAGTATTCACAAATACATTGGATCTACACAAGACACAAATAAACAAATGATGAACATGACTAGATCTTTAGGAGAAGGTGATCTTCATCAATGCTTCATCTTTAATCACATCACAAGTGTGTGAGTGATCTTCTCTTTGGACAAGGTAAAGAAGGTGATCAAGAGGATAATCATGAGTAAACATACTTAACACATTAAATGATCATTTACAAATGACTAGGATTAGATAGGAGAAAGAAGGCTGAAAGAGATGTCCAAAAAGGGTTGATGAGAATGCAGATTTGATCCACTATTTATAGAAGACAAATGCCAACGGCTATCTGGGGGCGGTTCCTTATCTACCCAGGTGGTTCCTTATCGATAGGGAACCGCGTAGGCACTTAAGAAACCGCGGGTACTAGACTCTACACCTTTTTGTCTTTTAGTGAATTTGGAATATCTGAGGCTGTTTAAACCTTCAAAGGATATTCTTATGGCATTTGGAATATGCCATATTCAAATTTACATTTTCATTTTAATAAAATATTTTCTTAAAAATAAAGTTTATTAAAAAATCATTTGTTATATTTGACAAAAGTGAGTTTTAAGGCTAATCACTTTTATCATCACTAAACATGATTAAGATATGTTAGTGTAATGATTATTACCTTGATGATAGTGTTTGTTAGATAATTCGTTTTATGATTGTGTTTGACAATAAATGTCTTTGTAATTTGTCGTGATCAAAACTAAGAAAGATTAATTAATACTAACAATGTTTTTAGGCATTACTTTGCATTAACAATCTCCCCATTTTTGATTACGACAAACTATAAACTCATTTACGTAAAATACAAATTTATTCGAATTATTAACGAGTTTATCACTATCATTTCTCCCCCTTTGTCGAAGCAAAAAGGTTAGCACAAGTCTTTGAAGAAGAAAAGAACTAGACTTTGCTAGTAGCTCCCCTTTGGTGCTTACTCCCCCTTGCTTGGGGCACCAAGTAAATGAGCTAAGGTGACATTCTACACAAAGGTTAAAAGATAGAAAAGAAACACCAATGTATGTATGTAACATCCCGCCTACTCAGACCACAATATTGTCCGCTTTGCCCGCAAGCTCACGGGTTTGCTTTGTGGCCTTCTTGTGAAGACTTCCTGGCAGGTCACCCAAGGCAGTACTACTCTCCCATGAGCATGCTTAACTGCCAGTTCCTAAGAACCCCACTTGCAGTAGACCACAAAACGCGTTGTGTCATGAGAAGGCGACTATTATCTTATGAACCATGGATCTCTCCTGGCCACAACCGATGTGGGATTTGCCTAGGGTGTCACAATGTATGTGCACTACCTACTAACTAACTTGAGAGGGAGAAGGAAAATAAATCTTAAATTAGAAGCAATCATTTGCTAAGTATGTCCAAAGAGTGTGTATTGACAATATCATAGTTCAATTGGTGGAATAAAGGGAGAAAAGAAACATCCAAACCAATCAAAGATGATTTAAGGTGTCAATGGTTAAAATTTAGAATTTATGGAATCACCCATAATTAATTTTAAGTTTTAACCATGATCAACTCTTTAACAAATGTGTGAAATAGATGGGAAAGATAACACACATAACATGCATATTACGCAAATATGAAATAACATACAAGAGAAATATTCATACACACAATATGAATATTTAAAGCAAAAAATTGGAAAATAAACCACAAAGCATAAACTACTCTAATAGTGATAATCTTCCAAGATTGCTTAAGTTTTATTGACTCAAACAACTAAAGTACAAAATGTTCATTAGTTGGAAAAGAAAGACGACGAAGCATCATTCGAAGTTATGTTCACGAGAACGAAAACTTTGAGAGGAGGTCGAGTGAGGAGGAATTCAAGGAAATTTAGCTTGTCATAGATATGAGCAAGTTTAGTTTGTTGAAACAAAAAACAAGCACACGAGGAACCATGATGCAAAACAAAGTCGTTAGATGGGGAAGGTCCATCAAAATTAGAGGTTGGTGGAGAGGGAGAGAATGGATAAGAGATGTTTTCACAATGCCTGGTGAGATTAGGGAAATAAAATAGGTCATTGAGTTGAGGAGAGTTGAAAGGTTTTGGTGGTGGTGGAAGAATTTCCTTTTCTCCGGTAATTGGATTTATAGAGTAAGTCTCATTTCAATATTGAATCGGAGAGAAAGAGGAATTCTTGGAGGATTTTGGAGAAGAATCATGAGGATTCTTGTTCTTTTTTGATCCAAATGGGTTTAACCGAGATTTTCTGTTTCTTTGAAAGCTTAGAAGAAGAAGCTTTAGGTTGAGAAGTTTGTGACAAAGAAATGTCAAGGTTAAGAAAGAAGAGTTAGGCATTATGAGGGATGAAGAAAAGAACTCCCAAAAGAGAAGAATTTAAATAAAATAGAAAAGGCAAAGATTTGAAATGAAAAAGAAAGGTTTTAGGAAATGTTTAGCCAAATTGGATAAACCAAGAATCTTAACCAAGACAGTGGTCAAAGAAGAAAGACAAAAATAAGCCAAGAACGGCTTTACTGTGCGCGGTTCCTTAAAATAGCCCGCGGTTCCATATCGATATGGAGCCGCCTGGGGGCTAAGGAGCCGCGTCCAGTGGACAGAAAACCTTGATTTTCAAAAGTTTTGGAAAAAAATAAGACTTTTTCAAAATTTTGCAAATCTTGGATTTTTACCTCTTTTAGCACTAGAGTATGCTAGGGTTACATCAAAGCAACACATTCACAAAGAATGTCTTGACAAAGGGTGACAAAATATTTATATAACATTTTGGTCCAATTTTAAGTCAAGTTTTTAGAGGTTGTGATAAATTTAGGTTCAATTATAAATAAATTGAAGTTGTTTATTGTGATCACATAGATTACAACACATAAAAGCTAAGTCCATAAATCATCCACATGAGAAAATCATGAGGGAAAAGAAAGGAAGTACAAGAAATAAAAAGACAATTAACTACTACAAAGATAGCTAAAACTAGGTCTGGAATTCATAGATCTCTTTGGCTTGACCTTCTTTAAAAATCATGTTATTTTGAAAACCATCATTCATCTCCTAGGAGGAGGCATGGAGAACAAGGCAAGCAAGAAGTCATGAAACCTTCTATGAAGACCAAGCATTTCCAATCTTAGGTTTTGAATGATGTAGTTATTATAGAGACAACATGGGAAATTTGCACCATGAGCTTCTAGGAACCCAAAGAAGTAAGGATCACCCATGAAGTAGGGAACAAGAATGCCCAAAATAGGAGCATTAGTGTTAGAGGGTGGAAGAGGTGGTGGAGACATAGTGTTTAAGGGTGAGATGGGAGAATTTGGTGGAGTGAAAAGAGAGGTAACCAAAGGCTCAAGTACAAAAGGAATGCTTTGTAGAGGTTGTGGTTGAGAAATCCCATCCAAATGATGACTAGGAGTGAAAGGTGAAGAAAGATCATTCATTCTTGATTGGAATGAAGAGGAGGTAGAACCATGTGAATGGTTAGTACCATGGGTTGAGTTTGTCTTGCATGGAGCAATGGGTGGTAAAGGTGAAGAAGAAATAAGAATAGGAGAGATCTCATTTTTGGGAGTGTGAAAAGATGAAGAACCAATGTTAGGTATCTTAATCTTGATTTTGAGGCATCTTTTGGAGGAGGAAGTTTTGGAAGAAGTGGATGTTCTAGTAGACACCATAGTTGTGTGTTAAGGTTTAGAGAAGAGTTAAAGGGATGAAGAACACAATCAACAAAAGAGGGTTTAAGAAGAGAAGAGAATGATCCAAACTAGTAATGGGTTAAGATCATTTTAGGTAAATAATGAAATTAGGCACCCTAGTTTAAGAAGTGTAGGTTTTTGCAAAAGTTATATCAAAGTTTTACACAAATTAAGGTAAATAGTGTAAAGCAAAGATTTTGTCCAAGCAGGGACAGACGGTTCCTTATGTAGATCCGCGGTTCTTTATCACTAAGGAACCGCGGGTTTGATAAGGAACCGCGACCAGTGGTGTCAAAAATTTGCACTTCCTCAAACTTTGGTCAGCCCAGATTTCACACAGGTAAATAGCAAGCCAAAGTTAACTATAAATCAAAATCTAGGAAGCTAACAATCACATAATATGCATAAATCTATACAACGATTAGGATTAAAATACTAAGTAATCCAAACATAAAGTATTAGTAACCAAACAACATAAATAAAAAGAGAGTAAGAATAAATAGTTCAATAATTCAAACATGTTTATAAACATGTTAACCTTGATAAACCAATGCTTCATTTCTTTTTTTTGCCAAGTCCCTTGATCAATTTGGCTATGTTCTTGAACGATCCTCTTGACTCCACTTGATGATCATACAACTCACCTTGGGTTTTAAGTGTAGCTCGGTAAACATCCTCAAGACCGAAGTTTCGGGAAGTCCACTAGTAGCAAAGTGAGGAGGAGGGATGATTTCTTCTAACCCTTCCATGAAAGTGTCCATGGATGGGTGGGAGTTACTCGAAGAACCAACATGAGCACTTGTGCCTAAGCCACCACCATCATTTGGTGACATATCAAAGTCCTCATCATCGGACTCTTGTGGATCGGAATTTCTCGAACCTCGATCACTTCTAGCTTTTCATGGTTGTACCTTTTGAATAGGTAGCATGACACGTTCGACCGAATGAAAGCGAGAAATGTTGATGTCGGGATAGTCTTCACCAACCTTCTTAAGAAGGAGAGTAAGAAGCATGGCATAGGGAAGATTTGTTTTGGGTTTGGAAAGAGCATAAGTGATTCGTTGAGCGATATAGTATGCGAGATTGTACTTGGCGTTGGTAGAGATGCAACATAACATGTGCGCCATACACGCCGGAATATGATCCCGGTTTCCGCCAAGACAAAATACATTCTCCTTAAGGATGTCGGCCCAACGGACCATACAATCATTTAGGTCGCTTAAGAGAACCTCATAGCGTTTTACTCGACGCTTGGTAGAGTGGGGGCTTCTTACAACGTTTCCACTACGCTCTTTGCAAATGACATCAAGAATGTAGTCAAGGTCAATCTCTTCATTTTCATCTGGAGCACAGTCGAATGGTTCAAGAAGATAATCAAGTTTCCATTTATCAGTAAATCGACAAGTGCCCACAAATGGAACACGAAGAGCTTGACCAAAGTCTTCAAAAGAGAGTTTAATGAGTCGACCTTCAAGGATGAACCTAACATATACTTTATCATCATCATAAATGAGAGAGTATGTGCTAAAGAACTCTAAGAGAAATTCAGGATATATATCCTCTTTGATGTCCAACAAACAATCAAACCCAATTTCTCCGAACATCGATCGAGTATATATATATATATATATCCCTCAATATCCTCTTCGAAAACTCTACCCTCGTGAAAGCAACGTTTTTGGAGTGAGGAATAGGTGTTTGTAAGTTGAGAGGAAGCACACATTTCGGAAAGGTTTGGCATGTATTGTCTAGTGTATTGGTGGTCTTGTTGAAATTCCGAAGGCATTATTAGTACCTAAATAAACACAAAATTATTTCCCCCAATTACTCATATGTTACATATAAACAAAAAAAACAAAAAGATGAGAGTGTGTTTCATCAATCTCTTGACAAACTAAAATTTAATCCTTATCATTCTCATATTCAAAATGTTCCTAGTTCATCATTAACAATGACACATTGACCATGTAAGATTAATAATGAACTTGAACATTGGTTTTTCAAAACAAGGTTTTTAGGTAAGCATTTAACAATGCCATTACCAACTTGTTCATCGATTCATATCATATCCATCAATCAACCAAACTATTTAGTCAAAATACGGATTTGTTCTACAAATGGGTTTTAGTGAAATCTTGATGAATATGAACCTAAGGAATCATAGTAACAATACTATGTCAACTCTTATTCCTAGTAAGGTTCTAATTCAATGTCAATTTTAAAAAGCCTTAACTATGAATGTATGAACCCTAGAACAAATTAGATGAAATTGAAAGAAATGACTTACAGATAATTGATCTTTGATGAAGGATGAGTGAAACCCACAAATCGAAATCAATTAATCTTGAGTAATTGAAGGTTTTGTAAAAACAACAATGGTGGAAAACTGGGTGTTTTCATCGCTGTGTGTGAAGGAGAGAGAGGGTTTTGTTTGAAAAGGTTATTTTAATAAAACTGGCGCTTTTTCAAAGATTCTGCCCGCGGTTTCTTATCGATAAGGAACCGCGCATTGGAACCGCGCTAGATAAGGAACCGCCTACAGTAGGCAGTTTTTATCAAAGAAAAACAAAGAATTTTTGAAAACCAAAATTTTTAAATTACTTAAAAATATATCTTAAACCTTTTAAGATATCATTGGACCACCACAACACTAGGTAATAATGCCTTGTTGAAGGATTACGAGTTGAATCGAGATAGGAAAAGACCAAAATGAACAAACGACTACTCGTAGCAAAGAAGCAAATGGGAGAGGAGTCAAGGGAAGTGAATCAAGACCAAGAACATTGCTCAAGAGACAAATGACATTCTTCAAATTGAGGAGGTGAAGAGCTTGTGTCATATATAGTGGTTTAAGACGTGCCTTTCCGGCGAAAGTCTAAATGGCTTTGCTAATGAATTATACCAAGCAATTTTGATGCATAGAATAAGATCATTTTCAAGAGTAGTCTTATTCTATTTCAAAACATGAGAAAAGTATAGATTCACTTTCTCTCCCACATGATCGGATAATTATTGCTAGAATTAACCATAACAATATCCTTGGAATATTTCAATTACAAATGTATAAAATCCACCTACAACTTAATGAAGTAGTTTGGTATCTCAAGGGATTCACTAATCATCCTAGAGATGAGCTTAATTGCACAAGTTACACATGATATTGGGCCTACTAACCGTAAGGGTGCAAACCATGGAAATCATGCTTGATACTTTAAGCTTCTACTAACTCACCCTACATCTCCATAGTGAGTCAAGTATCCAAACAATAAAGGTTTGAGAGGGAAAAAGGAAAGAATCACAAACCACAAATAAATGTCAAGGCAAGGATGCCAATAACAAGCATATAGTCAATTAATGATCAAAAGAATGATCAATAGGGCGTGTGGAAGAACGAAACCGTACCTTGGCCACAAATTGCATTCCGAGCTTTCAAGGAACCAATGCAAAGCCCAACTATGACTAATAGTGACTACTAAGCCTTCAAGGATTAGTACCACTCCTACCCATCTTGATATCATCATTCAATGATATTGGAAATCAAAGAAGATGAGTCTTCTACAAGTGTAAGTAACTCAATCCACAATCAATAGAGTGATTTATCTTCATGAGTACCTACACATAACTAGATGTAAACTAGTAGATACATTTCAAGAGTAAATCTAAAATGCATTAATACTACTAATCTAAATAAGATGCATTATTAAAAATTTAAAAGGCTTATTTAAAAAAAATAGTTTTGACCAAAGAAAAACGTTAGTACAACTTAACCTTCTAATTTGAGGAGACAATGGATCGATCCAAGTTTTAAAGTACAATATACTTCAAAGATCTTGTGTCACCATCGCTCTGATACCAATTGTAGAAACTATAAGGGGGGTTGAATAGTTTCTCATCGGTTTATCTCTTAATTAAAATTCCTTTCAATTAGGTGAGTGCACAAAACTATATTTTAATTTAAAGCTAGTTGCATAATGATAAGGTTCAATTCTAATACATTAACAACGTGTAGTAAGTATAATGATAATGAATGTAAGTAATGAGTAAGGAAAGAAACAACCTATTAGGAAGACACCAAGATTTATAGTGGTTCGACAACAAGGCTCTATCCTCGTTCCCACTTCATTCCTCGAGTACACCTTACTCGAGATTTCCACTATATCCACAAGCTCCCTTCTTGGCGGAGAAAACCTTACAACGTCGCTTACATTATTTTTCGACACTAAGCTAAATGTCGAGACCTAATCTTAGCTAGGACCAATCTACACAACGTCTCCCACTTCACCATTTTATGACACAAGTCTAGATGTCGAGTTCTAATCTAAATCTAGAACCAATCTTTACAACGTTGCCTACTTCACCATTTTCTGACACAAGGCTAGATGTCGAGTTCTAATCCAAAGCTAGAAGCAATCTTCACGACTCTTCACTTTGAAGCTAAGTGAGAACTTCACACAACACAACTACATATCACTTTATAGTTTGGTGAGAACTCACAAGACACAAACACATCACTTTATAGTTTAGTGAAAACTAACACTACTAATTACAACTCAACTAAACATATCTAAGTACACACATGTATGTTGGATCTACACAACACAAATCCAAGCACACACATGTGCAATGGATTTACACAACTCTAATCCAAGTATTCACATATAGCTTGGATGAACACAACTAGTCCAAGTATTCACAAATACATTGGATCTACACAAGACACAAATAAACAAATGATGAACATGACTAGATCTTTAGGAGAAGGTGATCTTCATCAATGCTTCATCTTTAATCACATCACAAGTGTGTGAGTGATCTTCTCTTTAGACAAGGTAAAGAAAGAGATCAAGAGGATAATCATGAGTAAACATACTTAACACATTAAGTGATCATTTAAAAATGACTAGGATTAGATAGGAGAAAGAAGGCTGAAAGAGATGTCCAAAAAGGGTTGATGAGAATGAATATTTGATCCACTATTTATAGAAGTCAAATGCCAACGGCTATCTGGGGGCGGTTCCTTATCTACCCAGGCGGTTCCTTATCGATAGGGAACCGCGTAGGCACTTAAGGAACCGCGGGTACTACACTCCGCTCCTTTTTGTCTTTTAGTGAATTTGAAATATTTTAGGTTGTTTAAACCTTTAAAGGATATTCTTATGGCATTTGAAATATGCCATATTTAAATTTACATTTTCATTTTAATAAAACAAAATTTTCTTAAAAATAAAGTTTATTAAAAATCTTTTGTTATATTTGACAAAAGTGAGTTTTAAGGCTAATCACTTTTATGATCACAAAGCATGATTAATATATGTTAGTGTAATGATTCTTACCTTGATGATAGTGTTTGTTAGATAATTAGTTTTATGATTGTGTTTGACAATAAATGTCTTTGTAATCTGTCGTGATCAAAATTAAGAAAGATTAATTAATACTAACAATGTTTTTAAGCATTACTTTGTATTAACAATGATGATTATGGATCACTGAACAAACTTACTTACTCTTGAAGGAGATTTATTTGAATTTTATGTTATTTGGATTCGTATGGTGTTTCTGGGTATCGTATTTACGTTAAACGTTGATACTTTGAACTTCTCTTTGCATTTAGATTGAATGAAATTATTCTTCAATTAAAGGATCTGTTAGCGTTGGATTAAGCTGTTTGGTATTTGGCATTTCATATAACAAAAGCTCTTATGTTTTTTTAGCTAAAAATGCTACATTTAGTATTCACTTTTTATGTTTATGAGATTGTTTTATGTTTTTAAGTTTTTCTGCATATTTAATTAAAGTTTGGGAAAATCAGTGATTAAAACATGGTATATGGTGAATGAGTAATATGGGTTGTTGTTATTTTGTCGGAATTTGCCGGTGTCACCGAAGAAGATAAGATGAAAAAGATGATGTTCATTAGGTGTGTTTGGATACATGTTTATAAATGGTGATGTGTAATATACCGGTGATGGATAATATATAAAATGAAATGGAATATCCAACTAAGCCAAAAAAAAATGACGTGTAAGTCATTTTTTATAGTTTTAACCCGTAAGCAGGGACGAAGCCAGGACCAAAGTTTACTGGGGGCACAAGTTCATTTCAATCATACAATCTGGTAAGTGATTCTACGATATTCCCTAGCGACAAAACACTAATGTACATCATTTTTAGCATTAATAAGTTATTCTTCTTTATAACACAAATTGAAGCGTCGCTAAAATAATCATCACTCATCTGATTACACAAATCAGTTTGAATGAGTTTCATTTTAGAAAAAAAATCATTTTTCAACCATGGTGGTTGCAACATGCAAGACTAAAGCCATGTACAACAACCGATATACCAAAATATCATATTGTGTTTTTTCTTATCCACTAGCAACATCTTCATCATTGAACATAACATGATAATATAGACTCCTAGTTCTATAGAAAGACTTAACACTTCCTTATAAGTAAACTAACACTAATACATCTCGCTAAGTTTTAGTTACTTTTTACACTAAAATTCTGAAATTGAAGACTGTGAACTCAACGTCGTCGTACTATCAAGTAAATCGGTGATGGCCTCATTAAACGATCTCATAACTCTTGAATTTTCATATACATAAAAATGTTTAATATATTAACCTCGAAATAATGTCGATGTTTTTATTATATCTCTTGAGTCTTTTGAATAAAACTCATTCACTTTCACCATCTCAATAGCATGCTTATCATAAAACGAAATTAAATTCTTTAAAAGTGAAGTAAAACATGTTTCCATATACTCTTGCAATGTTGTTTTGGTTTCTTTTATCAATGAAACGACTTATAAGATAGTTTGATCGTCCTTCGGAAGATGTTGTGCCAATTTATTAGTGAGCTCGAGGATATGCAACAAGTACAACAAAACACAAAATCAAGTCTTTTTAAATACTTTATAAAGCCACAAGTTATTCCACGGCTAGATATATTATCATCTTCGTCCAAAACATAGTGAAGTAGCTTAAGAACCTTCGAAAACATTTTTATCAAACTAATGATTGTTTTATGATAAAAACCCGATTTTTATCAAATAAGACTAAAATACATTTTGGTGGACTGGGTGCAAATAAGATGAATATGAAAAAAATCGGTAGTTTTTTAAAAATTAACACTATATGAAAAAAAAATCCATAGGTGTAACTGGCACCCACAGGACACCCTCTGGCTCCGTCTCTACTCGTAACCACCGATCATATTACTTATATGTATACAAATTAAAAACTTTGAATGACTATATTAGTAATATCTATAGTTTGTTATTTAAATATGTAAATGACTGAAAATATATTGCTAATATATGGACTTAACTCTTAAATCAAATTTTTTCAAAAGAGGGTTGATCAAACGTTAAAAAGTCGCATTGGATTCGAGTTTTCTTGCTGACTTCTTCATAGGAATTATGGAAAGAAGATGAAATTTGGTATTTATATAATTGGCAACCTTTTTATTGTATGTCACTAGTCAATAGTCATAAATGGGTTAAGATCAAATTATCCTTTTCATCCATTTAACACGTCTAGGAAACAAACACAAAGGACAAAAGAGAGTGATTGCAATGAAAGCCATAAAGAAAGTGACCAAATATTTTTCATTTTTTCGAACCTTTTCATTTTAAATATAAGAAAAGATTTTGACAAGTATGTTAATGTGTCGGTGGACAAGTAGGTCATCAAATTTTAAATCAATTAAAATAAACTGCTTATTTTAAAGTACTCTTTTTTTTATAAAGAAACATATTATTTTTCAAAAGAAAAAGTATATAATAATCTTTTGAATTTGATACATATAACCAAAAACTATCCTTCAATTATTTATTTAAAAGTTTTTGATAATTCATGCTCCATCATAAAGTTTGATACTAGTAGTCATTCTAACGCTATATCAATTTACAAACTAAGGCCGAGTATAATCTCACCCCATCATTTGGCGAGTCTCTAACCGATCGACCAAACCTCTCATTAACTAGCATTTCGATCGATCGAACTCACGTTATAAACTCATTTGTTTGGGTTGATTGACGGCCGAATGAATTGAATGAAAACCCAAAATATATCCGTTGAAGGATGTTTGTATATTCAAAAAAAAAAAACCCCATTGTTTTTCATTAAATAAGGTCTATTATTCTTTATATTTAATATATTTTCTTCTCGACCTTTAACAATAATAACATTGTCTTCTAATGGTCTTAAAGCCAAAACCAAAGACTCGTCAACAACAAAATGGTCCAACAATGAACGATCCAAATTTATATTATAGGACCAATCACCTACAATTCCTTTCCAACCCGTCGGGTTTACATCTCATTCAAATTATTCACAACCTATATACGTGAAATCGTGAATAATGTGTTTTCTCCTTTGAGCCAACTACAACAATCAATGGAGATGTACAACTCGTTTAATCAACAATATGTGTATCTTCAACACATGTCACCACCACCGAACCCTAACCATATTAACATTCTCAACTTTTTCTCCGCTTAACTCGTTAGATTTTTAAGATGAGAAATTTAGCCGTTATTTGAGAAATTAGAGAGACTCAAGCTAGCGCAAAGCGATGAGAAATTGAAAATGCAAGAAAAAATGTTTGCACCACAACAAGAAAAAAGTGGGGGAAATATTATCATCTACTACAACGAATTGCATGACCATTGTAATCGAAAGAGTTTATCGACAACATTGTTTTTGTAGAAAAAGAAGAAGGATGTTGGAATTTTGAGTTTTTAATTTTTGTTATATTGTTTCTAATTTTATTTTAATTATTGTAATATTTTATTTTAATAAATGAAATCTTAATTTGAGAAAAAAAATCGGTCACATGTGCGATCGAATTACGAGAGTTTGGTTGTTTGGTTTAAATGAGAAAAACCTAAAATGACAATAATATATCAGTCTCATTTAATCAAATAATTTGGTCATATTTCAGTTTGCCTGGCGTTATTTGTTTCATGTTTTTAAATCTAATATCAACTTTCTTTTCATTTTATATTGTAGGGAAAATTTTGTATATATCCATTTGAATTTCATAAATTACATATATTCTTAAAATACAAGTTTTTAATACATAATGTATAATACTATTAAAATATATTTTGAGAAAATATGTAGATATATAAGTTTTTTGGAAATATATGTAAATGCCCTTATTTTGTACTTAAACCTGCAATATGTGAGAGTATTTTAACTTTTACTCTTTCAATTTTATATCACAAAAGAAAATTTAATGTGTACAAAAATCCTAATAAATTTTGACTATTTATTTTTGAATCAAAATTAATAGAGTTGCTTTCACATTTTTTTTTTAAAATAACTTATCCTGCATTACGAAAAAAATTAAATCATTTTTTTTGTAAAATGAGCATTTATAATTATTTTCGGTAATTTTTTTTCGATTTTTTTGTCACATATAAAAAATCACATATTTTGTTATTTTAAAATCACATGTGATTTGTGAAATCGCATGTGATTTGTAAAATCGCATGTGATTTTAAACATACAAATCATATGCAATTTTTTCAGAATAACAGAAAAAGAATTCGTCGAAAGTACATTAAATTATCCGCTTACTGAATGATAAAAAAATACCATATGCGATGATTTACTTTTGGGTCACTTGACAATTTACTATCTGCAAAATATTTTATTTTTAAAAAATATAAAAAAATGGTTTTTTCCACTTCATAAAAAAGTAAACAACTAAAATTAATTTGTTAGATCTTTAAATAGTTTTGAGTATATATATGTTAAATTCAACTCACTTTTCTTTAATACTTCAAACTTATACAAATCACATTTTTTTAATGCTATACAAAGTGCATTTTTGTCATGATATCGACTTATTCTTTGTTGCAATAAATTCTTATTTCTATCAATTAGGTCATACGTTTATATCTACAATTGTGACTACCCAACAAATTGAGCATCGAAGTCTTCTTGAAATGTAGAAGATACGAACTTGTCTTTGTCATATTGTGATAGATTACATAAACTCACTATCATTACAATTCGGTAAATAAAATTCAACCTGAAAAAAATACATTTAACAAAAAGTTTGGATTTTGGTTAAGTGAATGTTTGACACAATATTAGAAGGAGATTGTACTTAGAATAAATTACATGAATGATCCCTGTAGTTTGGTTAAAATTGTAACTTTAATCTCTCGATTTTAATAGTTTTATAGACAGTCCTTAACTTTAAAAAAAATAACACAATTGGTCCCTCCAGTTAACTATTGTTAAATGGATTTCGTTATTATTTACATGTTAGTCCTTGTTGTTAACAGTTGTTGCACCGTTCATCCTTTATTCTAATGGACATGTATAACTTAACTTTAAATTCGTTTTTATCCGTTTATTTTACGTTTTCGTTTATTTTTAACGTTTTGCTCCCGATAAACTTAAAAAAAATTTTAAAAAAAAGAATTCTTTAAAAAAAAGTTCAAAAAATTTATTTTAATTTCGAAAAATAAAAAAAATTCGAAATTTTTTTAAAAAGGTTTATTTAAAAATTAAAAAAAATAATTTCGAAAAATTAAATTTGGAAAAAAATTTCAAAAAAATCTGAAATTTTAAAAATTTAGAATTCAAAGCCTTTTAGAATGTTAAACTTAAAACATTTTATAAATCTTTTCGAAATTATTTTTTTTAAATTAAATTTTTTTCAAAAATACAATACATTTTTAGAAAATAATTTTTTTCGTGAAAACTTTTTCTAAATTATTTGAATTTCGAAAAAAAGAATTTCCAAATTATTTTTTTTACCAAAAAAAGCTAATTTTGAAAAATAATAGTTTACAAAAAATTTCGGATTTTTCTTTAAAATGTATTTATTTTCGAAAAAATTTAATTTAAAATTTTTGAAAAAGATTTATAAAGTATTTAAGATAAAAAAAAATCTATAAAATCTATATTGTTTTCGAAAAAAATAATTTTAAAAAATCGTATTTTTTATCTTAAAATTTTAACATTCTAAAAGTTTTTGAAATTCTAAATTCTTAAAATTTCAGATTTTTTTGAATTTTTTTTTCCAAAATTAATTTTTCGAAATTAAAATAAGTTTTTATCTGTTATAAATATCCTTATAATGTGTGTCTCTTCACCTTGAATGTGTATTTACTAGCCATGAATTAGTGGTTAATTGGCTAAGATGTTACACTTCATGTGCCCTTATAAATAAGAGACACATTGTACTTATTTGGTACACTACATAATAAGAATCATCTTCTTCCTCCTCAATCTCTCATTCACTATATTTCATAACACGTTATCAGCACGATTTTTGCTCTAAGCAAAACTAGGTAGGAGATTCTTGAAATATCTCTATTGTAATATACATGAGCACTACATGCTCTATTGTGATTACATAAAGAGAATCCATTTTTTTATTCATTTTTGTTTCCATCTACTATTGAAGTCTCTTGTAGTTTACATGAACAACAAATATTTTGTTGTGGCTACACGAAAACAAATTAAATGACATAATCTCATGTTATGTTAAAGAGAAAAATAAAAAATACAAATAGTTAGAACCTCATGTTCTAGTATGATTCAATATCATAACCTCATGTTATGCTATTCTATAAAAAAGAGAAAATTAATAATAAAAACCTCATGTTTTTGTTATGATTCCCTCAAGAGAATCAAAACATAACTTCTTATAATTGTTATGTAATTTTTATAGAACCTTAAGTTCTATCACTTTTATTTTTGTCATTATTTAAATTATTATCATTTAGGATATATATTTTTTTCATGATCTTATATTTTTTTCTCATGTAGAACTTTTTATGAGAATTGCATATTAATCACACAACAAGTAGCTATAAAATTTTATTTTAATATACATTTGATAAAACAAATACATAACTTAAATATCATTGAACTACAACTTAAATGCCATTCAACATGTTGTGCCGTTATGCATATTTGAATTACAATTTAAATATCATTTATGAAAAGATTTTAATTGGGTATAATACTTATTGAATGGTATGTTAGTTTTTATACATCCATTTTAATACATATTGATTCTATTTCACTTCAAAATTTAGGATACAAGGTTATGTTACTTGTAAACTTGATTTGTTTATATTGTTCTTATTTAAATAAAACTATATTGTAGTTTACAATTACTATAAGTATTTTATTGTGCTTGCAAGAAATGAATCAAAACATTATAACCTCATGTTCTATAAAAAAAAGTATGAATCTTAAATTCTATTATAATTAATTATATGAAAAAAAAAGAATCAAAATGTATCATAATCTCATATTATGATTACACATATTTATAACCTCAAGTTATGCTATGATGAATATAATCAAAATATAATAACCTCAAGTTATTATTTTAATCATGATTCTCGTAAAAGAATAAATATATCATTTCTCGCAAAAGAAAAAAATATATCACTTTATATTTTTAAGGACTTAGTCTCTTATGAGTCTCTTAAAGTCGAAACATCATAACCTCATGTTATGATTGAATTTTTTAAAGAACATCTTGTTCTATACGATTCGATTCAATGTTTAAAATTCCTTACACAATTAATATGCATAACTCATGTTATGTTTATTTCTTTTTTTCCTTATATGATCTTTTCAAAATGATCTAAATTTCAAGTCTTATATATTTTATTTTATTTTAAATATAATATTAGAACATCAAGTTCTAAGGTATTGTAATATTTTGTAAGTAACCTCAAGTTTTATGACAATTTCTTTAAGTGAATCGTAATAACATAACCTCATTGTTATTATATTATGAATCATAAGTTGAATTAAGATTTTATCAACAACATCAGAATAATATAGCATCAAGTTGTGATTAACCATTTTAAAGAACCTAAAGCTCTATTATGATCCTCCAAAATAATTAGTAACATCAACTCAATTCTTTCTCTAAAGTATACCGGTTTTGTTCGAAAAAAACCGGGATATTAGTTTAAAAGAATGCATTATTGTGTGATGTGTACTTCTTAAAATCTTTTTTTAGAATTTTAGCATAATTTTGATGACTATGGTGTATTCTCATATCGTTTGTTTATATATTAACCTAATTTTTAAATATGTTAATAACTTTTTCACCATTGTATATAAAACTATTTCCCAACTATCGAGTGAATGATGTGAATTACATTTGTCTTTAATATGCGAGTCATTTAAGCAAATAAATCCTACAATGATACTCTCATATTGAAAAAAAAACAAATGCTTCATTACTTGTTTAGTAGTTTTTCTTCTAATATTCTACATGCGTTATTATGTATTTTCATTTTTAAATCATGTAGTATTTTTTTTAAATGATCGTATGATTTTATCAAAATCATGTTTATTGGACATTATCAAATATAACTTTTACAACTTGCTCATATAGTAGCAATAACCCAAAGACCTTTTTACTCTTGTTCATGTATCCTTATTCATGTTCATCTCTTTCTAATAAGCAAGAATATAATGAGTTCTAAAATATACTCATTTTCTCATGTGAATGCAATAATATAAAATGGATCTATAAATCTTCATTCCTCAAGTGAATGTGATGAAGATCAAAAATAAAGATTTTCATTCCCTCAAGTGAATGAGATGAAATGATCCAAATAAAGATTTTCATTCCCTCAAGTGAATGAGATGAAATGGTCAAAATAAAGATCTTCATTCCCTCAAGTGAATGTGATAAAATGATCAACTTAAAGATCTTCATTCTCCAATGAGAATGTGATAATATGAACAACATCGAGATATTCATTCCCTCAAGTGAATAGGATGATGTAATAGAGAATTTTAAAAAACCATTTATCATGGTAAATGATATGGTAGAAGTAATATGAAAATGACAAACCACTAACAGCGGCAAAATAAAAAGGAGCCGACGAAAATATGATTTATGCAAAATACAATGTGATATATGAAAAATACAAGTGTGTCAAAAAATAATAATATTACACACTATATTCATAGATGTAAGGATCTATGCTAACACATTGTTGCTCCTAAAACAAAATATAAAATTGTTACGAGGAATAAAATTTCATAAAAATTATGCATTACGTTGCATTTTCCTCGACATACTGATGTAGTGTTTTTCGTACACGTTTTAGGAAAAACGTATATGAGTGGCAAGTATTAAGTTGTACGCTTTAGGAAACACGTAAAACCGAATAAATGTGGGTTCGTTCTCGAAGGAGTTGTGTATTATGTGAGCCAATTATGAAATAACAATGTTTGGATTAGTGACGTTTTTGGTTGAGAAGAGAAAAAAATTAAAGACGAGCTACGACTACGTTTAAACTACGACGAATTAACGTAAAACGCGAACGTAAATACGTAAAACGTGACGAAATTCAAAATTAAACCTAAAAATTAATTAAAAGATTAAACTAAGTCTTAAATAATATAAATAAGAATAAAATTCCAACAAATATATTTTAAAACCTTTTATTAATTAAATATTCAATTTTTAATGCTAATTAAAGCCCAAAAATTAAATATAATTAACAAAATGCCCAAAATATTAATTTATTGAACTAATAACTAACTTATATTATTTAAAGACTAAAAAGTATTTTTTCTAAATTTTAAAAACTATTTTTCTATTTTTTAATCACTAAAAACTATTTTTAAATTAAAATAATCCTAGAAATTAATAAAATAATGCCAAAATTAATCTTACAATTTTAAAAATCCTAAATTACCCTAGTGAACAGTAGAAAATTGAAAAAGTTTGAAAAAGGTAAAAATTTGCACTAAAAGACAAAACTATTTATTAATTAAACCCTAATTATACTAAATTAATTATAAAAAATAATTAAAAAGATGAACAGTAACTAATTTTTAAACTAAAAATCTTAAGTTAATTTTTTTAATCTATAAAAAATTTTAAAACTAAAATATATAAACTTTTTACACTAGAAGACAAAATCAGAAATAAATAAAAGTAATTAAAAAGGCAATAAACCTAAAAATTATCAGATGAACAGTAGAATAAAAATTAATTAAACTGAAAAATTAAGAATTAAAAAAGAAAAATATAGAAAAAAGAATTAAATCCTAACTCTAAATTTGGACCACAAAAGACAAAAAAATAAGATCTGTGATAGTGACACCTAGCTAGTTTCTGTCTTGTAGTGTAGCAGTGGCTACAACAAGGCTATCAGTGGGAAAGGAGTTCCCACTGATAGTGTAAAAAACGGGTCTCAACCTTTTGAGGCTTGGATCTTGCTTGTTTTTTAGTTTTAACTGGAAACAAAGGCACCCCCACACTCATGGAAGTGTGGGGAGTCAATTAAAACACAAAAAACACACAGCTTAAACAACAAAAATCACACCAAGGAGCAATAATCAGTTACTGTAAACAGAAACAATGGCTTGGGGTGTTTGCTGATGCAATTGGTCAAAAGTTGAGATTTGATGCTCACAAACTTGCACACTACTCAACCAAATAGCATACAACTAATCTAAAACCCTAAGTGGTCCTATAATCTAACAAGTAATAAGATTTATGGGCAAAATTTATACTAAATGAAGCAAAAATAGAGCTTACTGTATTCTAGCAGGTATTATCCAAACTTGCACATACAATCTTGACAAGTCCTAACCAGAATGCAAACCAAATATCCAACACTACTAAAAACAACCTAAGGAGTGTGTGTAAGCTGTTTATTAACCAAGTATGTGTCAAATGCTTGACTTAATAAGCAGTCCCAAACACCCCTTTAATTTCTGAAATGGAATTTTAACAAAGATTTTGCATACATATAAACTCAAATCTGATTCTACCAAACCTAGACATGCATATGAAACATAATTAAACAAATTAAAACAGGTAAATCATCATGCAAAGCAGATTCATACAAACTCACTCACAAACACATAAGATCTTTAAATTTCCAAGCAAATGGGGTTCAAAGCCACTTACAAGCTGATGCCTTCCAAGAGGTTGAATGAAGAGCTTATCAAGGGCTTATGGAGAGTGTAGAGAAGCTTTGTTGGGGTTCAACAACAGAACCAAAGCTTGAAATATCTTCAAAAAATTGGAAAATGAAAGGAGAAGGAATAAGGATTGCTTGCTGTTGTAACCTGCCAAGAAAAAGAAGAAAACAAATAGTGACCTGTGGAGGAGAGCTAATAAGCTATAAGCAGGCTTATTGCATAAGCTGCTATAGCTTATTGCTTAAGCTAAAAAAAGAAAACAGATTTCTCTTTTTGAAATTTTTGGAACTCAAACACTTAAATCATAGATAAAAAAGTTACACAAATCCTAAGAATCACCTTTGTGATTCCACTTTCACTTCCTCACTAGGTAAAACCAGATTATGAAACAATTAACAAAAAAAACTTGAAATCTTGAAAACGTTTTTAAACTAAACTTTGGAAACTCTTTGAGCTAACTTGTAATCAACTAAATCATTACACTAACAAAACAATGAAAAGGAACTCAGTCTTTGCATAAAAATTAAACTTTCATTTTCATTAATTATAAAACTTTTTTACAAAAACTGGAACAAGAAAAGAAAATTACATGGAACTAGTCTATATATAATACATGAAAGGTGATTCTAGAATTCCTAAACCCTAAACATGATGTTCCATCTTTGCCCTTGGTCAAATCTTTGAAAATCGTCAAAAAGGAAGCCCATGTGATGACTGAGGTGTTGCCAGCTGGTTAACTTGATCCTGGACGCTCATTTGGTCCTTGGGGACAAAGAAATAGGATTGGAACCGTTTGATTGCTGTAATATTCCATCTTTGCCAAAAATGAAGAAACAGGGAACATTGGGGGGGCCACTAGGAGTCACGGGAGAAGTGAGTGGGATGTGGGTTTGGTTTGTAGGTGGGTTAATGATGTTTCTGGATGATATGGGGTAAAACCCCTTTGCTTTGAAAGAATTAGGATTAGGGTTTATGGGTGGATGGCTGGAAATTAGGGTGAGTTTGATTTGTTTAAAAGGGTTAAGGATTTAAAAAACGTGTTTACCCCCTAAATAAAACCCGGTTTTCTTAAAAAAAGGTTAGTGGGTGGATTTGACCGAAAGTTGACTTGGGCTGGGGTATTGGGATGGTCGGGTAAAATGGTGGGTTTGGGTAGGGTTAAGACGGGTTTGGTTGGGTAATAAGTGGATATAGGTTTGTTTTGTCCCTGTTTGCCCCCTGAACTCTTCAAAATCTTTCAAATGAAGTCTTAGCAGCTTACTTCTTTATTTCCTTTGTATGTAACTTTCCCATTTTGTCAAATATGGCACCAAAGTATATCAAAACTTTTACCAAGGGTTTTTTATGCATTTAATGCATTCTTCAAGGGCATAAATAGCATTTTCTTGAAACTTAAGGACCAATCTTGTAATAAAAGAGATTTACAAGGGTCAAAAGTGACAAGTCTTCAAATGTTGAGGGACCATTCTTGCCAAATCTTCAAACTTCAAGGACTTCAAAGGAAATTCATGATTCAGGCCCGGTTCTTTGTGCGGCTTCATTTCCCGTGTTCGTTTTTGCTTGATTCCTTTGATCTTTTGGTGAATTCACGATATCCATACCTAAAATACACAATGAACAAACATAGGCACATATATGGGTATTTTGACGATATTTTAAGCGTTTTAAGCCCGATTTGGACGATGAGACTATGTATAAATACAGTCTCATCACTCCCCCATACTAAACCATTGCCGTGTCCCCACGCAATGCTAGAATTAAGTATCGTAGCACTTCCAAAATTCATTTTATGATGACATTTATTGAAGACATAAATTTAAATTAACTACTACACGCGTTTTAGACATAATGTATTGTTTTCATCACGAGAATGTGACTTTTGGGATCATAGAACAAGAACACGTGAATGCTTCGTTAGAAATAATTTCGTCGTCCTCGATTTTCACCCAATTCCATGCTAAGCGTGTGACGAGATCATTGTTATTATAAGTTAGCAACACGATCACATCTTATGAGTGTTAATTACGAACCTAAACTCCCTTATTCCTACTTGGTATCTCTTATATTTTATTATGTCTTAATGATCACGAGGATACATCATTGACTTATGCGTGAATAGAGATTAAGTCTAAAAATAGAAACTTAACGGTGTAACCAAAATCATCAAATCAATAATTCATCCCAATAGACAACGATGTCAAAAAATTAAGTCAACAAGAAGGATCGATAAACACGATTTTATAACGGTTTTGAACATGAGACTTATTACCAAGACTTTTATACGCCCCCTAACGGAAGGGCCTTATTATCTTTGGTTTACCTCCATCTTTTATTCAACTTCGCCATGAAGCTTTTATTATGACTTCGGTCTTGCCTTGCCTTTTATTATCCGCCTCATCGGTGGTTTTATTAGCCAAAGACGTATATCCTCACGCTAAGGCGAATTTTGGATCTTTAAAGCTTCGAAGATTAAGGCTTGATTCACTTTCAATTTGGGCATAGATTTTTCGGCCTTGTGAGCTTCAAATTTTTGCTTAATTTAGGTGAGCACTTGAAATCTTATTATTAGGTGAAGCTTTTGATTATTCGGGTGCCAATACTTCAAAACCGTGACGCTGGCGATACCTTAATGTTTTCCCAATTTAATTACATGGAAGCTACCAAAACAAATTAGAAACCCAACAATAGTGACTAAACCGCCAAATCAATATTTATTAACAATTTATTATGCAAAAGCGTTGGGAGAATAAGCTAATAATTACTACACATAAGATCGTGACGATTACGAGACTTATAAATAACTCTATCATTTCTCGTCCTCATTTAAGAGACTTAGCCTAAAAAGTTAAGGAATCGAAGCTAAGTGCTCAACACGCACGGTCGAGTCAAAAATTACTCTCGTTCTCACCATCGGAAAACCTACATTCGTGTCTTAAACACTTATGAAAAACAAGAAAAATTTTAAAATTTGGCCATTTTTAGCCTTATTTGCAACAAAACGATAACAAAAAGATGAATATTGGATAGCGTGTTGACGTAAGCAAGGTGAAGTATCTACTCACCCCCCATACTAAAACTAAACATTGTCCTCAATGTTTCGAGTCTAGGGGTGTAAACACCCCCATACTAGAGACGAAGTCGAATGCTTAATCTCGAGCATGGAAAGGGTAAAACGAATAACCTAAAAGCCGTTTATGAATTATGCTAATAAGATAAACGTTAGAACATAAAAGGATATCATCGGATATCGGAATCTCCAAAGGCAACGATCGAAGCTCGAGTGCTACGTAAAATGAACACGAGAGGCTTCAATGATGACGATGAACCTAATAGATCACAATCACAAACAACCACGAAACAAAGGTAGGAAGAGCACAAGTCCCCTCGTTACATTAAACTAAGAAAGCAATAATATTTACAAGGATAAGCATGAGAATCCCCCACGAGGCACCTTGTTTTTGATAACCGAGTCAAAAGCTCGACTCGAATCCCCATAAATGTGATCATTTAGGGATAATCTTGGTTTGGTCATTTTTGGTGGGGCTTACATGATAAACAAGGCCCAAAAGTACATGGAGTACTTTAAAAACCCGATAAACGTATACCGGGGTCAAAGATAGCGTCCTCGTTTTCGGATGAAAGACGAAACAACGCTACTCCAACACAAACCCCAATGGGGTAGAAGAAAAGAGATAAGAAGTAGAAAGGTGGGGCAATGGGTAAGTCACTAAAATGAGCTACTCGAGGTAGACTCACACCAAGCAAATAGATAAGATTTCCATTTATTGCATCGGTGGAAGACCGAGATTTCCCTTTACAAGCAATTCCGGGATCGTAAATCTCGTCCTCGGTGGAGAAATGGGGGGAAACATTTGGGGCTTCCCCCATACTAAGACCACACCAACCGTCGTCAAAAGGAGTAGACGAGGTGGTAGCACTCATGAAACGCGATGATGACGGAGTTAAACATGTAGAAAAATCTTTTAAAACATTTTTAAAATCTTTTCCTTTTTCATCGTTCGTAAACTCTCTATGAAAACCCGATTTGATAATGTCGAAAATATTTGGCGTGTCAAATTCAAAATTAGTCGCGCTAAAAATCCTCACATTTAAGTCATTGGTGGGAGGGGGTGGCGGATTATATAAGTTCTCAAAACGTTTGTCAATAAAGAACACCGCCCCCTCGGGGTCAACATACTCGTCATCCTCATGAACGTCGATCTCATCGATTTCCTCATCAAAGATAGGCTTGTCAAACCAAGGTTTGTCATTCCCCTCCTTGAGTATCTTAGAAACTCTCTCGAAAAGATCACGATCAAGCACGAAACCATCATTCTTTTGTGGGGATCGTTGATAAGTTAGATCCTCACGAATGTGGTAAACGTCATTCTCAAATGAGGAGTGTTGATAAGGTAACTCCTCGAGAATGGGATTTTTGGTGGTCACATGAGTTGGTTCGTCATCGAAAATAAGACGTTCCAACTCATTGAGTTCATCCTCGATCTTGGAAAGGTCGACCTCACTCGTAGGTGGAAGTGAAGGCATAAGAGCTAGCTCTCGTTCAATGATTTCCTCAATCTCGGCATCAAACTCATAATCATCGTACTTCACATGTTTCTTCTTAGGAGAATCAAAAATAGCATGTGGATGTCGAAGTACGTGATCAAGCTCGGCAAAATCGCCATCGTCATCGTCAAAGAAAGAGTCGATGTGAGCACTCACAACCATGGACTTACAAGCACTAGGGCTATGCTTAGGTGACTTTTCTAAGACGAGAGGATCGATGTCGATAAACCCTTTAGCCTCAACGGGTGTTGGGCTAGGCAAAGGAGGCACTTCGATGGAGTTAGAAGTTGAAGCCTCAAAGACGTGGTCCTTCGAAGGTGGTGAAGACGAATCCATTTTGGTCATTGTCGTGATGGCATTAACGTCACCCTTCGGAATTGGTGTTTCACTTGTTTCGCTAAAAACATCCCAAAGTGAGTTTTCATCCATAAATTTACACATACCCTTTTGAATTAGGTACACGTATTCTTTATCATTAAAATCATCATCTTTAAAACCGTTTTTCTTAATTCTTTCAAAACATGCATCAAGCTTCATTCTTTCCGCTAAAGTAAACATTTTGAAATCATTAGAATTTGAATCATTAGGTTTGGAAACCTCGGTTTTTTCATTCTCATAAAATCCTTGGGATTTTCTAGCGAAAAAGTCTATTTTCTCATCCCCATATCTCATAGTAAGTCTCCCCTCGTGAACGTCGATTACGGTTCTAGCCGTCGATAAGAATGGTCGGCCTAAAATAATGGGACATTTAGGGTCACACTCGTAATCGGATATAACGAAATCCGCGGGAAAAACAAACTTTCCAATCCTAACATAGACATCCTCGGCTATTCCAATTGGTATAAGTGGAGTACAATTTGCAAGCTCGATTGTCATGTTTGTGGGGGTAAGCGAAGGCAATCTCATCAATTTCCAAAGAGAATGAGGCATGAGATTGATGCTAGCACCTAAATCGGCAAGGGCTAAACATCCCTCAATTTCGGAAAAATCACAAGGTAGTAGAAATTGGCCCGGATCCTTTTCCTTTCTCGGCATACGCCTTTTGGGTTTTTTTAGAAGGATCGAAGCACAAGTTTCTTCAAGGGTTACTTTGGTAAGGTCGACAAAGCTCTCTTTTTGAACCGTGGATGGAATTTGAGGTACACGAGGGTGTGCACTTCTTTCCTTGGTCGCCACGTTCACCCCATCGACTTTAGAACAAGAAGACGTCTTAGAAGTCGAGGGTTGAGAGGGATAAACAACACGGAATCCTTCAAGGTTAGGGGTAATCACACGACCTTTCTCACGAGACGAGGCGGCTTTACATTGTTCTTTCGGATTAGCAACGGTGTCACTAGGTAACGAACTTGATGACGAACCCGAGGCTTTGTTCATTATAGCCGAAAACATCTTTTTTATATCAATTTGCCCTTGCTCAATCTTCGTGTTTTGCAATTTCAAAGTATTTGTAAAGTCGTTTTTCAAAGTACCAATTTCTCCCTCTAATCGTCTCATATTAGCCTCATTCGTTTTCATGTAATTTTGAAAATCGTTTGACGAACTATTTTGATTAGAATTAAAGTTCCCTTGGTTTTGATTACTTCTTTGAAAATTGTTTTGATTACCACTTGAAAAATTATTTCCTTGATTGTTATCTCGATTTTGCCAAGTTATATTACGACCTTGATTATAACCTCCTTGATTTTGATTCGAAAAATTTCCTTGTTGATTATTTCCTTGAAAATTGTTTCGATTTTGAAAATTGTTGCCTTGGTTATAATTGCCTTGTTGTGATGGACCGGCGTTATTTTGATTAGAAAAATTGTTGTTTAACGCACTCACATTTGACGTTTGGCCATCCGTAGCCGTACACTCGTAATAATTATGAGGTCCACCACAAAACGTACACGAAACCTCAACCGCTTTCACCGTAGCGGGAGCGTCTTTCTTTTGCATCTCAATGAGATAAGACGTGAACACATTCGTTAACTTGTCGACTTTCGCATCAACTCTCTCAATGTCGCGATTAGAACTACTAACATTGGCGACATTGGCAACACTCGGTGCGTTGCGGAGTTGGTAAACCTTGGATCGGTTTTCGATAATTATCAAAGCTTCTCTCGGAGTTTTACACAAAAAGTTGCCACCGGCGGCGGAATTCAACGAGTCTTGTTCGTGAAAATTAAGACCGTTGTAAAACGTATCGATTTGGTGCAACTCGGAAAAACCATGGTGAGGACATTGCCTAAGCAATTCCTTAAAACGATCCCACGCGTCTCTAAAAGATTCATTCGATTTTTGCTCAAATTTCGTAATCTCGTTTTTGAAAAACGTTGTCTTAGACGGTGGGAAAAAATAATTAACGAACTTGGAAACGAGATCCTTCCACGTAGTTATGGAATTAGGCGGCTCTTTCTCGTACCAATCCTTGGCGGCACCATCGAGCGAGTACGGAAAAAGCATAAGCTTGACGACATCGGCGTCGACGTTCTTAAACTTGCTCGTGGCCAAAAGACGATCAAAATTCCGAATATGGTCGTGAGGATTATCGGTTTCACGACCTCGAAACTTCGTAGCTTGGATCAACGAAAGCATTCCGCTCTTGATCTCAAAATTCTCCGCCTCGATAGCGGGAATTACGATCGCGTCTCCATAACCCTCGGTGGGCGCTTGGAGCAATTCCATCATAGAACGATTGTCGGCCATCTCCTCTACGGTTTCTTCAACAACGATATTAGGAACGTCGGTTTCTAATTCTCGTCTACGTCGTCGATTCCTTCGATTACGATTGCGTCGATTCGAAGCTTCACTAGAATTGGAATAATCCTTCGATCGAGTGCGCATGCACTAAGCGTAGAATGGGTGGTAGCAAAGAAGATTCTTTTTGCGGCTTTTCGATTTTTCAATTTTTTTTTTTTTTTGGTTTTTGATTGGTTTTTTAATTTTTTTGGATTTTTTGTTGTATTACGTAGACAAAAATCTACAAATCTCCCCTCGAATCGACTTTCTCGATTAAAGGAGCCTCAAAGAATGAAAACGATCACGTGGAGTGAACGTTCTCGATGACTTTAGAACGTTGGTGGAATACCAAAACGTTCAAGAGGGTTTAATCTTGAAAACACAAGCAAATATAATATACGTAGATAATACTTGGGCGGCAAACCCTCGATAAGCCTTCTTTCTCAAAACACGCACAAGCAAGCGGAGGAAACGAGGCGGCGCGAAGCACTTAAGAGCCTTTTTCCTTTAGGTCGTGAAATACAACCGCCTTATACCCACCTTATAGTTTGTGTTAATTGAAATTAAGCCTCACGAAAGTATTTATCTATTTTGCCTTTAAACTTTTGCTTTGGATTCGAATACAATGATCGAGTGATGAAATCCCGAATCAAGGTTGTGATTTCTCACGTATTTGGAGTACTTGTATATTTATTTGTTCTTACGTAGTACAATATAGTAATAATAATATTCACAAGAAAAAACGAAAACCAATATATCTACAATATAGTAAAGATTGTTGTGTGTTTAACTTAGGAAAATTAAACACGATTTATTTGGATATTATACTATAATAGAGAAAAATAACAAAAATGAGTATGTACGATATTCACGCTTTCAAAAATGAAAAGCTAAAACGCACTACTCACACAAACACGATACTAATAGTAATGGCAACACAAACACCTCCCCGGCAGCGGCGCCAAAAATTGATGTAGTGTTTTTCGTACACGTTTTAGGAAAAACGTATATGAGTGGCAAGTATTAAGTTGTACGCTTTAGGAAAAACGTAAAACCGAATAAATGCGGGTTCGTTCTCGAAGGAGGTGTGTATTATGTGAGCCAATTATGAAATAACAATGTTTGGATTAGTGACGTTTTTGGTTGAGAAGAGAAAAAAAATAAAGACGAGCTACGACTACGTTTAAACTACGACGAATTAACGTAAAACGCGAACGTAAATACGTAAAACGTGACGAAATTCAAAATTAAACCTAAAAATTAATTAAAAGATTAAACTAAGTCTTAAATAATATAAATAAGAATAAAATTCCAACAAATATATTTTAAAACCTTTTATTAATTAAATATTCAATTTTTAATGCTAATTAAAGCCCAAAAATTAAATATAATTAACAAAATGCCCAAAATATTAATTTATTGAACTAATAACTAACTTATATTATTTAAAGACTAAAAAGTATTTTTTCTAAATTTTAAAAACTATTTTTCTATTTTTAATCACTAAAAACTATTTTTAAATTAAAATAATCCTAGAAATTAATAAAATAATGCCAAAATTAATCTTACAATTTTAAAAATCCTAAATTACCCTAGTGAACAGTAGAAAATTGAAAAAGTTTGAAAAAGGTAAAAATTTGCACTAAAAGACAAAACTATTTATTAATTAAACCCTAATTATACTAAATTAATTATAAAAAATAATTAAAAAGATGAACAGTAACTAATTTTTAAACTAAAAATCTTAAGTTAATTTTCTTAATCTATAAAAAATTTTAAAACTAAAATATATAAACTTTTTACACTAGAAGACAAAATCAGAAATAAATAAAAGTAATTAAAAAGGCAATAAACCTAAAAATTATCAGATGAACAGTAGAATAAAAATTAATTAAACTGAAAAATTAAGAATTAAAAAAGAAAAATATAGAAAAAAGAATTAAATCCTAACTCTAAATTTGGACCACAAAAGACAAAAAAATAAGATCTGTGATAGTGACACCTAGCTAGTTTCTGTCTTGTAGTGTAGCAGTGGCTACAACAAGGCTATCAGTGGGAAAGGAGTTCCCACTGATAGTGTAAAAAACGGGTCTCAGCCTTTTGAGGCTTGGATCTTGCTTGTTTTTGAGTTTTAACTGGAAACAAAGGCACCCCCACACTCATGGAAGTGTGGGGAGTCAATTAAAACACAAAAAACACATAGCTTAAACAACAAAAATCACACCAAGGAGCAATAATCAGTTACTGTAAACAGAAACAATGGCTTGGGGTGTTTGCTGATGCAATTGGTCAAAAGTTGAGATTTGATGCTCAGAAACTTGCACACTACTCAACCAAATAGCATACAACTAATCTAAAACCCTAAGTGGTCCTATAATCTAACAAGTAATAAGATTTATGGGCAAAATTTATACTAAATGAAGCAAAAATAGAGCTTACTGTATTCTAGCAGGTATTACCCAAACTTGCACATACAATCTTGACAAGTCCTAACCAGAATGCAAACCAAATATCCAACACTACTAAAAACAACCTAAGGAGTGTGTGTAAGCTGTTTATAAACCAAGTATGTGTCAAATGCTTGACTTAATAAGCAGTCCCAAACACCCCTTTAATTTCTGAAATGGAATTTTAACAAAGATTTTGCATACATATAAACTCAAATCTGATTCTACCAAACCTAGACATGCATATGAAACATAATTAAACAAATTAAAACAGGTAAATCATCATGCAAAGCAGATTCATACAAACTCACTCACAAACACATAAGATCTTCAAATTTTCAAGCAAATGGGGTTCAAAGCCACTTACAAGCTGATGCCTTCCAAGAGGTTGAATGAAGAGCTTATCAAGGGCTTATGGAGAGTGTAGAGAAGCTTTGTTGGGGTTCAACAACAGAACCAAAGCTTGAAATATCTTCAAAAAAATGGAAAATGAAAGGAGAAGGAATAAGGATTGCTTGCTGTTGTAACCTGCCAAGAAAAAGAAGAAAACAAATAGTGACCTGTGGAGGAGAGCTAATAAGCTATAAGCAGGCTTATTGTATAAGCTGCTATAGCTTATTGCTTAAGCTAAAAAAAGAAAACAGATTTCTCTTTTTGAAATTTTTGGAACTCAAACACTTAAATCATAGATAAAAAAGTTACACAAATCCTAAGAATCACCTTTGTGATTCCACTTTCACTTCCTCACTAGGTAAAACCAGATTATGAAACAATTAACAAAAAAAACTTGAAATCTTGATAATGTTTTTAAACTAAACTTTGGAAACTCTTTGAGCTAACTTGTAATCAACTAAATCATTACACTAACAAAACAATGAAAAGGAACTCAGTCTTTGCATAAAACTTAAACTTTCATTTTCATTAATTATAAAACTTTTTTACAAAAACTGGAACAAGAAAAGAAAATTACATGGAACTAGTCTATATATAAAACATGAAAGGTGATTCTAGAATTCCTAAACCCTAAACATGATGTTCCATCTTTGCCCTTGGTCAAATCTTTGAAAATCGTCAAAAAGGAAGCCCATGTGATGACTGAGGAGTTGCCAGCTGGTTAACTTGATCCTGGACGCTCATTTGGTCCTTGGGGACAAAGAAATAGGATTGGAACCGTTTGATTGCTGTAATATTCCATCTTTGCCAAAAATGAAGAAACAGGGAACATTGGGGGGGGCCACTAGGAGTCACGGGAGAAGTGAGTGGGATGTGGGTTTGGTTTGTAGGTGGGTTAATGATGTTTCTGGATGATATGGGGTAAAACCCCTTTGCTTTGAAAGAATTAGGATTAGGGTTTATGGGTGGATGGCTGGAAATTAGGGTGAGTTTGATTTGTTTAAAAGGGTTAAGGATTTAAAAAACGTGTTTACCCCCTAAATAAAACCCGGTTTTCTTAAAAAAAGGTTCGTGGGTGGATTTGACCGAAAGTTGACTTGGGCTGGGGTATTGGGCTGGTCGGGTAAAATGGTGGGTTTGGGTAGGGTTAAGACGGGTTTGGTTGGGTAATAAGTGGATATGGGTTTGTTTTGTCCCTGTTTGCCCCCTGAACTCTTCAAAATCTTTCAAATGAAGTCTTAGCAGCTTACTTCTTTATTTCCTTTGTATGTAACTTTCCCATTTTGTCAAATATGGCACCAAAGTATATCAAAACTTTTACCAAGGGTTTTTTATGCATTTAATGCATTCTTCAAGGGCATAAATAGCATTTTCTTGAAACTTAAGGACCAATCTTGTAATAAAAGAGATTTACAAGGGTCAAAAGTGACAAGTCTTCAAATGTTGAGGGACCATTCTTGCCAAATCTTCAAACTTCAAGGACTTCAAAGGAAATTCATGATTCAGGCCCGGTTCTTTGTGCGGCTTCGTTTCCCGTGTTCGTTTTTGTTTGATTCCTTTGATCTTTTGGTGAATTCACGATATCCATACCTAAAATACACAATGAACAAACATAGGCACATATATGGGTATTTTGACGATATTTTAAGCGTTTTAAGCCCGATTTGGACGATGAGACTATGTATAAATATAGTCTCATCACATACCTTATAGATAAATTAGTGAAATATTATCACTAGCCATAACATAAATTTATGGCCTGTAGTTATAATCTTTTTGGCATGACTCGTTATACCATCACGAGTCAATAATGATGTAAAACTATAAAATGATTAGATTCTTCAATCTAATATTTTATCTCTCTAAGAAAGTTGATTATTCATCTACCAACTAGATTGATGACTCAATCCCTCAATTTCTGGAAAGAAAACAAGTGGATATACGTTTGCATACATATCCATTGTATGAACCATTTATAATTCTATAAATCAATGCATCGTCTAAATGGTAATAAAAATTGCAACTTCATGTTTGCACGACTAATAGCTCGCTATATTAAAATGCGAGCATAACATTCCAGAGTAAGTAATTCGTTGTGAATATGAGATGAATTACTTCTACATTACCCAATGATTATGAGAGAAAATATTTTGTTATTGTATGGGGTCATACTATCATATACACAAAATCATAATTAGCATCATGCCAATATATTATTACAATTTCTCCATTTCATAATTGGTTTGGGTTATAAACCAAATTTATCCCATATTTTGTGCATTACTCCACCTAAATGAAAATATACGGGATATAAACGAAGGTGTAATTCTTTCAGGAGGAGATAAGTAGCTACAAATTCAGAATGAATTACCATATTTTATTGATCCTCGATAGAAATTTTATGAATTTATTATTCAATGATAATCTAATAGCCATACATATACATTGGCAAATAACAAAGTTTCAGCTACTCATGCTCCTACTTTGTCCCTCAAAGACACTACTTAATTATGACATGCCTCAAGCATGGTAGACTAATCGATTTCAAATAAAATCCTCGATATAAACTATGGAGCATAAAAATAAGATGGTTCTTCGAGGTATAAAAGGCCCCATGATAGTCTCACAAAGAGATACTAGACATAAAGGTTCTTAAAAGAACATTAAATTAACCAATGAGATCTCAATAAATTTTATCATGTCTAGATTCATATGAAATCGAAACAAAATGACGTCGATAATTTGTTTATAGCACTTATTATTATGCATAGTGAGGATCATGAATTAATTTTTATTCAAAAGTGAGCTCAACAAACTGATTGATCATCATGAAAAGATTTAGTCACTTGAAAATAAGAGAAATATTAGGACATGAAGTCCATACACATGAATGTGTAAAAGCTATTGGATATACACGGGTTGCGTACACAACCGAATTAAGAGCTCTAAAGTTACATGCTTTAAGACATGAATTGTGGAATATATAAATTCCCAAAAGCATGAATCTGCTTATTAAGTATCATATTATCTAGAGGTGGATGTAAATATATTATTGATATTATATGAGCAAGTCAATCTAAAAAGTATTTTAGTTTGTCTTATATACGTTTTATTAGAGCTCTAATATTCCGAAGGATTCATAAGCCTCAAACATGTCTAGCAATTTCAACTTCTGGAAATATTTGATAAAGTTCTAAATAACTTATTTGATCAAGCCGAATGAATTATTATATTGATAAATAATCATTTGGACGCATATTATCTTATTTTTGCACATGTTTCAAAGAAAATTTTTGGTCCTCAAGTACCAAAAGTGCAAGTAAAGTTTTGATGTCTATTTTGCAATCAATGTGCGTCATGAGATTGTATATTTTTAATTTTTATATTAGCAATATGAATTTTCTAACCAATGTATTTTATAATGGTTTGGAAGCTACATGTATTTTTTAATCTTTGCAGGACATAACCTTAAACATCAATGATCTAGTGGACTTTGTTACAAAGTCTTTGCCAACACAAGTTTTTTAGCAACATGTTCACAAGACCGTCATTTGAGGCTTGAAAGATATGCATTAATTTGAGGAGGAGCATTATACGCACTGCACTCTTTTTCCCTTCATCAAGTTTTTATCACATTGGGTTTTTTCTTGATAAGGTTTTTAACGAGGCAGATGATGACGTATAACGACCGGTGAATATCCAAGGAGGAGTGTTATAAATATCCTTATAATGTGTGTCTCTTCACCTTGAATGTGTATTTACTAGCCATGAATTAGTGGTTAATTGGCTAAGATGTTACACTTCATGTGCCCTTATAAATAAGAGACACATTGTACTCATTTGGTACACTACATAATAAGAATCATCTTCTTCCTCCTCAATCTCTCATTCACTATATTTCATAACATTATCGAAATTATTTGTTTTTTACTTTTTTTAAATAAACCTTTTTAAAATCTTTTTTGAAATTAAATTTTTTCGAATTTTTTTTATTTTTTGAAATTAAAATAAATTTTTTGAACTTTATTTTTTCAAAACATTATTTTTTCAAATTTTTTAAGTTTATCTAGAGCAAAATGTTAAAAATAAACGAAAACATAAAAGAAACGGAAAAAAATGAATTTACGGTTAAGTTATACATGTTTTAGAATAAAAAGGATGAACGATGCAACAAATGTTAACAACAAGGACTAACATGTAAATAATAACGAAGTCCATTTAACACTAGTTAAATGGAGAGACCAAGTGTGTTATTGTTTTCAAAGTTAAAGACTATTTATGAAACTCTTAAAATCGAGGGACTAAAGTTGTAATTTTGACTAAACCACAGAGAACATCCATGTAATTTATTCTTGTACTTATTTATTTAAAAAAACAAGCTACTTCAAATGTCGAAACTAAACGTCATCCTTATATTCTTAGTAAATTAAAAGGCAAATGATCGTTGTCGTGGGGAGCAACCATCTTGCCTGTTGCAAAAGCGTTTGTAACACATTTCACACGTCAGCTTTAGCTCTTTTCCTTTTTATACAATCGCATGATACAAGCTTTTAAGATGAGGAAATGATCAGAAGCCATGGGATTAGCCTGCTTATCGCCTGATGCTAGCATTTGGTCACTTAAGCTGAAGCTCAGAAGCCATGAGATTAGCCGCGTTTGCAGCGGAATCGACACCTCTCTATGGCCTTCTAAATATGCTATATCAAGAAGTAGGAAGATTCTAAAGCAACTTATGTGTAATGGATTATTTTGTCCACTGTATTCGGAACCATTTGATTTGATGTTAGCCAACTTCATTGGGCCTTGACTCGGGCCTGTTTTGAAGTATGCAAAAAAGGCTACAATTTCTAACGGAGTTATCACTAGAAAGATTCTCAATGAGGGTCAAAACAAGTGTAGAAAATCCCCAGGCATACTTGATTGTGTTCGGCGCAAAGCGTTTAGTAGTATTTATGAGCGGTGAGCGATGTGCGTCGAGCATTTTAATACTCTTTTGGCAAGTATCTATTAGTTTAGTTTTGCTGGAATGCTTGTCTGTAGCGACGAGCACGGTACCGGTATCGTATTGAACTGGTACCGAATTATTGGTACCGAATTTTTCACGAGTATAAATTAATGGTACCAGTACCGTACTGAACGGGATCCGGATGTCGGTACAGGTACCGAGAAATCGGAATTTTCTCATTTTTTCGGGAATTTTCTGATTTAATACCGGTCCCGTACCGAATTAATGGTACCGGATTTTTTCACCTTATTTCGTGGTACCGGTATCGTACTAAACGGAATTCGAATACCGGGAATTGGTACGATTCCGATACGGTTTCAAGATTTGGGTCAAAATACTCGTCTGTCAACGCTCCATACAATAGCATGCAAGAGAGTTGAGTAATTAACAGCTATTTTACGTCTTTTTAATATATATATTAGAACAAGTGGTAATAAACAAATGGGTCCATAGCTCAGTGGTAGAGCAATTGACTGCAGATCAATAGGTCACCGGTTCGAACCCGGTTGGGCCCTTTATTTTTTCTACTTATTCCTTTTTTTTCAAATCATTTTAACGTTCGATTATGCCAGTATATGTGTATGTTTTTTTACTAGAAAAATATATATCTAAACAATAAGTTAATAACTTTATGTATGCTGTTAATTTTGTCAAACACACTGGTAATAATCATCTTTTACTTTCACTACGACAGTTCGACTCGCGTTTGCATTTTCATATTGGCTTTTGGAAACAACAATGTCCCTATCTCATGGGTTTTATAGTAGATTAGTAGGAACCCAAATCCTTTCGGTGTCGGGTTTACTAGTAATTACAGCCACAAAGCTATTCAGGTGTGGTTGGTATCGGTTGATAGAGTCAAAACGAAAAAAACAAGCAGAAAGTCTTTATTACTGTTAGTGCTACACATGTAAATCAAAAGGGGACTCTTGACGCTAAACCTTTCTTGCTACGATTCGTTTTTTCTTTCTCATGCAGATAAATATGCAATAAAGAGACAGGCAATATAGTAATTCGATGTACAATGCTCGGTCAAGGACACCATATGTGATTTATGTCGTCAAGGGTCAGTTTAAGTTTACAAAGTTACAAACAGCATGTGTCGCGCTTAAGCATTCACATAGATGTGTACATCACAACGTTCTAAAGCAAGGAAGGTTGTGCCGGGATCTGAGCCTAAGACATGGCATACGGATTCCACATTTTACACACAGGAACAAATGTATGTCCTGGTCATTGTTATAACTTTTGTTATAATTGCGCACAGAAATTAAATCTCTATATATTCATGTATTGTTTGGTTGCAAATAAAATCTTAACCTTACAACCTCGTAAATCAATCAAAGCTATAACAACCTACGCTTCACACGTAAAACTGTAAATTCAAAAAGGTATCTGTAAAAGGATTAGCAATTTACATTTTCTATAAAGATATTGCAAGAAAATATGCAAAAGTTCTTTTTGCACATTACTACTTTATATTCCAACAAAGAAAGTTTCATACAAATCTGTAGAGACCCGACCCAGACCCCTCAAACAAAGAAAGATTCAAGTAAACCTGTAGAGGAGGGCGTATATGAAAAACAATCTTTCAGCACACTATTCACAACACAAAAAACCATACATTCTTCACACAAAAAAACTAGTAACTACAAGTATGTAGAACAAGTTTACACTGCATTCTAACCTCCAGCAGCCACTATGTCTCCAGGTGTCACACACTCATTGGACGAACCCTCTGCAGCCTTCTTGTGATGACTGATTTCTATCCAATCTTCAACGTCAAGAGGATTTACAGATGGGGCTTCCACTTCCTGAAATTGTTCATCAGAATCCTGGTCCTTCTCCTGATCTTCTATCTTCACTGGCGAATCTTTTGGCTTTTCAAGTTTGACTTCAGTTTTGGGTCTTGTGATTGACTTTTTGGAAGAAGCAGTGCGTTTGTCATGGTTAACCTTACTCACTGTCACGGGGTCTGCAATTCGCGGGGCAACTGAAGCCACAGAGCTCTTATTTCTGCCTAGCTTTGGCGATTTTGGACGCGTGGTTGGTATCTATAAATTACAGACATATAGATTTTGTAAAACATGAAAAGACTGTCAGAACAAAATTGCAATTTCGCATGCAATGCTTAACTAAGGCCACCATAGTAATTTATGCCGTGAAGGATTGCTCGAAGATTTAGAGCATAAACAGTTTGTAAATTTTGCCTATGAAAATTAGCAACTTTGTAAGTTTGTCAAAACTCAGACACATTTATAACATACAGGTAAAAAGGCAAACGTGCTAGTAATGCAAGCGAAAGATATCCAGCTGACAAAAAGTTAAAAACATAATTAAAACGTTACTCTTTTGCTGGCAAGGTTCTATTGATTAACCTATTCAACCGTTCTAGTAGCGTGTTTTTTACTTTTGAGGTCAGACCATATTGGTATCAGTTTCGGAAACTTCAAATGTATATGCATGTCCATATCTAGAATTAATGAATTATTAAGCAGCTTAATGCCATTACTACTTCTCAAAATCATGAGCATTTTTTGATAATGTCAAAGATGAAAATCGTTTCATTTGACCTTCAAGGTCAAACCGAATTACTATGCTAAATCCAAATGAATATAAAGCATATTAACAAGTTGACTTTGGGGATCAAAGTTTATAAGATACCTTCTTCAATTCCGCTTTTGGAGGAGGCTCTTTGTAAAAACTTGGCAATGGTGCAGCTTTAAATGTCAAGCTCTTCCTCAATTTCTTGATTTCTGCTTCCTGTCTTTCCTGCATTCATAGCATAATAAGTTGAAGGTATTGACCGAGATGAAATTCAATTGATTAAAGAGTTAAATTCTAAGACCTTTGACTTTTCTTGCAATTTCGTCTTCTCCACTTCCTTTGCATTACTCTTCTCTTCCAACTTTGAAAAGAACTGTCTTCGCTTTTCAGCACGTTCATCCAACCTAAATGAAAAGCCAGAGGCACTGCTCCTAACTTGCCCACTTGGTATGACATCATATACAAAATTCAACAAAAAAGTCAACTTCTGGAAGACAAAAACAAAACAAAAACTAAACAAAAAAATGTAACATGAGAAGGTATGTAGAGAATAGTACGATGAGGTAGTGGAATAAGTGTCATCGTCCTCTCCAACTGACGAGGCGGTTATCCTAGGTCTGGAGTTTTGAGCACCTGATCTGTAATTGCAAAACAACCTCAGAGATGAACTGGAATTTTCAGATTTTTATTTAACGGGGTAATCTGCTTTACCCAAAAAATTTGACATTTGAATACTTCTGTTATTATGTTAGTTATTTGGATAATTCAAAGCCTAATGATACTAAATTTCCTTAGCTGGTCACTAATCTATCTGCGTTGCCATGAAGAAAGTTTGAATGTTCCGTCACGTAAATTTCATAAGCCTCTAAACTAGTATAAGCAGGGAAGATGCATATTGTTCAACTTACAATGAGTCTTCAGAAGGAGTGCCATCCTTACTTCCATTAACCTTCTTAGCCTGTAACACACGCATAACAAAAAAAATTACAATAAGAGGTAAGCGTTTTTTAGGTTAATAAGAGGTTATTGTTTAAGGATAATTCGAAAGTGACAATTACTCTGGAGCATAAACAATTGAAACAAGATGTACCTTTAACTTGCTTCCACTTGGCACCGTACTTAAAGTGGCTCTTCGTGCAGACACACCACTACTCTTTGCACTCGGTTCTGCAATCTTCAATCCACCAGAAGCTCTCCTATTCGCAGGATACAAACGCGAAGAACCCGATGTACCAGTCTCATTGGTTACTTTGCCTTCAACCCTCGACCCAATTCTTGGTTTAACCGATTTCCCATCAGGGATTCTGGCTTTAGCCGAAAGGGATGAACTTTGAGACAAATTCGCCCTTGGCTTACGAACCAATTCACTAGTACTAGAACTAGTCCCATTTTCATCTAACTTAATATCCTTTAACGAATCAACAATTTCCTCAACATTATTCAACTCCTCAGAGCGCGGTCCTTCCGTATCAACCTTTTCGTCCTCTTGTTTCGCATTCAGAACTTCATTAACAACCTCACCACCATCATCTTCCACCGAAACCTCATTTCTAGACTCCATCCTAGTAGAAAAATAAGCCGAACAACATAAGTTAGACACTAACATTAAAAATTCAAACAAATGTGTACAATCACATAATTTTGTATTTCCACTTAAACCCGCAAAATTTATATAATTCTAAACAATACCCATATCAAAAGATCACATTTTTAGCCTTTTTAACCAATTTAACATTAAACATATAAACATTTTTAAAAAATCAAAAAATGTGTTTAATAACTTTATTTTTTTAATTCCAATTAAACCCATAAAAAATTATCAAATTCTATCAGAAAATTATTTCTTTAGTACTTTTGAATAATTTAATATCAAACATATAAACATTTTTCAGAAAACTCAAAAAAAGTGTTTAATAACTTTATTATTTAATTCCAATTAAACCTACAAAAATTCTAAAATTCTAAACAACACCATCAAAAAATCATTTTAATTTAATTCCAAATATAACCATTTAAAGAACAATCACTCTTTTATTTCTCTTACATAATAATAATTTAATACTAAAATAAAAAAATGTAAATATAAACATAAACAATCAAATATAAAACATTAAAAAAACTATTTAACAAACATGATGATCATTTTTACAGTTGACCCACCAGTCAAAACCAAAAAAAAAAAAAACTAAATGAACTTTTTTATAAAAAAAGATTTATAAAAGATGTACCTTGTTTGAGAAGTTGTATAAAAGTTTTGAAAATTGAAGGATGAATGATTTTGTGTTGAAATTTAAAATGAATGAAAGTGAGAGAGAGTGTGTGACTGACTGGTGGAGCGTGTGGGGATCATGGATGAATATAATGGACATTCAGGGTAAATTTTTATGTGTAAATTGACTAATTTGCCACTAACCCCTTTCTTTTGACCAATGATTATTATTGTGTTTGCATAAAAAATACTATTGATTTATCTACATTTGGGTTTTATTTTACTGTTTTAACTTTTAAGAGGATTTTTGCAAGAAATGTTATCAAGCCATGTGACCACTACCAAAACGAAATTACTTACGGTGTGTTTGGTTACATTAGCAGTTAGCACGAATAGTAGTAATAAATAGTAGCAATAAGGAGTAGCAGTTAGTAGTAATAACATATAATTTATAAAAGTGTTTGATAAATTAACAATAGCTGTAATTTAAATGTATGAAAAGACATAAAAAGATATAATTATATAAATATGATACTTTTTAAAATTATGTTATATTAATGAGAGTATTTAAATAATTTATTAAGTCTAAATTCTTCATTGATAATGCTTATCTAAAAATGCTCTTTGAAAGAGCATATGAAAAAAGAGTATTTTTATGAGAAATGTTAATGCTAATTGCTCTTACCAAACAAGCTTTTTTAACAATTATGTTAAACGCTAATGCTAATTGGTAAAAACGCTCTTAAAAAAACTGTTACCAGACACAGGCAAATCATGAAAAGCTTTTTATAATTTTAGAAAAAATTTAGAAAAGTTTTTTTTCATTATGACAAGAAGTTTTCTAATAACTTTTTATAGAACACTTGATAGACACAAAACTTTTATAAAAATTTCTTAGCAATAAATAACTCATGCAGTTATAGCATTTAATGTGTGACAACTCAGGCAAATCCCAAATCCCACATCGACTGTGATCAGGAGAGATTTCAAAGAAGAAGAAAGAAGAGAAAGTTAGTACATAGAGTCTTCCCCTGCCTAATTGGTCTAATGATAAAGAAGTAGGCTAAGTACCCTTAATAACTGAATTTTACTAAGTTGAAATCGTCCCGACTCAATTCGAATTGATTACCGGTTCAAGTGCGACTCAGTCGTCTTTTGGTGAAAAAGAAATAGATTTGTCGTTGTTTAAAATGAAATTGCAAAACTTTAAAGTAAAAGGGCAAGGTAAATAAAGCTAAAAGTAATTAAAACATAAATGGTAAAGTAAATTAATTAAATGACGTAAAATTAAAGCTTGACGAAAAGTAAATTTGACAATTTTAATAAAAATGCAAACTTTAAATAAATCTGAGATAGAAACAATTAAAAATAATGCTTTAGAAAAAATGGCAGAAAAAATAAAAGTTTTAAAACTAAAAACAATAAACAAGAATCAAAACATAAGTAGGAAAACCTAAATACCTGACCTAATTCGGAATCCACAATATGTAACTTAATTCGGAATACAAGTTGAACAATCTAATTCGGAATCCAAAACAAGAAACTAGTTCGGAATGCACGTCCTCATCATAATTCGGAATCCAAGATTCAAACTTAGTTCGGAATGTTACATCCTGATGTAGTTCGGAATATGGCTTCCTCACGTAATTCGGAATATGGGTTTCGGATCACAATTCGGGAAACACAAACCTTCACACAGTTCGGGATGTTACTCCTGATTTAGTTTGGAATCTGGCCTCCTCATGTAGTTCGGAATATGCAGTTTTGGATGTAACTCGGAATAATGAAAAGAGACTTAATTCGAAATAAAGAGAATAATGACTTAGTTCGGAATAAACGCATACTAAACCTAATTCGGGAAATGTAAAACTGCAAGTAGTTCGGGTAAAGAGGGTTACAAGTATTCCGAACTAAAATAAAAATAAGCTAAAACTATAAATAAGCACTTATCTAAAATATTAACCAAATCAATTTTAAGAAAAAGCAAATAAGCCAAAATTTAAAAAAATTTAAAAACACTAAATAAAAAAATATATAAAATCAACTTTTATAATAACTTTTTAAAACACTTAATTAAAATCAAAACAAACACACAATAAGCTATAAAATCAATAAGCTAACACAATCATAAACATAAAAACATAACAAACAATCAAATAAGCATGACAATAAGTAAATAAGCATAAAGATTAAGCAAAACAAGAAAGGTAGGATGGGAGATTAATTAAAAACTTGATTAAAGTTAAAGATTCAACAACACAAAATTAAACTTACTTGAAATTAAAGGCAAGAATTTAAATAACAATTAAGTAAATGACAATATGAAAGTGCATGAAAGTAAAATGGAAAGACTAAGTGGTCAATTTAGCTAACACCTCCTAATGACACATTAGGAGTGTATTTATAGGGAGGATTAACATGTGTTGATCTTTTCTTCTTTTTCTCGTCTTTTCGTCTTTATAAATTCTTCGACTTTCTCGACTTTGTCTCGGGATAAATTGAACTCGTCTTACAATATCTTCATTTATTAGACTTGAGTTCTTCGACTTCATTAAACTTCCGTCTTTAGACTTTTTCTTCGATAAATATCCAGAATAGGCCTTGGACTTCCGTTCTTTTTGCACTCTTGATCTTTTGACTTCGTCTTTTGCCTTTTTCTTCGATAAAAGCCCGTGAAAGCCCGTGTTTTCTTCCCTTTTCACATTTTGATCCTAAATCACAACAAAAACACAAACCACGCACAATTCCGACATAAATGGCATAAAATACACGTTTTGGCTTGGTTATTATTATAATTAAGTGGTAAAAGGATAAGCGTTTTCACACTTATTAAATCCCTAACACTTGACCATTGCAATGCCCTCATGCAATGCATTAGTTACAAAGCAAGTTTTACATTTTCTATCATAATCAATCCACCTTGGCCTTTATTAAACACAAGACAAGTAAAAAGATCAAAGACTTACCTTAGGGTTTTGGAATGTCATGAATGTTTATCACCCTCAAATTTTACGTTCCCCATACCAAGCTTAAAAACAAGATCATTATTATTATAAGTTAGCAAACTAACACAAACTCATGTGGCCCAATTATTCACTTAGACTCCCTTATTCCTAGGTGTATCTCTTATATTTTATTGTTGTCTTGAATGATCACGAGGATGAATCGTTGACTTATTTTGATAGTTATTTAGGCTGAAAATAAAGTAGGATGATTTAATCAACAGTTAGCTAAAGGACAAAATATTTTAAAACTGCTTCTCGGGACCTCATAAAGTTCATATCTTGGCATAACTCGCTTCACGATTTGAGACCTATCTCGGACCGATATTTGGCAGTGACTTCATACTTCGAATCTTGAGAGACGTTCATGAAATAATGGTCTTCTCTTCATCATAGGAATTTCTTCACTTGAACTTTTTGAGAGATTCTTCATACTTGGTCCACGACTTCTTCATTTTTCTCCAATCTTTATTTGGGATTTTGATATAAAACGATCAGCCTTCTTTTAGGACTTGGATTTATTTATCCTTATACCTTGCTAGGGTCTTTTTGGATAGATAATACAAAGGATTTACCTTGTAAAAAAATGTTATCGTCCGATCTCTTCGAATTGATTATTGGTAGAAAGTACGACTCAATTGTTCTTTGTGGATAAAAGAAATGATTTGGTTAATTATCTATTTTAAACTAAAAGCTAATAATTGTCGTTGAGTAAAGATTAAAGCTTTTACAAAATTAAACTAAAAGTTATTTAGAAAAAGACTTAAAACATAAAACTTTTAGATCGGAATAAATTAAAACAAATTTGTCGGAATGTAAAACTGAATTCAATCGGAATGTGATTAAAACAAGGCCATCGGAATATACATCTAAATAACCATCGGAATATTAAAGTCAATGCAGTCGGAAAGTTGTTCAATTGCAAAGTCCAGATCGGAATGACCAGATCGGAATGTTTCTGTCGCAAAACAATTCTATCGGAATAATGTCCAACCTATCGGAATGATGCAATCTATCGGAATCCAATTGACAAAAATTTGGCAGAGTTTCGATTCAAAGTGACCTTACCACCCGTCGGAATATGCGATCGCAATGAGCGATCGTAATCCCAGATCAGAATAAGGGGGATGATACCAAGTGATCGCAAAGTAAAACCCTCAATGGGTTATTGCGATGGAAATAAGCAGCCGTCGGAATGTTTAGTACCCAATATTGCGATGAACACAACAATCCGAAAATGAAGAATAAGCCAAGGTTTCAATAAGCAGTTCAATAAGCTAACTTAACCGAATCTTAAATAAATCAATAAGCTTAAATTCGACAACTTTCAAATCATAAAATCATAAACTTTACAAAAGAAACTTTGAGAAGACTAAAATGTTTAAGTAATCCGAAGAGCAATGCAATAAGCTCAAAACATGAAATAAGCCAATAAGCACAAAGAGCTTATAACTTAAACCGTAAGAGAGATTATGTAGGAAAGAAAAGTTTAACCTTTAAAACGCGAAATCATCAAATCAAACGTATGAAGTATAAATTTCAGATCAAAAATTAAAGTAAACCAAGAAATGTAGAAAGAGATTAAAGAACAAAATACTTAAACTTGAATTTTGATTAATGAAATCCAAATACAAAAAGCTTAAACTTGAAAGATTAAAAGAAAGAAAAGATGAAAAACTTAGTGAGAGAAAGTTTGGAACTTTCTCTCTCTAAAAACTAGAAAGGAAAAATTAAAAGTGAAACTAGCTAACCACCCTCCTAATGTGATTAGGATGGTATTTATAGGGAAAATGGGAAGTGCATGTGTGGTGTGCTTCCTTCTTTCGTTTCTTCTCGACTCGATTTAAATCTTTGTCTTTTCTCGACGTCGTCTCGGGATTTGAACTTGTCTTAATAATTTTCTTCTTTAATTTGGACTTTGAGTTCTTCGACTTCATTAAACTTCCGTCTTTAGACTTTTTCTTCGATAAATCTTCAGAATAGGTCTTGGACATCCGTTCTTTAAGCACTCTTGATCTCTTGACTTCGTCTTTTCTCGTTTTCTTCGATAAAAGCCCGTGAAAGCCCGTGTTTTCTTCCTTTTTTCATCTTTTGGTCCTAAAACACAATAACAACACAAACCACGCATAATTCCGACTTTTACGACATAAAATACACGTTTTGGTCTTGTTATTATTAGAAATAAGTGGTAAAAGGATAAGTGTTTTCATACTTATTAAATCCCCTACACTTGACCATTGCAATGCCCTCATGCAATGCATTAATTTTAAAGCACGGTTTACATATTCCATCATAAATAACCCACCTTGGCCTTTATTAAATACTGAACATTTAAGGAAAATAAAAAAGATAGAAACAAGTAGAGAAATAAAAGACTTACATTGGGTTTTAGCTGCCATGACTGTTTATCATCCTCAAGTTTCACGTTCCCCAAACCAAGCTTAAAAACGAGATCATTGTTATTATAAGTTAGCAGACTAACATGAATTCATGTGGGCCAATTATTTACTTAGACTCCCTTATTCCTAGGTGTATCTCTTATATTTTATTTTTGTCTTGAATGATCACGAGGATGCATTGTTTGATTTATTTCGATAGTTCTTTAGGCCGAAAATAAAGTGGACGATTTAATCAATAGTTAGCTAAAGGACAAAATCTTTTAAAACTGCTTCTCGGGACCTCTTAAAGTTCATATCTTGGCATAACTCGCTTCACGATTTGAGACCTTTCTCGGACTGATATTTGGCAGTGACTTCATACTTAAAATCTGTGAGAGACGTTCTTGAAATTATTGTCTTCTCTTCATAATAGGAATTTCTTCACTTGAACTTTTTGAGAGATTCTTCATATTTGAACCACAACTTCTTCATTTTTCTCCAATATTTATTAGGGATTTTGATATACAACGATCCGCCTCCTTTTAGGACTTGGATCTATTTATCCTCATACCTTGTTAGGGTCTTTTTGGATAGACTTCTCCATTATCTTTACGGGAGTATCTGCTTTTCGCCGTGTGTCTCGATCCTTCATATTGATTTTTGATAAATGATTCTTCACATCACTTTGGATCTTTAGCAACAAAATGTAGCCCTCATGCCTTGTTAGGGCCTTTTCGGACTCGCCAATCTTCGCATCCCGCTTCAATAAGTTATGCCTTGGCTATGAACTCTAATTAATACCGAGCAACTTTTAAACGATATTGGGCTAGAAGCTAAGTAACTTTTCAAATCGTACAACCTTATTTATTGCAGATATATTTATTAACAAGCGTTGGGAGAATAAGCTCATAATTAACTCATATAAATTCACGAAAGAATACCAAACTTATAATTGACTCTATCATCTCTCGTTCTCCACAATTTAAAATCTCAAGGAATGAGACTCGTGGATGCTTAGCCTATTAAATCAAAGTTTGGGTTTTCGAGTCATCTATAGGATCTTGCAAAATCTTAGACTTTTTCAAGTTTAGAATTCGCGTTTTAAAGTTCCCTTGATAAACGAATCTCTAGGATCAATTATAGGAACTTACGAAAAGTTCTTGTTCTTAACCCATAAGAGTTAAGACTTTCGCGTTTTAAAGTTCCCTATATAAAAGCCTAGCAAAACTTGACTTAAACACGTTAAGGATACTAGCTAGAGTAAACTTAGATAAGTAAACTCGGGTTGAGTCAAAATATTCACGACTTTGAAAAATTTAAAACCACTTTATTAAACTTTATTTTTAGCAAAGAAAGTGAATAACGATAACAAAGGAAAATACTACTAAACAACTAGGCCAAAATAGATTAAAATTTTTGAAAAATGTCGAAAAATCAAATTTTCCGGTTAAAATGAGGGCAAATTCATGGAAAAGACCACTTACTTCGTTATAAGTCCCCCTACACTTGATATAAACATTGTCCTTAATGTTTAAGCATGTGGGAGTAAACTCCCCTGCACTTAGGACATTGTGCACTTTGTTTAAATCTTGCTAAGGAAAGGACAACTAAAGTGATTTCAATGTGAACATATAAGATATGAAATATTGAATCACGACAGTTTTAGGATAGAACCAGGAAGATGGGAACACGGGATCACGGTTCGCCAAAAGTCATCGAGGTGCTCTTTGAAGCTTTAATCCCTGCACAGAAGAAGAAACAAGACAACAAACATATACGGGGCTCCCCCTACACTTATTATGAAAACGGTAAAGGATAGATCACGGGTTGCCTCCCGAGAAGCGCTTGTTTTTGATAACCGAGTCACGAGCCTGACTCGACCCAAAATTAGTTCATGGGAAACATGGTGAGGGATGGAATCATCTCATGAGAGATGTCCTCACCATAGTACAACTTCACGCGCTGGCCATTCACCTTAAAATTTGGCCCATTTGCCTGAGAAAGCTCAATGGTGCCATATGGGAAGACTTTGGCGACGGTGAATGGACCAGACCAGCGGCTCTTCAACTTGCCAGAGAAGATCTTCAACCGAGAGTTAAAAAGTAAGACTTGATCTCCAACGTGGAACTCTCGGTTCTTAATTCTAGCATCGTGGATGATCTTGGTCTTCTATTTGTAGATCAATGAGTTCTCGTAAGCTTCATTCCTCAGTTCATTTAGCTCGTTGAGTTGAATCTTGCGAAGATCACCGGCTTTGTTGATGTCGAAGTTAACCCATTTCAAGGCCCAGTATGCCTTATGTTCCAGCTCAATAGGGAGGTGTCATGCTTTCCCGTACACAAGACGATAAGGTGTGCAACCAATCGGGGTCTTATAAGCGGTACGGAAAGCCCACAAAGCATCGTCTATCTTATCGGCCCACACGGCACGATGCTCTCCCACAGTACGTTCCAGAATTCGCTTCGATCCACGGTTGGAAATCTTGGATTGCCCATTGGTTTGGGGATGATAGGCGGTGGAAAGACGGTGATTGACACCATACTTAGCCATGACTCTTGCGAATTGATCATTGCAAAAATGAGTCCCGCGGTCACTGATGATAGCACGAGGAACACCGAATCGAGCAAACAACTGCTTCAAAAAGTTCACAACCACCCTCGCACCGTTCGTTGGGAGAGACTTGGCTTCAACCCATTTAGAAACGTAGTCAACGGCTACGAGGATGTACTTGTTCCCTTTAGATGATGGAAATGGCCCCATAAAGTCGATGCCCCATACATCAAAGATTTCACATTCTTGTATGAAATTTTGAGGCATCTCATCTTTATGTGTGATCTTGCCTTGTCTTTGGCAAGTATCACAATGTTTAACCATTTCGTGAGCGTCACGATAAATGGTGGGCCAATAAAATCCAGAGTTGAATACTTTCTTAGCGGTGTAGTTGGGACCAAAGTGACCACCGGTGGGTCCTTTATGGCAAGCATCAAGGATTTATAAAGCTGCCGACCCATCAACACATCGACGAATGACAAGATCCGTACATTGTTTGAAGAGATAAGGGTCATCCCAGAAGTAAGTCTTAACATCTTTAAAGAACTTATTCTTTTGTTGGGATGTTAACCCTGCGATGAGAATTCCACCTGCTAAGTAGTTTGCAATGTCCGCAAACCACGGGGTGTCATCAAGATTGGAGTGAATAGACATTAAGGCCTCAAGGGGAAAAGAGTCATTGATCTCTTGATTCGGATGATCCCCTTGATAAGGATCCTCAAGTCTACTTAGATGATCCACGGCTAGGTTTTCGGCACCCTTCTTGTCACGAATTTCGATTTTAAATTCTTGAAGGAGCAAAACCCAACGAAGAAGTCTTGGCTTAGAATCTTGCTTAGTCAACAAGTACTTCAACGCGGAATGATCGGTGTACACGATGGTTGTAGAAAGGACAAGATAGGGGCGAAATTTTTCAAAAGCATACACTACAGCTAAAAGCTCTTTTTCGGTAGTGGTATATTGCAATTGAGCCCCCGTCATTGTCTTGCTAGCGTAATGGATTGGTTGGAAGTGTTTGTTCACTCGTTGGCCCAAAACCGCTCCAATAGCAAAGTCGCTAGCATCACACATCAATTCGAAAGGTAGCTCCCAATTAGGGGTAACCAAGACCGGTGCCTTAGTAAGCTTATCCTTAAGAAGATTGAAGGATTCAAGACACTCTTTGGAAAAGATGAAAGGAGTATCTTTTTCCAAGAGGTGGGTCATCGGGCGAGCGATTTTAGAGAAATATTGGATGAATCGACGATAGAAGCCCGCATGACCAAGGAAACTTCTCACACCCTTCACGGTTGAAGGTGGAGGTAATTTGGCTATGACATCCACTTTAGCACGATCAACTTCAAGACCGGCTTTTGAGATTTTATGTCCAAGCACAATGCCTTCTTTTACCATGAAATGGCATTTTTCTCAATTTAGAACAAGGCGAGTGTCTTCACACCGCTTAAGCATGCGTTCCAAATTGGCAAGGCAATGAGAGAAAGAATCACCATAAACCGAGAAATCATCCATGAAGACTTCCATAGTTTCTTCAACCATGTCATGGAAGATAGCCATCATACACCTTTGAAATATCCAGGAGCATTGCATAAGCCTAAAGGCATTCTTTTATAAGCAAATGTTCCGTAAGGACAAGTGAATGTGGTTTTCTCTTGGTCTTTGGGATCGATGGGAATTTGAAAATACCCGGAGAAACCGTCTAAAAAGCAGTAATAGTCATTACCCGCTAGACGTTCAAGCATTTGGTCCATGAAAGGGAGGGGAAAATGATCCTTTCTCGTAGCATCATTGAGTTTGCGATAGTCTATACCAACTCTCCACCCTGTAACGAGACGAGTAGGAATCAACTCATTGGTTTCATTAGGCACAACGGTGATTCCGCCTTTCTTAGGCACACAATGGACGGGACTAACCCATGGTGAATCCGAAATAGGGTAGATCATTCCCGCATCAAGAAGTTTGATAACCTCTTTTTTGATAACGTCATGGATCTTGGGATTCACCCTTCTTTGGCTTTGAATAGTGGGTTTAAAGTCGTCCTCCATGAGAATTTTATGTGTGCAAAAGTGAGGATCAATTCCACGAGTATCGGAGATTTTCCAAGCAATTGCTTTTTTGTGATTCTTCAGCACGACGATAAGTCGAGATTTTTCTTCCTCTTTCAAGTCCTTTGCAATGATGACGGGTGACTGCTTGTTGTCTTCAAGGAAAACATACTCGAGATGAGACGGTAGGTCCTTAAGCTCTAAATCCGGAGGATTTTCGATGGAAGGCGTAGTCAAGTTCGGTTCATCGATAGAGATATCCTTAGGAGATGGTGGAGAAATATGGTCCTCATTGAGAAGTTTCTCAATGGTACGAATGTCTTCATCCCAATTGGAGGGAGAATCGTCATATTGCAAGTCCACATCTCCCAAAGTTGCTTCAAATTCTTTCAAGATGAAATCACTTTCTCCAAATGGAGTTAGTGATGGAGCAATAGAGGCAACAGTCTCAACAATGGGTAGAGAAGAAGAACCACTTTTACAAGCGTCTTTGAAATGTTCTTCACAAGCCTCATCAAGAACGTCAATGAAATTAACGCTCTCATTTCCAGAAGGCTGCTTAGAAAGTTTACCCATGTTGAAGACGATTTTATCGTCACCAACTCTCATGATTAATTCGCCCGCGGCTACATCAATGAGAGTGCGACCGGTCCTCAGGAATGGACGTCCAACGATTAATGGAACACGGGGATCCATCTCGTAGTCAACGACAACAAAATCCGCCAGAAAGGTGAATTTGTCGACATCAACGAAGACGTCTTCGGCTATCCCTACTGGATAAGAAACCGTACGGTTGGCTAATTCCAAAGTCATTCGTGTGGGGACTAGCTCGGGTAGAGATAATTGTTTCCAAACACTTAATGGCATTAAGTTTATACTAGCACCTAGATCGGCTAGGGCCATACAATTCTCTACCCCGAGGAAGTTGCAAGGAATCAAGAAACGACCCAGATCACCAAGTTTGATTGGTAATTTCCTTAAGAGCACTGCGGAGCAATTCTCATTAAGTTGGGTCTGAGCGATATCGAGGAGCTTCTCCTTATCACTGAGAAGATCTTTAAACATTTTAGCATATTTGGGCATGTGAGCGAGAGCCTCAGCAAAGGAGATATTGAAATTCAGTTGTTTAAACATTTTTAGAAAGTTAGAAACCTGAATATCATCCTTGTTCTTCAATTTCTCTTTCCTCAACCTTGAAGGATAAGGTATATTGGGTTGAGATGAAGGCTTAGGAATGTAATTCTCACTCACATCCTTGGGTGGCGGAGGGGTAGAAGTAGAAGATGGTGGAATTGGAGAAGTAGAAGTTGGAGGTGTTGGAGAAATAGTAGGTGGAGAAACCGGAGAAGGAGACTCGTTTTCCTTAGTCACAATCACTGGTGTAGGTGTAGGAAGCTCGGGTTCCTTTAAACCTTTTCCACTGCGAGTGGTGATTGCTTTCATCTCCCCTCTGGGATTAGCAACGGTGTTACTCGGAAGAGAACCCGAACCAGAGGCTTGATTACTTGGGAAGAAACTAGCCATCATGTTCCTTAAGTCATTCGTTTGACTAGCCAAAGTGTTTCGCATATCAGCTCGAAGATCATTCCCTTGCTTCACCATGTCTGCTTTCATGTTGGCCATTTCCCGCTGAAGATTTTGCACTATCGCATCATTAGTCCTCATGTAGGTTTCAACCTCGTGATTAAATGCGGCAGGTTGGGTTGGAGGAAAAGTATTGTAGGCAGGTGGTTGATAAGCAGGTTGTTGGTAAACTTGGTTGTTTCTTTGAGGTGGATATGGGTTTCTTTGGTTTTGATATTGATTTGGAGCACGTGGTTGGTTTTGATTGTTGCGATTAAGGTTATTTGGGTTTTGTGGGGGAAAACTAGGTGGTGAAAGATAGTTGTTTGAGCGATAGCTGAGCAGATTGCGGTCACCTTGAGGACGTGCTTGATAGCTTCTTGTAGCAAAGTTACCATTGGCGGCATACACGTTTTCCGGATTGTCTTGAGTCGAAGAACAATCGGTGTATAAGTGGGATCCCCCGCATATTTCACATGATTGACTCAAAGCAATAGCTTGGGCAGTGATAGCTTTGGTATTGTTGGCGGCTTGGAGAGCAAGTGATTCAACAAGTGAAGTAAGCTTATCAATTCTCTTGTCGCTCTCATTAGTGCTAGAACTAGCCACATTGGTCCGAACACTCTTGGTTTGCACTCTAGACTTGTTCTCAATAATATCCCAAGCGGCATTAGAAGACTTAACCAAAATGTTACCCCCGAAGCACTATTTAGTGAATCTTGGTCATTCATGCTTAAACCATTGTAAAAAGTATTAATTTGATGTACTTTTGTTAAACCATATTGTGGACACTTTCTTAAAAGTTCCTTAAAACGGTCCCAAGATTCACTAAATGTCTCACCGTACTTTTGTTCAAAGGTACTTATTTCATTCCGCAAAGCGGTAGTACGTGAGGGTGGGAAAAAGTAGTTGATGAATTTGGTCTCTAAATCCGTCCACGTAAGAATACTTTGTGGTGGTTCCTTATCAAGCCAATATTGGACTTGTCCCTCTAAGGAGAAAGGAAAAAGTTGCAAGCGAATTACCTCTTGTGAAACCCCATTATACTTAACCGTATTAGTGAGTTGAAGAAACCTTTTAATATGGTCATGAGGATCATCAATTGAACGCCCCAAGAAGGGTTGAGCAGAGACCATTTGAATGAAGCCGGATTTGAGCTCAAAGTTGTTGGCTCCAATCGCGGGTATGACAATAGCATCGTTGTTGCCCTCTACATGTGCTTGCAAAAGTTCGATCATTAGATGATTGTCCGGTAGAGGTTCATTGTTGTTATTATTCATGTTAAGTTGAGGTGGATTATTATTATTGTTGTGTACACCGGCCATGTCTAAGTTATCGAGAGTCTCGGGCTCGGGATAAGACGTTGATCGAGTGCGCATACACCTGTAAAAGAAATAACAAAGCAGAAATATTTTTGGTTTTTTATGTTTTTTAATTTTTTTGTATTTTTGAAAATTTTATATTTTTTTTAAAAATTTTAAAGCAAGGAAAATAACGTTCAGAGATGAACGGATCCCAAAATCCAACGCGTCTCTCACAAAAAACCGTTAATCTTCACGAAAAGAGCCGGCAGCGGCGCCATTTAATACAAAGGATTTACCTTGTAAGAAAATGTTATCGTCCGATCTCTTCGAATTGATTATTGGTAGAAAGTGCGACTCAATTGTTCTTGGTGGATAAAAGAAATGATTTGGTTAATTATCTATTTTAAACTAAAAGCTAATAATTATCGTTGAGTAAAGATTAAAGCTTTTACAAAATTAAACTAAAAGTTATTTAGAAAAAGACTTAAAACATAAAACTTTGTAAAACTATAAAACTTAAAGATTTTTAGATCGGAATAAATTAAAACAAATCTGTTGGAATGTAAAACTGAATTCAATCGGAATGTGATTAAAACAAGGCCATCGGAATATCCATCTAAATAACCATCGGAATGTTAAAGTCAATGCAGTCGGAAAGTTGTTCAATTGCAAAGTCCAGATCGAAATGACTAGATCGGAATGTTTCTGTCGCAAAACAATTCTATCGGAATAATGTCCAACCTATCAGAATGATGCAATCTATCGGAATCCAGTTGACAAAAATTTGGCAGAGTTTCGATTCAATGTGACCTTACCACCCGTCGGAATATGCGATCGCAATCCCAGATCAGAATAAGGGGGATGATACCAAGTGATCGCAAAGTAAAACCCTCAATGGGTTATTGCGATAGAAATAAGTAGCCGTCAGAATGTTTAGTACCCAATATTACGATGAACACAACAATCCGAAAATGAAGAATAAGCCAAGGTTTCAATAAGCAGTTCAATAAGCTAACTTAACCGAATCTTAAATAAATCAATAAGCTTAAATTCGACAACTTTCAAATCATAAAATCATAAACTTTATAAAAGAAACTTTGATAAGACTAAAATGTTTAAGTAATCCGAAGAGCAATGCAATAAGCTCAAAACATGAAATAAGCCAATAAGCACAAAGAGCTTATAACTTAAACCGTAAGAGAGCTTATGTAGGAATGAAAAGTTTAACCTTTTAAACACGAAATCATCAAATCAAACGTATGAAGTATAAATTTCGGATCAAAAGTTAAAGTAAACCAAGAAATGTAGAAAGAGATTAAAGAACAAAATACTTAAACTTGAATTTTGATTAATGAAATCCAAATACAAAAAGCTTAAACTTGAAAGATTAAAAGAAAGAACAGATGAAAAACTTAGTGAGAGAAAGTTTGGAACTTTCTCTCTCTAAAAACTAGAAAGGAAAAATTAAAAGTGAAACTAGCTAACCACCCTCCTAATGTGATTAGGAGGGTATTTATAGGGAAAATGGGAAGTGCATGTGTGGTGTGCTTCCTTCTTTCTTTTCTTCTCGACTCGATTTAATTCTTTGTCTTTTCTCGACGTCGTCTCGGGATTTGAACTTGTTTTAATAATTTTCTTCTTTAATTTGGACTTTGAGTTCTTCGACTTCATTAAACTTCTGTCTTTAGACTTTTTCTTTGATAAATCTTCAGAATAGGTCTTGGACATCCGTTCTTTAAGCACTCTTGATCTCTTGACTTCGTCTTTTCTCGTTTTCTTCGATAAAAGCCTGTGAAAGCCCGTGTCTACTTCCTTTTTTCATCTTTTGGTCCTAAAACACAGTAACAACACAAACCACACATAATTCCGACTTTTACGACATAAAATACACGTTTTGGTCTTGTTATTATTGGAAATAAGTGGTAAAAGGATAAATGTTTTCACACTTATTAATAGACTTCTCCATGATATTTTGGGGAGTGTTTGCTTTTCGTCGTGTGTCTTGATCCTTCATATTGATTTTTGATAAATGATTCTTCACATCACTTTGGATCTTTAGCAACAAAATGTAGCCCTCATGCCTTGTTAGGGCATTTTCGGACTCGCCAATCCTCGCATCCCGCTTCAATAAGTTATGCCTTGGCTATGAACTCTAATTAATACCGAGCAACTTTTAAACGATCTTGGGCTAGAAACTAAGTTAATTTTCAAATCGTACAACCTTATTTATTGCAATTAAATTTATTAGCAAGCGATGGGAGAAAAAGCTCATAATTAACTTACATAAATTCATGAAAGAATACCAAACTTATAATTGACTATATCATCTCTCGTTTTCCACAATTTAAAATCTCAAGGAATGAGACTCGTGGATGCTTAGCCTATTAAATCAAAGTTTTGGCTTTTCAAGTCATCTATAGGATCTTGCAATTTCTTAGACTTTTTCAAGTTTAGAATTCGCATTTTAAAGTTCCCTTGATAAACGACTTTCTGGGATCAATTATAGGAACTTGCGAAAAGTTCTTGTTCTTAACCCGTAAGAGTTAAGACTTTCGTGTTTTAAAGTTCCCTATATAAAAGCCTAGCAAAACTTGACTTAAACACATTAAGGATACTAGCTAGAGTAAACTTGTATAAGTAAACTCGGGTTGAGTCAAAAGATTCACAACGGTTAAAAAATAAAACCACTTTATTAAATTTTATTATAACAAAGAAAGAAAATAACTATAACAAAGGTAAATACAACTAGGCCAAAATAAATCAAAAATTTTGAAAAATGTCGAAAAATCAATTTTCCGGTTAAAATGAGGACAAATACAAGGAAAAGACCACTTAACTTCGATAGAAGTCCCCCTACACTTAATATAAACATTGCCCTCAATGTTTAAGCATGTGGAAGTAACCTCCCCTACACTTAGGACATTGTGCACTTTGTTTAAATCTTGATAATGAAAGGACAACTAAAGTGATTCCTATTTCAATCATAATTGATAAAATAATGAATCAAAAGAGTTTAGGATAGAACCAGGAAGACGGGTAAACGGAATCACGGGTCGTCAAAAGTCATCAAGAATGTATCTTTGAAAGCTCGAATCCCTGCACATGATAAGAAAGAAAAGAACAAACACATACTAGGGTCTCCCCCTACACTTATTATAAAAACAAAAGAAAAAAGGATAGATACTCGGGTTGGCTCCCGAGAAGCGCTTGTTTTTGTTCACCGAGTCGTGAGCCTGACTCGACCTTGATTACAATGGTAAGAAGCTTGAAGGACATCCACGGGGATCAAATACATGGTTTTCATCCATCAAGTAGCACAAGCTTAAGGCGAACAAGGCAAGCCAAAGAAGAGTAGGCAAGGTTCCCTTAAGCAAAGATTGAGTACGGTGGTAGAAAGTATGATGAAGTGCAAGCATATCTCCACAAGTTCCAAAAATTTTTCCTTTTATTGCATCAGATGGATACTGAGATGGCTTAAAAATTGCAATACCGGGATCGAACACCTTTTCCTTTAGGGGAAAATAACACTCAGGCTCAGTAGACCTTGAAGAAGATCCGCTCATAAATCTCACAATCTCATCCTTAGAAGGTGGATAAAGAGGTGTCAGGACATAGGTACTATGGATATCGCTGTCGTCCGGCTTCTTCTCCTTGAACCGGGTTTCTTCATATCCGAAGGAGGATAAAGACCATAATCAAAGTCCAAAGGAGGAGAATCATTCTCATTGGGGAAGTAAGTATTGAGAAAAGTAACAAAATCTTCCTTAAATGAGTAGTCATCCAAAGTAGGATCAAGCATTGTTGGTGGAGGATCTTCATCAAAAGTAGGAACAAGGTCATCATGTGAAGAATCACTCGAAAGAGTATCAACATCATCAAAATCATCATATGTTGGCATGTCTTTATACTCTGAAGTAAAATCATCATAATCGTCCACATCGGAACTAGAATCATCATCATAGTCATCATAAATTGGTGGAGACTCATGAATTGGTGGGGCATCCAAATTGGAGAGAGAATCATCCACATCATCTTGGAAAAGTAGATTATCATAGTGTGACAACCATGGTTTTGAGGTTCGTCACTTGGTCTTATTTTAAGGTTAATTTATGTGTGACTATGTGATTTGCGTGTTTACATGTTATTATGCGTGAACGAGGTTGGAGTGGATATCGTTTATGGGTATAAAGTACTCATAAGTAAATCGAAGAACGGTTATTTCATGTTCATGAGCTCACAAATTAGTGACAATGAAATGAAATGGTGTTATTTTGGTGTTTTACGTATACGTATAAGTATTATAGTAAATTGTATTTTTACTATTTAGGGTTTAGCATTTTGAGGTCTCGGATGAGGTATTTAGTCACATGAATAATTTACGGGATGGTTTTAAGTCATTTATGACCTAATTATAAAGTTTATTTCATATTTTAAGAATTTTCATAAAACTGTATATTTTACGTATTTTACGGTAATCGCGTAAAATTGACTAGTTAAAAGGTTTAGGTGTAATTAATTAATTAATGGATTAATAAATAAATAAAAATTTAATATAAATAAGAAATAATATAATAAAAAACGAAATTTAAAAAAAAAATTTTGGAAAATATTTTTGTATGGTCGGTTTAAAGAAAAAAAAAGAGAATGGGTAAAAGCCCATTAGAATTTGTATTAAATTAGGAAAAGACTTGTTTAAAGGGTATAAATACATTGCTACTAAAGAAAAACACAGAATTTTCTCCAAGAAAAAAAGGGCGACGTGGGTTTTACAAAAAAAATTAGGGTTCTTCCAAAAATCTTGGTTTTGATAAATTAAAGGTAAATCTTTATAACCCTTTTTAATTAAAGTGTTTTAATTCTTTCTCAATCATCTTATGATGGATTTAGGTTAGGTTTAAATTAAAATCTGTATATTAATGATATTATAATCATTAGGTGAATTAAGGCTTGTAATTAGTGGAGTTATGGGTAATTAATTAGGTTAATTTAATTGAATTCGTTTTTAAAAACTGGGCAGAATTTTAGGTCAATTGTTTTGATCATATATAGAGTTCTACAAAATTTTATTTTGCGATCCAAGTATCCCTGGAAAGCTAATTGAGTTGGCTTTCAAATGCAAGAAACTAGAACTAAATTGGCGGTCGGGAAGTGGGTCAAAAACAGGTTACAACAGTCGAAGATCAAAACAGTTTTGAAATCAGTCGGGTTTAATTTAATGTTTTAAGGTGATTGGGGTACTTAGGAGTATACTTGAGCCCTCTAATGAGCATGGAAGTTTGTTTTTATATTACATAAGAGGCCTGGAGAAAGGATAAGCAAATGGGTTAGGGTAAGACCCCCTAATCATAACAAACTTTTTCTATGTTCAAAATCGGTAAAATGCATATAGGCAGAAGTATATATATATATATCGGAGCCTTAACAGTAGCTTTAAGATTGGGGCAAAAGGGAGAAGTTATCTAACATATGTAAGGGCATAGGGTTTCCTTTACAGAGATCATGGGTATGGTTAGGTGGGCGTTTGGTTTATAGTTTGGAGACATAAAAACCGGGACTGTTTTGGGTAAAATGTTAACAAGACGGGTTATGAAGTAAACTAAGTTAAGGGCTTTATAAAGGGGTGTAAAGAGATGCTTAGAGCATATAAATGAGGTATATATATGGGAGAAGGTTAGATGTCCATTATGGGTTGATGAGCCATCTTAGTGTTTGGTTCATGTTTTGATTGTGTGCTTTTGTTTGTTAGCTTTTTGCTAGTACGCAGATGTTTGGAGAAGCTCAATCAGGTGAGTTTCATAGTCCCATATCTTTTGATGATTTTGACTTCCAAATGGGATGGAAGAGACACTTGTTATGGTTTTGTAAATTGTTGCTGTGAATGTTTTATGATTGGTGATGGACTTTTGTGTACTTATGTGGTTAACTGCTAATTGATTCATGATTGTTTTGTGATTTGACTTGGTACCAAGGGGATGTTGACAAGGCGGGGCCTTAGGGAGGTACATAGATGTGTGAGCATCTATGGAACCAATGGATAATGACAAGGAGGGGCCTTAGGATTTGGCACATAGGTGTATGGGCGCCTATGGTACCATGGTGTTTGGTAAGGCTGGGAGCCTTAGATTTGGTTTGAAATGATTGATCTTGAATATTAGTTGTTAATGCATGTTTGTATGACATTGTCCATATGTTCTTAAATTTGGTTATTATTCATAGCTTATTGTTTGATTTTGGCGTTGGAGTCTAAACCTATGACTCTCACCAACATTATGTTGACGTGTTTTAGTGTCTCTTTTAGGTGATAAAGTGGTTAAGCGTGAGAACATATGTGGCTAGGATTGGAGTCGCGTAGGAATTCATTTAGAAGGAGATCCCCGTTCATTTTTAGTTTATTTTTCTGTTTGTTTCAGTAAGTGATACTATGAACCTATATGTTGATTTGTTTGTGTTATTTGTTTGTCTTGGGTAAGAGGTAGGACTGTTACCTACTTACCTAGACTCCTGCATTGATGAGATAATGTCATGATATTTATGTCACCTTTTATGACATTTCTAATTCATATAGTTCTCTCTATGGACACACTATTGTTGTGATGATATCCATGCGTCACGTCCCATATTCCGCCATGGTGGGATGTGACAAAATGGTATCAGAGACAGGTTATAGAGAATTAGGTTGCCTAGTCGTGTAACCTAGTCTATAGCTTAAGGGTCCTTGCATATAGGCGTCATAGGAGTATGTGTGTATTTTATATTAATTAAAGTTTTCTGGATGTTATTGGTTTTTACTTGCGATGTTTGTTAAGTTTTGACTAGTATGGGTTGAACCATAGTAGTTCATACTTAGCCACATGTTATTTTCTTTTCGGGGCGTGACTAGTGCTGGTTGAACCATAATCATCCATGCTAGTCATTGTCGTATTTTGCTTAAATTGTACATTATAGTACATAATTTGGTACACGATAATTTCTATCTTTTGTTGGGTTATTTTATGTACCTGAGGTATAGTATTTTTCTTTTGATGTTTAAGTCATGTTCCCTAAGAATCATGTGGTGGTTCGAGTTATTAGGAGTAGGTGGATATGAAGGATTTCAAGCTTTTTCCACTCTTATGGGCGACATGACTTAAAACTGATTATGTTTTCGTTTTGGATTTAGTCTATGCTGTTTTAGCTAGACTATGGATTTATGTATTTCAAGAGTTTGACTATGTTATTTTAATGGATGGAGTTTTGGACTTTTTGTTGGTTATTATGTGGTTATGAGCTTATGTGAGTAGATGGATATATGTGTTATATGTTGTATTAATTCTTATAAGTGTCATCATAGGAAGGAGTGCATTGGGGAAGGGTAATTGTATAAGTATGGTGGCCAATATAGTTATACAAGTACCACAACTTCAATGGATTCCTAAGTATGATTGCATGAAAGAGGGTTAGTACATGCTTGTATAGTAGATGTTAGACGGATTTAAGTATATGTATCCCAATATGCCTATATATGTATGATCCCCTACAATTATCGATTGTATCCTTAGGAGGGTGGCTAGCTCTTTTTTTTATATTAAACCTCCGTTGTAGCGTATTCTTTGAGTTTCGTATTTCACGTGTATGTTTTAAAATGGTGTTCTTGGTTTTAAGTCTATTGAAATAACTTGGGATTTCTTTTGAGATAATGAAATCTTTTGTGTTGGGTCTTACATTTCTTTTGGTCGGTATATATTGAAAAAAAAGGGACTTGGAAATCTACTATAGAGTTAGATAGTTGGTTGTATTCGGTAAAATAAGGGTAAGGTGTTGGAGTCGTGTTTGAAACAAGAAGTAATATAAGATTTTTTTAATCAACACTTATTTATTTCAAATTCTAAAAGACTTTCTTTAAAATAAAGCGAAATAAATTTTCTTTCTACTTAAATAGTTTATATAAGTGAGCTTAATCAATATACGTCATTTATAATTATTTATGCAAGACTAAACAAAGTTCATGAAAATTTCACATACATTTATTTCTTTTCATTTAAAAAAGATTACGTTAATTACTAAGAGGATTCTTTAGTTTTTTTTAAAAAAACAACTAGTATAAAACTATTTTGGTCATAACTTGTTCGTTTTAAAGCTTTTTGGGTGATTCAAAAGCTTAAAATTATATACTCGGAATGTACTTTTCAAATATTTGGTATGTATAGTCATGGGGTGTCAGTAGCTTGATCGAAATTTTGGTACAAGTGACGGGTTAAAGGTTGAGTTTTGAATAGTAGTTTTTTATGATTTGGGATGCACGGGATACCTAGCCTTTGAGTTGAGTTTTGAGATCGTCTAGAAGGTTGTTTGTAGATTGTTTGAGTCACATAGATGTGGCAAGGAAAGAAAAAAACTATTCTTTTGGAAAAGTCGATCTTGTGAACGGTTTAAATAATATGTCGCGGGGCATAAGATGTTTTGGTTGCCATTAAGTGTTTCTTGGATCATTTTTCGTTGTCATGAGTCATTTGAATTGGTACATGTTTGAGTTTTCCTTTTGAGTTTTTGTGGTTTTGGTCTGTTTTAACTCATGCACGTGAAATGTCGTCAGTTCTTCGTGGGTTTGATTCGTTGATCGTATCTAGTGGATTCAGGATGTAGTTTTGGGTTCATATTGATTGGGAGCGTTGAGGTAGACATATGAAAGTCTTGGTCGCGCCTACACGATTAAGTAGGTGGCCCTGAGAGAATGGTCGGAATGCCCTTAGTGGGGATGAAAGAGTTAAAAGTTCGTAGACGAACTAATGTGGTCATGAGGTCTCTTAGGAGTGCCAAGGGAGATGAATAGAGATTTGTATAATGTATGGATATTGGCACAAGTAATGCACCATAGAGAGTGTTGGAAGGGGATATAATACCTCAAAGGTATTTATGATTGTTCGTAAGGCATGTAAGTTTTCCGAAAATTTCTTTAGATTTGGTAGGTTTGCCTATTACTGTGAGGTAGAACCATAAATAGAGCAAGTAGGAGAAGTGAGAGGAGTTGTAGTTAGTACCTTTCCAAGGAAATTTTTGATGGAATGATTTTAAGAGCAAGAGTTGTTAGAAATTGCAACGGATGCAAGGTAAAATTTGAGTTGCTTAGTAGTAGATTGGCTGTGAAAAGCGGTTGAGTGGTCTGATAAGAGGAAGTATTGGTCTTTTAGCATACGTATAGATTTTCGCGAGTAGAACGAGGTAGAAATTTATTCGTATTGCTTCTAAGAGATGGTGCAAGGAGGACGTAGTTGAAACTGCTAAGGATGTTGTATGAACGCTTTGGGTTTACGGTTATGATTTTGGCTTCGCCGAGGCGCTAGCAGTTTTCATAGAGTCAATGAACCGGGGGTGCATGACAATATATAAACGAGTTGTCATCGGGAGCATCGACGACATCTTGATCTACTCAAATCTAAGAAGGAGAGTGAGGCGAATTATGAGTTGGTTTTAGAGTTGTTAGGAAAGGGAATTATACGTGAGATTTTCAAGTGTGAGTTTTAGGACTAAGTTGGCCAGGACGAGTAGTCAGAGATGATGGCATACCGTGGAACCAACAAGGGGCAAAGTGAAGAAGGGTGAGGAAGCGTTTTGGAGGCTGAAGAGGTGGATTGGATAATGAGCAGATCTTGGAATTATCGGAAGGACTGGATGAATTCGCGAAGCGTGACGATACGTGGAGCAAGGATTTGGATGTATACGAGAACGACATAGAAAGGCGGTTGTTTATACGTTGTGGGAACTAAAGATTTGGAAGAACTAGATAGACTTAGTTAGTGGAGCTGGATTGTTATATCTTCCTAGAATGCTAGAGGCATTTGGGATACGAGACGTAGAGCATGATCTATATAGATCATGAACGTCTCCAACACATATTTAATCATCTTGATTGAACATTTGGAAAACGTGATGGGTAGAGTTAAGTGATGAAAGAAAATTGCAAGGCCAAGTACCATCTGGGAAAGGCAAGCATGGTTGATGAGACATGGAATAAGAAGAATGAAGTGAAGCTGAGACGAACTTGAACTATATGGATGACATATTAGGGTGGTTTGGATGAAGGATGTAGGTTGCACGAGTTGAGTTGTCTAAAGCAGAGAACGCGTCAACATGTATGTTGCGTGGCTTGGACAATCATATGGAGAAAAGGGACGTAGACTATACTTCCTACATAGATAGGAGTAGCTTAGAAAGGGCGATGTAAGGACGAAGTTGGTGAAAGGGATACATAATGGGGTGGAGGAATAAGTACGACGAGAGTTGGGTGATAGTCGATAGACTGTCTAATTCATCTCATATTTCAAGAGGAATGAGAAGTCACGTAGTTGAGAAGTTGGAAGGATTGCGTACGGATGTGATGGAATAGAGGGTTTTGCGTAAAAGTTAGCCTAATATGTATGGAATGCCTTATGAAGGATTATGGCAAGGGAAGAAACGATGGGAAGCAAGCGTAGTATACCGTTGATAGACTAATGTTTGGTATGAGCATACTATAGGGGTAATTGAGAAAGACGTCTAGAGCATTGGCGTGAGATTTGGAGATACTTGGAGAACGCATTATATTAGGAAGAATTCTCCTACAAAGAGAGAGTCACCGGTGAGAGGGGCATATTCCCCATTGATGAGGATGTAAGGAATAAAGGAGGAAACACCTAAATTATAGGCTGAAGATGGGATATAAGATGGTATGGAAATTAAGATTGTGGAGAGACAAGCGAAAAGTAGTATGGAGGAAGAATGATTCGAGGGAGCAAGAGGTTGTGAAGATAGTGGGGTGATATTGAAGAGAAACCGTTAGAGCAAGAGGTTAGTAGTCACGAACAATGGAACGTCCACCTAGAGAAAAGGTATAACACATGTTAGTATGAAGGATGATTAGTTACTTGGTGCCGAGCATGGGAAAGCATGGATGAGGTGGTGGTTATGACATGTTTCTTGTGAATATTATGGGAAGCTTTTGGGTATGCAATCCTGCATATACCATTGGATGTGTTTAAGGTTGGGAGATTCCGAATGATGGAAAATCCGTAGAGAATAGAAGCCGTTAGGTATGGTGATAGGAATTGTAGTAGAAACTGCTGGAGTTAATTCATAGGAGATGAGGTGGATCACCGTTATAGTGGGATGAAGTTAGAAGAGGCCAACGTATTGGACCGGAGGTGGATCGGAAAACTATGGAGGTGGTGGCAGTGACTAAGTAGAAGTTGAAAATAACAAAGAACCGATAAGAGAGCTATGCGGACAAGAGGCGTAAGCCGTCGAGATTTGAGATAAAGTTATGCTAAAGGTTTCACCATGGAAAGGGGTGATGCGGTTTGGAAAGAAAAGGGAAGTTAGCACCTAGATTTGTGGGTCCATTTGAAATCCTTGAAAGGATTGGGCTAGTGGCGTATAGGTTGAGATTACCGGAGGTATTGAGTAGTGTGCATGACGTATTTCATGTATCAAACTTGAGGAAATGCTTAGCAAGAACTGACTTGCAAGTACCGTTAGATGATATTAGTATGGATACGAGTCTTCGTTTTATCAAAGAGCCGATAGAGATTTTGGGTCGTGAAGTTAGGACGTTGGATAAAAAGGGTAATATACCGTAGTTATGGGTAGATGGAATTTGGAACGTGGACTAGAGTTCACGTGGGAACGGGAAGGATTTATGAGGAGCAAGTATCCTCAGCTATTTGATAATGACGATCCTAAGGAGTAAATCTCGGGACGAGATTTCTATTAGGAGGGATTGATGTGACAACCGTGGTTTTAAGGTTCGTCACTTGGTCTTATTTTAAGGTTAATTTATGTGTGACTATGTGATTTGCGTGTTTACATGTTATTTTGCGTGAACGAGGTTGGAGTGGATATCGTTTATGGGTATAAAGTACTCATAAGTAAATCGAGGAATGGTTATTTCATGTTCATGAGCTCACAAATTAGTGACAATGAAATGAAATGGTGTTATTTTGGTGTTATACGTATACATATAAGTATTATAGTAAATTGTATTTTTACTATTTAGGGTTTAGCATTTTGAGGTCTCGGATGAGGTATTTAGTCACATGAATAATTTACGGGATGGTTTTAAGTCATTTATGACCTAGTTATAAAGTTTATTTCATATTTTAAGAATTTTCATAAAACTGTATATTTTACGTATTTTACGGTAATCGCGTAAAATTGACTAGTTAAAAGGTTTAGGTGTAATTATTTAATGGATTAATAAATAAATAAAAAAATTAATATAAATAAGAAATAATATAATAAAAAACGAAATTTAAAAAAACAAATAAATTTTGGAAAATATTTTTATATGGCCGGTTTAAAGAAAAAAAAAGAGAATGGGTAAAAGCCCATTAGAATTTGTATTAAATTAGGAAAAGACTTGTTTAAAGGGTATAAATACATTGCTACTAAAGAAAAACACAGATTTTTCTCCAAGAAAAAAAGGGCGACGTGGGTTTTACAAAAAAAATTAAGGTTCTTCCAAAAATCTTGGTTTTGATAAATTAAAAGTAAATCTTTATAACCCTTTTTAATTAAAGTGTTTTAATTCTTTCTCAATCATATTATGATGGATTTAGGTTAGGGTTTAAATTAAAATCTGTATATTAATGATATATAATGATTAGGTGAATTAGGGCTTGTAATGAGTGGAGTTATGGGTAATTAATTAGGTTAATTTAATTGAATTCGTTTTTAAAAACTGGGCAGAATTTTAGGTCAATTATTTTGATCATATATAGAGTTCTACAAACTCTTATTTTGCGATCCAAGTATCCCTGGAAAGGTAATTGAGTTGGCTTTCATATTCAAGAAACGAGAACTAAATTGGAGGTAGGGAAGCGAAACAGGTTACAACAGTCGGAGGTCAAAACATTTTTGAAATCAATCGGGTTTAATTTAATGTTTTAAGGTGATTGGGGTACTTAGGAGTACACTTGAGCCCTATAATGAGCATAGGAGTTGGTTTGTATATTAAATAAGAGGCCTAGATGAGGGCTAAGCAAATGGGTTAGGGTAAGACCCCCTAATCATAAAAAACTTTTTCTATGTTTAAAATCGGTAAAATGCAGATAGGTAGAAGTATATATATATATATATATATATATATATATATATATATATATATATATATATATATATATATATATATATATATATATATATATATATATCGGGGACCTAACAGTAGCTTTAAGGTTGGGGCAAAAGGGAGGAGTTAGCTAACATATGTAAGGGCATAGGGTTTACTTTACAGAGATCATTGATATGGTTAGGTGGGCATTTGGCTTATAGTTTGGAGACCTAAAAACCGGGACTGTTTTGGGTAAAATGTTAACGAGACGGGTTATGAAGTAAACTAAGTTTAGGGCTTTATAGAGGGGTGTAATGAGATGCTTAGAGCATATAAATGAGGAATATATATGGGATAATGTTAGATGTCCATCATGGTTGATGAGCCATCTTAGTGTTTGGTTCATGTTTTGATTGTGTGCTTTTGTTTGTTAGCTTTTTGTTAGTGCGCGGATTTTTGGAGAAGCTCAATCAGGTGAGTTTCATAGTCCCATATCTTTTGATGATTTTGACTTCCAGATGGGATGGAAGAGACACTTGTTATGGTTTTGTAAATTGTTGTTGTGAATGTTTTATGATTGGTGATGGACTTGTGTGTACTTATGTGATTAACTGCTAATTGATTCATGATTGTTTTGTGATTTGACTTGGTACCAAGGGGATGTTGACAAGGCGGGGCCTTGGGGAGGTACATAGATGTGTGAGCATCTATGGGACCAATGGATAATGACAAGGCGGGGCCTTGGGATTTGGTACATAGGTGTATGGGCGCCTATGGTACCATGGTGTTTGGTAATGCTGGGAGCCTTGGATTTGGTTTGGAATAATTAATCTTGAATATTAGTTGTTAATGCATGTTTGTATCACATTGTCCATATGTTCTTAAATTTGGTTATTATTCAAAGCTTATGGTTTGATTTTGGCGTTGGAGTCTAAACCTATGACTCTCACCAACATTATGTTGACGTGTTTTAGTGTCTCTTTCAGGTGATAAAGTGGTTAAGCGTGAGAAAATATGTGGCTAGGATTGGAGTCGCGTAGGAATGCATTTAGAAGGAGATCCCCGTTCCTTCTTAGTTTATTTTTCTGTTTGTTTCAATAAGTGATACTATGAACCTATATGTTGATTTGTTTGTGTTACTTGTTTGTCTTGGGTAAGAGGTAGGACTGTTACCTACTTACCTAGACTCCTGCATTGATGAGATATTGTCATGACATTTGTGTCACCTTTTATGATATTTCTAATTCATATAGTTCTCTCTATGGACACGCTATTGTTGTGATGATATCCATGCGTCGCGTCCCATATTCCGCCATGGTGGGGTGTGACACATAGCAAGAATCGAAAAGAGGATTGTTGTAGACGACAAAATCATCAAGCTTTGTACTTTCACAAGTAGTTGTATCAAGCTCGTCTTGAAGCACATTAATCATATTCACCGATTCTCTTCCTTTGGATTTGTTTGTGATCTTCCTTATTTTAAACACTTGTGCATCATTCCCGACTCTTAGAATGAGTTCACCTTCGACAACATCGACTAAAGCTTTTCCGGTTCTCAAGAATGGTCGTCCAAGTATTAACGGAATACGAGGGTCCATTTCATAATCAACAACAACAAAATCAACCGAAAAAGTAAAGGTACCAACTTTAACAAACACATCTTCGGCAATACCAACGGGGTAAGCGAGAGTTCGATTTGCTAGCTCAAGAGTCATCTTTGTTGGTGTAAGATCGGGTAATGATAACTTTTTCCAAACACTTAAAGGCATCAAATTAATACTTGCCCCGAATCGGCTAAGGCAGTAAATTCTTCGGTTTGGTTAAAAGTACATGGTAGCACAAAACGACCGGGATCTCCAAGTTTTTCTAGAAGTTCTTTAAGAAGGACTGCAGAATAGTTTTCATTCAATCGAGTATTAACAAACTCGGCCATCTTTTCCTTCTTATTAAGCAATTCCTTAAACATCTTAACGAATGTTGGAATTTGGGCAAGAGCTTCAACAAGGCTAATGGTGATGGTCACTCCCGAAATCTTCTTCAAAAAGTTTGACACTTGAATGTCATCCTTGGTGAGCAATTTGCACTTGTCTAGGCGAGAAGGATAAGGGATGTTGGGTTTAGGTGGTGTAGGTGTAGAAGGTGAAGGTTGAGATGTTGAAGGTTTAAAGGTGGAAGGTAGGGTTGGTGAAGGGTGTTTCTTGGGTACTTCTTCATTAAGAGGTGGAGACGGTAATGGAGAACTAATACTAGGCGTGGAAGTAGGTGGGATAAATGGTGGTGGAGTAGGTGTAGATGGAGTAACTGGGGGAGGGATAGATGGTCCTACTAAAGTTGCTCCACTGCATGTAGTAATAGCACTCACATTCGCTATAGGGTTGGTGACGGTATTTGAAGGAAGAGAGCCGAAGTAGAGGGTTGATTACCTTGAAAGAAACTAGCCATCATATTCTTCAAATCATTCGTTTGATTGCTTAAAGAAGTTTGCATGTCATGTCGAAGCTCGGTTCTAATATCATTCCCTTGCTTAGTGATATCTCCTTTCAAGTTGATGATTTGGCTTTGAAGATTCTTAACTACCTCTCCTTGGGTCCTCATGAAAGTTTCAACATCTTGATTAATGGGTGGTGCTTGTTGAGCGGGTGGGTGATATGGATTAGAAGCTTGGGGTGGGTTTGGATTGCTTCTATTATAATTGTTGGGGTTGTGGTTTTGAGGAGAAAAACCGGGTGAGAGAAAGTTGTTAGAACGGTAACTTAGCAAGTTACGATCACCTTGTGGTCGGGCTTGGTAGCTTTTCTCTGAATAGTTACCGTGAGCCGCATACACGTTTTCCGGATTGTCATGAGTAGAAGGACAATCCGTGTATGAATGAAGACCGCTGCAGATCTCACAAGAAAGAGCTACAGCTTTAACTTGTTGTAGTTGATTTGTAGCTATGAGAAGGATATTTTTGTTCATTTCGGCCATCATGCGGGTGAATTCGGTCATCTCGGGGTTTGATGAAGTAGAAGAAACATTGACTCTAGGGTTATTCCTTGAAGATGCGGATGAATCCCAATTTTTGTGATGAGTAGTCATGTTCTCGATAAGCTCTCTACACTACTCGGTTCTTCTTTTCATAAATGTGCCACCGGCGGCTGCATTAATCGTATCACGATCTCGAAAAGTTAAAATGTTGTAGAATGTATCAATTAAGGTGACGGGGAGCATATGGTGGTTAGGACATCGATCGATCAAAACATTATAACGTTCCCAAGCATCGAAAAGTGATTCATCAGGTTCTTGTGTGAATCCACTGATTTGATTTCTAAGGCTCGTGACCATGGATGGTGGAAAGTAGCGCGGCAAAAATCGTTGAGTCATCTCGTCCCATGTATGAATTGAATTCTTAGGAAGACGATCAAACCATTTTTCGGCATGGTGGATAAGGTGTGTGGAAATAGATGAAGGCGAAGAAAATCCATAGTAACCCCGGGCAATTTCATGCTTTGAGTAACAATAATGAATTTGTCGAGGTGTTTGTTGGCATCATCATCCGGTAATCCGCGAAATGGACAAGTATTTTGAACGTTTTGGATCATGTGATGCTTCAACGAAAACTCTGGAGCCGTGATTTGCATCGGCGCAATCGGTCCTCCTCGTCCGTTCATGGTGGGTTGACAAAGCTCCTCCATCGTTCGAAGGTGGTTGAGGGCCATTGTTGTTATTATTCATGTTAGGGTGCGGTGGGTTATTATTGTTGTGCACTCCAGCCATATCCAAATCTTCAAGAGTCTGGGGCTTAGAATAAGATGAAGATCTAGTACGCATACACCTGCAAAAGAAAAAGAAAAAGATACCAAAGAAATAGAGAATATATATGTACTTGTAAAAAATAAAAAATAAAATATTTTTGGTGCAAACTTTGAATAAGAAATGCTTTTTATAAGTTTTTTCTAATGTTTTTGGATTTTTGAAATTTTTTAATTTTTTATGGATTTTTGAAAATTTTTGACAATAAAAATAACGTTCACGAGTGAACGGATCCCAAAATTCAACGCGTCTTTCACAGAAAATCGTTAATCTTTACGAAAAGAGCCGGCAGCGGCGCCATTTTAATAACTGAATTTTACTAAGTTGAAATCGTCTCGACTCAATTCGAATTGATTACCGGTTCAAGTGCGACTCAGTCGTCTTTTGGTGAAAAAGAAATAGATTTGTCGTTGTTTAAAATGAAATTTCAAAACTTTGAAGTAAAAGGGCAAGGTAAATAAAGCTAAAAGTAATTAAAACATAAATGGTGCAAAATTAAACTTTAAAGTAAATTAATTAAATGACGTAAAATTAAAGCTTGACGAAAAGTAAATTTGACAATTTTAATAAAAATGCAAAATTTAAATAAATCTAAGATAGAAACAATTAAAAATAATGCTTTTGAAAAAATGGCGGGAAAAATAAAAGTTTTAAAACTAAAAACAATAAACAAGAATCAAAACATAAGTAGGAAAACCTAAATACCTGACCTAATTCGGAATCCACAATATGTAACTTAACTCGGAATACAAGTTGAACAATCTAATTCGGAATCCAAAACAAGAAACTAGTTCGGAATGCACGTCCTCATCATAATTCGGAATCAAAGATTCAAACTTAGTTCGGAATGTTACATCCTGATGTAATTCGGAATCTGGCTTCCTCACGTAGTTCGGAATATGGGTTTCGGATCACAATTCGGGAAACATAAACCTTCACACAGTTCGGAATGTTACTCCTGATTTAGTTCGGAATCTGGCCTCCTCACGTAGTTCGGAATATGCAGTTTTGGATGTAACTCAGAATAATGAAAAGAGACTTAATCCGGAATAAAGAGAATCATGACTTAGTTCGGAATAAACGCATACTAAACGTAATTCGGGAAATGTATAACTACAAGTAGTTCGGGCAAAAGAGGGTTTACAAGTATTCCGAACTACAATAAAAATAAGCTAAAACTATAAATAAGCACTTATCTAAAAAATTAACCAAATCAATTTTAAGAAAAAGCAAATAAGCCAAAATTTAAAAACTTTTAAAAACACTAAATAAAAAAAATATATAAAATCCACTTTTTAAAACACTTAATTAAAATCAAAACAAACACACAATAAGCTATAAAATCAATAAGCTAACACAATCATAAACATAAAAACATAACAAACAATCAAATAAGCATGACAATAAGCAAATAAGCATAAAGATTAAGCAAAACAAGAAAGGTAGGATGAGTGATTAATTAAAAACTTGATTAAAATTAAAGATTCAACAACACAAAATAAAACTTACTTGAAATTAAAGGCAAGAATTTAAATGATAATTAAGTAAATGACAATATGAAAGTGCATGAAAGTAAAATGGAATAACTAAGTTGTCAATTTAGCTAACACCTCCTAATGACACATTAGGAGTGTATTTATAGGGAGGATTAACATGTGTTTCTCTTTTCTTCCTTTTCTCGTCTTTTCGTCTTTATAAATTCTTCGACTTTCTCGACTTTGTCTCGGGATAAATTGAACTCGTCTTATAATTTCTTCATTTATTAGACTTGAGTTCTTCGACTTCATTAAACTTCCGTCTTTAGACTTTTTCTTCGATAAATCTTCAGAATAGGCCTTGGACTTCCGTTCTTTTTGCACTCTTGATCTTTTGACTTCTTCTTTTGCCTTTTTCTTCGATAAAAGCCCGTGAAAGCCCGTGTTTTCTTCACTTTTCACATTTTGATCCTAAATCACAACAAAAACACAAACCACGCATTATTCCGACATAAATGGCATAAAATACACGTTTTGGCTTGGTTATTATTATAATTAAGTGGTAAAAGGATAAGTGTTTTCACACTTATTAACCCTCCACCGCGCTTACGGCTCTATACCCCCAACCCAACTTGCTCTGGACCTTCGGTGACTTTCACGGTCGCCCTCACTGAACCGACTTGAATCTTCGTCTTAGAAACTGAGCTCTCACAAAGCAAGTCATTACTTATTGTTTACATACACTTTTTATTTTACTTAGCCTACTTCTTTATCATTAGACCAATTAGGCAGGGGAAGACTATGTGTACTAACTTTCTCTTCTTTCTTATTCTTTCTTCTTCTTTGAAATCCATTGCCACTTTCCTTGTTTGCTAGCACGTACCTGTCTTGTAGCGTGCTCATGTGAGAGTAGTACTGGCTTGGGTGACCTGGCGAAAAGTACTTACATGAGAGCCACAAAGCAAAGCTGTGAACCTGCAGATAAAACAGACAATATTATGGTCTAAGTAGACGAGATGTTACATAATGCAAATACATGATTAATTATAACAAATCATGAAATACAGAGCAAGTCATTAGCATTTATGCTCTTAAGAAGGTGAGATAAGATGGTGAAAATGGTGGTAAACTCACTTTAACTTACATCCACTTCATCTTTTCACTATCATTTAATTTAATAAATTAAAATAATCGTCAAAAATTAAAAAATTCGTAAACGTAAATGTAACTTACAAACTTTTATTCATAAAATTAAAAATGATACATGCATAATTAAAATACTTAAACGTATGAAATTAAAAACTTATACTTAAATTAAAAAGAAGAACTAAATTGCGGACTTGCTTTCAAAATGTAAAAAAGCACGATTCAATAGTTTTAAGCAACGTTTATAAACACAAAACTAAAAACTTTTTTTATTAAATCAAGTTTAAACTACAAAAGAAACCAAAATCACTCCAACTATTCTGTTGTGATTCTATTATCTAAATTGATAATAGTTTTACAATAATAGATCAACGCTACATGATAATAACGATAGAGTTAATACGAACACACACACACAAGATGAAAACCTAGATCAATGACAAAATGAGAGATGGTTAAGTTATAAGATTGGAAGAGATCCGTTGCTAAAATTCTTTTATGCAATTGGAACATGTCTTTGGCCAAGAAGGCATCTTTAGTCCTTGTTCTTGTAGTGTCAATCTAGAGCTGCACCAAGGGACTAAAACTGTAACATAAATAAACACAATAAGAACCTCCCCTTAATGTGATATCTGATATAGATCAAACATCCCTAAACTTTCCGCAAGGACATTATGTTATGATGTATCCAACCCATTTGTTAGGATATCTGCAACTTGATTTGCACTATCCGCCTTAACAGTTTTAACAACACCATTCAAGATTTTTTCTCTCACAAAATGAAATTCAATTTCAAGGTGCTTAGTTCTCTCATGAAACACAGTGTTGGCATCTATTTTAATAGCTGAATTGTTGTCACAATGAAGATCAACAAGTAAAAGATTTTCACAGTGCAAATCTTTTTAGATTTTCAAAATCCAAATGACTTCAATGGTCACAGAAGTAAAGATCTCTTCTGCTTCTATGGAGGATTTGGAGAGAGTACTATAAAAATAAGATTATCATTCAAAAGACACAAACCCAGTTATAAATTTTCTAGTGACAACAAATTTATCCCAGTCTGCATCAAAATAAGCTTTTGGAAACATACCAGAGGTCCTTTTAAAGTGAATGCCCAAACATGGAGATTTCTTAAGATATCTTAATATCTTAAACAATGTTTTAAAACCCGGTTTTTTAGTTGATCCGGTCTAGTGACCGGTTTACGGGTCAACCGATTCAACCGGTTGAACCGCCGAGTCAATATATTTTGTTTATTTGAATTATCTTATAACTTATCTTCCGTTCAACTAAACGGATGAAAAATATGTATTTTTTACTCATGATTTTTAGTAGAGGAGACTTATTTTGAATACCATGTTTATCTTGAATACCAAGGGACTCATCCCCACCATCCATCTCTATCTCATATAATGGATAATATTAAAAGTATTTTATTATTTCATATATTGTTAGGACCTTTGGAATAGTTATTTGTAATAGGTCGACTAGGAGGTATGTAGTTCCTCCTGGTCCTAATAGTAGTAGGAGCACGACGTGCTCCTGGTCTTATCGAAAGTCAAACTTTATTATTTAAAGATTATTATGTTAGGATATACATGAGATATGTTAGGAAAGGATATGCATATCAGTTTTACACGTTTTGGTTTAATGATGTATTAGGTTTCCTTGTAGTATAAAAGGAACCTTAGGCAGAAGGGTTATACACACCTTCATCAAACATTATTCTAGTTCATATTAATATTAGAAATCCTTAGTAAAGGATCAAGTCGTTATAGTTATTTTGTTCTTCTTGTACAGAGACTCTCCCAGGCTCTGATACCACTTGTTGGGTCCACTAGATGTGGATCTTGCAGCCTGTTAGGGACGGTGAACGACTTCTGTAATCACAAGTCTATTCACAGAGAGACTCTATATAAATCACACAGTATAAGTGCGGAATACAAATACCATGAACAAGAAGAACAGAATAACTATAACGACTTGATCCTTTACTAAGGATTTCTAATATTAATATGAACTAGAATAATGTTTGATGAAGGTGTGTATAACCCTTCTGCCTAAGGTTCCTTTTATACTACAAGGAAACCCTAATACATCATTAAACAAAAACGTGTAAAACTGATATGCATATCCTTTCCTAACATATCTCATGCATATCCTAACAGAATAATCTTTAAATAATAAAGTTTGACTTTCTATAAGACCAGGAGCACGTCGTGCTCCTACTACTACTAGGACCAGGAGGAACTACATATCTCCTAGTCGACCTATTACAAATAACTATTCCAAAGGTCCTAACATATTTTTATAATTTAAATATCTCTTAAACTGTCAAGTGTAAAACAAAAAAATATATCATCGCGACGAGCATTTAATTACCTTTCTACAGATATGCACTATGATACTTAAGAAAAAAATTCGTTTTTGAAATTTACGTAAAATATCATATATGATAATAGTGTTTCATCATATATGATAGATTACAAATTATTATTGAATCATATATGATTTTGGTTTATATCAAATATGATATGTTATGTCGTATATGATACTAGACTTACTATCGTATATGATATTTGTATCATATATGATAGTTTTCGACAAAGAAAAAAACGTGAAAAACAATTTTTTTGTCGAAAGTATATCATATAACATATCTGTAGAAAGATAATTAAATACCCGTCCCGATGGTATATTTTTTTCGCATAACGATTAACGGGTTAAGAGATATTAATGTTTGGAGAAGGAAGGAAAATAAGTTTTGAATTTAATCTTATCCATTGGATTAATATGGATATGGAGGGTGGAGATTAGTCCATTTGGTATCCAATAAAAAATTAGTATCCAAATGAACTTAAATCTTATGACATTATAGTACAAGTATGTAAAAATAATTAATTTATAGTTATATTTTGTAATGGATCATAATAATCCAATATTATTTAATGTTTTAAGTTAATTTTGACTTTATTTTAACTAATATTAATTACTATAATTTAATGTATCATTAAAAAAAGTTTTTGATATATTTTTATATTATAATTCGTGACTCGGTCTATCAAACCGGGTCAACAAAAAACCAGCGGTTTAATCCGGTTCTCAAACAAGTAAAAGCCGGTCACATCCGACCCGGTCTCCGAGCCGGTTCACGGTTCAACCGACCGGGTTAACCCAGTTTTTAAAACATTGATCTTAAAAGCTATTTTAAGATGAGAGTTGAGAATGCACGAACTGACTTAAACAATGCACAACATAAGATATACCATGTATGGTGTTGGTCAAGTATATCAACTTTCCCCTAAGTTTTGATAATTAATAATATTCACAAGTAAAGGGTCACTATCAGTAGATCCATTGGATATGGCAGACATTAAATGGGTCTTAGCAGGTCTACAAGCAAGCATACCATACTCAGAAAGCAAGTCCGAGTGCCCAACACATATTTCCTCTAATTTAAGCAAATACCCAATTCAGTATCAAAAACTTCAATTCCCAAAAAATATTTCAATTTTCCCAAGTCCTTAATCATAAACTTAGTTTTCAAGAAAACTTTAAACTTCTCAATTTTAACAACATTGTTACCAGTGATAATAATATCATCTATATACACAAGTAAAGCAAGAAAGACATCCCTTCAAAATTGGTGTATGTAAGACCTTAACACACGAAATCCAAACACACAAAATATATAGATCTATATGACGTGATATATGAAGATGATACGAGATAATAAAGATGAAAATAAATATTAAGAACAAAGAAGATTAAACAAAAAAGGATTAGATTAAGAGAGAAGAAAAGAAGAAAAATAACAAAGTGTGTGAATTCCTAGTGAGAGAAAACCATGGAACTTTCTCTCTCTAAAACAAGTAAATAGGAAACATACACACAAATGATGACCTTTTATACTATGACTTCTATTGTAGGAAGGCCTTCCTCATTTGTGTGTTCGGGACTAATTCCCGTTACATAAATAACATTATCTTAGAACTCTCGACACCATTGAATAACATTTACCACGAGCTTAGAAACTGTGTATTATACGACCATCACTTTAAATACGAGTAACCATCTCCCCCTAAGGGGTGGTCGTGTAATATATGTGACTTCACTTCTTTGTTGTTGCAGAATTTGAAGCTCGTTGTCTTGAGAGTTCCTTCATAGTTCCTTTCATGACTTGTGATCTTGGATCTTTGATCTTTGCCTTGACTTGATCTTGAACTTTTCCATCTTGTGATCTTGTGTCTTTCCCCACATACTCATACTTTGCATCGTGCTGAAAGCTTGCTAATAATCTCCCCTGATCATCAGAGTAGCGGAAGTCTTTGTCTTTAGATGTTCTTGAGCTTTCTTTATTTACTTGAGTATGTGGTCTTAAATTGCGACTCTTGAGATTACGCCACCGTTTTCATTCCTTCGGTTTCTTGTTATACAGTACCAACATTGTACCTGTGATTAGGTAAGTTCAAAGAACTTCCTTGACAGGATTTCCGGTTGTGGTAGCCGTTCTTAATACTTGAACATCTCAAAAGATAATTCATAGTAAAGAGTGAATCATTCAGTTCCATTCTACTGATTAAGTCGTCAATTCATTTCGTGGAACAAGTTTGAATCAATTAAGAATCAAACCATCGTTGCATTCCAGTTGACACAAGTTTGATTCATATAGAATCTCACAAGTTACCTACCGCAGTGCTGTTTGATGATGACACTGGAAGTATTTCCATTTGTTACTGTAAATACTAAAGAGTATTACTCTGAATGTTCTGGCAAGATCATAAAGATATTACGTTGATACCTGGAACGAGTTTGAATCAATTAAGAATCAAACCACTGTTGCTTTCCAGTTAACATATGTTCAATTCATAGTGAATCTTACATATGACCTACCGTAGTGCTGTTTGACGTTAACACTGGAAGGATTTCCATTCATCAATGTGAATACTAGAGAGTATCACATTGAACGTTCTAGCAATATCACAAGGATATAGCGTACGACTTTGTAAATTATTTATATGTGTTCTAATAATGAACAACAATTGATATATGGAATTAGTGCCCTAATGAGATTTTTTATGTATCTCGTTGGCTCTAGACTCTATAAGTGCACGTTTATTTGGTGAACAGAGGCTGGAGCAGACTGCCACCTTTTCAATATCTACTATCTCGAAGTAAGAAAGTCGATAGAAATGAGTTGAACTCCGTGACAATAAAACAAACTTATTTTGAGAGAAGATTGAGTAGCCTGGAAAGGGTTGTGCATTGCATCACTAGGTCCATGATGCTTTGTCTTCAATTCTAGAAATCATCTAAGTGATTCTGATAGTAGATGTATTGACCCGGTTTTTGCCTAAGTTGTATGGAGGGCTTCTTTCTTTACAACACCCTTTATCCTTACATTTATTTTTCATTATTTAACTCCTTCAATGCTTACCAAGACGTCATTACTAGCACCTTGTTGTGATTGTTCCAATGCTAGCTTAAGTCATTAGTCGGCATTATTCTCGTACACTCAACTACTCCATCTTTCCAAAGGACTTATAAGTTCTAATGGATTGTCCCTGGAAAGATCCCTCCGGTTCTGGTTGGATCATAAGACGAATACCTAACCACCTTTTGATACCAATACCGTCGTGAATAAATGTGTTGAAGGGTATAGATATCGTAACCAGAAAAGCCGATTGAAAAAGCAATCAAGGTGTTAATGAAATCGATGTTTACACCTTGATAGTTTTCTATATCACCAAAAATGCTCCCCCTACATATGTGCATCATAAAATGAAAGATATTTTCACATATTAGGACGAGAAAGCACATGTATCAAAGATCTTATCAAAAAATGAAACATTTTGATCACATTTTAATCACTATTCTTCCCCTCAAAAATTGCATGTGTTTGTGAAATTTTTGATATACTAGTGATGTAACATGGAGAGAATAATGTTTCATAAAAATTTGGAACTGTATGTTATGAGATTTTTTATACTCCCCCTCGAAAAAAAGATTTTGATTAAAATAAAGGAGTATATGAGCACACAATTTTGAAATAATTTGAATATATCATTTGAAAATATCTTGAAAAATTGTGCTAAAAAACCGAGAAAATTTAGTTTCCCATTGTTGAGGAATAATGTACATAAATGGACATTTTCCTTGTGTTTATGAGCTTAAAACTTTGAATGTTTGATATAAGCCCATGACCTAGAAAAATGAATTTCCTATAGTTGAGGATAAGTCATAGATTTTTCTTTCTTTGGGGACCGGGTTATAGTCTCACATGTGACTATAAGCCATGGTTCATGAGCTTTAAAATTTTGAATATTTTATAAAAGCTCATGACTGAGAAAATATAATTTCTCGTTGTTGAGGATAACTTATCATCTGAGATAAACTTTCCTTTATATTAAGTCTAGGTCACAGTCTGAAATATGACTATGAGCCATTGTGAGAAAAATAGAAAAGACATGTTTTGAAAGTATTTGAAACTCCCATTCGAACTTTATGTACTTACCCCTGTCGTTATTGAGCGACATTTCTAAGTACGTCCATATTATCGATGCTGAAAGACATGTCGAAGAAGAATATTTTTGGTATTTTGAAAGATTTTCTCATTTTTTTATTTTGTTTTTATAGGTTTTATATTTTTGTATTTTCTTTTTCACAAATTTTATCTCCACAAAAAATAAAATAAAGAAAAATAATAAGATATTTACATATCGAAGATCCCATTAGCAGTGACATTTGGTCCATGAGTTGATGTAGATGAAGCGAAATCATGTTTCTTGTTGACGTTGATCGGGTGCATCAGCAGTAGTAACAGCGAAAGACTTTGAAACAAGAAGATTGTTAACTCTTTAGATGACGCTGAAGCTGTCGAACCTGCTGTAGGAATTCTCTTTCAGAGGGTAAGTTATCTTCCGTGATACACTTCCCTTTCTTTGAATTTCGAGTTACAATCCGTTATGTGACTTTAAGTCATGATACATGAGCTTTAAACTTGGAATGTTTTAATAAAAGCTCATGTCCGAGAAAATTGAGTTTCTCATTGCGAGGATAAGTTATCGTTGAAGAGATAAACTTCCCTGTCTTTGAGGTATGAATTACAGTCTGTTATGTAACTGTAAGTCATTTTACTTGAGCTTAAGATTTTGAATATCTTAATGAAGTATCTCAAGTCCGAGATGTTGTGAACTTCTCGTTGTGAGGATAAGTGAACTTAAATATACACTTTCCTTTATTTGATGCACGGGTTACGATTTGAGATCCGACTGTAAGCCATTGTACACTTAATTGTGAAACCCCTGAGACTGTAGTTTCTTGGATATCTGCTTCTTCAACAGCTAAACTCTTAGAGTGTCTTTGGTTGAACGGTATACAAATATTGGACCTTAACTTTTGAACATGCACTTTCATCAGTAGTTTGAATGGTTTCATGTGTTTTAGGGATATCCATATTAGGATCATGTGGGGGTTCACAATGAACCTTGCTCATGCTAGAGGGGAATAACTTTCCTGTAGGAACCACCTAAGACCAATTGTTTTGAAGATCCTGCCCGTGGGTTTCCACCTAAGATTAGATCTAGGAGACATAGTTTGCTCAGGCACAACGTAAGACTTACTTGTAGAAAAACTATCTCTTTAGGGATTCATCTTTTAGGTACTCTAGCATGGGAGTTTACCTTATTCAGGACTTTCATTATGCAATCACCATGAATGGCATTAAAGACACCTTTTTTGCATTTTGAACAAACAAGGTGTTTTGCATCTAAGAAGGGTCTGGAGTTCCTAATGTAATCTAATTTGTGCACAACATTAAACAATACACCACTGCTCTTAGGTGCAAGCCAATTCCTGGATGTGTGAAGAACGCTCCTAGGTTGTGGTTTGCTCTTATCTCTTTCTTGTGCCTTTTTATTAACGTCCTCTAGATAGCTTTTATGACCCGTGTCATTTGAACCACGTCTTGGCAGGTTTTTTGGACTATTCCTAGATTCGATATATGCATTCATGTGATAAGGCTTTGTAAAGGAAGATTCTATTAAGATATGTGTAGGTTGTGGAGTGACTGGTTTTGACCAATTGGTACTCACATCAACTTGGGAGGCAAACATTGGTTTCAATGTTTTAGGTCGTTCAGATTTAAACACATTTGGTTGTCTAGCAACGAAATGGTTTCTAAGATGTTGAGAAGGAGGTTTCTCCTAGACTAACGGTTTAGCAAACTTAGTATCCACACTAGGTACTCTTATCTTTCTTAAGTCATTTTTTAGCGCCGCAATTGCAAAGACCTTTTCCTGAATATGAGATTTTAAGTGCTCATTTTGTAAAAGTAATTTAGTGACACGTTGTTCTATATCGATATTCATAGTGTCAAAAGCAGTTGTGTCGTGATGAACATTCGCTTGATTACTTTCTACAGTGTCGATTGGTTGCACAAATGTTTCACTTAATGAAGCAGGTAGAGGAATTTGATTTTGAGAAGCCAACTTTTATTCTAACAAATTAACTTGTTTCAAAAAATCTATCTTTTTCGACTTTAGAATAGTGAATCTTAGAATCCAATTTTTGTTCAAGAACAACGTTTACTTTTCAAGTGTTTCAAAATATGCTTCAAGCTTTTCTGTTTTCTTTGAAAATTCAAGTTTGGCATCCTCAAAATCGTTTGTCTTTTGAGCTAAAATAAGTTCGAGCTCATGAATCTTTGAATTAGCAGTTAATTTTACCCCAACCACTGGCTCATCTGCGGATATGGATCTGATAGCTGCATCATCGACTTCCATATCATTTCCCGAACTACTGCTTCTGGGTTGCTTTCCGGACTTTGTTCTACTGCTTTCTGTATCAATAGTATTCTCTGACGTATGCAGGACCTTTTCTTTCATGCTGTGGTCAACCAGAATCGAATCACATGTTCCTTCGTCATCTCTTTGCAACATCTTTTGATGTACAATTATCGGTGACTCTCATGAAGTGCTATTTTGTCGATTTGCATCTCAACTGCATTTAAGCAGTAGATTAACTCATTTCGGAAGGTTTGAGGGTGTTTGCTTGTGTACCCTTAACAAGTGTGTAAACACTTATCCTTTTGCCACTAAAATCAAGGAAAAACAAGACCTAATCATGTGTTTAATATCGTAAAAGTCGGAATTACGCGTGGTTTTGTGTTTTTGTGTTAAATAGGTACAAAAGATCAAAAAGAAAGAAAACACGGGATTTCACGGTCAAATGTTGAAGAAAAGTCCAAGAAAGAGACGAAGACAAAGTCAAGAGACCAAAAGTGTGCCCAAGTTCACAAAAACCGGCTAAACCGACACGAGTTTGAAGAAAATGAATAAAAAAGCCGAAATCGAGCTCATTTTTAGCGGATTTAATATTTATGGAGTTAAACGGGCTTGCGGGTCCCACATTTGGGTAAATGGGCTCAAAAGCCCATTTGAAAGTTATGATTTGCTTGTTAAAAAATTACAAGCCCATTAAGGCCCAATACAAACCCATTTCATATATGTGACGGATGGAAAGGTTTTTGGGCCAAGCCCATTACACATATAATAAAGGGACGGTTAAAATTTGCTGGTCAATGCATTTGTTTTCAGTCAACCATTACCCAACTCCCATTCACATGTTTTTATTAAACGTGTTATTTAACCACCCCATTTACTCGACGTTACAAACAATGAAACATTACCCTCTCACCCAATTTTCCTTCTTTCTCTCAAAAACTACAACACAGTCACCCCCAATCTCAAAACCCTAATTTTTACCCATCACAAATTTAACCTAATAAAAATTAGGGATTTTACCCAAAGTGTGTGATTCACACACTTGGGGAATAAATCCGCAAGTTTTTCGCAGCAACCACAATGGTGGTCCCCAATTATATCCGACGTGGCTCCCATCCTTTGGTTTTGATTGGTTAAACCAAATCACCATCAAGTATCCACCAATAAAGAAACTCCACATCAGCCTAAACAAACACAACAAACACACCAGGCTGGCAATCCAGGTGACAACACCCAGATTAGCCGTTTGATGAAGAAATAAAGAGAGATAAGATAGAAAAGAAGTGTTTAACGGCTCAGATTCGATTTCTTCCTCAAGAAGATTCAAGAAGGTTATGGGGTTTTGCTTATAAAAACCCCCATCAATGATGTAATTTGATGCACTTTTCTTTTATTTAAATTTCTGCAAATTAGTTTTAGGTTTATTGTAATTTTTAATTTTCAATAATTGTAATTCTCTTATTAATTAATGAGAAGTTTACTTTTAATTAATTCGTGTCTCCTTTAAATTTCTATCAAAGCTTTAAATTAATTATTAATCTGTTTTTGTTATTATTAGTGTTTGCTTTAATTGAAGGAAAAAAATAAAAAAATAAATAGAAAGTGTTAAATATTTTCCCCACTGGGAAAGTATAAAAAAATTGGTTCGGTTACTGTTGATAATGGTGATGTTACGGTGAGAAGGTGGCGTCTGTTCGGTTTAGTCATTAAGACGGCTCAGCGCCGCGTCTTCTTCCCAACGGTTTTCATCTCCAGGTTCTAGTTCTCTTTTATTATTTTTTTTGTTAAGTCTTAGTTCAACATTAATCTGCTTAGTTATATTAGTTTGTTTAAGTTGTGTTTAATCTGCTTAAGTTTTTTTTAGGTTTTTGGATTTGATTAGTAAAACTGGATTTGTTTAGATTTTTTTTAAAAATTTTGATTTGGCTTAAATCTGCTTTACTGTTTTTTTGGCTCGTCTGCTTATTGGATTAAGTTTAGTTGCTTTAGTTTTGTTTGGAGTGCTTAATTAGGACTTTTGCTTATTTGCTTTTGTTTAGTCCTAACTGCTTATTTACTTTTTGCTTATTCATATTTGGTTTAGTTTGGAGTTGCTTATTATAAGTTTAGTTTACTGTTTAAATTTCAGTTTGTTTTTTTTATCTGCTTATTTTTGGATTCATCATGTTTTAATCTGCTTATTTGGTTCCTGTTATAGCTTATTTTTGGTCTTTAAAATTTGCTGATTAGGCTGCTTATACAACAGATCCCATTGGTCTGTTTGTTTGATTGTCCAATTTTATTCCAAAAAATATTAGCAAAAATCTGTCTGTCAGGGGACTCGAACCCCTGACCTCATGCATAACAGCCTACAACCATAACCGTCTTAGCTAGACACTCTTTTGTGTTTCTTTACCAGCTTTTAAATTAATATAGGTTATTTAATTAGTGCCAGTTTTAGTTAAATTGTTTAATTCAAGTTTTTAGTTTAATTAAAAGTTTTCATAAATTTCCTTTTACATTGTTTAAATAAAAAAATTAAAAAGATAAAAAAATATTTTTATTTAAATTACTTTTATAATTTTAAAGTAGTTTTCAAATTTGTTTTAATTAAAAAAATTAGCTTTAGAATAGATTTCAAATAGTTTTTTAAATAGTATAAAATTAGTTTATTTCAATTAATTTAGTTTTATTTTAAAATAGATTTCATTTAAATTTTTTAAAAGTTTCTAGTTTAACATTAATTAGATTATAATTTAGGTTTAATTTTAAAAATAGATCATATAGTTAATTAAATAGTTTTCAATAGTTTTAATTAAGTATTTTTTAATTAATTAGCTTTTATTAAATAGCTTCTAATTAGTTTAAAATACCAAAAAGTAATTTCACCAAGAACAAATTAATCTTACGTCAATTGAAAATCAATTCGAGTGAGTCGAGGAAAAACGAATATACTAAAAAAGGTTAAGTATTAAAATGGCGCCGCTGCCGCTTCGCTCGTACGATTGACGATTTTTCGTGAAGACGTTTGGATTTTGGGATCCGTTCATTTTGAACGTTACGTTTCTTGTTAACAAAAATCAAAAACACAAAAAAAAAATCAAAAACATAAAAATACAAAAAAAAATTAAAAAATAACAAAAGCAAATTCTTTCCTAAGATTTGCACCAAAAAAATTAAAAAAAAATCCAAAAGTAATACTTTTTCCTAAAAGTATAACACTAAAAATATTACGTATTAGTGTTATTTTTCTTAGTTCGATTTCTTTCGATTTTTCTTGTGAATATATATTTTTCTTAAAAAAATACAAAAAGATTTTTCTTTTACTATATTATATTACGTAAAACATTAATTTACCTACTTTTCAAATAAGCCTTAGTTGGGATTTCATCACATAACTATTGTATTCGCATCCACAACGAAATAAAAAGGCAAAATAGATAAATACTAGTAAAACGTTTGAACTCGATATATACAAACTATAAGGTGGGTATAAGGCGACACGCTATAAAAGGCCGTCTAAGGAAAAAGATTTTTAAGTGCTTTGTGCCACCTCGTTTCCCCGCTTGCTTGTGCGTATATTGAGAGGGACGACCGATTATTGGTTTGCCAACTCAGGTAGTACTTAAGTATATATTTTTGTAGCTTTTTACTATTGCACCTCAAGAGGGAAAATCCTTTTCCTCTCAAAGTCGACCGAGGTCACCTACCTCATTCCAAATTTTAATTGTATGCGCACTCGCGCGCATACATACATACCGATTGGTGTACCAAATTCTTCCAATTCTTCCAAAAAGAAGAAGAAGAAGAAAAACAAAAAGACCGTCATTCAAGCCGATCCCGAGAATCGTGCTTTCGACAATACAATGGAAACAGATAACCGACCTATGATCGAGATTTTGCAATCACACGTTAAGGGAAACGATGACGCTATCGTTGTCCCCAAAATTGGAGCAAATCCTTTGAACTCAAATCGGATTTAATTAAAATGGTTTCCGCTACACCATTTTTGGGTCGTTCTCAAGATGACCCCCATGATCATATCAAGAGATTTATCCATTTAACCAACACCGTCAAATACAATGGGGTGCCACAAGAGGCTATTCGTTTACAACTCTTTCCTTTTTCCCTCGAGGGACAAGCCCAGATTTGGCTTGATAAAGAACCACCCCAAAGTATTACTACATGGATTGATTTAGAGACCAAGTTCATAAACTATTTTTTCCCACCATCACGGACCACTTCTTTAAGGAATGACATAATCACCTTTGAGCAACAATATGGGGAAACGTTTAGTGAGTCTTGGGATCGATTTAAAGAGCTTTTAAGAAAATGTCCACAACACAGTTTCACTAAAGTGCATCAAATAAATACGTTTTATAATGGTTTAACTCTAAATGACCAAGACTCACTTAATAGTGCCGCGGGGGGCAATATTCTTATGAAATCAATGAACGAGGCTTGGACCATAATTGAAAACAAGGAAAAAGTACAAACCAAGAGTGTTAGGGCCACTATGGCAAGTGCTAGTTCTAGTGAGAGTGATAAGAGAATTGATAAGCTTACGTCGCTTATTGAATCAATTGCTCTAAAAACCGAAGCCCTCAATGGTCAAGTTAATGCCATGAAAGAAACTTGTGAAACGTGTGAGACTTGTGGTGGACCACATTCATATTTCAATTGTGACAAGGTTTACAATCAACAACAACAAGTTTGTGCTTTTAATGCTAATGAACGGGTTCAATTTAAACCAAATGTTGATGTTAACCATTTGTCTTATAAGAGTACTAATTATTTGGCTCCCCCGGGTTTTGTAGCTCCACAAAGACCACCCCCACCCGCCGAAAATAACGAATACCAAAATAGGAACCAAGGTCCTCAAATGGGTAATTTTCAAGGGAATGCTAATCAAGGGAATTTTAATGGTCAAAATCAAGGGTTTCAAAATAATAACCAAGGTTTTCATAATAACAACGGTTTTCAACCTCAATATCAAAACCAAGGTTTTCCTAATCAAGGGTTTAATCAAATGAACATACATAATCCTCAAATGGACTTGGTTCTACAAAAATTGACCGACCATGAGCGAATTATGAGAGAGATGTAAGAATCAACCGATAAGAAATTTTTGACAATGATTCAAGCCCTTAGACCCCAAGGAGCCTTACCATCCAATACCGAGATTAACCCTCGTGCTAGTGTGAGTGCTATCAATACTCGAAGTGGAGCCACTTTAGTGGGACCTTCCATCTCTTCGCCCATAAAGGAGAGACAAGGCCCGGAGGTCATAATGAGTAATCCTACTCCCCCTTCGGTGATTCCTCCCACTACCACTCCTAGTACTAGTGCTCCATTGCCGAAAGAGCCTATCCCTACGGTTGTTCAAGAAGCGAGTCCTTCTCCTTCTCAACCTTCAAAGTCTAAACCTAATATCCCTTATCCCTCTAGGTTAGAAAAGGCTAAAGTGCTCACCAAAGATGACGTTCATGTTTCTAACTTTTTGAAAATGATTTCCAACGTCAATGTTGACATAAGCCTTTATGAAGCACTTGCTCAAATGCCAAAATTTGTCAAAATGTTTAAAGTTTGCTTAATAAGAAAGAAAAAATGGTTGAGCTCGTGAATACCCGTTTAAATGAGAATTGTTCCGCGATCCTTCTCAAAGATCTTCCCGAAAAGCTATGAGATCCCGTACGATTCATGTTACCTTTCTCGTTTCCTCAAATCGATGATTGTATGGCTTTAGCGGATCTCGGCGCTAGCATCAATCTTATGCCACTTTCGGTTTGGAAACAATTGTCATTACCTGACATTGTACCGACTCGTATGACTTTAGAGTTAGCTAATCGAACTCTCGCATACCCCGTGGGTATTGCCGAAGACGTTTTTGTTCGAGTTGGTACATTCACTTTTCCCGTGGACTTTGTTGTCGTCGACTATGAGATGGATCCTCGTATTCCGTTAATACTTGGTAGACCATTCTTACGATCCGGAAGAGCCTTAATTGACGTGGCTGAAGGGGAGTTAATTCTTAGGGTTAGGGATGAAAAACAAGTTTTTAAAATGGAAAAATCACAACAAAATCAAATGGAAAAGAGTCGGTCAATATGATTGATGTTCTTAATTATGATAATGAAGAGATTTTTATTAATCCTTTTGGAATTGAAAAGTCTAATCAAAATGATTTTGTGATAAACTCATCCCTTCCCTTAGAGCCTCAAATTTTTGAAACTCCTATTTATGACACCTATAGTGATGACGCTTCTTCAAGTAATCACACTATCTTCGGTTTTGACGACTTACCTTTTGACCCACCCACTTTTGACTCACCCATTTTTGAACAACCAATCTTTGATACCTACGACGATGACACTTCTTTAAGTGATCTCATTAACTTTGATGACCCACCCCATGATCTTAATGCACCTCATATCCCTATGAGTGATTCTTCCATGAAGACTCGTTTTGACTTTTATACCCCAATTTTAGAAGTCATGACTTTTGAGGAGGATCCTCTACTCTTAGAGATCATTCCGACTTTAGAGGTTATTCCATTTGAGGAGGATTTATATATCTTTCTAAATACCTATTTTCCTCATGAGGATGAGTTTTCCTATGACTCCGATGATACTTATGTTTTCACATCGAGTTTGGAAGAGGATGACTTTCCCACTTTGTATTTTGATGATATTTTGAGCTTAAATGTCAACACCTCTTGCTATTTTCCCGTTAAGGAACCGGTGTTTGATCCCGGAATAGAGACTTTAGTGCTATCATTGCCTTATCACCATAACACCATTCCTAGTAAGAAATTTTTGCCTAAGGATACCCCACTTTTCTTTGACTTGCGTGATTGTACCACCTCGGGGTTTATTTCCTTTTGTGATGGAAATTATGTGTTTGACCCCGGTGGATTTTCATGGGGTATGCCTTATATGACTTTTTTCACCCCTTTATCATGGAGAGATTTTCCTCCCTTGGAAATCTTGGTTTTTCCCATGATTTTCCCATTTGAATGATGACATTCGGGAAATCGAGTCGAGCTAGAGACTCGTGATAAATAAATCAAGCATCGTTTAACTAGGTTAGATTTTTACCCTTTTCCATCCTTTTTACCCTTTTTCGCCTTCACCCATGTTCACCAATAAGTGTAGGGGGGAGCCAAATAGGTTGTTTGTGTTGTGATGTTGTGTGCAGGGACATGTGCTTAATGATCCACTTTTGGTGCTTTTGACACGACCCGTATTCCCGTGTACCCTGTTCCTTCGATAAGTTTTTGCTATTGTGATATAATCATGTATATAAATAAGACGAATAAATGTAATCACTTTAGTTGTCTCTTCCTTAGCTCGATTTTAAACAACGTACTCAATGTCCTAAGTGTAGGGGAGTTTATTCTCCCACATGCTTAAACATTGAGGAGAATATTTATATTAAGTGTAGGGGGATTTCTATCGAAATTTTAGTGGATTTTTCCATGAATTTGACCCCATTTAACCGGAAAATTTTTAAAATTTTTTTCAACGTTTTTCAAATTTTTGATCTATTTTGGCCTAGTAGTATTTTTTATTTTGTTGATCCCAAACTTAGATCGATTAGCTTTGTGTATACGAGATTAGATCAAGTACTACACGTAGAGAAACCTTTGCTTATGAATAAAGTAACAAAGTGTTATGCGGAATTAACACTTGATCTAAAACACAATGATGTTAAACAAACTTTCACTTGTATTAGAATAATCGTGTTGATTACAATGAAAGGTTTAACTTGCGAATACTATGAAAACTGATATATTAAACATTAACCTAAAAGATCTTCTTTTATAGAACAAGAAGTCTTGTACAATAAGCTATGAATCAACTATTCTAGGTAAAGATAAACATAGAAAATACATTGTCGTTTCTATCCTTACTAGAAGTAATCTAGAATATAATATACGTGTAGCTCACAACTTCCATCAGTGCTTGTCTTCAATCTGTCAACGCTTGACTTTATCTTGTCAACGCTTATGCTGTCAGCGCTCACTTTACTCTTGTCAACGCTTGAGTTGTTCCTGTCAGCGTTCAAGTGTTCTGGCCTAAATTTATTCCCAACAATCCTCCTCTAAACTTGATATCCACTCTTATGATCAAGTTTCTGAATAAACATTAAGAACTTGGAGGAGTCTGACAAACCTTATCATATTGATAATAAATAAATCTGATCAAATTCTTTGCCACGTCACTTGTGTAGTCTATCTCCAACTGGGTGTCCTTCATCTTCTCCAAAACAGCCTTGGATATGAAATACTGAGCATCTACAAGTAAATACTCAGCAAACTTTGTAGAACTCAAATGATATACACCTGCAGCTGAATATAACCTCCATTGAAGACCACTGAGGTCATCTTCAAGATCCTTCCATATTTCAGGATCTTCTTCATTTGTCCCACACATTCTTTTGAATGTGGTCCAAAGTTTTATTCCATTGGCTGAAGTTGGTGCTTCAGCCTCATACTTGGTCTCCAACAACCTCCAAAGGTCTACCAAGTCTTCTCTGTCACAACTTGCAAATAAAGATATGAGAGTGGTAAAAGTGTGTACCTCCTTGCCAAATCTTCCAATTTTCCAGAATCCACATTCATCTTCCTCATAACTTATAATTGGATTCCTGGAATCTAGTGGTAACACATGAACCATATCTGAAGCTTCTAATGGGGAGAGCTTAAGGCTCTTTCTAATGATTGCTTCACTTGGATACAGTTGAGACATATCTTTTGGAAACTCAAGAACAAATCCCTTCTTCACTGGTCTAGGGACTATCATAGCTTTCTTGATTGCCATCTCTTCTGCAAGTTGCTCCTTTCTTTCATCTGAAAGAAGTCTGAAAGTGTTCTCTTCCTGCACTTTCACCCAAATAGGATAAGCCCTATGTTCCAACTCATCAAATGTCAAAGCCTTCAGCTTCTGATGTGTCCATCCAACTCCATGACATTTGAGCAACATAAAATAGAGCTTCCTTCTATCCCTTTTCAATTCAGAGAGAATGTTGCTTGCCCTGTACTTCAACATAACCTTACAATCCTGCTGAACTCTAAGAAGAATTTCCAAACCCCATATCTGATCAGAAATGGTCAAGTCTGGATTATCCATGCAGCTTTCTTCCCAAGAATTGTACATCTGAACTACCTCTGGCATATCAAAATCAATTTGCAACTTCAAATCTCTCAGCCTTTCCCTAGCAAGCTCATCACCATACTCAAGTCTTTCTGGTTCAACAATCATCACACTTGAATCTGAGCTGCCTCCATCACTTTCTTCCTCAGAAGTCACAACAAATGGTGACTTTTCCTTCTCACCTTGTTCCATCATTTGCTCAGCTAACCTTCTATCAAATTCAACCTGAGCTGCATTCTTTGGAACAACTTCTTCTACCAACTTACCCTTACCCTTATCTGTTGGTTCAATTGTTGGTAAGGTAGATGATAATACCTGAGTGGGAACATCTTTGATGATAGATGATGACTGGAATACATCACCTCCATAAGCAGATCTGTCAACGCCCAAATTTCCTCTATCAGCGCCCAAAATACTTCTGTCAGCGTCCAAACTTGTCTTATCAACGCTTAAATATTTTCCCTCAGCGCCTTGTGTAACTTCTCTCAGCATATCTGTAAATGATAAATTTAAATTTGTTGGAGAGATTAAGGACGTATCAAAACCTTTTTGTTCCTTTAATGTAGTAAGAGCTTCAGCAATATCCAATGATTGACCATCTTGGCTGCTCTTATCACTCAGATTTCTTGCTTCCTCCCCTTTGGAAGACTCCTCCATACCTCCCCTTGAATGAGCACTCTCCAAAACAACAATCCTCTCCCTCAAGTCTTTGAGTTCAAGGCCTTGGTTACTGACAATTTGTACCAAGTCTGCATTTTGCTTTTGCAAGCTAATGCAGACAGCCGTCAATTCTAAAAGCGTCATTGGTTCTAGTCTGCCCTCTTCCAAAATGGGAATTTGACCTCCCAAGTTAGGTTCATTGGGCATGGATGAGGACTTAATTATGGTGGGACTGTCTTGGCCAGCTTCTAAGCCAGAACCAATAGTCCCAGCCTCATCCAGGTCACCAGCCACACTTGTGGTGGTGGTTCTCTCTGCTACATGGCTAGGACCACCAGAGGAGAACACTCCAGCAGTCCTTTGGCGTTTAATCAACCTATATTCTGGTGGTGTGGAAGATGGTGTAGAAGATGGTGTAGATGTAGGTTGGTTAAGGGGTGTTTGGGATTGTGATGGTTGGGTGGCAGCGGTAGAAATAGGCATATCAACGCCCAAATTAGATGTGTCAGCGTCGAAGGGATTTTGGTCTATTTGCATTTGGTCAGGTGAGGGTAAAGGTTCAGGGATTGGCTCAAGTTGTAATTGAGGGTCAATATGAGGTTGGGGGTCTGGTTGAGGTTGTGCTGCTGCAATAACAGCAAGCATGGCTGGGGTTAATGGTAGGTCTCTATGAGGTGGTGAATTCATCTTGGTAAAAATAGCCTTCTTTTGTTCAGGGATCTTATAAAAGTCATTGTGATCCCTTAAACAATATCTTTGAGCATCAAAAACCATTTGCAGAAAACGGGGATAAGCTAAAGTCATTTTTGTCCCCTTGTTTTTACACATTCCTTCAAAAATCATTTTAGACCAATTATAATTTTGCCCTGTTGCAATACACACAATAGCAGATGCAATAGATCTATTGATCTCATTATGTGCAGTACATTTGGGACTCAAACACTGAAGGAGAATGTGAATTAGGTACTTCCAGGCTGGGGGAAATTCCTGCTTATGGTACTTATTAAGAGTACCTTCATCAGGAATAGGGTATCCCAAAGCCCTTAGCCCTTGTTCTATTTCAGATATGGGAAGCATGGTTATACCATCAGCATCATTAAGATGCAAGGCCTGGCGTACCAAGGCCTCAGTAACCACCCAAGGTCTCCCATGTACAATAGAAGTCAATGTTGTCACTCCATTAACTGTTGTGGAACTGACAGTGTTCCAAAACTGTTTAATGTGTGTGACTGGAATGAGTGGGGCATGAGAAAGAGCATACCTTAATGGGGATGCATTCAAATACTCCACCATCTGTGTGTATTCAGGGAACAAAGTATTATCAGCAACAAGATATGCAATCATGTTGTGTTGAGACTTGAACCCCAAATCCAATTCTGCTGAGTTAAATCTTGGTGCCATTGATGAAAGCTGTTAATTTGATGTATAAAAGATGAAGGTTGATAAGAGAAAAGTGTTAGACAAGAATTATAGATACCCTGTTTAAAATAGGAGCCAAATTTATAGGAGTGGATGAATGCACGTGATTGGCCCAAAAATAGGCAAAGATTTTCAAAAATCAATCATGAAAATATTGAAAAAATTTATAAGTTATCTCATGCATTAAATGAAAGTAACAACTCCTAAAATTACGGCTTGAAAAAATGTCAAAAAGTTACAACTGGGTAGGTCCCATTGTTTGTCAACGGTCAAATATAACCCATCAACGCCCAACGGCTATAATCCTGTCAACGTTCGCCTAAAGCCATGTCAGCGTCCATTTTGGTCACAACAACGCTTGGAAAAATCTTGTCAGCGTCCAAAAATAAAATTGTTTTTAAAAAAGTGAACAAAGACCTTAACAAGTAATTTATCCTAGAGAAGATAACCAAAAGCTGATAATTATCATAGGGCGGCAAGCACTGTCCAGTTATGCACACTTGCATAAGCAAGATAGACATAACAGTCCTCTAGTGTCCCTTGCTAACCAAAATTCTTAACAACCAAGTTACCTCATAAAATCCTTGTTACTCCCAGGTAAAACCCATATCAAAAGGATTCCCAAGCCTCCCATCAGACCATAACCAATTCTAAGTCAAAAATGTCTTGGCAGTATGCAAAGTTGATATACTATGCATGCTACAGTGCCTCATGGTTTAGTAAAACTAACCCATACTCACCTGTGGACACAATCTAGAATTGTGATGAGAGTATTCTAAGAATACCCAAGAGTCCTAAAGGTTCCTTAAACCTCCCCTTAAACTATGATACATGAGTTCTCAAAACATATATATGAACATTAAAAATTTATGTCAAGATAGGAATATAAATATTCCAACCATCATCCATAAACAAAACATGTCCAAATAACTTTTCAAAGATCCATAAGCAACTCTGTATCCAATGGCATAAAGCTACCATTACCTGCACATTTAGATAAAAACCACAAAACTAACATTTGTTGCTGACAGCGTCCCGACAACACTTAACAGCGTTGAAGGAACTCTTGTCAGCGTTAGACCATAATATCTCCAACAATGGCAAAATAACACTTGACAGCGTTACATTCACCTTTGTCAGTGTTAGAAAAATAATGTGGAAAATCTAAATCATCACAAAGACCAATAACAATGCATTATCCTGTACATACTTTTACAAAAATGTTCCAAAACACATATTAAGTGAGATTAACCATTCCAATATTTGTTACCAAATATTGAAATCTTCCAGCATCAAAAGGTTTAGTTAATAAATCTGCTACATTATCTTCAGTATCTACCCTATCTGGTTGTATTAAACCTTTCTCAAAGCAATCTCTTATAAAATGATGTCTAATTTCTATGTGTTTGGTTTTAGAATGATGTACAGGATTTTTAATAATGCATAAAGTACTGTTATTGTCTACAAAAATCTTGGTATGCATAAAATTATACCCATAATCCAACAGCTGGTTCTGAATCCATAAGACTTGTCCACAACAAGCAGCTGCAGCAACATATTCTGCTTCAGTTGTAGAGTTGGCCACCACTGTTTGTTTCTTGCATTGCCAAGATATTAATCTGCTCCCAAGAAATTGGCATCCACCAGTTGTGGATTTCCTATCAAACTTGTCACCACCATAGTCACTGTCTGAATATGCAATAAGATCCAATGGAGAATCTTTTGGGTACCATAATCCAAGATCTGGATAGCATCTTAGGTACCTAAAAATCCTCTTCACAGCAAAAAGGTGACATTCTTTGGGAGTCACTTGATGGCGTGCACATGCACACACAGCAAACATGATGTCAGGTCTTGAGGCTGTAAGATACATCAATGAACCAATCATTGATCTATAGTGCCTAACATCCACATCCTTTCCAGCTCCAAGTTTTCCCCAGGGGTGTTGTCTGTCCATAGGAGTAGAAGCCTCCTTCTCATGTGGAGAAAAACCATATTTCTTCAAGATTTCAGCTACATACTTGTCCTGGGAGATGAAGATACCATCTTCTTTCTGCTGAACTTGTAAACCTAGAAAGAAGTTCATCTCACCCATTGCACTCATCTTGAATTTATCTGTCATGAGCTTGGAAAATTCCTCACTCATTTTTGGATCAGTAGAGCCAAAAATGATGTCATCAACATAGACCTGCACAAGTAACACATGTTTTCCTTTCTTCTTTGTAAACAGTGTCTGATCTATGGTGCCCCTCTTGAAACCATTTTCCACCAAGTAGGTGGACAATGTACCATACCATGCTCTTGGGGCTTGATGAAGGCCATACATTGCCTTCTTTACTCTATAAACCTTGTCTGGATTCTCAGGATCTTCAAAACCAGGAGGCTGCATTACATAAACCTCCTCAACAATTGTGCCATAGAGAAAAGCACTCTTCACATCCATCTGATAAACAGTAAAATTCATGCAAGAAGCATAAGCTAAGAAAATTCTGATAGCTTCAATTCTTGCAACTGGAGCAAAGACTTCTTCATAATCTATGCCTTCCTCTTGTGTATAACCCTGAGCTACCAAACGTGCCTTGTTTCTGACCACAATGCCTCTTTCATCTTTCTTGTTCCGTAGAACCCATCTTGTCCCAATTGGTCTCACATACCTAGGACAATCAACCAGCTCCCAAACATCCTGGATAGCAAATTGGTGAAGCTCATCCTGCATTGCTTCCACCCAACTTGGTTCTTTGAGAGCATCAAAAATCTTCTTGGGTTCTTCCTGTGACAGAAAACAGGCAAACAAACATGCTTGTACAAGAGGGGTATCAACCTTCTTGTGTATATTGGCAATAAATCCACCAAGACCTTGATGGGATCTTCTTGTCTGAACTGGAGCCATAACATCACCAATGATTTGAGATGTGGGGTGATCTTTAGCTGTGGAAGTGAGAACTCCTCCTTCAATAACTCTGGTGTCCTCAATTTCACGCTCCATGTTGCCAATATCTTCTTCAGATTCTTCTTGATCAACAGAGATCTCTTCATGAACATTGGAAGGTCCAACTTGTTCAAAATGAGAAGAGAAAAGCTGTGTAAAAGTATCTCCAAAGTCTGAACCTTGCTTGTCAGCGTTAGGGCTAACAACGTTTGAACTGTTGTTGTCAGCGTTGGAGCCATCAGCGTCTGAAGTGGTCGTGTCAGCGCTGGATTTCCCTTTGTCAGCGCTTGAAGAATCATGCATGTTTGTAGTTGGTGGTATCTGAACACCACCATTATCTTTCCTTGCAGCAGTAGCAGCAGCATAATACTCATCTGTCCATATAGGAAGTGTAACAAATTCTTGTGTGTGAGATGATATAACTGCTGGTGGTCCATCCTCCTTAGCAACCTGTATACCTGAAACATTACCAATTCTCTTTTCCAAAACACTTGAAGTTACCTTCACAATGTCTGGATCAGTAACAGGCATATAATTTAAAGCTCTAGACAAAGGTTCTAAGTCAAACAACCAATTTGGACCACTCTCAGGATCACTAGGTTTACTCTCTAAAAACCTAACATGTACCTTTTCAATTATACGTTTTTCCTTTTTAATGTAAACCCTATATCCTTTACTCTGCACTGAATAACCCATGAAGTAGCCTTCATCACCTTTTGAATCAAATTTACCTAGGGCCTCACTAGTTTCTAAAACAACTACATGACACCCAAAAGGCTTCAGAAAACCAATATTTGGCTTCCTTCCCCAAAGTAATTCATAAGGTGTCTTATTATGTATCTTGTTGACTAATGCCCTATTCTGAACATAACAAGCTGTGTTAACAGCTTCAGCCCAAAAGGCTATAGGAAAGTGGGCATCAGCCAACATGGTTCTGGCTGCTTCAATAAGGGTCCTATTCTTCCTTTCAGCAACTCCATTTTGCTGAGGAGTTCTAGCTATGCTGAACTGCCTAGTAATCCCTTTCTTGGCACAAAAATCATCTAATAACTGATTTCTAAACTCACCCCCATTGTCACTTCTAATAATTTTCACCTCATTACCATTTTTCTTTTCAATCTGGGTAATAAAATTAATCAGACTTAGGGCAGTTTCACTTTTCTTGGCTAAAAAGAAAGTCCATGTGAACCTGGAGTAATCATCAGTAATGACAAAACAATATGATTTACCCTTCAAACTCTCTATATTAGTAGGACCAAAGAGGTCCATATGCAATAAGTGAAGGGGTTTAGAGCTAGAGTGCACCTGTTTAGACCTGAATGAGACCTTGTGCTGCTTGCCCTTAAGGCATGCAACACAAGAGTGGTCATTGTGGAAAGCCTTTTCAGGCAAACCATCAACTAAACCAAGCCTCACAAGCCTATTAATATTCTTAAAGTTTATGTGCCCTAATCTCCTGTGCCAAAGATTACTTTCATCTACTGAGGCCTTAGCATACAGACATGACATTTTATTATTTACCTTAATTCCATTAAGATTCACATTATATATGTCTTTATGCCTTGGTGTTCTAAAATCTATGTATTTCTCATCAGGGAGCTTATAATCTTTGCTTAACACCAAGCACTCAGTATCTGTGAAAAGAACCTTATTTTTGTTATCACACACTTGTGATACACTAAACAAATTATAATCCAGGTCTTTCACCAAGAAGACATTATCAAACCTAAGATTGTTGGTGACAAGGGTTCCTTTTCCTGTGATTGTGCCGTATCCACCCCCAAAGTATACCTTATCACCATCTTGAATAGGAGAGAAATTGGTCAGATAGTCTTCCTTTCCAGTCATGTGCCTTGAGCATCCACTATCCCAGTATCCATAGTCATTGATCTTCTTCTGAATGCCCTGCACATAAAGAAAACACATTAGTTTTCTTTGGGAACCCAAGCCTTAGAAGACTTGGATTCATTTGGTTGTTCAACAAGAACAGACTTGGTTCTCATAACAACCCCATTTTCATCCCTGTTTGAATGAAATTCCCAGTTAACCCCAATTGGTGTTGACAATGCCTTTGAAATATAATGGAACCTGTTGCATGTCATAGAAATACCAGTATTATTAGGGTTCTGGTCTTGTTTTGGTCTCCATGTTAAGCTAGTAGAAGCTTTAGACCTATTTCCCTGTGGCTGCAAATACCTAGGTTTAGCAGTGTTTCTATCAGCGCTGAAAGTTCCCTTGTCAGCGCCCCGATTGCTCTTATCAGCGTTGAACCTAGGGTTTGCTACAGGAACCCATTGCCTATTTGACCAAGTATTTGACTTTTGAAAAGGTCTTAGGCCTTGTGTGTTAGACCCTCTAGAAAAGAATGGGGCTGGTCTAACAACTTGTGAACTTTTGTTCACAAAGGTATTGGGTCTGACAGTGTTTGACCTATGTTGACTTTTGTCAGCGCTGAAATGGTTCCTGTCAGCGTTGACATTGGAAGCATTGACACATTTGTAGGCCAAATGTGAGAAGCTACCACATGTGTAACAAGCTTTTCTAGACATAGTCTTAGGTCTGAAAGCAAAGAAGCCTGTTCCATGATTACTAACTTGGCTTTTTGGTGACCTAGAATTTCTATACATCTCTGCATATTTAACACTAGGTTTTCTAACAGATTGTGGGCCAAGGTCAACAGCTTTGCCAGTGGTAGGGTGTGTGATCTTAATAGGTTTAGGATCAAGGCTCGTGATTGGTGTGGGCTCATTTGGACTTTCACACAATAACCCTCCCTTAACAAACAAAGTGTGGTTTGCTTTCTTCCACTCTTCTAGGTCAGTCAGCTTTTGCTGATATTCCTCAACTGGGGAAGTCACTCTAGGTGGAGGAATAAACTCCTCCTCTTGGAATTCTGGCAAGCCAGTCCAAGATAAGTCCTTTGATTGGACACCATAGAAATCCCCAGCTGGTGGTGGAACAACATTATAGTTATTTATCCCAATCCCACTCATATCCTTAGAGTCTCTTTGTTTACTAACACACTCTCCTAGGGATTGTGTGGCCTTATCAAATCTCTGGATTTTAAGACTCACATTATCTTTGTTTTTGTTAGCCTCCTCTAACTGAGCTATCAAATCAAGATTAACCCTATTTACTATATCTTGAACATCCTTACTCTGATGTAACTCATGTTTTAAGATATTTATTTGATCCTTTAAATCAAACTCCATTTTCTTATACTCAGTTACTGTCTTTTCTGTTTGGGTAAGAGCAATTTGATAGTTAGATAATTTGCACCTTAGAGTACTTGCTTCATCTAATAACTTAACTATCTCTTGTTTTGATTTTTCAGTATTTAAACGACAACCCTTAGAACAGAAAGCATCATCATATACCTCATTATCTGATGAAGAGGAGGAGTGTGCCATGAGAGCATATTCAGCATGCTCTTCTTTAACTTCAGCAACCAAAGCTCTGTCCTCTTCCTCATTCTTAGCCATCCAGCTCCAATCCTATTCCCCAACGCCATCAATTTGTTGAACAGCAACCATGGCCTTGGGATCTGGGTTCTTAATCATTTGGCTAGAAGGCTTCCCAGCATCAGATCTCCTTGGAGATCTACATTCCCTCATAAAGTGCCCCATCCTATGACAGTTGTAGCACTCCACCTTGGACTTGTCAAAGCCAGCAACATCCTTAGCATTAAAGGTCATCTTCTTCTTGAACCTTTTATTGAACCTGTTTGCTCTTAAACTTACAAGAGCCATAGTCCACTTGATGTCCATCTCTTCCAATTGTTCATCACTTATCTGCTCAAGATCTTCATAAGTAATCCTTGAATCACTAGGCAAAGAAGCAATGAAGGCACACACAGTATCAAGATCAAAACCAGCAGGTTTAATTCTATCAGCGCCATGATTGTGTGTGTCAGCGCTTGAGTACAAAGCGTTGACAGGATATGATCCAGCGCTGACAGATTGACATCCAGCACTGACACCTTGAGATCCAGAGGCTGAATGTCCATAAAAGTTCATGGAATCAAATTGGCCTTCACTTTGTGAAAAGAAGGCCATGTTGCTGCTGGAAGATTTGTTATCACTCTCCAATTGCCATTCATTCTCCAACAGCCTTAACTTGTTGAAGATGTCATCAAACCTGGAAGTCTTGTGGGTGTTATTGACAAGAATAGATCTTGTCTCAATCTTCCATACATCACCAAGGCTTTTGAGAAAAGTAGCATTCAATTCAGGGTCATCAATCTGTTTTCCCATGAAGGAAAGTTGACTTGTGATGTCAAGAAGTCTACTTCTCACACTGCTGAGATTCTCATTAGGTTGAGCTTTAAAGACAGCATACTCATGCAAGAGTTGCTTCTTCTTTTCTTCTTTTGTGTCAGCATTGCCACCATGTGCTACTTCAAGAGCTTCCCAAAGCTCTTTTGCAGAATCAAAACGTTTGTACTTATGCTGATTCTCATGACCTAGGGCATGTTTCAAGATGTTCAAAATTTTCATGTCCACCCTCTTCTTGGCTATGTCTTCAACAGCTACCGCTCTCCCATCATCAGGTTTTTCCACTTTATCAGCTTCTGGACAATTAGGAATAGCTGACCTTGCCTCAATAGCAGCAGTAATCTTTGCTGCTTTATCGAATGTGTTCCCATATTCGATAATTTCCCAAAGAGTGTAGTCATGAATAGCTATGTATTGCTCAAAATTGGACTTCCAAAGTTCAAAGTTCCTGGCATCAAACATGGGAATTTTGATACTAGGATTTGAGAAGTTGTTTTGCAGCAAAGCAGGAGGTTGATTTGTGCCAGACATGGTGTTTTTAGGGTTTTGAGATTTTAGGGTTTTTAGGGTTTGGTGTTTTAGGGTTCTGCGTTACTTAAAGATCAAAAGTTTCTCAACAAGCTCTGATACCACTTGTTGATCCCAAACTTAGATCGATTAGCTTTGTGTATACGAGATTAGATCAAGTACTACACGTAGAGAAACCTTTGCTTATGAATAAAGTAACAAAGTGTTATGCGGAATTAACACTTGATCTAAAACACAATGATGTTAAACAAACTTTCACTTGTATTAGAATAATCGTGTTGATTACAATGAAAGGTTTAACTTGCGAATACTATGAAAACTGATATATTAAACATTAACCTAAAAGATCTTCTTTTATAGAACAAGAAGTCTTGTACAATAAGCTATGAATCAACTATTCTAGGTAAAGATAAACATAGAAAATACATTGTCGTTTCTATCCTTACTAGAAGTAATCTAGAATATAATATACGTGTAGCTCACAACTTCCATCAGTGCTTGTCTTCAATCTGTCAACGCTTGACTTTATCTTGTCAACGCTTATGCTGTCAGCGCTCACTTTACTCTTGTCAACGCTTGAGTTGTTCCTGTCAGCGTTCAAGTGTTCTGGCCTAAATTTATTCCCAACATATTTTCCTTTTGTCATCGCATCGTATTAATAATTTCCATTTCAAGAATAAAGTCAAAAATAAATAAATGAATAAAATGGTTTTAACAAGTTTTGATATCTTTGATATATTAGACCCGTCGCGAATATTTTGACTCAACCCGAGTTAACTTATCCAAGTTTACTCTAGCTAATATCCTTAACCATATGGACCTTAATTGGTTTATTAGGCTAAGCATCCACGAGTCTCATTCCTTGAGATTTTAAATTGTGGAGAACGAGAGATGATAGAGTTGATAATAAGTTTAAGGGTTAATTTTTGCTTATATGAGTTTTTGTGGCTCTTTCTTCCCGCTTGTATATTTTATTGCTTAATAAATGAGGATTTTTGCGGTGTAGATTCGATATCTTAACTCTTAGCTAAATCTTTATTCTCCTTGTAATTAAAACATGAACACATTGAGGGTGCCAACGTTGTGGACTTCCGACTAAGGTGGCTCATAACCACTAAGTAGGAGGTATTCAGACCATGGGACCGCGGAATTTGGCCTACTATATATATCATAAATAAAGAAAGAATAAGACTAAAACATGACCTCAAAGAGCCTTAGGGTGTGGGGCATGTAGCACGAACCTTGTCATTAGAGACTTAGGGTGTATGGCATGGTAAGTGTTGAATAAAAATTGATCAAAAAAATCAATTCCCTCGTTTATCGTTCAAGGAGCCTTAGGGTGTGGACAATAGATGAGGAGCATTTTTACATCTTAAAGAGCCTAAGGGTATATGATGTGAACTTGCTAAACTCCACATAAAGTCTATATGACTTTGGAGGAATAACTAATAAGTAGGCCAAATTTTGGGTCCGGGAATTTATTCCCCAAATCGTGTTAAATCATCCTTGATGTGGGCTTACTTTAGTGACAACGTTTTTGAGGACGAGGTTAGGTTTTGAGTATCGGGTTTGCACCGTTTGGCGTTCATTTTTGGAATAATAATTATCAAATAAGTCAAATGAGCCTAACGGTGAATGACAATCAATAAAATCTAGAGATACAAAGTAGGAATTGGAGAAAGAGTATTACACAATTGTCTTATATAAGTGGTTTTAACTTAAGGACTTATGGTAAACAATGATCTCGTTTTTAAGCTTAGTATGGGGAACGTGAAACTTGAGGGTGATTAATATTCATGACACCAAAGCCCTAATTTAAGTCTTTGATTTCTTTACGAGTTTCTTCCATCAAATAATTTCCAAGTTAATAAACTAATATAACTTTTGTCTCCCTTTAAATTTTTATATTTTCATCGTAGTAGTAGTAGTAATAGTAATAAAGGCCGAGATAGGTTAATTATGAGAAAAATGTAACTTTATGCTTTGAAATTATGCATTGCATGGGGTCATTGCAATGGTCAAGTGTAGGGGATTTAATAAGTTTGTAAACACTTACCCTTTTGCCACTAAAATCAAGGAAAAACAAGACCTAATCATGTGTTTAATATCGTAAAAGTCGGAATTACGCGTGGTTTTGTGTTTTTGTGTTAAATAGGTACAAAAGATCAAAAAGAAAGAAAACACGGGATTTCACGGTCAAATGTTGAAGAAAAGTCCAAGAAAGAGACGAATACAAAGTCAAGAGACCAAAAGTGTGCCCAAGTTCACGAAAACCGGCTAAACCGACACGAGTTTGAAGAAAATGAACAAGAAAGCCGAAATCGAGCTCGTTTTTAGCGGATTTAATATTTATGGATTTAAACGGGCTTGCGGGTCCCACATTTGGGTAAATGGGCTCAAAAGCCCATTTGAAAGTTATGATTTGCTTGTTAAAAAATTACAAGCCCATTAAGGCCCAATACAAACCCATTTCATATATGTGACGGATGGAAAGGTTTTTGGGCCAAGCCCATTACACATATAATAAAGGGACGGTTAAAATTTGCTGGTCAATACATTTGTTTTCAGTCAACCATTACACAACTCCCATTCACACGTTTTTATTAAACGTGTTATTTAACCACCCTATTTCCTCGACGTTACAAACAATGAAACATTACCCTCTCACCCACTTTTCCTTCTTTCTCTCAAAAACTACAACATAGTCACCCCCAATCTCAAAACCCTAATTTTTACCCATCACAAATTTAACCCAATAAAAATTGGGGGTTTTCCCAAAGTGTGTGATTCACACACTTGGGGAATAAATCCCCAAGTTTTTCGCAGTAACCACAATGGTGGTCCTCAATTAAATCCGACATGGCTCCCATCCTTTGGTTTTGATTGGTTAAACCAAATCACCATCAAGTATCCACCAATAAAGAACCTCCACATCAGCCTAAACAAACACAACAAACACACCAGGCTGGCAATCCAGGTGACAACACCCATCTTAGCCGTTTGATGAAGAAATAAAGAGAGAGAAGATAGAAAAGAAGTGTTTAACGGCTCAGATTCGATTTCTTCCTCAAGAAGATTCAAGAAGGTTATGAGGTTTTGCCTATAAAAACCCCATCAATGATGTAATTTGATGCACTTTTCTTTTATTTAAATTTCTGTAAATTAGTTTTCGGTTTATTGTAATTTTTAATTTTCAGTAATTGTAATTCTCTTATTAATTAATGAAAAGTTTACTTTTAATTAACCCATGCCTTCTTTAAATTTCTGTCAAAGCTTTAAATTAATTTTTAATCTGTTTTTGTTATTATTACTGTTTGCTTTAATCAAAGAAAAAATAAATAAAAAAATAAAAAAATAAATAGAAAGTGTTAAATATTTTCCCCACTGGGAAAGTATAAAAAAATTGGTTCGGTTACTGTTGATAATGGTGATGTTACGGTGAGAAGGTGGTGTCTGTTCGGTTAAGTCATTAAGACGGCTCAGCGCCGCGTCTTCTTCCCAACGGTTTTCGTCTCCAGGTTCTAGTTCTCTTTTATTAAATTTTTTTGTTAAGTCTTAGTTCAACATTAATCTGCTTAGTTATATTAGTTTGTTTAAGTTGTGTTTAATCTGCTTAAGTTTTTTTAGGTTTTTGGATTTGATTAGTAAAACTGGATTTGTTTAGATTTTTTTAAAAAATTTTGATTTGGCTTAAATCTGCTTTACTGTTTTTTTTAGCTCGTCTGCTTCTTGGATTAAATTTAGTTGCTTTAGTTTTGTTTGGAGTGCTTAATTAGGACTTTTGTTTATTTTCTTTTTTTAGTCCTAACTGCTTATTTACTTTTTGCTTATTCATATTTTGTTTAGTTTGGAGTTGCTTATTATAAGTTTAGTTTACTGTTTAAATTTCAGTTTGTTTTTTTATCTGGTTATTTTTGGATTCATCATGTTTTAATCTGCTTATTTGGTTCCTGTTATAGCTTATTTTTGGTCTTTAAAATTTGCTGATTAGGCTGCTTATACAACAGATCCCATTGGTCTGTTTGTTTGATTGTCCAATTTTATTCCAAAAAATATAAGCAAAAATCTGTTTGCCAGGGGACTCGAACCGTTGACCTCACGCATAACAGCCTACAACCATAACCGTCTTTGCTAGACACTCTTTTGTGTTTCTTTACTAGCTTTTAAATTAATATAGGTTATTTAATTAGTGCCAGTTTTGGTTAAATTGTTTAATTCAAGTTTTTAGTTTAATTAAAAGTTTTCATAAATTTCCTTTTACATAGTTTAAATAAAAAAATTAAAAAGAAAAAAAAATATTTTTATTTAAATTACTTTTATAATTTTAAAGTAGTTTTCAAATTAGTTTTAATTAAAAAAATTAGTTTTAGAATAGATTTCAAATAGTTTTTTAAATAGTATAAAATTAGTTTATTTCAATTAATTTAGTTTTATTTTAAAATAGATCTCATTTAAAGTTTTTAAAAGTTTCTAGTTTAACATTAATTAGATTGTAATTTTGGTTTCATTTTAAAAACAGATCATATAGTTAATTAAATAGTTTTCAATAGTTTTAATTAAGTAATTTTTAATTAATTAGCTTTTATTAAATAGCTTTTAATTAGTTTAAAATACCAAAAAGTAATTTCACCAAGAACAAATTAATCTTACATTTAGTCCGATTTCAATTAGAGTCGATTTGTGGAACGAAAATAGATCTAAAAAGAGTTTGCAAAAACCCTAGTATTAACCCTTTAAAGTCATCTTGCAAAAATTTATGCAATTGTTATGTGGAATTAATCTGATGCGAGGTGAAAAAAGTCTGAAGCTGGTTTCGAATCTCTTGAAGACAATTCCTTGTGTCCTTCTTAGAGGGAGTGGTTTTCTTAAATTGCAATTGTAGTTGACTCATATTCTGAAACATATTCTTTTTGAATGTCTCATGTGCCTCACCAAAGAATATTTTAAATGCCCGTAGAAATCGTGCTTATGTGCCCGTGCAAGCATATCGAGTATTCTGGAGACTTGGCAAGAGGAAGTTGAGTTGTTTGAAGAAAATTGCACTTGTTTCCTTTGTTTCTTGCAGTTTATCTCGTTGAATCACCATCGTAAATTCGTGTGTAGAATAGGATCACAATTCGTAGAAAGCGTGTTTCAGATACTCGGATATTCGAATTTCGCCGATATATTTCAGTCCGATATAAAATTCTTCAGTCCGATATAACGTAGACCGAAAAAAATTTGAATTACCAAATTTTGAACTTCACCTAAGAATGTGATTCTATTGATGGGTAAAAAAATTTGAAAAGTGAAAAATTTTGATTAAAAATGAAACCGAAAAAGTTCGAATTTTGGCCTAAAAATTTGAAATTTGGGCCAAATTTTTTTTTTCGCATTACCAAAATTTGAATTTGAAGCTTAAATGGCCTAAGAATGGTCTAGGAAAAATAATATATTCTTTGGTAAACTATGCAACGAAACTAGTCTTGATAGTGGCTAAGTCTAAAAATAAGTGGAACAAAAATTTGCACGATCTCAGAAAAATAGTACTAGTGTATGATCTCGAAATACTATCTCGGAATACGATCTCGAAATACTATCTCGGAATACGATCTTGGAATAAGAATTAAACCTGATTTTGGAATAATACTTAAACTTGATTTCATAATATACTTAAACCTGATTTCGGAATAATACTTAAACCTTATTTCGGAATAATACTTAAACCTGATTTTGGAATAATAACAAACCACCATTTCAGAATAATCTCAAAACACTATTTCGAAATAATTTTTCAAATTGCGATTTTAGAATAACTAGTAAATCACCTGTAGAAACTAGAAGGGGGGGGGGTTGAATAGTTTCTTATATTTACTTGTTAAATGACGGTTTTCAAAAAATCCTTTTTCTCAAAAAACTTAGACTTAATGAAATAAGTGAAATCTTCTTATGCACAATATGAACAATGATAGTGTAATTTAAAACTAATACTAACTAATATATATGCACAAAGAATAAAGAATGTAAAGAGTTAAGGGTAAAGAAAGATCAAACCAAACACCAAGGATTTATAGTGGTTCGGCAACGAAGCTCACTCCTCGTTCCTACTCCACTCCTCGAGTACTCCTTACTCGAGAGTTCACTACACAACAAGCTCCTTATGGTGGAGAAAACCGTACACGTCGCTTAACCAATTTCCGACTCTAAGCTAAAAGTCGATCCCTAATCGTAGCTAGGACCAATCTACACAACTATACTTAGTACATACACAACTTCCAAATAGACATAACTACTTGGATCTTCACAACTATTACACAACAACAAATGTATAAAATTTGATCTTCAAAGGATCTTTGGTGGTGGACTCAACACTTCACAATGATAGTGTTCTTCTCTTTGCACTTGAAGAGGAAGGGATGGATGAGATAGATTCACTTCTAAACAAGTAGTAATCAATCAAATGATCAAGGATTTGAGTGATTTTAGAAGTATGTTTGAATCTGGAAATTTGTGTGCAAAAGAGGTGGATTGAAAATCTGAGAAAGGTCCACTATTTATAGGACAAAGGGCCAACGGCTATATCTGCCCACGGTTCCTTATCTTAGCCGGCGGTACCTTATCGATAAGGAACCGCCTAGGCGCTAAGGAACCGCCGGACTAGACTCCGCTCCCTTTTTTTCCTTTAGTGGTGGAGGTCATATCTGATTATAAAATATCCAGAAAGGATATTCCAAATCAAAAGGGAATATGCCATTTTCAAATTTTCAAATATTTAATTTAATAAAACATTTTCTTAAAAATAAAGTTTAATTAAAAACTTGTCACACTTAATAAAAAGTGAGTTTTAAGAAAAGATTAAATCACTTGATCACATGATTAAGGTTAGTACTTGTTTATTCATACCTTAAGTTAAAATGGGTAAAATGAAAAATACTTGAACTCAAGAATTCGTTTTTCGTTGTTTTTGTAAATGCTTGTTTTTACATATTGTTGTAATCAAAACTAAGCGAGACCGAAAAATGCAAGTAACGTTTTTAGGCATTATTACATTAACATTCTCCCCCTTTTTGATTCCGACAATACATAAACTCAATCACACAAAAAACAAGATTTTTGAAGACGAGTTTATTCATTTCTCCCCCTTTGTCGAAGCAAAAAGGTTGCACAAGTCGGCGTTGAAGAGACGGACTTTGCAAAGACTCCCCCTTGGTGCTTACTCCCCCTTGCTTGGGGCACCGAGGAATCGAGATATGGTGACAAGCTACATAGAAGGGTTAGTTGAACAAAGGGGACAACCAACAAGAGATAGCTATAGGTCACAAAATAAATTAAAAAGAGAAGAAAACACAAAGACTAAGATCCAAGTGAAGTCATATAAAAATAAGAAAAGAGTCATACAAAGATGTATGAAATAGGAAACAAGCCAAAAGCATAAATCTAATCCTAGTTAATCTAGAATTCTAAGATTTGCTTGAATAAGGTGTCTTGTGGATAAGCAACCAATGCATATATGAAAGACAAGGTAGTGGCAGAATGTGGTGGTGGAGGCTTGCTGGAGATCTCATAATCAAAGTGAAGAGAAGGCTTGATTAAGAGATTCTTGATGTAGCTCAACTCCTCATAGATGTGTGCCATAGCAAGATGTTGATATTGAAAACAATGACAATATGTCCCATGGTGCATGACATTATCATGAGAAGGAGGAAGAACACTAAAGGGTGGTGGTGGAAGAAAAGATGTTCCACAATCAACATTCTTGGTAGGAGAGATGTGATTAAGAGTGTTCTTAGGTGAATTTGGATTGAAAGTGTTATTGGGTGAGTTGGGATTGAAAGAAATTGGGGAGAATGGAGGAAAATCAAGGCTTTCATTATGAGAGTAAGACATTTTGGGATGTGATGAAAGGCAAAATGCTTATGGTTTAATAGGGAAGGCTCAAGGTATTTTTGGGGTGGTCAAAGGGTTGAAGCAAAGATTCTCAAAAATGTTGGAACAAATTTGGAATTTCAGAAATACCCAAAAAAAAGGAAGCACTGTACGCGGTTCCTTATTGCTTCCGGTGGTTCCTTATTGTTAAGGAACCGCAGTTCATATATGGAACCGCCTACAGTGGTTGAGTTTTGGTGGTGAAGGAAGATTTTTCAGCAAATCTTATTTTCCTAGTCTAACTTATCATAGGGATATGCTTAAAAGCAAATATAGACAAAGAGAACACATACTAACTCACCAAATAGGGATTGACCAAAATACATGGATTTTAAAAGTCGATGTAGGAGGTGTGTAAGACAAGACCTTAAGTCATGACACAATGATCCTCCATGATTCTATCTTGTTCTTGCTATGTTTTAGAGAATCATACATATGAATTATGTAAGCTCGAGATTAATAAAAAGAATCTATGAAAAACATTTTTAGACTGAATTAACAATGTCAAAACATTTCTTTACCATTTTGGAAAGAGACTTTGAGGATTTTGAAAAGAAGAAGAGAAGATTTTCAAGAAGAGTTTAGGAGACTCAAAGACTCAAAGTGATAAAAGACTCAAAGGAAAGTAAGAGACTCAATAAAGGAAAGAAATTAAGGAATATGTTCCATTAATCCTAGACCTAGACGCAAGTAATTAAAAGGTTCCCTCTTAAGTGGCTTAGTGAAGATGTCGGCTAAGTTATCCTCGGAGGATACCTTCTCAATTGAAATGTTCCCCTTTTGAACATTATCCCTAAGAAAATGGTGACGAATTTCTATGTGCTTGGTTCGCGAATGTTGCACGGGATTCTTGCTAAGGTCTATAGCACCCTTATTGTCACACATGATGGGAACATCATCAAGACAAATCCCGTAATCAACAAGCGTTTGCTTCATCCATAGAGCTTGTTGGCATGCTTTTCCGGCATTCACATACTCGGCTTCCGTGGTGGATATCGCAAGAGTGGTTTGTTTCTTGGAGAACCAAGAAGTTAAACAACAACCCATGAAGGTACAAACACCACTTGTGCTTTTCCGGTCCACATAGTCTCTCGCATGATCCGAGTCCGCGTAGACCATGGTTTCTACGCCGGTCCCTTTAGGATACCATAATCCTAAATGTATAGTGCCCTTAATGTATCGGAAGATACGCTTAACCGCTTCAAGGTGAGAGGTTTGGGAGCCTCTTGGAAGCGAGCACAAAGGCAAACACTAAACATGATATCCGGTCGACTTGCTGTTAGGTACAACAAACTACCAATCATACCTCTATATTTGGTGTTGTCTACCGACTCACAATCATCATCTACGGTGAGTTTAGTATCCGAGGCCATAGGGGTCTTCATTGGTCTAGATTCTTCTAATCCAAATTTCTTTAGCATTTCTTTAGCGTACTTAGATTAACTAAAGAAAATACCATCGTTCATTTGTTTAATTTGGAGTCCTAAAAAGAAGTTAAGTTCTCCCTCATACTCATTTCCAACTCATCATGCATGATTTTGGAAAAGTCATCACACAATTCTTGACAAGATGAGCCAAATATAATGTCATCAACATATATTTGCACGATTATAAGGTGAGAACCTTTGTTCTTTGTAAAGAGAGTGTTGTCTACCATTCCCATGGTATACTCATGTTTAACAAGAAACGCTTTAAGTCTATCATACCAAGCTTTGGGTGCTTGTTTAAGACCATAAAGTGCCTTCTTAAGCTTGTAAACATGATCCGGTTTCTTAAAATCAATGAAGCCAGGAGGTTGAGCCACATATACCTCCTCATTGATCAAACCGTTAAGAAACGCACTCTTTACATCCATTTGTTGAAGCTTAATATCTAAGGCACAAGCGTAGGCTAAAAGGATTCTAATGGATTCTAATCTAGCTACCGGTGCATATGTCTCGTCATAATCAATCCCTTCTTGTTGATTATAGCCTTGTGCTACAAGTCTAGCTTTGTTACGAGACACAACACCATTTTCATCTAGCTTATTCCTATATACCCATTTGATTCCTATAATGGTAGAACTTCTAGGTGGAGGAACAAGTTCCCAAACATCATTAGCAACGAATTGATTCAATTCTTCTTGCATCGCAATGACCCAACTCTCATCCGTCAAAGCTTCTTTAACATTCTTTGGTTCAATCAAGGAGACGAAACAAAAGAAGTTACTTTGGTTTTGGACTTGAGATCATAGGGTCCTTTGATTTAAGTCACCAATGATATTATTGAGAGTATGATCCTTAGACTCCTTAATATTTACTTCCTTTTCAACACTAAGGTCTTCAACTCCTATTTTTCTAACCTCTTTGGCTCTAACTACTTCTACTTCATCCAAGTCATCATCAACCAATGGTGGTGTCTTGGTTAAAGGAGGGGTTTCGTCAAAAGTCACGTTAACTGATTCTTCAATTACACCCGAGGTTTTATTGAGGACTATGTAGGCTTTGCTAGTTTGGGAATAACCTAAAAATATACCTTTGTAAGACTTTGGGTCGAACTTGGTAAGGTAGTCTTTGGTGTTGAGGATAAATCACTTGCTTCCAAACACCCTCAATTATTCCAATGAGGGTTTCTTACCTTTAAGAATCTCATAGGGGGTCTTTCCTAGGAAAGGTTAAATAAGAATTAGGTTGAGAATATAAGTCGATGTGTCCACGGCATTGCACCAAAACTTTTGAGGCAAAGATTGCTCGTTTAACATCGTCCTACTCATCTCTTGGATGGTCCTATTCTTCCTTTCAACTACCCAATTTGATCGTGGAGTGCGAGGAGCCGAGAAGTTATGGGTAATACCATGAGCTTCAGAAAATGCACCAAATTGCACTTCATTATCAAATTCCCTACCATGATCCGTCCTAATAGAGACAATCGGACATCCTAGTTGATTTTGAATTCTTCGACTAAAGATTTCGAAATGATCGAAAGCTTCATTCTTAGATGCCAAAAATCTAGTCCAAGTGAATCTAGAGTAGTCATCAACTATAACTAGGGTATAAAGGTTACCTCCATAACTTCGTATGGCGGTAGGTCCAAAGAGATCCATATGTAGGAGTTCTAAGCACCGAGAGGTTGAAACCAAATTCTAGGCTTTGTGACTTGAGTGAACTTGCTTTCGAACTTTGCAAGCATCACAAAAGTGACTATCAAACTTCATCTTGGGGAGGTGTCTTACCAACTCCTTAGAGACTAAAGATTGAATTAAACGCATATTAGCGTGACCTAATCTCCTATGCCAAAGAGTAGAACTATCATCTATAGTCGCAAGACATATGTTGTCTTTTAACTTCTTATTGACCTTCATGACATAAAGCCCATGCTTTCTAACACCTTTTCCAACGACCTTTGCATCTTTTACGATTTCACTGTCATTTTCCGAAAAGATGACCTTACACTTATTGCCACAAATTTGACCAATGCTTAAAAGGTTAAACCTTAAATTATCTACGTGTTCAACATTTTCAATAGTCATGGAGTCAAGAGAAACCGTACCTTTGCCAATGATATTACCACGTAGACTACTAGCGAATGTGACGTTACCTCCATCATATGCTTTGTACCGTGAGAACAAACTTCGATTACCCGTTATGTGTTTAGAACAACCACTATCCTTAATCCACTCGTCGGGTTCCAAATCAATTCCCAAGCATATATAGGTAACAACATACACGATCAAACATTTGGTCCCCAATATCTCATGGGTCCAAAATTGTTAGTTCCAAACATCCCTTGCATTTGGTTGGGATTCATGAATTGAGGAGGGTTTCCCCATGGGGAACAAAAGGGAGGAGGATAATAATTCATATAAGGATTTTGTTGTTTATTATTTCTCCTAGGTGTATTTAATCTTGGTTTAGAGTTATGGTCATTCCTTCTAGGTGTTGGAGTTTTACCTCTAGGTTGTGAATTGTTTTGAATATCTCTTCTAGGTGTTGTCGTTCTACTTCTAGGCCTAGACTCATTTCGTACTCTTGGTGGAGTAGAAGATGGTCTTGATAAACTTCTTTTTCCCATTAGAGGTTTATTCAAAGGCTTATAGAACTTATCAATGGCATTGTCGTCAAGTATGGGTAATTTCACTTTGTTAGCAATAAGATGCTTAGGATGTTCACCTAAATTTGACTTTTTAGAAAGTTCAGGATTTTCATCAAAAATACTTTCTGCCCGCGGTACCTTATCTATGGCGGTGGTCCCATATCGATAAGGAACCACCCATACAGTTTGGGACCGCGTACAACAGACATTTTTTCTGAAAATTGGACTTGTTTAGGTTCACTAGTTGATGCTTCATCTGAGTTAAAACCTACACCAAGTATTTCCTTAGAATGAATTTGTTTGTTTAACATATCATCAAGAGCACTAGTACCTTTCATGAACTTTTCCAGTTTAATGGAGGTGCTCTTGAGATCTTCATTCTCTAACCTAAGTTTCTCACAACTTAAGCAACCTATATCAACTTCTTTATTTTTCTCAAGTTTGCCTAATTTTTCCCTAAGTTCATTAATCTCATTTTCAAGCTTAGTTTTAGTTGATTTTAGTGTTTTGTTCTTTTCTATGAATTTAAGGCTAAGTTTGTGTAAATTGTCATATTGGCCTTCTAGTTCAATATCATCTAAGGTGGAGCTATCATTGCTATAATATTCGATTTCGAAATGTACCTCTTTAGAAGTGTGAGCCATGAGACATTTCTCCTCTTTGGGGTTGTCATCAACATCTTCACCACTATCGCTCCAAGAACCACTAACGAATGTCGTGTGATTCTTCTCGCGTGAAGGCTTTGGACACTCATTAATGAAATGATTTGGATCACCACATCTAAAGCAATTCCTATCACCCTTTTCGTTCTTGGCAAACCGATTCTTTAAGAATGGTTTCTTGTCATTGTTGGGTTGCCTCACGTGTTGACCTCGTCTTTTGAAGAACCTCTTGAAATCTCTCACCGCCAATGCATACTCCTCGTCATCACTATCTGAGGAACTATCATGATCGCTTTGTGCCTTCTTGGCTTTGAGTGCAAGAGACTTCCTTTCACTCTTGGTCTTTACCAATTCCGAGTCCTTCAAAATTATCATCTCATGAACCTTTAAGTTGCCTATGAGTTCATCGAGTGATAAAGTTGAGAGATCTTTCGATTCTTTGATCGCCGTGACTTTTGCTCTCCATTTCGGATGTAAGGCCCTAAGAAACTTCCTAACATTGTTCTTGCTAGAAAAACCTTCATCAAGTACTTTTATACTAGTAATAATAGTGTTAAATCTAGCAAAAGCACTATCAATAGCTTCATCTTCTAAGATGACAAATTGTTCATATTGTTGGACAAGAAGATCGATTTTGCTTTCTTTGACTTGGCTATTACCTTGGTGGGTTACTAAAAGAGTGTTCCAAATATTTTTAGCGGTTTCACACATAAAAATCCTTTCATACTCTTTCTTAGGTAAAGCATTATAAATCACAATTTTAGCCTCATTATTTTCCGAGAGTTTCTTTTTAGTATTGTCATTAGCTTTGTCAAAAGTGACCAATTCCTTAGTTTTAGAAACTTCATTAAATTGATAAGGTAAAAAATCACCATTGGTAATAACATGCTAAAGATCTAAATCTTTTGATTTCACATAAGTCTCAAATCTATTTTCCAATAAATAAACCGGTTTCAAAAAGTGGCGGTCTTTGCATAGATTGCCCTTCTAGGTACTTGTTGGAATTCATAGATCGATTCAAGTTTTAAAATACAATATACTTTAAAAATTCTTGAGCAACCCCCTCTGATACCAATTGTAGAAACTAGAAGGGGGGGGGGGTTGGATAGTTTCTTATATTTACTTGTTAAATGATGGTTTTCAAAAAATCCTTTTTCTCAAAAAACATAGACTTAAGGAAATAAGTGAAATCTTCTTATGCACAATATGAACAATGATAGTGTAATTTAAAACTAATACTGACTAATATATATGCATAAAGAATAAAGAATGTAAAGAGTTAAGGGTAAAGAAAGATGAAACCAAACACCAAGGATTTATAGTGGTTCGGCAACGAAGCTCACTCCTCGTTCCTACTCCACTCCTCGAGTACTCCTTACTCGAGAGTTCACTACACAACAAGCTCCTTATGGTGGAGAAAACCGTACACGTCGCTTAACCAATTTCCGACTCTAAGCTAAAAGTCGAGCCCTAATCGTAGCGAGGACCAATCTACAAAACTATACTTAGTACATACACAACTTCTAAATAGACACAACTACTTGGATCTTCATAACTATTACACAACAACAAATGTATAAAATTTAATCTTCAAAGGATCTTTGGTGGTGGACTCAACACTTCACAATGATAGTGTTCTTCTCTTTGCACTTGAAGAGGAAGGGATGGATGAGATAGATTCACTTCTAAACAAGTAGTAATCAATCAAATGATCAAGGATTTGAGTGATTTAAGAAGTATGTTTGAATCTAGAAATTTGTGTACAAAAGAGGTGGATTGAAAATCTGAGAAAGGTCCACTATTTATAGGACAAAGGGACAACGGCTATATCTGCCCGCGGTTCCTTATTTTAGCCGGCGGTACCTTATCGATAAGGAACCGCCTAGGCGCTAAGGAACCGCCGGACTAGACTCCGCTCCCTTTTTGTCATTTAGTGGTGGAGGTCATATCTGATTATAAAAATGTCCAGAAAGGATATTCCAAATCAAGAATATGCCATTTTCAAATTTTCAAATATTTAATTTTAATAAAACATTTTCTTAAAAATAAAGTTTAATTAAAAACTTGTCACACTTAATAAAAAGTGAGTTTTCAGAAAAGATTAAATCACTTGATCACATGATTAAGGTTAGTACTTGTTTATTCATACCTTAAGTGAAAATGGGTAAAATGAAAAATACTTGAACTCAAGAATTCGTTTTTCGTTGTTTTTGTAAATGCATGTTTTTACATATTATCGTAATCAAAACTAAGAGAGAGCGAAAAATGCAAGTAACGTTTTTAGGCATTATTGCATTAACATCACCATTTCGGAATAACTAGTAAATCACCTTTTCGGAATAAATTGAAAAATCACGAACTCTGAATAATTAGGGTTTATGAATTTGGAATAATTAGGGTTTTCAAAAAAGGCAACTTTTTGAGATTTTTTTGACAAAACGATTTGTACTTTTACGAATAAAAACCTTCAAAGAAGCATAAAAATGACAACTTTTTTAATTTTGAGCCGAAAAGGCTTCAATCCAAACGCGAAGAACAACCTTAAAATCCGAAAAACAGAGAGGTTTTCAATGATTTTATGAACTAAACACGAAAAACAAGCAATCTACGAATCCATTGGCTCTGATACCACTTGTAAGACCTTAACACATAATATCCAAACAATATATATATATATATATATATATATATATATATATATATATATATATATATATATATATATATATATATATATATATATATATATATATATATATATATATATATATATATATATATATATATATATATATATATATATATATATATATGACGTGATATATGAAGACGTGATATGAAGATGATACGAGATAATAAAGATGAAAATAAAGATGAAGAATGATATGAGCAAAATCTCATATCAATAAGTCAACAAATCACCCTAAAACACATAGCAAATACCTAACTTTTATGCTATAAAGCAGTATTATGTGGTATGTTTTGTGTTTGTGCTTGATTAGGTATCAAGGATACAAATTTGAAGAAAACAAGTGAAATCAAGCTCATTTATGAAGAAAAGACAAGAGAAGGATCAAAGATGACAAGCCATGAGAAGATAAAGGAACTAGCTTAACAACATTCAAAAGTTAAGGGACTAAAGTACAATTTTGATAAAGTCAAGATCAAAGTCAAACCTGGTCAACTCTCAAGTCAACCAAGTCAAAGGACTCAAATGATCAATAATGAAAGTCAAAGGACCAATTTTGCCAAAGAAATGAAGAAAAGAACTCAAATGAAGAATCTGCCAAAGTATAGGGGCTGAAATTGACAAGTTTATACCAAGTTTGGGATGAATCCGTGTGAAATGATAAATGACCAATGAGAGAGCTTGAAAAGTGGGACAAGGATCACCAAATAAGCAGCCAGCTGGCCACTAACACAGCTTCTCATTTATGACCGAATCTGCTACAATGATCCCCACTTACCAAGTTTTAACGAATCACAAAGCGCCAACCAATAATCCAATTATCCACTTTTGGATAATGATCCGTGTGACTAGCTGAAGACCAATGATAAACATCCACATGTCATCTTCAACAAGTAACGAGCCCAGAACCTATCTTGAGCTACAATGCATTTTAGAACAAGTGTTCTACATGAAAAAGACTCGCAATCAAGCAACGAATCCATCCCTCATGATCAATTAAGCTGAAAGTCTTTGGATCAAAAACCCCTCTTTGTGTTCTTGAGCCAAATTATGCAATTAACAAGAGGAAGCCACGTGGAGCTCACAGATTGGAAGAAACATGTCATATACCCCAACTAACTCTCCTTTATTCTCTATAAATACCCGATCATTAGCTCATTTTTAGTGTGTAGACTTAGGTGTGAAAAACACACACTTCAATTTTATCTCTCAATTTTAGCATTTCACTTTCAGTTAGAACAACTCTTAGGTGTTTGACACACACCTAAGAGTCTGTTAGTTAGTTAGTTAACACTTGTAACCACTTTTCCCTCCAATTAATAAAATTCAAAATTCAGTTACATCAATCTCATTTACTTTCATTCAATACTGCAATCCTGTTGATTCTGTGTGCTTCTATTGATCATCCATGATCAATGGATACCTTGTTGATGTTTTGAAGAATTGGTAGCTGTTCAGTTTCATAAGGAGTTCATTTGCAGTCCATAATCATCAATTTGAAAATATGTAGCAAGGGTGTAGATTGTAGCTGAATTTGATGATGATGATGATGATGGTTAAATTTGGTGGATAACTGGTGGTTTAAGTGCTTGCTAGAGAGCTCAGCGCTCCTCTACTCCATCAGAGGAGGCTTCATAGCTAAAAAGTTCCATTTTCTTCATTTTAGTTCCTCTCAAATGTCAATGCATGCTACATTCCTAGAATAAATACTATGTGTTGATCCGAATATGTGTTTAGCTTGTTTGTAGCATAATTGAGTTAGTTTGATAGAATACTTGTAGATTTGCAGCCTGTCACTTAGTTTCACTTGATTTCATTTGGTAATTTCATCAGTCATTAGTCATAAAACTCATATTATGGTATAATCTGTTTACATACTTGTTTTTGGTTCAAACACATTTCATATTGTCAGTTGAACAAGTTTTGATAAGTGTTAAATCTTGTTTTAGTTTTGTGATCAAATTCTCTTTGAAAAAGTTTAATAACTGATTTTAAAGTGGTGTTTAGTTTAAGTGATTCTTGGTAATTCAAGTTTGTAAACCTGGTTGATAAGAGTTCATTTACATTAGGTGAGCTATTGAAAACATTTTGGTTCTAATTTGTGGTCAAAAGAAGGGTCAAAGAGGCAAATGGTAGTATAAAAGTTTGGGTCAAGGATTTTGAACAAGCTTCATCAGAAACTTACCAACTTTGATCTGCTTGCATTTCTTTGTTTCTTAACCAAATAAGCTGAAATATGTTTCCAAGTATAGCTTAACATCTATTCTTTCAGTGCTTAATAGGAAATTATACAGTATCAAGTATTAAGTGAGAAATCAGCTTGTTAGTCAGCTTATGTGCCATAGTCAGTTTCTGTAACAAAGTCCATTATGTTTTGTCATATCTCCAAATCCACTTCATATACTTGCCAATTTTCTTTCACATATAAACTTGCCAACATGTCTTGAGTGGATTATGTGATTTTCAGCCTTTTGGATTTTTGGTCAAAGTTGGTCAAATAAGCCACTTTTTGCTTATTCTTGATTCTGGCTTATTTAGTGGATCATTTTCCAAACAAAAAGACATTCCAAGCTTATTGTTAGTTGATTAATCAGTTTGTGCAAGTAAAACAGATTGTGGATGTCTAGATTTCATATGAGCTTATTCTTGGCTTATTGAGATAAGCTAAATTGTGATTTACAAGCTTTTAAGCAAATTCCAACTACTGGCCTAGCTAATTTTGGATTTTAAGCAGTTTAAAAAAAACTAGACTTAAATTGGTTCATTAATAAGCTCTAGCCAGCTTATTCGTGTAGCTTAACCCGTTTTTGACAAATCTTTTCATTTAATTGCACGAAGGTCCTTGCTGTTTGAAAGTGTTTGTAAACAAAGTTAATTTTCCAAGTTTTTAGGGTTTGCAAAAGTTTAGTCCCTGGATTTTCAGTTTTGAACAAATTCAGTTAGTAAGTTTTGTAAGTTTGTTAAGTTTGTTACTAGTTTGTTTAAATTTACATATTTGGTCCTTTTAGTTACTGAATTTTACATTTCAGTCCTTGAACTTTCATTTACTTTACATTTCAAGTATTTTTTACTTTTATGCATTGAAATTTTTTACTTTGTGAATAGTAATTGGTACTTGCACTGTGTTTTACGGATACGTAGCCTTATTATTTTCATCTTTTTACGTGTTGATTGAATTAGACATAGAAAACCAAATATCCTTAACAACCAAGAACAATTTAAAACTCGATATTTTTAGGCCTTTCAATTTGTCAAGAATCGAGAATAAACGAACTTACAAATACTCAATTTCAAAGAACAAAGAAGATCAAACAAAAAAAGATTAGATTAAGAGAGAAGAAACGAAGAAAAAATAAAAAAGTGTGTGAATTCCTAGTGAGAAAACTGATAGTTGTAAAATCACACTCGTTTAGGAAAACGAGGTAAAAGCGGTAAGTATTAAGTGAACGTTTAGGAATACGTAAACACTTATGACCCTTTGTGTGGGATCGTTCTCAAGGAGGCTTGTATGTTGTATGTTAAGACTTGATTGAATTTGAGATTAATATAATGAGAGATAATGAGAAAGGACATGATGACGGTTACGATTCTAAATTAAACTACGACGAATAACGTAAACGTAAAACCGTAAAACGTGACGAAATTTAAAAATTACCCTAAAAATTCCTAGAAAATCACAATAAATCCCTAAAAATGCAAATAGATTTTACCAAAAATCAAAAATCACTCAAACATTTTATTTAATTAAATAATAATTTTTTATGCTAATTAAAGCCCAAAAGTCAATTTAATTAACAAAAAGGCCAAAATGAGATTTTTCAATTTGTAAACCTTTAAAATAACTTAATTAAACTAAAAACTATTTTTGAAAAATTTAAAACTAATTAAAACTTTTAAAAAATGATTAAAAACTATTAAAATATTAAAATAATATTAAAAATTCAAAATTTATAAAAAATTATAAAAACTTGCAAACTAATTTATTTTAACTTAAATAAACAGAAAATGAAAGTGAAATGGCCAAATTACCCCTATTGGGCCTCTAAATGGGCCAAAAATGAAAATAGTGCAAGTCAAATGGGCTTTTTAGCCCAATAAGCAAAATGTCAACCAAATAAGCTGAAAATTTCTAGTCTAGGTTAAAATCAAGTTTTAAACAAAAAACTCTAAAGGCCAAAAAGCTGAATCGGTGCTTATCACAGCTTAATAAGCAAAAAACTTATTCTTAATGGGCTTTTAGGCCCATTAAGCCATAAGCTAATGCCATAAGCTGAAAATGAGCACACATCCTTCTTTTGACCTTATAAAGCTGTTTTAAAAAGAAATTTTGAATAAGCCCAAGAAATAAGCCTGAAATAAGCAAAAGCTCTCTACACAAAACGACAAAATAGTCGTTTTCGAGTTCTAGACCACTTCAAAGGCTGATTCAAGTCGCAAAAGCTTTGTAATGGCTTAATTAAGCAAAATAATCAAAAAGATTTCAAATAAGCACACTGAATAAGCTTGAATAAGCAATAAGCTGTTTTGAAAAAGAAAAGTCAACACGTTTTCTAGTCAAACCTAAAAGTCAAAGGCTAAAAAGCTCCAAATTAGTCAAATGGGTCAAATGAGGAAGATTGATTATCAAAAAAAGTTGTTGCACGTTCAAATAAGCTAACAAGGCTTATAAATACGCTGAACACTAAATAACACTAGCAGTGGCTAGTAGTAGTGGGAAAGGGTTCCCACTGTTTGACTTAATTAACTTTCTTTTTTAGAGAGTTCTACTTGGATTCAATGGACACAAAGGGCACCCTTACAACCAGTGGGTTGTAAGGAGTCACAAACAAGCAAAAAATCACAAATCCAATAAGCCAATTAGTATAGTTTAATCAAATAGTCACCAGACCTAGCACAGACATGAACAATAAGCAGTTTTGAAGAAATAAGCAGATTAAGCAAGAATAAGCCAACCAAATTGAACCAAACTTATTCAACAGCTTAAATAAACTTAATGAAGCATAAATGAACTGGTTTCAAGCACTAGTTTAAAGATTAGAACTAATTTTAAGCTTTTGAAAGTTACTGATGAACAATGATGAACACAAAATCCTTATGCTGATATACTTGACCACAGATCCAAATTCAAACCCTAAAATCTACCTCTTAGGTTGCATAAATTATGTTTTAGCACTTTTTAACCCTAGATTTACATACACTCTAAGTTTTTCCAAATTTTCAAGTCAAAACAGGCAAGAACAAAGTAGATATAGCACAGATTCAGATTTGATGTTTCAATGAACAAGACTTGTAAATATCAGCACACATACACTTCAATATCAGATACAAACTCAAATAAACACTTAACACCTACTCAAACTCACATAAAAACCTTAAAACATGCAGTCCCAAACACTGTTTTACAATCTGAAATCCAAATTTAATAAAGGAAAAATGTTTTCAGGTCAATCCAAGCTTAAAACATGCATCATAACAACATCATAAGGCATAAAAAACAAGATTCATGCATAAAATCACCACAAATATCAGCAAACCACAAAAACCACTTTCTTGACAGATTTTTCAAGAAAAGAGGACAAACCTCATGAATGCACATCCACACTCATGAATTTTAGAGATTATGTGGTAGCTTAACAACCACAAGCTTCCAATAAGCTGCTAAGATCGGTTAGCACAACAAATTATATAAAAAATGGAAAATGAACAAGATCTCTTCCAAGCTTGTTCCACACTCCTTGAATCCTCCCAAACCACAAGCTTCACTACACCTTGATAAGTTTCTTATCAGGGTGTTATGATCAACTTATGATCCAAAAGTTCAAGTGTTTGAACTAAGAACTTAGGAAAACAATAAGATTTTTTGAAAACTTTGAACAACTTGCATAAAACCTTAAACCAACTTTTAAAACTTCCAAATCACAAACTTAGATCAACAATAACAAGATAATAAAGATGGCACTTGAATTTCGTCAGAAATTTTATACTCTTTTTCATTCATTGAAACAAGGATTTACAGAAAAGTGACCAAAAGAAAAACCAAGAGCAAGCTGCTATGCTAAGTGCTAATGCCTTTATATAGGCTACATGGAGTCCTAAAATGCTGAAAATAAAGTAGAAACCTTAGTGATGAACTTCAAAAATTGCCCTTGTGATTTGAATCCTTTGAGATCATGTGAAGATGTTTGGCGTTTTGCTGAGATGCCAGTGGGTGCAGTTTGATCAAAGGGTCCCAAATGAACTTAGGAATGATGCTACATTATGGTTTGTTGATTCTCTGCATACTTTGTCATTTTACCCAAAAGTGTGTAGCAGGGCATGGTTAATGTGACTGCATGGGTGATGTGGCATGTTGTTTGTGAGTTGGGTTTTGTTTAGTTTGCCCTTAATCTTAATTCCAGAGGAGATTAAGGCTCAATTGTTACGGATTAAGAAAAACCCAAATTGATTATGAACATGACGAAATCAAGGTTTGATCTGATTTTGGGTTTAAGTGTGGTGTTTAGCGCCACATTTAAATAACTAATTAAAATTAATTATAACCGGCTGAGTGGGATTATGAGGTGGCAACATAGTGGGGTGTGATTGACTGGTTGGGTTTAGTGGGGCACGTGGCATCCTAGTATTGGACTAGGTAACTTTGGCTGTCTGCCATTTTAGCGCTTCTTCTTTCTTCCTTCCTTCATTTGCAGTTTATTACAACAAAACTGAATTTTCTTTGTATAATAAGTTTTGTTTTTCACATTTTGGCCACAAAAACTTTTCAAAGGGTTTTCAAAGGACTTGTTTTGTAATTTGAGGATATTTGAAGGGCAGCTTTTGACATGTCTTCAATCTTTAAGGTCTTCACTTGTTTCTTTGTCTTCATGGAGGACTAAAAGTGACACGTCTTCAAATTTGAGGGACCATTCTTGCCAATTATTCAAAGTTGAGGGTCTATTTTGTAAATTTTGACAAACTTTAGGGACCAAACTTGTAATTATGAATATACAAGGGTTTAAAGTGTTCATTGTTCAAAGTTGAAGGACCCTTCTTGTACAATCTTCAATTCTTCAAGGACTTTTCTTGGAAAATCAACTCTAGGACCCGGTTCATTGTGCGGCTTTGCTTCCAGTGTTCGTTTTTGATTGTTTCTTGTGATCTTTTATCATTTTCTCGATATCCATACCTAAAATACACAATGAACAAACACAAGCATATATATGGCACTTCGTATGATATTTTAATCATTTTAAGCCCGTTTTGGACGATGAGACAATAATAAAAGCAATCTCATCACTCCCCTATACTAAACCATTGCCGTGCCCTCACGCAATGCTAGAATAAAGTAACGTAGCACCTCCAAAATTCATTTTTATGCACTTTTATTGAATCATAAACTATACTACACTACACTACTACTACTTGAGTTTTAGACATAATGTATGATTTTCATCGCAAAATGGGACGTTTAGGTTCATAGAACAAGAACACGTGAATGCTTCATTAGAAATAATTTCGACGTCCTTGATTTTCACCCAATTCCATGCCAAGCGTGTAACGAGATCATTGTCATTGTAAGTTAGTAATGCTAACACTAATCATATGCCCTAATCACGTACTTAGACTCCCATTTCCTAATTGGTATCTCTTATATTTTATTTTAGTCTTGAATATTCACGAGGATACATTTTTGACTTATGCGATGATAGAGATTTAGGTCTAAAAATAGAGTCATAACGGTGTAACCAAGACCATCAAATTAATAACCTCCCCTAATAGACAACGATGCCAAAAAATTAAGTCAACAAGAAGGATCGATATACACGGTTTTATAACCGTTTTGAACATGAGAATTATTACCAAGACTTTCATACGCCCCCTAATGGATGGACCTTATTATCATAGGTTTACCTCCATCTTTTATTCAACTCCGTCATTGAGCTTTTATTATGACTTCGGTCTTGCCTTGCCTTTTATTTAACCTCGCCATGAGGTGTTTATTATGGCCAAAGACGTATATCCTCATGCTAAAAGCGAATTTTGGATCTTTAAAGCTTCAAAGATTAAGGCTTGATTGACTTTCAATTTTGCATAGATTTTTCGGCCTTGTGAGCTTCAAATTTTTTGCTTGATTTAGGTGAGCACTTGAAATTTTATTATTAGGTGAAGCTTTTGATTATTCAGGGTGCCAATACTTCAAAACCGTGACGCTGGCGATACCTTAATTTCTTCCCAATTTAATTACATGGAAGCTACTAGAAAAGACTAGAAACCAACAATCAAGACTAAACTACTAAGCCAAAACTTATTAGAAAAATATATATACAAGCGAAGGGAGAATAAGCAAACAAAGAGAACACATGAGTTTTTGAAAGAATACGAGTACTCTAAGTTTAGCATAGTAACTTATAATTAACTCTATCATTTCTCGTCCTCATTTAAGAGACTTAGCCTAATATAAAGTTAAGGAATCAAAGCTAAATGCTCAACACGCACGGTCGAGTAAAAAAATACTCTTATTCTCGCCATCAGAAAATCTACATTCGTGTCTTCAAACACTTATAAAACATGAGAAAATTTTCAAAATTTGGCCATTTTTAGCCTTATTTTGCAACAAAACGATAAACAAAAAGATAAACTTTGTAAAGCGTGAAGGTTTGGCAAGGCAAGTATCTATTCACCCCCCATACTAAAGTTAAACATTGTCCTCAATGTTTCGAGTCTAAGGGTAGGATACCCCTATACTAGAGACATAGTCGAATGCTTAATCTAGCATGGAAAGGGTGTAACCATTAAATCAATACCCGTTTATGAAGTGTGCTAAAAACCTAATGTTAAAACATCAAAGGATATATCATATGGATATCGAGAAATTCTTCAAAGCAAACGATCGAGTGCTCACGTAAAACGAACACGAGAGGCTCCAATCGTGAAGATAATGATCATCTAAAAACCACAATGCACAAACAACCACGGAACAAAGGTTTTAAGGGCACAAGTCCCCTCACATTAAACTACATTAGAAAGCGATAATATGTACATGGATAAGCATGGGACTCCCCCACGAGGCACCTCATTTTTATTATCGAGTCATGAGCTCGAATCGATCCCCTCAATACTACTTATCATTGGGGAAGGTGACTTGGTCAAGGTCGTTCAAAGAAGGAACTTCCCCCACCAAAGTAGTGCTTCAACCTATGGCCATTCACCTTAAAGTTAGGACCATCATTTTGAGCTAGTTCGATGGTCCCATATGGAAACACTTGGGTAATGGTGAATGGACCCGACCAATGGGATTTCAGCTTGCCGAAAAATATTTTCAATGATTTTTGAACTAAACACGAAAAACAAGCAATCTAGGAATCCCTTGGCTCTGATACCACTTGTAAGACCTTAACACACAAAATCAAACAATATATATATATATATATATATATATATATATATATATATATATATATATATATATATATATATATATATATATATATATATATATATATATATATATATATATATATATATATATATATATATAGATCTATATGAAGTGATATATGAAGACGTGATATGAAGATGATACGAGATAATAAAGATGAAAATAAAGATGAAGAATGATATGAGCAAAATCTCATATCAATAAGTCAACAAATCACCCTAAAACACATAGCAAATACCTAACTTTTATGCTATAAAGCAGTATTATGTGGCATGTTTTGTGTTTGTGCTTGATTAGGTATCAAGGATACAAATTTGAAGAAAACAAGTGAAATCAAGCTCATTTATGAAGAAAAGACAAGAGAAGGATCAAAGATGACAAGCCATGAGAAGATAAAGGAACTAGCTTAACAACATTCAAAAGTTAAGGGACTAAAGTACAATTTTGATAAAGTCAAGATCAAAGTCAAACCTGGTCAACTCTCAAGTCAACCAAGTCAAAGGACTCAAATGATCAAGAATGAAAGTCAAAGGACCAATTTTGCCAAAGAAATGAAGAAAAGAACTCAAATGAAGAATCTGCCAAAGTATAGGGGCTGAAATTGACAAGTTTATACCAAGTTTGGGATGAATCCGTGTGAAATGATAAATGACCAATGAGAGAGCTTGAAAAGTGGGACAAGGATCACCAAATAAGCAGCCAGCTGGCCACTAACGTAGCTTCTCATTTATGATCGAATCTGCTATAGTGATCCCCACTTACCAAGTTTTAACCAATCACAAAGCGCCAACCAATAATCCAATTATCCACTTTTGGATAATGATTCGTGTGACCAGCTGAAGACCAATGATAAACATCCATATGTCATCTTCAACAAGTAACGAGCCCAGAACTTATCTTGAGCTACAATGCATTTCAGAACAAGTGTTCTACATGAAAAAGACTCGCAATCAAGCAACGAATCCATCCCTCATGATCAATTTAGCTGAAAGTCTTTGGATAAAAAAACCCTCTTTGTGTTCTTGAGCCAAATTATGCAATTAACAAGAGGAAGCCTGGAGCTCAGAGATTGGAAGAAACACGTCATATACCCCAACTAACTCTCCTTTCTTCTCTATAAATACCCAGTCATTAGCTTATTTGTAGTGTGTAGACTTAGGTGTGAAAAACACACACTTCAAATTTCTCTCTCAATTTTAGCATTTCACTTTCAGTTAGAACAACTCTTAGGTGTTTGACACACACCTAAGAGTCTGTTAGTTAGTTAGTTAACACTTGTAACCACTTTTCCCTCCAATTAATAAAATTCAAAATTCAGTTACTTCAATCTCATTCACTTTCATTCAATACTACAATCCTGTTGATTCTGTGTGTTTCTATTGATCATCCATGATCAATGGATACCTTGTTGATGTTTTGAAGAATTGGTAGCTGTTTAGTTTCAAAGAAGTTCATTTGCAGTCCATATTCATCAATTTGCAGATCTGTAGCAGGGGTGTAGGTTGTAGCTGAATTTGATGATGATGATGGTTAAATTTGGTGGATAACTGGTGGTTTAAGTGTTTTCTAGAGAGCTCAATGCTCATTTACTCCATTAGAGGAGGATTCATAGCTAAAAAGTTCCATTTTCTTTATTTTGGTTCCTCTCAAATGTCAATGCATGCTACATTCCTAGAATAAATTCTATGTGTTGATCTAAATATGTGTTTAGCTTGTTTCTAGCATAATTGAGTTAGTTTGATAGAATACTTGTAGATTTGTAGCCTGTCACTTAGTTTCACTTGATTTCATTTGGTAATTCATCAGTCATTAGTCATAAAACTCATATTGTGGTATAATCTGTTTACATACTTGTTTTTGGTTCAAACACATTTCATATTGTCAGTTGAACAAGTTTTGATAAGTGTTAAATCTTGTTTTAGTCTTGTGATCAAATTCTCTTTGAAAAAGTTTAATAACTGATTTTAAAGTGGTGTTTGGTTTAAGTGATTCTTGGTAATTCAAGTTTGTAAACCTGGTTGATAAGAGTTCATTTACATTAGGTGAGCTATTGAAAACATTTTGGTTCCAATTTGTGGTCAAAAGAAGGGTCAAAGAGGCAAATGGTAGTATAAAAGTTTGGGTCAAGAATTTTGAACAAGCTTCATCAGAAACCACCAACTTTGATCTGCTTGCATTTCTTTGTTTCTTAACCAAATTAGCTGAAATCTGTTTCCAAGTATAGCTTAACATCTATTCTTTCAGTGCTTAATAGGAAATTATACAATATCCAGTATTAAGTGAGAAATCAGTTTGTTAGTCAGCTTATGAGCCATAGTCAGTTTCTGTAACAAAGTCCACTTCATAAACTTGCCAATTTTCTTTCACATATAAACTTGCCAACATGTCTTGAGTGGATTCTGTGATTTTCAGCCTTTTGGATTTTTGGTCAAAGTTGGTCAAATAAGCCACTTTTTGCTTATTCTTGATTCTGGCTTATTTAGTGGATCATTTTCCAAACAAAAAGACATTCCAAGCTTATTTTTAGTTGATTAATCAGTTTGTGCAAGAAAAACAGATTGTGGATGTCTAGATTTCATATGAGCTTATTCTTGGCTTATTTCAGATAAGCTAAATTGTGATTTACAAGATTTTAAGCAAATTCCTACTACTGGCCTAGCTAATTTTGGATTTTAAGTAGTTTAAAACAAACTAGACTTAATTTGGTTCTTTAATAAGCTCTAGCCAGCTTATTCGTGTAGCTTAACCCGTTTTTGACAAATCTTTTCATTTAATTGCACAATGGTCCATGTTGTTTGATAGTCTTTGTAAACAGAGTTTATTTTCCAAGTTTTTAGGGTTTGCAAAAGTTTAGTCCCTGGATTTTCAGTTTTGAACAAATTCAGTTAGTAAGTTTTGTAAGTTTGTTAATTTGTTACTAGTTTGTTTAAATTTACATATTTGGTCCTTTTAGTTCCTGAATTTTATATTTCAGTCCTTGTACTTTCATTTAGTTTACATTTAGAGTATTTTTTACTTTTATGCATTGGAAATTTGTACTTTGTGAATAGTAATTGGTACTTGCACTGTGTTTTACGGATACGTAGCCTTATTATTTTCATCTTTTTACGTGTTGATTGAATTAGACATAGAAAACCAAATATCCTTAACAACCAAGAACAATTTAAAGCTTGATGTTTTAGGCCTTTCAATTTGCCAAGAATCGAGAATAAACGAACTTACAAATACTCAATTTCAAATGGCGCCGCTGCCGGTTCATGACATTACGAGAGACTATTGATTGACGGTTTCGATTGGATTTTTGGATCCGTTCACCTTGTGAATGTTTTTTTTACGTATCATAAATCAAAAACATAAAAAAATCAAACATATAAAAATATAAAAAACTAAAAAATAACAAAATCAATTCTTTTCCTAAAGAATTGAACCAAAAAAATAAAAAATTCTAAAAGCAATCTTTTTCCTAAGAGATTGTAACAAAAAATATATATTATTGGATTTCATCGGTTTTTACACACATATAGTATTTTCTATAAAAACCCAATAAATACAAAAATATTTTTGATATATTATTATATGTAGATACGTATACGTATACGAACACTCAATACACATACCTCCATAAGTATTGCTTTTGCAATACACCGTGTTCCGGAGCGTTCCGGTCCTTGACACGTGTATCGATCAAATTTAATTAAAGCAAGAATAGATAAATACTTCCAATAGGCAAGAATTCGAAGAATACAAACTACAAAGTGAATAGAAAGGCGACGTGCTATAAAATTTCGTCTAAGGGTTAATAGGTACTTAAGCGCTTCGCGCCACCTAACCCCCCGTTCACTAGTGCGTATTCTAAGAAGGAAAGTTTGATTGGGGGTCTTGCACCCAAGTATTACTTACATATACTATACTTTCTTGTGGATATTACTTATTGAACCTCGGAAAGGATAATCCCTTCTTTTCCAAAGTTGAACGAGAGCTTCTCTCTCACTCCTTGATTTTAGTTGCATGCTCACCCGTGGGCGTGCACAAATACCATTTGGTGTACAACCCCTTCCTCCGAAAAGGAAGAAAAAGAGAAAGAGTAAAAAAAACACCGACCATCAAGCCGATTGATATGAGTGATTTTACTCATATCATTTGTATCTTAAAACAATGAATTAATGCATAAAATGTTCAATTGTGCCTTGTATATGTGTTGTTTTTTTGTTTCATGTGTGTAGGTACCAAAGATCACGAAAACCGACAAAACCGGCACGAGTTTGAAGAAAAGATCGACAAAGCTAATTTCAAGCTCGTTTTTAGCGGATTTCATCATTTATGGAGTTTAAAAGGCTTGTGGGTCCCACATTTGGGAAAATGGGCTCAAAAGCCTATTTGAAGTTCATAAGATGATAATTTTTGGAATAAACCCAAGTGGAGGCCCAAATCAAGATTATAAGACGGATTGGAGTAATATGTGATGGGCTTCAAGCCCACAAAAGAAAGAAAAGTTATTAGACAAAAAGTTTATATAACTTTTCAGTCCCAGTCAAACGATTACCCACTCACACTGATTCACGTTTATTAAACTCACAACCACTCATTTACTTGTTTCGATATCACCAAAGTTATTTCATCTTCCATTCCCAAATACCTCATAACCAGTCACCACAAACATAACCCTAGTTCTTATCCAAAAGTTTTGGCTTTATTATTTAAGGCGCGTGTAAACACACGCACCTTAATTAATTTCCATGAAAACCAGATCAAAGATGATGGAGGAGTGTAGGTGACGTGTCCCTTTTCCACCTTTTGATTGGCTGAAACAGCGCGTCTCTCCCAATCCACCAATCAAGATAAGCTAAGTCAGCCACAAACTAGCACAACTAGCACACTGGATTGCCACGTTGGCAATCCGTGTGCTAGATTGGCTATTATCAACCGTAGATCAATTTTAAGAAGAAAGAGAAGAACGAAGACGCCATTTGGACGGCTGAGATCAAGATATCTGCTCAACAAACTCTCCACAGCAGGCATGTGGTTTGCCTATAAAAACCCCCAAAATAATTGTAATATTTATCCCATTTTTTGTTTTTGAAGTTATTTTGTTAAAATAGATTTAGGGAAATTATTGTAGTTTTCTTTTTGTGATATTGTAATCAGTTTTCAAGAATTAATATAAAGTTTACTTTTGAGTTTATATTGTCCCGTATTTACTTTTATTCAAAGTTTATTGCAATATTCCTCTCTTAAATCTATATTATAATAACTTTCGAATTAATTGATTGAGTTTTATTCATAGCTTTAAATAATTAATTTAAATGAAATTTGGGGATAAACTTTCTTACTGGAAAGTTTAATATAATTAATAAATCTGGTTCGAAAGCTTTTAGATTCACTTTCATTTTAATTCTTATGCTTTTAGATTAATCTGTTTTAAAAGCTTATATGATTTAGTTAAATGATTTTGATTATATGATTTAGACTGATGAGTTTTTCTTTTATAATTTTTCTATCTGTTAAGTGTTTAGATAAGTTTACTGTTTGGATTTTAGAGTTCAGGTTTTATTAAATCTGATTTTGTAAGTTTGAAGTAATTTTTTTAAAAGGGGTTTGGATATGGCTGAGTATGTGAGTAATGTAGTTGAAGTTCTAAACTGATTTAGCTCATTCTATTTTATATAAGGTTGGTAATTTTAATAAGTCTGTTGGATCTGCGATTTCTTTTTAGAATTTGTAAATCAGTTTACTGATAAGTTTTTTATTTGTTCAAGAACATGCTGAATGTTCAGGTTAAATTGTTGAGTTAGACTGAAATGAACTTTCTATTTAGAGGGATGGGAATCTGCATATCTGTACGTTAGATCTTTGATTGTTCTTGCTCATATTGCTTAGTTTGCATACTTTACTGCTAGATTATACTTTATTTGCTTAAATTTGCTTTAATTAGTTTATCTGATCCTTGATTTGTAATTTTATCTGTGTGGAATATCAGTATATTAACTAAGAGTAATGTTTCATGATGGAGATTGATTTTATCTGTTTTACTTGATATTAAGCATTTTGATTAGGTGCTTTTAGTTGATCTGATGTTTGAGGAGTTACCTGTTTTATTATTAATATTGAATGACTGATTTTTGTGTTTTAATTTGCTCAATATTTGCTGATTTAAAGTTAAGCTTTGCTGAATAGTTTATTTTGCTGAATACCAAATGCTATCAGACTCATTTAGTCTGATAGTTTGAAGTTTTTTTCATCAGTTCAAAAATATTCATCACTAGTCACTCCTGTGACTTTGTTTTTAAATTTTAATTGTTAAAAAAAAATATTAACCAAAAAAGATCCCTAACGGGACTTGAACCCATGACCTCATGGTTTAACACCCAGTGAGCTAACCAGCTGATCTAGCTGCTTTTTTATGTTTACTTTCAGCATTACTCATTATTATAGTCTCATTAATTTCCTATGTCAGCTTTAAATAGTTTTTTTTCATTTTAAGTTCTCTTTTAAGTAAATTCTAAATATTAGTTTTTAAAATTATTTTTATAAAGATTAAATTTTAATTAAATTAAATTTAAATAAAAATAGTTTTATAAATAGAAGTCTACTTTTTAATAAGATTTAATTAAATTTTAGATTAAAACTAATTTTTAAGTTAGTAATCTCATAAATAGATTTTAAAATAGTGTAAAAATTATTTTAATTAAATAGATTAATTTTTAATATATTTTTAAGTAGTTTTTAATTTTTAAAATAGCTTTAATTTTTAAGTAATTGTTTTTTAGATTAAAAATAATTCGGGGTAACGATTCATGCACTTTAGGATAAAATTAGGTTTTAAATTTGTAGAATTTAATTTTAGTTTAAAAATCGAAACCAATTTGAATCATTGTCCAAATCAAATCAGAACGTCTCAAATTCATAAGATCTTCGTGTACAACGAACTTGGTTCACCATCGTGTTTAATTGAATTCGTCTTTGGTAATTTTAGTCTATTACTTTTTCCTAAAGGTAATTTACTAATTTACCCTATAACGTATCTTAATTAATACATATACTATTCACGACACATCAAAATTTTTGGCGCCGCTGCCGGGGATCTTGTGTACGATTCGTTTTCTTGAAGATTTGTTGATTGTTGATTTGAAGACCCTTTCCGTCCTCGGAAAGTTTTATTATTTTTTATTATTATAGTATGTATCGTTTTTCTCGTTTTGTGTGATTAATATATTATATTACGTAGAACAATAAATTTACCTACTTTTCATATAAGACCTTAGTTGGGATTTCATCACCTAGCTATTGTATTCGAATCCAAAACGAAAAAAAGGCAAAATAGATAAATACTAATAAGAAGTTTGAACTCGATTTATACAAACTACAAGCTGCGTATAAGGCGACGTGCTATAAAAGGCCGTCTAAGGAAAAAGGTTTTTAAGTGCTTTATGCCACCTCGTTTCCCCGCTTGCTTGTGCGTATATTGAGAGGGACGGCCGATTATTGGTTTGCCAACTCAAGTAGTATTATATCTTATTTTTGTAGTTTACTTATTGAACCTCGAGACGTTTAGGTTTTCACCTATCGTTTCAAAGTCGACCGAGGGTAATTTACTTCCATAGTAGTTATCCTTATTCCTTGTTTTTTTATCGATCATTTTTGATTGAGCAATACCAAATAAAATACCAAAAATAATCTTCTTCTTGTCTAATTTCTTTTCTTCAATCCTCTAAAATTCTCGTCATTGTAGTGTATGCAATTACGTTCTTCTCGACTTGTGATTGATTTTAATAGGCTTGAAAATATTCCTCGTAGAAATAGAAATCGTCAATAACGAATAGTGGAACCCGAGCTTCCACCTATTGTTGTAGAGATGGCCGATAACCGAACAATGGAGGAATTGCTCCGTGCACCCACCGAAGGGTATGGGGAAGCAATCGTTGTGCCGGCTATTTTGGCGGATAATTATGAGATTAAGACGGGTCTTATATCGCTCATTCGTGCCGACCAATTTTGTGGCAATGAGACCGATAACCCGCATTCTCACATTCGGAATTTCTTTGAATTACCTCGACTCTCAAGTTTAGAGATGTGCCAAATTACGCGATTAAGCTCATGCTTTTTCCGTACTCGCTCGAGGGTAATGCTAAGATTTGGTATGAGAAAGAACCACCGGGTTCGATTTTGACATGGGATGATTTAGTGTCTAAGTTTATGAATTATTTCTTTCCACCATCCAAAACAACACACTTTAAGAACGAGATCACTAGATTTGAACAAAAAGTGCATGAATCGTTTGGGGTTGCTTGGGAAAGATTTAAAGATTTGTTAAGACAATGTCCACACCACGGTTTCTCGGAATTGCATCAAATAAATACTTTTTATAATGGGATTAATATGATTGAACAAGATTCTTTAAATGCCACCGCGGGTGGTAATCTTTTAAGAAAAACTCCGAGAGACGCGTGGTGTGTAATTGAGAATAAGTCTAGAGCACAATATTCACGAAACACACCGGGTGTTTCCAATGTGAATTCATCTAATCCCGAGATTGCTAGATTGGACTATAAGATTGACACAATTTTGAATGAGATTAGGAAGAATCCTCATGGATCGATTAATATGGTTGAGAATGTTTGTGTATCATGTGGTGGAGCACATCCTAATTATGCTTTTTTCAACCACGGGGTTTGATCAAGCTAGTGCTTTTGCCGCGACAGGAACTTATGGCTCCAACGGTCAAGTTCCTCGTCAAAATCATGTTGCTCCACCGGTTCAAAATAGGTACAACAATGGGAACAATGGGAATAATTTTAACCATGGTAACCAAGGGAATTTTAATCAAGGAAATGGGTTTAATGCTAATCAAAACAATCAAGGTTTTCACAATAACCAAAATGATTTGTCATGCTACATTAAAATGAATGAGGCAAATTTAAAGGCTTTTCAAAACAATATTCAAGGACAAATGGCAACTTTAAAGAATGAGTTTCAAAATACGCTAAAGGGGCAAAATAACAAGATTGAACTTAATCAACAAATAATTGAACAAAGAATAGAGCAAAGTCAAAACCGTATGCAACAAAGTATGGAACAAAATCAAAACAAATTGCTTTCTATGTTTGAATCATTTATGTCCAAACCATCTTCTTATTCGGGTTGCATACCTAGTAATACCATTCCAAACCCGAGGGGAGAGCTTAAGGCTATCACCGCTTATGATAATTTAGAAAGAAAGCTTGAGCTTTATGTTCCACCTAAAGAAACCTTTCGTAATGTCACCAAGGCTACTTTAAATGTGATTAGTACCTCGGATTTCCTTGATTTCTTTCCTAAGAAATATAATGATCCGGGTCAATTCTAGATACCTTGTGTTTTTTATGAGCTTGGGGAATACAAAGCTCTAGCCGATCTAGGAGCTAGTATTAACGTAATGCCCTTAGCCATTTGGAAAACTCTTGACTATTTACGACTTATTCCCACTCGAATGATCATTGAGCTTGCTAATGGTACCACCACCCTTCCGGTTGGTATAGCGGAAAATGTCATTGTTAAAGTGGGAGAGTTCGTTTACCTTGCCGATTTTGCAATCATTGATTATGAGCCAAATCCTCGTGTGCCTATCATTTTAGGACGACCGTTTTTATGTACGACCGATGTTTTAGTTGATATGAAAGAAGGGGAGCTTAAACTATTTCATGGGAATAAACATATGATTTTCAAACCGGAAAAAATTCCAAGATTGGTCCCTAAGAAATTGGAAAGTGTGGAACTTGATAAACCTATCTTTGTTGAATCATGTTGTAATCTTACCTCATCTCCACTCACTCCACACGAGGATGATAGTTCTAATATTGGAAAGGAAATTAATGACTACCTAAGTGCACCATTTGATGCTAGTGAGTTTGATAGTCAGAATTTTGATCCCGAGAGAGACATTGCTTCAATTGAACAATCTTTGAAAATGGACTCATTTTCACTCTCTCCGAAGGACCAAATTGATGATATTAAGGCACAATCATACGTTGAAGATCCTTTGATTCCTAACTTGACACCGAGTGAGGTTAGTGACTATTCGTTGGATAAGTTCGTCAATGAACTTTTTGCTATCATTGATCCACTTCCACGGGGAAGTGAAGACATTTCCGATCTCAAGATCGAGCGTGATTCTCATGTTTTACCTACCATTCTCGAGGAATTCTGCGATGAATTTCCTTCTAATGAGAATGATGATCCTGTATCCGAGTGTGACACACTTGATACTTTGTCGGATATTTCTTGTGATGACGAGAATGACGACACTTTTGTGACCTACTCAAATCCTCTCTTTGAAGCTTCAATGAACAATAATCCATTGTTTAAAGAGGATTTTGAGAGCATCATACCTCCTTCATCTCACACCTTTTGTGATGATGAATATGTTGACCCGGATGGAGAAATTTTCTTTATTCCCAATCTCCCTCCCACTCGCTTTGATCTTAATGTGCGGGTTTTTCATGTGACTCATATTGAGTATCATGAACACTTTATTCACATTCCTAAGAGTGACGAGGTCGACAAAGTCATGCAAGTTGAAACGACTATGGTTGAGACTTTTACCACACCATTACCATGTGCTTCATATGATTTTGGATTAGCATGGGGGGACGACACCGTGTTGTCTATTCCTTTCTCCACCGAGGACGAGGTATTCGATCCCGAAATCATTGATTTAGGGAAATCTCGGCCTTTCACCGATGTAATAACTGAAAGATTTTTCGATCATCTTGGTGTGAGTTTATCTCGGGGAGCATGCTTTTTCCATATCGTGATTTGTGACTACCATCTGTTTTTATAGATTTATGTTAGAGTTTTATCCTTTTGTTTGTCATCCGACAATGAGGATGTAATCTTTGACTCCGGCATCGTGCTTTATTATGGATTTTTTTCAATTATGCCGGTTTTCACCATTTTCCCTAAGGACCAATGAATGCGGGGATCAAGTCGAGCTCATGACTCGATTAACAAAAACGAGGTACCTTGTGGGGGAGTCCCATACATTCTATCTTCTTTCTATTTTCTAACACTAATAAGGCTTGATCTTTCAAGCTCGTGCTCGTGTTTTGTTGTGTGTTGTGAATCTTAGGTATGACCCTTATCATTGAAGACTCTCGTGTTTGGTTTTTGCCGGTCCCCTTGATCTTCCTTTCTTTGATTGCCAAAAAGGGTCACACTCTCTATCCTTTGATTTTTATCGACTAACGTTTTATCTTGAGGCATAATTAATAAACGGCTTATAGATTTGCGTGCTCTTTCCATGCTAGGATTTTGCATTAGACTCTTCGTATTTTAGCAAGAGGGTGTTACTCTTGAGCTAAGAAACATTGAGGACAATGTTTGGTTTTAGCATGGGGGATTAATCGATATAATCGCTTGCTATTGCTTTTGTCGTATCCAAACGTAATTGTTTTTCTCGTTTTTCATAAAAAATTTAAATTTCTAGTGTTATTTTTAAGTTTTTAATAAAGAAAATAAGTGCTTTTGACACAGATGTAGGCTTTCCGTTGGTGAAAATAAAAATAGTTTTTGACTCGATTCGGTTTTTACCTTAGCTTTTCCTTAACGTGTTTAAATTAAGTTTTGCTAGGCTTTTATATAGGGAACTTTAAAATGCGAAAGTCTTAATTCATACGGGCTAAGAACAAGAACTTTTCGTAAGTTCCTATAATTGATCCTAGAAAGTCGTTTATCAAGGGAACTTTAAAACGCAAATTCTAAAACTTGAAAGAGTATAAGAAGATGCAAGATCCTATAGATGACTTGAAAACCCAAAACTTTGATTTAATAGGCTAAGTATCCATTGATTTCAAATTTTTGGAATTTTACAATATGGAGAACAAGAGATGATAGAGTTTAATCATAAGTTTCTAAGTTTAATTCTTCTTTATGCAAGTATTTTTGTGTTTGATTTAATCTCCTCGTATTTATTTTCCATGTTTGAATAATAATTTCTTAATAAATGAAGTTTTTAGCGGTTTAGGCTTAATATCTTAACTCGTAACTCCTTCTTTTTCTTCCCTTGTAATTAAAGTGAGAACACATTAAGGGTGTCAGCGTCATGGACTTTTGATCATGGGATTGCAGAAATTTGGCTTACTATAAATATCATATTAATAAAGAAGAATAAATAAAAACATGTTCTCTAGGAGCCTTCGGGTGGGAGTCATGTAGCACTAACCTTGTCATTAGAGCCTTAGGGTGTATGTCAAAGGGACGTGTTGAATAAAAATTGCTTCACCATCATGAGCCATAAGGTGGGATGGTGATGTCAATTCCCTTATTTTTGTCCAAGGAGCCTTCGGGTGTAGATTTTAAATAAGGAGCACAATTACATCTTAAAGAGCCACAAGGTGATATGATGTAATTGTTGCTAACTCCATTAATAAGGTCATAATTGAATTTGAAGGTTTTGTTGTTGCTTTTAAGTAGTCCTATTAGCCAAATTTTGGGTCCGGGGATTTATCCCTCAAATCGTGTTAAGTTATCCTTGATGTGTGCTTTCTTTAGTGACAACGGTTTTTGAAGTCGAGGTTAGGTTTTGAGTGTTGAGTTTACACCGTTTTTGCCTTCATTTTTGGACTAATAAATATCAAATAAAGTCAAATGAGCCTTCGGGTGAATGACAAATAAAATCTAGAGATACAATTAGGAATAATAAGAGATTGAGTTTAACACAAATTACTTGTATGAATTGTTTGAATTTGGGGGCTTATGATTGACAATGATCTTGTTTTTACACTTGGCATGGAAAAGTGAAAAGTCGGGGACGATGAATCTATTTGAGTTTTATGATCCTAAAAGTTATTTTTCAAATAATGAAAGCAATACATTATGTCTTTGCAAAATAAAATGTCAAAAGTTGAATAATGGTGTAGCTAGAGTTTTATTTTATCATTGCGTGAGGACACGACAATTGCTTAGCAAGGGGAAGTTTGATATGAGTGATTTTACTCATATAATTTGTATCTTAAAACAATGAATTAATGCATAAAATGTTCAATTATGCCTTGTATATGTGTTGTTTTGTTGTTTCATGTGTGTAGGTACCAAAGATCACGAAAACCGGCAAAACCGACACGAGTTTGAAGAAAAGATCGACAAAGCCAATTTCAAGCTCGTTTTTAGCGGATTTCATCATTTATAGAGTTTAAAAGGCTTGTGGGTCCCACATTTGGGAAAATGGGCTCAAAAGCCCATTTGAAGTTCATAAGATGTTAATTTTTGGAATAAACCCAAGTGTAGGCCCAAATCAAGATTCTAAGACGGATTGGAGTAATATGTGATGGGCTTCAAGCCCACAAAAGAAAGAAAAGTTATTAGACGAAAAGTTTATATAACTTTTCAGTCCCAGTCAAACGATTACCCACTCACACTGATTCAAGTTTATTAAACTCACAACCACTCATTTACCTATTTCGATATCACCAAAGTTATTTCATCTTCCATTCCCAAATACCTCATAACCAGTCACCACAAAAATAACCTTAGTTCTTCTCCAAAAATTGGGGCTTTATTATTTAAGGCGCGTGTAAACACACGCACCTTAATTAATTTCCATGAAAACCGGATCAAAGATGATGGAGGAGTGTAGGTGACGTGTCCCTTTTCCACCTTTTGATTGGCTTAAACAACGCATCTCTCCCAATCCACCAATCAAGATAAGCCAAGTCAGCCACAAACTAGCACAACTAGCACAACTAGCACACTGGATTGCCACGTTGGCAATCCGTGTGCTAGATTGGCTATTATCAACCGTAGATCAATTTTAAGAAGAAAGAGAAGAACGAAGATGCCATTTGGACGGCTGAGATCAAGATATCTGCTCAACAAACTCTCCACAGCATGCATGGGGTTTGCCTATAAAAACCCCCAAAATAATTGTAATCTTTATCCCATTTTTTGTTTTTAAAGTTATTCTGTTAAAATATATTTAGGGAAATTATTGTAGTTTTCTTTTTATGATGTTGTAATCAGTTTTCAAGAATTAATATAAAGTTTACTTTTGAGTTTATATTGTCCCGTATTTACTTTTATTCAAAGTTTATTGTAATATTCCTCTCTTAAATCTATATTATAATAACTTTCGAATTAATTGATTGAGTTTTATTCATAGCTTTAATTAATTAATTTAAATGAAATTTAGGGATAAACTTTCTTACTAGAAAGTTTAATATAATTAATAAATCTGGTTCGAAAGCTTTTAGATTCCCTTTCATTTTAATTCTTATGCTTTTAGATTAATATGTTTTAAAAGCTTATATGATTTAGTTAAATGATTTTGATTATATGATTTAGACTGATGAGTTTTTCTTTTATAATTTTTCTATCTGTTAAGTGTTTAGATAAGTTTACTGTTTGGATTTTAGAGTTCAGGTTTTATTAAATCTGATTTTGTAAGTTTGAAGTAATTTGTTTAAATGGGGTTTGGATATAGCTGAGTATGTGAGTAATGTAGTTGAAGTTCTAAACTGATTTAGCTCATTCTATTTTATATAAGGTTGGTAATGTTAATAAGTCTGTTGGATCTGCGATTTCTTTTTAGAATTTGTAAATCAGTTTTGCAACTGATAAGTTTTTTATTTGTTCAAAAGCATGCTGAATGTTCAGGTTAAATTGTTGAGTTAGACTGAAATGAACTTTCTATTTAGAGGGATGGGAATCTGCATATCTGTACGTTAGAGCTAACCAGCTGGTCTAGCTGATTTTTTATGTTTACTTTCAGCATTACTCATTATTATAGTCTCATTAATTTCCTATGTCAGCTTTAAATAGTTTTTTTTTCATTTTAAATTCTCTTTTAAGTAAATTCTAAACATTAGTTTTTAAAATTATTTTTATAAAGACTAAATTTTAATTAAATTAGATTTAAGTAAAAATAGTTTTATAAATAGAAGTCTACTTTTTAATAAGATTTAATTAAATTTTAGATTAAAAATAATTTTTAAGTTAGTAATCTCATAAATAGATTTTAAAATAGTGTAAAAATTATTTTAATTAAATAGGTTAATTTTTAATATATTTTTAAGTAGTTTTTAATTTTTAAAATAGCTTTAATTTTTAAGTAATTGTTTTTTAGATTAAAAATAATTCGGGGTAACGATTCATGCACTTTAGGATTAAATTAGGTTTTAAATTTGTAGAATTTAATTTTAGTTTAAAAACCGAAACCAATTTGAATCAATTGTCCAAATCAAATCAAAACGTCTCAAATTCATAAGATCTTCGTGTACAACGAACTTGGTTCACCATCGTGTATTCGTCTTTGGTAATTTTAGTCTAATACTTTTTCCTAAAGGTAATTTACTAATTTACCCTATAACGTATCTTAATTAATACATATACTATTCACGACACATCACCGATCCCGAGAATCGTGCTTTGAACAACACACAAGAAGCCATGGCTGCCGTTGACAATCGACCTTTGATGAAACACCTTCAATCCAATGTGCAAGGATATGCCGATGCCATGATTACCTTGGTTTCAAACACATCATTTTTTGGGAGACCTAGTGATGATCCACATGATCATATAAAGAAGTTTCTATCTCTTTACAATACCATTAAGTACAATAGAGTTCCCCATGATGCCATTAAGTTGCTCTTAGTTCCATTTTCATTAGAAGGCAATGCTAAGTATTGGCTAGATAAGCAACCACCTAAGAAAATTACTACTTGGGATGACTTTACTAAGAAGTTTTTGAACAAGTTCTTTCCCCCATCTAGGACCACGACTTTGAGAAACCTAATTATTGGATTTCAAAAAAACCTAGTCAAACCTTTAGTGATACTTGGGAAGAGTACAAGGAGTTATTATGAAAATGCCCAAATCATGGATTCAATGAAGTTCACCAAATCAATACCTTTTACAATAGATTAAGACCACATCATCAAGATTCCCTCAACTCCTCCGCGGGTGGGAATATTCTTTCCAAATCCATTCAAGAGGCATGGGACATTATTGAGACTAAATCCATGGTGAAAACTAACACACAATTTGATGAGAGGGTCCATCTTATTCAAGAGGGTGTTTCCAAAATATTTGAGAGTCAAATCCTTTCACAAATGAAAGAATAGACCCAAGCCCAAAAGGAAAATCAAGCACTCTTGCAAAATACCCAAAAGATGCAACAAAAAATGATGCAAGACTTTATGAAAGTTTCCTTGGGCAACAATTCCACCAATGATGTGAATGCCATTGCTATTTCATGTGAGACTTGTGGAGGTCCTCATTCTTACCACCAATGTGATAAGGTTAAAGGTTATCAAGTTGAGTGCTATGCTTATCAATCGAACATAGAGAGCACTTCAAACCTAACATCAATCAAAACAATCTCTCTTACAAGTCATATATCTACCTTGCTCCACCCGGCTTTCCACCCCATCCACCCACCCAAAATCAACCCAATCCTCCTCAATTGCTACAAAGAAATCAAGGGCCTAGGCCAAACTACCAAGGGAACAACTATAAAGCACCCAAAAACTTTCACAATCAAGGAAATAACTTTCATACACCTAATCAAGGATTTAACCAACCACCTCCACCCTTTCTAAATCAAGGATACCATCAAGGTCAAAGTCAAGGATATGGGTAAAATGATAGTTTTGAGCTTGTTGAAAGAAGAATTCTTGAAAGTGAAAAGAGAATGTAAAAGCAAATGAGAATTATGAATGAGAAGTCTACCAAAAGAATTTTGATGGCACTTAATCAAAGGCCACAAGGGGCTCTACCTTCAAACACACAAACAAACCCAAAGGCTAATGTTAGTGCTATCACAACAAGAAGTGGAAAGAAAACTAATGATCCTTCACTACCTACACCTCCTATGGTTAAGCCTACTATGGTTCCACCTTGTGATAAGCCTTCTACATCTAATTCACTACCTTCAAGCTCTACAACTTCAACACCTACACCTTCTCAACCTACACCCACTTCTCCTTTATCTTCCACACCTACCAATGAAGAAACCAACAAAGAGAAACCTTCCACAACAACAACTACTCAACCTACACCAAAACCAAGCCTTCCTTACCCATCAAGATTGAGAAAGGAGAAATTAAAAACAAGGATGATATACAAGTCTCTAATTTTTTGAGGATGTTAAAGCAACTTAACATAAACATCTCCTTTGCGGAAGCTCTTGCATATATTCCAAAGTTCGCTAAAATGTTCAAAGATCTCCTCTCCAACAAGGAAAAATTGGTGGATTTTCCTAACACATCACTTAATGAGAATTGCTCCGCCGTGTTGCTCAAAACCTTACCTACAAAACTTGGAGATCCGGGGCGATTTTTGATCCCTTGTAATTTTCCCGGGGTGGAAAATTGCATGGAACTAGCGGATCTATGGGCAAGCATTATTCTCATGCCTTTATCGGTTTGGCAAAAACTCTCTCTTCCCGAGCTCACTCCTACTAGGATGACCCTTGAGTTAGCCAATCGTACCATAGCTTATCCGGTAGGCATTGTGGAGGATGTGTTTGTAGGTGTGGATAAGTTTACCTTTCCGGTGGACTTTGTAATGGTTGATTATGATATGGACCCGAGAGTTCCTTTTATAGTTGGTAGACCATTTTTGAGGACGGGTCGTACTCTTATAGACGTGGCGTAAGGAGAACTAATTATGAGAGTTGAGGATGAGAAAGTGGTGTTTAAGCTAGGAAAAGTGACTAAGAAGTCTCAAGCTTGTGAAACAATTAACATAGTGAATGTACTTGATGAGGTGTATGATGAGCATTTTCATGAAGCTTGTAAAAATGATAGTGAAGACATGCCTCATGTAGAGACCGTTACCTCAATTGCTCCCTCCTTAACACCTTTTGGAGAGAGTGATTTCCTCTTGGAGGAATTTGAGTCCAACTTCCTTGGTAATGATTGGGAAGAAGACATTCTCACTATCCAAAAGTTGCTCAATGAGGATCCCATTCCTTCACCAATTCCACAAGAAGTTACCAATGATGATCTATCCATAGTGAAACCTTCCATAGAGAATCCACCTACCCTTGAACTTAAGGATCTTCCATCACACCTTGAATATGCTTTCTTAGAGGGGAAAGACCAATTACCCGTGATCATAGCAAAAGACTTGAAAGATGATGAGAAGGAAAAACTTATAGAGGTGCTTAAGAAACATAAGCAAGCCATAACATGGAAAATATCCGACATAAGGGGAATTGATCCAAATTTTTGTACACAAAAAATCCTTATGGAGGATGATTACAAACCCGCCATTCAAAGCCAAAGAAGGGTTAACCCTAAAATCCATGAGGTCATTAAGAAGGAAGTTATCAAACTCCTTGATGCGAACATGATTTACCCCATTTTCGACTCTCCATGGGTTAGCCCAGTACATTGTGTTCCTAAGAAGGGTGGAATCACTGTAGTGTGTAATGAGAACAATGAGCTTATTCCTACTAGACTTGTCACGGGTTGGAGAGTTTGTATAGATTATAGGAAGCTCAATGATGCTACTAGGAAATATCATTTCCCATTGCCTTTTATGGACCAAATGCTCGAACGCTTAGCGAGAAATGTGTACGATTGATTTCTAGATAGATTCTCGGGTTATTTTCAAATACCCATAGACCCTAAGGATCAAGAAAAGACCACATTCACTTGTCCCTATGGTACATTTGCTTACAAGAGAATGCCTTTTGGCTTGTGCAATGCACCGGGGACATTTCAAAGGTGTATGATGGAAATCTTTCATGACATGATTGAGCACACTATGGAAGTTTTCATGGATGATTTCTCGGTTTTTGGAGATTCATTCACTTCTTGTCTCTCTAATTTAGAACGTATGCTTAAGAGGTGTGAAGAAACACGTCTTGTTCTTAATTAGGAGAAGTGCCATTTCATGGTCAAAGAGGGGATAGTCTTAGGACATAAGATATCCAACAAGGATTTAGAAATGGATCGTGCTAAAATAGATGTTATTGCTAAGCTTCCCCCACCTACCACGGTGAAAGGAGTTAGAAGTTTTTTGGGTCATGCGGGTTTTTATAGACGTTTCATACAAGATTTCTCTAAGATAGCAAGACCGATGACCCACCTCTTGGAAAAAGAGGCTCCTTTCATTTTCACCCAAGAGTGTTTAGACTCCTTTGAGATACTTAAGGAAAAGTTGACTAAGGCTCCCGTTTTGGTTTATCCAAATTGGGATTTGCCTTTTGAGCTCATGTGTGACGCTAGTGATTATGCCTTGGGGGCCGTGTTAGGAAAAAGAGTGAATAAGCATTTTCAACCTATACACTATGCTAGTAAAACCATGACGGGTGCTCAACTTCACTATACCACTACGGAAAAAGAGTTGCTTGCTATAGTCTATGCCTTTGAGAAATTTAGACCATATCTTGTGCTCTCCAAAACCATAGTGTATACGGATCATTCCCCTCTCAAGTACCTCATGACAAAGCAAGATGCTAAGCCTAGACTTTTGAGATGGGTTTTGTTGCTACAAGAGTTTTCCATTGAGATTCGTGATAAGAAAGGAGTCTAGAATTTAGCGGTGGATCACTTGAGTAGACTTGAGCATCATTTTCAAGGAGAATTGCCTCATAAGGAAATTAATGAATCCTTTCCATTAGAGGAGCTCATGTCTATCTCTTCTCAAGAGGAAGCCAACCCTTGGTTTGCGGATATTGCAAACTATCTTGTGGGGGATGTGCTAATAAAGGGTCTCACTTCACAACAAAAGAAGAAATTTCTTAAGGAAGTGAAATACTACTTTTGGGATGATCCTTACCTCTTTAGGCAATGTGCGGACCAAATAATTAGACGGTGTGTAGATGGGCCCGAGGCATTTAAGATTTTAGAAGCTTGTCATAAGGGACCAACGGGTGGACATTTTGGGCCCAACTACACCGCCAAGAAAGTCTTTTATGCGGGTTACTATTGGCCTTCAATATACAAAGGTGCCCAATAGATGGTGAAATTTGTGATGTATGCCAAAGACAAGGAAAAATTACTCAACGAGATGAGATGCCACAAAACTTCATACAAGAATGTGAGATTTTTGATGTGTGGGGAATAGATTTCATGGGACCTTTTCCATCATCTAAGGGAAATAAGTACATACTCGTAGCCGTGGACTATGTGTCAAAGTGGGTTGAGGCTAAAGCCTTGCCTACTAATGATGCTCGAGTTGTTGTGAAATTTTTGAAGCAATTATTTGCTAGATCTGGTGTACCTCGGGCCATCATAAGTGATTGTGGTACTCATTTTTGTAATGATCAATTTACAAGAGTTATGAAGAAGTATGGTGTTAACCATAGACTCTCTACCGCGTATCACCCTCAAACCAATGGTCAAACCGAGGTCACAAATCGTGGTTTAAAGAGAATTTTGGAAAGAACGGTGGGAGAGCATCGAGCTTCTTGGTCGGATAAGCTTGATGATGCTTTGTGGGCTTTTAGGACGGCTTTTAAGACACCAATTGGTTGTACTCCATATAGGCTTGTCTATGGAAAAGCATGCCACCTCCGATTCGAGTTAGAGCATAAGGCTTCATGGGCTCTCAAGTGGGGAAACTTTGATTTAAACCAAGCTGGTTCACATAGAAAGGACCAACTCAAGGAAATGGATGAATTAAGAGCTAATGCTTATGAGAACTCATTGCTTTACAAGCAAAAGACTAAGCAATTGCATGATGCTAAGATTAAAAACCGTGAGTTCAAAGTAGGAGAGCCAGTTCTCCTCTTTAACTCAAGGTTGAAACTCTTTGCGGGCAAGCTTAAGTCGAGATGGTCCGGTCTATTCACTATTGCTCAAGTGTTTCCATATGGAACTATTGAGTTGTCACAACCTAATGGTCCAAATTTCAAAGTGAATGGCCACCGTGTTAAGCACTATTTTAGGGAGGACATTTCCGTGGAAATGGTCCAAGAGATCCCCATTTTTCCCATGAATTACATCATTGTGGGAAGAGTCGAGCTAGAGACTCCATAAATCAAGCTTGAATAACTAGGTTTAGATTTTTTAGACTTAGAGTGTGGTAGGATAGCAATAAGGGTATAGAGTTAAGGATAAGTGTAGGGGGAGACCTTCCTTTTGTCTTCATGTTATTTGTAGGGTTGCTCTCTCATCACATACATTGGAGCTTATGGAGGAGGCTCTTGTATCCGGTTCACTTTGTTACTATTGTGATTTTTCATAGACACACTATGCTTAAAAATGGATTCACTATAGTTGATCTTTCCTTAACTTGGGTTAAGCAAAGTGTATTCATTGTCATAAGTGTAGGGGAGTTTATACTCCAATACCCTTAAACATTGAGGACAATGTTTATCTAAAGTGTAGGGGGGTCTTCTATCAAAGTGACCTTACCTAGACTTTGTGATTGACCTTCATGATAACTTGGAAATTAATTATTTCAAACATTTTTCAAATTTTTGATCTACTTTGGCCACCAAAAATATGCATTGATAATTTTTGCACTAATCATTTTTCATTTGTATAACACATGTGCATTGTATATATTTCTTCTTTTGTTCTTTATGAAAAATATACAAAAGAGAAAAAAATAATAATAAAGGACATGGTTTAACAAATTTACACTTCTTTGACATATTAGGCCCGCCATGAATACTTTGACTCAACCCGAGTTTGCTTATCTAAGCATTCTCTAGCTATTATCCTTAACCATGTAGTCCTTCATTGGTCTATTAGGCTAAGCATCCACTAATCTCATTATTTGAGATTTTAAAATTTGTGGAGAATGGGAGATGATAGAGTTGAGGCAAGTATAAAAGGGCTAGATAAACTTCATGACAATTACTTGTGGCTAAACCCTTCTCTTCTTTTGCCTCTATTTTCTTCGCATGTATATATGTTAATAAATAATCAAGAACGGTTTTAATCGGTTTGTAGTCTCTTATGCATTTTGTCTAATCATTCATGGTTGGTATAAGTACGTCTTAAGATTCTAAGTTAGACGTTTTATGTGTACTAGACTTATGTCATGCTTAATACTTAGCGGGTGTTTTTCCTTTTATTCTTTTCAACTTTCTTTGTGAGGAATAAAGAAAAATAAGAGCGGCTTATGAAAAAAATGAGTGGCTAGAAAAAGGAAAAGAAAAAAATAATTATACAAGAATCACAAGAGGGGTAGTGAAGTGTTAATTATAGTGACTATTGAATTCCAATATTACTCTCACAAGAGTTGCGGGGATTTAATAGTTGCTCCAATCCAATATTACCTTGACGGGTTGCGGGATTGAAGATCCAAAGTCCCAAAAAGGCGGCGGATATAAATTATTACGTGAGTTTTATTTTTCTTTCCTTAGCGAGTGTGTAGCTACTTATTAATACATGACATAAGGATCTTACACATAAGGCGAATCACTTATTACTCTTGAGTCGGACTTATATTAATTGTGAGCGGTTTTCCAAGTAATGGATGAGAGGATTACTTAGGATTAAAACCGTGCTTCCTTATTTTTGGATTTTGCATTTCTTATATTTCACACTTCAAATAAGAAAAATTTGCTCTCAAGCAATTTGCTCAAATAATAACCGGTTCCTCATTTAATTGTCATGAATAAGTTGATGCACTTTTTACTTGTGAATGCAATGATCCTATTTTTAAGCTTGGTATGGGGAAAGTGAAACTTGAGGGTGATGAGTGTTCATGGTACCAAAATCCCTAATCCAAGTCATTGATTTCTTTATGAGTTATTTCCATCAAAACCATTTCAAGAAAATCCAAAAATATATAAACAGAATTGTTCTCTTTTATATTGCATTGTATAAAATCAAAATCATGCATCATATAGTGTAGAGTAGTGTAAAAGCATTTCATATTAGCCAAGGTGGGTTATTAATTATAAAAAATGTAAATTTATGCTTTAAAATATGGCATTGCATGAGGTCATGGCAATGATCAAGTGTAGGGGATTTAATATGAGCAAAATCTTATATCAATAAGTCAACAAATCACCCTAAAACACATAGCAAATACCTAACTTTTATGCTATAAAGCAGTATTATGTGGTATGTTTTGTATTTGTGCTTGATTAGGTAACAAGGATACAAATTTGAAGAAAACAAGTGAAATCAAGCTCATTTATGAAGAAAATACAAGAGAAGGATCAAAGATGACAAGCCATGAGAAGATAACGGACCTATCTTGACAACATTCAAAAGTTAAGGGACTAAAATGCAATTTTGATAAAGTCAAGATCAAAGTCAAACCTGGTCAAATATCAAGTCAACCAAGTCAAAGAACTCAAATGATCAAGAATGAAAGTCAAAAGACCAATTTTGCCAAAGAAATGAAGAAAAGAGCTCAAATGAAGAATCTGCCAAACTATAGGGGCTGAAATTGACAAGTTTATACCAAGTTTGGGATGAATCCGTGTGAAATGATAAATGACCAATGAGAGAGCTTGAAAAGTGGGACAAGGATCACCAAATAAGCAGTCAGCTGGCTAAAAACGCAGCTTCTCATTTATGACCGAATCTGCTACACTAATCCCCACTTACCAAGTTTTAACCAATCACAAAGCGCCAACCAATAATCCAGTTATCCACTTTTGGATAATGATCCGTGTGACCAGCTGAAGACCAATGATAAACATCCACATGTCATCTTCAACAAGTAACGAGCCCAGAAACTATCTTGAGCTACAATGCATTTCAGAACAAGTGTTCTACATGAAAAAGACTCGCAATCAAGCAACGAATCCATCCCTCGTGATCAATTAATCTGAAAGTCATTGGATCAAAAACCCCTCTTTGTGTTATTGAGCCAAATTATGCAATTAACAAGAGGAAGCCACGTGAAGCTCACAGATTGGAAGAAACATGTCATATACCCCAACTAACTCTCCTTTATTCTCTATAAATACCCAGTCATTAGCTCATTTTTAGTGTGTAGACTTAGGTGTGAAAAACACACACTTCAATTTTATCTCTCAATTTTAGCATTTCACTTTCAGTTATAACAACTCTTAGGTGTTTGCCACACACCTAAGAGTCTGTTAGTTAGTTAACACTTGTAACCACTTTTCCCTCCAATTAATAAAATTCAAAATTCAGTTACTTCAATCTCTGTTACTTTCATTCAATACTGTAATCCTATTGATTCTGTGTGCTTCTATTGATCATCCATGATCAATGGATACCTTGTTGATGTTTTAAAGAATTGGTAGCTGTTCAGTTTCATAAGGAGTTCATTTGCAGTCCATAATCATCAATTTGCAGATCTGTAGCAAGGGTGTAGATTGTAGCTGAATTTGATGATGATGATGGTTAAATTTGGTGGATAACTGGTGGTTTAAGTGCTTGCTAGAGAGCTCAGCGCGCCTCTACTCCATCAGAGGAGGCTTCATAGCTAAAAAGTTCCATTTTATTCATTTTGGTTCCTCTCAAATGTCAATGCATGCTACATTCCTAGAATAAATACTATGTGTTGATCTGAATATGTGTTTAGCTTGTTTGTAGCATAATTGAGTTAGTTTGATAGAATACTTGTAGATTTGCAGCCTGTCACTTAGTTTCACTTGATTTCATTTGGTAATTTCATCAGTCATTAGTCATAAAACTCATATTATGGTTTAATCTGTTTACATACTTGTTTTTGGTTCAAACACATTTCATATTGTTAGTTGAACAAGTTTTGATAAGTGTTAAATCTTGTTTTAGTTTTGTGATCAAATTCTCTTTGAAAAAGTTTAATAACTGATTTTAAAGTGGTGTTTAGTTTAAGTGATTCTTGGTAATTCAAGTTTGTAAACCTGGTTGATAAGAGTTCATTTACATTAGGTGAGCTATTGAAAACATTTTGGTTCTAATTTGTGGTCAAAAGAAGGGTCAAAGAGGCAAATGGTAGTATAAAAGTTTGGGTCAAGGATTTTGAACAAGTTTCATCAGAAACTTACCAACTTTGATCTGCTTGCATTTCTTTGTTTCTTAACCAAAATAGCTGAAATCTGTTTCCAAGTATAGCTTAACATCTATTCTTTCAGTGCTTAATAGGAAATTATACAGTATTAAGTGAGAAATCAGCTTGTTATTCAGGTTATGAGCCATAGTCAGTTTCTGTAACAAAGTCCATTATGTTTTGTCATATCTCCAAATCCACTTCATAAACTTGCCAATTTTCTTTCACATATAAACTTGCCAACATGTCTTGAGTGGATTATGTGATTTTCAGCCTTTTGGATTTTTGGTCAAAGTTGGTCAAATAAGCCACTTTTTTGCTTATTCTTGATTCTGGCTTATTTAGTGGATCATTTTTCAAACAAAAAGACATTCCAAGCTTATTTTTAGTTGATTAATCAGTTTGTGCAAGAAAAACAGATTGTGGATGTCTAGATTTCATATGAGCTTATTCTTGGCTTATTGAGATAAGCTAAATTGTGATTTACAAGCTTTTAAGCAAATTCCTACTACTGGCCTAGCTAATTTTGGATTTTAAGTAGTTTAAAAAAACTAGACTTAATTTGGTTCATTAATAAGCTCTAGCCAGCTTATTCGTGTAGCTTAACCCGTTTTTGACAAATCTTTTCATTTAATTGCACGATGGTCCTTGCTGTTTGAAAGTGTTTGTAAACAGAGTTAATTTTCCAAGTTTTTAGGGTTTGCAAAAGCTTAGTCCCTGGATTTTCAGTTTTGAACAAATTCAGTTAGTAAGTTTTGTAGGTTTGTTAAGTTTGTTACTAGTTTTTTTTAAATTTACATATTTGGTCCTTTTAGTTACTGAATTTTACATTTTAGTCCTTGAACTTTCATTTACTTGACATTTCAAGTATTTTTTACTTTTATGCATTGAAAATTTTTACTTTGTGAATAGTAATTGGTACTTGCACTGTGTTTTACGGATACGTAGCCTTGTTATTTTCATCTTTTTACGTGTTGATTGAATTAGACATAGAAAACCAAATATCCTTAACAACCAAGAACAATTTAAAACTCGATATTTTTAGGCCTTTCAATTTGTCAAGAATCGAGAATAAACGAACTTACAAATACTCAATTTCAAAGAACAAAGAAGATCAAAAAAAAAAGATTAGATTAAGAGAGAAGAAAAGAAGGAAAAATAACAAAGTGTGTGAATTCCTAGTGAGAAAACTGATAGTTGTAAATTCACACTCGTTTAGGAAAACGAGGTAAAAGCGATAAGTATTAAGTGAACGTTTAGGAAAACGTAAACACTTATGACCCTTTGTGTGGGATCGTTCTCAAGGAGGCTTGTATGTTGTATGTTAAGACTTGATTGAATTTGAGATTAATATTATGAGAGATAATGAGAAAGAAAATGATGACGGTTACGATTCTAAATTAAACTACGACGAATAACGTAAATGTAAAACCGTAAAACGTGAGGAAATTTAAAAATTACCCTAAAAATTCCTAGAAAATCACAATAAATCCCTAAAAATGCAAATAGAGTTTACCAAAAATAAAAAATCACTCAAACCTTTTATTTAATTAAATAATAATTTTTTATGCTAATTAAAGCTCAAAAATCAATTTAATTAACAAAAAGCCCAAAATGTTATATTTCAATTTGTAAACATTTAAAATAACTTAATTAAACTAAAAAATATTTTTGAAAAATTTAAAACAAATTAAAACTATTTAAAAATGATTAAAAACTATTAAAATATTAAAATAATATTAAAAATTCAAAATTTATAAAAAATTATAAAAACTTGCAAACTAATTTATTTTAACTTAAATAAACAGAAAATGAAAATACAATGACCAAATTACCCCTATTGGGCCTATAAATGGGACAAAAGTGAAAACAGTGCAAGTCAAATGGGCTTTTTAGCCCAATAAGCAAAAAGTCAACCAAATAAGCTGAAAAGTTCCAGTCTAGGTTAAAATCAAGTTTTAAACAAAAAACTCTAAAGGCCAAAAAGCTGAATCAGTGCTTATCACAGCTTAATAAGCAAACAACTTATTCTTAATGGGCTTTTAGGCCCATTAAGCCATAAGCTAATGCCATAAGCTGAAAATTGGCACACATCTTTCTTTTGACCTTATAAAGCTGTTTGTAAAAAGAAATTTTGAATAAGCCCAAGAAATAAGCCTGAAATAAGCAAAAGCTCTCTACACAAAACGACAAAATAGTCTTTTTCGAGTTCTAGACCACTTCAAAGGCTGATTCAAGTCGCAAAAGCTTTGTAATGGCTTAATTAAGCAAAATAATCAAAAAGATTTCAAATAAGCACACTGAATAAGCTGGAATAAGAAATAAGCTGTTTTGAAAAAGAAAAGTCAACACGTTTTCTAGTCAAACCTAAAAGTCAAAGGCTAAAAAGCTCCAAATTAGTCAAATGGGTCAAATGAGGAAGATTTATTATCAAAAAAAAGTTGTTACACGTTTAAATAAGCTAATAAGGCTTATAAATAAGCTGAACACTAAATAACACTAGCAGTGGCTAGTAGCAATGGGAAAGGGTTCCCACTGTTTGACTTAATTAACTTCCTTTTTTAGAGAGTTCTACTTGGATTCAATGGACACAAAGGGCACCCTTACAACCAGTGGGTTGTAAGGAGTCACAAACAAGCAAAAAATCACAAATCCAATAAGCCAATTAGTATAGTTTATTCAAACAGTCACCAGACCTAGCACAGACATGAACAATAAGCAGTTTTGAAGAAATAAGCAGATTAAGCAAGAATAAGCCAACCAAATTGAACCAAACTTATTCAACAGCTTAAATAAACTTAATGAAGCATAAATGAACTGGTTTCAAGCACTAGTTTAAAGATTAGAACTGATTTCAAGCTTATGTAAGTTACTGATGAACAATGATGAACACAAAATCCTTATGCTGATATACTTGACCACATATCCAAATTCAAACCCTCAAATCTACCTCTTAGGTTGAATAAACTATGTTTTAGCACTTTTTAACCCTAGATTAGCATACACTATAAGTTTTTCCAAAATTTCAAGTCAAAACAGGCAAGAACAAAGTAGATATAGCACAGATTCAGATTTGATGTTTCAATGAACAAGACTTGCAAATATCAGCACACATACACTTCAATATCAGATACAAACTCAAATAAACACTTAACACCTACTCAAACTCACATAAAAACCTTAAAACATACAGTCCCAAACACTGTTTTACAATCTGAAATCCAAATTTAATAAAGGAAAAATGTTTTCAGGTCAATCCAAGCTTAAAACATGCATCATAACAACATCATAAGGCATAAAAAACAAGATTCATGCATAAAATCACCACAAATATCAACAAACCACAAAAACCACTTTCTTGACAGATTTTTCAAGAAAAGAGGACAAACCTCATGAATGCACATCCATACTCACGAATTTTAGAGATTATGTGGTAGCTTAACAACCACAAGCTTCCAATAAGCTGCTAAGATCGGTTAGCACAACAGATTATACAAAAATATGGAAAATGAACAAGATCTCTTCCAAGCTTGTTCCACACTCCTTGAATCCTCCCAAACCACAAGCTTTACTACACCTTGATAAGTGTCTTATCAAGGTGTTATGATCAACTTATGATCCAAAAGTTCAAGTGTTTGAACTAAGAACTTAGGAAAACAATCAGATTTTTTGAAAACTTTGAACAACTTGCATAAAACCTTAAACCAACTTTTAAAACTTCCAAATCACAAACTTAGATCAACAATAACAAGATAATAAAGAAGGCACTTGAATTTCGTCAAAAATTTTATACTCTTTTTCATTCATTGAAACAAGGATTTAGAGAAAAGTGACCAAAAGAAAAACCAAGAGCAAGCTGCTATGCTAAGTGCTAATGCCTTTATATAGGCTACATGGAGTCCTAAAATGCTAAAAATAAAGTAGAAACCCTAGTGATGAACTTCCAAAATTGCTCTTGTGATTTGAATCCTTTGAGATCATGTGAAGATGTTTGGCGTTTTGCTGAGATGCTGGTGGGTGCAGTTTGATCAAAGGGTCCCAAATGAGTTTAGGAATGAAGCCACATTGTGGTTTGTTGATTCTCTGCATACTTTGTCATTTTACCTAAAAGTGTGTAGCAGGGCATGGTTCATGTTACTACATGGGTGATGTGGCATGTTGTTTGTGAGTTGGGTTTTGTTTAGTTTGCCCTTAATCTTAATTCTGGAGGAGATTAAGGCTCAATTGTTAGGGATTAAGAAAAACCCAAATTGATTATGAACATGACAAAATCAAGGTTTGATCTGATTTTGGGTTTAAGTGTGGTGTTTAGCGCCACATTTAAATAACTAATTAAAATTAATTATAACCGGCTGAGTGGGATTATGAGGTGGCAACATAGTGGGGTGTGATTGACTGGTTAGGTTTAGTGGGGCACGTGGCATCCTAGTATTGGAATAGGTAACTTTGGCTGTTTGCCAGTTTTAGCGCTTCTTCTTTCTTCCTTCCTTCATTTGCAGTTTATTACAACAAAACTGAATTTCCTTTGTATAATTAGGTTTTTTTTTTCACATTTTGGCCACACACACTTTTCAAAGGGTTTTCAAAGGACTTGTTTTGTAATTTGAGGATATTTGAAGGGCTGTTTTTGACATGTCTTCAATCTTCAAGGTCTTCACTTGTTTCTTTGTCTTCATGGAGGACTAAAAGTGACAAGTCTTCAAATTTGAGGGACCATTCTTGCCAATTCTTCAAAGTTGAGGGTCCATTTTGTAAATTTTGACAAACTTTAGGGACCAAACTTGTAATTATGAATATACAAGGGTTTAAAGTGTTCATTCTTCAAAGTTGAAGGACCCTTCTTGTACAATCTTCAATTCTTCAAGGACTTTTCTTGGAAAATCAACTCTAAGACCCGGTTCATTGTGCGGCTTCATTTCCCGTGTTCGTTTTTGATTGTTTCTTGTGATCTTTTGACATTTTCTCGATATCTGTACCTAAAATACACAATGAACAAACACAAGCATATATATGGCACTTCGTATGATATTTTAATCATTTTAAGCCCGTTTTGGACGATGAGACTATGTATAAAAGCAATCTCATCACTCACCTATATTAAACCATTGACGTGCCTTCACGCAATGCTAGAATAAAGTAACGTAGCACCTCCAAAATTCATTTTTATGCACTTTTATTGAATCATAAACTACACTACACTACTACTACTTGCTACTACTTGAGTTTTAGACATAATGTATGATTTTCATCACAAAATGGGACGTTTAGGTTCATAGAACAAGAACACATGAATGCTTCGTTAGAAATAATTTCTTCGTCCTTGATTTACACCCAATTCCATGCCAAGCGTGTAACGAGATCATTGTCATTGTAAGTTAGTAATGCTAACACTACTCATATGCCCTAATCACGTACTTAGACTCCCATTTCCTAATTGGTATCTCTTATATTTTATTTTTGTCTTGAATGTTCACGAGGATACATTTTTGACTTATGCGATGAGAGAGATTTAGGTCTAAAAATAGAGTCATAACGGTGTAACCAAGACCATCAACTTAATAACCTCCCGTAATAGACAACGATGTCAAAAAATTAAGTCAACAAGAAGGATCGATATACACGGTTTTATAACTGTTTTGAACATGATACTTATTACCAAGACTTTCATACGCCCCCTAATGGATGGGCCTTATTATCATAGGTTTACCTCCATCTTTTATTCAACTCCGTCATGGAGCTTTTATTATGACTTCGGTCTTGCCTTGCCTTTTATTTAACCTCTCCATGAGGTGTTTATTATGGCCAAAGACGTATATCCTCACGCTAAAAGCGCATTTTGGATCTTTAAAGCTTCAAAGATTAAGGCTTGATTGACTTTCAATTTTGCATAGATTTTTCGGCCTTGTGAGCTTCAAATTTTTTGCTTGATTTAGGTGAGCACTTGAAATCTTATTATTAGGTGAAGCTTTTGATTATTCAGGGTGCCAATACTTCAAAACCATGACGCTGGCGATACCTTAATTTCTTCCCAATTTAATTACATGGAAGCTACTAGAAAAGACTAGAAACCAACAATTAAGACTAAACCGCTAAGCCAATACTTATTAGAAAAATATATATACAAGCGAAGGGAGAATAAGCAAACAAAGAGAACACATGAGTTTTTGAAAGAATACGAGTACTCTACGTTTAGAATAGTAACTTATAATTAACTCTATCATTTCTCATCCTCATTTAAGAGACTTAGCCAAATATAAAGTTAAGGAATCGAAGCTAAGTGCTCAACACGCACGGTCGAGTAAAAAATTACTGTTATTCTCGCCATCAGAAAATCTATATTCGTGTCTTCAAAAACTTATAAAACATGAGAAAATTTTTTAAAATTTGGCCATTTTTAGCCTTATTTTGCAACAAAACGATAAACAAAAAGATAAACTTTGGAAAGCGTGAAGGTTTGGCAAGGCAAGTATCTATTCACCCCCCATACTAAAGTTAAACATTGTCCTCAATGTTTCGAGTCTAAGGGTAGGATACCCCATACTAGAGACCTAGTCGAATGCTTAATCTAGCATGGAAATGGTGTAACCATTAAATCAATAGCCGTTTATGAAGTGTGATAAAAACCTAATGTTAGAACATCAAATGATATATCATATGGATATCAAGAAATTCTTCAAAGCAAACGATCGAGTGCTCACGTAAAACGAACACGAGAGGCTCCAATCGTGAAGATAATGATCATCTAAAAACCACAATACACAAACAACCACGGAACAAAGGTTGTAATGGCACAAGTCCCCTCACATTAAACTACATTAGAAAGCGATAATATGTACATGGATAAGCATGGGACTCCCCCACGAGGCACCTCGTTTTTTATTACCGATCATGAGCTCGAATCGATCTCCTCAATACTACTTATCATTGGGGAAGGTGACTTGGTCGAGGTCATTCAAAGAAGGAACTTCCCCACGAAAGTAGTGCTTCAACCTATGGCCATTCACCTTAAAGTTAGGACCATCATTTTGAGCTAGCTCGATGGTACCATATGGAAACACTTGGGTAATGGTGAATGGACCCGACCAATGGGATTTCAACTTGCCGGAAAATATTTTCAATCTCGAGTTAAAAAGCAACACCTGATCCTCAATGTTAAAAACCCGGTTTTTAATTTTAGAATCTTGAAACTTTTTGGTTTTCTCTTTATAAATCAATGAATTTTCATAAGCAATATCCCACAATTCATCCAATTCATTCAATTGCATTTTCAGGTGTTTTCTCGCGGTATCAATGTCATCATTACAATGCTTTAGGGCCCAATAAGCTTTGTGTTCGAGTTCAATTGGCAAGTGACAATTCTTCCCATACACAAGCTTGTAAGGAGTGCACCCAATGGGCGTCTTATGAACAGTACGAAAGGCCCATAAAGCATCGTCTAACTTATCCAACCATGATTGTCGGTTCTTTCCTATGGATCTCTCTAAGATCCTCTTCAACGCTCGGTTTGAAACCTCGACTTGCCCACTCGTTTGTGGGTGATAAGCCGTAGAAAGCCGATGTGTAACCCCATATTTCTTTAGAACCCTTTCGATTTGGTCATTACAAAAATGGGTTCCACGATCGCTTATGATTGCACGAGGGGTTCCAAACTGAGAAAATAATTGCTTCAAAAACTTGACTACCACACGAGCATCATTCCTGGGCAAAGCCTTAGCTTCCACCCACTTAGATAGGTAGTCAACGGCAATAAGGGTGTACTTATTACCACGAGATGATGGGAACGGCCCCATAAAATCAACTCCCTAAACGTCAAAGATCTCACACACTTGGATGATGCTTTGTGGCATTTCATCGTTTTATGAGGCTTTGCCTTGACGTTGGTATGAGTCACACGACTTGACAAGTGCATGTGCATCTCGGTAAATAGTAGGCCAAAAGAAACTGGCATCAAAGACCTTCTTCGCTGTGAGATTAGCACCATGGTGACCACCCGTTGGTCCCTCGTGACAAGCTCTAAGGATATTAGATGCTTCGGTGCCAAATACAAAACATCGAATAATTTGATCCGCACAAGTCCGAAATAGGTAAGGGTCGTTCCAAAAGTATAACTTGACATCACGAAATAATTTCCGTTTTTGTTGAGTCGTCATACCCTTAATGATGAAGTTACCCATATGGTAATTTGCGATGTCCGCAAACCATGGGGTGGATGAGTCTTTCTTAGAATTCACTACACCAAGTGTCTCGAGAGGAAATGTTTCGGTGATGTCCTTGTTCTCGTACACACTTTGGTGAGGATCTTCCAATCGAGAGAGATGACCGGCAGTAAGATTCTCGGTTCCTTTTTTGTCAAGGATTGTGACATCAAATTCTTGTAGGAGGAGAATCCAACGAAGCAATCTCGGCTTTTCCTCTTGCTTAGCCAAGAGGTACTTGATTGCCGAATGATCCGTATACACTATGCTTTTGGTCAAGACGAGGTAAGGTCGGAATTTCTCAAATGCATACACCACGGCAAGGAATTCCTTTTCCGTTGTGGTATACTTAAGTTGAGCCTCGGTCATCGTCTTGCTAGCATAATGAATAGGCAAGAAGTGCTTTTTATAACGTTGTCCCAAAATGGCCCAAATAGCGTAATCACTTGCATAACACATGGGAGGTTCCAATTGGGAGCAACAACAATGGGAGCTTCGGTAAGTTTCCTCTTAAGGATTTCAAAGGCTCGTACACAACCTTCGTTAAAGACGAAAGGAGCATCTTTTTCGAGGAGATGTGTGATGGGTCGAGATATCTTTGAAAAATCCTTGATGAATCGAAGATAAAAGCCCGCGTGGCCTAGGAAACTCCTAACTCCCTTAACGGTTTTGGGATGAGGTAATTTAGCAATGACGTCAATTTTAGCTTTGTCTACCTTAATCCCCACTTTCTAAACCTTGTGCCCTAAGACGATTCCTTCTTTAACCATAAAATGACATTTTTCCCAATTGAGCACAAGGTTGGTTTCCTCACAACGTTTCAACATATGCTTCAAATTCCCTAAACACGCAGTGAACGAACTACCAAACACGGAAAAGTCATCCATAAAGACTTCCATCGTCTTCTCGATCATGTCATGAAAAATAGCCATCATACACCGTTGAAAAGTTCCTGGTGCATTGCAAAGTCCGAATGGCATTCTACGATAGGCAAACGTTCCATATGGACACGTAAACGTAGTTTTTTCTTGATCACGAGGATTGATGGGGATTTGAAAGTAACCGGAAAAACCATCTAAAAAGCAATAGAAATCGTTTCCCGCAAGACGCTCCAACATTTGATCCATGAAGGACAAGGGAAAATGGTCTTTACGAGTGGCGTCATTTAACTTACGATAGTCAATACACACCCTCCAACCGGTCACGAGTTGAGTTAGAATTGACTCGTTGTCATCGTTTGGCACAACGGTCATTCCTCCCTTTTTAGGGACATAATGAATAGGACTCACCCAAGGGCTATCGGAAATAGGGTAAATCATTCCCGCGTCAAGGAGTTTAAGGACCTCCTTTTTAATGACGTCGTGAATTTTGAGGTTCACCCTCCTTTGGCATTGAATTGCGGGCTTGTAGTCATCCTCCATTAAAATTTTGTGGGTACAAAATTTTGGGTCGATACCCTTAATGTCGGATAATTTCCACGCAATTGTGCCTTCGTGAGTCTTCAAGACATCGATAAGTGCAGTTTTTTCATCATTCGAAAGATCCTTTGCAATAATAACCGGAAACTTATCGTCTCCTTCCAAGAATACATATTCAAGATGAGGAGGAAGATCTTTCAACTCGAGGATTGGTGGTTCCTCGATTGAAGATTTGGGTTCGATACTCATAACCTCCTCCGGCGGAGGAAATGGGAAATCGTTAAGAAAATCCTTGATAATCGAAAAGTCCTCATCGTTGTCGGGGTCTTCGTTACAAGTTTCAGGTACATCAAACTCTTCCAAAGTAAAACCACCTCCTTCAAATGGAGTGAAGGATGGTGTCGAGTTATCAAGAATAGGATCGAGCTTAGTGGGATTGCCACTATTTTCTTCATCACCAAAACCTAAAAATTCTAGTGAAAATTCTTCGCAAACGACATCGATCATATCAATGTAATTTATGGCCACGGTAGAAATAAACATGAGAAAGTTTGGAGTTTTGTGTTGCGTTTATAACTAGTTCATCGTCGTTGAAACGTAAGGTGATTTTTCTTGCATGCACATCAATCAATGCTCTCGACGTATCTAAAAACGAACGACCTAAAATGAGAGGAACTTGAGGATCCGTGGAAATATCGGCTACGATAAAGTCTACCAGATAATATAACTTTCCCACTTTCACAAAAACGTCTTCGGCCAACCCACATGCGGGAATAGTGGAATGATCGGCCATCTCGATAGACATTCTTGAAGGAGTAAGATTAGGAAGATTGAGCGACTTGAAGATTCCAAGAGGCATCAAATTAATACTAGCACCAAGATCGGCCAGGGCATAACATTCTTCCATATCTTGAATACCAATTGGTATTAAGAACTTACCGGGGTCACCGACTTTTTGAGGAATGCGGTTAAGATAAACCGAAGAACAACTAGACAATTTTGCAATTTCTCCTTGTTGTTCAACATACTCTTAATGTTGGCGGCAAAACGAGGCATCACAATCAGAGCGTCGGCAAAGCTTATGTTGAAATGAAAATCACGAAACATCTTAATGAAAAGCTCGAATTGGTAATTGTAACGCTCTTGCAATTTCTCCTTACGAAGTCTCGATGGGTAAGGTAAGGGTGGTGTGGGTTGGGGCATAGGCATAGCCTTTGGAATCTCGGGTTCCAATGATGGTAAAGGGTCAACCGTAGGTGTGGTTTGAGCGGTACTTCGTGGGATTAGGATATGCTCCTTTTCGACCACCACCTCGGGTTCTTCCTCAATTTCCTCCACCGTAGCAGTAATTGGTTGAAGAGTTGGTTCCTTAAAGGTCTTACCACTACATGTGGTAATCACCTTCATCTCTCCATTCGGGTTCGACATGGTGTTACTAGGAAGACCACCCGAAGAATACGGTTTACACATTATAGCCTCAAACATGCTTGAACTTTTATCCTCAAACTTAGATTGACTCTTATCCGCCCTAAGCATCTCTTGTTTAATCTCATGTTGGCCTTGCTCCATCTTTTGTTGGTTTTGTTGTAACCTTTGCACATTACTCTCCATTTTGTTTGCATGAGTCTTAAGTTCATTTGTTAGCTCGTTTTTCAACTCATTTTTCAAATCATTCTTAAACTCGGATCTTAGGCTAATTATCTCCCTTTGAAAATTATCAAACCTAGCATCATTACCGTTTGCATAATCAACAAATTCATTTGGAAGATCTTTCACGTTTTGCAAACCTTTCTTGTTGTTTTGAAAAACATGGTTTTGATGTTTGTTTTGCACTTGATTATTAGCCCCTTGATTCCCATAGTTGTTACCCTTATAATTGTTCCTTTGATTTCCTTGGTAACCAACTTGATTGTTTCGATAATTGTTAGCATTTTGATTTGGTGGAAAACCCGGTGGAGTCAATTGATTAGAGCGGGTAACTTGACCGTTTTGGTTATAAGTTCCCGTGGCCGCGTAGGCACTCGAAGTGTTACCACTGTTGGTAATGCACTCGGAGAAATCATGACCTCCACCACAATACATACAAGAAACCTCAACTGCTTTAGCCGTAGCGGGAGTGGGTTGATCACCAAATTTAAACTCAATTAACAATCCCTTAAGCTTATCAAAAATCTTGTTTTCTAAATTCGCCTCTATTTGGCAAGCATCGATGGTACGTGACAATGAAGGCGAAGACGAAGCCTTGTTAACACTCGATGTGTTACGAGGACTATAGACCTTAGACCTATTCTGAATAATCAACAATGCTTCCTCGACCGTTTTACACAAAAAATTACCACCCGCGGCGGCATTAAGATAATCTCGCTCATGATCGTTCAATCCATTGTAAAACGTGTCGATTTGATGCAAGTCGGAAAAACCGTGATGAGGACACTCATGTAACATTTCTTTAAACCGATTCCAAGCCGTTGAAAAACTCTCATTATACTCTTGAGAAAACTTTGAAATCTCGTTCTTCAAATGCGTAGTCTTAGAGGGTGGGAAAAATTGGTTCACGAACTTTGAAACGATATCCTTCCACGTCAATATAGAATTAGGTGGCTCTTTCTCTAACCAAATTTTAGCGGGCCCCACTAAGGAATACGGAAAAAGCATCATCTTAATCGAGTCATTCGAGACATCCTTAAACTTGCATGTGGCCGTAAGACGATTGAATTGTCGAATGTGGTTATGAGGGTTGTCCTTCTCGTCATCGCGAAACTTGTTGTTTTGAATCATGGACAACAAACCCGTCTTAACTTCAAAATTCTCCGCAAGGATAGCGGGAATCACAATAGCTTCTATATAACCCTCGGTGGGTGCTTGAAGCAACTCCATCATAGTACGATTAGCCATGGTTGCTTCTTGTTCTACGATGGGTTCGTCAATAGGAGATTCGTCACTAGAAGGCGTTCCTTCCTTTCGGTTTCTATGTTTACGTGCACATCTTACTTTGTTACGAGTTTGCATAAACATCACGTACAACGTGGGGATGAGCAAAGAAGATTCTTTTGGGTGTTTTTACTTTTTCCAATATTTTTGTGCTTTTGATTGTTTTTACTTTTTTTTTTATTTTTGTGACGTATTACGTAGACACAAATCTACAAATCTCTCCTCAAATCAAATATCTCGATTAAAGGAGCCTCAAGGAGTGAAAAAAATCACGTGATGTGAACGCCTTCGATAACTTTAGAACGTTGGTGGAACACCAAAACGTTCAAGAGGGTTTAATCTTTGAAAGCAAGAAAATATATAGATACGTAGATAATACTTTGGTTGACAAACCCTCGATTAGCCCTTTTTATCTAAACACGCACAAGCAAGCGGAGGAAACGAGGCGGCGCTAAGCACTTAAGAGCCTTTTTCCTTTAGGTTGTGAAATACAACCGCCTTATACCCACCTTATAATTTGTGTTTTTCAAAATCAAGCTTCACGAAAGTAATTATCTATTTTGCCTTTTTTCTTCGTTTGAGATTGGAATACAATGATTGAGTGATGAAATCCCAAATCAAGGTTGTGTTTTCACACTTTTGGAGTACTTGTGAATTTATTGTGATACGTATACACTATAGTAATAATATTTCACAAAAAAAATGAAAACCGATAATACGTATGATTAGATCGCTAATCACACAAATATTTATTACGGATAATATAAAAACAAAATTTGTTCAAATCAAAACACAACACGCCTCCCTGGCAGCGGCGCCAAAAATGATAGTCGAAATTCACACTCGTTTAGGAAAACGAGGTAAAAGCGGTAAGTATTAAGTGAACGTTTAGGAAAACGTAAACACTTATGACCCTTTGTGTGGGATCGTTCTCAAAGAGGCTTGTGTGTTGTATGTTAAGACTTGATTGAATTTGAGATTAATATTATGAGAGAGAATGAGAAAGAAAATGATGACGGTTACGATTCTAAATTAAACTACGACGAATAACGTAAACGTAAAATCGTAAAACGTGACGAAACTTAAAAATTACCCTAAAAATTCCTAGAAAATCATAATAAATTCCTAAAAATGCAAATTGAGTTTACCAAAAATAAAAAATCACTCAAACCTTTTATTTAATTAAATAATAATTTTTTATGCTAATTAAAGCCCAAAAAATCAATTTATTTAACAAAAAGCCCAAAATGAGATTTTTCAATTTGTAAACCTTTAAAATAACTTAATTAAACTAAACTATTTTTGAAAAATTTAATACTAATTAAAACTATTTAAAAATGATTAAAACCTAATAAAATATTAAAATAATATTAAAAATTCAAAATTTATAAAAAATTCTAAAAACTTGCAAACTAGTTTATTTTAACTTAAATAAACAGAAAATGAAAGTGAAATGACCAAATAATCCCTATTGGGCCTCCAAATGGGCCATAAGTGAAAACAATCCAAGTCAAATGGGCTTTTTAGCCCAATAAGCAAAAAGTCAATCAAATAAGCTGAAAAGTTCCAGTCTAGCTTAAAATCAAGTTTTAAACAAAAAACTCTAAATGCCAAAAAGCTGAATCAGTGCTTATCACAGCTTAATAAGAAAACAACTTATTCTTAATGGGCTTTTAGGCCCGTTAAGCCATAAGCTAATGCCATAAGTTGAAAATTGACACACATCCTTCTTTTGACCTTATAAAGTTGTTTGTAAATTTTTTTTTTTTGAATAAGTCCAAGAAATAAGCCTGAAATAAGCAAAAGCTCTCTACACAAAACGACAAAATAGTCGTTTTCGAGTTCTAGACCACTTGAAAGGCTGATTCAAGTTACAAAAGCTTTGTAATGGCTTAATTAAGCAAAATAATCAAAAAGATTTCAAATAAGCACACTGAATAAGCTGGAATAAGCAATAAGTTGTTTTAAAAAAGAAAAGTCAACACGTTTTCTAGTCAAACCTAAAAGTCAAAGGCTAAAAAGCTCCAGATTAGTCAAATGGGTCAAATGAGGAAGATTGATTATCAAAACAAAGTTGTTGCACGTTTAAATAAGCTAATAAGGCTTATAAATAAGCTGAACACTAAATAACACTAGCAGTGGCTAGTAGCAGTGGGAAAGGGTTCCACTGTTTGACTTAATTGACTTGCTTTTTTAGAGAGTTCTACTTGGATTCAATGGACACAAAGGGCACTCTTACAACCAGTGGGTTGTAAGGAGTCATAAACAAGAAAAACATCACATATCCAATAAGCCAATTAGTACAGTTTAATCAAACAGTCACCAGACCTAGCACAGACATGAACAATAAGCAATTTTGAAGAAATAAGCAGATTAAGCAAGAATAAGCCAACCAAATTGAACCAAACTTATTCAATAGCTTAAATAAACTTAATGAAGCATAAATGAACTAGTTTCAAGCACTGGTTTAAAGATTAGAACTGATTTCAAGCTTATGAAAGTTACTGATGAACAATGATGAACACAAAATCCTTATGCTGATATACTTGACCACATATCCAAATTCAAACCCTCAAATCTACCTCTTAGGTTGCATAAACTATGTTTTAGCACTTTTTAACCCTAAATTAGCATACACTCTAAGTGTTTCCAAATTTTCAAGTCAAAACAGGCAAGAACAAAGTAGATATAGCACAGATTCAGATTTAATGTTTCAATGAACAAGACTTGCAAATATCAGCACACATACACTTCAGTATCAGATACAAACTCAAACAAACACCTAACACTTACTCAAACTCACATAAAAACCTTAAAACATGCAGTCCCAAACATTGGTTTACAATCTGAAATCCAAATTTAATAAAGGAAAAATGTTTTCAGGTCAATCCAAGCTTAAAACATGCATCATAACAACATCATAAGGCATAAAAAACAAGATTCATGCATAAAATCACCACACATATCAGCAAACCACAAAAACCACTTTCTTGACATGTTTTTCAAGAAAAGAGGACAAACCTCATGAATGCACATCCACACTCACGAAATTTAGAGCTTATGTGGTAGCTTAACAACCACAAGCTTCCAATAAGCTGCTAAGATCGGTTAGCACAACAGATTATATAAAAAATGGAAAATGAACAAGATCTCTTCCAAGCTTGTTCCCCACTCCTTGAATCCTCCCAAACCATAAGCTTCACTACACCTTGATAAGTGTCTTATCAGGGTGTTATGATCAACTTATGATCCAAAAGTTCAAGTGTTTGAACTAAGAACTTAGGAAAAAAATCTGATTTTTTGAAAACATTAAACAACTTGCATAAAACCTTAAACCAACTTTTAAAACTTCCAAATCACAAACTTAGATCAACAATAACAAGATAATAAAGATGGCACTTGAATTTCGTCAACAATTTCATACTCTTTTTCATTCATTGAAACAAGGATTTACAGAAAAGTGACCAAAATAAAAACCAAGAGCAAGCTGCTATGTTAAGTGCTAATGCCTTTATATAGGCTACATGGAGTCCTAAAATGCTGAAAATAAAGTAGAAACCCTAGTGATGAACTTCCAAAATTGCCCTTGTGATTTGAATCCTTTGAGCTCATGTGAAGATGTTTGGCGTTTTGCTGAGATGCCAGTGGTGCAATTTGATCAAAGGGTCCCAAATGAGCTTAGGAATGAAGCTACATTATGGTTTGTTGATTCTCTGCATACTTTGTCATTTTACCCAAAAGTGTGTAGCAGGGCATGGTTCATGTGACTGCATGGGTGATGTGGCATGTTGTTTGTGAGTTAGGTTTTGTTTAGTTTACCCTTAATCTTATTCCAGAGGAGATTAAGGCTTAATTGTTAGGGATTAAGAAAAACCCAAATTGATTATGAACATGATGAACACAAGGTTTGATCTGATTTTGGGTTTAAGTGTGGTGTTTAGTGCCACATTTAAATAACTAATTAAAATTAGTTATAACCGGCTGAGTGGGATTATGAGGTGGCAACATAGTAGGGTGTGATTGGCTGGTTAGGTTGAGTGGGCACGTGGCATCCTAGTATTGGACTAGGTAACTTTAGCTGTTTGCCAGTTTTAGCCCTTCTTCTTTCTTCCTTCCTTCATTTGCAGTTTATTACAACAAAACTGAATTTCCTTTGTTTAATAAGTTTTGTTTTTCACATTTTGGCCACAAAAACTTTTCAAAGGGTTTTCAAAGGACTTGTTTTGTAATTTAAGGATATTTGAAGGGCTGTTTTTGACATGTCTTCAATCTTCAAGGTCTTCACTTGTTTCTTTGTCTTCATGGAGGACTAAAAGTGACAAGTCTTCAAATTTGAAGGACCATTCTTGCCAATTCTTCAAAGTTGAGGGTCTATTTTGTAAATTTTGACAAACTTTAGGGACCAAAATAGTAATTATGAATATACAAGGGTTTAAAGTGTCCATTCTTCAAAGTTGATGGACCCTTCTTGTACAATCTTCAATTCTTCAAGGACGTTTTCTTGGAAAATCAACTCTAGGGCCCGATTGATTGTGCGACTTTGTTTCCCGTGTTCGTTTTTGATTGTTTCTTGTGATCTTTTGTCATTATCTCGATATCCCTACCTAAAATACACAGTGAACAAACACAAGCATATATATGGCACTTTTTATGATATTTTAATCATTTTAAGCCCGTTTTGGACGATGAGACTATGTATAACAGCAGTCTCATCAAAAACCATTGAACTTTCTCTCTCTAAAGCAAGCAAATGGGAAACACACACACAAATGAGGTGCTTGTGGCCTTTTATACTATGAGTTCTATTGTAGGAAGGCCTTATTCATTTGTGTGTTCGGGACTAATTCTAGTTACATAAATAACATTATATTAGAACTCTCGACACCATTGAATAACAATTTCTACGAGCTTCTCAACGGTATATTATATGACTATCACTATAAATACGGATAACAGTATAGAGAGAGTAGTCAAATTTGCTTTGACATAAATCATTTTCATTAAGAACAGAGGTGAGTTTAGCATTCCATTGTCTATGTGCTTGCTTAGGGCCATATAAAGATTTTTTAAGTCTGTAGACCATGTTATCACCTCTAGGATAATATCTTTGAGGTGGTTTCATATAAATTATCTTATCAAGATCACCATATAAAAAGGCATTATTGATGTCAAGTTAAAACACATGCCAAGACTAAAAATTAGCCAAATTAAGTAAACACCTAATGGTAACCTTTTTAACAACAACAACAAAGGTCTCCTCATAGTCAATGCCCTCTTTCTGGGCAAAGCCCTGAGCAACAACCCTAGCTTAATATCTATCTATTTCACCACTGGACTTCAATTTTAATTTCCAAATTTACTTGCAGAGTTGCAGCTAAGAGCCTTTCTACATTTAGGAAGTTAAACAACATCCCATGTGTCATTCTCAAGTAAGGGAACAAGTTTAGTATTCATTACATTAACCCAAATAGGATTTTTAGATGCTTCAAAAAAAACTTTTGGTTCACTGGTTTTATTGAGTTGAGTCACAAAACATAAATTTCAAGTATTAAGTTTTGAGTATCCAAACAAATTTCTCAAGTTCATAATTGACTTTAGAGTTCACAACTGTTGGTCCTTTTTAACTCGATAATACTTATCAACCTTACGTATTATCTTGCATCATGGGTTCAAGTGTGTAAAACCCGTATTTTAAAAATCGGAATATTTAAATACGCAGTTTTATTTTAATAAACTATATAAGTATTAATTGATAGACAGAGATATAAACGCAGAAATTAAATACGCAATCCCAGTTTATTTAAATATTATAAATATTACAGTTATACAGATAATAAAATAACAGTATAAATTCAGATATTACGCGAAAATTTAATTATTCAAGAAGAAAATAATCCATATCAGAATATACCACGAGGATTAATATAAGTTTCACGCAGCCTCAATTCTATTAAAAATATTACAGATGAATTAATTATTTTACAGAAATAAATCTACGAATATTAAAATACGCAGTCTCAGCTTTTATTAAATATTACAAATTAATTATTCAGAAAATAATAAGTTAACGTCAGAAAAATTACGTAAATATTATACGCAAGTATTTATTCAGAAAATATAGAGATTACAAAATCTCGATCATCGAACACGAGCACGGACATTTAAATTGATAATCGAAGCAAATGAGAAGTTATTTTAAACTTTAAAAAAAAATGAAAGTTATATAAGGAAAAGGGCCTTATGGCCGGTTGATTTTAAAAAAAAAAAGAGAAACTGGGCTTCAGCCCATTTGATTACAAAGATAAGACGGGGGGTTTCCCCTTTACTCATTCAACGAACAAAAAAAAAAAGAAGAAAACTAGGGTTTTCTTTGGTGGCCGCCGGTAATAGAAGAAAAAAAAAAAAAAAAGAGAAGTCCGGTCGTGTTTGATCTTGAATCCCTGTACATACCTTCCGGTTAGCAAGCTATCACGGTATTTATTTCTTCCGTATATCAATTCATATAGTCACGAATTAGAGGTGATAAATCAAGAGAGAATGTTGTTTTTATAAATCGAATCCAAATCTTGGGAAGGTTGGTGGTGCTCGGATTTCAGGGAAACCGAGAGCATAAAGCTCTCGGTGGTGGCTTTTGTTGGCAACCGAGTCCCAACAACCCACTAAGGGGGGGTTCGGTGTGTCTCCTGTGTGGCCAGCCGTGACCCAAACAGGGCGGCGTGGTGTGGTTCTAGCCCAGCCCGAAACAAACCCCACAGCAGGGGGTGTTTGGCGTTTCAGACAGCAGACAAAAACCAATCAGGGGTGTTTGGGACTAATTTTCAGAAAAGGGGGCGTTTGGGTCTGCCAAGAATGAAGGCAGTGGGAACCACTGCATAAGCAGTGGGAACCACTGCACAGGCAGGGGGAACTTTAACAAAAGCAGTGGGAAAGTAAATCAAACGGGGGGAACTTAAGAAAACAGTGGGAATAAAATGCTAGCAGTGGGAACTTAAGAAAACAGTGGGAATTATTTAAGTATGGTTAAATCATTTTATAAATAGGTTTAAAAAAAATGAGTTAAATATATTGCTATTTTATTTATATAATTAGTAAAACTACACTGATTTTAGCTTTGTCCTTTTAAAAGTCGGATTTAATTTATGATTTAATTATGACTTATTTCAGAAAAACTAAATTTGGGAATATTTCTAAATCAGGAAACTTTCTATATATGACAGGTTACTATTTTTAGTAAGATCGAAAATATTAGAAATACAAATGCACATGCTCTCAGAATCCTAAGAGCGTCCTGGTGTACCTGCCGTTAGAACATGAAAGGAACTACGGCTGAGCATAACGCTCAGTGAACGGATATAAAGCATGATAAGAATATACTGAAGAAACATGCGATAGAATACTGAAGCTGTAAGACTGATATGTAACATGTGGTAGAACTCTGCATAAAATCTGAGAAACCTGGTTCATATATACTGATACTGAAATATAACTATTAATTCTGAAAACATGCATTTACTGTATTTATTTGCCAGAGCTTATATAGGTCACGTGCTGTAACAACCGTGCATGAATAACTGGAGGGGAGACCTCATCATGCTGTAGAGGGGTGACCTCTAAATAACTGTGCTGGGTGGAGGGATCAGCTCCAATGTGAAGGATGTAGAGCACACACCACATTCACCCTGATAACATGAAACACTTATAAGCCTAGGATGCATCCATACGCCCCACTAAAAAAAATACTGATAAAATGGCCAAGCTGAGCTGAGTGGGACGATGCAGGATATCACTCTCCTGCATGTGAGTCACGACACCGGTGCCTCTAGTGCCGTGGTTACGGTACCTCCGTAACTAGTACATAAACTGGTCGTGCTTGTATATAATGCTCAGGCAATCTATTTAGTTATTAACATGATTACTGATAAACTTAAACATATACTGGGGAAAACATTTGGCTGCATACGGGAAATCCTAATCATGCATAGGAAAGGAAATCCTTACTGAAAGGACGGGAAATCCGTACCTCGTGTCCAGTAACGAGACAGAAACGAAAGCTGAAAGATCCTACTCCGACTTCACGAATACTACAAAAATAATAGACGGGAATTAAGTCGTCTGATTACTGTCTATAATTTATGATTCTGGTATGTTCTTATTTCGATTTAAAAATGTTCTTGTATTATAGTACTGTGAAAGCTGATAAATCTGAATGTTCTTTAATATTTCTGATGAGTGTATACTTATAATTCTGATTACCATGTGATATGTATTTCTAATATTTTCGATCTTACTAAAAATAGTAACCTGTCATATATAGAAAGTTTCCTGATTTAGAAATATTCCCAAATTTAGTTTTTCTGAAATAAGTCATAATTAAATCATAAATTAAATCCGACTTTTAAAAGGACAAAGCTAAAATCAGTGTAGTTTTACTAATTATATAAATAAAATAGCAATATATTTAACTCATTTTTTTTTAAACCTATTTATAAAATGATTTAACCATACTTAAATAATTCCCACTGTTTTCTTAAGTTCCCACTGCTAGCATTTTATTCCCACTGTTTTCTTAAGTTCCCCCCGTTTGATTTACTTTCCCACTGCTTTTGTTAAAGTTCCCCCTGCCTGTGCAGTGGTTCCCACTGCTTATGCAGTGGTTCCCACTGCCTTCATTCTTGGCAGACCCAAACGCCCCCTTTTCTGAAAATTAGTCCCAAACACCCCTGATTGGTTTTTGTCTGCTGTCTGAAACGCCAAACACCCCCTGCTGTGGGGTTTGTTTCGGGCTGGGCTAGAACCACACCACGCCGCCCTGTTTGGGTCACGGCTGGCCACACAGGAGACACACCGAACCCCCCCTTAGTGGGTTGTTGGGACTCGGTTGCCAACAAAAGCCACCACCGAGAGCTTTATGCTCTCGGTTTCCCTGAAATCCGAGCACCACCAACCTTCCCAAGATTTGGATTCGATTTATAAAAACAACATTCTCTCTTGATTTATCACCTCTAATTCGTGACTATATGAATTGATATACGGAAGAAATAAATACCGTGATAGCTTGCTAACCGGAAGGTATGTACAGGGATTCAAGATCAAACACGACCGGACTTCTCTTTTTTTTTTTTTTTTTCTTCTATTACCGGCGGCCACCAAAGAAAACCCTAGTTTTCTTCTTTTTTTTTTTTGTTCGTTGAATGAGTAAAGGGGAAACCCCCCGTCTTATCTTTGTAATCAAATGGGCTGAAGCCCAGTTTCTCTTTTTTTTTTAAAAATCAACCGGCCATAAGGCCCTTTTCCTTATATAACTTTCATTTTTTTTAAAGTTTAAAATAACTTCTCATTTGCTTCGATTATCAATTTAAATGTCCGTGCTCGTGTTCGATGATCGAGATTTTGTAATCTCTATATTTTCTAAATAAATACTTGCGTATAATATTTACGTAATTTTTCTGACGTTAACTTATTATTTTCTGAATAATTAATTTGTAATATTTAATAAAAGCTGAGACTGCGTATTTTAATATTCGTAGATTTATTTCTGTAAAATAATTAATTCATCTGTAATATTTTTAATAGAATTGAGGCTGCGTGAAACTTATATTAATCCTCGTGGTATATTCTGATATGGATTATTTTCTTCTTGAATAATTAAATTTTCGCGTAATATCTGAATTTATACTGTTATTTTATTATCTGTATAACTGTAATATTTATAATATTTAAATAAACTGGGATTGCGTATTTAATTTCTGCGTTTATATCTCTGTCTATCAATTAATACTTATATAGTTTATTAAAATAAAACTGCGTATTTAAATATTCCGATTTTTAAAATACGGGTTTTACAATTCTTCCCCTCTAAAAACAATAATTCGTCCCCGAATTAAAGATACGACTATACCGGGTTTTACAATTCTTCCCCTCTAAAAAGGAGCAATTCGTCCTCGAATTAAAAGAAATAAGCTGATGGAGTTAGAAGAACTGGAAGAACACGTAGACTGAAAAGACAATTAAGCTGAAGGATAAATTGTCTTCTAATTAAGACATAATGCTGCTGATAGGTGTAAACCTGACATGACTGAAATGATCATGTAACGTGACATGGCTACAGAGAATATGGAACGTGACATGACTGAAAGAACTTAACTGGATTTATTTAAGGAAAGGGGATGAGAGGTCCGGATGGACTCCTCTGTTTCGAGTGGCCTCCCGCTCGAAACGATTCCTTCAAAGGTCTAAACATAATAAAGAAAATCTTGGTCCTGATGACCCTGTCCTGATGATGCTGAATAGTTTCCGGTCCTATACTTAAGATAGATTTTCTGAATCTGAGTGTATAAGCCATAGCATGTAGAATACATGAAGCGGTACGTACAATTATACTGAAAAGATAACATTTATATCTCTGAGCAAGCTGCTGAAACATAGGGACGAACTACGTGAACAATTGTGAACGTGCTGAGTGAGCAATTATGAACGTGGTTCATAATTATATGAGGAGCTTGGAATGAAATATATCATGAATGTAATACGTGAATCATACTGTAGATGTGATACTAAAACATATCATGAATGTAGGCTGACTGAGGAAGGAATGCCAAACGCTACGGCCTGAGATGTGAAACGTCTGCCTGGTTATGGAATAGTTGTGCTAACTCGAGTCTAATTTCTCATGCTTTCTGTAGCCGTATACGGTAATGAACTGAGAAACGTGTATTGGAAAATGGTACACGAACTTGGATGGAAGCTATCCAGACTTCTTACTTTGTGCATTTCTTACATTATTCTGCTTATTTGGACATTGTTTAGTCCTTCCATTCAGTATTTTATTTTTCATGTTTTGGGCTTATGTTTGGATTGCTGATGTTTGTTTCCGGTATTTCCGTTATGGTCAGTTAATGTTTTAGGACATTTACCTTATGCTTTGATGACACGCCATAAATACACGTAATGGTCCACTTACCCAAGTGGGGTGTTACAAAGTGAGTTGTTGTAACAAAGTAATAATAATGCAAATAACTAAAACAACAATATCAAATTACTTTTCAACGTATAGAGATTTTATTAAAACTTAACAAAGAATCTACGACACGCTTTACTTGCGAAATAGAAACGTAGCTAAATAAAAATATTGGGTGATCTCCTCTACTTAAACTACACACCTAAGTTATGAGTTTAAGTCTCAACCCTAACGCTCATCAGCATTTAACCGTATGGTTAGGTTGATGTTGGTAAAGAATCCGCTCTTGGAAATGTTCAAACTTTCTTGTACAAGAGGTGAGTATTTCTCTCTGAAGTGTGTTTCTTTTATAGGTAACACATTTAGGGTTTACAAAGGACACGACTAACTATGTGTTTGTTTATCCATAGGGTGGTTGAGAACCCATGGGACAAACCATACCTAGTAGTACTATAAAGTAATGCACAAAATAAAGCTTGTACTTTTGTCTAACTTTACAAGCAACCTTATTCCCAATGTGATCTGCTTTGACTTAAAGCAGATCTTTTCCCGCCTTTGTAAACCTTTAGGATAAATGAAGTGTCTTCAATATCAAGAGGAGATCGGCATCCTTCAATATGGCATTGTCAAACCATACTGGACTGAAACCTCTTCTTCTGAACTTATTCTTCAGCACTAGACCGCCTAGATACTGAAGCAAAGACTCCTTTGTCTTCAAAGATCTTTGGAAGAGTTAAGGCTAAACTTTCTTCCGCTAATATTTCTTTAGTAGGAATCTTCGTTCCTTTAGGTTAGCTTCAGCAGAACCACCTTTCTTGCTGAGCATTAACTACATAAGGGATTTTATGTTTAAATCCTAGAGTTACTTCAGGGTTAGTAAATGTTGACCCAACAACAACAAAATCATTTTAGTTTATTTTGAAAAAATAGAAGGCCTAGAAGACCTTCTAAAGTTTTGAGTACCCTAAGAAGGGTTATTTGGAATAGGGTCCAAATTTCCTTCAGACTGATTGATCTCATCAAGTGTGGCAGCCTTATCCTCTGCAATCTGACATCTATGCCACCACTGACTTGAGACTCATCCCTAACTAATGTGAATCATAAGTGTTGGCATTATCACTAAAGACTATTGAGTGGCTACTAGCTTTGTGACTCATTGTCACTATTATGGGTGTGTACTACTGTAAAACCCGCATTCTTTTACCATGAACAGTACACTTAGCAAACGTGCGTACATATTAAACTTTCCTTTTATAACATGAACACATGTCACGATTAGTAATTACAGAAGTTATGTACGTATAATTACACGATAAGTATTAAGTATGTGATAGTACACGATAATTACTAACAATAATAATTATATTCATGAACATGAAATCATGAACGTAAAAATCACGAACACGTAATTATGTTCTTAATTAATATAATATGATTAATATCGTTACGTACAAGTATTTAGATATAACACGAACATTTAAACACGAAAACACGAACGTACGAACACGTAAATTAAAACACGAGAAAAACTTCGGGTTTTTCCCTTGTGGGCCCTACATGCCGCGGCACCAAAGAGACAAGGGCCAAGCCCATGTTGATTTTAACTAAAATAATAAAAGAGGAAACACATTTTTCATTCACAAAGTTTTCACAAAAAAATCAAAACCCTAGTCTCTTGTACTCTCTTGGCCGCCGGCAACAACAAACACCAAGGAGGTGTTTGATTGAGTTAAGGTTAATTAAATTCAAGGATCATGTTCGTGTTATTGTTCTCCAATCATTACACACATTTGGTAATCCGTAAAACCTTTTCTTTTTATTCTTTTTATTAATTAAGAACATGTGACCATGGGATTCTAAAAACAAGAATTAAAAACATGTTAAACAAATCATGGGGGTAAAATTAAGGGTTGTGTTCGGGTTGTTTTGTTCGGCCGACACCCAACCGAGAGCCCCAAGGCTCTCGGCGTGTCTTGGTCTCGGTCAGCAGCAGGGGACAAGGGACTCCGACTCGCGTCGGGGTGTCCTTGTGGTTCGGTTGGGGTCTCGGTAGAAAGCAGCCACCACCACCGGCCCAGCCGGTGGCGGTTTTGGGTCACACAGGGGGTACTGCAGGCAACAAGGGGAACCACCGACACACAGCCGGTGGGAACCTACTGTTGGTCAGCGGCTAGCCGGGAAAGGGAAACCACCGGCTTAGGCCGGTGGCGAGTTTACACAGGCAGTGGCAACCGACCGAGCCGGTTTTCCACTTTTAATGGGATGTTTGTTTGGTCCGGTTCAAGGGTTTATTCGGTCTGGTTTACGACATGTCTAAATTAAATTCACGGGTCCGGTTCATGACTAAAAATGTACACGTATTTATTTTACAAGTCATATTATTTTACAAGGATAATTAAATTAATAAACATGACTTATAATTAATTTAATTAATCATGGACTTAAGTTAATTATTATTTACAAAATAATACATGTTTTAACCTAAGCATTTATATATTTAATTTAGACTATAGTATTAATTAATTATTTAAGACATGAAATATAATTAATTAATAAACATGACTTAGGTTATAATTAATATAATATTAATACATGTTTTAACCTAAGTAATTTATACACCATAATTTAATTAAATCATGCTTATATTTAATTAAATCATATAACCTATAGTTTATTTAATTAACATGATATTATTAATAAACTATACAAATAATCACATGACTTATGATATTTATCAGTAAACTTAAGCTTATATTATTAGCTTATTAATCTAGCTTAATTCTAAATATGGAAACTTTCTAAATCAGGAAACTTACTATTTTTGGAAACTTTCTATTTTTAGAAACTAAACTATTTTAAGAAGTTAATCTATTTTTGGAAACTTTCTATTTTTGGAAACTTTCTATTTTAGGAAACCTGCTATATTTTTAGAAAGTTACTTATTATTACACCACAAGTATAATAATACAAGAAATACAAGTAATACTTAATCAGAATACATAGAATACACGATAAACACAACATAACCTTAAAATCAGTAAAACAAGACATGAACATATAAAACAAACTAACCGACTATCATACGATCACCTCTTCATTCTAATCGTTCTATTCAGTCTTAATTAATCAAGACACCTTATAACAATCGTGTTCTATTGGTTAATCTTGCGATTACACTGATCTAACATCCTTTTTATTAGGTTGATCGATTGATCTAGGGTGTTTAGTTCGACTTTTAGGGTTTCTTGCTGCCGCTTAAATTGTTTCCTTTGTTTGATCGTATGATAGTTGGTTAGTTTGTTTTCGTGAGTATAATTCCCTCCTTTGGGAGTATTCAACCAAGCTTGACGAGGAGCTTGCTGTTGTTCTGTTGTGATTGCTGCATGGTTTTAGGGTTTTGTTTTTAGGGTTTTTTTAGGGTTTGAATGTCTGATATTGGATCGGTTGATGTGGATGCATTGAAAAAGAGGATGTCGTCGCTAATGTATCAAAGTGGTTTAGGTGAGCGTAAGGCTGTCAGGGGTCATCCATTGAACGACTCTACTGAAAGGGTTGAAAACCAAGGAGGTCAACCGTCGCCTCCTGTTAGGGTTTCTAATTACCCGACTATGAGTGGTATGCATGGGGTAGCCACGAGTGCTACTACCAGGCCTGTTAATAATGTGTTGGGAGCTGCGGGTCAGAACCCTAGTATTGTGCACTCGAAGACTCATGAGGAGCTAGAGAATGTTACTATAAATACGACGAATGATAGGGCTACAAGTTTGTTGCCAGAGGGTTTTCTAAGGACTGATGGTACGGGAGAAGGCGTAACTAGTAATGGTGGTCATGCTACTGCTATTCAAGAGGACACCTTTGTCCATTCATTATTCGTCCCTAGTACTTATGCAGGTGCTGCGGGCAGTAAACCACGGGCTGGTACGTTGGGTGCATCAAAGTCTATTCAAGTTGCGAGTTCTGATTTGAAGAACTCTCCACCATTTCTTATTAAGGAAATTGGTGATGTTGCTAAGTTTTTTTGTGTTTCTCTTAATTCTCTTGTTGAGCTAAGTGCCTTTTTTGAGGAGCTTGATGCGGGCTCAAATCAGGCGTGGGAATGTTTGTCACAAGAGAATCGTGATGGAATCATTAAGATTATTGATCAACATTAGAGTTTTCTTGAGCAGCAAGATGTGGAGGAGCCTCTTACTGAGGCTGTGGATGTCAATAATGAGACTTCTATTGTGGTCGATCCTGTTTTCGAAGGGGTTAATGTTTTTGTTCCTCAAAGAGTGGTCCAAAAGGTTGGTTCTCGCTTTTAATATACTCTGTTTGGTTATTTTCTCGGTCAGAGATTGACATATCCAGTTGTTGAGTATTTTGCTAAGAGCAATTGGGGTAAACATGGGTTAAAAAGAATTATGATGAATAATAAGGGTTTTTTCTTCTTCAAGTTTGATTCACAAGCTGGTTTGGAGGCTGTTTTGGAAGGTGGCCCTTGGTTGATTCACAAAACTCCTATCATTCTCAAGACATGATCATTGGGGACTCTCTTGTTTAAAGAAGATCTAACTCGCATTCCAATTTGGGTAAAACTACATGATATTCCAATTCAGGTTTTTGAAGAGGAAGGAATTAATTTAATTGCTTCTTTTCTTGGTAAGCCAATTATGTATGACTTGTTTACTAGCTCTATGTGCAAAGATTCATCGGGTAGGAGTTGTTTTGCTAGGTGTCTTATTGAACTTAATTCTGATGCTGATTTGGTTGAGATTGTTACTATTGGTGTTCCGTCTCTTACTAGTGATGAGTATACCAAAGAAACAATCCGGGTTGAATATGAATGGAAGCATATAAGGTGTGATACATGCAAGATTTTTGGTCATGATATTGATTTGTGCCCATAGAAGGTTGTGACTATTCCTAGTGCTTCTACGGTTTATACTAGTGCGCTTGTTGAGACGTCTAATGATGGCTTTCAATCAGTGGGTAAGAAGGAAAAGAGAAATGGAAAGTCCAAGTCTTGTTGATCCCAAACTTAGATCGATTTAGCTTGTGTAAACGAGATTGAATCAAGTTAAACACGTAGAGAAACTTTGTTGTATATGAAACAATTCAAGTATTTGTTGATCCCAAACTTAGATCGATTAGCTTTGTGTATACGAGATTAGATCAAGTATAACACGTAGAGAAACCTTTGTATATGCTTTGTGAATCTAAGTGTTATGCGGAATTTAACACTTAAACAAGAACACACAAGATATAAACAAACTTTCACTTTGATTATCAATGTCGAACTTGCTTACAATGAAAGATGTTTATGAACGAAAACTTATGTAAAACTTGATATTGAACATTAACCTAAAGGCCTTCTTTTATAGACTAAGAAGCCTTGTACAATAAGCTACATATCAACTATTCTAGGTAAAGATAAACATAGAAAATACATTGTCGTTTCTATCCTTACTAGAAGTATTCTAGAATATAATAAACGTGTAGCTTATATCTTCCATCAGTGCTTGTCTTCAATGTGTCAACGCTTGACTTTAACTTGTCAACGCTTGAGCTGTCAGCGCTTGCTTTGTTCCTGTCAACGCTTGTTTTGTTCTTGTCAGCGCTCAAGTGATCTGGCCTTAATTTATTCCCAACAATCCTCCCCTAAACTTGATATCCACTCTTATGATCAAGTTTCTGAATAAGCATTAAGAACTTGGAGGAGTCTGACAAACCTTCTCATATTGGTAATGAATAAATCTGATCAAATTCTTTGCCACGTCACTTGAATAATCTATCTCCAGCTGAGTGTCCTTCATCTTTTCCAAAACAGCCTTGGATATGAAATACTGAGCATCCACAAGTAGATATTCAGCAAACTTTGTAGAACTCAAATGGTATACACCAGCAGCTGAATATAACCTCCATTGAAGACAACTGAGGTCATCTTCAAGATCCTTCCATATTTTAGGATCTTCCTCATTTGTCCCACACATTCTTTTGAATGTGGTCCAAAGTTTTATTCCATTAGCTGAAGTTGGTGCTTCAGCCTCATACTTGGTCTCTAGTAACCTCCAAAGGTCCACCAAGTCTTCTCTATCACAACTTGCAAATAAAGATATGAGAGTGGTAAAAGTGTGTACCTCCTTGCCAAATCTGCCAATCTTCCAGAATCCACATTCATCCTCATCATAACTCACAATAGGATTCCTGGAATCTAATGGTAACACCTGCACCATATCTGAAGCTTCTAATGGGGAGAGCTTGAGGCTCTTTCTCATAACTGCTTCACTTGGATATAGTGGATCCATATCTTTTGGAAACTCAAGTTTAAATCCCTTCTTCACTGGCCTGGGAACTATCATAGCTTTCTTGATTTCCATTTCTTCTGCAAGTTGCTCCTTTCTTTCATCTGAAAGAAGTCTAAGAGTGTTTGCTTCCTGCACTCTCACCCAAATAGGATAAGCCCTATGTTCCAACTCATCAAATGTCAAAGCCTTCAACTTCTGATGTGTCCATCCAACTCCATGACATCTGAGCAACATAAAGTAGAGCTCTCTTCTATCCCTTTTCAATTCTGAGAGAATATTGCTTGCCTTGTGCTTCAAAATCACCTTACAATCCTTCTGAACTCTAAGAAGAAGCTCCAAACCCCATATTTGATCTGAAATAGTCAAGTCTGGATTATCCATGCAGCTTTCTTCCCAAGAATTGTACATTTGAACCACCTCTGGCATGTCAAAGTCAACCTGCAATTTTAAGTCTCTCAACTTTTCCCTAGCAAGCTCATCACCATACTCAAGCCTTTCAGGTTCTATAATCATCACACTTGAGTCTGAGCTAGCTCCTTCACTTTCTTCTTCAGAAGTCACAACAAATGGTGACTTTTCCTTTTCACCTTGTTCCATCATTTGTTCAGCCAATCTTCTATCAAATTCAACTTGGGCTGCATCCTTTGGAACACTTTCTTCTACCAATTTACCCTTACCCTTATCTGATGGTGCAATGGTTGGTAAGGTAGATGGTAATACCTGAGTAGAAACTTCCTTGATGATAGATGATGACTGGAATACATCACCTTCATGTGCTGGTCTGTCAACGCCCAAATTTCCTCTATCAGCGCTCAAAATACTTCTATCAGCGTCCAAATTTGTCTTGTCAACGCTCAAATATTTTCCCTCAGCGCCTTGTGTAACCTCTCTCAACATAGCTGTAAATGATAAATTTAGATTGGTTGGAGAGATTAAGGACGTATCAAAACCTGTTTGTTCCTTCAAAGTTGTAAGGGCTTCAGCAACATCCATCTTGTTGTGGGGTTCTAGCAATGCTAAATTGCCTAGTAATTCCTTTCCTGGCACAAAAATCATCTAGCTTCTTGTTCCTAAATTCTCCACCATTATCACTCCTAAGCATTTTAACCTCATTTCCAGACCTTTTCTCAATCTGAGTGATAAAATCAATAAGAACATCAGCTGTGTCACTCTTCATAGCTAGAAAGAATGTCCAAGTAAACCTAGAGAAGTCATATGTGACAACAAAACAATATGACTTACCATTCAAACTCTCTATATTTGTTGGACCAAAGAGGTCTATGTGAAGCATATGAAGAGGTCTGGAACTAGTATGCACCTGCTTGGACTTGAATGAGACCTTGTGCTGCTTGCCTTTAAGACATGCAACACAAGAGTGGTCATTGTGGAAGGCCTTCTCAGGCAAACCATCAACTAAACCAAGCCTCACAAGTCTATTTATATTTTTAAAATTTATGTGCCCTAGTCTCCTGTGCCACAAATTACTTTCATCTACTGAGGCCTTAGCATAAAAACAAGACATATTGGTATTTACTTTAATCCCATTTAAATTCACATTATATATGTCCTTATGCCTAGGTGTTCTATACTCAATATATTTCTCATCAGGGATCTTAAAATCCTTGCTTAACACCAAACACTCAGTATCAGTGAAAAGAACCTTATTTTTGTTATCACAAACTTGTGATACACTAAACAGATTATAATCCAGTTCTTTTACCAGGAAGACGTTCTCAAAACGCAGATTATTGGTGAGAAGGGTTCCTTTGCCTGTAATTGTGCCATAGCCCCCTCCAAAGTATACCTTATCACCATCTTTAATTGGAGTGAAGTTCGTCAGATAGTCTTCCTTTCCTGTCATGTGCCTTGAGCATCCACTATCCCAATATCCATAATCATTGATCTGTCTTTGAATGCCCTGCACATAAAGAAAATAAATGAGTTTTCTTTGGGAACCCAAGTCTCAGAAGACTTGGATTCATCTGGTTGTTCAATAAGAACAGACTTAGTTCTCACAACAACCCCATTCTCATCCTTTTTAGGATGAAAAACCAAGTTAACCCCAATAGGTTTTGTAATGACCTTTGAAATGTAATTAAATCTATTGCAAGTCATTAAAATCCCATTATCATTAGGGTTTTGATCTTTCTTGGGTCTCCATGTTAAGCTTGAAGAAGCTTTAGACCTTTTACCTTGTGGCTGCAAATATTTAGGTCTGGTCACGTTTCTGTCAGCGTTGGATTTTGTCCTGTCAACGCTGAAATTACCCTTGTCAGCGTTGAACCTAGGGTTTGCTACAGGAACCCATTGCCTATTAGACCAGGTGTTTGTCTTTTGAAAAGGTCTTTGTCCATGAGTGTTAGACCTTCTAGAAAAGAATGGGGCAGGTCTAATCACTTGTGGACTTTGCTGCACACAAGGTTTGGGTCTGACAACGTTTGACTTCCTAACAACGTTGACTTTCTTCCTATCAGCGCTGAAATTGTTCCTATCAGCGCTGGCTTTGGGAGCGTTGACACACTTGTATGCCAAATGTGAAAAGCTGCCACAAGTATAACAGGCTTTCTTAGACACAACTTTAGGTCTAGTAGAAAAGAAACCTGTTCCATGATTGCTAACTTGGCTCTTGGGTGACCTATTATTCCTATACACTCTGCATATTTAATGGTAGATCTTCTAACAGTGTTGGAGCCTAGGTCAACAGCTTTACCAGTGATTGGGTGAGTAACCTTAATGGGTGGTGATTCATTTGGACTTTCACATAGCAAACCTTCCTTAACAAATAAAGTAGGGTTAGCTTTCTTCCACTCATTTAGGTCAGTCAGTTTTTGTTGATACTCTTCCACTGGAGTGACAAATCTTGGTGGAGGAATGAATTCCTCTTCTTGGCATTCTGGTATACCAGTCCAAGATAAATCCTTTCTAAGGACACCATAGAAGTCACCAGCTGGTGGTGGAACCAGAGAGTAATCATTCATCCCAATCCCAGTCATGTCCTTAGGATCCCTTTGTTTAGCTACACAGTCTCCTAGGGTTTGGGTGGCTCTATCAAATCTTTGAATCTTGAGGTCAACATTATCTTTATTCTTAATGGTCTCATCTAACTTAGCCTGTAGGTCTCTATTGACCTTTGTCATGATATTTCTAATATCCATACTACCCTCTAGCTCATGTTTTAAAATATTTATCTTATCTTTTAAGTCAAATTCCATTTTCTTGTATTCAGAAACGGTTTTCTCAGTTTCAGTAAGGGCTATTTGGTAATTGGACAATTTACACCTTTCAGTGCTCATATCATCTTTTAGTTTTAACACCTCTTTGTTAAGTCTATCAGTGTTTAACCTACAACCTTTGCTACAAAAAGCATCATCATATACCTCATTATCAGATGAAGAGGAGGAGTGTGCCATGAGAGCATATTCAACATGCTCTTCTTCTTCAATATCAGCAACCAAAGCTTTGTCCTCTTTAGCATTCTTAGCCAGATAGCTCCAATCCCATCCTGTACCATCAATTCCTTGAACTGCAACCATGGCTTTGGAATCTTGAGCTTTAACAACCTGACTTGAGGGTTTACCAGCATCAGATCTTCTAGGAGATCTGCATTCCCTCATGAAGTGCCCCATACGATGACAATTGTAGCATTCAACTTTGGATTTATCAAATCCAGCTGTGTCTTTAGCATTGAAGGTCATCTTCTTCTTGAACCTTCTATTCCACCTATTTTCTCTTTTGCTAGCAAGAGCCATGTTCCACTTGATGTCCATCTCTTCCAAGTGCTCATCACTTATCTGCTCAAGGTCCTCATATGTAATCACTGAACCATTGGGCAAAGAAGCAATGTAAGCACAAACAGTATCCAAATCCAAACCAGCAGGTTTAACTCTTGGGGAGTCATTCATGAATGTGTCAGCGTCTGAAAAGGAGACGTTGACAGGACTTGTTCCAGCGCTGACATATGATGATCCAGTAACTGGATGCATATAAGATTCCTTCTGATTGAATTGACCTTCACTATGAGAGAAGAAGGCCATGTTGCTGGTGCTAGATTTGCTTCCATGACCTGAAAGAGTTTCATCCTCCAACAGTCTTAGTTTGTTGTAGATGTCATCAAACGAGGAGCTCTTGTAAGTATTATTGGCAAGAATAGATCTTGCCTCAATCTTCCATGCCTCACCAAGACTTTTCAGAAAGGTAGCATTGGTGTCAACATCACCAACTTGTGTCCCCATGAAGGACAACTTGCTTGTGATGTCAAGCAATCTGCTTCTCACACTACTCAGTTTCTCATTAGGTTGAGCCTTGAAGACAGCATAATCATGCAGAAGTTGCTTTATCTTTTCTTCCTTAGTGTCTGCATTGCCACCATATGCAACTTCAAGTGCTTCCCAAAGATCCTTAGCAGATTCATAGCCTCTATATTTGTGCTCGTTTTCTTGTCCCAAAGAGACTTTTAGAATATTTAGGGCTTTCATGTCAACCCTCTTCTTTGCAATATCTTCAGCACCTACAGCTCTACCATCTCCAGGTTTTTCTTTCTTATCCTCATCAGGACAACCTTCAACAGCTGATCTTTGAGTAATGGCATCAAGAATCTTTTGAGCCTTATTGAATGAGTTTCCATATTCAATAATCTCCCAGAGTGTGTAGTCATAGATCCCCAGATATTGTTCAAAGTTGAACTTCCATAGGTCAAAGTGGGTTGCATCAAGCATGGGAATCTTGATGTTAGGTAAGGCTGAGGAGGAGGAGGTTATTGCTTCAGACATGATGTTGTTAGGGTTTTGATAAAAATTAGGGTTTTGGTGTTCGTGTATGGTTCTGGTGTTCTTCAAAGATCAAAAGTTCCTCAACAAGCTCTGATACCACTTGTTGATCCCAAACTTAGATCGATTAGCTTTGTGTATACGAGATTAGATCAAGTATAACACGTAGAGAAACCTTTCTATATGCTTTGTGAATCTAAGTGTTATGCGGAATTTAACACTTAAACAAGAACACACAAGATATAAACAAACTTTCACTTTGATTATCAATGTCGAACTTGCTTACAATGAAAGATGTTTATGAACGAAAACTTATGTAAAACTTGATATTGAACATTAACCTAAAGGCCTTCTTTTATAGACTAAGAAGCCTTGTACAATAAGCTACATATCAACTATTCTAGGTAAAGATAAACATAGAAAATACATTGTCGTTTCTATCCTTACTAGAAGTATTCTAGAATATAATAAACGTGTAGCTTATATCTTCCATCAGTGCTTGTCTTCAATGTGTCAACGCTTGACTTTAACTTGTCAACGCTTGAGCTGTCAGCGCTTGCTTTGTTCCTGTCAACGCTTGTTTTGTTCTTGTCAGAGCTCAAGTGATCTGGCCTTAATTTATTCCCAACAGTATTATGCGGAATTAATACTTAAACAAGAACACACAAACAAGATAAACCAAACTTTCACTTTGATTGATTAATCGAACTTGTGTACAATGAAAGTGTAAAACATATATATTCAACTAAAACCTAAAGGCCTCCTTTTATAGATTAAGGAAACTTGTACAAGAGTCTACGTATCAGCTATTCTTGGTAAAGATAAACATAAGAAATACATTGTCAAACATATCTTACTAGAAACATACTAGAAACATAAAACGCATAGACTAGAATATCCTATCAGTGCTTGACTTCTTCTTATCAATGCTTGACTTCTTCCTGTCAACGCTTGTCTTATCAACGCTTGATTTCTTCCTATCAACGTCCAAATTGCTCTTGTCAGCGTCCAAGTGTCTTGGCTATATTTTATTCCCAACAATCCTCCCATAAACTTGATATCTACTCTAGTATTCAAGTTTCTGAATAAAAACTAAGTACTAGGAGGATTCTTACAAATTTTATCAAATTGGAAATAAATAAACCTAATCAAATCTTTGGCCACGTCACTTGAGTAATCCATCTCCAGCTGTGTTGCCATCATTTTCTTCAAAACTTCTTTGGACATAGGATACTCAGCATCCACAAGAAGATACTCATAATACTTTGTAGAACTCAAATTATACACACCAGCTGCTGAATATAAACGCCATTGAAGTCTACTGATATCATCCTTAAGATCCTTCCAAACTGGATCTTATTCATATGGTGCACACATTCTCTTGAATGTTAACCAAATCTTTATTCCATTGACTGAAGTAGGTGCTTCAGTCTCATACTTGGCCTGCATCAACCTCCAAAGGTCTGCCAAGTCTTCCCTATCCAGGCTTGCAAACAAAGACATCAAAGTAGTAAATGTATGTACTTCTTTCCCATATCTTCCAATCATCCAAAACCCACTTGCATCTTCTTCATAGCTAACTATAGGGTTTCTGGAATCATGAGGTAATACTTCTACCATATGTGAAGCTTCCAAGGGTGAGAGCTTAATACTCTTTCTAATAACAACTTCACTGGGATTCACTCTATCCAAAATTTGGTGGAAACTCAAGTGGAACTCCCTTCTTCAATGGTCTTGGTGCAATCAAAGCCCTTTGGATCTCCATCTCTTCTGCAAGTTCTTCCTTTCTTTCATCTGAAAGAAGTCTAATAGTATTCTGCTCTTGCACCTTTGCCCATATAGGATAAGCCTTATATTCCAATTCATCAAAAGACAATCCCTGCAACTTTCTAAAAGTCCAACCTGTTTGATGACATCTGAGCAACATGTAATAGAGCTCCCTTCTTTATGTCTTGGTCTGTTTAAGAACTTTGCTAGCTTTATACTTCAGAATCACCTTGCAATCTCTTTGAACTCTAAGTAGAATTTCCAAACCCCAAATTTGATCTGATAAAGTCATGTCTGGATTCTCTATTACTTTTTTCTCCCACGCAAAGTACATTTGAGCAACTTCAGGCATCTCATAATCTACCTGATTCTTCAACTGTGCAAGCTTTTCCCTTGCCAACTCATCACCATATTCAAGCCTTTCTGGTTCTTCAATAATCATGACATTTGAATCAACGCTCTCATCACCACTGCTTTCCTTACTCTCAACAGCAGTCTCCTTCATCCTATCTTCTTTCTCAAGTTGTGCAGCCAACATGAAATCAAATTTTACTTGAGCTGCATCCTTGAGAACCACTGTTTCTACCATAATCCCTTTACTCTTATCTAATATATCATGATGGGTAAAGATGATGATGGTACCTGTGTAGACACTTCCTTGATGATAGCTGATGACTGGAATACATCAACCATACCTGCAGGTCTATCAACGTCCAAAACCTGTATGTCAACTCCTAACTTACTCTTGTCAGCGCTTCTTGTAAACTTCTCCATCATCTCAGTAAAATATAAATTCAAATTTGTAGGAGTAACCAATGACACATCAAAACCTGGTTGCTTCTTCAAGTTTGTTAGAGCTTCAGCTATATCCAAAGATTCTCCTTCATGTGAGCCTTTGTCACTCACATGTATCTGCTCATCCTCCCCTTTGGAATAATCCTCCACTCCACGCCTAGGGTTAGCACCTTCTAAAATAACAATCATCTCCTTCAATTGCTTGAGTTCAAGGCCTTGTGTAGAGACAGTATGTACAAGGTCTAAATTTTGCTTTTGCAAGCTAATGCAGACAACCATCAATTCCAACAATGTATAGGGTTCCAATCTGCCCTCCTCTAGAATGGGTATTTGACCTCCCAAAGTAGAATCATAGGGCATGGATGGGGTCTTAATGATATTAGGACTGGCTTGGCCTGCATCTAAGCTAGCACCAATAGTCTTAGCCCCACCCATATCACCAACCACACTTGTGGTGGTGGTTCTCTCTGCAACATGGCTAGGACCACTAGAGGAGAACACTCCAATAGTCCTTTGGCATTTTTCCATCCTAAAGTCTGGGGGTGAAGAGGATGATGTGGATTGGGTTTCAGTTTGGAGGTTAAGGGGTGTTTGGGTTTGTTGTAAAAGGGTGTCAGCGTTTGGATTTTGAGTGTCAACGCCAACATTTAACGTGTCAGCGTTGAAGGTATCTTTGTCAATTTCCATATGTTGTGGTGATGGTGATGGTTTAGGTAATGGGTCTAGTTGTGGTTGTGGGTCAGGTTGAGGTTGTGCTGCTGCAATAACAACAAGCATGGATTGGGTAAGGGGTAAGTCTCTGTGTGGGGGGGGGGGGGGGGTGAATTCATCTTTCCAAAAATTGCTTTCTTTTGCACAAGGATCGTATAAAAGTCATCATGATCCCTGGTGCAATACCTTTGTTAATAAAAAACCATTTGCAAAAATCTTGGGTAAGCAAGAGTCATCTTGCTACCCTAGTTTTTACACATGCCATCAAAAATCATTTTAGAAAAGTTATATTTTTGCCCAGTAGCAATACACACAATGGCACTACCAATAGACCTGTTAATTTCGTTGTGTGCAGTACAGGACTCAAGCATTGAAGAATGACATGTATTACGTACTTCCAAGCTGGGGGAAATTCTTGTTTTAAATATTTGTTTAAAGTGCCCTCTTCAGGGAAAGGATAACCCAAAGCTTGAAGTCCTTGTTCTAGCTCACCAATGGCTAGGGTGGTTATACCATCTGCATCATTAAGATGCAAAGCCTGGCAAACCAAGGCTTCAGTAACCCATGAACGCCCATGGACTGTAGCAGTTAATGTAGTCACATTATTAATCGTTGAGGAAGTAACAGTATTCCAAAACTACTTAATATGAGTGACAAGGATAAGAGGAGCATGAGAAAGTGCATACCTAAGAGGGGATGCATTTAAATACTCCACCATTTTAGTATACTGAGGAAACAGAGTGTTGTCACCCTCTAAATAGGCAACCATGTTGTGCTGACTTCTGAATCCTAATACCAAATCACTCGGTTTAAACTTAGGCATCATTGATGTAGAAAGCTATGTAAAATGTTATGAAAGATGAATATGTGTGAAAATTTAGTTAGACAAGAATAAGCAGTTACCCTGTTTCAAAAGAATGAGCCAAATATATAGGAGAGGTAGACACATGTGATTGGTAAAAAATTAGGCAGTTATTTTCAAAAGATAATGATTAAAATCTTGAAAAATATATAACTTATCTTTTGCATTAATAAAAAGTTACCAACTCCTAAAATTACGGCTCATATTTTCGTCAAAAATAACAACTGGGTAGGACCCACTTGTTGTCAACGGTAAAACATAACCTATCAACGTTCAACGACTATATTCTTGTCAACGTTGGAAAAGGCCATGTCAACGTCAAAATTGGTCCAAACAACGTTTGGAAATAAAAATGTCAACGTCCAAAAATAAAAATAATAAAAATGAAAAAGGACCTTAACAAAGTAATTTATCCTAGTGAAGATAACCTATAGACTAAAAAGTACCATAGGGTGGCAAGCATTGTCCAATCATGCACACTTGCTTAAGCAAGATAGACATAATTGTCCTCAAGTGTCTCTTGCTAACCAAAGTTCTTAACAATGAAGTTATCTCATAAAATCTTTTGTAACTTCCCAGGTAAGCCCAATAAAAATTATACCCAAGTCTCCCAACAGAGCACATCCAATTCTAGGCCAAAAAGTCTTGGCCGCGTGCATAGTATATCAACTTTGCATGCTACAGTGCCTCATGAGTTAGTAAACTAATTCATACTCACCAGTGGACACAATCTAGAATTTTGATAAGAGTATTATACGAATACCCAAAAAGTCCTAAAGGTTTCCTAAACCTCCCCTTAAACTAGGATACATAAGTTGCCAAATAAAATGAATGTATTAAAAATTTATGTCAAGATAGGAATAAAAATATTCCAACCATCATCCATAAACTTGAACACACTCCAATAATGCTCCAAGTATCCATAAGCAACTATGTCTCCATTTGTACAATGCTAACAACGCCTGTGTAATTAGATCAAAAACTACAAAACTAACATATTGCTGACAACATCAATTTAACACTTGTCAGCATTAAAATAACCTTTATCAGTGTTAGACACATAAAGTGGAAAATCTAATTTTGTACAAAGACCAATAACAAATGCATATCATGTACATACTTTTACAATAAGTTCCCAAAACACATATTAAGTAAGACTGATCATTTCAATACTTGTTACCAAGTATTGAAATCTTCCAGTATCAAAAGGTTTAGTTAAAAAATCAGCCACATTTTCCTCTGTGTCAACCCTATCTGGTTGTATTAAACCTTTTTCATAACAATCTCTTATAAAATGATGTCTAATTTCTATATGTTTTGTTTTAGAGTGATGTACATGATTTTTAATAATGCATAAGGTACTGTTATTGTCTATAAAAATCTTGGTATGCATGAAATTATACCCATAATCCAACAGCTGGTTCTGAATCCATAAGACTTGTCTACAACAAGCAGCTGCAGCTACATACTCTGCTTCAGTTGTAGAATTGGCCACCACTGTTTGTTTCTTGCATTGCCAAGATATCAATCTACTCCCAAGGAATTGGCATCCACCAGTTGTAGATTTCCTATCAAACTTGTCACCACCATAATCACTGTCTAAATATGCTATGAGTTCCAATGGAGAATCTTTTGGATACCATAATCCCAAGGTGAGAAAGCACCTAAGGTACCTAAAGATTCTCTTGACAGCATGAAGATGACACTCTTTGGGAGTCACTTGATGGCGTGCACATGCACACACAACAAACATAATGTCGGGTCTTAAAGCTGTGAGATACATCAATGAACCAATCATTGACCTATAATGCCTGACATCCACCTCTTTTCCATCTCCAACCTTTCCCCAAGGGTGTTCCCTATCCATGGGTGTGCTAGCCCGTTTCTCATGTGGAGAAAACCCAAACTTATTCAAGATTTCTGCTACATATTTGTCTTGAGAGATGAAGATACCATCTTCTTTCTTCTGAACTTGTAACCCTAGAAAGAAGTTCATCTCCCCCATTGCACTCATCTTGAACTTGTCTTTCATGAGTTTGGAAAAGTCTTCACTCATCTTTGGACTAGAAGAGCCAAAGATGATATCATCCACACAGACGTGTACAAGTAAAAAATCGTTACCAGTCTTCTTTGTAAACAAAGTTTGATCTATGGTGCCCCTTTTGAATCCATTTTCCACCAGATTGGTGGACAATGTACCATACCATGCTCTTGGGGCTTGATGAAGTCCATACATTGCTTTCTTCACTCTATACACCTTGTCTGGATGTTCTGAATCTTCAAAACCAGGAGGCTGCATTACATAAACCTCCTCTACAATTATGCCGTAAAGAAAAGCACTATTCACATCCATTTGATAGACTGTAAATCCCATGTAGGAAGCATAGGCTAGGAAAATCCTTATTGCCTCAATCTTTGCAATAGGAGCAAAAACCTCTTCATAGTCTATCCCTTCCTCCTGTGTATAGCCTTGAGCAACTAATCGTGCCTTGTTTCTGACCACAATTCCTCTCTCATCCTTTTTGTTTCTAAGAACCCATCTTGTCCCAATAGGTCTGACATGTCTGGGACAATCAACTAACTCCCAAACATCCTGAACATCAAACTAGTGAAGCTCATCTTGCATTGCTTCCACCCAACTTGGTTCTTTGAGAGCATCAAAAATCTTCTTGGGTTCCTGTTGTGACAGAAAACAGGCAAACAAACATGCTTAAACAAGAGGGGTATCAACCTTCTTGTGAATATTAGTAATAAATCCTCCATGATTCTGATGAGACCTTCTAGTTTGTAAAGGAGTCATCACATCACCTATAATAAGAGAAGAAGGATGATTCTTCGTAGTATACGTAAGTACTCCTCCTTCAATAATTATATTATCATCAATCTCAGTCTCCAAGTTGCCATATCCTCTTCAAATTCTCTTTCATCAGCATCTGAATGAACCTCTTCATGTCTATTTGAAGGTTCACCTTGTTCAAAATTATTGGAAGAGAATAAATGATCAAAAGAGTTGTCAACGCCCGAATTAGGGTTGTCAACGTTTGAACCATCAATGCTTAAATTTGTCTTGTCAGCGCCAGATTTTACTTTATCAGCGCTTGAAGATTCATGCATGTTTTCAACTGGTGATACTTGTGGACCACCTTTTTCCTTTCCAGCAGCAGCAGCAGCAGCAAATGCATCTGTCCATATAGGAATTTCAATAACTGGTTCTTCCACAACATTTGAAGTCGCCTTCACAATGTCTGGATTAGTAACATGCATATAATTCAATGTTCTAGATAGAGGTTCCAAGTCAAATAACCAATTTGGACCACTCTCAGGATCACTAGGTTTACTCTCTAAAAACCTAACATGTACCTTTTCAAGTATACGTTTTTCTTTCTTAATGTAAACTTTATATCCTCTACTCTGCACTGAATAACCCATAAAGTAGCCTTCATCACCTTTAGCACTAAACTTACCTAAGGCATCACTAGTGTCTAAAACAACTACATGACATCCAAAAGGTTTAAGAAAACCAATATTAGGTTTCCTGCCCCAAAATAGCTCATAAGGTGTCTTGTTGTGAATCTTGTTGATTAATGTCCTATTCTGAACATAACAAGCTGTATTCAGAGCCTCAGCCCAAAATGCTATGGGAAAGTAAGCGTCAGCCAACATAGTCCTAGCTGCTTCTATGAGTGTTCTATTCTTTCTGTCAGCTACCCCATTCTGTTGTGGGGTTCTAGCTATACTAAACTGTCTAGTAATCCCTTTCTTGGCACAAAAGTCATCTAACAGCTTATTTCTAAACTCACCACCATTATCACTTCTAAGTATTTTAACCTCATTCCCAGTCTTTTTCTCTAACTGGGTAATAAAGTTAATCAAAATACACTTTTCAAAGCTAAAAATAAAGTCCAAGTAAATCTAGAAAAATCATCAGTGATGACAAAACAGTAAGATTTACCATTTAAGCTTTCTATATTAGTTGGACCAAACAAGTCCATATGCAGAAAGTGAAGTGGTTTAGAACTAGAATGCACAGGTTTAGACTTAAAGGAGACTTTGTGTTGTTTGCCTTTAAGGCATGCAACACAAGAGTGGTCATTGTGGAAAGCCTTTTCAGGAAAACCATCAACTAAACCATGGCTCACAAGTCTATTTATGTTCTTAAAATTAATGTGCCCTAACCTTCTATGCCAAAGATTACTCTCATCAACTGAAGCCTTAGCATATAGACATGACAAATTATTATTCATCCTAATTCCATTAAGATTCACATTATAAATGTCCTTATGCCTAAGTGTTCTATAATCAATGAATTTCTCATCTGGTATTTTAAAATCTTTGCTCAACACCAAGCATTCAGTATCAGTGAAAAGAACCTTATTTTTGTTATCACACACCTGTGATACACTAAACAGATTATAGTCAAGTTCTTTTACCAAAAACACGTTCTCAAAACGCAAATTGTTGGTGATAAGAGTGCCTTTGCCAGTGATAGTTCAATATCCGCCTCCAAAGTACACTTTGTCACCATCTTTAATGGGAGTGAAGTTTGTTAAGTAGTCTTCCTTCCCCGCCATGTGCCTAGAGCATCCACTATCCCAATAGCCATAATCGTTAACCTGCTTTTGAATGCCCTGCACATAAAGAAAACAAATTAGTTTTCTTTGGGAACCCACGCCTAAGCAGACTTGGATTCATTTGGTTGTTCAACAAGAACAAACTTAGTCCTTATGACAACCCCTTGTTCATCTCTTTTTGGATTAAACACCCAGTTAACCCTAGTTGGTTTAGTTATAACCTTTGAAATATACTAAAATCTGTTACAGGTCATAGAAATCCCATCTGAATTAGGGTTTTGAACTTTTTTAGGTCTCCAAAATAAGCTAGAAGAAGCTTTAGACCCCTTTCCCTTTGGTTGTAAGTATTTGGCATTACTTGGTCTAGCAGCGTTGGAAACATTCATGTTAGCGTTTAATTTGTTCTTGTCAATGCTGAAATTACCCTTATCAGCATTGAACCTAGGGTTTGCTAAAGGAACCCATTTTCTGTTAGACCACGTATTGGTCTTCTGAAAAGGCCTTTGTCCATAAGTATTAGACCCTTTAGTAAAGAATGGGGCTGGTCTAATGACTTGTGGACTTTGCTAGACAAAAGGTTTGGGTTTGACCATGGTTGACTTTCTATCACCGTTTACCTTTGAAGCATTGACACATTTATAAGCCAAATGTGAAAAGCTTCCACAAGTATAACAGGCTTTTCTAGACATAACTCTATGACTAGATGAGAAGAAACCTGTTCCATTATCACTAATTTGACTTTTTGGTGACCTAGGTTTTCTATACATTTTTGCATATTTAATACTAGGTTTTATATCAACGTTTAAGCCAAGGTCAACAGTCTTGCCAGTAGTAGGATTGGTCACTTTTATGGGTGTAGACTCATTTGGGCTGTCACTAAGCATGCCACCCTTAACAAACAAAGTAGGGTTGGCTTTCTTCCATTGGTCTAAATCTGTTAAATTCTGCTTGTATTCCTCTACAGGGGTAAGAACTCTAGGTGGAGGAATAAATTCCTCTTCTTGGAGTTCTGGAATACCAGTCCAAGACAGATCCTTTCTAAGGACACCATAAAAGTTCTCAGCAGGTGGTGGAACACCAGCATACTCTTTCATCCCAATCCCACTCCTATCCCTAGAATCCCTTTGTTCACTAACACATTTTTCTAGGATTTGAGAAGCTTTATCAAATTTTTGAATTTTAAGATCTACATTATCTTTATTTTTTATAGCCTCATCTAACTTAGCTTGTAAAACACCATCGGATCTCTCCAAGATGTTCCTAACCTCAACACTAGCATTTAGATCATGAGTTAAAATATTGATTTGATCTTTTAGGTCAAACTCCATTTTCTTATATTCAGCAACAGTCTTTTCAGTTTGAGTAAGAGCAAGTTGATAATTTATTACTAAATCAATCTAAGTTTAAAACTTCTTTGTTAAGCTTTTCAGTGTTTAGATGACAATCCTTACTACAAAATGCATCATCATATACCTCATTGTTTGATGAAGATGAAAAATGTGCCATGAGAGCATAGTGAACATGCTCCTCTTCTTCCTTTTCTGCAACCAAATCCTTGTTCTCTTCCTCATCCTTGGCCAAAAAGCTCCAATCCCAGCCAACACCATCTATGTCTTGCATGGCAACCATAGCTTTTGTATCTTCAACCTTGATGATTTGTCTTGAAGGCTTTCCAGCATCAGATCTTCTAGGAGATCTACACTCTCTCATAAAGCGACCCATTCTATGACAATTGTAACACTCAACCTTGGATTTATCAAACCCAGCAGTGTCTTTAGCATTAAAAGTCATCTTCTTCCTGAATCTTCTATTCCATCTATTGGCCGTTATGCTAGCATGTGCCATATTCCACTTTATATCCATCTCTTCCAAGTGCTCATCACTAATTTGCTCAAGGTCTTCATATGTAATCACTGAACCATTGGGGAATGAAGCAATGTATGCATACATAGTATCTAGAACAATACCATCATGCTTAACTCTTGGCGAGTCAACATTGTATGTGTCAGCGTCTGAATGTGAGGCGCTGACAAAGCTTGATCCAACGTTGACACAAGGTGATCCAGTAACGGGGTGCATGTATGACTCCCTTTGATCAAATTGACATTCACTATGTGAGAAGAAGGCCATAATTTCATTGGTAGACTTGCTTCCTTGATCCAAAAGGATTTCACTCTCTACAAGCCTCAGTTTATTGTAAACATCATAAAAGGTGGAACATTTGTGAGTATTATTAGCAATCATAAACCTTGCTTCAATCTTCCATGCATCACCAAGACTTTTAAGGAAAGTAGCAATGATATCAGCATCATCATGCACTGTTCCCATAAATGACAACTTGCTTGTAATGTCCAGAAGTCTGCTTCTCACTCCACTTAGCTTTTCATTGGGAAGGGCTTTAAATACTGCATACTCATGCAAGAGTTACTTCTTTTTCTCTGAGGCAGTATCATCATTACCACCATAAGCAACTTGAAGGGCTGCCTAAAGATCTTTTGCAGAATCATAGCCTCTATATTTGTGCTGATTTTCTTTTCCCAAGGAAAGTTTGAGGATGCTTAGGGTTTTCATATCATTCCTTCTCTTTGCAACGTCCTCAGCTGAGACAACTCTTCCATCTTCAGGTTTTTCTTTTCGATCCTCAGCACTTGAGCCTGGAGTTGATCTTAGAGTGATAGCAGCTAGGATTTTGGCAGCCTTATTGAATGTGTTTCCATATTCAATAATTTCCCATAGGGTGTGGTCATGGATTTGAAGATACTGCTCAAAATTGAACTTCCACAACTCAAAGTTGTCTGGGTCTAGCATGAGAATCTTGATGTTAGTGCTTGAGGAGGAGGAGGTTAACTCAGGAGTAGACATGTTGTTTGAATATTAGGGTTTCTTTGAAAATTAGGGTTTTTGGCGATTTAGGGTTTTTGTGTTCTTTAGATCAAAGTTTCTCAACAAGCTCTGATACCACTTGTTGATCCCAAACTTAGATCGATTTAGCTTGTGTAAACGAGATTGAATCAAGTTAAACACGTAGAGAAATTTGGTTGTATATGAAACAATTCAAGTATTATGCGGAATTAATACTTAAACAAGAACACACAAACAAGATAAACCAAACTTTCACTTTGATTGATTAATCGAACTTGTGTACAATGAAAGTGTAAAACATATATATTCAACTAAAACCTAAAGGCCTCCTTTTATAGATTAAGGAACCTTGTACAAGAGTCTACGTATCAGCTATTCTTGGTAAAGATAAACATAATAAATACATTGACAAACATATCTTTACTAAAAACATACTAGAAACATAAAACGCGTAGACTAGAATATCCTATCAGTGCTTGACTTCTTCTTATCAACGCTTGACTTCTTCCTGTAAACGCTTGTCTTGTCAACGCTTGATTTCTTCCTATCAACGTCCAAGTTGCTCTTGTCAGCGTCCAAGTGTCTTGGCTATATTTTATTCCCAACAAGTCTAAGTTTAGTGGTCCGTCGGTTCAACCGAATGTTCAGTTTGTTCCTAAAGCAACTTATAGTGAACCCAAGAAAGGTGGTACAAATGTGGGTAATGTTTCATCTTTCAAGAGGAAGGAAGTGGATCCTTTTTCATCTGATGGTAATGTGATCACGTCTAATTTATACTCTGCTTTAGATGATAATGGAGAGGAGGTTGCTCTTGTTTATGATGAATCGGCTAATCTTCTCAACTCTAAAACAAGTGGGAGCTCCTATTCCACTTATGTTGCTGGTTAGATTGGTTCATTATGGTATTTTTTGTCTAGGTGCATTTTATGTTTCGAGAATTGTTAGTGGTTATGGCATGTCATAAGCACTAGTTTTGATGGTTTATCAAGCTTGTGAGAGCTTGAGGTTAATGTGTTATTTCAACCACATTCCATTTGTACTTCATTGTTTTTTGGATAATATATTTACCAAGGAAACCCATTACCCAAAAAAACCTTAAAATCAGTAAAACAAGACATAAACATATAAAACAAGCTAAGAGACGATATAAAATCAGTTACGTACTCAGTAATCAGAATACTTATACATGTACCCTATTTATGTAGCATTAGTGATATCGGAGTAGGACTTCCTTTCATTCGTCTTTTCCGTTCGCTGGACATAAGGTACGGATTTCCCGTCCCTTCAGTAAGGACATTCTTTCCTTATTAGGATTTCCCGTTTGCAGCCAACTGTTTTTCCAGTGTTTTTTTATATCTTTGATACTTATGTTAGTTAAGAGCCTAAGCCATATACATGCATGACCAGTGTCACCTAGTTATGGAGGTACCATAACCATAACACTGGAGGCACCAGTGTTATGACTTCCCTACAGCGAAGTGATTGCTCGTGGCGTCCCTTTTCAGTTTTGTCCATTGTTATTATATTATCATGTGGGGTGTATGGGTGCATCATAGTTACATGTTTATCAGTATTATCAGAGTGAATGCGATGTGTGCCTTGCATCCTTCACTAGGAGCTGGTCCCTCCTAAACACACTATTTAATTAGAGGCAACATCTCTAATTGCATGACGAGGTCTCCCCTCCAAGTATTCATGCACGGTGAAACCTCATGACCTATATGGGCTATTTGGCTAATTAATATAGATTTTCATAAAAACATAAGTATTTTCAAACTATAAAACAAGTTTTATGAACATGATTCCAGATTACTCATAACTTATGTTATTCCGCTGCTATTAGTCTCTATGTTTTGATGACACGCCATAATCACGCGTGGCACTCCATTTACAAAAATAGGGTGTTATAATTATGGTATCAGAGCCAAGGCTTCGACCTGTAGGCTCTCAAAACATGATCTATGATTAGCGGGTAATCACTACGGTCTTCCTAGAACTGACAATCGGTTTTCATTCATTCATGGTTTTCATGCATTTATGCCATATGTCATTGTCGCAGGTTTATGACTAAGTAATGGTTGGTACGGGACTGGCCCTATTTAGTCGCATGTGCTTTTATCGAAACTTTTAACTTTGGGATCGACCCATAGGCGTCCCCTCGCCATGTCTTTTGTTTTGGGTGAACTGACCATAGGCGTTTACCCTCGCGCATATAAAAGTTTTCACAAACTGCATCATGCATTCATGCACTATTTTCATGCATAAATTTTTTTTCATGATTTATTGGCATAAATTTTTTTCATGTATATATGTAATGTTTTAATCAGTTTAATCATGCATTTTGTTTTATACTGTCAGATGGTTCTCACACGCGAACAAGAACAACTCAATGCAGCAGTCCAAGCTGCGATGCGGGCTCTACTTCCTCAGTTGAGGAACGGTATCAAGGCTGAGGTGCAGGCTGCCAACAACCAGCACCCGCATCTTAATCCTCCTCCTCCTCCTCTAGCAACACTGGTCACATGGCTGGAGAGATTCAACAAGCAACGTCCTCGATCCTTCGACAGAACTGACAGCCCTAGTGAGGCTGAAAGTTGGTTAGCTCATATCGAGAAGATATTTGATGCAATGGGCTGCGACCCCGTCTTCAAGTCGAGGTTGGCCTGTTACAAGTTCGAAGGTGACGTACTAGGATGGTGGAAGGCAGTGAAGCAGTCTGAGGGAGGTGACAATTGGGTGGCTGGCTTGACTTGGGCTCAGTTCAGGGAGTTAGTGATGGGACAGTTCTTTCCCAAGGATGAGCAAGACAAGTTGAAGAGGGTGTACCCCGAGATCAGGCAGAGAGCCGAGGAGAACAGCAACGAGTTCATGCAACGCTTTCTTCGTTTGGTTAGTTTTCTTGGTGCAGCAGCAGGTACTGCCGAAGAGCAAGCTTACCACTTTCGTTGGGCTCTTCGTACATCGGTCGCCAACAACTTGGTGTATGCTACCTTCAACACGGTGGCACAAGTAGCCGATGCAACACGTAAATTGGAGATGTTGCAGCAGAGAGAAGAATTCGGGGAAGCAGAGAGACCCGAGAAGAGGTATTTAATCGTCACTTAGCGGTGACCATTCCAATTCATTCAGTACTATCCAATATTTATCCTTATCTATAAACTACATCTTTTAGGCAGAAGACTAGGACCGGTCTCAACCGGCTACTTAGCAACAGCCTACTCAGCCCAAGGGTAACGGTCAGACTTAAGACCGTTTTGCTACGGATAGGCGTGGCGGTAACGATAATTACCGTAACAACGCTGGCAATTCCAACAACAACAGGTCCCTAAACTTACTCATTTCTTATGATTACACGTTGTGATTAATAATTCTGATACTTTAGCATCTTCTACCAGGAATCATGGTAACGGAAGGAGCAGGACCAAAGAGGTTCACAGCCTAACCATCCATCTATCACTGGTATTACATCTTATGATTTTCCGCATTATCCTTTTGTACCTATAAACCATGTCTCATGTGTACTTTCCGAACAGGCTCCCAGCCAGCAAGAGCACCTGCTGGAGGGTATACTCACCCTCTCTACACTACCTGCAACCGTAGGCATCCAGGTCCATGTCACCGCGGCATCGATGCTTGCTTCAAGTGTGGCCTTACTGGTCATCGCATGAAGGACTGCCGCAAGGGCGAGATGGAGGGCTCATCTGGACATGCCGATTCCAAGCCACCTCCTACTAGTGAGCGGGTGTACACAAAATCTCGCGATCAGGCCAACAAGTCTACAAGTACCATCACTGGAATCTTGTATATGTATGGTCAAGCTGCATGTGTTTTATTTGACACGGGTGCTACTAACTCGGTCATTTCTACTATTTATGCCAAGAATGTTAAGATATCCCCTATGCCATTAGAGAATGTATTAAACATTTCCACGCCTTTAAGAGACTCTGTACGCATAACCCATGGGTACAAGAGCCTTCCCATATAATTTGACGACAAGATTCGTCCTGTTGACGCACTTCCACTGGATATGTGCAATTTTGACATGATATTGGGCATTGACTGGCTATCCAAACATCACGCCACCATTGACTGCCATACATATCAGGTCATCTTCGGTGATGTAAATGCACCAGAGTACATTCACAAAGGGTTCGTACCTGGAAGGTCTGTACATATAATTTCAACCTTACAAGCACGTGCACTACTTTCACATGGTTGTGAGGGCTATCTTTCTACTGTTCATGATTTGGAGGCTGGATCCCCGTCTATTCAGAATAAGCCGATCGTGTCAGAATTTCCAGACGTGTTTACAGAAGAACTCCCAGGCATACCACTTGCTCGTGAAGTGGAGTTTAATATAGAGCTCATCCCAGGAGCTGAACCAATTTCTAAGGCTCCTTATCGCATGGCTCCTATAGAGCTGAAAGAGTTAAAGTAACAACTACAGGAATTGTTGGAACACGGTTTCATTCGACCTAGTGATTCTCCATGGGGCGTACCTGTTCTGTTCGTAAAGAAGAAGGAAGACACCATGCGTCTGTGCATAGATTATGATGAGCTTAACAAGATCACCATCAGGAATAGGTATCTGTTGCCATGCATTGATGATTTGTTTGACCAACTCCAAGGGCCAAACATTTCTCCAAGATTGATCTAAGGTCGGGCTATCATCAGTTACGGGTTAAAGAGAAGGACATCGCCAAGACTGCTTTCCGTACACGCTATGGGCACTACGAATTTGTAGTCATTCCCTTTGGCCTTACCAATGCTCCAGTTGTTTTCATGGATCTGATGAACCGTATCTTCCATGAGTTCCTGGACAAATTCGTCATTGTCTTCATTGACGACATTCTTATTTTCTCTAAGTCAAAGGAAGAACACGAAGACCATCTTTGTACCGTACTACAGATACTTCACCAGAAGCAGCTGTATGCCAAATTCTCCAAGTGTGAGTTCTGGTTTGACAAGGTGGCGTTCCTAGGCCACATTGTATCAGCAGAAGGAATCACCATGGATCCATAAAAGGTCGAGGATATTACCAAGTGGCCAAGACCGACATCAGCAACTGAAGTTTGCAGTTTCCTAGGCTTAGCTGCTTACTACCGTAGGTTCGTAGAGAACTTTTCCCGTTTAGCACTGCCATTGACCAAACTGATGTAGAAAGGGGAGAAATTTGTCAGGACTGAAGAAAGATAGAAGAGCTTTGAAGACCTAAAGCAAAAGTTAGTATCTGCACCGATTCTTACTCTCCCATCTGGTACAGGTGGATTTCAAATCTATAGTGATGCTTAAGGGAAGGGACTTGGTTGTGTTCTCATGCAACATGGGAAAGTAATTGCGTACGCTACACGACAGCTTAAGCCTTATGAGGAGAACTACCCTACGTATGACTTGGAATTTGCAGCAGTCGTGTTTGCATTAAAGATATGGAGGCACTACTTGTATGAAGAATCATGTGATATCTTCACAGATCACAAGAGCCTGAAATACATCTTCACTCAACGTGAACTGAATATGAGATAGAGAAGATGGTTAGAGTTGTTGAAGGATTATGACATTAATCTGCAGTATCATCTCGGCAAGGCGAATGTAGTGGCATATGCACTTAGTAGAAAGTTCGGTATGATCAACGACATTAAGATTGAGGAAGAGATTATAAGAGACTTGGAGCTACTAGACATTGAGATCATGGTACGTGGACCACACGGTTACTGGGCTAATCTTAGAGTGGAACCTGAATTACTCTCTAGGATCAAGGAAGCTCAAAAGGATGATGGTGAAATTTGGGCGATCATTCAGAACTTGGATCAGCAAACGGAGTTCCGGTTGGATGACGACGATATCTTATGGCAGGGCACCAGACTTTGTGTTCCTGATGATCTTACGCTCAAGGAAGCGTTATTAGCTGAAGCTCATAGCTCCTCATTCTCCATTCATCCTGGTTCAACCAAGATGTACCACGACATCAAGCAGTACTTTTGGTGGAGTGGTATGAAACAGGATGTTGCTACTTATGTCTCTAAATGTCTTACCTGCCAGCAGGTTAAGATCGAGCATCAACGGTCTAGTGGTCTACTACAACCGTTAGACATTCTAGAGTGGAAGTGGGAAAAGATCACCATGGATTTTGTTACCGGTCTTCCGCAGACAAATAGGAGGCATGATGCGATTTAGGTTATCGTTGATCGACTTACTAAGTCAAATCATTTCTTATCGATCCGCAAGGATGATCCGGGCAGCAAACTCGCTGATACTTACAAGAAGGAGATCATGAGACTTCATGGTGCTTCATCCAGTATCGTCTCGGACAGAGATCCTCGGTTCACTTCGCGATTTTGGAAGAGTCTGTAGAAAGCTTGGGGTACAAAACTTAAGCTTAGCACGACTTTTCATCCTCAAACAGACGGACAATCGAAGCGAACGATCCAGACATTAGAAGACATGCTTCGGTCATGTACATTAGAGTGGACAGGAGATTGGGACGATTATATCTGTTTGGTAGAGTTTGCATACAACAACAGTTGGCACGCCAGCATCAAGTGTGCACCATTCGAGATGTTGTATGGCAGGAAGTGTCACGCCCCAATTTGTTGGGATCAGGTTGGTGAGCGAACACTTGAAGAACCAAAGGTGATTGAGTTGACTAACGAGAAGGGCACTGTAGCTAAGCAGAAATTGCAGGAAGATCGTTCACGTCAAAAGAGTTATGCCGACAAGCATCGTAGGGACTTACACTTCAACGTAGGAGATCACGTCTTTCTTAAGGTATCACCGGCACGTGGTGTTAGACGTTTCAGAATCAAAGGGAAACTCAGTCCTCGGTTCATCGGACCGTTTGATGTCATCGAGCGAGTCGGTGAGGTATCTTATCGTTTAGCGTTACCTCCGCAGCTTTCTCACGTTCATGACGTTTTCCATGTGTCCTTACTTAGAGGGTACAAGTATCATCCCCTTCACATGGTTCAGTATCCACTGGAACAGATTCGTGAAGATCTTACCTTCATAGAGGAACCTGAACGAGTTCTTGACAGGCAAGAACGAGTCATGAGGAAGAAGACGATTCCATTCGTCATAATCCTTTAGAGGGATCATACTGAGCGGGAAGCCACTTGGGAAACAGAGGAGTCTATCCGGGCTTCTTACCCTCATTTTAAAATTTAAATTCGGTTATGTTCCTCTTTAGGTTTACTTTATCTATAATTCAGGGACGAATTATTCTTTTTAGGGGGAAGAGTTGTAAAACCCGCATGCTTTTACCATGATCAGCACACTTAGCAAACGTGCGTACATATTAAAACTTTCCTTTTATAGCATGAACACGTGTCACGATTAGTAATTATAGAAGTTATATACGTATAATTATACGAAAAGCAATAAGTACGTGATAGTACACGATAATTATTAACAATAATAATTATAATCACGAACATGAAATCATGAACGTAAAAAAATGAAAACGTAATTATGTACTTAATTAGTATAATACGATTAATATCGTTACATACAAGTATTTAGATATAACACGAACATTTAAACACGAAAACACGAACGTACGAACATGTAAATTAAAACACGAGAAAAACTTCGGTGCCGCGGCACCAAAGAGACAAGGGCCAAGCCCATGTTGATTTTTACTAAAATAATAAAAGAGGAAACACATTTTTCATTCAAAGAGTTTTCACAAAAAAAATCAAAACCATAGCCTCTTGTCCTCTATTGGCCGCCGGCAACGACAAACACCAAGGAGGTGTTTGATTGAGTTTTGGTTAATTAAATTCAAGGATCGTGTTCGTGTTATTGTTCTCTAATCATTACACGCATTCGGTAATCCGTAAAACCTTTTCTTTTTATTCTTTTTATTAATTAAGAACATGTGATCATGGGATTATATAAATAAGAATTAAAAACATGTTAAACAAATCATGAGGGTAAAATTAAGGGTTGTGTTCGGGTTGTTTTGTTCGGCCGACACCCAACCGAGTTCCCCAAGGCTCTCGGCGTGTCTTGGTCTCGGTCGGCAGCAGGGGACAAGGGACCCCGACTCGCGTCGGGGTGTCCTTGTGGTTCGGTTGGGGTCTCAGCAGCAAGCAACCACCACCACCGGCCCAGCCGGTGGCGGTTTTGGGTCACGCAGGGGGTACTGCAGGTAGCAGGGGGAACCACTGGCACATAGCCGGTGGGAACCTACTGTTGGTCAGCGGCTAGCCGAGAAAGGGAAACCACCGGCTTAGGCTGGTGGCGAGTTTACACAGGCAGTTGCAACCGGCTCCGGTTTGCCACTATTAAAGGGGTGTTTGTTTGGTCCGGTTTAAGGGTTTATTCCGTCCGGCTCACGACATGTCTAAATTAAATTCACGGGTCCGGTTCATAAATAAAAATATACAAGTATTTGTTTTACAAGTCATATTATTTTAAAGGATAATTAAATTAATAAACATGACTTATAATTAATTTAATTAATTATGGACTTAGGTTAATTATTATTTACAAAATAATACATGTTTTAACCTAAGTATTTACTTATTGAATTTAGACTATAATATTAATTAATTATTTATGACATAAAATATAATTAATTAATAAATATGACTTAGATTATAATTAATATAATATTAATACATGTTTTACCTAAGTATTCTATACACCTTAATTTAATTAAATCATGCTTATATTTAATTAAATCATATAACCTATAGTTTATTTAATTAACATGATATTATTAATAAACTATACAAATAATCACATGACTTATGATATCTATCAGTAAACTTAAGCTTATTTTATTAGCTTATTAATCCAGCTTAATTCTAAATATGTAAACTTTCTAATTCAGGAAACTTACTATTTTTGAAAACTTTCTATTTTTAGAAACTAATCTATTTTAAGAAGTTAATCTATTTTTGGAAACTTTCTATTTTTGGAAGCTTTCTATTTTAAGAAACTTTCTATTTAAGGAAAACTGTTATTTTTAGAAAGTTACTTATTATTACACCACAAGTATAATAATACAAGAAATACAAGTAATACTTAATCAGAATACAAGAAATACAAGACATGAACATATAAAACAAGCTAAGACACGATATAAAATCAGTTATGTACTCAGTAGTCATAATACTTATACATGTACCCTATTTATGTAGCATTAGTGAGATCGGAGTAGGACTTCCTTTCGTCTTTTCCGTTCACTGGACATAAGGTACGGATTTCCCGTCCCTTCAGTATGGACATTCTTTCCTTATTAGGATTTCTCGTTTGCAGCCAACTGTTTTCTCAGTATTGTTTTATATGTTTGATACTTATGTTAGTTAAGAGCTTAAGCCATATACATGCATGACCAGTGTCACCTATTTATGAAGGTACCATAACCATAACACTGGAGGCACCAGTGTTATGACTTCCCCATAGCGAAGTGATTGCTCGTGGCGTCCCTTTTTAGTTTTGGCAATTGTTATTATATTATCATGTGGGGCGTATGGGTGCATCCTAGTTACATGTTTATCAGTATTATCAAAGTGAATGCGATGTGTGCCTTGTATCCTTCACTAGGAGCTGATCCCTCCTACCCAGACTATTTAATTAGAGGCAACCCCTCTAATTGCATGACGAGGTCTTCCCTCCAAGTATTCATGCACGGTGGAACCTCATGACATATATGGGCTATTTGGCTAATTAATATAGATTTTTATAAAAACATAAGTCTTTTCAAACTATAAAACGAGTTTTATGAACATGATTCCAGATTGCTTAGAACTTATATTATTCCACTGCTATTAGTCTCTATGTTTACGTTATTCCATGCTATGCTTGTATATCCGTGCACTAAGCGTTATGCTCACCCGTTTTCCTTTCATGTTCCCAAACGGCAGGTACTCAAGGGCGCTCGTAGACATTCCATTTACCAAAATAGGGTGTTACAATTATGGTATCAGAGCCAAGGCTTACATCTTTAGGCTCTCAAAACATGACCTGTGATTAGCGGGTAGTCACAACGGTCTTCCTAGAACTGACAATCGGTTTTCATGCATTCATGGTTTTCATGAATTTATGTCATATGTCATTGTCGCAAGTTTATGACTAAGTAATGGTTGGTACATGACTGGCCCTATTTAGTCACATGTGCTTTTTATCGAAACTTTTAACTTTAGGACCGACCCATAGGCGTCCCCTCGCCCTATCTTTTTTTAGGTGAACTGACCATAGGCGTTTACCCTCGCACATATAAAAGTTTTCATAAACTGCATCATGCATTCATGCACTGTTTTCATGCATAATTTTTTTCATGATTTATTGGCATAAATTTTTTTCATGTATATATGTTATGTTTTAATCAGTTTAGTCATGCATTTTATTTTATACTGTCAGATGGTTCTCACACGCGAATATGAACAAATTAATGTAGCAGTCCAAGCTGCGATGCAGGCTCTGCTTCCTCAGTTGAGGAACGATATCAGGGCAGAGGTGCAGGCTACCAACAACTAGCACCAGCATCCTAATCCTCCTCCTCTTCCTCCAACAACACTGGTCACATGGCTGGAGATATTCAACAAGCAACGTCCTCGATCCTTCGAGAGAACTGACAGCCCTAGTGAGGCTGAAAGCTGGTTAGCTCATATCGAGAAGATATTTGATGCAATGGGCTGCGACCCCGTCTTTAAGTCGAGGTTGGCTTGTTACAAGTTCAAAGGTGACGTACTAGGATGGTGGAAGGTAGTGAAGCAGTATGAGGGAGGTGACAATTGGGTGGCTGGTTTGACTTGGGCTCAGTGCAGGGAGTTAGTGATGGGACAGTTCTTTCCCAAGGCTGAGCAAGACAAGTTGAAGAGGGTGTACCACAGGATCAGGTAGAGAGCTGGCGAGAACAGCAACGAGTTCATGCAACGCTTTCTTTGTTTGGCTGGTTTTCTTGGCGCAACAGCAGGTACTGCCGAAGAGCAAGCTTACCACTTTCGTTGGGCTCTTCGTTCATCGGTCGCCAACAACTTGGTGTGTGCTACCTTCAACACGGTGGCACAAGTAGCCGATGCAGCACATAAGCTAGAGTTGCCGCAGGAGAGAGAAGAATTCGGGGAAGCAGAGAGACCCGAGAAGAGGTATTTAATCGTCACTTAGCGGTGACCATTCCAATTCATTCAGTACTATCCAATATTTATCCTTCTCTATTAACTACATCTTTCAGGCAAAAGACTGGGACCGGTCTCAACCGGCTACTCAGCAACAGCCAACTCAGCCAAAGGGTAACGGTCAGACTCAAGACCGTTTTCTACGGATAGGCGTGGCGGTAATGATAATTACCGTAACAACACTGGCAACTCCAAGAACAACAGGTCCCTAAACTTACTCATTTCTTAAGATTACACGTTGTGATTCATAATTCTGACACTTTAGCATCTTCTACCAGGAATCATGGTAACGAAAGGGAGCAGGACCGAAGAGGTTCACAGCCTAACCGTCCAGCTATCACTAGTATTACATCTTACAATTTTCCGCATTGTCCTTTTGTACCTATAAACCATGTCTCATGTGTACTTTCCGAACAGGCTCCCAGCCAGCAAGGGCACCTGCTAGAGTGTATACTCACCCTCTCTACACTACCTGCAACCGTAGGCACACAGGGCCATGTCGCCGCGACAGCGGTGCTTGCAACAAGTGTGGCCTTACTGGTCATTGCATGAAGGACTGCCGCAAGGGCGAGATGGAGGGCACATCTGGACATGCCGATTCCAAGCCACCTCCTACTAGTGAGCGGGTGTACACGACTTCTCGTGATCAGGCCAACAAGTCTATAGGTACCATCACTGGAATCTTGTGTATGTATGGTCAAGCTGCATGTGTTTTATTTGACACGGGTGCTACTCACTCGGTCATTTCTACTGTTTATGCCAAGAATGTTAAGACATCCCCTATGCCATTAGAGAATGTATTAAACATTTCCACGCCTTTAAGAGACTCTTACGCATAACCCATGGGTACAAGAGTCTTCCCCTAGAATTTGACGAAAAGATTCGTCCTGTTGACGCACTTCCACTGGATATGTGCGATTTTGACATGATATTGGGCATTGACTGGCTATCCAAACATCACGCTACCATTGACTGCCATACATATCAGGTCATCTTCGGTGATGTAAGTGCACCAGAGTACATTCACAACGGGTTCGTACCCGGAAGGTCTGCATAAATAATTTCAACCTTACAAGCACGTGCACTACTTTCATATGGTTGTGCGGGCTATCTTTCTACTGTTCATGATTTGGAGGCTGAATCCCCATCTATTCAGAATCAGCCGACCGTGTCAGAATTTCCAGACGTGTTTCTAGAAGAACTCCCGGGCATACCACCTGCTCGTGAAGTGGAGTTTAATATTGAGCTCATCCCAGGAGCTGAGCCAATTTCTAAGGCTCCTTATCGCATGGCTCCTAATAAGTGTGAAAACACTTATACTTTTACCACTTATTTCCAATAATAACAAGACCTAAACGTGTATTTTATGTCGTAAAAGTCAGCATTATGCGTGGTTTGTGTTTTTATTGTGTTTTAGGACCAAAAGATGAAAAAGGAAGAAAACATGGGCTATCACGGGCTTTTATCGAAGAAAACGAGAAAAGACGAAGTCAAAAGATCAAGAGTGCAAAAAGAACGGAAGTCCAAGGCCTATTCTGAAGATTTATCGAAGAAAAAGTCTAAAGACGGAAGTTTAATGAAGTCGAAGAACTCAAGTCTAATAGAAGAATAAAATTACAAGACAAGTTCAATTTACATCGACAAATCCGGAGACGACGTCGAAAAAGACAAAGAATTTAAATCGAGTCGAGAAGAAAGAAAGAAAGAAGGAAGCACATGCACCTCCTCATCTCCTATAAATAGCCACCTAATGACACATTAGGAGGGTGTTAGCTAGTTTTATTTTTCCTTTCTTTAGTTTTTAGAGAGAGAAAGTTTTAACTTTCTCTCACTAAGTTTTCATCTTTTCTTTATTTTTATCTTTCAAGTTTAAGCTTCATTTCATCCTTGTATTTGGAATTCATTAATCAAAAGTTCAAGTTAAGCTTTTTGTTCATTAATCTCTTTCTACCTTTCTTGATTTTAGTTTGTTTTTGATCCGAAATTTTAATGCTTTTTGTGTAAACTTGATGTTTTTGTGACTAAAAAGTTTATCTTTTTATTCCTTACTAAGTTTTTATACGGTTTAAGCTTTAAGCTTGTTGTGCTTATTGGCTTATTTCATATATATAGCTTATTGTCTTTTAAGTTTTCTTAAAAATTTAGTCTCTTGAAAGTTTGATTCATAAAGTTTGCTTATTTCGTGTCTTGAAAGTTTTTAAATTTGTGCTTGTTTTCATTTTGTTAAGATTTAAATAAGTGCTTATTTGTCTTTTCTTATTTGTGCTTATTCGGTTCTGCTTATTTTCCTTTGAATCCCATCGTAACTGTTTTGAAGCGTTACCCAGTACGATCGAGTAAGTGTGATCGCATAAACCCCTAGGGTTTCTACTTGCGATCCATTACTGCGATCCATAGCACGATCGTTCACTACGATCACACTCCTTAATCCTCACCACGATCACTTGTTGTGATCGTGGGTACGATCAAGAGTGCGATCTGTGGTTGCGATCCCTGGCTACGATCGCATTGGGTGCGATCGCTTGTTTCCATCGCATTGAGTGCGATCTTACTGACTACGATCACTAGCCTACGATCGATTGTTACGATCGTAGGGTGCGATCACTTATTGCGATCAAAGGATACGATCGAGGGTATGATCCAAGTGCGATCCAGGCATGATCAAGCACCCCGATCGCATTGACTGCGATCCAATTTCAAATTTTTAATTTTATTTCTTATTTTTATTTTAAATTTCAAATTTAATTTTTCCCACATTTTTACTTAGTATTATTTTAAACGAGTTTTGTCTTATTTTATTTTTACAAAGTTTTTAGTTTTACAAAGTTTTCAAGCTTTAAATTCATTACGTTTTAATTTCCAAAAATTGCACGCTTCTCGAAATCTCTGTTTTTACCAAGTGTTTTTCTAGTAATTTTTAGTTTAATTTTTAAAGCTTTTATTTTACTCAACGACATTTACATATTTGCTATTAGTTTAAAATAGATAATCAACCCATTTTATTTATCCACCAAGAACGACTGAGTCGCACTAATTACTAGTAATCAATTCGAAAAGATCGGAACAACGAACTTTCATAACTAAGTGAAAACCTAGTTATTAAATGGCGCCGATGCCGGCTCTTTTCCTTAAGATTAACGGTTTTTTAGTGAGAGACGCTTTGGATTTTGGGATCCGTTCATCTTTGAACGTTATTTTTCTTGCTTAAATTTTCAAAAATCCAAATATATATATATATATATATATATATATATATATATATATATATATATATATATATATATATATATATATATATATAAATATATATAAAATTTTCAAAAAAAAATAAAAAAATAGAAAAACATTAAAACCAAAAATATTTCTTGTCTATTTTTCTCTTCCTTCTGTAGGTGTGCATGCGTACTCGTGCTCGTAAGAAGAAAGCAATTCAAGCCAAAGTCATAACTCCACCTATTGTCACCATGGACAATCAACCAATGATCGAGCTTTTGCAATCGCACGTAGAGGGCAACACCGATGCTATTGTCATACCCGAGATTGGAGCCAACAATTTTGAACTCAAATCCGGCTTCATTCAAATGGTCTCTGCTCAACCTTTCTTGGGGCGTTCGCTTGATGATCCTCATGACCATATAAAAAGGTTTCTTCAACTCACCAATACGGCTAAGTATAATGGGGTTTCACAAGAGGTAATTCGCTTACAACTTTTTCCTTTCTCCTTAGAGGGACAAGCCCAGAATTGGATTGATAAGGAACCGCCACAAAGTATTCTTACGTGGACGGATTTAGAGACCAAATTCATCAACTACTTTTTCCCACCCTCACGTACTACCGCTTTGCGGAATGAAATCATTACCTTTGAACAAAAGTACGGTGAGACATTCAATGAATCTTGGGACCGTTTTAAGGAACTTTTAAGAAAGTGTCCACAACATGGTTTCACAAAAGTACATCAAATTAATACTTTTTACAATGGTTTAAGTATGAATGACCAAGATTCACTAAATAGTGCCTCGGGGGGTAATATTTTGGTTAAGTCTTCTAATGCTGCATGGGACATTATTGAGAATAAGTCTAGAGTGCAAACCAAGAGTGTTCGGACTAATGTGGCTAGTGCTAGCACTAATGAGAGCGACAAGAGAATTGATAAGCTTACTTCGCTTGTTGAAACACTTGCTCTCCAAACCGCTAACAACACCAAAGTTATCAATGCTCAAGTTAATGCTATGAGTCAATCATGTGAAATATGTGGCGGATCTCACTCATACACCGATTGTCCTTCGACTCATGACAATCCGGAAAATGTGTATGCCGCCAATGGTAACTTTTCGACGGGAGGCCATCAAGAACGTCCTAAAGGTGACCGTAATTTGCTCAGCTATCGCTCAAACAACTTTCTTTCACCCCCTGTTTTCCTCCTCAAAACTCAAACAAACTCAATCGCAACAATCAAAATCAACCTCGAGCTCCAAATCAATATCAAACCCAAAGAAACTCATATACACCTCAAAGAAACAATCAAGTTCACCAACCACCCACTTATCAACCACCTGCCTACCATACTCTTCCTCCCAACCAACCCACCACATTTAATCAAGAGTTTGACACTTACATGAGGACTAATGATGTGATAGTGCAAAATCTTCAGCGGGAAATGGCCAACTTGAAAGCAGATATGGTGAAACAAGGGAATGATCTTCGAGCTGATACGCGAAACTATTTGGCAAGTCAAACGAATGACTTAAGGAACATGATGGCTAGTTTTTTCCCAAGTAATCAAGCCTCTGGGTCAGGTTCTCTTCCGAGTAACACCGTTGCTAATCCAAGAGGGGAGATGAAAGAAATCACCACTCGAAATGGAAAAGGTTTAAAGGAACCCGAGCTTCCTACACCTACACCGGTGATTGTGACAAAGGAAAACAAGCCCCATTCTCCAATTCCTCCAACTTCTATTTCTCCAATTCCTCCACCTTCTACTTCCACCCCTCCACCACCCAAGGATGTGAGTGAGAATTCCATTCCAAAGCCTTCATCTCAACCCAATATACCTTATCTCTCAAGGTTGAGGAAAGAGAAATTGAAGAACAAGGATGATATTCAAGTTTCTAACTATCTTAAAATGTTTAAACAACTGAATTTCAACATCTCCTTTGCTGAGGCTCTCGCTCACATGCCCAAATATGCTAAAATGTTTAAAGATCTTCTCAGTGATAAGGAGAAACTTCTTGACATCGCTCAGACCCAACTTAACGAGAATTTCTCCGCATTGCTCTTAAGAAAATTACCCACCAAACTTGGTGATCCGGGTCGTTTTCTCATTCCTTGCAACTTCCCCGGGGTAGAGAATTGTATGGCCCTAGCCGATCAAGGTGCTAGTATAAACTTAATGCCTCTAAGCGTTTGGAAACAATTGTTCTACCCGAGCTAGTCCCCACACGAATGACTTTGGAATTAGCCAACCGTACGGTTGCTTATCCGGTGGGGATAGCCGAAGATGTCTTCGTCGGCGTCGACAAATTCACCTTTCCGGCGGATTTTGTTGTCGTTGACTACGAGATGGATCCCCGTGTTCCATTAATCGTTGGACGTCCATTCTTGAGGACCGGTCGCACTCTCATTGATGTAGCCGCGGGCGAATTAATCATGAGAGATGGTGACGATAAAATCATCTTCAACATGGGAAAACTTTCTAAGCAACTTTCTGAAAACGAGAGTGTTAATTTCATTGACGTTCTTGATGAGGCTTGTGAAGAACATTTTAAAGACGCTTGTAAAAGTGGTTCTTCTTCTCTACCCATTGTTGAGACTGTTGCCTCTATTTCTTCATCACTAACTTCATTTGGAGAAAGTGATCTCCTTTTGAAAGAATTTGAAGCAACTTTGGGAGATGTGGACTTACAATATGACGATTCTCCCTCCAATTGGGATGAAGACATTCATACCATTGAGAAACTTCTTAATGAGGACCATATTTCTCCACCATCTCCTAAGGAAATCTCTATCGATGATCTGAATTTGACTACGCCTTCCATCGAAAATCCTCCAGATTTAGAGCTTAAGGATCTGCCGTCTCATCTCGAATACGTGTTTCTTGACGACAATAAGAAGTCACCCGTAATCATCGCAAAGGACTTGAAAGAAGACGAAAAATCCCGACTTATCGCCATGCTGAAGAATCATAAGAAAGCGATTGCTTGGAAAATCTCCGATATTCGTGGAATTGATCCTCACTTTTGCACACATAATATTCTCATGGAGGACGACTTTAAACCCACTATTCAAAACCAAAGAAGGGTGAATCCCAAGATCCATGACGTTATAAAAAAAGAGGTTATAAAACTTCTTGATGCGGGAATGATCTACCCTATCTCGGATTCACCATGGGTTAGTCCCATCCATTGTGTGCCTAAGAAAGGCGGAATCACCATTGTGCCCAATGAAAACAACGAGTTGATTCCTACTCGTCTCGTTACAGGGTGGAGAGTTTGTATAGACTATCGCAAACTCAATGATGCTACGAGAAAGGATCATTTTCCCCTTCCTTTTATGGACCAAATGCTTGAACATCTAGCGGGTAATGACTATTATTACTTCTTAGACGGTTTCTCCGGGTATTTTCAAATTCCCATCGATCCTAAAGACCAAGAGAAAACCACATTCACTTGTCCTTATGGAACATTTTCTTACAAAAGAATGCCTTTCGGCTTATGCAATGCTCCTAGGACTTTCCAAAGGTGTATGATGGCTATCTTCCATGACATGGTTGAAGAAACTATGGAAGTCTTCATGGATGATTTCTCGGTCTATGGTGATTCTTTCTCTCATTGCCTTGCCAATTTGGAACGCATGCTTAAGCAGTGTGAAGACACTCGCCTTGTTCTAAATTGGGAAAAATGCCATTTCATGGTAAAAGAAGGCATTATGCTTGGACATAAAATCTCAAAAGGCGGTCTTGAAGTGGACCATGCTAAAGTTGATGTCATATCCAAATTACCTCCACCTTCAACCGTGAAGGGTGTGAGAAGTTTCCTTGGTCATGCGGGCTTCTATCGTTGATTCATTCAAGATTTTTCTAAAATCGCTCGCCCGATGACCCACCTCTTGGAAAAAGATACTCCCTTTATTTTTTCTAAAGAGTGTATTGAATCCTTCAATCTTCTTAAGGACAAGCTAACTAAGGCACCGGTCTTGGTTACCCCTAATTGGGACCTACCTTTTGAATTGATGTGCAATGCTAGCGACTTTGCCATTGGAGCGGTTTTGGGAAAAAGAGTGAACAAACACTTCCAACCAATCCATTATGCTAGCAAGACAATGACGGGGGCTCAATTGCATTATACCACTACCGAAAAAGAGCTTTTAGTTATAGTGTATGCTTTTGAGAAGTTCTGCCCCTATCTTGTTCTTTCCACCACAATCGTGTACACCGATCATTCCGCGTTGAAGTACTTGTTAACTAAACAAGATTCTAAGCGAAGACTTCTTCGTTGGGTTTTACTCCTTCAATAATTTAAAATCTAAATTCGTGACAAGAAGGGAGCAGAAAACCTAGCCGCGGATCATCTAAGTAGACTTGACGATCCTTATCAAGGGGATCATCCGAATCAAGAGATCAACGACTCTTTTCCCCTTGAGGCCTTAATGTCTATCAATTCCAATCTTGAGGACACCCCGTGGTTTGCGGACATTGCAAACTACTTGGCGGGTGGAATTCTCAAGGAAGGGTTAACGTCCCAACAAAAGAAAAAAAATTCTTTAAAGACATTGAACACTATTTTTGGGACGACCCTTACCTTTTCAAACAATGTGCGGATCTTGTTATTCGTCGATGTGTTGATGGGCCGGCAGCGTTACTAATCCTTGAAGCTTTCCATAAAGGACCCACCGGTGGTCACTTTGGTCCTAATTACACCGCGAAGAAAGTATTCGACTCTGGATTTTATTGGCCCACCATTTATCATGACGCTCATGAAATGGATAAACATTGTGATGCTTGCCAACGCCAAGGCAAGATCACACATAAAGATGAGATGCCTCAAAATTTCATACAAAAATGTAAAATCTTTGATGTATGGGGTATCGACTTTATGGGGCCATTTCCATCATATAAAAGGAACAAGTACATCCTCGTAGCCGTTGACTACGTATCTAAATAGGTTGAAGCAAAGGCTCTACCTACGAACGATGTGAGGGTGGTTGTGAACTTTCTGCGGCAGCTTTTTGCTCGATTCGGCGTTCCTCGTGCTATCATCAGTGACTGCGGGACTCATTTTTGCAATGATCAATTTGCTCGAGTCATGGCTAAGTATGGTGTCAATCACCGTCTTTCCACCGCTTATCATCCTCAAACAAATGGTCAAGCCGAGATATCTAACCGTGGACTGAAGAGAATTTTAGAGCGAACTGTGGGAGAGTATCGTGCCTCGTGGGTCGATAAGTTAGACGATGCTTTGTAGGCTTTCCGTACCGCTTATAAGACCCCGATTGGTTGTACACCTTATCGTCTTGTGTACGAGAAAGCATGCCAACTCCCTATTGAGCTGGAACATAAGGTGTACTGGGCCTTGAAGTGGGCTAACTTCGACATCAACAAAGCCAACGATCTTTGGAAGATTCAACTCAACGAGCTCAATGAACTGAGGAATGCAGCTTATGAGAATTCATTGATCTACAAGGAGAAGACCAAGATCATTCATGATACTAGGATTAAGAACCGAGAGTTCCACGTCGGTGATCAAGTCTTACTTTTTAACTCTCGATTGAAGATCTTCTCGGGCAAGCTAAAGAGCCGTTGGTCTGGTCCATTCACCGTCGCCAAAGTCTTCCCATATGGCACCATTGAGCTTTCTCAGCCAAATGGGACAAATTTTAAAGTGAATGGCCAGCGCGTGAAGCTATACTTTGGTGAGGACATCTCTCATGAGATGATTCCATCCCTCACCACGTTTCCCTTGAAATAGTTCTGGGTCGAGTCAGGCTCGTGACTCGGTTAACAAAAACAAGCGCTTCTCGGGAGGCGACCCATTGATCTATCCTTTACCATTTTCATAATAAGTGTAGGGGAGCCCCGTATGTGTTTGCTGTCTTGTTTCTTTTGATATGCAGGGATTAAAAGGTTCAAAGATCCATTCTCGATGACTTTTTGACGAACCGTGATCTCGTGTACCCGTCTTCCTGGTTCTATCCTAAACTCTCGTGATTCAATATTTCATATCTTATATGTTCACACTGAAATCACTATAGTTGTCTTTTCCTTAGCAAGATTTAAACAAAGTACATAATGTCATAAGTGTAGGGGAGTTTACTCCCACATGCTTAAACATTGAGGACAATGTTTATATCAAGTGTAGGGGGACTTCTATCGAAGTAAGTGGTCTTTTCCATGAATTTGTCCTCATTTTAACCGGAAAATCTAATTTTTCGACATTTTTCAAAAATTTCAATCTATTTTGGCCTAGTAGTATAGTAGTATTTTCCTTTTTTATCGTTATTTACTTTCCTTGCTAAAATAAAAGTTTAATAAAGTGGTTTTAAATTTTTCAAAGTCGTAAATATTTTGACTCAACCCGAGTTACTTATCTAAGTTTACTCTAGCTAGTATCCTTAACGTGTTTAAGTCAAGTTTTGCTAGGCTTTCATATAGGGAACTTTAAAACGCGAAAGTCTTAACTCTCACGGGTTAAGAACAACAACTTTTCCAAGTTCCTATAATTGATCCTAGAGAGTCGTTTATCAAGGGAACTTTAAAATGCGATTTCTAAACTTGAAAAAGTCTAAGAGTTTGCAAGATCCTATAGATGACTCGAAAACCCAAAACTTTGATTTAATTGGCTAAGCATCCACGAGTTTCATTCCTTGAGATTTTAAACTGTGGAGAACGAGAGATGATAGAGTCAATTATAAGTTTGGTATTCTTTCGTGAATTTATGTGAGTTGATTATAAGCTTTTTCTCCCATCGCTTGCTAATAAATTTAAATGAAATAAATAAGGTTGTACGATTTAAAAAGTTACTTAGCTTCTAGCACAAGATCATTTAAAAGTTGCTTGGTATTAATTAGAGTTCATAGCCAAGGCATAACTTATTGAAGCGGGATGCGAAGATTGGCGAGTCCCAAAAGGCCCTAACAAGGCATGAGGGCTACATTTTGTTGCTAAAGATCCAAAAGTGATGTGAAGAATCATTTATCGAAAATCAATATGAAGGATCGACATACACGACGAAAAGAAAATACTTCCCAAAAGATCATGGAGAAGTCTATCCAAAAAGGCCCTAACAAGGTATGAGGATAAATAGATCCAAGTCCTAAAAAGAGGCGGATCGTTGTATATCAAAGTCCAAAATAAAGATTGGAGAAAAATAAAGAAGTCGTGGTCCAAATATGAAGAATCTCTCAAAAACTTCAAGTGAAGAAATTCCTGTTATGAAGAGAAGACCATAATTTCAAGAACGTCTCTCAAGATTCGAAGTATGAAGTCGCTGCCAAATATCGGTCCGAGAAAGGTCTCAAATCGTCAAGCGAGTTATGCCAAGATATGAACTTTAAGAGGTCCCGAGAAGCAGTTTTAAAAGATTTTGTCCTTTAGCTAACTATTGATTAAATCGTCCCACTTTATTTTCAGCCTAAATAACTATCGAAATAAGTCAAACAATGTATCCTCGTGATCATTCAAGACAAAATTAAAATATAAGAGATACACCTAGGAATAAGGGAGTCTAAGTGAATAATTGGGCCACATGAGTTCATGTTAGTTTGATAACTTATAATGACAATGATCTCGTTTTTAAGCTTGGTTTGGGGAACGTGAAACTTGAGGATGATAAACATTCATGACGGCCAAAACCCCAATGTAAGTCTTTGATTGTTTTACTTGTTTTGTACATACTTCTATCTTTTTAGTTTCCTTAAAGTTTAGTATTTAATAAAGCCAAGGTGGGTTATTTACGATGAGAAATGTAAAATGTGCTTTGAAATTAATGCATTGCATGAGGGCATTGCAATGGTCAAGTGTAGGGGATTTAATAAGTGTGAAAACACTTATCCTTTTACCACTTATTTCCAATAATAACAAGACCAAAACGTGTATTTTATGTCGTAAAAGTCGGAATTATGCGTGGTTTGTGTTTTTATTTTGTTTTAGGACCAAAAGATGAAAAAGGAAGAAAACATGGGCTATCACGGGCTTTTATCGATGAAAACGAGAAAAGACGAAGTCAAAGATCAAGAGTGCAAAAAGAACGGAAGTCCAAGGCCTATTCTGAAGATTTATCGAAGAAAAAGTCTAAAGACGGAAGTTTAATGAAGTCGAAGAACTCAAGTCTAATAGAAGAAGAAAATTACAAGACAAGTTCAATTTACATCGACAAATCCCGAGACGACGTCGAAAAAGACAAAGAATTTAAATCGAGTCGAGAAGAAAGAAAAAAAGAAGGAAGCACATGCACCTCCTCATCCACTATAAATACCCTCCTAATGACACATTAGGAGGGTGTTAGCTAGTTTTATTTTTCCTTTCTTTAGTTTTTAGAGAGAGAAAGTTTTAACTTTCTCTCACTAAGTTTTCATCTTTTCTTCATTTTTATCTTTCAAGTTTAAGCTTCATTTCATCCTTGTATTTGGAATTCATTAATCAAAAGTTCAAGTTAAGCTTTTTGTTCATTAATCTCTTTCTACCTTTCTTGATTTTAGTTTGTTTTTTATCCGAAATTTTAATGCTTTTTGTGTAAACTTGATGTTTTTGTGACTAAAAAGTTTATCTTTTTATTCCTTACTAAGTTTTTATACGGTTTAAGCTTTAAGCTTGTTGTGCTTATTGGCTTATTTCGTATATATAGCTTATTGTCTTTTAAGTTTTCTTAAAAATTTAGTCTCTTGAAAGTTTGATTCATAAAGTTTGCTTATTTCGTGTCTTGAAAGTTTTTAAATTTGTGCTTGTTTTCATTTTGTTAAGATTTAAATAAGTGCTTATTTGTCTTTACTTATTTGTGCTTATTCGGTTCTGCTTATTTGCCTTTGAATCCCATCGTAACTATTTTGATACCCAGTACGATCGAGTAAGTGTGATCGCATAAACCCCTAGGGTTTCTACTTGCGATCCATTACTGCAATCCATAGCACGATCGTTCACTACGATCACACTCCTTAATCCTCACCACGATCACTTGTTGAGATCGTGGGTACGATCAAGAGTGCGATATGTGGTTGCGATCCCTGGCTACGATCGCATTGGGTGCGATCGCTTGTTTCCATCACATTGAGTGCGATCTTACTGACTACGATCACTAGCCTACGATCGATTGTTATGATCGTAGGGTGCGGTCACTTATTGCGATCAAAGGATACGATCGAGGGTATGATCCAAGTGCGATCCAGGCACGATCAAGCACCCCGATCGCATTGACTGCGATCCAATTTCAAATTTTTAATTTGATTTCTTATTTTTATTTTAAATTTCAAATTTAATTTTTCCCGCATTTTTTCTTAGTATTATTTTAAACGAGTTTTGTCTTATTTTTTTTTTACAAAGTTTTTAGTTTTACAAAGTTTTCAAGCTTTAAATTCATTACGTTTTAATTTCCAAATATTGCACGCTTCCCGAAATCTCTGTTTTTACCAAGTGTTTTTCTAGTAATTTTTAGTTTAATTTTTAAAGCTTTTATTTTACTCAACGACATTTACATATTTGCTATTAGTTTAAAATATATAATCAACCCATTTTATTTGTCCACCAAGAACGACTGAGTCGCACTAATTACTAGTAATCAATTCGAAAATATCGGAATAACGAACTTTCATAACTAAGTGAAAACCTAGTTATTAAATGGCGCCGCTGCCGGCTCTTTTCCTTAAAATTAAAGGTTTTTTAGTGAGAGACGAGTTGGATTTTGGGATCCGTTCATCTTTAAACGTTATTTTTCTTGCTTAAATTTTCAAAAATCCAAAAAAAATAAAAATATATATATATAAAAAAATATATATAAAATTTTCAAAAAAAATAATAGAAAAACATAAAAACCAAAAATATTTCTTGTCTATTTTTCTCTTCCTTTTGTAGGTGTGCATGCGTACTCGTTCTCGTAAGAAGAAAGCAATTCAAGCCGAAGTCATAACTCCACCTATTGTCACCATGGACAATCAACCAATGATCGAGCTTTTGCAATCGCACGTAGAGGGCAACACCGATGCTATTGTCATACCCGAGATTGGAGCCAACAATTTTGAACTCAAATCCGGCTTCATTCAAATGGTCTATGCTCAACCTTTCTTGGGGCGTTCACTTGATGATCCTCATGACCATATAAAAAGGTTTCTTCAACTCACCAATACGGCTAAGTATAATGGGGTTTCACAAGAGGTAATTCGCTTACAACTTTTTCCTTTCTCCTTAGAGGAACAAGCCCGAAATTGGATTGATAAGGAACCGCCACAAAGTATTCTTACGTGGACGGATTTAGAGACCAAATTCATCAACTACTTTTTCCCACCCTCACGTACTACCGCTTTGCGGAATGAAATCATTACCTTTGAACAAAAGTACGGTGAGACATTCAGTGAATCTTGGGACCGTTTTAAGGAACTTTTAAGAAAGTGTCCACAACATGGTTTCACAAAAGTACATCAAATTAATACTTTTTACAATGGTTTAAGTATGAATGACCAAGATTCACTAAATAGTGCCTCGGGGGGTAATATTTTGGTTAAGTCTTCTAATGTTGCATGGGATATTATTGAGAATCAGTCTAGAGTGCAAACCAAGAGTGTTCGGACTAATGTGGCTAGTGCTAGCACTAATGAGAGCGACAAGAGAATTGATAAGCTTACTTCGCTTGTTGAAACACTTGCTCTCCAAACCGCTAACAACACCAAAGCTATCAATGCTCAAGTTAATGCTATGAGTCAATCATGTGAAATATGTGGGGGATCTCACTCATACACCGATTGTCCTTCGACTCATGACAATCCGGAAAATGTGTATGCCGCCAATGGTAACTTTTCGACGGGAGGCTATCAAGCACGTCCTCAAGGTGACCGTAATTTGCTCAGCTGTCGCTCAAACAACTTTCTTTCACCACCCTGTTTTCCTCCTCAAAACTCAAACAACCTCAATCGCAACAATCAAAATCAACCTCGAGCTCCAAATCAATATCAGACCCAAAGAAACTCATATCCACCTCAAAGAAACAATCAAGTTCACCAACCACCCACTTATCAACCACCTGCCTACCATACTCTTCCTCCAAACCAACCCACCACATTTAATCAAGAGGTTGACACTTACATGAGGACTAATGATGTGATAGTGCAAAATCTTCAGTGGGAAATGGCCAACTTGAAAGCAGATATGGTGAAACAAGGGAATGATCTTCGAGCCGATATGCGAAACTCTTTGGTAAGTCAAACGAATGACTTAAGGAACATGATGGCTAGTTTTTTCCCAAGTAATCAAGCCTTTGGGTCAGGTTCTCTTCCGAGTAACACCGTGTCTAATCCAAGAGGGGAGATGAAAGCAATCACCACTCGAAGTGGAAAATGTTTAAAGGAACCCGAGCTTCCTACACCTACACCGGTGTTTGTGACAAAGGAAAACGAGTCCCCTTCTCCAATTCCTCCAACTTCTATTTCTCCAATTCCTCCACCTTCTACTTCCACCCCTCCACCACCCAAGGTTGTAAGTGAGAGTTCCATTCCAAAGCCTTCATCTCAACCCAATATACCTTATCCATCAAGGTTGAGGAAAGAGAAATTGAAGAACAAGGATGATATTCAAGTTTCTAACTTTCTTAAAATGTTTAAACAACTGAATTTCAACATCTCCTTTGCTGAGGCTCTCGCTCACATGCCCAAATATGCTAAAATGTTTAAATATCTTCTCAGTGATAAGGATAAACTTCTTGACATCGCTCAGACCCAACTTAACGAGAATTGCTCCGTAGTACTCTTAAGGAAATTACCTATCAAACTTGGTGATCCGGGTCATTTTCTCATTCCTTGCAACTTCCAGGGGGTAGAGAATTGTATGGCCCTAGCCGATCTAAGTGCTAGTATCAACTTAATGCCTCTAAGCATTTGGAAACAATTGTCTCTACCCGAGCTAGTCCCCACACGAATGACTTTGGAATTAGCCAACCGTACGGTTGCTTATCTGGTGGGGATAGCCGAAGATGTCTTCGTCGGCGTCGACAAATTCACCTTTCCGGCGGATTTTGTTGTCGTTGACTACGAGATGGATCCCGTGTTCCATTAATCGTTGGACGTCCATTCTTGAGGACCGGTCGCACTCTCATTGATGTAGCCGCGGGCGAATTAATCATGAGAGTTGGTGACGATAAAATCGTCTTCAACATGGGAAAACTTTCTAAGCAACCTTCTGAAAACGAGAGTGTTAATTTCATTGACGTTCTTGATGAGGCTTGTGAAGAACATTTCAAAGACGCTTGTAAAAGTGGTTCTTCTTCTCTACCCATTGTTGAGACCGTTGCCTCTATTTCTCCATCACTAACATCAATTGGAGAAAGTTATCTCCTTTTGAAAGAATTTGAAGCAACTTTGGGAGATGTGGACTTACAATATGACGACTCTCCCTCCAATTGGGATGAAGACATTCGTACCATTGAGAAACTTATTAATGAGGACCATATTTCTCCACCATCTCCTAAGGAAATCTCTATCGATGATCCGAATTTGACTACGCCTTCCATCAAAAATCCTCCAGATTTAGAGCTTAAGGATATGTCGTCTCATCTCGAATACGTGTTTCTTGACGACAATAAGAAGTCACCCGTCATCATCGCAAAGGACTTGAAAGAAGACGAAAAATCCCGACTTATCGTCGTGCTGAAGAATCATAAGTAAGCGATTGTTTGGAAAATCTCTGATATTCGTGGAATTGATCCTCACTTTTGCACATATAAAATTCTCATGGAGGACGAATTTAAACCCACTATTCAAAACCAAAGAAGGGTGAATCCCAAGATCCATGACGTTATAAAAAAAGAGGTTATCAAACTTCTTAATGCGGGAATGATCTACCTTATCTCGGATTCACCATGGGTTAGTCCCGTCCATTGTGTGCCTAAGAAAGGCGGAATCACCGTTGTTCCCAATGAAAACAACGAGTTTATTCCTACTCGTCTCGTTACAGGGTGGAGAGTTTGTATAGACTATCGCAAACTCAATGATGCTACGAGAAAGGATCATTTTCCCCTTCCTTTTATGGACCAAATACTTAAACGTCTAGCGGGTAATGACTATTATTGATTCTTAGACGGTTTCTCCGGGTATTTTCAAATTCCCATCGATCCTAAAGACCAAGAGAAAACCACATTCACTTGTCCTTATGGAACATTTGCTTACAAAAGAAAGCCTTTCGGCTTATGCAATGCTCCTAGGACTTTCCAAAGGTGTATGATGGCTATCTTCCAGGACATAGTTGAAGAAACTATGGAAGTCTTCATGGATGATTTCTCGGTCTATGGTGATTCTTTCTCTGATTGTCTTGCCAATTTGGAACGCATGCTTAAGCGGTGTGAAGACACTCGCCTTGTTCTAAATTGGGAAAAATGCCATTTCATGGTAAAAAAAGGCATTGTGCTTGGACATAAAATCTCAAAAGCCGGTCTTGAAGTGGACCGTGCTAAAGTTGATGTCATAGCCAAATTACCTCCACCTTCAACCGTGAAGGGTGTAAAACCCGCATGCTTTTACCATGCATAGTACCTTAAGTTCGTACGTACTAGTTAAAAACTTTCCTAATATAGCATGATTACGATTACGTGTTAGGAGTTTATGTATTACGTACGTGTTATAACACGATAAGTATTTTATTTGCACGATCACGTAATAATTATTTAGCAATAATTAATCACGAACATACGATCACGAAATCACGAGCGTAATTAAAACACGAGCTATTATTAATTACGTATATATATTTAATACGAGCGTAGTTAAATATATAAGAGTATGGTATTTACGTAACGAGATCATTTAAAACACGAACTTAATTAAACATAAACGAGTATTAAATAACAAGACACGAAACGAGGTACGGGAACCCCCATAAGGGAGTCCCTACCCGCGGCCAAAACAAGGTAATGGGCCAAGCCCATTACCAATTTTACTAAGAGGGGGATAAATAGAGTTTTTACTACTCAAATTAAAGTTACAGAAGATTTTAAGAAAAACCTAAAATCCCTTTTCTCCTCCTTTGTGTGCCGCCACCTTCAAATCACCATCAAGGTGATTTCTTTGATCTTGGATCTTGTTAAATTAGTGTTTGTTCGTGTTTGTTCTTCACCCTCTTGATCCACGTATACGGTAAAACCTTTTTAAACCCTTTTCTTTTAATTAATCTTTTATTTAATTATGAACACGTGATGTTTTTCATAAAAACACATTAATTAAACATAGATCTAACATGTTTTGATCATTAATTAATCAAAGGGTCGATCTAAGGGGTGTTTGTTTTTGGGCCGCAAGGTACAACCGACCCCAAGGGGGTTCGGTTTGTTTTAGTCGACCACCACCAAGACCTTTTTGGTCTTGGTTGGTGCGTGTGGGTCCCACGGCAGCAAGGGGGTACCCTGATTTGGTTCGGGGTACGGTGTCGATTCATGTCCGGGTTATGTTTTTTAAGCTTAGATCCGGATCAGGGTTATGTTAGTTTATGTTATGTTATAAACTTATATTAATATTAAATTAATAAAAAGATGAGATTTTTTTTTGAACGGCGAGTTAGTAGTTAGTGATTCGAGCTTACAGTGACATCCAATTGGGCAGTATGCAAGCCAATAAAAAGATGAAATTAATTTAATAACATGACTTAGGTTAATTAATTATTAATAATCATGAAATTATTTTAACCTAAGTATTTATATTATTAAGACTTATAATTAATTAATTATTTAAAAACCATGTATATAATTAATTAATAAACATGACTTAGGTTATATCATTTATATTTAATAATGTATATTTTAACCTAAGTATTTAGTATATTTAATTAAAAACATGTCATACTTTAATTAAATATTATAACCTATAGTTTAATTAAATTATATGAAATAATTATTAAACTATATAATATATCATATGACTTAGGAAATAATCATGAAAACACTTAGGCTTATATACTTAGCTTATTTAACCAGCTTATTTCTAATTATGGAAACTTTCTATTTTTAGAAACTTAATTAAATAAGGCAGCTAATTTATTGATGGAAACCAGCTATTTTTAGAAACTTATTTATTTAAGGCAGCTAATCTATTTATGGAAACTTATTTAATTAAGGAAGCTAATCTATTTATGGAAACTTTCTATTTTTAGAAACTTATCTATTTTAAGCAGTAAATCTATTTTTGGAAACTTTCTATTTTTGGAAACTTTCTATTTTTGGAAACTTTCTATTTTTGGAAACTTTCTATTTTTGGTAACTTTCTATTTTTGGAAACTTTCTATTATTAGGAAACCTGCTATTTTTGGAAAGTTACTTATTATTACACAGTAAGTATAATAACACATGAAATATCAGAAATACTTAATCAGATTGAACAGAATATAAGATTTAACACAGTTTAAGGCTTTAAACAGTGTAAAATAGTAAGAACACATAAATAAGCTAAGACATGATATAAAACCAGCTATGTATGTAGTAAGCAGATACTTATTTCATGTACGTATTTATGTAGCACTAGTGTTTCGGAAGTAGGATTCTCGCAGTTCATCGTTCTCGTTCACTGGACATAAGGTACGGATTCCCGTCCTTTCAGTATGGACATTCTTTCCTTATTAGGATTTCCCCGTATGCAGCAAACTGTTTTCTCGTAGTATAAGTATGAGTTTGATTGCTTATGTTTAAATATGATTACCTATAGCCATATACATGCATGACCAGTTTCACCTAGTTATGGAGGTACCATAACCATAACATTAGAGGCACTGATGTTATGAATTCACCACGGCGGAGTGATTGCTCGTGGCGTCCCTTCAGCTTTTGGCCATTTATTTATATTTATCATGTGGGGCGTATGGGTGCATCCTAGTTACACGTTTTTATTCAGGATTACATGGAATGTGGTGTGTGCCTTGCATCCTTCACAAGGAGCTGATCCCTCCTACCCATAAACCAGTATATTAAATTAGAGGCAGCCCCTCTAATTTGCATGATGAGGTCACCCCTCTAATTATTCATGCACGGTGGATTTTCATGACCTATATTGGCTAAATGGTAAAATATGACAAATAGTTTTTATAAGTTAAACATAATACTTTCAAACTATAAAACCAGTTTTATTAAGACTTAACCAGGTTACTCGGGACTTAGTTTCTTCCGCTGTTATTATGTTATATGCTTATCCTATTCATGCTTTATTGTACATCCGTGCACTGAGCGTATTGCTAAGCCGTTTTCCTTTTCTATGTTCCCAAAACGGCAGGTACTCAGGGACGCTCGTAGACACTAAGAGTACGTGCATATGTACTGGAAGCTGTCTAGCCTTCTTTACATTATGCATTTCCTTTCTTTATGATACTTATGCTTTGGACATTGTTTGGTCCTTTTCCTTTACTATACTATGTTTGTGTGTGATGAGCTTTACTTTTGGACTACCGATGTTTGATTCCGGTATTTTCCTTTATATGGTCAAGTAATGTTTAGACATTTTACCTTGTATGCTTTGATGACACGCCATAATTACTGTGATATTTCCATTTCCAAAATGGGGTGTTACAATTATGGTATCAGAGCCAAGGCTTCGACCTGTAGGCTCTCAAATATGACATGTGATTAGTGGGTAGTCACTACGGTCTTCCTAGAACTGACAGTTGTTTTCATGCATTCATCATTTTTAAGCATACATATATATGTCATTGTTACAGGGTTTTTGACTAAGTAATGGTTGGTACATGACTGACCCTATTTAGTCGCATGTGTTTTATCGAAACTTTTAGATTTGGGACCGACCCATAGGCGTCCCCTCGCTATGTCTTTTGTTTTGGGTGAACTGACCAGAGGCGTTCACTCTCGAGCATACAAAAGTTTTCATAAAACTGCATCATGCATTCATACACAAAAATTTTCTTGCATAAAATTTTTCTCGTGAAATTTTAGTATAAATTTTTTCATGTATATATTTATATTCTATGTTTTGAACTGTTTAATCATATGTTTTATGTTATACTGTCAGATGGTTCTTACACGCGAACAGGAGCGGCTCAATGCTGCAATTCAGGCTGCCATGCAAGCCTTGCTTCCTCAACTGAGAAATGACATCCGTGCTGAAGTCCTAGCTGCCAACAATCAGCAGCAGAATCAGGCACCTCCTCCTCCTCCTCCTCCTCCTCCAGTGACATTAGCAGTATGGCTGGAGAGATTCAACAAGCTCCGCCCTCGAGCTTTTGAGAAGACAGATAGCCCCAGCGATGTTGAAAGCTGGTTGGCTCACATTGAGAAGATCTTCAACGCTATGGGTTGTGACCCCGCATACAAGGCGAGGTTGGCATGCTATCGGTTCGAAGGCGATGTACTTAACTGGTGGTTAGCTTTGATTCAATCTGAAGGTGGTGACGAGTGGGTTGTTGGTTTGACTTGGGCTTAGTTCAAGGACATGGTGATGGAGCAGTTCTTTCCCAAGGCTGAGCAGGACAAGCTCAAGAGAGAGTACCATGGGATCCGTCAGAGAGCTGGGGAGAATAGCAACGAGTTTATGCAGCGCTTTCTTCGCTTGGCTGGTTTCTTTGGTGCGGCAGCAGGTACTCCTGAAGGGCAGGCGCATCACTTCAGATGGGCTCTTCGCACATCGGTCGCAAACAATCTGGTGTGTGCTACGTTCAATACTGTAGCACAAGTGGCCGATGCAGCACGAAAACTGGAGATGTTGCAGGAGAGGGATGAGTTCGGGGAAGCTGAAAGACCCGACAAGAGGTAAACCTTCGTATTCAAGCGGTGATCAATCCGTATACTTTCCATATGTCAATTATTCATCTCTTAAACTATATCTTCCAGGCAGAAAACTGGGGACCGGTCTCAGCCGGCTACTCATCAGCCCAAGGGAAATGGTCAGACTAATGACCGATCTGCTACGGATAGGCGTGGCGGTAATGATAATTACCGTAACAATGTCGGGCAATCCAACAACAGCAGGTCCTAATACTTATGAAATATCTTATGTTTTACGTTATAACTCATATTCTGACACTTTAGCAAACTTCTACCAGGAACCATGGAAACGGTAGGGACCAGAACAAGAGAGGTTCGCAGCCTAGCCGTCCAGCTATCACTGGTATTCAATCTTACGATTATCCGCTTTGTCCTTTGTACCCAACTATCATGTCTTATGTAAAATGTTTTATCAGGTCCTCAGCCAGCTAGAGCACCTACTGGAGGATACACTCATCCTCTTTGCTCTACTTGCCATCGTAGGCACCCAGGACCATGTCGCCGTAATATTGATGCGTGCTTCAAGTGTGGCCTCCCTGGCCATATTATGAAGGATTGCCGTAAAGGCGAGATGGAGGGTACATCGGGACATGCTGATACCAAGCCGCCTCCTACTGCCGGGCGTGTCTACACGACATCTCGTGACCAGGCCAACAAGTCTACAGGTACCATCACTGGAATCTTGTATATGTATGGTCGAGCTGCATGTGTTCTTTTCGATACGGGTGCTACTCACTCGGTTATTTCTACTGCTTATGCTAAGAACATTAGGATGCCTCCCTTGCCACTAGAAAATAGGCTTACTATTTCCACGCCTTTGAGGGACTCTGTATTAATCACCCATGTATACAAGAGTCTTCCCCTAGAATTTGATGATAAGGTTCGACCTGTCGACGCACTTCCGCTGGACATGCATGACTTCGACATGATTTTGGGCATGGATTGGCTATCCAAATATCAGGCTACTATAGACTGCCATTCATATCGAGTTATCTTTGGTGATGTCAATGCACCAGAGTACATTCATAATGGGTTCATACCCGGACGGTCTGTACAAATCATATCCACCCTGCAAGCGCGTGCACTACTGTCACATGGCCGCGAGGGTTATCTAGCTACGGTTCACGACATGGATGCTGAATCTCCATCGATTCAGGATCAACCAATAGTGTCGGAATTCCAAGACGTGTTTCTAGCAGAACTTCCGGGCATACCACCTGCACGAGAAGTGGAATTTAGTATCGAGCTGGTTCCAGGAGCTGAACCAATCTCCAAGGCTCCTTATCGCATGGCTCCCATAGAGTTGAAGAAGCTGAAGGATCAACTACAAGAACTTCTTGAACGAGGTTTCATTCGACCGAGCGCATCTCCATGGGGCGCACCGGTTTTGTTTGTTAAGAAGAAGGACGGTAGTATGCGTCTTTGCATAGACTATCGCGAGCTCAATAAGATTACCATTCGCAATAGGTATCCACTGCCACGCATTGACGACCTGTTTGACCAACTCCAAGGGGCCAAACACTTCTCCAAGATCGATCTAAGGTCCGGCTACCATAAACTACGGGTCAAGGAGCAGGATATTGCTAAGACTGCCTTTCGTACCCGTTATGGCCACTACGAGTTTGTAGTTATGCCATTTGGCCTGACAAATGCTCCAGTAGTGTTCATGGATCTAATGAACAGAATCTTCCATGAATTTATGGACAAGTTCGTCATTGTCTTCATCGATGACATCCTGATTTTCTCAAAATCCAAGGAGGAACACGAAGACCATCTTCGTACAGTACTACAGATTCTTCGCCAGAAGCAGTTGTATGCTAAATTCTCCAAGTATGAGTTCTGGTTAGACAAGGTGGCATTCTTAGTTCACATTGTATCAGCAGAAGGAATCACTATGGATCCAGCGAAGGTTGAGGCCATCACTAAGTGGCCGAGGCCGACATCAGCGACAGAAGTCCGTAGTTTCTTAGGCTTAGCTGGCTATTACCGTAGGTTCGTAGAGAACTTTTCCCGCCTAGCACTACCATTGACCAACTGATGCGAAAAGGGGAGAAATTCGTCTAGACTGAAGATCGAGAGAAGAGTTTTGAAGACCTGAAGCAGAAGCTAGTATCTGTACCTATTCTTACTCTACCATCTGGTACGGGTGGATTTCAAATCTACAGCGATGCATCGGGGAAGGGACTGGGCTGTGTTCTCATGCAACATGGGAAAGTGATCGCGTACGCTTCACGACAGCTTAAGCCTTATGAAGAGAATTACCCCACGCACGATCTGGAACTTGCTGCAGTCGTGTTTGCATTGAAGATATGGAGACACTACTTATATGGAGAATCATGTGACATTTTCACGGACCACAAGAGCTTGAAGTATATCTTCACTCAGCGTGAATTGAACATGAGGCAGAGGAGATGGTTAGAGTTGTTGAAGGATTATGACATTAATCTACAATATCATCCCGGAAAGGCAAATGTAGTAGCAGACGCCCTTAGCAGGAAGTCCGGAATGATCAACAACATTAGAATCGAAGAGGAAATCATAAGAGACTTGGAGCGACTAGACATCGAGATCATGATACGTGGACAACACGATTACTGGGCTAATCTTAGAGTAGAACCCGAGTTACTAACTAAGATCAAGGAAGCTCAGAAAGATGACGGAGAAATCTGGGCGATATTACAGAATTTGGAGAAGCAGACAGAATTCAGAGTAGATGCAGATGGTATCGTATGGCAGGGCACTAGACTTTGTGTTCCTGATGACCAAGAACTCCGGGAAGCTTTGCTAGCAGAAGCTCATAGCTCCCCATTCTCGATACATCCTGGTTCAACTAAAATGTACCATGACATCAAGCAGTACTTTTGGTGGAGTGGTATGAAGCAGGATGTGGCCACTTACGTCTCCAAATGTCTTACCTGCCAGCAGGTTAAGATTGAGCATCAGCGATCTGGCGGTCTCCTTCAACCGTTAGATATTCCAGAGTGGAAGTGGGATAAAATCACCATGGATTTTGTTTCCGGTCTTCCGCCTACCAAAAGGAAGCACGATGCAATTTGGGTTATCGTTGATCGACTTACCGAATCAGCTCATTTCTTACCGATCCGCAAGGAAGATCCGGTAAGTAAACTCGCAGATACGTATTGACGAGAGATCATGAGACTCCACGGTGCACCATCCAGCATCGTCTCAGACAGAGATCCTCGATTCACTTCGCGCTTTTGGAAAAGTCTGCAGAAAGCTTGGGGTACACAACTTAAGCTTAGCACGGCCTTTCATCCTCAAACGGACGGACAGTCGGAGCGAACCATTCAGACATTGGAAGATATGTTGAGGTCATGTGCGTTGGAATGAACGGGTGATTGGGACGAATACATCTGTTTGGTGGAGTTTGCGTACAACAACAGCTGGCACGCGAGCATCAAGTGTGCTCCATTTGAGATGTTGTATGGCAGGAAGTGTCGCGCCCCAATCTGCTGGGATCAGGTTGGCGAGCGAACACTCGAAGGACCAGAAATCATAGAGATGACAAACGAGAAGATCGCAGTAGCTAGGCAGAAGATTCATGAGGCACGGTCACGACAAAAGAGTTACGCCGACAAGCATCGTAGGGATTTACACTTTAATGTAGGAGATCACGTCTTCCTTAAGGTTTCGCCGGCACGTGGTGTTAGACGCTTCGGGGTTAAAGGGAAGCTCAGTCCTCGTTTCATCGGACCGTTTGATATCATTGAACGAGTCGGTGAAGTATCTTACCGATTGGCGTTACCTCCGCAGCTTTCGCATGTGCACAATGTGTTTCATGTGTCCTTACTCAGAGGGTACCAATATCATCCCCTTCACATGGTTCAGTATCCACTGAAACAGATTCGTGAAGATCTCACTTTTATAGAAGAACCCGAACGAGTTCTTGACAGGCAAGAACGAGTCATGAGAAAGAAGACGATTCCATTCGTCAAAATTCTATGGAGGGATCATACCGAGCGGGAAGCCACTTGGGAAACAGAGGAGTCTATCCGGGCTTCTTACCCTCATTTCGTATTTTGAATTCAGGTATGTTCTTCTTTTCCAGTTTACTTTATCTATAATTCGGGGACGAATTATTCTTTTTAGGGGGAAGAGTTGTAAAACCCGCATGCTTTTACCATGCATAGTACCTTAAGTTCGTACGTACTAGTTAAAAACTTTCCTAATATAGCATGATTACGATTACGTGTTAGGAGTTTATGTATTACGTACGTGTTATAACACGATAAGTATTTTATTTGCACGATCACGTAATAATTATTTAGCAATAATTAATCACGAACATACGATCACGAAATCACGAGCGTAATTAAAACACGAGCTATTATTAGTTACGTATATATATTTAATACGAGCGTAGTTAAATATATAAGAGTATGGTATTTACGTAACGAGAACATTTAAAACACGAACTTAATTAAACATAAACGAGTATTAAATAACAAGACACGAAACGAGGTACGGGAACCCCCACAAGGGAGTCCCTACCCGCGGCCAAAACAAGGTAATGGGCCAAGCCCATTACCAATTTTACTAAGAGGGGATAAATAGAGTTTTTACTACTCAAATTAAAGTTACATAAGATTTTAAGAAAAACCTAAAATCCCTTTTCTCCTCCTTTGTGTGCCGTCACCTTCAAATCACCATCAAGGTGATTTCTTTGATCTTGGATCTTGTTAAATTAGTGTTTGTTCGTGTTTGTTCTTCACCCTCTTGATCCACGCATACGGTAAAACCTTTTTAAACCCTTTTCTTTTAATTAATCTTTTATTTAATTATGAACACGTGATGTTTTTCATAAAAACACATTAATTAAACATAGATATAACATGTTTTGATCATTAATTAATCAAAGGGTCGATCTAAGGGGTGTTTGTTTTTGGGCCGCAAGGTACAACCGACCCCAAGGGGGTTCGGTTTGTTTTAGCCGACCACCACCAAGACCTTTTTGGTCTTGGTTGGTGCGTGTGGGTCCTACGGCAGCAAGGGGGTACCCCGATTTGGTTCGGGGTACGGTGTCGATTCATGTCCGGGTTATGTTTTTTAAGCTTAGATCCGGATCAGGGTTATGTTAGTTTATGTTATGTTATAAACTTATGTTAATATTAAATTAATAAAAAGATGAGATTAATTTAATAACATGACTTAGGTTAATTAATTATTAATAATCATGAAATTATTTTAACCTAAGTATTTATATTATTAAGACTTATAATTAATTAATTATTTAAAAACCATGTATATAATTAATTAATAAACATGACTTAGGTTATATCATTTATATTTAATAATGCATATTTTAACCTAAGTATTTAGTATATTTAATTAAAAACATGTCATACTTTAATTAAATATTATAACCTATAGTTTAATTAAATTACATGAAATAATTATTAAACTATATAATATATCATATGACTTAGGCTTATATACTTAGCTTATTTAACCAGCTTATTTCTAATTATGGAAACTTTCTATTTTTAGAAACTTAATTAAATAAGGCAGCTAATTTATTTATGGAAACCAGATATTTTTAGAAACTTATTTATTTAAGCCAGCTAATCTATTTATGGAAACTTATTTAATTAAGGCAGCTAATCTATTTATGGAAACTTTCTATTTTTAGAAACTTATCTATTTTAAGCAGTAAATCTATTTTTGGAAACTTTCTATTTTTGGAAATTTCTATTTTTGGAAACTTTCTATTTTTGGAAACTTTCTATTTTTGGTAACTTTCTATTTTTGGAAACTTTCTGCTTTAGGAAACCTTCTATTTTTGGAAAGTTACTTATTATTACACAGTAAGTATAATAACACATGAAATATCAGAAATACTTAATCAGATTGAACAGAATATAAGATTTAACACAGTTTAAGGCTTTAAACAGTGTAAAATAGTAAGAACACATAAATAAGCTAAGACATGATATAAAACCAGCTATGTATGTAGTAAGCAGATACTTATTTCATGTACGTATTTATGTAGCACTAGTGTTTCGGAAGTAGGATTCTCGCAGTTCATCATTCTCGTTCACTGGACATAAGGTACGGATTCTCGTCCTTTCAGTATGGACATTCTTTCCTTATTAGGATTTTTCCGTATGCAGCCAACTGTTTTCCCGTAGTATAAGTATGAGTTTGATTGCTTATGTTTAAATATGATTACCTATAGCCATATACATGCATGACCAGTTTCACCTAGTTATGGAGGTATCATAACCATAACATTAGAGGCACTGATGATATGACTTCACCACGGCGGAGTGATTGCTCGTGGCGTCCCTTCAGCTTTTGGCCATTTATTTATATTTATCATGTGGGGCGTATGGGTGCATCCTAGTTACACGTTTTTATTCAGGATTACATCGTGAATGCGGTGTGTGCCTTGCATCCTTCACAAGGAGCTGATCCCTCCTACCCATAAACTAGTATATTAAATTAGAGACAGCCCCTCTAATTTGCATGATGAGGTCACCCCTCCAATTATTCATGCACGGTGGATTTTCATGACCTATATTGGCTAAATGGTAAAATATGACAAACAGTTTTTATAAGTTAAACATAAGACTTTCAAACTATAAAACCAGTTTTATTAAGACTTAACCAGGTTACTTGGGACTTAGTTTCTTCCGCTGTTATTATGTTATATGCTTATCCTATTCATGCTTTATTGTACATCCGTGCACTGAGCGTATTGCTCAGCCGTTTTCCTTTTCTATGTTCCCAAAACGGCAGGTACTCAGGGACGCTCGTAGACACTAAGAGTACGTGCATATGGACTGGAAGCTGTCTAGCCTTCTTTACATTATGCATTTCCTTTCTTTATGATACTTATGCTTTGGACATTGTTTGGTCCTTTTCCTTTACTATACTATGTTTGTGTGTGATGAGCTTTACTTTTGGACTACCGATGTTTGATTCCGGTATTTTCCTTTATATGGTCAAGTAATGTTTAGACATTTTACCTTGTATGCTTTGATGACACGCCATAATTACTGTGATATTTCCATTTCCAAAATGGGGTGTTACAAAGGGTGTGAGAAGTTTCCTTGGTCATGCGGGCTTCTATCGTCGATTCATTCAAGATTTTTCTAAAATCGCTCGCCCGATGACCCACCTCTTGGAAAAAGATACTCCCTTTATTTTTTATAAAGAGTGTATTGAATCCTTCAATCTTCTTAAGGACAAGATAACTAAGGCACCGGTCTTGGTTACCCCTAATTGGGAGCTACCTTTTGAATTGATGTGTGATGCTAGCGACTTTGCCATTGGAGCGGTTTTGGGCCAAAGAGTGAACAAACACTTCCAACCAATCTATTATGCTAGCAAGACAATGACGGGGGCTCAATTGCATTATACCACTACCGAAAAAGAGCTTTTAGCTGTAGTGTATGCTTTTGAGAAGTTCTGCCCCTATCTTGTTCTTTCCACCACAATCGTGTACACCGATCAGTCCACATTGAAGTACTTGTTAACTAAACAAGATTCTAAGCCAAGACTTCTTCGTCGGGTTTTTCTCCTTCAAGAATTTAAAATCGAAATTCGTGACAAGAAGGGAGCGGAAAACCTAGCCGCGGATCATCTAAGTAGACTTGAGGATCCTTATCAAGGGGATCATCCGAATCAAGAGATCAACGACTCTTTTCCCCTTGAGGCCTTAATGTCTATCAATTCCAATCTTGATGACACCCCGTGGTTTGCGGACATTGCAAATTACTTTGCGGGTGGAATTCTCAAGGAAGGGTTAATGTCCCAACAAAAGAAAAAATTCTTTAAAGACATTGAACACTATTTTTGGGACGACCCTTACCCTTTCAAACAATGTGCAGATCTTGTTATTCGTCGATGTGTTGATGGGCCGGCAGCGTTACTAATCCTTGAAGCTTGCCATAAAGGACCCACCGGTGGTCACTTTGGTCCTAATTACACCGCGAAGAAAGTATTCGACTCTGGATTTTATTGGCCCACCATTTATCATGACGCTCATGAAATGGATAAACATTGTGATGCTTGCCAACGCCAAGGCACGATCACACATAAAGATGAGATGCCTCAAAATTTCATACATGAATGTGAAATCTTTGATGTATGGGGTATCGACTTTATGGGGCCATTTCCATCATCTAAAGGGAACAAGTACATCCTCGTAGCCGTTGACTACGTATCTAAATGGGTTGAAGCAAAGGCTCTCCCTACGAACGATGCGAGGGTGGTTGTGAACTTTCTAAAGTAGCTTTTTGCTCGATTCGGTGTTCCTCGTGCTATCATAAGTGACTGCGGGACTCATTTTTGCAATGATCAATTTGCTCGAGTCATGGCTAAGTATGGTGTCAATCACCGTCTTTCCACCGCTTATCATCCTCAAACAAATGGTCAAGCCGAGATATTTAACCGTGGACTGAAGAGAATTTTAGAGCGAACTGTCGGAGAGCATCGTGCCTCGTGGGCCGATAAGTTAGACGATGCTTTGTGGGCTTTCTGTACCGCTTATAAGACCCTGATTGGTTGTACACCTTATTGTCTTGTGTACGGGAAAGCATGCCACCTCCCTATTGAGCTAGAACATAAGGCGTACTGGGCCTTGAAGTGGGCTAACTTCGACATCAACAAAGCCGGCGATCTTCGGAAGATTCAACTCAACGAGCTCAATGAACTGAGGAATGCAGCTTATGAGAATTCATTGATCTACAAGGAGAAGACCAAGATCATTGATGATACTAGGATTAAGAATCGAGAGTTCTACGTCGGTGATTAAGTCTTACTTTTTAACTCTCGATTGAAGATCTTCTCGGGCAAGCTGAAGAGCCGTTGGTCTAGTCCGTTCACCGTCGCCAAAGTCTTCCCATATGGCACCATTGAGCTTTCTCAGCCAAATGGGCCAAATTTCAAAGTGAAAGGCCAACGCGTGAAGCTATACTTTTGTGAGGACATCTCTCATGAGATGATTCCATCCCTCACCACGTTTCCCTTGAATTAGTTCTGGGTCGAGTCAGTCTCGTGACTCGGTTAACAAAAACAAGCGCTTCTCGGGAGGCGACCCATTAATCTATCCTTTACCGTTTTCATAATAAGTGTAGGGGGAGCCCCGTATGTGTTTGTTGTCTTGTTTCTTTTCATATGCAGGGATTAAAAGGTTCAAAGATCCATTCTCGATGACTTTTTGACGAATCGTGATCCCGTTTACCCGTCTTCCTGGTTCTATCCTAAACTCTCGTGATTCAATATTTCATATCTTATATGTTCACATTGAAATCACTATAGTTGTCCTTTCCTTAGCAAGATTTAAACAAAGTGCATAATGTCATAAGTGTAGGGGAGTTTACTCCCACATGCATAAACATTAAGGACAATGTTTATATCAAGTGTAGGGGGACTTCTATCCAAGTAAGTGGTCTTTTCCATGAATTTGTCCTCATTTTAACAGGAAAATCTAATTTTTCGACATTTTTCAAAAATGTTAATCTATTTTGGCCTAGTAGTATAGTAGTATTTTCCTCTGTTATCGTTATTTACTTTCCTTGCTAAAATAAAAGTTTAATAAAGTGGTTTTAAATTTTTCAAAGTCGTGAATATTTTGACTCAACCCGAGTTTACTTATCTAAGTTTACTCTAGCTAGTATCCTTAACGTGTTTAAGTCAAGTTTTGCTAGGCTTTTATATAGGGAACTTTAAAACGCGAAAGTCTTAACTCTCACCGGTTAAGAACAAGAACTTTTCGCAAGTTCCTATAGCTGATCCTAGAGAGTCGTTTATCAAAGGAACTTTAAAATTCGATTTCTAAACTTGAAAAAGTCTAAGAGTTTGCAAGATCCTATAGATGACTCGAAAACCTAAAACTTTGATTTAATTGGCTAAGCATCCACGAGTTTCATTTCTTGAGATTTTAAATTGTGGAGAACGAGAGATGATAGAGTCAATTATAAGTTTGGTATTCTTTCGTGAATTTATGTGAGTTGATTATAAGCTTTTTCTCCCATCTCTTGCTAATAAAGTTAAAATGCAATAAATAAGGTTGTACGATTTGAAAAGTTACTTAGCTTCTCGCACAAGATCGTTTAAAAGTTGCTCGGTATTAATTAGAGTTCATAGCCAAGGCATAACTTATTGAAGCGGGATGCGAAGATTGGCGAGTCCGAAAAGGCCCTAACAAGGCATGAGGGCTACATTTTGTTGCTAAAGATCCAAAAGTGATGTGAAGAATCATTTATCGAAAATCAATATAAAGGATCGAGACACACGACGAAAAGCAAATACTCCCCAAAAGATCATGGAGAAGTCTATCCAAAAAGGCCCTAACAAGGTATGAGGATAAATAGATCCAAGTCCTAAAAGGAGGCGGATCATTGTATATCAAAGTTCAAGATAAAGATTGGAGAAAAATGAAGAAGTCGTGGTCCAAATATGAAGAATCTCTCAAAAACTTCAAGTGAAGAAATTCCTATTATGAAGAGAAGGCCATAATTTCAAGAACGTCTCTCAAGATTCGAAGTATGAAGTCGCTGCCAAATATCGGTCCGAGAAAGGTCTCAAATCGTCAAGCGAGTTATGCCAAGATATGAACTTTAAGAGGTCCCGAGAAGCAGCTTTAAAAGATTTTGTCCTTTAGCTAACTATTGATTAAATCGTCCCACTTTATTTTCAGCCTAAATAACTATCAAAATAAGTTAAACAATGTATCCTCGTGATCATTCAAGACAAAATTAAAATATAAGAGATACACCTAGGAATAAGGGAGTCTAAGTGAATAATTGGGGCACATGAGTTCATGTTAGTTTGCTAACATATAATAACAATGATCTCGTTTTTAAGCTTGGTTTGGGGAACATGAAACTTGAGGATGATAAACATTCATGAAGGCCAAAACCCCAGTGTAAGTCTTTGATTGTTTTACTTGTTTTGTACATACTTCTATCTTTTTAGTTTCCTTAAAGTTTAGTATTTAATAAAGGCCAAGGTGGGTTATTTATGATGAGAAATGTAAACTGTGCTTTGAAATTAATGCATTGCATGAGGGCATTGCAATGGTCAAGTTTAGGGGATTTAATAAGTGTGAAAACACTTATCCTTTTACCACTTATTTCCAATAATAACAAGACCAAAACGTGTATTTTATGTCGTAAAAGTCGGAATTATGCGTGGTTTGTGTTTTTATTGTGTTTTAGGACCAAAAGATGAAAAAGGAAGAAAACATGGGCTATCACGGGCTTTTATCGAAGAAAACGAGAAAAGACGAAGTCAAAAGATCAAGAGTGCAAAAAGAACGGAAGTCCAAGGCCTATTCTGAAGATTTATCGAAGAAAAAGTCTAAAGACGGAAGTTTAATGAAGTCGAAGAACTCAAGTCTAATAGAAGAAGAAAATTACAAGACAAGTTCAATTTACATCGACAAATCCCGAGACGACGTCGAAAAAGACAAAGAATTTAAATCGAGTCGAGAAGAAAGAAAAAAAGAAGGAAGCACATGCACCTCCTCATCTCCTATAAATACTCTCCTAATGACACATTAGGAGGGTGTTAGCTAGTTTTATTTTTCCTTTCCTTAGTTTTTAGAGAGAGAAAGTTTTAACTTTCTCTCACTAAGTTTTCATCTTTTCTTCATTTTTATCTTTCAAGTTTAAGCTTCATTTCATCCTTGTATTTGGAATTCATTAATCAAAAGTTCAAGTTAAGCTTTTTGTTCATTAATCTCTTTCTACCTTTCTTGATTTTAGTTTGTTTTTGATCCGAAATTTTAATGCTTTTTGTGTAAACATGATGTTTTTGTGACTAAAAAGTTTATCTTTTTATTCCTTACTAAGTTTTTATACGATTTAAGCTTTAAGATTGTTGTGCTTATTGGCTTATTTCATATATCTAGCTTTTTGTCTTTTAAGTTTTCTTAAAAATTTAGTCTCTTGAAAGTTTGATTCATAAAGTTTGCTTATTTCGTGTCTTGAAAGTTTTTAAATTTGTGCTTGTTTTCATTTTGTTAAGATTTAAATAAGTGCTTATTTGTCTTTGCTTATTTGTTCTTATTCGGTTCTGCTTATTTGCCTTTGAATCCCATTGTAACTGTTTTGATGCGTTACCCAGTACGATCGAGTAAGTGTGATCGCATAAACCCCTAGGGTTTCTACTTGCGATCCATTACTGCGATCCATAGCACGATCGTTCACTACGATCACACTCCTTAATCCTTACCACGATCACTTGTTGCCATCGTAGGTACGATCAAGAGTGCGATATGTGGTTGTGATCCCTGGCTACGATCGCATTGGGTGCGATCGCTTGTTTCCATCGCATTGAGTGCGATCTTACTGACTACGATCACTAGCCTACGATCGATTGTTACGATCGTAGGGTGCGATCACTTATTGCGATCAAAGGATACGATCGAGGGTACGATCCAAGTGCGATCCAGGCACGATCAAGCACCCCGATCGCATTGACTGCGATCCAATTTCAAATTTTTAATTATATTTCTTATTTTATTTTAAATTTCAAATTTAATTTTTCCCGCATTTTTACTTAGTATTATTTTAAACGAGTTGTGTCTTATTTTATTTTTACAAAGTTTTTAGTTTTACAAAGTTTTCAAGCTTTAAATTCATTACGTTTTAATTTCCAAAAATTGCATGCTTCCTGAAATCTCTATTTTTGCCAAGTGTGTTTCTAGTAATTTTTAGTTTAATTTTAAAAGCTTTTATTTTACTCAACGACATTTACATATTTGCTATTAGTTTAAAATAGATAATCAACCCATTTTATTTGTCCACCAAGAACGACTGAGTCGCACTAATTACTAGTAATCAATTCGAAAAGATCGGAACAACGAACTTTCATAACTAAGTGAAAACCTAGTTATTAGCTCCTATAGAGCTGACGTAGTTAAAGGAGCAACAACAGGAATTGTTGGAACGCGGTTTCATTCGACCTAGTGCTTCTCCATGGGGCGCACCTGTTCTGTTCGTAAGGAAGAAGGACGACAACATGCATTTGTGCATAGATTATCGTAAGCTTAACAAGATCACCATCAGGAATAGATATCCATTACCATGCATTGATGACTTGTTTGACCAACTCCAAGGGGCCAAACATTTCTCAAAGATTGATCTAAGGTCGGGCTATCATCAGTTACGGGTTAAAGAGCAGGACATCGCCAAGACTGCTTTCTGTACACGCTATGGGCACTACAAATTTGTAGTCATGCCCTTTGGCCTTACCAATGCTCCAGTTGTTCTCATGGATCTGATGAACCATATCTTCCATGAGTTCCTGGACAAATTCGTCATTGTCTTCATTGACGACATTCTTATTTTCTCTAAGTCAAAGGAAGAACACGAAGACCATCTTCGTACCGTACTATAGATAATTCGCCAGAAGCAGTTGTATGCCAAATTCTCCAAGTGTGAGTTCTGGTTAGACAAGGTTGCGTTCCTAGGACACATTGTATCAGCAGAAAGAATCACCATGGATCCAGCAAAGGTCGAGGCTATTACCAAGTGGCCAAGACCGACATCAGCGACTGAAGTTCGCAGTTTCCTAGGCTTAGCTGGTTACTACCGTAGGTTCGTAGAGAACTTTTCCCGTTTAGCACTGTCATTGACCAAACTGATGTAGAAAGGGGAGAAATTCATCAGGACTGAAGAAAGAGAGAAGAGCTTTGAAGACCTAAAGCAGAAGTTAGTATCTGCACCGATTCTTACTCTCCCATCTGGTACAGGTGGATTTCAAATCTACAGTGATGCTTTAGGGAAGGGACTTCGTTGTGTTCTTATGCAACACGGGAAAGTGATTGCGTATGCTTCACGGCAGCTTAAGCCTTATGAGGAGAACTACCCTACGCATGACTTGGAACTTGCAGCAGTCGTGTTTGCATTAAAGATATAGAGGCACTACTTGTATGAAGAATCATGAGATACCTTAACAGATCACAAGAGCCTGAAATACATCTTTACTCAGCGTGAACTGAATATGAGACAGAGAAGATGGTTAGAGCTGTTGAAGGATTATGAAATTAATCTGTAGTATCATCCCGACAAGGCAAATGTAGTGGCATATGCACTTAGTAGAAAGTCTGGTATGATCAATGGCGTTAAGATTGAGGAAGAGATTATAAGAGACTTGGAGCGACTGGACATTGAGATCATGGTACGTTGACAACACGGTTACTGGGCTAATCTTAGAGTGGAACCTGAATTACTCTCTAGGATCAAGGAAGCTCAGAAGGATAATGGTGAAATTTGGGCGATCATTCAGAACTTGGATCAGCAAACGGAGTTTCGATTGGATGACGACGGTATCTTATGGCAGGGCACCAGACTTTGTGTTCCTGATGATCTTACGCTCAGGGACGTATTATTAGCTGAAGCTCATAGCTCCCCATTCTCCATTCATCCTGGTTCAACCAAGATGTACCACGACATCAAGCAGTACTTTTGGTGGAGTGGTATGAAACAGGATGTTGCTATTTATGTCTCTAAATGTCTTACCTGCCAGCAGGTTAAGATCGAGCATCAACGGTCTAGTGGTCTACTACAACCGTTAAACATTCTAGAGTGGAAGTAGGAAAAGATCACCATGGATTTTGTTACCGGTCTTCCGCAGACAAAGAGGAGGCATGATGCGATTTGGGTTATCGTTGATCGACTTACTAAGTCAGCTCATTTCTTACCGATCCGCAAGGATAATCCGGTCAGCAAACTCGCTGATACTTACAAGAAGGAGATCATGAGACTTCATGGTGCTCCATCCAGTATCATCTCGGACAGAGATCCTCGGTTCACTCCGTGATTTTGGAAAAATCTGAAGAAAGCTTGGAGTACAAAACTTAAGCTTAGCACGACTTTTCATCCTCAAACAAACGGACAATCAGAGCGGACGATCCAGACATTAGAAGACATGCTTCGGTCATGTACATTAGAGTGGACAGGATATTGGGACGATTATATCTGTTTGGTAGAGTTTGCATACAACAACAGTTGGCACGCCAGCATCAAGTGTGCACCATTCGAGATGTTGTATGGCAGGAAGTGTCGCGCCCCAGTTTTCTAGGATCAGGTTGGTGAGCGAACACTTGAAGGACCAAAGGTGATTGAGTTGACCAACGAGAAGGTCGTTGTAGCTAAGCAGTAATTGTAGGAAGATCATTCATGTCAAAAGAGTTATGTCGACAAGCATCGTGGGACTTACATTTCAACGTAGGAGATCACGTCTTTCTTAAGGTATCACCGGCACGTGGTGTTAGATGTTTCAGAATCAAAGGGAAACTCAGTCCTCGGTTCATCGGACCGTTTGATGTCATCGAGCGAGTCGGTGAGGTATCTTATCGTTTAGCGTTACCTCCGCAGCTTTTTTAGGTTCATGACGTTTTCCATGTGTCCTTACTTAGAGGGTACAAGTATCATCCCCTTCACATGGTTCAGTATCCACTGGAACAGATTCGTGAAGATCTTACCTTCATAGAGGAACCCGAACGAGTTCTTGACAGGCAAGAACGAATCATGAGGAAGAAGACGATTCCATTCGTCAAAATCCTTTGGAAGGGATCATACCGAGCGGGAAGCCACTTGGGAAACAGAGGAGTCTATCCGGGCTTCTTACCCTCATTTTACATTTTGAATTCGGGTATGTTCCTCTTTCGGTTTACTTTATCTATAATTCGGGGACGAATTATTTTTTTAGGGGGAAGATGTAAAACCCGCATGCTTTTACCATGATCAGTACACTTAGCAAACGTGCATACATATTAAAACTTTCCTTTTATAGCATGAACACGTGTCACGAATAGTAATTATAGAAGTTATGTACGTATAATTACATGATAAGTATTAAGTATGTGATAGTACACGATAATTATTAACAATAATAATTATAATCACGAACATGAAATCATGAACGTAAAAATCACGAAAACATAATTATGTACTTAATTAATATAATACGATTAATATCGGTACGTACAAGTATTTAGATATAACACGAACATTTAAACACGAAAACACGAATGTACGAACACATAAATTAAAACACGAGAAAAACTTCAGGTTTTCCCTTGTGGGCCCTACATGCCGCGGCACCAAAGAGACAAGGGCCAAGCCCATGTTGATTTTTACTAAAATAATAAAATAGGAAACACATTTTTCATTCAAAGAGTTTTCACAAAAAAATCAAAACCATAGCCTCTTGTCCTCTCTTGGCCGCCGGCAACAACAAACACCAAGGAGGTGTTTGATTGAGCTTTGGTTAATTAAATTCAAGGATCGTGTTCGTGTTATTGTTCTCCAATCATTACATGCATTCGATCATCCGTAAAACCTTTTAATTAAGAACATGTGATCATGGGATTATAAAAACAAGAATTAAAAACATGTTAAACAAATCACGGGGGTAAAATTAAGGGTTGTGTTCGGGTTGTTTTGTTCGGCCGAAACCCAACCGAGTGCCCCAAGGCTCTCGACGTGTCTTGGTCTCGGTCGGCAGCAGGGGACTAGGGACCCCGACTCGCGTCGGGGTGTCCTTGTGGTTCGGTTGGGGTCTCGGCAGCAAGCAGCCACCACCACCGGCCCAGTCGGTGGCGGTTTTGGGTCACGTAGGGGGTACTGCAGGCAGCAGGGGGAACCACCGGCACACAGCCGGTGGGAACCTACTGTTGGTCATCAGCTAGCCGAGAAAGGGAAACCACCGGCTTAGGCTGGTGGCGAGTTTACACAAGCAGTGGCAACCGGCCGAGCCGGTTTGCCACTGTTAAAGGGGTGTTTGTTTGGTCCGGTTCATGGGTTTATTCGGTCCGGTTCAGGACATGTCTAAATTAAATTCACGGGTCCGGTTCATGACTAAAAATGTACAAGTATTTATTTTACAAGTTATATTATTTTACAAGGATAATTAAATTAATAAACATGACTTATAATTAAATCAATTAATCATGGAGTTAGGTTAATTATTATTTACAAAATAATACATGTTTTAACCTAAGTATTTATTTATTTAATTTAGACTATAGTATTAGTTAATTATTTACGACATAAAATGTAATTAATTAATAAGCATGACTTAGGTTATAATTAATATAATATTAATACATGTTTAACCTAAGTAGTTTATACACCTTAATTTAATTAAATCATGCTTATATTTAATTAAATCATATAACCTATAGTTTATTTAATTAACATGATATTATTATAAACTATACAAATAATCACATGACTTATGATATTTATTAGTAAACTTAAGCTTATATTATTAGCTTATTAATCCAGCTGAATTCTAAATATGGAAACTTTCTAATTCAAGAAACTTACCATTTTTGGAAACTTTCTATTTTTAGAAACTGATCTATTTTAAGAAGTTAATCCATTTTTAGAAACTTTCTATTTTTGGAAACTTTCTACTTTAGGAAACTTTTTGTTTTAGGAAACCTGCTATTTTTAAAAAGTTACTTAGTATTACACCACAAGTATAATAATACAAGAAATACAAGTAATACTTAATCAGAATACATAGAATACACGATAAACACAACATAACCTTAAAATCAGTAAAACAAGACATGAACATATAAAACAAGCTAAGATACGATATAAAATAAGTTACGTACTCAGTAATCAGAATACTTATACATGTACCCTATTTATGTAGCATTAGTGAGATCGGAGTAGGAATTCCTTTCGTTCGTCTTTTCTGTTCACTGGACATAAGGTACGGATTTCCCGTCCCTTCAGTATGGACATTTTTTCCTTATTAGGATTTCCCGTTTGCAGCCAACTGTTTTCCCAGTATTGTTTTATATGTTTGATACTTATGTTAGTTAAGATCCTAAGCGATATACATGCATGACCAGTGTCACCTAGTTATGGAGGTACCATAATCATAACACTGGAGGCACGAGTGCTATGACTTCCCCACAGTGATGTGATTGCTCGTCACACCCCTTTTCAGTTTTGGCCATTATTATTATATTGTCATGTGGGGCGTATGTATGCATCCTAGTTACATGTTTATCAGTATTATCAGAGAGAATGCGATGTGTGCCTTGCATCCTTCACTAGGAGCTGATCCCTCCTACCTAGACTATTTAATTAGAGGCAACCCCTCAAATTGCATGACGAGGTCTCCCCTCCAAGTATTCATGCACGGTGGAACCTCATGACCTATATGGGCTATTTGGCCAAGATTTTCATAAAAACATACGTCTTTTCAAACTATAAACCTAGTATTATGAACATGATTCAAGATTGCTTAGAACTTATATTATTCCGCTGCTATTAGTCTCTATGTTTACGTTATTCCATGCTATGCTTGTATATCCGTGCACTGAGCGTTATGCTCAGCCGTTTTCCCTTCATGTTCCTAAAGCAGGTATTCAAGGGCGCTCATAGACTTTAAGCGTACGTGCATATGGATTGGAAGCTATCTAGCGTTCTCTACTTTATGCATTTCATCATACATTTTGCTACTTATTTCTTTAAACAATGTTTAGTCCTTTTCCTTTACAGTACTTATGTTTGTGTGTGATGAGCTTATACTTGGGGTACCGATGTTTGTTTCTGGTATTTCCTGTCATGGTCATTTAATGTTTTTAAGACATTTACCTTGTATGCTTTGATGGCACGCCATAATCACACGTGACATTCCATTTACCAAAATGGGGTGTTACAACTACTCTCTCATCATCATTAGGAAGCTCAGGATTATCAAGATCAAAGAAGTTTAAGTGGTTTATATTCTAAAAAACATTTAAAGTATTATAAGATTTACTTTTAGAAATAGAGTCTTTAGAAAGAAAGACAGATTCAAAAAACTTAACATCTCTAGAGACAAGGAACTTATGCTTATCAAGATTATACACTCTATAACCTTTTTGAGAACTAAACCCATCATCACACATTTTTCAGATCTACTACTAAGTTTATCATGATTATTAAGCAAAGTAGCAAAATATAGACAACCAAAGATTATGATATTTGAGAGATTAGGTTTTTATTTTAAATTTCATTTCATAAAGAGACTTTTCATTTAGCATAGAGGAAGGAAATATGTTAATAAGATAAGTAGCAGTTAACACACATTCAGTCCAAAATCTCAAAGGAATTCCCCTTGAAACATAAAAGGATCTAGCAACATTAAGCAGATGCCTATGTTTTCTCTCAACAAGGACATTATGTTGTGGACTATAGGCAGAGAAGGTATGATGTAATATTCCATTTTCATTAAAAAGTTTGTTAAATTTTTGGTTGACAAATTCAGTATCATCGTCACTTCTAAAAACCTTTATATTCCTTTAAATTGTTTTTTAATCAAATTATAAAAGCTGGTAATAAGAGAGACTACTTAATCCTTAGATTAAACCATACATACCCAAACAGCTCTAGTGTAATCATCTACAACAGTATGAAAATATTTATGGCCAAAATAGCTAGCAACCTTGTAAGGTCCCCGCAGATTTAAATGAACTATGTCACCAACACTTTTAGTGTTATGATCACTTAAAGGAAAAGATGTTCTAGTTTGTTTAGCCCTTTGACAAATTTCACAAAGTTCAGTATTATCCACTTTATCAAATTTTAAGGTGTCTCTAAGAACATTAAGAACTGGGTCTGTAGGATGTCCAAGTCTGTAGTGCCAGTCATATTGAGACAAAGAAAAAGTAAGGACAATCTTAGTATCATTATACTTAATATATTTAGTATCTGAGTAGTATAATCTACTACATTGTTTACCAATCCCATAACATTTTTCATATTCAAATTCTGATTAAAAAACAATCATTTATTCTCATCAAACACAACAAAAATCTTATTATCTTTAGCAAGCTTATGCAAAGAAATTAAGGTAACACGGTATTCACGTATTACCAACACATCAAACAGAACCAATCCATTAGACATCTTCAAGTTTCCAATTTTAGATATAATGGCTTCAGTCCCATTAGGGTTAGCAACTTCAATTTTAAGATGAGATATGTCATAAACATTGTCCAATTCCTTTCATTGTTGGTCATGTGTTGGTTAGCGACAAAGTCAACAACCTTCCCATTGTAAGTAGTTTAGACTGAATATTGGTATAAGAACAAAAAAAACTTCTCAAAGTTATCACTGGAAATCTTACTAGAATTAAAGTAAGTACTTGACATATTGGCTTATACATTTCTTTTAGAACCATTGTTCTCTTTAATGAGAGAGAGCAAGGCGGCAAGTCGTTCATCAAAAAATCCAAAATTAGAAGTGGTACCAACAAAGTTGTTTGAATACTTTTTCCTTTAAAACTTTGACTAGGTTTTTTCTTCCTAAAATCATTTGGATACCTAATTATTTTAAAACACCTATAAATAGTATACCCTATTATGCCCAAAATATTCACAAACTAATTCAGAATTCCCATTAAAGTTATTAGGTCTAAAGGTGTTAGATCTAAAAGCAACATTAGGTCTAAGGGTATGACTAGTATTAGGTTTGAAGTTACCAGAGTTAAAACTCTGATTTCTTTGAAAATTGTTTTTAGCAGGCCCATTAGATAAAAAAAAGCTGAGGTCTAAGTCCTCTAAGAGGATTGAGACACATTCCCATATGCAACCGTGAGATTCCTCACTAGATATAATAGCATAAGCACCTTTAACACCTGGTAAAGTCTCTCTAGAAATAATAGAACTTCTAATACTCATATAGGAATCATCAAGACCCATCAAAAATTGCATCAACTTTAATAAATTGTTATGATTCTTAAACTCATTAGTAGTAGTGCATACACAGTTAGATAACTCAACATAGCATCATATTATTTCCATAAAGCATTCAAATTATGATATTAATCAGACAAATTGAAGCCATTTTGCTTTAAGGTGTTAATATTATGATGAAGGTTAAAGATAACATACCTATCAACTTTGTGATAAGTTTCTCTCAAATCATTCCAAACATGTTTTGCCTTTTTTTCAAAAAAATTGACCAAGAAAGAGCTCTTCAGAAATAGAGTTAAGAATCCAACCCAAAATCACAACATTTACCCTGTCCTACTGTTTTCCCAAAATATCATCAGTAATAAACCTTTAACCAGTTCCATCTATGAAGCCAATTTTATTCTTTCCCTTCAAAGCAAGTAACAAAGCATTAAACAAAACTTGATAGTTTTTAGCACCCTTAAGTTTAACATATATAACAGTCAAGGTGGCAGAGGCATTAAAGTGAATACGTAAACGGTCACTGATGTCAAGTTTACTAATCCATGCCACTTAGTCACCCCTAAAATGCTTAGTGTCAAAATCACCATGAACAAACATGGTGAAGACCAAAGATAATCACATAAAAAAATAAAATAACAACTTAATCATTGCCAACAAAGTCCCCAGGCTTCCAAACCAATCAAGGATGGTAGGTCAAGATCAAGGCAAAGACCAATAATCCAAATAACCAAAAACAAAGAGAGAGAGCAGAGAGGCAAAAACAATAGACACGGATAATCAATCAACACATAAGCAAGGAAAACAAGGAACAAGAGTAAAAAGGAGCGAGAGGTGTTAAGTGCACGAAAACAAAGCACAATCGATTTGTTTCTCCTAGATTCACTTAGTCTATGAGACAAAAGACCCGCAAAAAAACCAAACCCTAATTAAAAAATTAGGGCAAACCAATGAAACCAATAGATCTATGAAATAGATCGATAAACCAACCACATGTACTAAAAGTAGGTTAGGAAACAAGATATTATCAAAAACCTAAATTTTTTTCAAAAAGGTAAAGTATGAAAAAGTTATAGATTCAGCTATCTCAACAATAGATCTAACAAAAAGGTATCAATTTCAAAAACCCCCAAATTTTATGAAACCCAAAAAAAAGTTTTAGTTTATTTCTGAGCAACTTGTCTCTGATACCATGTAAAAAAACACGATTTGATAGTTTTAAGCATCATTTATAAACTAGAATAAAAAAACTTTTTTTATTAAATCAAGTACAAAAGAAACCAACATCACCCCACTTACTCTGTTGGATTCTATTATCTAACTTGATAATAGTTTTATAATAATAGATCAAGGCTACATGATAATAATGAGAGAGTTCATAAGAACACACACACACAAGATGAAAACCCAAATCAACGTCAAAATGAGAGATGGCTAGGCTATAAGATTGTAAGAGACCCGTTGCTAAACGGTCCCTATCCAATTTACAAAACAAGTCCATTTGCCCAAATTATTTTATGGATATAGAAGATCTCTTTGGCCAAAAAGGCATCTTTAGTCCTTGTTCTTGTAGTGTCATTCCAGAGCTGCACTAAAGGATTAAAATTGTAACATAAATAAACACAATAAGACCCTAAGGTTTAAATCACATATCACTTTAGGTATTTGATAATTTTAACACAAAATCTCCCAACAATGAATATGTTTAAACTTGTGTCACGACTTCAACTTCATTATCACAAAAGGCATTATTTATGACATCTGTGTCATTGGCTCTATTCTCGACCGCCAAACGCCTTACGTTATTATACAATCTAATAACCTAACACACGCATTGTGTTATGTACTTCCTTTTCCGTGTATCATATCGTACGCTCGTTTTCTTGGCTCCTTTATTTTGTCATACATGTATTGCAAAATCTAAGTCGAAGAACCCCTATAACGCCTCAAGTAATTCATCACGTTGTTTTTGACAACAAAAACCTAAGTGGTACACAACATTATTTCTTCCTCGTGTGTTCATGTAGCCGATACATCTTCGGTAAATTGTTAAAGTTGTGGAGAAGATCTATAAAAGTTTGGAGAAGATGATAGAAATGTTTTAAGTTGGTGTGTTTTAAAATTGGTTAAATGGTAGGTACTTATAAATAAAATATGGTATTTGAATTTTGTTTTTTTAATAAAAGTTATAATGTTAATATTGTGGGGCCCAGAATAATAAAAACTCCCCAAAGGTGAATTAGTCATTGTTCGAGTATTAACTGTTCTATTAGTGCTGCTAGTGTTGTTATTTGAAGAGGACACAAAAGCCATATTACGTGTGCTTAAACTTGAGCTAGACATCCCTTTGACTTCTGGTTCATATACCTTAAGGTTGTTATAGAGATCACCCATGCTCTTTGTATCCATATTCGCTTTGTTTCTCCACACAACAACATGTGTGTTCCACTTAAGTGACAAGCGTCTTAATAACTTTTTATTTGCATCTTCTTGTGAAAGATTTTCATCCAAAAGCTCTAACTGACTTACAAGCTTTTGAAGCCTATCAAAAGTTTGATCAAGCATATCTAAGATTGAAGCAGTGCTAGTTTTCATATTACTGTTTTAAAGATCCCTTTGTGTATTTCTTGTAGCTACATTTCTAGTATTCTAGTATATAACTTCCATCAATGTCTTATCGTCCTTTTTGGAGCTAAACTTTAATTGATTTTCATTGTAAATGCCAATTATTAAAGTACTTATGTCTTTCACCTCTAGTATTCTTTGAGTTTTTTCTTCAAACGATATAGGAGGCATCACTATCATCACACCTTCCATAGTTTTTGTTTTTTGGAAAAGTGTTGCCATTCTCTATGACTTCCCATAACTGATAGTCTATCATTTGTATTTCTTGTTTAATTCTCATCCTCCATGTCTCATACTCACCAGGTTTGAGCATGGAAATTTTAGATGCAACCACCATCTATGAAGAATCTTGATCAATGTCTTTATATAAAAACATGTTTTTCTTTCTCAAAACTTCTCAACAAGCTATGATACCCCTTATTGATCCCAACTTTTATAGATCGAACAACTTGTATAAGTTTAGTTATATTAGATAAAACTAAACAACTATAGTTGAAACTTCGTCTTGAATGTATTAAAGATGATGTGGAATCTAATATTTAATATTAAGGAGAACTTAGTAATATAAAGAACACTCAATCCAACAATAAGCCTCAATATTCTTAACAAAAGGTAATACGAATACTCTCAAAGTATTAAAGTTACAAAACCTTGTAGATATGAATTTTTTGTGATTCATGTTATTCTATCTTTTTGGTACATCAAACTCTATGCCCAAGGACCTCCTTTTATACACCAGTAGTCCTAGTCGACTTACAATATGATCCTAAGTAATCATAATCTTTTCTATGAACACATATCACATAAATAACTAATGTATATCACGTAATCTTTTCTATGAATAACTAATACTTATCTCATAAGCAATCTTAGTCTTCAAGCAATCTTTCTCTAAGCAGCAACATTAACTTCATATCTTTTATCTTTGAGCAGTCTTAACCTTGATCAATAGTAACTTGAACCAACATTAGTAACTTTTTTGTACTAGTAGTACTAACCACTTAGCATATTTTCTTTAATATTCACCATTAGTACTAACTTTCAATAGCAACATTGACTTTTGTACTAGCAGTCTTAACTACTTAGCATATTTTTCTTTAAAGTCCACTAGCAGTACTAACTTTTTCTAAGCAACATTATCTTGGACAAGAGCATCAATAATCACTTAGTATCTAGAAGACTTTTAATCCTAACAGAGGTGGTATCTATAAAGTTTTTGAGGTCTAAAAAAAAACTTAGCTGATCACTTGACGAAGGGACTAGCTAGAGACTTGGTCATAAAGCTTGTAAAAAGGATGAGTTTAAAGTACAACTTAGTCACTGAATTATAAGACACCTAACTCCCTCCCGAGAAAACTTGGGAGCTGAGTTTAATATGGAAAGTTGAACATTCACAGAACTGAAGCACATGTGTTTACATATCATCCCAATGATGTGCTTGTACCTACTGAAAAGGAGGACAAAGTGTTTTACTTCTCAATGATTAATTTCTTTAAAAAAGTGGTTTGGTAGGAGCATGAATAAGTATGAACCATTTATGTGAATGTTGGGGTTTTTCCGCCTTGGGGAGTTGTGGACTTTCAGCTATTATAACATTTATGAATTGAATATGGACATACATGGCTCATATTGTGTCAGGAATGTTTAAGTGTTTAAAAACTTGTGTGTATTTATCTTCAGGTATTCAGATGGGTTAAAGGGTTCAATTCGTAGAACATCCTGATTCTCAAATATTTGAATGTGTAATGTACGAAGGTGTAAATTCCATCTTTAAGATATTTTAATTTATGCACATGTTTTGTTTAATGTTAATCTTCATGCCAAAAGAATTGTACTATATTATGGAAGATTGTTGGAAATATAATTCAATTCTTCACGTAACCACTATCAGGGTCATGGTGTTCAGGGACTTATGGACGTACATTCTGTACCTCCAGTCTCATTACCTGATATGAACTAAACTCGTTATTTAGTATCGCTAATGATCTTCAGGGAGTTAACTCTTCAACGAGTGTAATTGTTGGCTGAAGATATTCGTCAAAGAGTGATGGCTTCAGGTTTGTACCAAGCTAAAGGATACCATTTAAAAGTAACTCCTCTAAGGACTTGTGCCCTCAGTGGGATAACACAACAACGGGTCTTTTCTGTCCTAAAGCTTCAGCGTGTATACCTTTTAGGGGTTAACTGATACTTCAGTGGGACACAAAGATAGAGAAAGTTAGAACTCAAGTGGTAATCTTGTAATGGATTTGACATATTCATGTGACAGTTTTAACTGCATTCAACGATCACATTTAATGGGACATGCAACAACGAATCCCCATTACTGTGGAGGCAAATTTTGTGGTGATTAATGGGTTGTTATCACACTTAATTCTATGGACTTGGGTTGATCTCCATTATAAATAGTGATCATCGCAACTGAATGCAGATACATAGAAAATATAAACAGTTGAAAAGTTGAAAGTGTATGGTTTTTTTATTTGTGCCTAAAACAAGAATAAGCACTTGGTTTTATCTCATGAAAGTATTATTGTTATCCAAGCAGGAGATCAAATAATCATCTTTGAAAAGTGATTACACAACTTTAAGTGATATCTAAGTATTAAAAGTATAAGTTAAGTTTGGCAAAACTTTATATCTTCAAGGGTAAGAAAGGTAAATATATTTCTTTTATATTTCCTATTTTGCAATGTTTGGTTTTATTTGACAGGTTGTGAGAACATGGAGGGCTTAATGTAGCAAGTTGACCAAAGTATAGTCAACCCTAGTCAAGGACGCTTATATACTTCATTGCTTAGTTTATTCCGTCATTCAGTTTTATTATCTCTCTCACATTGTTGCTATCGCCATTGTTGGTTTTTCATTCATCTGTTCAGACTGATTTTCTGGTTCATAGATCTTGGTTGTAAGATCTTTGTAACACATCTGGTTGTATTCTTTCTTTATTCTTGTATTGTATGTTTTGATCAAAGAGCTAGGAATCACATTTGAAGTGATTGCCTAACGCAGTTAATAAAAATAATAAGGGGAGGTTGGTTGAATCGTCTTGATTCTTGTTTTTTGTTAAAATCGAATATGGTATCAGAGCCTATGGTTCTTGATATCTGAGTTTTAAACAGTTTTCTTTAACAATCTTGATTAATCTTGTGATTAATCGTGTTCTTGTTGTGGTTAATTGCAAGTTTTTATCATTTAAAATTTTTTAGGGTTTTAAAATTTGGGGGTTTTCTGATTTGTGGTGATCTGTGGTGTTTAATTGGGTTCTTTTGTGCTTAATCAAGCTCAATTGTGTTTCTGGTAAGTTTAATTGAAGAAACCCTAAAATCCAGAAATTAGGGTTTCATTCAATTTTTGGGCATTTGTTATTGTATGTTAGTTATTTGTTATAACTAACGTTTTCAGGTTATTTTCCGCTGTGCTTGTTGGTTATAATAAGATCTACTTGATCTTATTGGCTCTTGGTTTTTTTTGCTTGTTGCTGCGCGTGTAGTAGTAACACTTCTCTTCTTTATTTGTTGTTTTAGAAGGGGTTTAGGTGTCGAAGGGTTTAGTTAGGTTTCTGGTTGTTGGTTGTTGAGGAGATACAAGGGGTTTGTTGTGCTTTGTTTGATCTTTGTGTGTTTTCATTATGTCTGTTTCTAAGAAAGGTGACCAGGATGATAATCCTGTTAGTGATACTGAAACTGAAAGTGAAACAGTCATTCATACTAATGACCCTTTGTTTTTACACCCTACTGACACAAATGGGCAGCCCATTGTGAGTGTTAAACTCACTGGTCCTGAAAATTATAAAGTATGGGCTGCTGCATTTAAACTTGCATTGCATACTAAGAATAAATTGGGTTTTATTGATGGTACATGTGAAAAGAATAATGATGATAATGTTTTGGCTGATCAATGGGATAGATGTAATGCTGTGGTCTTATCTTGGCTCCTTGGATGTATCTCTTTTGAGTTATATCAAGGACAAATTTTCTCTAAAAATGCTAAAGATGTATGGGATGAGTTTAAAGAAACATATGATAAAATAGATGGATCTGTTATCTATAATTTGCACTTTAAAATTTGCTCTCTCACTTAGTCTGTGTCTTCTTTGTCTGAGTATTATCATAATTACAATAGTTTATGGAGGCAGTTTGACTCTCTTGTCAATCTTCCTTCTTGTAGTTGTGCTGGTGCTCCTCAAATGAAGAGTCATAATGCTCTTATGAGACTTATGCAGTTTCTTATGGGTCTTGATGACACTTTCAGTGTTGTTAGGAGTCAATTGTTAACTGCAGACCCTTTGCCTGATGTTAAATCTGCTTTTGCTACTTTGTCAAGGGTTGAGTCTCATAAGAATAGTAATGTGCATAATGGTAATGATAAGAATACTGCTACTGCTTTTGTTGTTAAACCAAATAATTGGTCTAACAATAGAAATAATCAAAACAGAAGTTCTAATAGAAACAATAATAAATTTGTGTGCACTCATTGTAATATGAATGGACATACTGTTGACAGATGTTTTGAGCTTAATGGATATCCTCCAGGTTTCAAGAAAAGAAATCCTGGAGGATCTAATGTTTCTAATAATGTTTCTACTTCTGGTAATAAGGTTGATCAGGGATCTGGGAACTCTCTTCCCTTTACTGCTGATCAAATTAATAGGCTTATGGCTTTAATTAGTTCTAAAAGTGATACTGGTGATGTGCAGTCTTGTGCTGCAGGTATGGTTTATGGGTCTAATCACATAATAAGTTTTGTTACTTGTAGATTTTTTAACTACAATTCTAATATAAGTACTTATAGTACTTATATTGGATGGATTTTTGATTCTGGAGCATCTCAACACATGACTTTTTCAACAGCTCACTTATATGATGTAATTGATGTTTCTAAGCTAAACATATCTGTTTCTCATCCTAATGGAACTGTTGAACAAGTTAAACATATTGGAAATTATAAGCTGTCTGATAAAATTGTGTTGAAAAATGTGTTGGTTGTTCCAGGGTACAAAGTTAGCCTTATATCTGTTCATAAATTGGCTAAAGATGATAAATTTGTTGTGTCATTTACTGAAAATAAATGCTTTGTTCAGGATTCTCTTCAAAAGTCCCTTCTGGGGACTGGTAGTGAATGCAATGGTCTATATGTGTTTGATTCAGGTAGGAAGTTTGTTAATAGTTCTATAACTGCTTGTTGTTTGTCTAAATGTATTTGGCATAATAGACTTGGTCATCCTTCTGACCAAGTTTTGTCAGTTTTAAAAGATAAACTTCAACTTCAATCTACTAATGATGTTCAGCCTTGTGATGTTTGCCATAAGGCTAAACAGACTAGGGATCCTTTTCCTTTAAGTGAACATAAAACCAAGTCCTTGGGTGATATTGTCCACTTAGATGTTTGGGGTCCTTATAAGATTAAAAGTAGAGATGGTTATAGATATTTTCTTACTGTGGTTGATGACTATACTAGGGCTGTGTGGTTATACATGCTTAAAGGGAAAAATGAAGTGTTTAGTAAAATTGTTGAGTTTTATAATCTTATGAAAACTCAGTTTGATATATCTATTAAGATTTTCAGAAGTGATAATGGATCTGAATTTATAAATAATAATTTTGAAACTTTTGTTAAAAGTAAAGGTATAATACATCAAACTACTTGTGTGTATACTCCACAGCAGAATGGTATAGCAGAAAGGAAACATAGGCACTTGCTTAATGTTGCAAGAGCTCTTATGTTCCAGGGGGATTACCTTTAAATATGTGGCCTGAATGTGTTCTTACTGCCGTTTATCTTATTAACAGGATTCCTAGCTCAGTTCTTTCTGGAAAAAGTCCTTATGAAATGATTTATAATATTGAGCCTAATATCTCTCATTTTAAAACATTTGGGTGTTTGTGTTTTAGTACTATACTTAATAATATGGATAAGTTTGCTGCTAGGAGTGAAAAGTGTGTTTTTATTGGTTATTCTTTTACAAAAAAAGGTTACAAACTTTTTAGTCTTGAGTCTAAGACTGTTTTATTTTCTAGGGATGTAAAGTTTTATGAAACTGTGTTCCCTTTCAAAAATGATGGTTGTAAAGATGGTTTAGTTTTTGAAGAACAAGGTATAAGTAGCTTAAATATTTTTGACCTAGTAGCAGACAAGTCTGATGATCCCTATGATGAAGTGAGAGATGTAAACCTAAGAAATAGAGGTAGCATTTTAACTAGATCTGACTTAGCTGATAAAGTGTCTACTGACACTAATCCCATTATTACCAGTCACTCTCAGGAGTCAGACTCTATGAGAGATAAGAATCATAGTGTTGGAAGCCAGAGTGATCTAGGCAGTAGTGAGGCTAGTCCTATAGATCAAAATGTTGCCCTAAGTGATGATGAATATGATTCTGAGGGTGAGGAATTTATTGATTAATCAACTTTTTCAAAACAGTCCAGAAAGATCTGAGTTAAGAAGGTCAACTAGACCACACAAAGTTCCTGCTAAATTTGATAACTATGTGCTAGATAAAAGAATTAAGTATGATATTAATACTGTTGTGAGTTATACTAATCTGTCTATGCACAACTTTGTGTTTTCTAATAATCTGAATAAAAATCATGAGCCTAAATCTTATGATGAGGCTGCCAAAGACCCTAGATGGGTTGAGGCAATGAATGAAGAAATGGAAGCCCTTAACAGAAATAATACATGGGTTATTGTTGATTTACCTCATGGTAGAAAACCTGTAGCTTGTAAATGGTTGTGGAAGGTTAAATACAAGTCTAGTGGAGATGTTGAAAGGTTTAAGGCCAGAGTTGTGGCTAAAGGATTTAGTCAGAAAGAAGGCATAGATTATGAAGAGACATTCTCTCCTGTTGTTAAAATTGTGACTGTTAGATGTCTTCTTTCTGTGGCTGTGCATAATAATTGGCCAGTATATCAATTAGATGTTAATAATGCATTTCTTTATGGAGATTTAGATGAAGAAATCTATATGAACCTTCCTGAAGGATATGGTTCAGATACTAATAAGGTGTGTAAGCTGACTAAATCTTTATATGGGTTAAAACAGGCACCTAGAAAATGGAATGAGAAGCTCACTAGTGTTTTAACTGATAATGGATTTAGTCAAAGTAAAAGTGATGTTTCATTATTTACTAAGACTGAGAATGATGCTTTTGTAGCTTTGTTAGTCTATGTGGATGATATCATTATAACTGTAAATAATGATAAAATGATTAATGACTTTAAAAAATATTTGAGTTCTAAATTCAAAATAAAAGATCTTGGAAAACTCAAATATTTTTTAGGCATTGAAGTTCTTGATACTGACTCTGGTTTATGCCTTAATCAAAGGAAATATTGTCTTGAATTACTTGCTGAATATGGTATGTTAGCTTGCAAGCCAGCTAAATCTCCTATTCCTGATCCTTCTAAGAAAAAGAAAGTTGTTGTTGATAGTGAAAAGGATGTAATGCTTGATAATAAAACTTGTTATCAGAAAATTGTTGGCAAGTTGATTTATCTAACTTTGACTAGACCTGATATTGCTTATGCAGTACATTGTCTAAGTCAGTTTATGCATGCTCCTTATAAATCACATCTCAAACTTGCTTTTCATGTGCTTAGGTATCTTAAAAATTCACCTGGAACAGGTATCTCTTTTAAGAAGCATAACTGTCTGAATCTTAATGCTTTTGTTGATTCAGATTGGGCTAAATGTAAGATTACAAGAAAATCTGTTACTGGATATACTGTTTACCTAGGTGAAAATCTTGTTTCATGGAAAAGCAAGAAACAATATGTGATAGCTAAATCTTCAGCTGAGGCTGAATATAGAGCTATGAACAGTGTTACTTGTGAAATTATGTGGATCCTTAAGATTATGAAAGATCTTAAGGTTGATATTACTCTACCTGTGCCTATCAGCTGTGATAGTAGTTCTGCAATTCAAATTGCAGCTAATCCTGTGTTCCATGAGAGAACAAAACACTTTGAAATAGATTTATACTTCCTTAGAGAAAAAGTTTCAGCAGGATTGGTTAAAACTTGTAAAATCAAGTCTGAAGACAATATTGCTGACTTATTCACTAAGGGATTATCAATCAAAGATCATAAGTGGTTTTTTGAGAAACTGAAGCTTATTGACTTATACCAAAACTCAACTTAAGAGGGGGTATTAAAAATATAAGTTAAGTTTGGCAACACTTTATATCTTCAAGGGTAAGAAAGGTAAATATATTTCTTTTATATTTCCTATTTTGCAATGTTTGGTTTTATTTGACAGGTTGTGAGAACATGGAGGGCTTAATGTAGCAAGTTGACCAAAGTATAGTCAACCCTAGTCAAGGACGCTTATATACTTCATTGCTTAGTTTATTCCGTCATTCAGTTTTATTATCTCTCTCACATTGTTGCTATCGCCATTGTTGGTTTTTCATTCATCTGTTCAGACTGATTTTCTGGTTCATAGATCTTGGTTGTAAGATCTTTGTAACACATCTGGTTGTATTCTTTCTTTATTCTTGTATTGTATGTTTTGATCAAAGAGGTAGGAATCACATTTGAAGTGATTGCCTAACGCAGTTAATAAAAATAATAAGGGTTGGTTGGTTGAATCGTCTTGATTCTTGTTTTTTGTTAAAATCGAATACTAAGTATCCTTCATTGATAATTAGTTAGGTTATTAATTATTTTCAACCTGTAACTCAACACTACAACCAACAATATAAACTTGTACCGTAACACGAAAGTATTATACAATGAGAATCATGTGTAAATCGGCTAAATTGACTCAGCTCCTTTAGAGTGGGGGGAGTGGTGGTGCCATGGCTGGCTGTTAAGCCTTTGGCGCCACCACACCGTTGGCGCACGGTACCGTGGCTCGCGCCAACGGGCCTCGCGCCAACCCCAACAGCCAGCGCCAAGGACCCCTTTTTTTTTTTTTCTTTTTTTTAATTTCTAGCCGTTGGGAGGGGTGTTTTTTAAAAAAAAAATTTTAATTTTTAAAAAAAATAGCCGTTGGCTATGTTTATTAAAAAAAAAAAAAAAAAAAATTTAAAAAACTAGCCGTTGGGTTTAAAAAAAATTTTTTTTTTTCAAAAAACATTCTACAAATCCCTATATATTATACCTCATTTCATCCATTTTTTCAAATCCAATCTATTACTTCCTATCCTAATTTCTTTACAAAAAATGGATCCTAATTGGACTAACAACATGCTTAACGATCCCTCTAATCAATTCCAAAACTACAATCCCGGTTCATCTTCGAATCCGGGTTCGTCTTCTCAACCCCAACACTTCTATTCTCCGTTTTTCCCACCACAACAAAATGAAGCTTACATGAAATACCAACAAGAACAATGGGCGAAGTTTCAACAATTTCAACAATCACAAATGGGTTCACAACCACAAACTCAATCACAACCACAAACTACACCACAATCCGACCAACAATCCCATCACCTAATCGACGAAGACGTAGACGAAGAAGAAATCCCGACACCAACATCAAAGAAAGGTCGTCGTAAGGTTAAGACTAAGTCTAGTAAGGCTAAGACTACTAGGAAGGCGAAAGAGGTGGTTGAGGTGGAGGACGACGATGAAGATGATGCGACTCGGCATTTGTGGACCGATGACGAGGAGTTGCTTTTAGCCGAATGCTTCATAGAGATTTCGGAGGATGCTAGGGTTGGTGTGAGTCAAACAAAGGATACTTTTTGGTGGCGGGTTGATCAAGTATACAATGATGTGGCGAAATCAAAAAAATTCCCAAAACGCACCAAAAACATGTTAACGGGAAAATGGAGTACGTTGAATCGGGCGGTTAAGAAGTGGAATAGTCTTTATGACGAGATGCAAATGATGAGTGGGGAGAATGATGAGGGTTTTATGGCACGGGTTGAGCTAGCGTACAAACGAGCCACGGGGGGTGTAGCATTTAAGCACAAGTCGGCTTGGAATTTTTTGAAGGACAAGCACAAGTGGAAGACCCCGATTCTACTCTTGAAAGGCGAAACCGTCTCCGTGTTACCGAAGAAGGTCCCGAGTTTTTTGGTCCCGACGCCATCCCGAGGCCGCCCGGGTCCCGAGTTTTTCACCACGCACATGGTCGCTCAAGAATTCGCAATCCTTCAAATCGACACAAGGAACATGAGTGCCTCGGACCGGGCAATCATCGAGAGCCGAAAGGATGCGATTCGCGCATCGTATGCCCCTCCCGAGAACTAGTTTATTTATTTCCGTTATGTATTTTCTTTATTTTAAGTTTTTCGTAATGTTTTTTTTTATTGTAATGTTTTTTTTTATTGTAATGTTTTTTTTATTAATAAAAGTTTTATTTTAAGTTAATTTTTGTGAAAAAAAAAAAAAAAAAAATTAATTCCGTTGGCACCAGAAATTCTGGTGCCAACGGTTACCTCAGAAATGTGGTGCCAACAGGATTCTGGTGCCAAAGGCCCAGAATCCTACGTGGCGCCTTTGGCACCAACTTCTGGTGCCAACGGCTCCCAGCACTCTTAGGATTTACTTAAATAATAATCAAATTATATCTTTTAGTATTAATCACTACCCTAATCAAGAGACCTAAATTTAGAGAAATGTTGATATCATATTATGACTTATGAGTTGCCAATTCTGGCCAACAATAATAGATGTTACTAAAGAGATATCTTATTTCATGCCCTACAACTTATTTTGTAACAAAAAGTTTGTACAAAACACTTGCGCAAATGGTTAAAGTTCTTTTTTGAACTAAAATGGTTATAGGGGGACAATGATTTGCACATACAAGACCAACTTATAGTAAATGTTACCTAAGAGATATGTTAAAAAAGAATATAAAACTCGTACATATGATATGCCATACCCTACAACTATTTTGTAACTCAAAGAATTTAATAGTGTACAAACATTATGCCAGGGTAAAAGAGGTCAAGGACAAAATGATTTGCATATACAAAAACCAAAACAAAAATAGCTGTAAGAAGAACGTGTGAGCCACGAGATGAAAACAGGACACAAAACGATCAGGTGCATTTACAATAAAATAAACAATATTACAAACACAAATTTTAAAACGAGGTGCATTTAGCACAAATTATACAAAAATCAAAGTTTTTTGACAGATTAAACATTACGCAACAAAAATCCACGGGTGTCCCGAGACCCCCCAAGACCCACCCTGATTCCGTCCCTAGTAAGAACATATCGAGGAAGACAACAGGATTGTCACGTATGTATCCTGTTAGTACTTGTTCATACTACTCCAAATGACAAATTAAATAATTCCTACGTTTCCCACTCGTGTGGTGTCACTCATGGGTGGATTTATATGAGAATCGGGTATGACACGAATTATATCTTATTTTAGGTTAAAAAAGATAAATTTTTATAAAATAGCTCTTTATCTTTATAAAACTAGCATGGACCCGCGCAATGCGGCGGCGAGTACTCATAATCATTTTTTAGACTAACAAATATTAATCTCTTATCACTAAGTTTGTATTGTTGAAATTGTAAAAAATCTGAAAAAAAACTCTAAATTTTAAAAAATTAATAGTTAATAAATATATAGCAAAATGGATATTGAATTAAAGAGCATAAAATTTTAGAAAATATGGTGAAATTAGATTATAAAGATAACAAATAAATAAAAAGATTTTTCAATTTACAAGAAAAAATGTTATTTAAGTAGGTTGTTACAAAAGTTTGTTACAAAACGTTGTTAGAAAGGGTTATATTATATAATGTTGATGAAAATATCACAACTTGCTTTATTTAGTAGGGAAAAAAGTCTGAATTTTCAGCCTTTCTATTTTAAGAAGGTCCTAAATGCTTTATATAATAGTATAGATATAGATATAGATATACATAGGCCTTTTTTGACACGCTGAACACTTATTTTTATCTAATGTATAAAAACTTTAATATTAATAATAATAACAAAAATCATGCAATACCCTATTAGGTAGGGGTGTCATTCGGTTCGGTTCTCGGGTTGTTCGGTTTATTCGGTTCGGGTTATTCGGTTAATTTTTTTTTCTGAGTCAACCCGAAAACCGAACCGAACCGAAATAGATTTCAACCGAACCGAACCGAAAACCGAATTTGAATTCGGTTCGGTTTTCGGGTTGACCCGAATAACCCGAATTTTCTGAATTTTTCAAAAAAAATATATAATTATATAAATATTTACAAAAAAAAGGTTATTTCAAGTATAAAATGATATTTTTATATTAAAATTATGTTTTAATAACTAGTTTGCATATATTATGATTAAATTAAATTTTAATAACTATTATATATACATAAATTTATAAAAAATATATATATATATATTTATAAAATTTCGGTTTTCGGTTCGGTTCTCGGTTCCGACGGCCAAACCCATACCCAACCCGAAAACCGTATTTGTAGTTCGGTTCGGTTCGGTTATGACCCAAAACCCGAATTCTATTTTCGGTTCGGTTCTAGTTCGGGTTCGGTTCGGTTCGGTTTTCGGTTTTTGTGGGTCAAACCCGAATTATGGACACCCCTACTATTAGGAAGTAGGATAAATCATAGATCGTGTGTCACACAACATTAATTGGGTCATATTATATATTAGTCTTATTCTATAAAACTGTTTGATATGTATAGGGCTGGCATCGGACTCGGAGCGGACGGACTAAAATCGGATCAGACCGAGGACCGAAACGGTCTAAAACCCCGGACCGAGACCAAACTGAAATGATATGGCCCGGTCCAAGTCGGTCTGGTATTTTTCGGTCTTCGGTCCTGTCTGATCCGGTCCTGTTAGACATAAACGACAAGACCGAACTGAGAATCGAAATGGTCCAAATCCCTGAACTGAGAACGGGACCGAATGTCTGGTCCGGTACGGTTAGGTTTCCGGTCTGGTCTGGGTCAAAGGTTCAAATTCTCACTCCCTAAAATACGTATTGCACTAACTTGGAAAGCTCATCCTAGTTAAATAAGCATCTAGATTTATGAGCTGAGATTGATGCTTTATCTGAGTTTGTTATAGTGTCTCAAGTGTTTATTTTCCACTTTTTAAACTTTTGTCACATCTAATGGAAGACCATATGTGCGAAAACAATGAAATTACATAAGGTTCTACTAACAAAGTTGAGAAAAGACGATGACCAGTTTACGTGATCGTACATATGTTAATGCTAAGTCTTCTAATATAATGATAGTGCACATGCGCTACAAATGATTATATGCTGATATGTCGGCAAATATGACAGGAAATGTATGCAAGACGACCAAACAAATATATCTGACAAGTCACAATCTGTACTTGGGGAGGATTGAATGATCATTGCAGATAGCTTTCCATGATGCATGTCGGGTTTCACAATCTGTACTTATGATCATTGCAGATATTTATGCTTTGTTGGGCAATGGTCATTACTGTAAAAAAGGCTCGTGAAAGTTTGAAGTTATTTAAAGCGTCTGCCGTCTAGTATTGGTTAAAAAACCAAAAACCAACACTGAAAAAATGTAAGCATAAACCGAACCTGCTGCCATTATATTATGACACTCGTATCCTGCTAATTGCTAAAGTACATTTCATGCTTGCATAATTGCACGTGGAATCATGTTTTCAAGTTACACATGTAAAAACATTAGGAACAAAAAAAAAAAAAAAAAAAAAAAAAAAACATTAGGAACAAACTTATATAGCTGGATTCTTGGTTCAAGTTTTACCTAATTGAACAAACACGCCATCTGGCTCAGACAATGCTCGCAAACGTACAGCTGTGCAGGCATTAGGCACAACGCTAGTTGCTGATCTTCTGTTATTTTGGAATCTGCAACTTATACTCTTTATATTTGTCTAATGCGGGATTTACTGATTTCAAGAACTATAACTAAAGATCCCGGAACATAGTTGTGAGATTATAACATCTTTGTACTAGAGGTGTCAGAATGTGCGTTGAGTAACTAACGGATCAAAACAGTCCGGGTCACATGTCAATTCTGTACGGGGTGAATGGGCCAGGTTGGATTGGCTTTACTCGAGAAACTTTTAGACTCTTTTTTTCTATTTTCACATATAGAACCATTCTGAAAAAATACTCAGTAAAATCGTATAAGAGGTTTTATGCATCAGTAATACTCTGGATGACTTTCAGCCGATTTGATCCATTTTTATCTACTTTTTACTTACTCCCGTTCGACCTGCTAGAAATAAAACATAACTCGAATCAACCCTTTGATAAATGAAAGCGTCAAAGTACAAAGAAACATTGAATTAACAACAAAATAAGACATAAGGCATGTAATGGTGAAAGAACTCGAGGGAAGCATAGGGTGCACAAATATATATAATCTTTTCAAAACTCCTTAATATATACATTCTTGAATTCAAACTGTTTCAACTATCGCTCTAGCTCTTTGAGCTCTAAATGTCTTGCTAGGATCTAATTTGTTATAGAAAATCTGTTGCGAATAAATCCGACCCTGTTGTATAATTTGTGTCGAAGACTAATCATGATTACTTCAAATGATAAACTAAAACCATGAAAGAATTGAACATTTATATCAGCAAACTAGCAGTGACTCCTTGCGTCCAATTGTAAAAGTATTCTTTAGTTGTCTCCTTCCAACAGCGCCACTTCCTTTTTGCATCATTGCAACAAATTCATTGTAATCGATACGCCCATCCTGCAATCATAAGATAGCTCAAGGTCATCAAGTTTCCGAGCTAGAATAGTAAAGGAGATCGACCATAATGGCTAAATCGAATAGCACATATTTAAACATTCCATTTCCCTGTCACAGTCCAAGATACTTGCACAGTTTTAATACATAATACAAAAACTTACATTGTTTAAATCAACTTCTTTGATAATCTCTTCTACTTGTGCATCATCCATTCCCAATTCTTTACAGGATTGTTGAATTTCATTCACGGTTATATAACCACTGCCATCTTTGTCAAAATACGAAAAAGCAGCATATAGACTATCTTCTTTATCGACTTTGTTGAAATGCAAGGTTGCAGCTACAAATTCTTCATAGTCGATGATACCATTGTTGTCGATATCCGCCTATGAATTATGGTAGTACAAAGATACTTAATTGTTTTGTGTCTGCAAGATTGCCTTATTTAGTTAAAAACTCTTTGAGACAACATATTCTAAGATGATACTTACAGCCTGCATTAAATCATGAATTTCAGACTCGTCAAGACTAGCACCGAAACATTTCAGTCCATCCTTGAGTTCTTCAAAAGTAATGTATCCACTGTTGTCGGTATCTATCATTTTAAACATTTGTTTTAAGCCCGCAATCTCTTCTTCCGAAAGTTTTGTTGCAATGACCTGCAGCAAAAAAAAAGTCAATGTTGAAGACCAATGATCAACTGCAGTTTTAGCTTAGTTGGCAAGCCAAAGAAACTTGTGCGGCCTACATCAAGAATGTCAAAAGCACATACCCGAAGAGCCATTTTCTTAAGTTTGTTCATGGCTGAAAACCGAGTTAAGTGAATCAAGAATGCAGGATCAAGAGGCTTGTCTGGAGCAACACCATCTATACTGATCCAAGGGTGGCCTAAATTCACAAAGTGGTAAAAGGTTTAAGTGACGATTTTAAATCCCTTAAATTAGACAATGTTGTTAATGAGCGAAATGGAACAAACAAGGAACTCACAAAGGACTTGATGAGCAGTTATCCGCTTTTTCGGGTCTCTAACTAGCATTTTCTTGACCAGTTCCTTAGCACTTTCAGAGATATTAGGCCATGGATCGATACTGAAGTCAAGTTTACCATGCAATACCTCTTCGAATATATCCTCCTCAGATTCTGTAAGCAAAAGAAATAAGAAAAGTTACTATTTGAAATCAACCAGAGAGGAGACAATATCGTAAGTTGTATTATGCAGTCTTGCCTGCATAGAATGGAGGTACCCCACAAAGAAGCACGTAAAGGATCACACCAGCACTCCAGATATCGGCTTCTGGACCATAATGTTTTAGCAACACTTCTGGTGCAACATAATAGGGGCTTCCAACCACATCTGTAAGAACTTGTCCTGCAACACGAATTACAAATTAGGCACTGAAGTAGCAAAATCTAACTGTAGGTGGCTAATAATTTTGATGATCAAAATATTTAGGTGTTTAATTCAGTTTTAGATAATAAGTTTAGAAATTGTTAGATAATAAGTTTAGACACCTTCTTATTGTTATGATTTGAAAAAGTACCTGGCTTAAAGAAATTCGATAGCCCAAAATCTATTGCCTTCATAAGTGCATCTTCTTCTTCATCAACAAACAAAAAATTCTCTGGTTTTAAGTCTCTATGTATCACGCCAAGTGAATGGCACGCCTCAATCACACCAACAATAGTCTTAGCAAGATCAGCTGCTTCACGTTCTGAATAATGACCTTTATCAATAATCCGATCAAACAACTCACCACCCGCACAAAGTTCCATAACCAAATAAACTGACACAGCATCTTCGTAAGCTTCCTTAATCGACACTACATTAGGGTGTCCCGATAAATGATGCATAATTTCAACTTCTCTCCTTACATCCACTACATCATCATCTGTAACCAACTTTCTCTTTGCAATAGTTTTACATGCAAATTCTTTACGCGTTTCTTTCTCTATGCAAAGAAACGTCGTGCCAAATTGACCATTCCCTAGTTTCTTACCCAACGTATAGAAATCTTTTAAATTCCCTGTTTTGGTTTTTAATACACAATCGGCTTGAAGTCCTGCACTTAATAGTCTCTTCATTTCGTGCGGTTTTTTAACAGACTTTACATGCTTGCTTTGTTGCTTAACTAATGAAACCTTTCTAGATGGCTTAGTCTCTACCTTAACTTGTTGCTTAGCCTCCACCTTGACATCTTTAGTCTCGTCTTTTGCTAACTTAGGCGATTGTGGAGGTGTGTTTTGAGTAGGTTGAGGGTCTTTAGGTTTCTTTGTATTGTCTGTTTGGTTCTTATCTGGAGGCTGTGATTCAGGACCGCACAAGGCTTTATATACCGATTGGAAACCTTTTACACATACATTTCCCATTTAATAACAATTATACCCTATGCTACAATGACAAATGTGTAGCAAAAATATACATACTGCTATTATTCATCCTTCAACCCATTTCGTCGTTAAGGCATTTAAACAATCGTTATCAAATAAGCATTATATTATTATCAATGCCATTTTTTTTACAACTTCTCAAACCAGCACGAAAGATCATATAAAACAAACACATCAAAAAGAGATAAGCTGTACCCGAAAAAATCTGCGAAGGCTGTAATTATCTCCACATTGAACAATGCCAAAAAAATTCAAAATATCGGTTAAGGTTTTATATGCATGTATAGTTTCTATGGTTTTCCAAAATCTTTATGCAGACAAAATATGGGTCATTGACACGATAAATCTTTTCAGGGTTCCTTAACGACGGAAAGGGGCTATGAAACGTGGTGACGGAAGACGGTTTAGGTATGGTGGACGTCGTAGGAATAGGAAATGTGACAGGTTTTTCTGTTACAAGTTTCAAACTGTTTCTATTAAAAATTCTTGTCATTTTTCATACTAAAGGTCTAAAAACATCATCTTTCATTTTCTAAGGTTCAACTATGAGATGGATGAATTTTTTTTTATTTTTTTTTGGTATTTTTCAGATCCTTGGCAAAAACTTATTTTTCTATTTTGCCATTTATAGCAAGATATTAATAAAGAATTGAACACTGAATATAAATCTATTTAGAACAAAAAGTTCAACATGAGTAGAAAGCATTATGCAAAAGTCCTTTGGTTGGCTATATTATTGTACATATACACGGAGATGGCTCGTACTTATGGTCGAATCTTCAAGCTCCAAGTTGGAAGTAAGGTTCATGTAGTGATCAACACAATGGACCTAGCTAAGGTGGTGCCACGCGAATAACATGAGACGTTTGTTAACATAGATCCACCACTTGCTGCCTTAATAGGCACTTTCTGCACTTTGTAGTGTGGTCTAACAACGACGCAGATTGGCGTAAATTGCGCAAAGTGTTGGTCCATGAGGTTCTAAGCAACAAGATTGTTGAAGCATGTCATGTTTACAGAAGGGATATGATGCAACTAAACAAAGATCAGATCAGCATGCCATTTGAATGAACGAGAATATATGTATGCAGAGATCAAAGCTTTGTTGCTATTTTATTTGAAAGAGTACTTTTAACAGTGATAAGAGACTAATTATACAATGATAAAGAGTAATGGTCAAGACTTGTTTACTCAAGTTTCTAACGGTGGGTTAACGTACTGTGTTTGTTGGGACAAGCGTTGTACTGACTTTAGCTTCGTTAGTACCTTTGTTTAAAGGAGTGAGAGCTGAGAGTAAATCAAATGGGTTGATGACTTCTCATGCTGAATTGTGGAATGGTAGATTTGCTATGTTAGGATTAGTTGGTCTGGCTTTTACTGAGTTTGTCCAGGGTTGTGTAAATATATTACCGTAATAGTGTGATCATTTTTGCAATGTTTATAAAAATTATTAAGTATTCAAATACTAAAAATAGGTGAAGAGGATGTTTGGTTAAGTTTATGAATTGGGCTTAACTTTTATAAGCTCATATTTAGTGTTTGGTTTAGCTTATGTTTAATAAGCTTATAAGCTCAAGTGTATGATTTAGCTTAGGTTATTAAATGACCAAAAAGGACATGTTTTTATAAACTTACAATTACAATAACCATTTAACTTTGTACACAGTATGAGCAATACAATTACCATATACTCACTCATTCAATTAGTCAAAAAAGTAAATATTAGGACCGATTAATACAACAATCTTTTTAAGTTGTCAAAAAATAATATTACGAATATAAGTTTAAAGAAAAGATAAGTCATTCAATTATAGCATATATAATACAAAAATATTATTGTAATAATATGATTGAGCCTATTTAATAATTGATGAGAAAAGGAAATAGAAGATACCTGATAATGATGGAAATGAGATTGATATGGAGGCTATGTTTATACAGTGATAACAAATATGGCCATTATATTAGGGTAAATAGGTAAATTAAATTGTGGTGTGTTAAATAAGCCCAAACCTTGACATAAAAGCCTCACTTTTGTTGCTTACCAAAAACCTCATATATAAATTTATAAGCCCATTTATGTAAGCTTAACCAAACACTTAGTTTTGCCTTATAAGCTTATATAAGCTAATAAGCTTATAAGCCCACTATATAAGCTTAACCAAACACCCTCGAAATGCTTTGAATATTTGTTGGCATGCGTCTTTATATCAAAAGTCCAATTACTAACTATTACTCCCTTCGTCCTTAATTAAATGTCCACTTTTAACTTTTAAAGTCTTTCGTTGTCAATTTTAACTTCAAGTTATTTTGTTTGTGTTATATAATATATGATATAAAATATATGAATGTATTGAGTTTCAAATGTGTTTTTCATTAATATAATTTTTATCAAAAATTATAAAACACAAATAAAGTAATTTAAGGTCAACGGTGACAAAGAAAGACTTTAAAAGTCAACATTGAACACTTATTTAGGGACGGAGAGAGTATCAGATTTTGACTTTGTGCATTTGTTTAAGCCTAGAAGAAATAAAGTGTAACTCGCTCATCGCCGCTCTCCACTCATTACATTTACTTTTCAACATTGCTGGCGGTGAGAAACCCAGCACCACGTCATACTCTATTTTTTCTTTTTAATTACTTTAATTCGTAAACTAAAAACGTAAATACTTAATCTTAAAAGAAAAATAAAATAATAAATAACATTAACACAATCGACTATTTCCACCCCTTTCAGTGTTCTCCATCCCCTCCAAAACACACCTACACCCGTTAAAAAAACAGACAAAACACACACACATATGCAAATATATTAGCTTTGCTTGTGAATAAGAAAAGTAAAAGAAGTTATATTGACGTGGCATGACTCACATAAGGTGAATAACTTACCTTTATGCCAACAACTTGCGCGTGAGTTTCGGCACCGAGGTGAAAGTCACGCGTAGTATTGGCAACTCACTCGCAACTCTGATGCTACTCCGCCCGACCTAAGAATAACGTGAGGCAACTTAACTCATACAAGCCAACCAAAGTATATTTTGTATTTTTTTTACAAGTGAGAAATTTTTCCCGAAGTTATCTAGTTGTCGAGTTGCCATAGACCTTTTTGGGAAGATATTTCTGTTTGAACCTGTTTCGGAAAGAGTTCAAGAATTTTGAACTTTTTGAGGAATTTTCGCTTATTTATATTAACTGATGGTTGTTTCGTTAGAAATGAAATGAAATGAAATGACAATGAATATGATTATTTGTAATGCGAAAAAAGTATTACTAAATTTCGAAGAAACGCTAAAACAACGATACTAAAAGAAACATCTACATAGTTAAAAAAAACACCAACTTCGATGGTTGTAAAATAAAAAAAAAACGTTGAAACAAATATATCTATGGAATAATGGAAAGCAAAAATTATAATAAAAGATTAAAACAAGAAGTTGAAAAGATATCAGTTAATAACACTGGGGGGCTTTCTTTCAGAACCAATATAAGTGACAGAACTATAGAACCATAATTAGCCAATAGGAATTTAGATAATTAATTTAGGTTTATTTATTAACTAAAAATACATAGGGACATAAATGTAATTATGTAAATGGTGCATTTTTTTATGGAAAATAGTTATATGTTACTAAAATTGTGGAAATAATACAGTATTTTAAAAATCAAAATATATCCATGTTTTTAAAACGTAATATGCTGACCGAATAATATGGAAGATCTGCTAGTGTTAACGCGTTTTTTTGTTTATATAAATTCAAATCGCAGAATCAAAATAAATATTAAAAACTATACGATACTTTTGTTCTTATAAACCTTAATCTGGGAATAAAGGTAGCGTATTTTTTTTAAAAATCAATTGGTGCGACTATGGTTGTTATTTCTCAAGAAGATGTGGACATGGTTGTGCAAACTCAGACGGATGCGGCTGATGTTGTTAGCACCATTGAATCAGTTGATGGCCAAGAAGAGAATACAGGTTCAATATTGGTATTTGATGAAGAAGATAATACAGAGAAAAAATGGTTAGTTTTTTTTCTTCTTATTTGGCGTTTTTTTAGTACACAGCTTTTTTGTGTTTGTTTTTAGGGAAAATCACTTAGAAATGTAGTAAACTTACCACTTTTTATGGTTCTGTGTACTAAACTATTTTTTTTCTCATTGTGTGTATTAAATATTTTAATTTCGATTATTGTGTATATTTTGAGACGATTTTACCTTGTAAATTTACCAATTTACCCTTCAGAATTTGAAAAAACTAGGGGTAAAATAGTCACAAAATACATACAATGATATGATTTTAAAAGTTTAATACAAACAATGAGAAAAAAATAGTTTAGTACACAGAACCATAAAAAGTGGTAACTTTACTACATTTGAAGTGATTTTCCATTGTTTTTATAGGACATGCATATGAATGATGATAATTAAACTCAATGTTTATAGGACATGCATGTTGTGTGATTTTTTTTTGTTATTGTTTGCTGCATGTTTTTTTGTAATTATGTTTATAGGACATGGATGTTGTGTGATTTTTTTTACAGACATGTTGTCAACGTGTGTGCGTATACTACTTAACAATACACTGCGTAAGGTTTGAACATACATGCTTTGGGGTGCGTGTAATAGGGGCGTTAATTTTTTTTGTTTGTTTTCAATGTGTATTTTCTTTATAAATTCATTGTAACATGCATGTATATTTTAAATAGACTGTAACATGTATGTTTTTATTTTCTAGGTGTATATTTTTTTAAATATTCAACATGTTGCCGAGTAGTAATTAATTTTTTTTGTTATATGACAATAATTGGCTGAGTAACAATTGTGTTTTTTAGAGGTGCATTTTTTTGTTATATGCTAATATTCATGGTGTGTGTGGTGATATTTGTTGTTTTATTCGAAAAGTTTTTTCTAACATGTATGTTTTTGTTTAACATGTATGTATTTTTTGTAACATGTATGTGGTGATAATTTTTATAACATGTATGGCTTTTTTAAAGGTGTATATTTTTTTTAAATATTCAACATGGTGATAATTTTTTTTTATATGCGAATATTTAGGCTGTGTATGTGGCATTCTTTTTTATGGTGTGACGTTTTCCTATTTATTGGTGTAACATGTATGTGTGTAATTAGCCGTGTGATTTACATAAGTTTTTTTTACTAACGTTGTATTAATTAATATTTTGTAGATGCTAGTGACGTTGATATCTACGATATTGACCCGGAAATGGTTCCAACTCCGGGAGGAAGCAAGTATTGGGTACCTAATGTTCCATTGCATGAGAAACCTAAATTAGAGGATGTTTATAACAGTTTTGAGGAAGGGTATAATGCTTACAAAGAGTATGCAGTTAAATCTAGGTTTGGTGTGCGTAGATCGGGTGTTAAATGGTACAAAGGGCAAGTAACACACAAGTATCTGTTATGCAATAGAGCTGGAAAATAAAAAAAGGTTGTAAAAATAATACACTAATGTTGAAGGTGAAAATGAAGCAAACAATGAAGGTGAGAAAAAGAAAAGAAAGCGCAAATCATCGTCTACGCTTACCGATTGCCCAGCTAGGCTAGTGTTGAAACTGATATTGGGGACAGAAAAGTATAAACCTTCTAAGTTTGTTGAGAATCATAATCATTCTTTGATTAATAAGTCTAACATGGATCTTTCACGTGCTCGTCGGCAGTTGGAATTTGGGGATTATTTATTTATCCATCGTGCATCTTTGACTAGTATTGGGCCACAAAGAGCACACAAGTTTCAGGTAGCTTTATTAGGTGGATTTGACAAACTACGTGGGATGCCAATAGATTGGAATAATTTTAAGCGTAAAATGAATGTTTTCATAGGTGATAGAGATGCATAAATGTTAGTGGATAAAATGAAAAAAAAAGGAAGAAGCATGTTCCTAATTTTTCTTTTTATCATCACACAATAGAAAATGTGTTATGTCGTATATTTTGGGCGGATGAGACTATGAAATGTAACTATGTTGCCTTTGGTGAAATTGTTTCGTTCGACGCGACATTTGAAACTAACAAGTATGTTCTTTTATTATAATGTCAACTATGTTGCCTTTGGTGAAATGTAACTATGTTGCCTTTGGTGAAATTGTTTTGTTCGATGCATAAATGTTAGGTATAACTAATGTAACATATATGTTTTGCTAAAAAAACTACTAGTTAACTAGTATTATAATAATTGTTTAATTGTTGAAAAAAAAATATTTTTTTTTTTAGGTTTTGGGTGATGTAGATGCAGATTCTGATTTTAGGAAAGATTTCCATAAACTTGTATGGAATGTGTACATTTCAATAGAATAATTTGATGTTCGTTGGAATGCGATGATAATTAATATGATCTCACAGAAAACAAGTGGTTGTCCGACATGTATGCGATTAGAGAACGATGGGTGCCTGGTTATATTAGCCATGTACCTTTTTGTGGGTTAATGAAGACAACGTCAAGGTCTGAAAGCTCGAATGCATTTTTACAGGTTTATTCTAGCCATGGTAACTCTCTAGTACATTTTATGCTATGTTTTGAATCAGCCATGGAGAAACAAAGGTATAAACAACGTGTGTTAGATAACGCAAATGTTGAAAAGACACCGGTACTCATGACTAACTTACCAATTGAAAGACATGCATGTTCAGTGTATACCGAGTCTATTTTTAGGGATGTTCAAGACGAAATATATAAGGGTCTATATGCACGTTCACAATGGAGTACTAGACTAGAGGATGATGTTGAGTATTGTGTTATTCGACAAAAGGACAAACGAAAGAAGACTATTGTAGATGTAACGGTAAGTTGAATTTTTTACTAGTTAAATATGTTTTGTTATATTTTTCTATTATACGGTAACATAAATGTACTTTTTTGTGCATTTTGTTTGTGTACAAAATAAAATCTTATATACATGTTTGTCTTATTTACAGGTTTTTGTTAATAAGATTGACGAAACGGTGAATTGTTCTTGTGGCCATTATAATCGTCATGGTTTCTTGTGTCGACATGTTTTTTGTGTATTTCATGTGAGTGGAGTTGACGTTATACCAGAGAACTACATTAGTCGTCGTTGGTTGAAAAATCCGTTACCGGCTCATTTTAAAGACAAAAAACATAGGTATGGTCCATGCATTGAAGAGTCAAAAGTTTTAGCGTCTAAAGTTTATTCAACAATAGATTCGAGTATAAATCTGATTAGGAATGATGCGGATAAGCTCACTGCGTACCTTGAGAAGCTTAAAGAGTTAAAAACAGAATTAGAAGCAGAATGTCAACCACAAACTGAACCGCAAAACAAGGATGCATTGTTCGAGGATTTGTTGGGTGTTAAAGTACCTACTACTGTTGAATATAAGTGTCCACCCAAATGTGCTACAAAAGGCCATCGTAGGATTAAAAGTGCGGCTGAAAAAGCTAAAGTAGCAAAGAAGGCAAGGACGAGTAGGAAGAGGCCTTACAAGAAACGTACTTGTAGTAATTGTTTAGTGAAAGGTCATAACGTACGTGGATGCACAAAACCATGCGGTAATTGTGGAGCTACATGAAAAGTTGTAAGATGCCTGGAAATAATACGTAGGGAAAGAATGTCGTGGTAGATGATGATGAATCAGGAGATTACATTGAGTATGACGAAACAGAAGACGAATATGCAAGTGATGAATTTGATGAAGATGAGCAGGATGAGTACTAAAAATTTTATATGATCACATGCATGTTTTATTTTTACTCATAATATTTTACATTTATTTTTTTCCAGACGTTGTTGCGTTGTTTCTTAAAATTAAACTTTTTTCTAATATTTGTTACATTGGTTTGATGGTTTGATGAATAAAAGAGAGGTTTTTTATGGGCACTATATAGATAGAAATGTAGTTATAATTTTTAAAAAACTTGATTTTAAAAAAGTAGACATGTATGTTATTAAAACATACATGTTCCGAATCTTGTAAGTTAACACATACATGTTTAGTAAAATAGTTTGATTCTGGTAACTATATAGGTAGACCTGTATGTGTAATTTTTTTAACAAGTTGCTATTAAATAGAAATTATATGTGTTATGAAACATACATGTTTTGAATCTTGTATGTATAAAAAAAACTTTTCAATAAAATGTTATCGTCTGTTGGTACATAAAAGCGTCTGTTGGGACATAAATGTTATGAACACATATGATATGAGCATGTATGAACATACATGCTGTGTATGTTATGAACATGTTTGAACATACATGTTATAAGCATACATGTTTTGAAAATACATGCTTTCAACATACATTTTATGATCATACATGATCTGAACATACATGTTATGAGTGTACATGCTTTGGACAGACTTGTTACGGACTTACATGTCGTGAGTATATATGCTTTGAACAGACATGTTATGAACATACTTGATTCAACATACATTTACTGAACATAGATGTTATGAACATACATGTTATGAACATACATGTTACGCACATACATGTTTTTGCAAGATCTGTACGAAAAAATTACTTGTATATTGTACACGATCATACATGTTAAAATAAAGTAGCATTGTGATAATCAAACATAAAGATAACAATGATGCTTAAACGTATTAAACATAATCCAAAAAAACAAATGTCTAGCATAGCATAATCCCATAAACAAAGATAACAAGGATGTTAGGCTTACGTTTAGCAAATCCCAAAAGCATTACATAACAAAAACTCAAAAAAGACCATGAAATATGATGTTTGAAATAGTAAACTTGGCACGGTAACATCCTAGCACGGCTTTCCAAGAGATTCTGCAATAACTCGTTCCCGGTGAATATTAACATCAGCTTTAATGATGTAAACCGCATATTTGTTCCTGAAACGTTCCAATTGTGCATTTTGCGGATTGCCCGGTTTAACAATTCCTCAAAACCCAGTTTGACAGATTTTCACCCATGTATGCTTCTATATTCCGCATCAAAAAAACACCGATGTCCATTGGTCGTTTGCCTGTTTGCCAATAAAAGTCCCAACGGTCAATTTCAGACCGGTTAATTGCTGCTGTTTTGTTGGGGTTTATTCTGACGAGTATTTTGCTCAAGCTTTGTTGCTGCATAAAATATTATAATTGGTATGTTAAAAATAAAATATTTATTTGTTTGAATTTATTTTAATAAACATTCACTTACCAAAGTTGCAGTAACAGTGATGTCTGGTGTAAGTGTCATAGGTATACGTTTTCTTGTTCCATTCCTGTTTAGCTGGTTTTTACCGTCCAATATGTCGATAGACATTTTCTTCATGTTAAAACAAACAAGGAATTTTTTCTGTGCATTGGACACTCGAATATAAACCTGAAAATAAAATAAAATTATGCTTTAAAGTTACCTGTTATTGGCTTAATGTTTTAAGTTAAATTGTATGTATGTTTGTTATCTGGTATTTGAAAATCAGTTTCTGGTAACTATATGCATTATATAAAAGAGAAAAAATGTAAAACATCGATGTCCGTAAAATGTACGTTAATGTGTCAACTTACTAGGTCAACGCAATTGACAACTGAACTTCTATCCGCCTTTGAAAGTTTGACATCAGCATCTAGTAGGAAGTTGGTAACGTACTCGTTTGTTTTCTTTTCGTTCATGAAAACTTCCTTATCCTATTAACGGGGATATTTGGAATTTTAGTATTTAAAAAAACATGGAAAAAAATTCAAAAAAACTTACCACGATGAAAATAGGATAGAAGAATCTTGAAGGAGAGTCTGCGCTTCTTAAATGTTCCAGTGAATTCAAATGTGCACTCCATGCGTTAATGTTTGCGTTATCAACATCTTCACCGGATACTAATGTTCTGAGTTGTAGACGCGTAACATGGTGACCGAATGTGGTCTAAAAAAAGGACTGTCAAGAAACATATATGTACTTTAGATGAATTTGGTAATTAAGGAAAAAGAAATTAAACATAAGAAATTGATTCACCTTTTATCGTGGACATTATCTTTTAACAAGTATGCTTTCACAATAGAGTCTTCTTGTGTTTCCTTCACATTAGGATTACTTATTCTTGAAACAAACGAAGACTTATAAACAGCTGGAATTGTGTTATGTCTTTGAGGACGATGAACAACGTCATCACCACCATCTTTTACGGATTTACACGCACTTAAAGGTACTGCAAGTATCGGTTCAGGCGTAATTCCAGATCCACTCGCTGGTGATGGGTCCAAAATTATTTTAGGTATTGCAAGTATTGGGTCAGGGGTAATTCTAGATCCACTCGCTTCTGGCGGGTCCAAATTGAATTTAGTAATACCCAAATCCTTAAGTCGTTGTTGCTTCTCATAATCAACAACCGCTTTGTCGGATGCTTTGCTTGCTAATTGTTGAGTTTCTGGACCCTAGTCAGTCACGGGCGAGATGAAACTTGCATCTGCATTAAACAACGGGTCTTGAGTCAATCCAAGACTGAAAGCGTCATCTGGAAGGAAACCATCCCACATTAAATCTGGTTTGTTTTGGGAACAAACAATCTGATTACCCGGTGATGCAGATTTGTTTGGCGAACGGTTAACATCATCTGTTCTTTTCAAACCACCGCCAACATTTGAAGAATCGGGCACCAGATTAGCATCTTCTTCTGTATTCAAACCATCACCAACATTGGAAGAGTCGGGAACCGTGAGATCTAAAGACTCGTAATATCTGGCAAAAAATACTGAGATTGTATGGTTGGTAGGATACGCATCAGTAGCTGAAGTAAAGGTTCTTTCAAAACCAGCACGTGCCGAATATATAGTGGATAGATACTTGTTTAGTTTCCATATATAACCCTGCAGTTAGGACCAAATACTATGAGGGTCGAACGTGTTAATTTTTGAAAACATAAAACATATATGTTATAGTAACTTACACCCTCGTCCTCAGGCATTGGATCATCATCTCCTTTAACAAACGGGCCTTGAAACTGAGTATTCCGAAAACCACCAGATTGTATTTGGTCTACTTCCCTGTCTTTTAGTAACTCGTGCGTCCACACAGAAATAGGTGGTCTTTTTCTGACCACATCAGATGTCTCACATACAACCCCATCCACGTAAACCATCTGACATGTTTAAAAAAAAGATTATAAGAACAAAAAGTAAACAGCTAAACGTGAAAACATGTTACACAAAGTTAAGTAGTATATCACCGTTAGAAGTGTAATGGGACCGTGGAAGTAGCTGTTAGGCATCTCTTTCTTCTAGCCTTGCTTGCATTTTTTAGACAGTCATACACATAGTCACACCAATTGATTTTTGACAAATCTGTATCGGGACTAATATGGTCTAGCAAGGAATAATCACAAAACCCTTTCCCTTTTATGTATCCCATCAATGAAGAGAAAAGGACAATAAAATTCAATTTGAAATTTATGTCCGCTACCCTAGATTTCCGAATAACCTGTTTGATTTCGTTGGGAGTAATTTCCCTAACATTTACAAACTGACTCTCCCAATTTTGAATCATATCACTATCATGTATCCGTGGTTGTTCCCTTATATGTATACCCTCGTTGCGTAAACCAATCATACCAGCTATGAGTTGTTTAGAAATCTGGATAGAACTGTTCTGTAAAGTGATAGCCATATCTTTAGGTTCGAAGTTGTCCACCACATAGAATCCCAACCTTTTAGGAATACCATCCACCTTAAAATCAAGCATATTCCCAAACCCGATCTGTTGCAGACAAGCAATCTAGACGGGTTTCAGAGTTAACAAAGCATTGTATAATGCTTTGGGGCTTGTTCTAGTATTGAATGTAGCTTCGTTTTGACTTACAACTTTATTAGGTTTAGATGGACCTGCTACTTTACTTTCAACCTTTACACGGGTTTGTTTCTGAACATCATCCTTGTTGTGACCTATAATTTGGTTATACAAAACATGGTTATACTACTAACGCTGTTTCAAAAACATGTATGTTACAATAAAAACTACGTTTCAACGCTATGTTTTTTTAATACAATAACGGAATACAGAAATATATTGTGATTAGCAATTAAAAGAATGAGTAAATTTGAGTATAATATATGTCAGACGTCTATTACGTCCATTATAGCAGAAATAGGGGGCTGAGAAACAAAAGTCAGTTTCTGCTAACAGATATGTTCTATTAAAATCATATTACGGCAAATCGTATTATAATCCTTTGGAAGACATTATAAAAAACAAAATGGAAATGAAAAAACTATTACCAGGTACTTTTGTTTTCTGACGTTTGACTGAAACTAATGCAGTCGGCTGCTTAATGTTTTGTGTTTCAGCAGTCTCTGGAATTTACAAACAAAAATTAATTCAAATACGGGAAAAAACAAATATTACAGTTATATTAAAAAAATTATGGTATGAATAAAGTGAAAAAGCTTACGATTTGACAAGTTTTTGTCGCTTCATAGCGCGCACTGCCCTAGGACTAAAATCCTGGTCGAAATGCCTATCATAACTAATGGTGTCTTCGAAATCGTCATCATCATCATGTATTTCAATGGTATCAGCAATTGTGTTTTCGTCATCAACATGTTTTTTACCCTTGTCGATGACCATACGGCTTGAACCTGAAAATACATTTAATAAAAATTATTAAAAAAAATGATTTAATTAACAAACTGTTTTTTGAAAGTGTTTGTGTTTCCTTAAAGAATATGACCATCGTTTTAATTAACAAACTGATTTACAAGTTATGTTTCAAACCCACTGAACATATATTGACTGTCATGATCTCAGACAAAAAAACATAATGATAGAAAAACACACAAAAAACAATAATTTCCATCAAATACAAATAAAATCTGTTTCTTAACTTCTAATACATCTAGACATTATAGGGCACGTTTTATCTCAGACAACAAGTTTTTCAACAACATATTCAAAAACAATAACATCCATGTACAACTTTGATCTCAGACAACCAGAACTTTCACAAGAAATATTTCTAAAAAATATTTCTAAAAAATAAGAAATATTACAATCAACTATCTAGTATGTTTTGCTAAACAATAACATCCATGTTTTGCTAAAAAATTCAGAAGTGAATTGTATTGGATGAAGAAGATAATACAGAAACATCAAGAATGGCATTGGATGAAGAAGATAATACAGAAACGAATGGTACAATATTGGTATTGCTAAAAGAATCCAAACAACTATCAATCATTCTAAAAAATAAGAAAAATTTCAATCAACTATCAAGTATGTTTTACAATCAACGTAATATTCATCAAGAATCATTAACCCGTTTGATTTAGTAACATGCATTATCAAATGTTAAAGATAAAAATAAGAACAAAAACATACCTATTAATCGTAATTAATCCGATTTATGTGAACTAAATCAATGGAATTGTGTGTTCTTGATGGTATCGAACTCCAATTATGGTTTTGTATGATCCGGGTTTCTTGATTGTATCGAACTCCAGCTGTGATCTGGGTTTACAGCCACGAATGTTGTGGGTGTTTGGATTAACTGATTTTTGCTTAATAATTGTTATGAAGATAAGAATGAAACATGATTTGGGGATTTTTAATAACCGTATAAAAAAATGATGATTTTGTGTATTTTGGTTATAAAACATAATTGCACGAGAAATGAGGGATTTGACTTTTAAAATCATTGATATTATTTTGTTGATTTTTTATTTTAACTCGTCAACTGAAAGAGGATTGTATTTTTAAATAATTGATATTATATTTGATGTTTTTTTAGATGGTCAACGTAGAAAGTACATATTTAAGAATAATATATAATACCATAAATGCCTTTATTTGTTAATTACCAGTCAAAGTGAGTTTACTTTAATTACACTAATGTCATTATGCATAAAAACGTGTACACAATGCATTATATATTGCACAAATAATGGTTCTGATAGTTTTGTCACTAATATTGGTTCTGAAAAAAAAGTTACACTAATAACACTAGATTATTAAGAAAGTGTTGCCAAAAGATTTTCAATTCACCAAAACTTGGAGAGCTGTTTTTATTTATTTATAGGGTATGTTTGACACGTGAGTTTATCAGAGCTTATCGTAGCATGAGCTTATTGTTTTCAAAAATAAGCTACTATTAAAAATAAGTCTCGTTTGGCTGACAGAGATTGAACGAGCTTGCTAAAAAATAAGCTCCTAAATGACATGCAAGTTAAAACAACATGTAAAAAAAGCTCAAGCCACATGCTCTAACATCCAACTCCAACAACTCGCTCCAGCGATCCACTCCAGCTCCTAAAGATGCCAAACATACCCATAATGGGACACAAGTTTGTAAAAAAATAAACACAATAAATTTTTTTTATATTAATCTTTTAATTGGGCTTTAGTCTTTAGGGTGAGGTTATTTTCAGAACCAAATAAATGTACAGAACTGCGAGAACCACCTTTTTACTATTAAAATGCACATGTATATTCATCGGGTTAGTTCATTAGGTAGAAATATATAAATTTTCATTGCCGTAGGTCACTAGGAACATGTATCCTAGGACCATGCACATGTATTTGTTTTGTATGTATTATAACTCTCTTTTCGTTGGATAATATGAAAACACATGTGCACTTTTCATATCGATCATCACACTCGAATCTATAACCAATAAAACCATCATTAAATGTTAATTTAAACGTAATAATGAAAATACATATGTATCTTTAAGAGTATAAAGGTGGTTCTCGCAGTTCTGTACATTTATTTGGTTCTGAAAATAATCTTACACTTAGTCTTTATATAGTAGCCTAAAAAATATTGTCAGATTTGAATATTTGATAGTATTAATCTTTACCCATTTATTTTTAAGATCATAATAAAATAAAAACATAGCACATAAATATGCAACATAAATATGCAGTGAATACAACTGAAATTGGCCGCCTTACTTTGCAAGAAGCCCTGTACGTGTCAATGTACCGCTCACACCCTTATAGAGCCGGCCTGTATTTGTTGCAGGGATAAAATGGATACAGGCATTTTAAAACCCGATTTGATCCTGTCGGTTAAACCATACCGAACACCGATTTAAAAAACATGGTTTAGCTGTCGGTTAAACTGGTTGCACCGTAACACGATAAGGTTTTTAGAACATCGGTAAACACAAAAAGAAACACATCCGTTGTACAAAAGAAACACAATAAACACGAATCCGCGTGATGCACTAATTTCTCACATCCAACCAATAGAAACAAAGCACAAGGATCGCCAGCGTACATTTTTTAACCTAAATGTCTACTATAAATACCCTATAATGCATCGTATAATTTCACACTTCCAAAAACCCTAAATACAACAATAATTCCTTCGAACAAAAGGTACAAAATTTGAAGTTGTCTTTTTATATTTTAATTCTTTTATTATTAGGTTTAATAAAACATTATCGATCGTTTTATAGAATCTGAATTGCAATGGCTCGTACAAAGCAAACCGCTCGCAAGTCTAATTGTGGAAAAGCTCCCAGGAAGCAATTTTCTCTTGGTTTCAAAGTATGTAATTTTGATTCAACTACTATTAGTATATTTTTCAGCTTTATAGTTTTCTGGTAATTCTATTATTGCTCATTGTTTGTGAAACTGTTTGTAGGCTGCTAAAAAATCTGCTCCGACAACCGGAGGAGTGAAGAAACCTCATCGTTATCGCCCAGGAACCGTTGCTCTCCGGTGTGTCTCTTTTCTGAACTTCAAATTCATTGATCGAAATTGATTACTTGAATGCTTGAATATTTGTTATCTAAGTTAATTGAATGCATAAATATAGTTTTAGCGAGGTTGGAAATTAATTTATAAACTTGACCATTATCATCTAACTTTGGGGATTACAGAATTGGTTTATGACATTAGAATACCTTAGTACAGAATTACGTTATAAATAAATTTAATGATTATACGAAAATTGTTTCTTAACTGAGTTTGTTGATAAATGTAGTGAAATTCGTAAGTATCAGAAGAGTACTGATCTGTTGATCCGCAAATTGCCATTCCAGAGGCTTGTTCGTGAAACCGCTCAGAATTTCAAGGTGATTATTACTTGTTTCATATATCATCTATTACCGAATGGCTTAGTGGTATCTAGTACTGATAATTAACTGTGTCGATTCTGTTTGGTTGTAGACTGATTTGAGGTTCCAGAGCCATGCTGTGTTAGCACTTCAAGAGGCAGCTGAAGCTTACCTTGTTGGTTTGTTTGAGGATACTAACTTGTGTGCAATTCATGCCAAGAGGGTCACCATCATGTCTAAAGATATCCAGTTGGCTCGTCGTATCCGTGGAGAACGTGCTTAGAGTATTAATTAAATGAAATCTGGTTAACTGTATGTTGCCTATACATACTGAACCACAGCCGGTTCCTTGTTTTTCATGGTCATCTTGTTTAATAATTCTCGTTTTAGTTTGATACCTGAATTGTTGAATTTTACTTATTGGTATAGAAAGGTTTTGTTTTTGTGTCTATCAATTAGTTAGTAGCAGCCAATCTTTCTACTCGAATTGATCAATGGAAACAATGTTGTGAATTAAGCATACAGATTGCTGAAATTCACCACATATTTGGACGGCTGGGGATTAAAAAAACCTACCATCAGGAGTAATTATTGTTACTGACTATTATCATTTGGTTCTAGGATTGTAAATTTTGTTGCTGAAAGTATCTTAGATACATTATATACACCAGAATATTTTGCTCATGCTTTAGTGTTGCTGTGTTGGAGGCATCAGATAGGTTAAATCGTCTTATGGATTTCATACCACATGGGCCAACACACTCCAAATTACAGCTCTCTTCATGGTACAATTGGCACTTTGTACCGATGAGGTTAGAAGAACCATTAAGAATGTTTATGGAAAAATTGGGACATCGGTCGACATTACTGACGTTGTGTTCTCTATTGAGGTAATGTTCTAACGAGCATGATATAGCAAATTAAGTTTGTTAAAGAGAAGAAAGATAGCGAGCTTGTAGCTCAGTTCCAAAAGATAGCTTACGAGATTCTTGAGCTTTTCACAAGCCAGCCGAATGTGTCTGATCTTTTCCTAAGTCTTGCATGGTTATACAAGGTATCGTGCAGAAAGCAAAGTTGCAACGCAAGAAATTTGATCAGAAATTCAAAGCATCATTGCGGTCGAAAGATGACAAATTTCGAGAAATCAAAGGTTGCAGTTAAGGGTGAAGCAAAAAGCGATTTTTTACAGATCTTATTAGACCTCTGGAGGAAAGAAATGGAACATCTTTTAGAGCGCGTTACCGAAGTAAAATCAATTCTTGCGGTAAGCTTTATTTGTTCTTAAAAACTGAAATTCTATGTCCATCGAGTATGTGCCTTTTCTTTCCAAGATGTAAGACATGATCTTATATTTGGCGTTGTATCATGGCATGACGATTGCTGGAACAGAAAAAAAACCACAACACTCGTAGATAGGGCAATGACATTGTCGAAGAATCACATCTTCCAAAATTACAATACCGAAATGCTTTTATAAAAGAGACCTTTCGTATGCACCCTGTGGCACCTTTCCTAATCCCACGATCGCCAAGCCAATCTTGCTTATCAGCCGGCTACACAATCCCAAAAGGTTGCACCATCGTTGTGAATGTTTGGGCTATTCATCGCAATGACACAATCCTGTATATAGGACAACCCATCACTCCATCACTTCAGAGTTCAATCCCGAGTGATTCATGGCAAACAACTTGAACTTCTTCCTATTTGGGGGTATTTGAGAAGGTTATGTTCAGGAATTCCTTTAGCCAAAAAAATGATGATGTATGTCTTGGCTTCATTGTTGCACTCATTCGACTGGGACTTGCCAAAGGATGACGAGCTTGATTTAATAGATAACTTTGGCCTCACTTCGAAGAAAAGAGAGCCGCTCATTCTTATTCCTTATCAAAGGTTGCCCAACGCAAGCCTTTATACATGTGACCTAAATCGAAATTGTGGAATTCTTGTTGTTCGCCACAGTTTAAGTTAATACCAAAAAAAAAAAAATTTGGCTACAAGACAATCATAGTTATTTCTTTGGTTCATTACCAAAACAGCCTCTGCAAACACTTTCGTTATAAGCAAATTATTTGACTTTTAAAATCTTTTTTTCTTTAACTTTGACTTCAAATAATTTTTTTAATGTTATATATATCTAAAAACTTAAATTTTCAACTTACAACTATAAAAACACTTGGTACAAGAAAATTAAACTTATATAACAAAAATAGCAACTTAATTATAACCGACGAATTAAATTCTATGATTAAAAAACCTCATCACCCATTTTTACAAAAAATAAAATACATTGTACAATTAATACATGCCAATGTAATGAATATGACCTTAAACACCCACTAATTTGGTGTTACAAGTTTGACTCAAGTAAATGATACTCATAACTTATACTAGCAGGGTACCCGCGCGGATGCGGTGGTGGTACCCTATGATATTTAAAAACATACATTTGAGAATAGATATCTCATTCACATAAACTTACGCCAAGTAAACTTACGCCAAGTAATTTTCCAACATATCATACATACATTCTTGTGCTATTTGGAAGTTAAGGTCAACAAGACGTCAAGTGTTTTGGATTTATAGGTCTACCATAGGTGAAATTAATACTATTAACTCCTATTTCTAATTTCAATTCCATTCTTATTAAGGCTTTCAATCACTTCAAATTTTGGATTGGAAACAATTTACATCAAAGATATACAAGATGCTCATATCAACCCAAACTAACATACCAGACAGAATAGCAAGGCCGGTTTTATGTCAAATTTACAACTACTATCTGTCACACCAAAATTTTGTGGTTATTATAGTTCGTCTACCTCTACATCACTTGTCTTTGGTTTTTAACTACACTACTGTCATGTTTATTCAAATACTAGCAGGGTACCCGCGCGGATGCGGTGGTGGTACCCTGTGATATTTAAAAAAAGGTAAAAATAAGTCAACTCCGTTGACCCGAATTCACCGACCCGAGTAAACCCGACACGAATAAACACAAACCTTTGTAACCAAAGTTCAAATCGGGTCAGGTTTGAGTAACTTATTTTCAACCTTGACCCGAATTGGATCCGACCCGATTGACCTGAACCCGACCCGATTCCCATCCCTAGACACAAAATTTATAAAATTATATGCTCATTTATATAGTTTTGAAAATCAGACTAAGCAGGAACAAGAGTGGCCACCGGTTCAGATGTCAAATACAATTCGTTTGAAAATGATCCGGAGAAATTCTTCCGAAAATTATAAAAAATAAGTGAATCGGACCTGATTGACATTATTTTCAAACTGATCAATCACAGGGTACCCGTCGTCGCATCGCGCGAATATCCTGCTAGTTACTTCATAAAAACTATATGAATGAATTAGTTTTTAAACATAAATTTATCAATATATTTCTCATCAATTATTATACAATACAAAAATATTTAGTTTATATTGAAAAAAAGACTCTCAAAATCAAACATCAACACTTATTTTAAGACAAGGTAGTATGTTGTTAACGATAACATAAAAAAAATTACAATGCACGTAGTTGCATGTTCCTCAAATGATTTTAAGACGATATTTTATAATGTTCCTCAAATGATTTTAAGACAATATTTTTGTTACACCTCTGGGACGTGGTCAGCGCAGCAAGAGGCCACCAAAGTGGCAGGATTCGTTTGTTATGGGCTAGGATTCTAGTTGTCTCATCTATTTTATTTACTTGCTTATTATAGGCTTGTTTTGAGTCATGTTAGAAAAGTCAATAAACATTAAGACGTGTTTTGTGTTGACTTGTTTTCCAAGCTGTGTAATTCGGTGTATATATACCGAATGAAACAATCAATAAAAGTACGTTTGTCAAGAAATATCTGTTCTTCTCTTATTTTTCTTACGGAGCCCGTACACGCTATAGTGTACACTACCTTGATACGAGTTAGATCGTATCAATTGGTGCTTTCGTTGCACTCATGGATGAACAAACATTGAGAGGGTGGCTTAAGGATCAGCAGGATCGCGCCGAGACTTTGGCGCAACAACAGGCAGCGGCTTTTCAACTTCAGTTTGATGAGTTGCAGGCTTCGTTGGGGCAGATGCAACTTCAAGGCCGCCAAGGAGGGGGTGGTGACACAGGGGGATTGTTGCCGCGGTCCATGCGTCTCGATGTCCTGAAGTTTTCGGGAACCGATCCAGAAAGTTGGATTTTCCCCATTAAGGAATACTTTTCGCTTCTTAATACCCCTACTGATCAACATCTTTGGATCGTTGATTTTAATTTGGAAGGGGCAGCAGCGGAATGGTTTCGTTGGATGACAAAGAATGGGTTGGTTACTGACTGGGAGCGGTTTTTGGAGAGTGTGCAAGATCGTTTTGGTCCATCAAAATTTGAAGACCCACAGGGTGCCTTGTCAAAATTGCTACAACTTGTCACAGTGGAAGAATACCAGAGGGAGTTTGGAAAATTGATGAATCGGGTTATCAATATACCGGAGTCTTTGCTAATCTCTTTCTATATATCAGGGCTCAAACTTCACTTACAACGGGAACTATTGGTGGCACGACCAACTACGCTGGGCGACGCGTTTTCGTTGGCTCAGATTACCGAGGCTCGTCTGGAGGATCGTACGGTTTCGTCCACCGGAACAGGCACGAAAACCATAGCCACGGTGACATCTTCCAAGCAGACCGCGCCGCGCGTGGGAGGTACGAATGGAGCGGTTGGACCAACCAAACCACCTCTTTTGTCTACTCCTACCGGTACAACCAAACCCCTTGCGATTAAATAGATTTCTCCAGCCGAACGACAAGACCGACTGAACAAAGGTTTGTGTTTCAATTGTGATAACAGGTGGTCTCGCGGGCACAAGTGCCTTGCTAAGTTTTTGTTGCTTATGACCGATGAAGCTGATGACGTTGATGACGGAGGCGTCACGCTCACGGACGAAGTGGATGAGGCGGTCGAGACGGGTGACATCTCGATACTTAATTCACTTATTGGCCACGGTAGCCCACGATCTCTACAATTGTGGGGAACGATTGGAACGGGTAAGGTCCATGTTCTTATTGATAATGGTAGCACGCATAATTTTATTCGCCCCGATGTGGTGGAAAAGATGTGTATATCTGTTCAACCAACAAAGGCTTTTAAGGTCTATATTGGCAGCAGAGAGTCTTTGTTATGTGAGCATGTGTGTTCCAATGTTACTTTACATGTGCAACAAGCAGTACTGCAGGTCGATTTATATTTATTGCCTATGAAAGGACCGGACGTGGTATTGGGCATTCAATGGCTGCAAAACCTTGGCAAGGTCACGCATGACTATGCGCGCCAAACAATGGAGTTTACTCTTTTGGGTAATACTTATACATTAAAGGGTGATGATTCCCTTCGCATGAGGAAGATCAGTTTGAACCAAATGCAGGCAATGTGGGAGAGTGACGATATATATGGAGTCTATGAGGTTCATCATTTTTCTACAATGGAGGACGCCGAAGCAAGATCGCGTGAAACATCTGCTCTATATGAACCTGCTCTCGAACAACTTTTGGTGTAATTTGATTCTTTATTCCAGGTACCTACTACTTTACCTCCTAATCGTTCAATAGATCACCGTATTCATTTGTTACCGGAAACTAAACCGGTAAATGTTCGACCGTATCATTATCCGCACTATCAAAAAGGAGAGATGGAGAAATTGTTAATGAAATGCTAAGTCAAGGTATAATTCGTTTTAGCCAAAGTCCGTTTTCCTCGCCAATTCTGTTGGTTAAGAAGAAAGACGGGAGTTATCAGTTTTGTGTAGATTATCGAGCTTTGAATGCCGTGAGAGTTAAAGACAAATTTCCTATTCTAACGGCCGATGAAATGTTTGACGAATTGGGTGGGGCCATTATTTTTACCAAGTTAGATTTGCGCGCTGGATATCACCAAATTCGAGTTTATGAGAGGGATATTTATAAGACGGTGTTTCGCACGCATGATGGCCATTATGAATTTTTGGTCATGCCTTTCGGCTTGACTAATGCGCCATCCACTTTTCAAGCAACTATGAACAGATTATTCGCACCCTATTTGCGTAAGTTTGTTATTGTTTTTTTTATGAAATTTTAGTTTATAGTGCTACCTTGGATGCGCATTTAGAACATTTGAGATGCGTCTTTACTTGTTTGCAAAAACATCAATTTTTTGTGAAGAAATCCAAGTGTGTGTTTGGGGCCGAAACACTCGAGTACTTGGGTCACATGATATCAGGTCGTGGGGTTGAGATGGATCCTAAGAAGGTGATGGCGGTGCGTGATTGGCCGGAGCCAAAGACTCAACGCTAGGTGCGAGGGTTCTTGGGCCTCGCTGGATATTATAGGCGTTTTATTAAAGGGTATGCAACTTTGGCAGCTCCACTCACGGAATTATTGCGAAAGGATGGTTATAAGTGGGGTGATGAGGAGGCGACATCTTTTCAAGAGCTTAAGACACAATTATCTACTGCGCCTATTTTAAGCTTGCCAGATTTTACACAAGAATTCGTAGTAGAGGCCGACGCGTCTGACTTTGGGGTCGGGGCAGTCCTGTTGCAAAATAACCGGCCTATTAGACAACTGATTTTGACAGCCTATATTTTAATGATCATATGTAACTCATTTTTTTTCCTTTTAATTCTTTTGTAACTGTATTCTTACATTTTAAGATTGTCACGTTTTACAGTTGCACGATTTGCGACCCCTTGTTAATTTACAATCTTGGTTCATTTTATCGCACTCTGCTTGTTTAAGCGTTCCTTGTGTTCATCCCATCTTTTGTATATTTCTCCGTATTGAAAAGATCGTTATTCTAATCCAAGACTGAAAAGTTATACGAAAAGGAGTTAAGAAACTGAAGCATAGTGAATTCTAACCTTTAAGATTCGTCGTGGTACGGAAATTACCTAGGAAGCAATGAATTTTGTTCTACACGTTGTACCTCCTCTCGTTTGCATCTCCTACTGTTTTCAGGAGAACTCTGGGGACCAGAGTTCCTTTAGGGGGGAAGACTGTGAGAACCCGTACTTTCCCAACAATATTTTATTCTTTTTATTCGTGCTTCTTGCATTTTCCAACGTATTACGTTTTCTTGTATTGCTATATGTAAATCCTGAGATTTTTAAATTATACTTTTTAAGTATTTTTTTTCTGATCATTGATAAGTACTTTGTATGTAATTATAAAAAATTTTATTTTAGGGTATTGATATTTACACGGACACTTTTACTTCATTCACAGAAATTTATTGTGAGTTGACAGTTATACCCCTAACATCACTTTACTTATCAAAAGATCGATGTTTCCTCTCAGAGATTCGTATAACCATTTTTTGTACTTTCACATCTCTACTCCATTAGCACAAATCTCTATTACAAGCCAATATTGAACCAAATTCAACATGATACGCCTCTACCATGATTTGTTAGGTAATCGTTCTGCCGAAAGTTAAGGACGAACTCTCGTCCCTGAAACCCCTTAGAAAAGGCACTTGAACATAGTGTTATATAAGCTTCGATGTTTTAAGTTCAGTTAATCAATCTATAATTTTACTTTTTTGAAACGACGACAAGAAATTCATACTTGTGGAAGCGTCACATATGTTAACAATACTTATATTTGGTTATCGGACGAGTTTTTTGCTCTCGGTAGAAAGATAAACATCGAAATCAGTGGCCTTTCCTTATGGTCGGTAAAGCATGTTGCCACTGATAAGAGTTTACTATCGGCAGCCGAGTTTAGATTATCCAACTCCGATAAAAAAAATAGCCACCAGTGCAGTTTTTTTTGTACGTGCTCAAAAGCACCAATCACAATAATCATGGTTCTAATGGAGATTAATTATTTACTTAGTGCTCCATGTTTTGTAAAGGATGGGGGGGGGGGGGGGGGGGGGGGTCAACCAATAGCTTTCATTAATTAACGAAGAAAAAATAAATTAACGAAGAAGATGGACACTGTTTCAGTTAATAATGTTAAGGGGTATTATAGTACATTAACATTCAATTTCTGTGTGCAAAGTAAAACGTTCCGTGTATTTATCACCACCCTTTATTTTATTTTTCCATATTTAATTTAAATCAAAGTTTTTGATTTAAAATCACCCGAGTGCGTTTTACAACGAGTTTATTCAAAATCAATGTACAACGAGAATTCCTAGTGATCGCGATACCGAGGGATGCCCAAAAGTTTACGTTTTATTATCGATTGTTCCGATAATTAATACTTTCAACGATTTCGTTTTAATTACTATTAAGTCGTGTCGGGAAATCATATAATCATTTTTATGATGCATTATAACTTTCGAAAAGTATTTTTACGAAACCCGAGCCCCGTAAATATTTTCAAGATTTACTAATAGACATTTTCTACCCTTTAAAACTATTAATTGTTTTTAAGTCCATAAGTTTCAAAGTTGGCAATATTAGCCCCTCCACTTAACTAACACCATATAAAAGACCATTTTACTTCCACTTTTACACACACACATGCATTTAAAAAAAACACCACCTCCCTCCTCCCCATTCTTGCCGTGAGCTTCACCACCACAAAACACCATCAACCACCTTGTTTAAACAAAAACTAATCAATGACCCCATCCTAAAATCTTCTTGTGATTCCATTGATACTAAAGTCTTCCACATGCATCAAGGTTTTTATAAACTGGTGATTTATGGTTGGATTATGTTGAAATCATCTTGCATGTATTATTTTTGGTAAGAACATCATTTTTTATCCTAAAAAATTTAATTTTTGATCTTTGATTTTGTTAGATTTTGCATGCAAGTATTTTTAGGAGTGTTTGGTTGATAGTAATGATAGTATAGTGATCCTAGAGGTATGGGTATGAGTGGATTTGGTTGAAAATTTGATTTGTCATATTTTCTAAAAAGCTAATTTGGGACAGCAGCCTTAAACAGTATGTTTTGTGGGTTTAAGGTCTGTGAAAGGCTAAGATTATTTGAAATTGTTGTAGATTTTTCCGAGACGGTCGTTTTGGTATAAGATAGAGCTTCTAAATCATTACGAGTAAAAAGTTATGCTAGTTTTAGTTTTCGTGTACCGGGAGACGCAAGTCGGCACAATCCGAAATTGTGGCTGATTTTGGGTCGACTCTCGGGGACTTTAGACTTGGTTAGATAAATGTATCTACTGGTTTTCAAAGTTTACAAACTGAGTTTGATGAGTATAGTAGTGTTTTCAAAAGTCTGATTGTCGAGTTTGTACTTTTAAAGCGGTCTAAACGGTTTTACAAAACAAGTGCACAAATCTGTCCCAAATTTGGAGTCGAGTAAAGTGTCGAGCTGATGGATTTTAAAGTGTGAACTTTGGCTCAAATTTTGGTGAGGTCTTATACAGGTTATAAGTGACCTTGACACCAATTTTCATCTAAAACGGACAAGTCTAGATAGGGTAGATCGGTGTGTACATTCGGGGTGTACTTGCTGTTTTTTATTTTGGACATGTAGTTCAATGTTTGTGTTGTGTGAGTTTGAGTATTCATCATCGGACATGGTGACTTACTCAAGTGCTTAGTCATTATATAAATGACTTAGCTACTGGTCCAAGTAAGGTTAAAGGATATTTTGACTTGCGTTGACTTGGCGTCGTATGACGAGTCATTTTCAAGTGTTCAAGTGTTTTAACGTGTAACGTTGGATAAATGTATTCATTTGATTCGTGTCAATGGTTTTGAAACGTGTATACTTTGAAAACATTTGAGTCATATTATATTTGGTACATATCGATATTCGATTTCAAGTCTTAACACGCGCCTTATTTTGATAGGTTGCGGTTTTCGTGTTTCCCGGGCATCCATATCGTCGGTGATCGTCTCACTACATTGTTTCTACTCAGTCGCTGAGTACCGTGATTGACTTACCTCGTGGCTAAGGTGAGTTCATAGCCCATTTTTACTTGTACATGGTTTCTAAACACGGGGTGAGATTTTACGTGGTGGAACACAACCATTTAAAAACTGTATGCTATCCAGAACTTGTATGCTATCCAGAACATGTATGATTTCAGGTTTTCAATATTATTATTGCTTTTTAGTCTAGCCTTGAGTTTCCTCTCCCGATCATGAACCGTTAATTTCGAGTACTAAGCGCGAATGTTGTGGGTGGATCCATCGGGATTGACAGTCCCCGTCTCAAGTACCTTGATGCACTAATATTCATTTATTTACTTGAGTATTTAGGCTGAATATTCCCTAGAGGAACTTACATTGTGTTAAGCTTCGGTTCATGAACTGAACAGCAATAATAATGGTTTCGGACTATGGTTGACGTATATAACCATACTCCACACTACTTGTTTTACAACTGAATGCTTGTGTTCCACACCTTTACTGCTAAACCTATGAATATCATTCAACTTTATGTTGACGATTTTACATGTTTAATCTCAGGTATTATTACTCAGCTTTGCTTGGATGGGAGCCCGCAGGATATTATCGCAGCTTGGAGATTTCTGTGATGCTTTTGAAAGATTTGTTTTATATAAACTATTAGAAGTTTATTTAAATCTTTTGGGCAACTTTATGTTATAAATCAAGACGAAATAATATAATTTTCCGCTTATAAAAATCTGGGACCTATGTTTAAAAACTCTGACATTTTATGATGTAATGTACATGTTTTATCTCGTCAGCTTTATATGAACTGTAATTCATTGTTTCTTGTACTATGACGTGTTACCCCCTCGTTGCCTAGTTGTTCCATGTCAGATTTTGGGGGTCTCACACCTTCGTCCTTAATTAAATGTCCACTTTTAACTTTTAAAGTCTTTCGTTGTCAATTTTAACTTCAAGTTATTTTGTTTGTGTTATATAATATATGATACAAAATATATGAATGTATTGAGTTTCAAATGTGTTTTTCATTAATATAATTTTTATCAAAAATTATAAAACACAAATAAAGTAATTTAAGGTCAACGGTGACAAAGAAAGACTTTAAAAGTCAACATTTAACACTTATTTAGGGACGGAGAGAGTATCAGATTTTGACTTTGTGCATTTGTTTAAGCCTAGAAGAAATAGAGTGTAACTCGCTCATCGCCACTCTCCACTCATTCCATTTACTTTTCAACATCGCTGGCGGTGAGAAACCCAGCACCACGTCATACTCTATTTTTTTCTTTTTAATTACTTTAATTCGTAAACTAAAAATGTAAATACTTAATCATAAAGAAAAATAAAATAATAAATAAAATTAACACAATCGACTATTTCCACCCCTTTCAGTATTCTCCATCCCCTCCAAAACACACCTACACCCGTTAAAAAAACAGACAAAACACACACACATATGCAAATATATTATCTTCGCTTGTGAATAAGAAAAGTAAAAGAAGTTATATTGACGTGGCATGACTCACATAAGGTGAATAACTTACCTTTATGCCAACAACTTGCGCGTGAGTTTGGGCACCGAGGTGAAAGTCACGCGTAGTATTGGCAACTCACTCGTAACTCTGATGCTACTCCGCCCGACCTAAGAATAACGTGAAGCAACTTAACTCATACAAGCCAACCAAAGAATATTTTGTATTTTTTTTACAAGTGAGAAATTTTTCCCGAAGTTATCTAGTTGTCGAGTTGCCATAGACCTTTTTGGGAAGATATTTTTGTTTGAACCTGTTTCGGAAAGAGTTCAAGAATTTTGAACTTTTTGAGGAATTTTCGCTTATTTATATTAAATGATGGTTGTTTCGTTAGAAATGAAATGAAATGAAATGAAATGACAATGAATATGATTATTTGTAATGCGTGAAAAGTATTACTAAATTTCGAAGAAACGCTAAAACAACGATACAAAAAGAAAGATCTACAGAGTTAAAAAAACACCAACTTCGATGGTTGTAAAATAAATAAAAAACGTTGAAACAAATATATCTATGGAATAATGGAAAGAAAAAATTATAATAAAAAATTAAAACAAGAAGTTGAAAAGATATCAGTTAATAACACTAAGGGGATTTCTTTTCAGAACCAATATAAGTGACAGAACTATCAGAACCATAATTAGCCAATAGGAATTTAGATAATTAATTTAGGTTTATTTATTAACTAAAAATACATAGGGACATAAATGTAATTATGTAAATGGTGCATTTTTTATGGAAAATATTTGTATGTTACTAAAATTATGGAAATAATACAGTATTTTAAAAATCAAAATATATCCATGTTTTTAAAACGTAATATGCTGACCGAATAATATGGAAGATCTGCTAGTGTTAACGTGTTTTTTTTGTTTATATAAATCCAAATCGCAGAATCAAAATAAATATTAAAAACTATACGATACTTTTGTTCTTATAAACCCTAATCTGGGAATAAAGGTAGCGTATTTTTTTAAATCAATTGGTGCGACTATGGTTGTTATTTCTCAAGAAGATGTGGACATGGTTGTGCAAACTCAGACGGATGCGGCTGATGTTGTTAGCACCATTGAATCAGTTGATGGCCAAGAAGAGATTACAGGTTCAATATTGGTATTGGATGAAGAAGATAATACAGAGAAAAAATGGTTAGTTTTTTTTTCTTATTATTTGTCGTTTTTTTAGTACACAGCTTTTTTGTGTTTATTTTTATAGGACATGCATATGAATGATGATAATTAAACTCAATGTTTATAGGACATGCATGTTGTGTGATTTTTTTTTTGTTATTGTTTGCTGCATGTTTTTTTTTTGTAATTATGTTTATAGGACATGCATGTTGTGTGATTTTTTTTTGGACAGACATGTTGTCAACGTGTGTGCGTATACTACTTAACAAGACAATGCGTAAGGTTTGAACATACATGCTTTGGGGTGCGTGTAACAGGGGGGTTAAAATTTTTTTTGTTTGTTTTCAATGTGTATTTTCTTTACAGATTCATTGTAACATGCATCTATATATTTTAAATAGACTGTAACATGTATGTTTTTATTTTATAGGTGTATATTTTTTTAAATATTCAACATGTTGCCGAGTAGTAATTAATTTTTTTTGTTATATGATAATAATTGGCTGAATAACAATTGTGTTTTTTAGAGGTGCATTTTTTTTGTTATATGCTAATATTCATGCTGTGTGTGGTGATATTTGTTGTTTTATTCGAAAAGTTTTTTTCTAACATGTATGTTTTTTTAACATGTATGTTTTTTTTGTAACATGTATGTCGTGATAATTTTTTTATGTATGGCTTTTTTAAAGGTGTATATTTTTTTAAATATTCAACATGGTGATAATTTCTTTTATATGCGAATATTTAGGCTGTGTATGTGGCATTCTTTTTTATGGTGTGACGTTTTCCTATTTATTGGTGTAACATGTATGTGTGTAATTAGCCGTGTGATTTACATAAGTTTTTTTTACTAACGTTGTATTAATTAATATTTTGTAGATGCTAGTGACGTTGATATCTACGATATTGACCCGGAAATGGTTCCAACTCCGGGAGGAAGCAAGTATTGGGTACCTAATGTTCCAATGCATGAGAAACCTAAATTAGAGGATGTTTATAACAGTTTTAAGGAAGGGTATAATGCTTACAAAGAGTATGCAGTTAAAGCTAGGTTTGGTGTGCGTAGATCGGGTGTTAAATGGTACAAAGGGCAAGTAACACACAAGTATCTGTTATGCAATAGAGCTGGAAAATCAAAAAAGGTTGTAAAAATAATACACTAATGTTGAAGGTGAAAATGAAGCAAACAATGAAGGTGAGAAAAATAAAAGAAAGCGCAAATCATCGTCTACGCTTACCGATTGCCCAGCTAGGCTAGTGTTAAAACTGATATTGGGGACAGAAAAGTATAAACCTTCTAAGTTTGTTGAGAATCATAATCATCCTTTGATTAATAAGTCTAACATGGATCTTTCACGTTCTCGTCGGCAGTTGGAATTTGGGGATTATTTATTTATCCATCGTGCATCTTTGACTAGTATTGGGCCACAAAGAGCACACAAGTTTCAGGTAGCTTTATTAGGTGGATTTGACAAAGTACGTGGGATGCCAATAGATTAAAATAATTTTAAGCGTAAAATGAATGTTTTCATAGGTGATAGAGATGCACAAATGTTAGTGGATAAAATGGAAACACAAGGAAGAAGCATGTTCCTAATTTTCTTTTTATCATCACATAATAGAAAAGGTGTTATGTCGTATGTTCTGGGCGGATGAGACTATGAAATGTAACTATGTTGCCTTTGGTGAAATTGTTTCGTTCGACGCGACATTTGAAACTAACAAGTATGTTCTTTTATTATAATGTCAAATTTAATAGCTTTTATTTTAAATTGTTTATAACATGGATGCATTGCAGGTACGACATGATTTTTGTTCCGTTCACTGGTATTGATCATCATCAGAAATGTGTGACGTTTGGCGCCGCATTGTTGTCTGATGAAACTACTTAATCGTATAAGTGGATGTTGAAAACATTCTTAAAACTTCATGGTAAGCAACCGGCTGTTGCAGTTACTGACCAAGATGGGGCACTACGGAATGCGGTTGTAGAAGTTTTTACAGAATCACAACATAGGTTGTGTATGTGCCACATTACTAAAAAACTTCCCGCAAAGGTATAACTAATGTAACATATATGTTTTGCTAAAAAAACTACTAGTTAACTAGTATTATAATAATTGTTTAATTGTTGAAAAAAAGATTATTTATTTTTTTGTAGGTTTTGGGTGATGTAGATGCAGATTCTGATTTTAGGAAAGATTTCCATAAACTTGTATGGAATGTGTACATTTCAATAGAAGAATTTGATGTTCGTTGGAATGCGATGATAATAAAATATGATCTCACAGAAAACAAGTGGTTGTCCGACATGTATGCGATTAGAGAACGATGGGTGCCTGGTTATATTAGCCATGTACCTTTTTGTGGGTTAATGAAGACAACGTCAAGGTCTGAAAGCTCGAATGTATTTTTCCAGGTTTATTCTAGCCATGGTAACTCTCTAGTATATTTTATGCTATGTTTTGAATCAGCCATGGAGAAACAAAGGTATACACAACGTGTGTTAGATAACGCAAATGTTGAAAAGACACCGGTACTCATGACTAACTTACCAGTTGAAAGACATGCATGTTCGGTGTATACCGAGTCTATTTTTAGGGATGTTCAAGGCGAAATATATAAGGGTCTATATGCACGTTCACAATGGAGTACTAGACTAGAGGATGATGTTGAGTATTGTGCTATTCGACAAAAGGACAAATGAAAGAAGACTATTGTAGATATAACGGTAAGTTGAATTTTTTACTAGTTAAATATGTTTTGTTATCTTTTTCTATTATACTGTAACATAAATGTACTTTTTCGTGCATTTTGTTTGTGTACAAAATAAAATCTTATATACATGTTTGTCTTATTTACAGGTTTCTGTTAATAAGATTGACGGAACGGTGAATTGTTCTTGTGGCCATTATAATCGTCATGATTTCTTGTGTCGACATGTGTTTTGTGTATTTCATGTGAGTGGAGTTGACGTTATACCAAAGAACTACATTAGTCGTCGTTGGATGAAAAATCCGTCACCGGCTCATTTGAAAGACAAAAACATAGGTATGGTCCATGCATTGAAGAGTCAGAAGTTTTAGCGTCTAGAGTTTATTCAACAATAGATTCGAGTATAAATCTGATTAGGAATGATGCCGATAAGCTCACTGCGTACCTTGAGAAGCTTAAAGAGTTAAAAAAAGAATTAGTAGCAGAATGTCAACCACAAACTGAACCGCAAAACAAGGATGCACTGTTCGAGAATTTGTTGGGTGTTAAAGTACCTACTACTGTTGAATATAAGTGTCCACCCAAATGTGCTACAAAAGGCCATCGTAGGATTAAAAGTGCGGCTGAAAAGGCTAAAGTAGCAAAGAAGGCAAGGACGAGTAGGAAGAGGCCTTACGTACTTGTAGTAAATGTTTAGTTAAAGGTCATAACGTACGTGGATGCACAAAACCATGCAGTAATTGTGGAGCTACAGGACATAAAAGAAAAAGTTGTAAGATGCCTGTAAATAATACGTAGGGAAAGAACGTCGTGGTAGATGATGATGAATCAGGAGATTACATTGAGGATGGCGAAACAGAAGACGAATATGCAAGTGATGAATTTGATGAAGATGAGCAGGATGAGTACTAAAAATTTTATATGATCACATGCATGTTTTATTTTTACTCATAATATTTTACATTTATTTTTTTTCCAGACGTTGTTGCGTTGTTTCTTAAAATTAAACTTTTTTCCAATATTTGTTACATTGGTTTGATGGTTTGATGAATAAAAGAGTGTTTGATGAATAAAAGAGAGGTTTTTTATGGGTACTATATAGATAGAAATGTAGTTATAATTTTTAAAAAACTTGATTTTAAAAAAGTAGACATGTATGTTATTAAAACATACATGTTCCGAATCTTGTAAGTTAACACATACATGTTTAGTAAAATAGTTTGATTCTGGTAACTATATAGGTAGACCTGTATGTGTAATTTTTTTAACAAGTTGCTATTAAATAGAAATTATATGTGTTATGAAACATAAATGTTTTGAATCTTGTATGTATATAAAAAACACTTTTCAATAAAATGTTATCGTCTGTTGGTACATAAAAGAGTCTGTTGGGACATAAATGTTATGAACACATATGATATGAGCATGTATGAACATACATGTTGTGTATGTTATGAACATGTTTGAACATACATGTTATAAGCATACATGTTTTGAAAATACATGCTTTCAACATACATTTTATGATCATACATGATCTGAACATACATGTTATGAGTGTACATGCTTTGGACAGACATGTTACGAACATACATGTCATGAGTATATATGCTTTCAACAGACATATTATGAACATACTTGATTTCAACATACATTTACTGAACATAGATGTTATGAACATACATGTTATGAACATACATGTTACGCACATACATGTTTTTGCAAGATCTGTACGAAAAAAATTACTTGTATATTGTACACGATCATACATGTTAAAATAAAGTAGCATTGTGATAATCAAACATAAAGATAACAATGATGCTTAAACGTATTAAACATAATCAAAAAAACAAATGTCTAGCATAGCATAATCCCATAAACAAAGATAACAAGGATGTTAGGCTTACGTTTAGCAAATCCCAAAAGCATTACATAAAAAAAACTAAAAAAAGACCATGAAAGATGATGTTTGAAATAGTAAACTTGGCACGGTAACATCCTAGCACGGCTTTCCAAGAGATTCTGCAATAACTCGTTCCCGGTGAATATTAATATCAGCTTTAATGATGTAAATCGCATATTTGTTCCTGAAACGTTCCAATTGTGCATTTTGCGGATTGCCCGGTTTAACAACTCCTGAAACACAGTTTGACAGATTTTCACCCATGTATGCTTCCATATGCCGCATCAAAAAAACACCGCTGTCCATTGGTCGTTTGCCTGTTTGCCAATAAAAGTCCCAACGGTCAACTTTAGACCGGTTAATTGCTGCTGCTTTGTTGGGGTTTATTTTGACGAGTATTTTTCTCAAACTTTGTTGCTGCATAAAATATTATAATTAGTATGTTAAAAATAAAATATTTATTTGTTTGAATTTATTTTAATAAACATTCACTTACCAAAGTTGCAGTAACAGTGATCTCTGGTGTAAGTGTCATAGGTATACGTTTTCTTGTTCCATTCCTGTTTAGCTGGTTTTCACCGTCCAATATGTCGATAGACATTTTTTTCATGTTAAAACAAACAAAGAATTTTTTCTGTGCATTGGACACTCGAATATAAACCTGAAAATAAAATAAAATTATGCGTTAAAGTTACCTGTTTTTGGCTTAATGTTTTAAGTTAAATTGTATGTATGTTTGTTATCTGGTATTTGAAAATCAGTTTCTGGTAACTATATGCATTATATAAAAGAGAAAAAATGTAAAACATCGATGTCCGTAAAATGTACGTTAATGTGTCAACTTACTAGGTCAACGCAATTGACAACTGAACTTCTATCCGCCTTTGAAAGTTTGACATCAGCATCTAGTAGGAACTTGGTAACGTACTCGTTTGTTTTCTTTTCGTTCATGAAAACTTCCTTATCCTATTAACGGGGATATTTGGAATTTTAGTATTTAAAAAAAACATGGAAAAAAATTCAAAAAAACTTACCACGATGAAAATAGGATAGAAGAATCTTGAAGGAGAGTCTGCGCTTCTTAAACGTTCCAGTGAATTCAAATGTGCACTCCATGCGTTAATGTTTGCGTTATCAATATCTTCACCGGATACTAATGTTCTGAGTTGTAGACGCGTAACATGGTGACCGAATGTGGTCTAAAAAAAGGACTGTCAAGAAACATATATGTACTTTAGATGAATTTGGTAATTAAGGAAAAAGAAATTAAACATAAGAAATTGATTCACCTTTTATCGTGGACATTATCTTTTAACAAGTATGCTTTCACAATAGAGTCTTCTTGTGTTTCCTTCACATTAGGATTACTTATTCTTGAAACAAACGAAGACTCATAAACAGCTGGAATTGTGTCATGTCTTTGAGGACGATGAACAACGGCATCACCACCATCTTTTAAGTATTTACACGCACTTAAAGGTACTGCAAGTATCGGTTCAGGCGTAATTCCAGATCCACTCGCTGGTGATGGGTCCAAAATTATTTTAGGTATTGCAAGTATTGGGTCAGGGGTAATTCCAGATCCACTTGCTTCTGGCGGGTCTAAATAGAATTTAGGAATACCCAAATCCTTAAGTCGTTGTTGCTTCTCATAATCAACAACCGCTTTGTCGGATGCTTTGCTTGCTAATTGTTGAGTTTCTGGACCCCAGTCAGTCACGGGCAAGATGAAACTTGCATCTGCATTAAACAGCGGGTCTTGAGTCAATCCAAGACTGAAAGCGTCATCTGGAAAGAAACCATCCCATATTAAATCTGGTTTGTTTTGGGAACTAACAATCTGATTACCCGGTGATGCAGATTTGTTTGGCGAACGGTTAGCATCATCTGTTCTTTTCAAACCACCGCCAACATTTGAAGAATTGGGCACCAGATTAGAATCTTCTTCTATATTCGAACCATCACCAGCATTGGAAGAGTCGGGTACCGTGAGATACAAAGACTCGTAATATCTGGCAAAAAATTCTGAGATTGTATGGTTGGTAGGATACGCATCAGTAGCTGAAGGAAAGGTTCTTTCAAAACCAGCACGTGCCGAATATATAGTGGATAGATACTTGTTTAGTTTCCATATATAACCCTGCAGTTAGAACCAAATACTATGAGGGTCGAACGTGTTAATTTTTGAAAACATAAAACATATATGTTATAGTAACTTACACCCTTGTCATCAGGCATTGGATCATCATCTCCTTTAACAAACGGGCCTTGCAACTCAGCATTTCGAAAACCACCAGATTGTATTTTGGTCTACTTCCCTGTCTTTTAGTAACTCGTGCATCCACACAGAAATAGGTGGTCTTTTTTCGGACCACATCAGATGTCTCACATACAACCCCATCCACGTAAACCATCTGACATGTTTAAAAAAAAGATTATAAGAACAAAAAAAAAACAACTAAACGTGAAAACATGTTACACAAAGTTAAGTAGTATATCACCGTTAGAAGTGTAATGGGACCGTGGAAGTAGCTGTTAGGCATCTCTTTCTTTCAGCCTTGCTTGCATTTTTTAGACAGTCATACTCATAGTCGCACCAATTGAATTCTGACAAATCTGTATCGGGACTAATATGGTCTAGCAAGGAATAATCACAGAACCCTTTCCCTTTTATGTATCCCATCAATGAAGAGAAAAGGACAATAAAATTCAATTTAAAATTTATGTCCGCTACCCTAGATTTCCGAATAACCTGTTTGATTTCGTTGGGAGTAATTTCCTTAACATTTACAAACTGTCTCTCCCAATTTTGAATCATATCACTATCATGTATCCGTGGTTGTTCCATTATATGTATACCCTCGTTGCATAAACCAATCATACCAGCTATGAGTTGTTTAGAAATCTGGATAGAACCGTTCTTTAAAGTGATAGCCATATCTTTAGGTTCGAAGTTGTCCACCACATAGAATCCCAACCTTTTAGGAATACCCCATACACCTTAAAATCAAGCATATTCCCAAACCCGATCTGTTCCAGACAAGCAATCTGGACGGGTTTCAGAGTTAACAAAGCATTGTATAATGCTTTTGGGTTGGTTCTAGTATTGAATGTAGCTTCGTTTTGACTTACAGCTTTATTAGGTTTAGATGGACCTGCTACTTTACTTTCAACCTTTACACGGGTTTGTTTCTGAACATCATCCTTGTTGTGACCTATAATTTGGTTATACAAAACATGGTTATACTAATAACGCTGTTTCAAAAACATGTATGTTACAATAAAAACTACGTTTCAACGCTATGTTTTTTAATACAATAACGGAATACAGAAATATATTGTGATTAGCAATTAAAAGAATGAGTAAATTTGAGTATAATATATGTCGGACGTCTATTACGTCCATTATAGCAGAAATAGGGGGCTGAGAAACAAAAGTCAGTTTCTGCTAACAAATATGTTCTATTAAAATCATATTACGGCAAATCGTATTATAATCCTTTGGAAGACATTATAAAAAACAAAATGGAAATGAAAAAACTATTACCAGGTACTTTTGTTTTCTGACGTTTGACTGAAACTAATGCAGCCGGCTGCTTAATGTTTTGTGTTTCAGCAGTCTCTGGAATTTACAAACAAAAATTAATTCAAATACGGGAAAAAACAAATATTACAGTTATATTAAAAAAATTATGGTATGAATAAAGTGAAAAAGCTTACGATTTGACAAGTTTCGTCGCTTCATAGCGCGCACTGCCCTAGGACTAAAATCCTGGTCGAAATGCCTATCATAACTAATGGTGTCTTCGAAATCGTCATCATCATCATGTATTTCAATGGTATCAGCAATTGTGTTTTCGTCATCAACATGTTTTTTACCCTTGTCGATGACCATACGACTTGAACCTGAAAATACATTCAATAAAAATTATTAAAATAATGATTTAATTAACAAACTGTTTTTTGAAAGTGTTTGTGTTTCCTTAAAGAATATGACCATCGTTTTAATTAACAAACTGATTTACAAGTTATGTTTCAAACCCACTGAACATATATTGACTGTCATGATCTCAGAAGATGGGTTCTAATACAAAAAAACATAATGATAGAAAAACACAAGAAAAAAACAATAATGTCCATCAAATACAAATAAAATATGTTTCTTAACTTCTAATACATCTAGAAATTATAGGGCACGTTGTATCTGAGACAACAAGTTTTTCAACAACATATTTAAAAAACAATAACATCCATGTACAACTTTTATCTCAGACAACCAGAACTTCCACAAGAAATATTTCTAAAAAATAAGAAATATTACAATCAACTATCTAGTATGTTTTGCTAAACAATAACATCCATGTTTTGCTAAAAAATTCAGAAACGAATGGTATTGGATGAAGAAGATAATACAGAAACATCAAGAATGGTATTGGATGAAGAAGATAATACAGAAACGAATGGTACAATATTGGTATTGCTAAAAAAAATCCAAACCACTATCAATCATTCTAAAAAATAAGAAAAATTTCAATCAACTATCAAGTATGTTTTACAATCAACGTAATATTCATCAAGAATCATTAACCCGTTTGATTTAGTAACATGCATTATCAAATGTTAAAGATAAAAATAAGAACAAAAACATACCTGTCATTAATCGTAATTAATCCGATTTATGTGAACTAAATCAATGGAATTGTGTGTTCTTGATGGTATGGAACTCCAATTATGGTTTTGTATGATCTGGGTTTCTTGATTGTATCGAACTCCAGCTGTGATCTGGGTTTACAACCACGAATGTTGTGGGTGTTTGGATTAACTGATTTTTGCTTAATAATTGTTATGAAGATAAGAATGAAACATGATTTGGAGATTTTTAATAACCGTATAAAAAATGATGATTTTGTGGATTTTGATTATAAAACATAATTGCACGAGAAATGAGGGATTTGATTTTTAAAATCATTGATATTATTTTGTTGATTTTTTTTTATTTTAACTCGTCAACTGAAAGAAGATTGTATTTTAAATAATTGATATTATATTTGATGTTTTTTAGATGGTCAACGTAGAAAGTACATATTTAAGAATAATATATAATACCATAAATGCCTTTATTTGTTAATTTCCAGTCAAAGTGAGTTTACTTTAATTACACTAATGCCATTATGCATAAAAACATGTACACAATGCATTATATATTGCACAAATAATGGTTCTGATAGTTCTGTCACTAATATTGGTTCTGAAAAAAAAGTTACACTAATAACACTAGATTATTAAGAAAGTGTTGCCAAAAGATTTTCAATTCACCGAAACTTGTAGAACAGTTTTTATTTATTTATAGGGTATGTTTGACACGTGAGTTTATCAGAGCTTATCGTAGCATGAGCTTATTGTTTTCAAAAATAAGCTACTATTAAAAATAAGTCTCGTTTGGCTGACAGAGATTGAACGAGCTTGCTAAAAAAATAAGCTCCTAAATGACATGCTAGTTAAAACAACATGTAAAAAAAGCTCAAACCACATGCTCCAACATCCATCTCCAACAACTCGCTCCAACGATCCACTCCAGCTCCTAAAGATGCCAAACATACCCATAATGGGACACAAGTTTGTAAAAAATAAACACAATAAAAAAAATTTATATTAATCTTTTAATTAGGCTTTAGTCTTTATATAGTAGCCTAAAAAATATTGTCAGATTTGAATATTTGATAGTATTAATCTTTACCCATTTATTTTTAAGATCATAATAAAATAAAAACATAGCACATGAATATGCAACATAAATATGCAACATAAATATGCAGTGAATACAACTGAAATTGGCCGCCTTACTTTGCAAGAAGCCCTGTACGTGTCAATGTACCGCTCACACCCTTATAGAGCCGGCCTGTATTTGTTGCAGGGATAAAATGGATACAGGCATTTTAAAACCCGATTTGATCCTGTCGGTTAAACCATACCGAACACCGATTTAAAAAACCTGGTTTAGCTGTCGGTTAAACTGGTTGCACCGTAACACGATAATTCAACCGATCTAATTAAAAAAACAGGTTTTTAGAACATCGGTAAACACAAAAAGAAACACAACAAACACGAATCCGCGTGATGCACTAATTTCTCACATCCAACCAATAGAAACAAAGCACAAGGATCACCAACATACATTTTTTAACCTAAATGTCTACTATAAATACCCCATAATGCATCGTATAATTTCACACTTCCAAAAACCCTAAATACAACAATAATTCCTTCGAACAAAAGGTACAAAATTTGAAGTTGTCTTTTTATATTTTAATTCTTTTATTATTAGGTTTAATAAAACATTATCGATCGTTTTATAGAATCTGAATTGCAATGGCTCGTACAAAGCAAACCGCTCGCAAGTCTAATTGTGGAAAAGCTCCCAGGAAGCAATTTTCTCTTGGTTTCAAAGTATGTAATTTTGATTCAACTACTATTAGTATATTTTTCAGCTTTATAGTTTTCTGGTAATTCTATTATTGCTCATTGTTTGTGAAACTGTTTGTAGGCTGCTAAAAAATCTGCTCCGACAACCGGAGGAGTGAAGAAACCTCATCGTTATCGCCCAGGAACCGTTGCTCTCCGGTGTGTCTCTTTTCTGAACTTCAAATTCATTGATCGAAATTGATTACTTGAATGCTTGAATATTTGTTATCTAAGTTAATTGAATGCATAAATATAGTTTTAGCGAGGTTGGAAATTAATTTATAAACTTGACCATTATCATCTAACTTTGGGGATTACAGAATTGGTTTATGACATTAGAATACCTTAGTACAGAATTACGTTATAAATAAATTTAATGATTATACGAAAATTGTTTCTTAACTGAGTTTGTTGATAAATGTAGTGAAATTCGTAAGTATCAGAAGAGTACTGATCTGTTGATCCGCAAATTGCCATTCCAGAGGCTTGTTCGTGAAATCGCTCAGGATTTCAAGGTGATTATTACTTGTTTCATATATCATCTATTACCGAATGGTTTAGTGGTATCTAGTACTGATAATTAACTGTGTCGATTCTGTTTGGTTGTAGACTGATTTGAGGTTCCAGAGCCATGCTGTGTTAGCACTTCAAGAGGCAGCTGAAGCTTACCTTGTTGGTTTGTTTGAGGATACTAACTTGTGTGCAATTCATGCCAAGAGGGTCACCATCATGTCTAAAGATATCCAGTTGGCTCGTCGTATCCGTGGAGAACGTGCGTAGAGTATTAGTTAAATGAAATCTGGTTAACTCTATGTTGCCTATACATACTGAACCACAGCCAGTTCCTTGTTTTTCATGGTCATCTTGTTTAATAATAATTCTCGTTTTAGTTGATACCTGAATTGTTGAATTTTACTTATTGGTTAGAAAGGTTGTGTTTTTGTGTCTCTATCAATTTGTTAGTAGCAGCCAATCTATCTACTGGAATTGATCAATGGAAACAATGTTGTGAATTAAGCATACAGATTGCTGAAATGCACCACATATATATGTGACTGGCTGGAACTTTCATTTTTTTACTCTTTGGGACGGCTGGGGATTAAAAAAACCTACCATCAGGAGTAATTATTGTTACTGACTATTATCATTTGGTTCTGGGATTGTAAATTTTGTTGCTGAAAGTATCTTAGATACATTATATACACCAGAATATTTTGCTCATGCTTTCAGAATATTTTGCTCATGCTTTAGTGTTGCTGTGTTGGAGGCATCAAATAGGTCAAATCGTCTTATGGATTTCATACCACATGGGCCAACACACTCCAAATTACAGCTCTCTTCATGGTACAATTGGCACTTTGTACCGATGAGGTTAGAAAACCATTAAGAATGTTTACAGTGGAATGACGTTGTGTTCTCTATTGAGGTCAATGTTCTAACGAGCATGATATAGCAAATTAAGTTTGTTAAAGAGAAGAAAGATAGCGAGCTTGTAGCTCAGTTCCAAAAGATAGCTTACGAGATTCTTGAGCTGATCACAAGCCAGCCGAATGTGTCTGATCTTTTCCCAAGTCTTGCATGTTATATATACAAGGTATCACGCAGAAAGCAAAGTTGCAAAGTAAGCAATTTGATCAGAAATTCACAAGCATCATTCACGGTCGAAAGAAGACAAATTTCGAGAAATCAAAGGTTGCAGTTAAGGGTGAAGCAAAAAGCGATTTTTAGAGCGCGTTACCGAAGTAAAATTAATTCTTGTGGTAAGCTTTATTTGTTCTTAAAAACTGAAATTCTATATCCATCGAGTATGTGCCTTTTCTTTCCAAGATGTAAGACATGATCTTATATTTGGCTTTGTGTCATGACATGATGATTTCTGGAACAGAAAAAAACGACAACACTCGTAGATAGGGCAATGACATTGTCGAAGAATCACATCTTCCAAAATTACAATACCTAAGAGACCTTTCGTATGCACCCTGTGGCACCTTTAATTTCCTAATCCCACGATCGCCAAGCCAATCTTGCTTATCAGCCGGCTACACAATCCCAAAAGGTTGCACCATCGTTGTGAATGTTTGGGCTATTCATCGCAATGACACAATCCTGTATATTGGGACAACCCATCACTCCATCACTTCAGAGTTTAATCCCGAGTGATTCATGGCAAACAACTTGAACTTCTTCCTATTTGGGGGTATTTGAGAAGGTTATGTTCAGGAATTCCTTTAGCCAAAAAAATGATGATGTATGTCTTGGCTTCGTTGTTGCACTCATTCGACTGGGCCTTGCCAAAGGATGACGAGCTTGATTTAACAGATAACTTTGGCCTCACTTCGAAGAAAAGAAAGCCGCTCATTCTTATTCCTTATCAAAGGTTGCCCAACGCAAGCTTTTATACATGTGACCTAAATCGAAATTGTGGAATTCTTGTTGTTCGCCACAGTTTAAGTTAATACCAAAAAAAAAATAAAAATGGAATCACAGTTATTTCTTTGGTTCATTACCAAAATAGCCTCTACAAACACGTTCTTTATAAGCAAATAGATAAATGTGTACGTAACATGAATTGTATGTTGTTAACGATAACATATAAAAAATTACAATGCACGTGGTTGCATGTCCTTCAAATGATTTCAAGACAATATTTTATATACATGCACCATTAGTGTTCGATTATTAGTGTTTTTGTAAAAAACAATGAATCTAACTCTAAATCGATCAAGAACTGAATAATAGAGAACCCAGCTAACATCTTTTTAGTTCTATTTATCAATGAATTAATTATAATATCTGGATATAAGAAAGAATCAAAATAACAACTCTCAAACTCACAAGATTGATCAAGAAGATTGATCAATATCACACATAGTATACACACACATGAAACGACTATTGGTTAATTAAATAATGAAAAATGAAGTCGTTGAGTTAGGTGGAGGAGTATAAATACTCCTATCTTGCATATCTGTCCTCATCTTTCCATACTTGCTACTTGTAGTCCTTCCAGTAATATACTTGACTTCCAAGAAGAAAAACTTCCCCTCCATCTTTAGCTTATATATGTCCAAATTGGTCCTTCAGGCTATGGCTTATATTCTTAATACTCCCCCTTAAGCCCTTAACCTGCAAAAGCATTATACAAACCAAGCATTCTACAAAATTTCTTATGGTCAGATATAAACAAACCTTTAGTGAATACATCTGCAGTATTATTTTCATATTTAACTTTCATGGGTTTTATATAAGCTGCAAATATTTTTTCCCTTAAGAAATAAAGATCAATTTCAAAATGCTTGCTTCTTTCATGAAGCACATGATTCAAAGATATTTGGATAGCAGAATTATTATCACAATTTATTTCAACAGGTAGAATCACATCCACTTTCATATCATTAAGCACTTTATGAATCCACATGACTTCACAACACACATTACACATAGCTCTATATTCAGCTTCTATGGAAGATCTAGAAACAACACTTAGTTTCTTACTCTTCCAAGAAACTAAATTATCTCCTAGAAACACACAATAACCAGTTAAAGATCTCTTGGTTATCTTGCACTTTGCCCAGTTTGAGTCAACAAAAACATTTAGCTTGCTACAATCACCTTTCTTAAAAGTTAAACCCAAACCAGGTTCACCTTTCAAATATTTAAGAACTCTGAAAGCAAGTCTTAAATGAGATGTCATAGGACTATGCATGACTTGACTAAGACAGTGCACAGCATAAGCAATATCTGGTCTAGTCATAGTCAAATATATCAATTTTCCCACAAGCTTTTGATATGAAGTAATCTCAGTAAGTTTTTTATCATCACCAAATTTCTTATTCAGTTTTTTACTATCTGGATTAACTTCAATAGGTGCACCACAAGGTTTGCATCCTAACATACCAAACTCAGACAACAACTCTATGCAATATTTTCTCTGAGTTAAACATATACCATTATCAATGTCAATAACCTCAGTGCCCAAAAAATATTTAAGTTTTCCAAGATCTTTGATAAGAAACTTAGTACTTAAAAATTGCTTGAACTTGTTAACTTCATCAAGATTATTTCTAGTGATAACTATATCATCCACATATACAAGCAAGACCAAGAAAACACCATTACTGTTCTGAATGAATAATGAAAAATCATTTGGACTTTGAACAAAACCATTTTCATTAAGAACATAAACAAGTTTCTCATTTCATTTTCTTGGGGCTTGCTTTAACCCATACAGAGACTTAACCAATTTGCACACTTTGTTACTATTATCATCTCCATAACCTTGAGGTATTTTCATATAAACTTCTTCATCAAGTTCACCATATAAGAAAGCATTATTGACATCTAATTGAAACAATGGCCAATTATTACTCACAGCTAAACTAAAAACGCATCTAACAGTAACAATTTTAACCATAGGTGAAAAAATTTCATCATAATCAATCCCTTCCCTTTGGTTAAAACCTTGGGCAACAAGTCTAGCTTTAAACCTTTCTACATCACCACTAGACTTGTATTTAACTTTCCAAATCCATTTATATGGAATAGCCTTTCTTCCTTCAGGAAGATCAGTAATAATCCAAGTATTATTTATGTTTAAGGCTTCCATTTCTTTATTCATAGCCTCAATCCATCTACTATCTTTGATAGCTTCAGAATACATAGTAGGCTCATGAATTTTATTCAGAATAGTAGTAAACACAAAATTATCAATACTCAAATTAGCATAGATAACAACTTTATTGATACTATATTTAACATCTTTGTTAAGCACAAAAATCTTTATACTTGTTCTCCTAATAGTTTTCTCTGCTGCTGGTTCTGGTGACCAATTAAACACATTTCCAAATGACTCTATGCCTTCATCCTCAAAGGAATTCTCATCATCACCATCAATGTCTGGTATACCCTCAGAAATATTTTCTGTTGCATACTCAACACTAGTATCCTTCCTACTAGATTCTGTTTCAGTATTAGATGATCTATCTACCTCAGAAACAACATCTGTATCAGTAGTATGAACATCTTGTTTACCTTTACAAGAATCTACAGTGCTGTCACTAGGTTTAACACTAATTTCAGGTACAAGCCTATGCTTACTACCTATACTATCTCCATTTTCATCAAAAGATTCACTAGGCATATGACTGTTTATGTTAAAGAAATTTAAATCATCAACACCATTTTCACTAAAAACAAACTCTTTACTAACCACATCATTTTTAAATGGAAAAACAGTTTCATAAAATTTTACATCCCTTAAAAACAAAAACCTTTTATTTTCCAAACTAAACAGTTTATCTCCTTTCTTATCAAAAGCATATCCAACAAAAACACATTTCTCAGACCTTGACTCAAACTTATCAGAAACATTTAACATATTAGAAAAACACAAACAACCAAATACTTTTAAACAAAGAATATTAGGTTTAGACTCATAAACCATTTTATAAGGACTTTTACCAGATAACACAGCAGTATGTAACATGTTAATCAAATAAGTAGCAGTTAACACACATTCAGGCAACATGTTTAATGGTATACCCCCTGAAACATGAGGGCTCTAGAAGTATTAAGTAAATGTTTATCCTTTCTTTGTACAATACCATTCTGTTGAGGTGTATAAACATAAGTGGTTTGATGAATTATACCATGGTTTTTAACAAACTCAGAAAATTGATGATTAACAAGTTCTGTTCCATTATCACTTCTGAAAACTGTAACTTTTTATTAAACTGATTGTGAAGAAGTTTAAAAAAACTTTCAATACAATAAAAAAACTTCAATTTTACTCTTCAATAAAAAAAACCCAAACAGATCTGGTATAATCATCCACCACAATAAGAAAGAATCTAAACCCCTCTATACTAGTAACCTTATATGGTCCCCCAAACATCAAGATGAACAATATCACCAAGTTGTTTAGTCTTATGATCACTCAAAGAGAAATATTCCCTAGTTTGTTTAGCTTTATGGCACACATCACAAGGTTCTAACCCTTTAAGTTTTATATCAGAAATTTCTTTTCTTAGGACCTCCAAAACTTGATCAGCTGGATGTCCTAACCTATTATGCAAAATAGAACTAGATATTTGACAACATCTAACATTTTTATTAAACACAGGCCTACCTTCATCAAGAAAATACAAGCCATCTTTTTCACTACCAGTCCCCATTAGGACATTGTGAAACAATTTTCATTAAAATTAACATTGACTTTATTGTCCTTGGTTAATTTTTGAACAGACAAAAGACTAACTTTGTATCCAGGAACAACTAACAAATTTTTAATCACCAAGTTATTAGTTTTGAAACACCCAATATTTTTCACATATTCCAAAGTCCTATTAGGATGAGCAACACTTATGTTCAAATAAGACACATCAATAACACCAAATAATAAATTTTCAGAATATGTTATGTGCTGACTAGCTCCTGAATCTATAATCCATCCAACATAAGTACAATAAGTACTCATATTAGAATTATAGTTAAAAAACTACAAGATAAGAAACTAACAACACAATTATTAACTTTGAAGGTACCTGCAATAGTTGCAGAACCCATAGAATTTTCTCCTGAAACACTCAGTAATCTCATAAGTCTTTGATATTAATCAGATGTAAGAGTATGAGGAGTACTCTTACTTTGATCACATTTACTGTCATTAACACTCACATTAGTAACAATGTTTTGAGCTGAATTATTATTATTCCTTTTAAAATTAGGCGGATAACCTATTAACTTAAAACACCTATCAATAATATGACCATTCATATTACACTGCTTGCACACAAGATTACCATTTCTATATCCATTAGACCCAGTCTTGTTAACATTCCAATTATTGTTACTTATGTTAGAATTTCTATTATTAGTGTTGTTAAACCCTTTATTCCAACTATTAGAATTTCCACCAGACTTGACAACAAAAGCAGATGGCCCAGCCTTATTATTTTTAGAACCATTTCTATGTGATTCATCTCTAGACAAGGTTGCAAAAGCAGTTCTCACATCTGGTATGGGATCAGAAGTAAGAATCTGACTTCTCACAACACTATAAAAATGATCAAGACCTATTAGAAACTGTATCAGCCTAAGAAGCTAATCATGTTCCTTAAGAGCCTCAGAACCATCACAAGTACATTCAGGTAAACCAACAAGAGCATCAAATTGTCTCCATAAAGAATTACACTCATGATAATATTCAGATAAAGACATGCCAGATTGAGTTAAAGTGTAAATCTTATGATATAGATTATATATCACAGAACCATCTTGTTTATTATATGTTTCTTCTAGTTCATCCCAAACATCTTGAGCATATTTAGAGAAAATTTGACCCTTATACAAATCTGGTGAAACACAACCAAGTAACCAAAAAAGCACAACAACATTACATATATCCCATTGGTCTCTAGCAGGACCATCATTAGTGTCTTGAACACATTTACCAGTTATAAACCCAAGTTTATTCCTAGTTTGTAAAGCAAGTTTTATGGCAGCAGACCAAACCTTATAGTTCTCAGTCCCTTCAAGTTTGAAGGTAATCAACTGAGACCCAATGTCTTGAGGGTGCAAATAAAGAGGGTCATAACCATCAAATTTAACAACACCATCACCCTTGGGTGGAGCATCACCCTTGGGTGAACTAGGACCAGAACCAGTCATGAAGAAACAAACAAAAAACTAACAAAAATAACACGAAGAACACACAATCAAGCCAAAAGATAGTTCTCAGGCTTCCTAACCACTCAAAGGGTGGCAGGTCAAGAGCTGAGACCTGAATGTGGTCTAAAAACACAAAGAACTAAGAAAAACAAATAAAAGATCACAACCTCCTTGTACCTCCTATACAAATAACAAGTAACTAACACAAACCTCGAATCAATCAACACCACAATCTATCTAAGCCCTTCGACACCTAAAACCCCACTAATCAACTAAAAAACCTATGAAAACAATAAAATGAAATAAAGGTGTGAAGGTGTTACGTAGCACGCGCAGCAAACCAAGCAAGAACTCTGGATCAAGACAATCCAGAGAAACCAATAAACCCAACTAATAGATCAAGATGATCTATCCAACCAACGAAGTGGATTTAACAAACCTGCACGTTAAAACAACAAATAATAACAATAAACACAAACACCTTACCAAGATTTGAAAAAACCCTAATTTATGGATTTAGGGTTCTCCAAACAAACAATCAAAAACAACAATTAGACCCAAAAAGATGAACCCACAAGTCAACAATTAGACTAGAAACAGTTTTAAAAGAAAACCCCAAAAACTTTTGAAACCCTAATTTCAAAAAATCCAATTAAACTTGCAAGAAACCCAAAATTGACCAAATTAAACAACGATTCACCCAAAACCATACCAAGATCTACACAAATAGATCAAAAACCCCAAATTTTCAAAACCCTAATTTTTGAAAAAAAGATTTAATCACGATTCAGAGCAACCAGGCTCTGATACCATGTAAAAAACAATGAATCTAACTCTAAATCGATGAAGAACTGAATAATAGAGAACCCAGCCAACCTCCCCTTGGCTCTCTTTATCAATGAATCAATTACAATATATGGATACAAAAAAAAATCAAAATAACAACTCTTAAACTCACAAGTTTGATCAAGAAGATTGATCAATATCACACACAGTATACACACACATGAAGCGACTATTGGTTAATTGAATAATGAAAAGTGAAGTTGTTGAGTTAGGTGGAGGAGTATAAATACTCCTATATTGCATATCAGTCCCCATCTTTCCATAATTGCTACTTGTAGTCCTTCCAGTAATATACTTGACTTCTAAGAAGAAAAACTCCACCTCCATCTTTAGCTTATGTCCAAATTGGTCCTTCAGGTTATGGCTTATATTCTTAATAGTTTTCCTTAACAATTGTAAGCTGACCCAATAGTCAAAATATGCAAATTATCTGTAATACTTGTTAACACAATTTTAGGAGCTGGCAATATTAGACTGCATTATTTCAAAAAACAATTGATGAAAGCATGCCTCAAATACACAAGCTCTAGATTAGATTTAACTATTTTAGTGCTTCAAATTAAAAATAAACATCACCAGTGTCATTCCTCTATTTATATTATATACGAAAATGAAAATAGAAATAATTAGGAGACTTAATAGTGTATGATTAATCATATATTTAAATAAATGTGACAATAAAATTATTGGTTTGTATAAAGAGAGCCTTTTGGTGTCCTAAACAAATGCTACAACATAAGTTTAGTCATATAATGATGCATACTATTTAATCATGTCAAATAATGTCTCTCAGCGTGGTCAGCTCTAGGTGTTTTCGAGCGGTAAGCTTACGGCCACCCATCGACATTAGTTTATTCAAAGTTCCTTACCCTTATGCACGAACTTTTTTTTTAAATATCGAACACGTCATCTTACCCTTATGCACGAACTATTGAATACGAAGAAGTCATCTTCGTATCAAGGCTAAGAGCAAAATATATTATGGCGAAGGGGGTTCGCCACTCCTATGTGGCATCTCGCCACAGCCTGCCACCACACCGCTACCCCTCGTCATGAGCTCGCCATAAGCCATTTCGCCACTCAGACGATGCAGAAAAAACAAACAAATCTGGACCCACTATGTTTTTAGCCGTTGCAAATATAATCGTTGCAATTTTTTATTATTATTATTTTTATATCAAATAAATAATATAAATACCCGTATACCCATTCACTTTTCATATACCATAAAATATAACATATTGATTGTATGCAATGGGAATGAAAAAATTATCCGAAAGAATGGCACGGACAATTTCATAGAGGTGATAGAAATACCCAACTATAATGCTAGAAGCCGTCGCATCACAGGATTTATGGATTCGGAAAGCTTTTTTTGGGGCAGTAGGTGCAAATAATGATTTAACGGTTTTGAATAACTCTCCCTTGTTTGACGATTTACTTGAAGGCAACGCTCCAATTGTGTCGTTTCAAGTAAACGGGGTTACATTCGAACAAGGGTATTACCTAGTTGACGGTATTTACCCCCAATGGTCATCCTTTGTGAAGTCTTTTTCTGATGAAAATTCAGAAAAAAATGCCGTATTTAAACGTAGGAAAGAAAGAGCTAGAAAAGATATCGAAAGAGCATTTGGGGTGCTCCAAGGCCGATTGCATATTATAGCTCAACCGGCACGCTCTTATGCCGTCAACAAGTTATGCCGTATCATGTACACGTGCATTATATTGCATAACATGATATTGAAATATAAAAAAATTGCAATATTGGAGGAGGCGGAAATATCAATTTGTCCACGTAATAATTTTCTACGGACTTGGGAAGAGCGATGTGAAACACATCGGCGACTCGATAAAGAACTTCGTGATAAACGGACGCACACAAAACTTCAACGAAATATGATTGAGCATACATGGGAACAACATCTACTACAAGCGGCACAACATCCTTGAGCATTATGTAATTTTTTGTTTTAATGTTTTTTTAATTACGTGAGCTTTATTATTGTGTTTATGTAATTTAAAATTTAATGAAATAAATTTATTTTTGTTAAAAATAAGGGAAAAGAAAATAAAATAGGTAGTGGTGGGACCCAAATGAGGAGGGGTGGTATGTCATGATAACATGGTTTTTTTGTAAGTGGGAGTGTCAAGTAACGTGACATCCCGTAAGGCCCAAGTGAGGAGGTGATTTTGGTTCATGATACCTAGCTCTATAAGGAGTTAAGTGAGCATTTCATCACTTTATATGAGTTGGGCTACTTAGAAAATAAAATTCATAAAAGCCAATTCCTAGCGACTTTCAAGGAAAGGATGTGCTTGTAAACTTGTATAGCGACGGTCCACGATATCCAACATAGGTGAAAATAGTATAACACATCTTCATGTTAAGACAGTTCAACGCAAGTGTCTCATGTTATCGCTTTAATATTGCACTATATACTGGTTATCATATATTTGGAGGACTCTTTCCGCCACCATAACATGTCGGTTTCGGTCACAATATATTCTTTAGGATGCAAAAGGCTACGAGTTTAAAGACATCGTGATTTGGACTCACAAGATGTTGAATTTCTTTTAAAACTCAGAAATTCAAATCTTGCACTTAAAGCACACGGTGTGATAATGCAGGAACCGATTTAGCTAATGTGGCTCGGCGTTGGTCCTAACGTCGTTAGGTAGGATGATAATCCACCAATGCGTGTCAGGGCTAAAAAAAAAACGTTTTCCCCTCCCCCTTCTCTGTCTCCCCAATTGCTAGTTTTGGTTGCCCCTTCAAATTTATAAAGTTTTCAAAACACCCCTAACGATTTTCTTTTGGCATCGACAATGATATTAAAAAGCCACAAAGGCTGAAACAGGAAAGAGACAGCAAAAAGCTCTGAGCTAAAGAAAAAAAGAAACAAGAGAAAAAACATGAGCAAAACATCCAAAAAGAAACCTATACATGTTAAAGGTGTCTTATTTCTGCAGGAGAATATATACCCACTGATTCCATAAAAACTAGTACTTAAAAACCCTAATCGAAACCCACAATATTATAGTTTTTGAAGCACAAGAAATAAATCTTCATTACAATAAACATTCTACTTATCATCCGAAGTCGCGTGACTAAATTTATTTCTCCAATTTCATATATGCTAAAGGGTGACAAACGCACTCCATGTCTAGTTTAAAAACATCCCCTAACGATTATATGTGTTTTAAACTTACCATAAAATTTTAATTTTTTACAAAACAACCCTAACGACTAGTTTTTTTGGTTAAAAATAATATTTTGCCTCCGAAACGCCTACATCTTTAAATGAAAGCAATCAAAGACCCATATAATTTGAACCCCCGTGAAACCGAAAATCATAAATATATAAAACTGAAAATCAAGCTGAATAAGATTGTTTTGGTGTTTGTTGGACGGTTGGACCAACTCAACTAGTTTTGTCGGTTCGGTTGATTTTGCTGAGCCGTACACGAATCTATAAAAATCAAATGAAAGCACGAGTTACTATTGACATGTAAATAAATACACGAGATTGTTATGTATTAACAACTAATGCAATATTTACTCTTTTTGTCCTAGAAAAATAGTACTATTTATGTTTGTCGTAAAAATGGTAAACTGCAAATTTTGTCCCTTGAGAATCTCAAAATTGCCAAAAAAAATCCCTAAGAGCAAAGTTGGTGCTAATATGCCATCAGACTTCTCATTGTCTTGCGAATAAACTCTTGATATGTTAAATCCTAACTTTTCCCTGTTAACCCCCGTTATCTCCCTCACGTGTCATGCATGTGAGGGCATTTTGGTCTTTTCCGGTCGACCCTATTGCGTCAGGCCATTCCCCAGATTCTCTTTCTACTAAATCGTCCCCGAAACAATTTCCGCCTACATCTTATATCATACACGTGTGACTAGTATAGGTTATAAAAAAACCGTTGGTTTCAGAAACAATCGTAACAGTGATTTGATTTCATCCCCAATCGTATTAATATAGTACACGATCACTAAATTAACAGAAATGGTTGCACCAGCCTTTGATTTTAGGCTAGAAAATAATGCACAGATCCAATTTGTTGCTGGTGCGGTTAGGTTTTTCTTACTGTGAATGGTTTTATAATTTTTGTACATGTTTACACCATCAATATATTGAGTTCAATCTTGTTAACATTGTAATTATACATGTTAGTGTTTAATTGTGTGCTTTTACTCGTTGCTTGTTGTTTATGTTTTAATTATTTCCACAGACATATAGGAACTTGTTTACCCTTAAAATCAGTCATAGTGGAGATTTTACATCATCGCATAAACTATTTTTAGTTTCCAATTTTGCGTCAAGTTTAATGATTCTTTTTTTATTGTTTCCTATATTCAGGTTGGTGAGGTTGCGATCAAGGATGGTGAGGTTGTTCTCAACGAGCTGCTGAGACAATGGTATGTTTTTTAAACATATCTATTATCGAATTTTTTGAAGTTTATTTGTTGTTAGTTGATACATCACGTCTACTCATAACTTATAAGAAATTTGATGTGTTTTGGTAATTCAAACTGCTTTTGTTGGGCCAAAAGAAGCATGTTAGAACATGCTTAGCTAAGGATTAGTTTCTTACTACTGTATTTAATCTAAAGAGATTTGTAATGGATTAAATTTTGTCTTATTGCAATTTGTTTACATAAAAAGCAAATATAAACAATATTTCATGAATTATTTATAAGCATATTTTGTTTAAAAAAATAAACTAAGTTGCTTGGATTTGAACGTGGTTGTCGGTACTAGATCGCACCATAGTTGATAGTCGTATCATACATTGCATTGTTAGATGATGTTTGGCCTATATAGTAATATATAGTAACGTGATTTAAAGGTCAAGTGAGGCTTATATAAAGCTTTATATAATTATTTAAGACATAGAGGTTCACATCTTTAAGCACCTGAAACTTACAGAACTTGAAGCTTTTCATGAAATAGAATTATAGCAAGAATTCATCTTTTAAAGATCGTTTACGTCGAGACCGATTCAAACTATTGTGTTGATAAAATCAATTTGATATTTGAAATTTTTGAGGATTAGGTTATAAGCCTACTTATGCCTCTTAAAATATAGATCAAATGAACCATGTTTAAATTGCTTAGTTAAGGGCTTATGCTTATCTGTTACGATAAAAATAAACAATGAGTGTATTAATCCTCTAATCTAACTGAATAGTCTGCAACGTTTAATTTGTGTGCTTTTAAAGTCGTTATCTTTGAGAAATTATGTAAAACTATCAGCAAGTTAATACTTTACTGATAATTGGTGTACTATACTTTAGTTAATATTTATTTTTTCATGTGACTTAACGACTATTCCACGTTGTTTTGTGTCAAACTTGTTGTTACTTATGGAAGGTTGACTCGACTGTTCAATCTACTCAAAGAAACGATTGTTATTTAAATGTTAACATTAGTTCTTCTTTGATTTATAACAGATATTGTCTTTTTGAACGTCTTTATCGTTTTTTTTATATAATATAACTTCTGTAAGTTATTTACATGTTAACTAGATATGACACTTAGATTACATATTCTGTGAGAAAGTGTTTGCATTTATAGTTCTCTAAACCTGTTATATCTGATTACATCTATTCAAATAAGAACTTTTAAATAAGTTCAAAGTATCGGCATTTGATTAATAAAAGCGGACAATTCCAAACAACCTGTGATCAGTGGTTGTCTGGAGTGATTACATTATGTATTTGACAAAATGGAAACGGTGTATCTTTTATGCCAATCTTATTGTTATGCTTTTGTATTGATTAATCCCTTTAATTGTTGGAAAATATTGTTGGCAAAATAATTTTTGACCAACTTTGGACACAATTATGTATATGTATGTATCATATATATTAGTGATACTTTATAGGTTCGCGTTCTCCTTGAAGAGAGCTTCGCAATGAGACTTTATGTGTCCAAAATGAATGTGATGTGAATGAGATATCGTGTCTCAAAGTTTGGCATTTGGTACCATGCTTAAAGAGGAAAAATAGTTTATTTTTTGTCCCACATCGGTGGGATGAGTAAACTGGAAGGGAGTCTATTGTGTATAAATAGAGGCCTAATTCCATAGCTTTTTCACACATCAAATCAATAAGTATTATTATTGATTTTCAACATATGGAGTACGCATCTGTAAAGGTGAAATTCCGGGCAGTTTTGTTAAGTCCGACAGTATAACTTACTGTTTCGGCTGTTGTACCCTGGGAAACAGACGGCGAATTTGTTTTAAGGGAAGCGTGTCAAACACGTGCCTCAGCTCTTTAGTGTTAAGCGTGTCTAACACGTATCTCGACTTGCTGGTAATTTAGTAAGTCTTTTTTTTATTTTATTGTTTTATTTAATTATCGTTTATAATTATGTCTGTGTTTGTTTTTGTGTTACTTATATTCTGTTATTTAGTTTATGTTAATTTAATTAATTTTATTTATTTGATTTATAAATAAAAGTGTTATAGTTTCCCTACAGTCTAAAACAGATTATGTGTAACAAAATTAAACACTTTTTTGCTAAAATCATATTAATTTAATTAACAGATTTTTATAAAATCCGTATTCTCTCGAAACCAAAATTGTGTTTCTCTGGGAAATCAGTTTTCACGTAAACATAATTTTAATTAACAAATATGGTGTTACAAATCTATAAACGATTTTTAAAAAACAGTTTATTGTATTAGTTTGTGTTGAAATCATGATGAGTCTATTTTCAAACTGATTGTTTAGTTGTTTATTACATATGTTATAGTTTTAACCTAGATTTAATGAAACCACGATTGAGTTTCTTTGAATCAGATTTGGTACAAGTTTGTATAAACCATTTCGAGTTTATTAGATACCAAATTGTTTTAATAGTTCTTAACTGTATCCCATTAGAATATTAACAACTTTACTTGTGGTAACACAATTGTGACCCTAGTGAATCTTGTAAATGTAATTGGTGCACCAGTTACAGCATGATTGGAATCATGGTGAAAATAGATTCATTGAAACCAAGTGGAGTTTCTTTGACACAAATCTCATAAAAGATAAGTTGCTATTTTATGAGATTATTAGAACGTATTTATTTATCTCATAAAGTGCAAGCTCTTATTTATTATACTTTTGAAACGTGTTCAATGAAATCAAGAAGATTTTCTTTGAAACAAGATGTTGACAATGGTATGAGTTATCATTAAATATCAGATTACATACACTATTTTTATTAAATTAGTGGAAGAGTTTGTTTGACTTGTGTAATTCATTGTAAATTTGGCTGAGTTTAATTATAAACCAGATATAATTCTTTAAACCTTGTTGAGTTTATAGATATATCTATAGAAACCTTGTCGAGTTTAAAGGTAAATCTATAGAAACCTTGTGGAGTTTCTTTAAAAGAAGGGATCTACTGAAACCTTGTTAAGTTTCATTGTAGAAATAGATCATGTGAAGTTAAGATCTTCTGAATGAAGATTGACAACATAATATTACATATGTGTTTTTTGGTAAAACATTATGTTATAGTTGATATTTTCTTCAATTGTTTAGTCGAAAGACTTCCTTTAAAGTGGGTTTTGTAAAACGGATCTTACAAAACGTTTGCGTTTTAAACAAAAGTCGATGTAATTCGCTTTTGGTTAAGAAACACTATGTAATTTAGCATGTTGTTAATAGTACCAAAATTAGTGTCAACTAAATCATGGGACCTCTTAATAACATTCGGAATGTCACGAGTGACATCAAAAGGGAGACTAATACTTACTTGTACGGTAGATGCTTTGAAGCATTCAGAAACTTGTTGTGTCATAACTATGCGTTATATGGTTTGAATGACATAAAAACCGAGGCCATGATGAAATCCAACCATAGCTAATGGTGCATTCGCACTTCAGTATCATGTCATGTATATGGTGATAAGAGTTTGATTAACTCTTATAATGCAGTTGAGAATGGAGAGAACAAGTTTGAGCAACTCTCCAACTGCGAATGTCAAGGAAAAATAAGATGTGATTCACATTTGGAAAAGACACTAAATTAACCAACGATGTGTGTGCCGGAGATTCGTAGTAATCTTATGTCCGGATGGTTGCTTAATGAAATTTGGCTTTCATATGTGTTTGAATCAAATAAAAATTGATTTAACGAATAACATAAATTTAGTGCATACGGGTTATGCATTTAAAATGGTTAAGTTCATTATATTTTATAATGGTCATTTTTAAATGTATGTTATGACTTACTTTGCATTGTTTTAAATTTTTACTCAAGATGTTGTCCAATTAAACCAAATTGGATTCCCATTTTTGCATTGACACGGATTACAAAATCAAAACTTACGTTGAAGCCAAATTGATAAGTCATTTCTCTTGGTTGAACGGAAATAACCAAAAACCTTGATATGATTCACATGGTTTTATGTGATTTGGAATTGATACCTACTAAGGTAGAGATTATCGTGTACTTCATCATATTGGCTTAATGTGGTACAAAATAATGCTAATTACACTTACTTGAGAGTAAGGATATAGACAAGCTTGATCTATATACATAAGTTGAGAACCAACTTATTATCGATAATAAGGTGATTCGAAGTTATTGGAGGTGAATATGTGTCTCCATTTCTAAATTTTTATGCTAAACTTAGAATAAGACACAAATTCATTACTCTTGATATAGAAAAGAATCGTGCCTTAGACGAAATGGTTAATGCCATGTTCTTAAGTTCAGGTTTAAGCCATGACATGTGGGGGAAAGCGATTATATTGATTACTTATCTTTTAGATAAGATCCCTTGTAAATAAAATAAGATACTTCTTACGAACTATGGGTGAGAAGAAAACTATCTTATAAGTACTTACAAATGTGGGGGTGATAGTCGTAGAAATACGTCTTTTAGGAAAAAGAGCGTATAATGGGCAAGTATTAAGTTGCACGTTTTAGGAAAAACGCGAAACCAAACAAATGCGGGTTCGTTCTCGAGGAGGTGTGTGGATTAATGTGCCAATAAGTATAATCAAAAGTTTGGGGTAGTGTCGTTTTTGGATAAGAAAAGAAAGAAAACTAGAGACGAACTACGATTACAATTAACTACGACGAAAGACGTAAAACGCGAACGTAAGTACGTAAAACGTGAAAATTTAAAAATTTTAAGCTAAAAACAAATTAAAGATGAAAAAGTAGTTCAAACTAATATAAATAAGGATAAAAATCCAATAAAAATATTTTAAAACCTTTTATTAATTAAATATTCAATTTTTAATGCTAATTAAAGCCCAAAAATTAAATATAATTAAGAAAAAGCCCAAAATATTATTTTATTGGACAAATAACTCACTTATATTATTTATAACCTAAAAAGTGTTTTTCCTAAATTTAAAACACTATTTTTCTATTTTTAAAATTCTAAAAACTATTTTTAAACTAAATTAATTATAAAAAATAATTAAATAATGCTAAAAATAATTTACCAATTTTAAAAATCCTATTTTACTCTAATAAACAGAAGAAAAATGAAAAAGTTTGAAAAATAATAAATTTTTCACTAAAAGACAAAAACAGTTTTAAATTAAACCCTAATTAAACTAAATTAATTATAAAAAATGAATAAAAGATGAACAGTGAAAACTTTTTATACCAAAAATCTTAAAATGTTTTTCTAAATATAAGAAAATTTTTAAAACTGAAAAATCTTACAATTTTACACTAAAAGACAAAATTCAGAAGTTAAAAGTTAATTAAAAATAGCTATAAAATGTGAAAAATACTAAATGAATAGTAAAATAAAAATTAATTAAACAGAAAAATCATAAATAAAATAAGAAAAATAACAAAATTGGTTTCAAAGTCTAATTCCTATTTTTCACCACTAAAGACAAAAAAGTGTGAAAACTGAAAGTGACATTTGGTCACTTTTTGTCAGCTAGCTTAGCAGTGCCAACCAGAGCACTAGCAGGGGAAAGTCAGTTCCCACTGCTAGTTATATAAAACAGGTCTGGGCAATTTTTAGCTTGGATCTTGTTTTTTTCTTGGTTTTGTGGGCAAACAAAGGCACCCCCACAACCAGTTGGGTTGTGGGGAGTCAATAGATAGCTAAAAACAACAAGTTGATTCACAAAATGAAGCTCAAAAAGCCCTTTAAAGTTAATGTAAATCAGAAAAAGAGGCTTAGGCAGTTTTGCTGATGTGTTTGGCAGTTGGGTGAGTTTTGGTTGGCCAAAACTCACTCAATCCACTCACAAACTCCCTCAAAGCACATACAAATCCTAACTTACCCTGATTCCTAACAGCCTCTAAGATTTATATGGCAAAAATTCACAAAAATCATGCAGTTATAGTCTTAAATGATTTTGAGCTAGTTTTCAAGAACTTGTGCATACAAAAGTTACCAAAAGGTACAAATCCTAAACATAATAAACTGATAACACAAAAATCTACCAAGGCAAGTGGATTGGAACTAATTTTGAACCATAAGCAACTCACAAACTGATTCTAAAACCAATATCCAAACACTCCTTTTAAAACTGAAAATTGAATTATAACAAAAGACTCTACTCAAACTTGCATCCAATCATTTCAAATATACCCTAACATGTTCTAATCTATCAGACATGCAATATCTAGCATTTGCCTACCATCCAAACATTCTAACAACCTAAATCATTATCATTCAAAAAAAATCAAGCAAGTATAGAAAGACTAGATCAATACCTTGTGACCCTACATCCAGGGATCACCAAGGCAGCTTTGCCTTCTCCATCAAGCCCGGGCTTGAGCTGACAAGGTTCAGAAAGTAGCTTGTGAGTATGGATAGGAGATGATGATGATGAGTTCAAGTAGAAGTCATCATATCTAATATGCCAATTTGTCCCTGCCAAGATTAAACAAGAAGAGCAAATTGACTTGATTAAATAGCCACTAAGAGAATAAGCCTAGCTTATTGAGTAAGCTAGCTTATTCCTCTTGGCTTATAAAAATTTCAAAGAAAATCAGATTCCTTAAAAAACTTTTTGATACAAGTGAAAATTCCTCTCTTAAACTGATTTCAAAATAATGCAATGAACTTAAACTGATAAAGTATAACAATGGAACTCAGATTTAATGCAAAAGATTAAAGTTCATTTTCATTAATATTTAAAATATTACAAATAAATCTGGAACAAGAGAAAATTAAAGCACCTACTGCCCTTATATATGGGTCACATGAATATTCTAGAATCAAGAAAATAAAACCCTAGTTGTATGTTGAATTCCAGTCGTACCCTTGGTTTGAAAATGGTCTTGGTCCAATTTTTTGGCTTGTGATCATCTGCCAATTCACATGTTGGTTGCCAGCATTCTTGAATCAATCTCAGACGTTGGTTGAAGAGTAGGGACCAAGAAAAACATATCCAGCCATCCATCTTGTCTGCCATGGGGTTTTGAGACGAAAGTGATAGGCAGGGGGGTCCTACCCAACACATGGGTGTGTTGGGATCATGGGTTTGGTGTGGGTTTGGGTGACAATGACCCTAATTAGTCATCTGGAGGTTTTTAATCAAAACCTCCTTGTTTTGAGTTTAATCAGACCTGGAAGAAATTTAGGGTTTATGGGGGTGGTTAATCCGTTTTGGGAATGGATTAGATTTAAATAGGTGTTATGGAGGGAAATGATTTTATAACTGGTTAATTAGTTTAAGTGGGGTGATGTGGAGGGTATTGGTTGGTGGAGGGAAGATAGTGGGTGATGTGGCGTGACGTGAGTGGAGGATGGGGGTTTGTTTGTCTAGGCATTTTTGGCCCCTAGGTTTCCCAACATTTGCTGAATATAGTTTAAGCAGCAAAACTTCATTTCACCGTTGTTACAAGTTTCATCATCTTGCTAAATTTGGCCCATCTTAGTTTCAAACCTTAAATAAGGACTCATTTTGTAATAAATGCATTATCCAAGGGCTGTTTATGTAATATCTTCAAACATTGAGGACCTTTCTTGCCAAATGATGAATTCTTCAAGGTCTTTCTTTGCCAAATCTTCGAAAATGAGGGACCAATGTTGCCATTCTTCAAAACTTCAGGGTCATTTTGGAAAATCCAAGATTTGGGCCCGGTTCTTTGTGCGACTTCATTTCCCGTGTTCGTTATTGCTTCATTCTTGTGATCATTTGTTGATTTCACGATATCCGCACCTAAAATACACAAGACACAAATACAAGCATATATAGGGGTATTTTGATGATATTTTAAGCGTTTTAAGCCCGATTTGGACGATGAGACTATGTATAAAAGCGTCTCATCACTCCCCCATACTAAACCATTGCCGTGTCCCCACGCAATGCTAGAATTAAGTATCTTAGCACTTTCCAAAATTCATTTTATGATGACATTTATTGAAGACATAAATTTAAATAAACTATTACACGTGTTTTAGACATAATGTAATGTTTTCATCACGATTAAGTGACTTTTAGGGTCAAAGAATAAGAACACGTGAATGCCTCATAGAGATAAGTTCATCATCCTCGATTTTCACTCGATTCCATGCTAAGTGTGTAACGAGATCATTGTTATTATAAGTTAGCAACACGATCATATCTCATGAGTGTTAATTACGAACCTAAACTCCCTTATTCCTACTTGGTATCTCTTATATTTTATTTTGTCTTAATGATCACGAGGATACATCATTGACTTATGCGTGAATAGAGATTAAGTCTAAAAATAGAGTCTTAACGGTGTAACCAAAATCATTAAATTAATAATTCATCCTAATAGGCAACGATGTCAAAAAATTAAGTCAACAAGAAGGATCGATAAACACGGTTTTATAACGGTTTTGAACATGAGACTTATTACCAAGACTTTTATACGCCCCCTAACGGAAGGGCCTTATTATCTTTGGTTTACCTCCATCTTTTATTCAACTTCGCCATGAAGCTTTTATTATGACTTCGGTCTTGCCTTGCCTTTTATTATCCGCCTCATCGGTGGTTTTATTAGCCCAAGACGTATATCCTCACGCTAAAGCGAATTTTGGATCTTTAAAGCTTCGAAGATTAAGGCTTGATTCACTTTCAATTTTGCATAGATTTTTCGGCCTTGTGGGGCTTCAAATTGTTTGCTAGATTTAGGTGAGCACTTGAAATCTTATTATTGGGTGAAGCTTTCGATTATTCGGGTGCCAATACTTCAAAACCGTGACGCTGGCGATACCTTAATGTTTTCCCAATTTAATTACACGGAAGCTACCAAAACAAATTAGAAACCAACAATAGTGACTAAACCGCTAAATCAATATTTATTAACAATTTATTATCAAAAGCGTGGGGAGAATAAGCTAATAATTACTACACATGAGATCGTGACGATTACGAGACTTATAAATAACTCTATCATTTCTCGTCCTCATTTAAGAGACTTAGCCTAAAAAGTTAAGGAATCGAAGCTAAGTGCTCAACACGCACGGTCGAGTCAAAAATTACTCTTATTCTCACCATCGGAAAACCTACATTCGTGTCTTAAACACTTATGAAAAAACTAGAAAAATTTTAAAATTTGGCCATTTTTAGCCTTATTTTGCAACAAAAAGATAAACAAAAAGATGAAAATTGGATTGCGTGTTGACATAAGCAAGGTGAAGTATCTACTCACCCCCCATACTAAAACTAAACATTGTCCACAATGTTTCGAGTCTAGGGGTGCAAACACCCCCATACTAGAGACGTAGTCGAATGCCTAATCTAGCATGGAAAGGGTGTAACGAATAACCTAAAAGCCGTTTATGAATTATGCTAATAAGATAAACGTTAGAACATAAAAGGATATCATCGGATATCGGAATCTCCAAGGGCAACGATCGAAGCTCGAGTGCTATGTAAAACGAACACGAGAGGCTTCAATGATGACGATGTACATAATGAATCACAATCACGAACAACCACGGAACAAAGGTTGGAAGGGCACAAATCCCCTCACATTAGGATTAACTAAAAAGCAATAATATGTACATGGATAAGCATGGGTTTCCCCCACGAGGCACCTTGTTTTTTATAACCGAGTCAAAAGCTCGACTCGAATCCCCATAAATGTGATCATTTAGGGATAATCATGGTATGGTCAATTTTTAGTGGGGCTTACATGTAATCAAGGCCCAAAAGCAACCGTGTATAAAGGCAAAACCTCTATACCGGGATCAAAGATTGTGTCTTCGTTTTCGGATGATAAACGAAACAACACGACTTTCAACATCATCGTCCCAAAGGGACACAAGAAAATAGCATAAGAAGAGAAGGGTGGGACATTGGTTGGGCATAAAAATCGAGTCACTCGAGGTAAACTCATACCGTAAGTGTAGAAGGATCTTCTAGTGACTACTTCGGTAAAAGACCGAGATTTTATCTTAAACGTGATACCGGGGTCAAAAATCTCGTCCTCGGTGGAGAAGTGTGAGGGAATAAATGGGGCTTCTCCCATACTAGATCCACACAAAACGTCGTCAAAAGAAGTAGACGCGTTTGTAGCAAGTTCAATTAAGCGAGGTGATGACGGAGTTAACTTTGGAAAAAATTTCAAATCAATTGTAAAATCTTTTCCTTTTTCATTTTTTAACTCTTTGTTACGAAAACCCAAGTTGATTAAATTGAAAATATTTGGTGTTTCTAAAATAATTCTAGGCACACTTAAAATTTCCACATTTATCTTGAAGGCGGGAGGAGGATTTGAATTTTTAAAACGTGAATCAATTAACAAAACATCCCCCTCCGGGCTAATGCAACAGTCCTCATCAAACTCGAAAATCGAAAGCGGGTTATCAAGAATACGTTTGATCTCGCAAAAATCTCCATCGGGATCAAAAACGTCTTCTCTTCCTCGTGGAAGAGGGTGAGCAATAAAGTCGTCGATAATCGAGTCGCTAGCTTCAACCGTCGTGAAACTAGGAAAAGAAGGCTCTTCGATTGATGATTTTGCCTTTGTCGTTTCGACCTCGATATCGAAAAACGTATCAATGTGAGCAAGGCCATCGGCGGACTTCTCACATGATAAGTCCAAAATCTCACTCGGTGTGGGATTAGGAGTAAAAGGCTCGTCTCGTGACGATTTTGCCTTGACGGTTTCAACTTTGTCCTTCGAAGGGATCGAACGTGGGTTTTCAAACATTTTAGCAAAACTATTAACACGTCCCTTCGGAATTAATTTTCGTTCATCTTGTAAAAACGAGGGTTCAATGCTTTCCTTAAAAACCTTTTCACATTTTTCTTCTTTAAAATCATTTAATGGAATTTCTTCGTCAAAATTAAGTGTATATTGATTTAGAAAATCCTCAATAATTTCATCCTCATTAGAAAAATTAGGTTCACAAGGTATTAGATTTAAAACTCCCAAGTATCCTACGAGTTTTTCCTTTGGTTTATTTTCAAAAACATTTTTCAAAACTTCGTTGGATGACTTTTTCGTTTCCTCTACGGTTTTGTAAGACGATGAAGGTTGCACGACTCTAAAATTCGAGAGATATGGATCAATGCGAGACGTACGAGTCTTAGGAGTCGATAAAGCTTTAACCTCTCCCTCGGAATTAGGATTGGTGTTATTAGATAAAGAATTAAATTTTTCCACTAAGCCCTCGAACATTAAAAGAATTTTATCTCTCTCTCTATCATAATTTTCTCTTTCAATAGCATGATTTTCCTTAATGCTATCCACATATCCTTTCCACATCTCTTCATTTTGATCATACAAACGTTGTTGCCCTTCAATAAAGGTGTCATAATCGTTTTCCATTTTTTTGAAAGTGTCCCTTTGGGTTGCCATTCGTTTATTACAAGTTTCCTTAAGGCTAGACAATTGTTCTTCCACCATCATTAATTTCTCATTATTTCGTCTCACTAAATCATTAAAGGCATTATGAAAAGACTCATTATTGCAATTAAAAGACGGATCATACGACGAATAAAACGAAGACGATGGGTGACCTTGGTCGTAAGATTGAAAATTGGGACCATGATCACGTGGAGCGGAGTTATAAAGATAACCCCCTCGACCTCCAATAACCTCACAATAAAAACAATTGGCACCATCGGGCGGGCCTCCACAATTTGGACACGAATAATATCCACCATGATTCGACATGATGCAACGAGAACGGTGTTACGAGAATTAAACGTTATAGAGGGTGAAAGAAGAGAATTATGAAATTAGAGGGAATGTAGAAGATTATTTTTGTGCTTTTGATTGTTTTTTAATTTTTTTGGTATTTTGAATGTATTACGTAGACAAAAATCTACAAATCTCTCCTCGAATCGACTTTCTCGATTAAAGGAGCCTCAAGGAATGAAAACGATCACGTGGAGTGAACGCCTTCGATGACTTTAGAACGTTGGTGGAACACCAAAACGTTCAAGAGGGTTTAATCTTGAAAACAAGCAAATATATATACGTAGATAATACTTTGGTTGGAAAACCCTCGATTAGCCTTTTTTTCTCAAAACACGCACAAGCAAGCGGGGGAAACGAGGCGGCGCTAAGCACTTAAGAGCCTTTTTCCCTTAGGTCGTGAAATACAACCGCCTTATACCCACCTTATAGTTTGTGTTAATTGAAATCAAGCCTCACGAAAGTATTTATCTATTTTGCCTTTTACTTTTGCTTTGGATTCGAATACAATGATCGAGTGATGAAATCCTGAATCAAGGTTGTGATTTCTCACGTATTTGGAGTACTTGTATTTTTATTGTTCTACGTAAGTACAATATATTAATAATATTCACAATAAAAACGAAAACCAATATATCTACAATATAGTAAAATGATGTTGTGTGTTTAATTTAGGAAAACCAAACACAATTTATTTGGATACTATAATAATAATAAGGAAAAATAACAAAAATGAGTATGTACGATATTCACGCTTTTCAAAATGTGAAAAGCAAAAACGCACCACTCACAAAAACACGATACTAATAATGGCACACTAAAAACACCTCCCCGGCAGTGGCGCCATTTTGATAGTCGTAGAAATACGTCTTTTAGGAAAAAGAGCGTATAATGGGCAAGTATTAAGTTGCACGTTTTAGGAAAAACGCGAAACCAAACAAATGCGGGTTCGTTCTCGAGGAGGTGTGTGGATTAATGTGCCAATAAGTATAATCAAAAGTTTGGGGTAGTGTCGTTTTTGGATAAGAAAAGAAAGAAAACTAGAGACGAACTACGATTACAATTAACTACGACGAAAGACGTAAAACGCGAACGTAAGTACGTAAAACGTGAAAATTTAAAAATTTTAAGCTAAAAACAAATTAAAGATGAAAACATAGTTCAAACTAATATAAATAAAGATAAAAATCCAATAAAAATATTTTAAAACCTTTTATTAATTAAATATTCAATTTTTAATGCTAATTAAAGCCCAAAAATTAAATATAATTAAGAAAAAGCCCAAAATATTATTTTATTGGACAAATAACTCACTTATATTATTTATAAACTAAAAAGTATTTTTCCTAAATTTAAAACACTATTTTTCTATTTTTAAAATTCTAAAAACTATTTTTAAACTAAATTAATTATAAAAAACAATTAAATAATGCTAAAAATAATTTACCAATTTTAAAAATCCTATTTTACTCTAACAAACAGAAGAAAAATGAAAAAGTTTGAAAAATAATAAATTTTTCACTAAAAGACAAAAACAGTTTTAAATTAAACCCTAATTAAACTAAATTAATTATAAAAAATGAATAAAAGATGAACAGTGAAAACTTTTTATACCAAAAATATTAAAATGTTTTTCTAAATATAAGAAAATTTTTAAAACCGAAAAATCTTACAATTTATCTAAAAGACAAAATTCAGAAGTTAAAAGCTAATTAAAAGTAGCTATAAAATGTGAAAAATACTAAATGAACAGTAAAATAAAAATTAATTAAACAGAAAAATCATAAATAAAATAAGAAAAATAACAAATTTGGTTTCAAAGTCTAATTCCTATTTTTCACCACTAAAGACAAAAAATTGTGAAAACTGAAAGTGACATTTGGTCACTTTTTGTCAGCTAGCTTAGCAGTGCCAACCAGAGCACTAGCAGGGGAAAGTCAGTTCCCACTGCTAGTTATATAAAACGGGTCTGGACAATTTTTAGCTTGGATCTTGTTTTTTTCTTGGTTTTGTGGGCAAACAAAGGCACCCCACAACCAGTTGGGTTGTGGGGAGTCAATAGATAGCTAAAAACAACAAGTTGATTCACAAAATGAAGCTCAAAAAGCCCTTTAAAGTTACTGTAAATCAGAAAAAGAGGCTTAGGCAGTTTTGCTGATGTGTTTGGCAGTTGGGTGAGTTTTGGTTGGCTAAAACTCACTCAATCCACTCACAAACTCCCTCAAAGCACATACAAATCCTAACTTACCCTGATTCCTAACAGCCTCTAAGATTTATATGGCAAAAATTCACAAAAATCATGCAGTTATAGTCTTAAATGATTTTGAGCTAGTTTTCAAGAACTTGTGCATACAAAAGTTACCAAAAGGTACAAATCCTAAACATAATAAACTGATAACACAAAAATCTACCAAGGCAAGTGGATTGGAACTAATTTTGAACCATAAGCAACTCACAAATTGATTCTAAAACCAATATCCAAACACTCCTTTTAAAACTGAAAATTGAATTTTAACAAAAGACTCTACTCAAACTTGCATCCAACCATTTCAAATATACCCTAACATGTTCTAATCTATCAGACATGCAATATCTAGCATTTTCCTACCATCCAAACATTCCTAACAACCTAAATCATTATCATTCAAAAAAAAATCAAGCAAGTATAGAAAGACTAGATCAATACCTTGTGACCCTACATCCAGGGATCACCAAGGCAGCTTTGCCTTCTCCATCAAGCCCGGGCTTGAGCTGACAAGGTTCAGAAAGTAGCTTGTGAGTATGGATAGGAGATGATGATGATGAGTTCAAGTAGAAGTCACCATATCTAATATGCCAATTTGTCCCTGCCAAGATTAAACAAGAAGAGCAAATTGACTTGATTAAATAGCCACTAAGAGAATAAGCCTAGCTTATTGAGTAAGCTAGCTTATTCCTCTTGGCTTATAAAAATTTCAAAGAAAATCAGATTCCTTAAAAAACTTTTTGATACAAGTGAAAATTCCTCTCTTAAACTGATTTCAAAATAATGCAATGAACTTAAACTGATAAATTATAACAATGGAACTCAGATTTAATGCAAAAGATTAAAGTTCATTTTCATTAATATTTAAAATATTACAAATAAATCTGGAACAAGAGAAAATTAAAGCACCTACTGCCCTTATATATGGGTCACATGAATATTCTAGAATCAAGAAAATAAAACCCTAGTTGTATGTTGAATTCCAGTCGTACCCTTGGTTTGAAAATGGTCTTGGTCCAATTTTTTGGCTTGTGATCATCTGCCAATTCACATGTTGGTTGCCAGCATTCTTGAATCAATCTCAGACGTTGGTTGAAGAGTAGGGACCAAGAAAAACGTATCCAGCCATCCATCTTGTCTGCCATGGGGTTTTGAGACGAAAGTGATAGGCAGGGGGGTCCTACCCAACACATGGGTGTGTTGGGATCATGGGTTTGGTGTGGGTTTGGGTGACAATGACCCTAATTAGTCATCTGGAGGTTTTTAATCAAAACCCCCTTGTTTTGAGTTTAATCAGACCTGGAAGAAATTTAGGGTTGATGGGGGTGGTTAATCCGTTTTGGGAATGGATTAGATTTAAATAGGTGTTATGGAGGGAAATGATTTTATAACTGGTTAATTAGTTTAAGTGGGGTGATGTGGAGGGTATTGGTTGGTGGAGGGAAGATATTGGGTGATGTGGCGTGACGTGAGTGGAGGATGGGGGTTTGTTTGTCTGGGCATTTTTGGCCCCTAGGTTTCCCAACATTTGCTGAATATAGTTTAAGCAGCAAAACTTTATTTCACCTTTGTTACAAGTTTCATCATCTTGCTAAATTTGGCCCATCTTAGTTTTAAACCTTAAATAAGGACTCATTTTGTAATAAATGCATTATCCAAGGGCTGTTTATGTAATATCTTCAAACATTGAGGACCTTTCTTGCCAAATGATGAATTCTTCAAGGTCTTTCTTTGCCAAATCTTCAAAAATGAGGGACCAATGTTGCCATTCTTCAAAACTTCAGGGTCATTTTGGAAAATCCAAGATTTGGGCCCGGTTCTTTGTGCGACTTCATTTCCCGTGTTCGTTATTGCTTCATTCTTGTGATCATTTGTTGATTTCACGATATCCGCACCTAAAATACATAAGACACAAATACAAGCATATATAGGGGTAGTTTGATGATATTTTAAGCGTTTAAGCCCGATTTGGACGATGAGACTATGTATAAAAGCAGTCTCATCAGGGGGGATATCTAGCTAAGATATCCGTAAGAAATTCATGGTCGAAAGATTAGACCTAAACCCATGGATTGTATGTTCACAGGATTTTTTATGAATAACAATGCTTATCGTTTCAATGTACATAAATCAAAAATAGACATAGTAATGGAATTAAGGAATGATTCATTCTTCGAAAATATATTCTTTGTTTACGAAGGAAATTGAAAGATCATCTAGAATAGATGACGAGGTTGTCCAAGGTCAGAGACAACGAAATGATAGTGATCTCTTAGAAGAGAGACAAGATTGACCCAAGAAGAGGTTAAACCTATAAGAAACAAAATGGCATGAACCGCGAGATTGGTTAGATTCGGTTTTGTTTTTTATGGTAAAAAATAAAAAAATTAGTCTACTTCTTACTGAGAAGCAGTAAATTCTTTGAAATGGTATCAATAGAAAGAAGCCATTAAAGTGAAATAGATTCTATTTTACAAAAGTAAAATTAGAAGCTCGTGGATGTACCTTAAGTTGTAAACCACTAGGCTCTAAATGGATCTTTAAAAAGCAGATAAAAGTCGATGTCACCATTGACATGTGCAAAGCAAGATTAGTAATCAAAGAATTTAGACAACAAGAAGGTCTATCTTCCTTTGATGTTTACTCGCATGTTACAAGAATAACCTCAATTATGATGGTACTTTATTTCCGCATTAAATTTTTTTTGGATGTTTCTTATGTGGATGTGAAAACGATATTTCTAAACAGGGATTTAGAAAAGGAACTATACATGAACCAGCCTGAGGGAATGGTTCCTATGTTGGAGAGAAAATTTTGTAGGCTAACTAAGTCATTATATGGTTTAAGGCAAGCTATCAAATAATGACATCAAACTTTTTGACCATGTCATGTCAGAATGTGGATTCAAAAGTAATGTATGTATGTGTGTTCAATAGTAAATATGTACTCTTGTGTTTATACAGAGATGGTATACTTATCACTAGAAGTGATAACGAGATGAATAAATCCACTAATGATATGTTGGAGTCAAGATTTGACATGAACTTCAAGAGTTATTTGGTTTATTTTGAACCCATATGGATTTGTATTGAAGTTAAACATTAAGATAACAATGTTATTGAGAGGTTTAATGTGGGGGATTTCGGCCTAGCTAGAGTCCAATGACATCTTTTTAAATCTATTTGAAATAGAGGTAAAGGTGTTGTCCATTTTGAATACTCAAATAATATTGAGCATCTTATGTGTCTAATGAAGTGTGTATGATCTGATTTTGAACTTATAATCAGGCAAACAGATATATTAGTAATTCAAGTGGGGACCATTTGAATAAGTATTACTTGATTACTATGATACTAATAATATTGCATTATGGAAGATATCCTACTACTATAAAGTGATAGAGTAATGCAAATATAGATTCTTACATATAAGAATCTAGATCCACTAGAGCGGATGTATTTATCCTAAGTGGAAAGCTATGTCTTAGAAATCTTGAAAGTATTTCAAAGAGACAATTATATCTAAATCTATGATGAAATATGAATTTATTATTTGAGATAAATTTATAGAATATGCAGGAAAGTTTACGCTAATTCATAAAGGACATACCAAGATGACGTATACCGGTAACGGCCATGTTTATAAAGTGTGATAGTCAATAGAACTTGACAGAGCTCATATCACAAATGTAAAACGGTAAGTCGAGACATATCCATAATAGATTGTGATTGTTGCGACAACTACTCTCAAGTAGAGTTATCACGGTTGACTACGTAACGTCAAAGGATAACATCGCGGATCCGCTTACGAAAGGCTTAAGCAGAGAGTTAGTTAGTGAGTCATCTAAAGGAATGGGACTAAATCCCTTGAAGGAATGAATTTCTATGAAGGAAAACCTAACCCACTTGACTGGAGATCCCACGATCTGGATTTAATAGGACAACCTAATCATAGAAATGTGGGGGAAGTCACGTCAATGTGGGGGAGTTACTTAATACAGTAACTTTCCTAGTCCATTCCTAGAACAATGTGACTTATTGAGAGGTTAAACATATGGCTTAAATGATTCAGGATGAAATCATAAAGCATGATGATTCAAGATGAAATCATCAAACATATGTTTTTAATGATTCAAGATGAAATCACTTATGTGAGAGAGAGAAGTAGGGGTCGCTTCGAAGGAAATTATGGGGGCGCAATTTCTAAGAGCTCTTGCATAACCAGACTAGTGTTCATGACCATAACGAACACGACTATGAGGACTTGACAATGTCAGGGAGAGTCTTGTGTGAGTGTGTATTGTCGTCTATGTAAACAGAGGCTAAGTTCAAAGACATCGCGTCTACTTAGATCTAGGAGACTAAGTGCATCTCACAAGGGAAGGTTCAAAGGGTCACACCTACATATCCTATGCAAGATTCAACTGTTGGAATTTTATTGAAACTTTTGTGTATTACAACCAATCTCTATTTATGTGGGGGATTGTTAGAAAATATTGTTGGTAAAATAACTTTTGACCAACTTTGGGCACAATTATGTATATGTATGTATCATATATATTAGTAATACTTTATAAGTTCGCGTTCTCCCTGAAGAGAGCTACGCAATGAGCCTTTATGTGTCCAAAATAAAGGTGATGTGAATGAGATATCGTGTCTCAAAGTTAGGCATTTGGTACCATGCTTAAAGAAGAAAAGTAGTCTATTTTTTGTCCCAGATCGGTGGGATGAGTAACTGGAAGGGAGTCTATTGTGTATAAATAGAGGCCTAATTTCATAGCTTTTTCACACATCAAATCAATAAGTATTATTATTGATTTTCAACATATGGAGTACACATCTGTAAAGGTGAAATTTCGGGCAGTTTTGTTAAGTCCGACAGTACAACTTACTGTTTCGGCTGTTGTACCCTGGAAAACAGATGGCGAATCTGTTTTAAGGGAAGCGTGTCAAACACGTGCCTCAGCTCTTTAGTGCTAAGCGTGTCTAACACGTATCTCGACTTGCTGGTGATTTAGTAAGTTTTTCTATATTTTATTTTTTATTTAATTATCGTTTATAATTATGTCTGTGTTTGTTTTTCTGTTATTTATATTCTATTATTTAGTTTATGTTAATTTAATTAATTTTATTTATTTGATTTATAAATAAAAGTGTTATAGTTTTCCTACATTAATTTTATGTAAACCTGAATCTGTTTTGTATATATCGTTTAGCATAGGCGGTAAACATCGTAGCAGCAATGGAAATCGGCTCAACAAGAGGTCTTATTCATTCTAAAACACAACTGCAACCTGCTAGCTCGCAAGATCGATATGTACGTATGAGTTATAAACTGAAGCATTCTCTATTGTACAGCCTGCTCATACTTGACGTTACAAAAACCACTATCAAAAGCACCGCGGCGGAACGCGGGTACAAATCCTATTATATTAATAGGACACAAGTTTGTAGTGTAATATTAGGTTTGATTGAGCTTTAGTCTTTATATATATAGTTGTTAGTGGCCTAAAAATATTGTCAGATTTGATTATTTGATAGTATTAATCTTTACCCATTTATTTTTAAGATCATAATAAAATAAAAACATAGTAAATAAATATGTAACTGAATACAACTGAAATTGAAGGCCTTATTTTGCAAGAAGCCATGTACGTGTCAATGTACCGCTCACACCCCTATAGAGCCGGCCCTGTGTTTGTTGCAGGGATAAAACGGATACAGGTATTTTAAAACTCGATTTAATCTGGTCGGTTGAACCATACCGAACACCGACTTAAAAAACCCGGTTTAGCTGTCGGTTAAACTGGTTGCACCGTAACATGATAATTCAACCGATCCAATTAAAAAAACAGGTTTTTAGAACATCGGTAAACACAAAAAGAAACACATCCGTTGTACAAAAGAAACACAATAAACACGAATCCGCGTGATGCACTAATTTCTCACATCCAACCAATAGAAACAAAGCACAAGGATCACCAACATACATTTTTTAACCTAAATGTCTACTATAAATACCCCATAATGCATCGTATAATTTCACACTTCCAAAAACCCTAGATACAACAATAATTCCTTCGAACAAAAGGTACAAAATCTGAAGTTGTCTTTTTATATTTTAATTCTTTTATTATTAGGTTTAACAAAACATTATCGATCGTTTTATAGAATCTGAATTGCAATGGCTCGTACAAAGCAAACCGCTCGCAAGTCTAATTGTGGAAAAGCTCCCAGGAAGCAATTTTCTCTTGGTTTCAAAGTATGTAATTTTGATTCAACTACTATTAGTATATTTTTCAGCTTTATAGTTTTCTGGTAATTCTATTATTGCTCATTGTTTGTGAAACTGTTTGTAGGCTGCTAAAAAATCTGCTCCGACAACCACCGGAGGAGTGAAGAAACCTCATCGTTATCGCCCAGGAACCGTTGCTCTCCGGTGTGTCTCTTTTCTGAACTTCAAATTAATTCATATATCGAAATTGATTACTTAATGCCTGAATATTTGTTATCTAAGTTAATTGAATGCATAAATATAGTTTTAGCGAGGTTGGAAATTAATTTATAAACTATTTTTTATTTTTTTTTTTTTTTACTGTAAGCTTTTATTAATAATTTTATAAACTTGACCATTAAAAAAAAAATCTAAATTTGGGGATTACATAATTGGTTTATGACATTAGAATACCTTAGTACAGAATTAGGTTATAAATAAATTTAATGATTATACGAAAATCGTTTCTTAACTGAGTTTGTTGATAAATGTAGTGAAATTCGTAAGTATCAGAAGAGTACTGATCTGTTGATCCCAAATTGCCATTCCAGAGGCTTGTTCGTGAAATCGCTCAGGATTTCAAGGTGATTATTACTTGTTTCATAGATTATCTATTACCGAATGGTTTAGTGGTATCTAGTACTGATAATTAACTGTGTCGATTCTGTTTGGTTGTAGACTGATTTGAGGTTCCAGAGCCATGCTGTGTTGGCACTTCAAGAGGCAGCTGAAGCTTACCTTGTTGGTTTGTTTGAGGATACTAACTTGTGTGCAATTCATGCCAAGAGGGTCACCATCATGTCTAAAGATATCCAGTTGGCTCGTCGTATCCGTGGAGAACGTGCTTAGAGTATTAGTTAAATGAAATCTGGTTAACTGTATGTTGCCTATACATACTGAACCACAGCCAGTTCCTTGTTTTTCATGGTCATCTTGTTTAATAATTCTCGTTTTAGTTTGATACCTCAATTGTTTAATTTTACTTATTGGTATAATGGTTGTGTTTTTGTGTCTCGATCTATCAATTTGTTTGTAGCAGCCAGTCTTTCAACTCGAATTGATCAATGGAAAGAATGTTGTGAATTAAGCATACAGATTGCTGAAATGCACCACATATATATGTGACTGGCTGGAACTTTCATTTTTTACTCTTTTGGACGGCTGGGGATTAAAAAAAAACCTACCATCAGGAGTAATTATTGTTACTGACTATTATCATTTGTTTCTGGGATTGTAAATTTTGTTGCTGAAAGTATCTTAGATACATTATAATATTATATACACCAGAATATTTTGCTCATGCTTTCAGAATATTTTCCTCATGCTTTAGCGTTGCTGTGTTGGAGGCATTATAGGTCAAATCGTCTTATGGATTTCATACCACATGGGCCAACACACTCCAAATTACAGCTCTCTTCATGGTACAATTGGCACTTTGTACCGATGAGGTTACAAGAACCATTAAGAATGTTTATGGAAAAATTAGGACATGGGTTGACATTACGGACGTTGTGTTCTCTATTGAGGTCAATGTTCTAACGAGCATGATATGATATAGCAAATTAAGTTTGTTAAAGAGAAGAAAGATAGAGAGCTTGTAGCTCAGTTCCAAAAGATAGCTTACGAGATTCTTGAGCTGATCACAAGCCAGCCAAATGTGTCTGATCTTTTCCCAAGTCTTGCATGGTTATACAAGGTATCGTGCAGAAAGCAAAGTTGCAACGCAAGAAATTTGATAAGAAATTCAAAGCATCATTGCGGTCGAAAGAAGACAAATTTCGAGAAATCAAAGGTTGCAGTTAAGGGTGAACCTTTTCTGTCCAAATGTAAGACATGATCTTATATTTGGCGTTGTATCATGACACAATCCTGTATATTGGGACAACCCATCACTCCATCACTTCAGAGTTCAATCCCGAGTGATTCATGGCAAACAACTTGAACTTCTTCCTATTTGGGGGTATTTGAGAAGGTTATGTTCAGGAATTCCTTTAGCCAAAAAAAATGATGATGTATGTCTTGGCTTCATCGTTGCACTCATTCGACTGGGCCTTGCCAAAGGATGACGAGCTTGATTTAACAGATAACTTTTTGGCCTCACTTCGAAGAAAAGAGAGCCGCTCATTCTTATTCCTTATCAAAGGTTGCCCAACGCAAGCCTTTATACATGTGACCTAAATCGAAATTGTGGAATTCTTGTTGTTCGCCACAGTTTAAGTTAATACCAAAAAAAAAAAAAAAAAAAATTGGCTACAAGACAATCATAGTTATTTCTTTGGTTCATTACCAAAACAGCCTCTGCAAACACTTTCGTTATAAGCAAATTATTTGACTTTTAAAATCTTTTTTCTTTAACTTTAACTTCAAATAAATTTTTTAATGTTATATATATCTAAAAACTTAAATTTTCAACTTACAACTATAAAAACACATGGTACAAGAAAATTAAACTTATATAACAAAAATAGCAACTTAATTATAACAGAGGAATTAAATTCTATGATTAAAAAACCTCATCACCCATTTTTACAAAAAATAAAATACATTGTACAATTAATACATGCCAATGTAATGAATATGACCTTAAACACCTACTATTTGGTGTTACAAGTTTGACTCAAGTAAATGATACTCATAACTTATATTAAACACATACATTTGAGAATAGATATCTCATTCACATAAACTTACGCCAAGTAATTTTCCAACATATCATACATACATTCTTGTGCTATTTGGAAGTTAAGGTCAACAAGACGTCAAGTGTTTTGGATTTATAGGTCTACCATAGGTGAAATTAATACTATTAACTCCTATTTCTAATTTCAATTCCATTCCTGTTAAGGCTTTCAATCACTTCAAATTTTGGATTGAAAACAATTTACATCAAAGATATACAAGATGCTCATATCAACCCAGACTAACATACCAGACACAATAGCAAGGCCGGTTTTATGTCAAATTTACAACTACTATATGTCACACCAAAATTTTGTGGTTATTATAGTTCGTCTACCTCTACATCACTTGTCTTTGGTTTTTAACTACACTACTGTCATGTTTATTCAAATACTAGCAGGGTACCCGCGCGGATGCGGTGGTGGTACCCTGTGATATTTAAAAAAAGGTAAAAATAAGTTTTTGTTTTACCCAACTCCGTTGACCCGAATTCACCGACCCGAGTAAACCCGACACGAATAAACACAAACCTTTGTAACCAAAGTTCAAATCGGGTCAGGTTTGAGTAACTTATTTTCAGCCTTGACCCGAATTGGATCCGACCCGATTGACCTGAACCCGACCCCATTCCCATCCCTAGACACAAAATTTGTAAAATTATATGCTCATTTATATAGTTTTGAAAATCAGACTAAGCAGAAACAAGAGTGGCCACCGGTTCAGATGTCAAATACAATTCGTTTGAAAATGATCCGGAGAAATTCTTCCGAAAATTATAAAAAATAAGTGAATCGGACCTGATTGACATTATTTTCAAACTGATCAATCACACATCGCGCGAATATCCTGCTAGTTACTTCATAAAAACTATATGAATGAATTAGTTTTTAAACATAAATTTATCAATATAATTCTCATCAATTATTATACAATACAAAAATATTTAGTTTATATTGAAAAAAAGACTCTCAAATCAAACATCAACACTTATTTTAAGACAAGGTAGTATGTTGTTAACGATAACATAAAAAAAATTACAATGCACGTGGCTGCATGTTCCTCAAATGATTTTAAGACGATATTTTATAATGTTCCTCAAATGATTTTAAGACAATATTTTTGTTACACCTCTGGGACGTGGTCAGCGCAGCAAGAGGCCACCAAAGTGGCAGGATTCGTTTATTATGGGCTAGGATTCTAGTTGTCCCGTCTATTTTATTTACTTGCTTATTATAGGCTTGTTTTGAGTCATGTTAGAAAAGTCAATAAACATTAAGACGTGTTTTGTGTTGACTTGTTTTCCAAGCTGTGTAATTCGGTGTATATATACCGAATGAAACAATCAATAAAAGTACGTTTGTCAAGAAAATATCTGTTCTTCTCTTATTTTTCTTACGGAGCCCGTACACGCTATAGTGTACACTACCTTGATACGAGTTAGATCATATCAACTGGTGCTTTCGTTGCACTCATGGATGAACAAACACTGAGAGGGTGGCTTAAGGATCAGCAGGATCGCGCCGAGACTTTGGCGCAGCAACAGGCAGCGGCTTTTCAACTTCAGTTTGATGAGTTGCAGGCTTCGTTGGGGCAGATGCAACTTCAAGGCCGCCAAGGAGGGGGTGGTGACACAGGGGGATTGTTGCCGCAGTCCATGCGTCTGGATGTCCCGAAGTTTTCGGGAACCGATCCAGAAAGTTGGATTTTCGCCATTAAGGAATACTTTTCGCTTCTTAATACCCCGGTTGATCAACGTCTTTGGATCGTTGATTTTAATTTGGAAGGGGCAGCAGTGAAATGGTTTCGTTGGATGACAAAGAATGGGTTGGTTACTGACTGGGAGCGGTTTATGGAGAGTGTGCAAGATCGTTTTGGTCCATCAAAATTTGAAGACCCACAGGGTGCCTTGTCAAAATTGCTACAACTTGGCACAGTGGAAGAATACTAGAGGGAGTTTGAAAAATTGATGAATCGGGTTATCAATATACCGGAGTCTTTGCTAATCTCTTTCTATATATCGGGGCTCAAACTTCACTTACAGCGGGAACTATTGGTGGCACGACCAACTACGCTGGGCGACGCGTTTTCGTTGGCTCGGATTACCGAGGCTCGTCTGGAAGATCGTACGGTTTCGTCCACCGCAACAGGAACGAAAACCATAGCCACGGTGACATCTTCCAAGCAGGCGGCGCCGCGCGCGGAGGTACTAATGGAGCGGTTGGACCAACCAAACCACCTCTTTTGTCTACTCCTAACGGTACAACCAAACCCCTTGCGATTAAATGGATTTCTCCAGCCGAACGACAAGACCGACTGAACAAAGGTTTGTGTTTCAATTGTGATAACAGGTGGTCTCGCGGGCACAAGTGCCTTGCTAAGTTTTTGTTGCTTATGACCGATGAAGCTGATGATGCTGATGACGGAGGCGTCACGCTCACGGACAAAGTGGATGAGGCGGTCGAGACGGGTGACATCTCGATACTTAATTCACTTATTGGCCACGGTAGCCCACGATCTCTACAATTGTGGGGAACGATTGGAACGGGTAAGGCCCATGTTCTTATTGATAATGGTAGCACGCATAATTTTTTTTGCCCCGATGTGGTGGAAAAGATGTGTATATCTGTTCAACCAACGAAGGCTTTTAAGGTCTATATTGGCAGCAGAGAGTCTTTGTTATGTGAGCATGTGTGTTCCAATGTTACTTTACATGTGCAACAAGAAGTACTGGAGGTCGATTTATATTTATTGCCTATGAAAGGACCGGACGTGCTATTGGGCATTCAATGGCTGCAAAACCTTGACAAGGTCACGCATGACTATCCGCACCAAACAATGGAGTTTACTCTTTTGGGTAATACTTATACATTAAAGGGTGATGATTCCCTTCGCATGAGGAAGATCAGTTTGAACCAAATGCAGGCAATGTGGGAGAGTGACGATATATATGGAGTCTATGAGGTTCATCATTTTTCTACAATGGAGGACGCCGAAGCGAGATCGCGTGAAACATCTGCTCTATGTGAACCTGCTCTCGAACAACTTTTGGTGCAATTTGATTCTTTATTCCAGGTACCTACTACTTTACCTCCTAATCGTTCAATAGATCACCGTATTCATTTGTTACCGGAAACTAAACCGGTAAATGTTCGACCGTATCGTTATCCGCACTATCAAAAAGGAGAGATGGAGAAATTGTTAATGAAATGCTAAGTCAAGGTATAATTCGTTTTAGCCAAAGTCCGTTTTCCTCGCCAGTTTTGTTGGTTAAGAAGGAAGACGGGAGTTATCAGTTTTGTGTAGATTATCGAGCTTTGAATGCTGTGACAGTTAAAGACAAATTTCCTATTCCAACGGCCGATGAAATGTTTGACGAATTGGGTGGGGCCATTATTTTTACCAAGTTAGATTTGCGCGCCGGATATCACCAAATTCGAGTTTATGAGAGGGATATTTATAAGACGACATTTCGCACGCATGATGGCCATTATGAATTTTTGGTCATGTCTTTCGGCTTGACTAATGCGCCATCCACTTTTCAAGCAACTATGAACAGATTATTTGCACCCTATTTGCGTAAGTTTGTTATTGTTTTTTTATGACATTTTAGTTTATAGTGCTACCTTGGATGCGCATTTAGAACATTTGGGATGCGTCTTTACTTGTTTGCAAAAACATCAATTTTTTGTGAAGAAATCCAAGTGTGTGTTTAGGGCCGAAACACTCGAGTACTTGGTCACATGATATCGGGTCGTGGGGTTGAGATGGATCCTAAGAAGGTGATGGCGGTGCGTGATTGGCCGGAGCCAAAGACTCAACGCCAGGTGCGAGGGTTCTTGGGCCTCGCTGGATATTATAGGCGTTTTATTAAAGGGTATGCAACTTTGGCATCTCCACTCACGGAATTATTGGGAAAGGATGGTTATAAGTGGGGTGATGAGGAGGCGACATCTTTTCAAGAGCTTAAGACACAATTATCTACTGCGCCTATTTTAAGCTTGCCATATTTTACACAAGAATTCGTAGTAGAGGCCGACGCGTCTGACTTTGGGATCGGGGCAGTCCTGTTGCAAAATAACCGGCCTATTAGTTATTTTAGTCGGAAATTTGGGCCAAGAATGCGTGTTGCAGCCACTTATCAAAAGGAGTTATTTGCTATTGTCGAGGCTGTGTACAAATGGCGTCAGTATTTAGTTGGAAGGCGGTTTAGGATTCGAACTGATCATAAAAGTATTAAGGAACTCATGCAACAAGTTATTCAAACACCCATTCAACAAAAGTATGTACGCAAACTAATAGGTTTTGATTTTGTGGTTGAATATAAACCCGGGGGAACAAATCAGGTTGCAGATGCTTGGTCACGTATGTATGAGGAGGAGAATTCGGTAACGGCTGAATTCATGGCTATTAGTCATCCCGTTAGTGGGTTACTTGATGACTTGAGAAGGGAGAATAAGGACTTGACAGAATTACAAGATTTTCATCAACAATTGGATGCGGGAAACGAACTAGATGGGTTCCGTCGGGCGCAAGGGCTATTGATTTTTCGAAACGGCTATTATGTGGGGTACCAAATCTAAATTAAAAGATTTGTTATTGCGGGAGTTCCATGACACACCAAGCGCGGGACATGGGGGAGTTAAAAAATGTTAGTGGGGCTTTCGGCGTTATTCTATTGGCAGGGAATGCGTCAATCCGTGGAAGATTACGTTAAGAAGTGTTCGATCTGTCAACAAACTAAATATTCTACTCAGACGATGGGCGGTTACCTTCAACCTTTACCGACTCCTGAAGGTGTGTGGGAGGATATTTCTATGGATTTTATTACAGGATTACCGATATCTAAAGGATTCACTACGGTGTTGGTAGTGGTAGACCATTTCTCTAAATATGCTCATTTTGGAGCGTTACCTACCAGTTATATGGTCATAAGGTCGCTGAATTGTTTTTGGATATGGTGGTAAAACATCATGGACTACCAAAAACTATTGTTTCTGACCGGGATCCGATTTTTGTTAGTAAGTTTTGGAAGGAGTTATTTCGACTTACTGGGACACAACTTAACCATAGCACCGCCTACCCTCCCCAATCCGACGGGCAGACTGAGGTTGTTAATCGAGGCTTGGAGCAGTATTTGAGAGCTATGGTGTTGAAAAATCCTCATTAGTGGGTGCGTCTATTACCTTGGGCCAAGTATTGCTATAACAACGATTATCATAGTAGTATTAAAATGTCGCCATAACAAGCTTTGTATGGACGATTACCCTTGTCTTTAATCCATTCCCCCCCCCCCCCGGTACTTGTAAGGTAGCTGCGGTTGATGAGCTGTTGGTTGAGCGAAATGAAATTATGTGTCAACTCAAGAAGAATTTGTTGGCTGCCAAGATACGGATGGAGGAGAATGCCAGCCGTACGCTTATGGATGTTGAGTTTAACGTGGGTGACAAAGTGCTTGTCAAGTTGCAACCTTACAGGCAAATAACTCTTGCTAAGCGTCTATCTAATAAGCTCTCTAAACGATTCTATGGGCCTTACAAGGTTGTGGAAAGGATTGGAAAGGTTGCTTATCGACTCGCTTTACCGGCAACAAGAAAAATTCACCCGGTGTTTCACGTTTCAATTCTCAAGCCTTTTGTGGGGACTAATTTTGAGGTGGCATCAGAATTACCAGAAGAATTCAAAGAAGATCAACCGTTGGAGCAACCTGTGCGTATTTGTGACTCACGGTTGATATTAAGGAATGGAAAACTCGAACAACAAGTCTTGGTGTAATGGACAGGCAGATCTCCTGAGGAAGCAACATGGGAATGGTTGTTTGATTTTCACTCGGCGTATCCTAATTATGACCTTGAGGGCAAGGTCGTTTCTGAAGATGTGGGGAATGTTACACCTCTGGGACGTGGTCAGCGCAGCAAGAGGCCACCAAAGTGGCAGGATTCGTTTGTTATGGGCTGGGATTCTAGTTGTCCCATCGTTTTTATTTACTTGCTTATTATAGGCTTATTTTGAGTCATGTTAGGAAAGTCAATAAACATTAAGACGTGTTTTGTGTTGGCTTGTTTTCCAATCTGTGTAATTCGGTGTATATATACTGAATGAAACAATCAATAAAAGTACGTTTGTCAAGAAAATATATGTTCTTCTCTTCTTTTTCTTACGGAGCCTGTACACGCTATAATGTACACTACCTTGATACGAGTTAGATCGTATCAATTTTATAATGTACCATTATTGTTCGATTATTAGTGTTTTCCTTAACAGTTGTAAGCTGACCCAATAGTAAAAATATGCAAATAATTTGTAATACTTGTTAACGCAAATTTAGGAGCTGGCAATATTAGATTGCATTATTTCGATTTTTTTTATGAAAGTATGCCTCAGATACACAAGCTCTAAATTCGGTTTTAGTATTTTAGTGCTTTAAATAAAAACATCACCAGTGTCATTCCTATATTTATATAACAAGTTATAATAATCATGGTTTTTTTCTAATTTTGTTTATTATATATTATTATTATTATTTGATATTTACATGTTTAAAATTTTTTGATAATGGTTTTAGTCGTTTGTAGTATATATGAAAATCTTCATAATAATTTTTTAAGTTTACACATATTCATTAATAAGAAGATTGTATGCTTTAATACCAAAAGCACGTCAAATGTTTATTTCTATATTTATTAGGCACATTTGGCACTAACTTGTCGAACTGTCCAATATTAACTTTGAACATTGCATCAATGACTTCATATGATCAAGCATTGCCCAACGACCCTTGTGAATAAAGGAGTGTTTCGCATAATTGCATTCCTAAAGTATATGTGAGATACGGTTTAGGAGATGGCACTTTTTATGTGTTTCTACTGTTTAAAGTTCTAATAGTCAGTGTCTTTGGTAAATTCTGTTTATCTAAGAATTTACATGTAAAGCCCAAATAATAAGATAATCACGATAACTTCACTGTAACTTGATGGTTTATGAAGTTCATAACAATTATATAATTATAAGCAAAGATTAAAGCACGTAATAGCGGAAGGGATTTAACAAGATCATAATAAAACAATCATAATTAATCGAATTATGCTACATACCTTTATCCTAGCAAAGATCCACAAGATCACCAATTGAATCAACAATTAGGGTTTATGAAGAACGGTGCCAAGATATAGTTTAATGTAAAACTATACTACGCTCTTGTACACACGTAATGCGACGGACTAACCGTGAGTCTAGCACGAATAAACGAAACTTCAACGCTTGTGGAATAATCTACCCAACAACCCTAGAGAGGGGCTAGGATTAGATTCAAGAAATCAAAACCAAGAGGTTGAAAGGAACCCTAAAAAAGGTGTTTGCCTTTTGGTTTGATCACAGGAAAGAAGAGAGAGGGATGAGCAAAAACTATGAGGGCTAAAGGGTTGTTTATATAGGCTAGAAAAACCAAAAAATTTAGGAAAGAAAATCTTTTTTTTTCTTCTCCTTTGGCCCTTGTAGCCGTCGGCCTAAGCCCACCCAAAGGTGGCTTCCAGAATTTTCCGTCTCCTTCTTTTCTTCTATTTAATTCCATAACGATCTTTTAACTTAACTCTTAATTTATTTAACGATCGTTAGTTAAGCTTCGGTTCAATTTAATAAATATAATAAAATATTTAATAAATAAAATTAACCATTTACGTATTGTGTGCAATCCCGTAATCCCGAGTTCGATCGTATCACATGACTATTAATTGTATGTCCATAAACTTTCAGCTCCCACTTGGAAAAAATTCGAATATCGTGATTACATTGACTAGCGTCTAGTTACACTAGCAATGTCACTAGTACAACTCGAGTAAGGTATCCTGGACAAAACCTTTTAATGATTCATCATTATTATCATCTTTTCATTTCAAATACAACGTTAATAGGATATGGATCTCAGTCATTCCTTCATTAACCATTTTGTTTCTCGTTTACGGATATAGCAAGATTACCAAAAACAAATTTGATTGTGGCCACACAAACATCTTACTACTCCCTGAGGGGCCCAGCTGTATTATACTTCAAAATAATTTGAAGGAAACAAATTCCATTTTGACTACAAGCGAAACTTACGAACTTTGCAACACTTCTGAAAATAACCCTTATAGCTACCAGTTACGTTTAGCGTTAGGTTATCTCACAGAATCACACTACATTCGTGACGGTTTCCTGGTAACTCAGATCTAAGGATAACTATTTATGATTTACTTAATGATAAAGATCCATAAAGTAAAATCATATAGTTGGGATAAGTCCAATATTTGATTCATCAAATATCATTCAAAATTGACCAATATACTTTCAAGTATACTCTGTCACTATTTTGAATTGTCTTAGTTTAATAATATTCCCATATTATTAATCGACAACGGACATTTAGAACATAACAATTATTCATGGATTAAAACATGTAAAATATGATATAAAATCAAATAACAGAAAATAAACGAAAACCAATCTTTATTTCATCAATTCAATAATATTTTAACATCCTTTATACAAATACTAATCACAGATTCATTGCATGAGTTCGCTAGGTAGTTGCAGCCCAATAGCCTTGGCATGCTTAACTACCTTTGATCTAGGCAAAGCCTTAGTAAAAGGATCAGCTACGTTATCGTTTGTGTGAACTTTTATTAATTTTATTTCACGAGCTTCAACTTGTTCTCGAACGTAGTGATATCTACGTTTAAAGTGTCTAGCGCCTTTCATAACTCCAGAAACATTGACGAATATTATTGCAGCAGAATTGTCACAATATATATCAATAGGTTCTTTAATTGAAAGCATCATCCCAAGATCTCCAATAAGATTCCTAATCCAAACCACTTTAGTTATGTATATGGCTACCCTTTGAATACCAAAACATTTCTTTTCGTATTTCTCAAATACTGTAGAAAATATTTAAACAGCAGTCCAATGGAGCTTCCCTAGATTACGTTGGTATCTACTGAGCAATGTTCTGAGCAAACGCCACATCAGGCCTTGTGCATTTTACAACATACATTATAGATCCTACAGCCGAAGCATAAGGCACCTTCTGCATGTAAGCCACCTCTTCGGGTGTTGATGCATCTAACTCATTACTTAATTCATGCTTAACCTCCATAGGTTGAAAACATTTCTTAGAGTTATGCATGTTACACTTCTTTAATATCTTGACTAAGACCAATTAACCGTCTTTTCCTATCTCGATAGATTTTAATTATAGAATATATGCAGCATCACCCAAATCCTTCATAGAAAAACATTTACCAAGATAATCCTTAACTTCCTTAAGTCTTGGAATGTTACTTCCCATGATTAATATGTCATCGACATATAAAATTAGAAACACTACATTACTCCCACTAGCTTTGCGATATACACATGGCTCATCACGATTTTGAATAAATCCGAACTTTTTGATTTCTTCATCAAATCGTTTATTCCATTGACGTTATGCTTGCTTCAAACAATAAATAGATCATTGAAGTTTGTATACGCGTTTTGGATATTTAGGATCTACGTACCCTTCCGGTTGTTGCATATATATGTCTTCATCTAAGCGACCGTTCAAGAAGACAGTTTTAACATCCATTTGCCATATCTCATAGTCATAGTATGCTGCTATAGTTATGAGAATCCTAATAGCTCGTAAGTCTGCTACCGGAGAAAATGTCTCCTCGTAGTCTACGCCAAAAGTTTGAGTAAAACCTTTAGCTACTAAGCGTGCTTTATAGGATTTTACTTCACCATCCATGTCGGTTTTCTTCTTAAAAATCCACCTATTTTTCACTACTTTATCATTTTTAGGTGCATCAACAAGAATCCAAACATCATTGGTTTCCATGGATTTCATTTCCTCATTCATAGCAACTATCAATTTTGACTTTTCTAGATCAAGCATTGCGGATCGATAGTTAGCAGGTTCACCAAGATTCCCTACTTCCTCATCATCATCCTATATGTTAAGACATAGTTTGCTTGGCGCACGTATAGTCCTTCCAGACCTACGTGGAGGAATTAATTCCGGTGGAGCTCCTAGACTTTCTGGCTCTATTGGAATTTCTTGGCTAGTATTTTCAGAAGGCATTGTATCTTCTTGAATTTCTTGAAGATCATAATTTCGCCCACTGAATTCTTGATTTAGAAGATCATTTTCAAGGAAGTCTCCATACCTAGCAACAATAACTTTGTTCTCAGGCGGATAATAAAAATAGTAACCCATAGTTTCCTTAGGGTAACCTACAAAGATACATTTTACTGAGCGTTTTTGGAGTTTATCTCCAGAGTCACGTTTCACATACGCCTCACAACCCCAAATCTTTAAATAAGACAAATATGGCTTTTTGCCATGCCATAGTTCATATTGTGTCTTATCAACCTTCTTTGTAGGAACCATATTCAGAATACAAACAACAGATTCTAGAGCATAATCCCAAAAGGATAAAGGTAAAGTTGTAAGATTAAACATAGATCGTACCATATCCAATAATGTACGATTTCTCCTTTCGGATACACCATTTTGTTGTGGAGTATATGAAGAAGTAAGTTTCTAAACAATTCCGTTCTCACTTAAATAATCTTTAAACTCTTGACTTAAATATTCACCACCTCGATCAGAACGAAGAGCTTTAATCTTCTTTCCTAGTTGCAATTCTACTTCCGTTTTATACACTTTGAATGTTTCAAATACCTCATGTTTATGCTTAAGTAGGTAAACATAACCATATCGGCTATAATCATTCGTAAATATTAAGAAATAGCTAGCACCTTTCCTTGACACATGTCTAAGTGGTCCACACACATCAGTGTGTATTAAACCAAGTAGTTCAGTAGCCCTTTCAATATTGTTATTAAAAGGTTTCTTGGTCATCTTTCCATAAATACAAGACTCACATTTATCAAATGATTCATCATTGATATTTTCAAAAAGACCATCACATTGAAGCTTTTGTATGCGAGTCTTCCTAGTATGGGCAAGTCTACAATGTCAAAGATAAGAAGAGTTCTTGTCTAACTTTCTCTTCTTATTCATGCTAAAAATAGAATTATTTTTCTCTTGGAATTATTATTATGCATGTTAATTTCAAAAAACACCATTCACAGAAATTGCATCAAAATAGAATAAACCATCTTTGAAAACATAAATTCTATTATTATCAATAGTGTGAATAAATCCAAGATCCAACATTCTAAAAAAGGAAATAACACCCCTAACAATTGTAGGTGCATAATGAAAATCATTTAAACTCAGTACTAAACCCGAAGGTAAAACTAGATTAAATATTCCTATGGCTTCAACCGCTGCTTGTGCGCCATTGCCCACTTGCAGAAATTGTTCCCCATAGGAAAGCTTCCTCTCCAACTCAAATCCATGCAGTGTATTACAAATGTTAATACCACATCCCGTATCATATACCCAGGAATTAGATTTGTATGTAAGATTAAATAACTCTGTCATAAATAAGTTACCTAAAGATGCTGCAGCACTAAGCTCAACCTTCTTCTTTATTTCTCGCAACTCATCGAGATAAAGAGGGCAGTTCCTCTTCCAAGGACCACTTGCTTTGCAATGGTGACAAGTCTCATCCTTTTGAGATTGATTCTTCTTGACAAAGTTTTGCTTAGGTTTAGAATAAGTCGCAACTTGTTTGCCTTTATCACCCTTGCCTTTACCTTTCTTCTTGTTCGCTTGCGGTTCTGGCTTATTCACTCTACCCTTTTGTACATAAACCACAGGAGGAGTAGAAGCAGATGCCTTTTCCTTTAACCCCTTTTCATAGTCAATAAGCATTGCATGCAAATTATTAATTGTCTTCCCCGTGCAATGCATATTATAGTTTCAAACAAAATCATTGAAGTCCTTGTTAAGGGACCTATTGATAAAGTTGATTGCCATATTATGATCATAGGGTTGTCCTAGTGCAATGAGTTGTTCCTATAACCCCTCATATCCATATAATGGGCACTTACAGACTTTCCAGGAGCTTGCTTGCAACTATGCAAAGCATCTACCAAGTCGTAGATCTCCACAGCTTGCGGCTTTTCGAACATAGCCTTGAGCTCATCAAGCATTCGCTTTGGTGAAAATAGCTCATACTTCTGTTGAAGTGTAGGAGCCATTTTTCCTAACATTAAGGCAACCACCTCAGAGTGCTTCTTAACATTAGCAGCGTGTTCAAGCCTTTGCGCATCAGATGCTCCTTCAGCAAGATCCTCCGGATAAGGAGTAGTCAAGATATCGATAGTACCGTTACTCTCAAGATAATTCTTAGTGAGCGATACCAATCAATGATGTTTGGGCCAGTCAGTTCAGGACGATCAAAGAAACCTTTGAACGCAGAACTTATAGTCATATTGTTTTTGGGTTGAGCCATTTCTACAGAAATAAGTTCAAATATTAGTATTTTCGATAATACCATTCAAGAAAATAAAATTACCCCGGTAATAAAAAACCATAGTATTTCCTTGAAACTAGAATCCATATTGACATAAACTTATCTCAGTTGATCTGCTAGTGACAAATGTATTCAACACGGTAACTTGTGGAACAATAACTGAAAAACAAATTTGCAATTTCTATATATTTTAGGGATTTACATTGACAAAAGTCATTTTGCATTGTAAACATGTTTTTATCCCTACTTTATGCCTTAAGTTTCCATATCTCACTGAGTAACTCAATTAAGTCGACTAATCTAACGAACGTAAAACATTCATGTGCAATCTTATTCAGTCATGAAGTTTTCTCTCCATTACAACATCGTCCAAAATCTCATATGACGACAATTGTAACTTCAAGTGTTCGTCAATTAGATGGCATAAGACTTAAATTTAAGGGTATTGATTTTGGTGTCAAAATCGTGTATGGAGAAGCATGCATACATCTCCATAGCATTAGTTTAATAAAACTTTTAGTAAACCTTTTGGTGAGTCAAAAATTTCGCCATAAATCACAAGTTGAGGTATTGGTTAAACCAATTAAAGACTTTACCCACAATAATTCACAACGTACTTTTTCTAGAACTTAGCTAAAGCACAAAGAAATAACCTTATTCATTGTGTTTCGGATGTGAATTTGCGACAAATCAACCTTAAGATATAATGCAAAAGATAATCGTAGGTAATTTCAATTTGACGCACAGGCAAGCCGGGAATTCGGTCAGCGACTAATGGCATAGAACTACCTTCCTTAACCGGGTACATGACCAGCGGTGCGTTAAACCCGCTTTATAGTTTGTCAAAAGGAGTAGGCCGTTAAATTATCATTTCATATTATCAATCAACGTAATTCTATTTAATTTAGATCTCCAAACAATTCATTAATTTTTATATGATTTAGTCCATATTAGTTTTCTGGGAAAAAAATTACCCTTGTTTACAACATACAATTAGTATAAAACGTATAAAAACAAGTAAGTAAAAAAACTAAATCAAATAGCCACATGCAGAACAATTTATTCAAAGAACATAAAATCAAGGGTTTTATAAACATAAAAGTCTTTCCTAATTTTAAAAACTTTGAATCAAATAAAGCAAATAGCATATAAAATCATATGATCCATAAAAAATATGCATGTTCATCACGGATCTCCCACATACTCTTAACAATTAAAATACTACGGATGGTAACCATACATGACATAACAATTAATCCATGAAAACATCTAAATATTATACCATGTAATTTTAGGGTTTACAAAAAAAATTATAAAAATTCGGCTAGGCCGATCTTTAAAAACAAAAAAAAACAAAATCCTAATTTTGTTAAAACCTAAAAAACAACATGTAATTTTAACTCAAATCACCATTAGTTAAAATAACTTTAGATCTCGATAATTATAACATGTTAAAACGGCTCTCGATGCCACTGATGGTTTATGAAGTTCATAACAATTATATAATCATAAGCAAAGATTAAAGCACGTAGTAGCGGAATCGATTTAAAAAGATCATAATAACACAATTATAATTAATTGAATTAGGTTACATACCTTTATCCTAGCAAAGATCCACAAGATCACCAATTGAATCAACAATTAGGGTTTATGAAGAACGGTGCCAAGATATAGTTTAATGTAAAACTATACTACGCTCATGTACACATGTAATTCGACGGGCTAACCGTGAGTCTAGCACGTATAAACGAAGCTTCAACGCTTGTGGAATAATCTACCCAACAACCCTAGAGAGGGGCTAGGACTAGATTCAAGAAATCAAAACCAAGAGGTTAAAAGGAACCCTAAAAAAGGTGTTTGCCTTTTGGTTTGATCACAGGAAAGAAGAGAGAGGGATGAGCAAAAATTATGAGGGCTAAAGGGTTGTTTATATAGGCTAGAAAAACCAAACAATTTAGGAAAGAAAATCTTCTTTTTTCTTCTCCTTTGGCCCTTGTAGCCGCCGACCTAAGCCCACCCAAAGCTGGCTTCCAGAATTTTCCGTCTCCTTCTTTTATTCTATTTAATTCCATAGCGATCGTTTAACTTAACTCTTAATTTATTTAACGATCGTTAGTTAAGCTTTGGTTCAATTTAATAAATATAATAAATATATTTAATAAATAAAATTAACCCTTTACGTATTGTGTGCAATCTCATAATCCTGAGTTCGATCCTATCACACGACTATTAGTTTTATGTCCATAAACTTTCATAACTACTACTACTAAACTATTAGTATGGTTATATATATATATATATATATATATATATATATATATATATATATATATATATATATATATATATATATATATATATATATATATATATATATATATATATATATATATATATATATATATATATATATATATATATATATATATATATATATATATATATATATATATATATATATATATATATATATATATATATATATATATATATATATATATATATATATTTGGCCCGTGGGTAATCATAAACAGTTTCAAATTGTGTTTGAGACATTATTATGCTTGTGCTTATGGACAGAAGATGGCGTTTCAAATGGGCAAGAATCAAACATATCGTAGCTATAAAAATAATGAAAGATTAATACCTAGCATACAGTTTTAACGGAAATTTCTTTGCAACATTGTTGTATCCCAAAATCTTCCTTTTCCTACGGTCACCGCTATTTCTTTTAGAAGACAACGCATTATTATTTTCCAAGACGAAATCCACACATTTCCATTTCGATAAACCAACTGACAGAATCCCCCTTTAGCTTTTGATATTTTTCCAATTTCATAAAGCTGCATCAACAACACATTTAGAAAGATCTGAATTGATAACGGAAAAATATTGACAAAAGTAATAAAAAACTTTATTAACTATAAGTTGTATCAGCAACACATTTACGGTTTGGGTAAGTGTTAAGGACTTGATCATTTCACATTATGGGTTCACCATTCTAAAATGGTAACCTTTGCATTATCTATTTGATCACATAAGTCAAGAGACCAAAGCATCTTATAAGCTTTAATTTGGAACATATTCAAAGAATATAAATAGCTTTGCGTAAAAAAAAGCAACAGTTTGAAACTTAGTTACACAACTTCAAGTGGACAAGCTTTTTATAAATTCAGTTGTTTAGAGGGTATCAGGCAAAAAGTTGCAAAAAGTGTAGTTATTATGCATAAAACTACCTAAATCATTTTACTCTAAAAGTTAGATTGCTTGTGATATACTAATGAAAAGATATTTTCATATTCGATAACTATCTGCAAATAAACTAAACAAGCATAACTCAACAAACAATAATTCAGGTAAAGTGGTACAACATTGCTAACAGCGTTCCTAATCTACCCACCTGACTCACACATCAAGTCAAGATTTCGAGATGTTTTTATATTTTCTAGAACAATACCACAATGTGCTTTTATATACTTACTGATGTATAGCCTTAGAATCCATTAGCTCACCATTTTAGATACTAAAAATAGGGCATATTGATTAACATGTCAAACAATTATCTTTACAAACTAAGTAATTTTGTATAGGTCGGGTTCGCCCGAAACAAATTTGTCCAAACAACGTATTCTTTTAAAAAAATGACTTATGATGTTTTTTCCATTGAAGGCGAATTTCGATCCGTTTGACCCATTTCGTTTTACATGATTCTTTTGACTGCACACATTGGAATTGCTAGAAACAAAACAAATTGCTCAAAGTCAACAAAAAAAGTTCTTATACCTAATTAATTTGCTCTAGTACTCCCGATCTGTTCAATGCATTATTACCTGATATCCCTATGACGTTCGCTAAAATAACTCTAGTTGGATGAACTTGCCTTTTAATCAGTGAATTCATCTCCAACACTTGTAGGTACAAATGTTCGGATAGTATCCATAGCATTTATAAACTAATAATAAGTGCATCGGAACATCATTTGTTTCATTTCCAACGCGGTCATTGGAGTGAATCTTATGAAGGATCGTTTTAAGAGTAATGCATTGTGTTTGTTGTGTTGTTGATTTTGGTTTAAGGTTTGATTGCTCGTTAACTAAAAACTAACGGTAAAATAAAGTTTTAGAAAAAAAAACATTAATTTTCGTATTTGTTTTTATGAAATTAAAAAACATAGTGAAAAATATACGTGTCAAAAACTCGAAATTTTTTTCAAGAAAAAACGGGTAGAATATTATAAATGTTTAAAGACTATAGTGAAGTAGTCTGCTAAAAGAAAATCCACGCACGTATCGTCTGGTTGTAATTTTTAAAACAGTAAGTCAGTAATGGCCTTACTCTATTTGGATTTGAACATTTTCATTGTGTCTATTATAAAAGTATCACCAGTAAATTATGTTTAAAGGCTACAGTGAAGTAGTCGCATTCCCATTTAAGTGAACTCATTTCATTGTGTCTACTATAAATGCATCACCAATAAATAATGTTTAAAGATTATAGTAACCTAGTCTGCTAAAAGAAAATCCATGCATTCCCATTTGGATCAACCAATTGCAGCAGAATCCTCCCTTTGCTATTCACGTTCTGCACATATATTTCTTGGTTTCATAGTCATGCATTTCAAGATTGGTTTTCGATGAAAGATTTCTACTACAGTTACATAATACCTCACTAAGGCTTGTTTTTTCTATGAAGTTTTAGAAGAAAAAAAATAGTCTCGACGTTATATTTGATAACTTATGGAGCAAATTCTGCAAAGCAAAGGTTAAAACGACGTGTTTAATGTTCTGTTTTACTAATTTTTTTAAGTGTGTTATTATGCAAGTAATAATAGATAATAGGCACCTTGCTTACACACTTATTCTATACATATATTTTACAAAAAAAACATATACATTTGTTTCACTTTTTTTTAGGGAAAATACCTTGAAAATTCATTATACTTGTCCTTTTTATCATGTTGTGTAGGCATCTTTTTTTTCTTTCATTTTACTAAAAACTTTCAAAATTCGACTTTTGTGTGTATCCCATTACTGGCTTGACCATTACCCGGTTACCATTTATAAAATCTATTTTACACCTCAGCATTTGGTATTTATTGAATTTCTGTGTGGGTAAATATATTCCACCTAGACTAAACACTAACACATATAAAACAATTTTAATATGTACCCACCCCCTCACCAGATTTCTATAAACCTTATCCAACCATCATCTATATCGAATAAAAAACCAAAACTGAACCTCACATTGATTTTCAATTGTTTATCGTATTATGATTGCTTTGAAGCAAGTGTTTGTGCAAAAGGTAATATTATACATATTCGATCTGTCTTGTCATTTAATTAGTCCCAATTTTAGTATTTAATTATTTTCCTAATTAGGGTTTTATTTTGCAAAATTGGTTTTCTGCTTATCGTTGTTCTATATTCGTTGCAGTATGACGGCGTTGTTGTTTGATGTTCATTATGATGGTTGGTTTACTTACAACCCACTTAGGTATTATAATGGTGTCAGATATCACTTGAGGGTTACGAATCATAATAGGTTGGATTTAGAAACACTACGTGCGACCTTGTTAGAACAAACCCAACTTACCTCTATTCATGCTATGTATTATCAGATACCAGAATGTGACATACAAAACGGCATTAGGATTATTGAAAACGATTATAATGTTAGCTGTATGTATGACTTGAGTGAAAGTTATGGTATAATGAATATGTTCTTGTCACATATCCCTCAGGACTTATCAGATTTCTATTCTAAGAATTTAATTTTTATTGAGTCTGAGGATGAGCATAACGATAGGTTAAGGTCAGCTGAAAAAAAGACAAAGCACGCTGGTAATATGTCTTATGATGAGTTAGTACATTGGGCTGAGCAAGAGTCTGAATACATGTCATATGATAGTGTCACTACTAAAGAAGTTTATAATTTTGAAATAAAGTGTACTATGGGTGATTATGTAAACCAAGAAAAAGGTGAATCAAGTAACCCTAGTGTCTCTAAGGTGATAGAACCAGATAGTGTTAAAAGCAAAGTTGTTAAGGGAAAAGGAATTATGATAGAAGAAACTCATGTGTTAGAAGCAGATGTTGTTAAGACCAAACTTGATAAGGGAAAAGGTATTATGACTGAAGAAACTCATGTTTCGCCCAAGAGGAAAACTAGGAACAGGGGAAATGGTATAGTCATAGAGGAGAATGTTGAAGGTGTATCCATAAATGTATCAAGTAGTGATAGTGACAGTGATTGGGAAACATATGTCGACAGTGAGAGTGAGTATTCTGACAAGTATGTTGAATACCTATCCGAAGGAGAAGAGGAGCTAATACAACTTCGGAAGAGGACGGCTAAGGCAAAGAGTACTCCTAAGAATGATGAACCGAAAACTAACTCTGAAAAACCATGCCAAACAAGGCCTAGAAGACACCATCAATATGGTGAGTCTGATATAGTGTTAGAGCATGAGGAGTTCATGCATCAGTTAATGTTTCAAATAAGAGATGATGAAGATGGAACGAATGATCCTTTCCAAATATTTGAAACAAAACCTAATGATTATCCTACACATGATGAAGGGACTCATTGGAAATGGGAAAACTAGGGATTGATTGAGGCAATGAAAGCAGTCATGCCTTTTGCTGAACACAGACAGTGTGCAAGGCACATATATGAAGGCTTTAGGAAGCATTACAGTGGCGTAGAATTTAGAAGTTTGTTTTGGGCAGCCTCAAAGGCAAGTTATCTCGAGCTTTTTAACAAGATCATGATGAGGATAAAAAAGGCGAACATCGGTTCTTATCAGTATTTGATAGACAAGAATCCAAAAACTTGGTCAAGGGCGTACTTTAGAATTGGGAACAACTGTGAGGTTGTGGAAAATGGTTTTAGTGAGTGTTTCAATTCCGTCTTGTTGCTAGTTAGAAACAAACCATTGATCACCATGCTCGAAGTAATGAGAGTTCTTGCAATGGAGAGACTAAATACCATGAGGAAGTTGCTTGACAGTTGGACTGAAGACATATGTCCTAACATACAAAAAATATTGGAATACTCAAAAGACCAACACAGGTATGTTAAATACTATATGATTTTATGTATATGTTTCTGGATCCTAGTATTATTAGTAATAACAAATTATTTTGATTAGGTTTTGGCATGTAATACCAGCTGGCGGAAACAATTTTGAAGTCAGGAATGGTTCAGATGCTTTTAAAGTTAATGAACAAGCAAGAACATGTAGTTGTAGGTTGTGGCAACTTTCAAGGTTGCCATGTCCTCATGCTATTACTGTTATATTCAGGCTATAGAAGCTAGTTGAAGATTATGTTCCTAACTGTTATAGGAAAGCTGCCTACCATTCCATATACCATCAGTACCTAACACCAATTGGAGGTATGACTTTTTAGCCTGATTGTAGTCATTTGTCAACAGTTTTACCACCAAAGCCCAAGGTTATGCCTGGTAGGCCAAAAAAACAAATAATTAGGGCTCACCGTGAAAGAAAATTCCCAAATAGGTTATATAGGGTAGGGGTAGAGATGACTTGTCATAATTGCTTATAAAAAGGTCATAACAAAGCATCATGCACAAATGCAACTGTTTTAATACCCCCCAAACCTCCAGCAAAAAAGGTAGACCTAGAAAAAATATGAATACTAGTTCAGTAGGAACCAGTCAAGGGGTTAATGTTGTTGATGTAAGTGGTGATGGTATGGTAGAAACTTCTATGAGAGGTGGTACAATTAGAGGAAGGGGTAGCAGAGGTGGTGTTGTTAGAGGTAGAGGTGGTGTTATTAGAGGTAGAGGTGGTGTTGTTAGAGGAACCAGTCAAGGGGTTAATGTTGTTGATGTAAGTGGTGATGGTATGGTAGAAACTTCTATGAGAGGTGGTACAATTAGAGGAAGGGGTAGCAGAGGTGGTGTTGTTAGAGGTAGAGGTGGTGTTATTAGAGGTAGAGGTGGTGTTGTTAGAGGTAGAGGTCGGGGTGAGGCTGTGAGAGGTAGGGGTGGCAGAAGTAGGGGTGAGGCTGTGAGAGGTAGGGGTGTTGTTGTGAGAGGTAGGGTAGTCATAGGAAAAGGGAGAGGTGTACGATTAATATTGTTAGGTGAGATTAATGAATATAATGCAAATGTTATGGAGGATGAAGATAAGGATTTTGGTGGTTTAGGTGTTAAAAGGCAACTTTTTAGAGATACTTCTAGCACAATCAATAGTAATTCACAAGCAACCGATAACACTTTGGGAGGCATCATAGTTAGAAGGGTTATTTGTCAAAAGTTAGGCCCCAAGTATGGCAGGTATGACAAGATAGGAAGATGGTTTGGGGTGGATGCACCAATTGCTAAAAAAGTTCACAAAGCTTCAAATGCCCAAGTTGGTGGTTCTGCTAAACAGCCAACTCAAGAATCTGCAGCTGGTGGTTCTACAACACAATCAACCCAAGCTGGTGGTACTGCTAAACAACCAAATCAAGAAGATTTTGCAGCTGGTGGTTCTAAAACACAAGCAACTCAAGATTCTGTAGCTGGTTCTGTAACAAAGGCAACTTAAGCAGCTAGTGGTTCTGCAACACAGGCAACTCATTTGCAACCTGAAGGAACTAAAGCACCTACCATGCAGAATCAAGCAGCCATAGCAGATAATCTGAATACACAAAGGCCAAAAAGTTTGAGAATCATACAAAAGAAGCTATCTGCTAGTCATCCTGGTGCTGGATCTTCAGTTAACAATTCATTGAATGTTGATTAATGGTCTAGTTACTTGCATAGTATCGTATTGTATTTTGTAAACTTTGTACAACTAACTACTATGGTACACTATGGTCCTATGATGTAAGTAACTTACATGTATTGGTAATTGGTTAGGTTTAACCAAATTACCATTGAAGTGCAGCTGGTTGTAGCCACTTCTACTGTCCTCTTTTGTATTGCTAGGGCATAAACATGTATGTTAATGGAAGATGATTTGTTCCTGCTTATAGTTGTTCAAAGTATTTAGCCTGTATTGATACCTTAAATTCTTGCAACTAGTAAATTGATACTGTCTTAAAAACATAACAAATTGACACACAATAAAATAAGTTCATAACATATTACTTAAAGCTGTAAAGACAATTACAAGAAACAAGTTACTTAAAAGCTGTAAACACAATTACAAGAAACAAAAGTACAACCATAACAATCACCCAAACAGAACCCTATCATAACTTTTAACTTTTGACTTCATAAAAGTCAACTCTATCTTCAACTTTTTCAATTCTTGGTTCGATACATCAGCCATTGTGGGAGCAACTTGTTCAGGTTTGTTGAGCATTGACTTCAAACGGTTGTTTTGTTGATACAAATTAAATAGTAGATCCTTGTAGTATTTTAATGGCAGTTCAGGATCAAGGAACCCATAAACATCACATTTTTTGGATTTGTCCTACAAGATAAAAAGAATAAGAAACCATATAAAAGAAATCCATTAAAAAGAACATAACAACTTACTCTAATTGGGCAGCTCTTGAATCTTCTTCCTGGATTCTTCGAAGTCCATGAAATCTGTTCATAAATTGCGTGTGGAGGGTTACACTCGCACTGTTTGAGGTTTCCAATTTTGTTTGGTGAGAAATAACGATAAGATCTTGAACACAATGATGATGAGGAGCTTTCCATTCTCATATGATAGATAGAAACTTGAGAATAAGAAATTAGGGTTCATCTTTACAAAAAGGGGGGTTTTCGTTAATATAATGAATGGTCGGGGTATGCTTTATCTATGCAAATGGGCTAGGTTAGGGTTGCAAATGGGCTCGGGTAAGGGTGCAAATGGGTGGGTTAAGACTTGAGGTTTGATAGAAAAAAAATAAAAAAATATGACATGTGAAAAACCGGGTCCACGTAGGATGCAAGGGTCAAGCGGGTAATAGGATACACACAAAAGTCGAATTTTGAAAGTTTTTTAGTAAAATGAAAAAAAAAGATGGCTACACAACATGATAAAAATGGACAAGTTTAATGAATTTTCAAGGTATTTTTCCTTTTTTTATCAACAACTTGATTATGAATATAAGTTGTTTATATGTTTTGTTTAAAGACTATTTAAAATTGGTAAAGCCATAATCATTTTCTCTGATCTTCTAGAGACATTTTATGAACTTATGACCAACAATCTTTGTTTTAGTAGGACGTGAATGAAAGAATGTTCTCTTCGTGTTGTGAAATCATGGTATCTAATTTAAATCTCGCACTACGTATCTTCTTTACTCATGTAATGTTTATGGTATGCAGCACTGTCCTTGGAAATTCTATATCAGCAGTATAGCGGTTTAAGTTAGATTTACCATCCTTTAATATCTAAGGATTCATGTTATAAACAACATTGTTTTTGTTTGCTAATGCTCTAGTATAAGTATCATAATGAACGAAATTATCCATGAATCGAAGGAGTGGAGCCACAAAGCGATGCAGGAATGAACGTGTGAAATTTACCAGTTATGACCAATATTTTAAAAACCAGTTTTTTAATTGACCCGACCAAGCTACCTGATCACGATTCAACCGGGTTTTTGGCCAAAACCCACTTCCGGTCACCCGGCAGATTCATGGCTAGTGACACCATATACTAAACCTACTTCCAAACACACGTTACTAAAACCTCACATGATCAAATTATTTGCTATGACTATCACACTTCCTCACCAAACATCACATGGTTTTTATTCTACACAATCTCACCTGCTTAATCAACCAATCTTCACTAAGGACATGACTTTTAACCGTTTACCTATCTACATTCACATAGTTTTAACTAACGATAAAACCTAAGTGGAAAGATTAAACAATATAAAGTACTTGATGAAAAAATAATCGCTTTGGGGGAAATAGTTTTCGTGCCATACTCTGCTTTTCAAGATGTTGGCCATATACATGCATTCCCTCACACATTAAAGACAAGTACATCTGTATAAACTCGTGTAAACAACTACAAAATTAAAAATACTTTTCAAATCATACTGGACCATTCACCAAAACCCCTCAATCAAAACTAAATTTTGATTAATCTTAATAAAGGTTTGTAATTAAGTAACTGTGTGTCAAACAAATATGTTTTGCTAGTTTGGATCTTCGCTTTGCACTTGAACTGACCTCTTTGTGGCGGTGATAGTGGCAATCATATGTTCTGCTTGTTTGGATGTTCCATGAACTTCAACTGAGATCCTTGACTTTGACTTATCTTTTCATAGTCGAGTGGGGATTTGATATTTAAAAAAAAGCTAGTTTTAACCCTAAAAATTATAGCAATGATTGTTTCAACCCCCTAAAGTCTTATAACATTCACCTTGCTTTTTATAATAAAGTTTTTTTTCGTTTTTAACACCTATATTTTTTACCATGTTTTTTACTTTCATTCAAAAAGGACGAAATTTATACTTTTGTTACTAAATTAAGTAACAATTCATCTTTTTAAAAGAATAATTAAAATAAATATTTCTTATTAAAGAAACATTCTCTTGAGAAAATCTTTACTTTGGATTTTGCTTTATTAAAAAATATATAAAAATGAAAATGAAAATGGAAACAAAAAGGATTAGGAGACTTAATTAATACTGTATGATTAATCATATTTTTAAATAAATGTGACAATAAAATTATTGGTTTCTAAAAAGTGAGTCTTTTGTGTCCCAAACAAATGCTACCACATAAGTTTAGCTATATAATGATGCATACTATTTAAAAATGTCTCTTAGCGTGGTCAACTCTAGCCTCTAGGTGTTTTCGAGCAGCGAAGCTTATAGCCACCCATCGGCATTAGTTTATTTAAAAAAAATTTCTTATGCACATCTTCGGATCAAGGCTAGGGAGTCAAGTGAGCTTTTCATCACTTTATATGAGTTGGGCTACTTAGCAAATAAAATTCATAAAAGCCCATTCCTAGCAACTTTCAAGGAAAGACTGTGCTTGTGAACTTATACAGCCCACAATATCCAACATAGGTAAGAACAGTATAACGCATCTTCATGTTAAGACAGTTCAATGTAGGGGTGTCAATTGTTTGGGTTTGACTCACGAAAAATAAAACCAAATTAAATCAAACCTGAATTAGATACGAATCATAAATAAAATTTTGGTTGTGGGTCATAACCAAACCGAACCGAACCGAATTACAAATTTGGTTTTCAAGTTGGATATGGGTTTGACAATGGGACCCGAAAACCAAAGTTATACAAATATATATATGTATATATATATATATAATAATTATTAAAATTTAATCTTAATATAAAAAAATAATTTTTATACTTAAAATAATTTTTTTTGCTGAATATTTAAATAATTATATAATTTTTTATAAAAATTTGGATAATTCGTGTTATTCGGGTCAACTTGAGAACCGAATCAAATTCAAATTCGGTTTTTGGTTCGGTGTTTTCAGATTGACCCAAAAAAAATTAACCGAATAATTCAAATCAAATAAACCGAACAACCCAAAAAGCGAACCGAAGATAGTTCAATGAAGTGTCTCATGTTATCGCTTTAATATTGCACTATATACTGGTTATCATAAATTTGGAGCACTCTTTCTGCCACAATAACATGTCGGTTGTGGAATCCTAAGATTCCTAGATCTTTAGGCTGCTAGGAACACATAACCATTCACTTGATTGAATCAAGGCGGAATAGAATGAAACATGTTAACAAGGTGTTCAATAAAGATTAATTATTCCCAAAGATTGTTTGCATTAATCATGAACACAAACAACTCTAAGTATGTATACATTGAATCCCACACCTAGAGATCAAAACAAATAGTAGTTTACAATGTGAAAGATGATATGAATGTAAAACCTACGGTGGTTTGTTTATATACTACAAAACCACAAAACCACAACTGTTTACAAAAGATAATAATTAAAAACAAAATATCCTATATAAATCTCATGATATTCTTCATTCTTATCTTTGATACTTTGTCCACCAGCTTGAAGAATTCGGTATAGGCATATTTAGTCCCTGTCTTTGTATTTTGACTTATCAACTATTTTTGGACCCAACATCGATTTCGGTCTCAATATATTCTTTAGGATGTAAAACGCTACAAGTTTAAAGACATTGAGATTTGAACTGACAAGATGTTGAATTTATTTTAAAACTCGGAAATTCAAATCTTGCACTTAAAGCACACGGTGTGATAACGCAGAAACAGATTGAGCTGATATGGCTCGGCATTAGTCCCAACATCGTTGGGTAGGGTGATAATCCACCAACGCGCGTAAGGGTTAAAACAAAAAAACTGTTTTCCCATCCCCTTCTTCTCTGTCTCCCCAATTGCTAGGTTTTGGTTGCCCCTTCAAATTTATAAAGTTTTCAAAACACCTCTAACGATTTTCTTTTGGAATCGATAATGATATTAAAAAGTCACAAAGTCTAAAACAGGAAAGGCACAACAAAAATCTCCGAGCTAAAGCAAAAAAAGAAACAAGAGAAAAAACATGAGCAAAACACCCAAAAAGAAACCTATACATGTTAAATATGTCTCGTATCTGTAGGAGAATATATGCCCACTGATTCCATATAACTCAGTACTTAAAAACCCTAATCGAAACCCACAATAATGTAGTTTTTGAAGCACGAGAAATAAATCTTCATTACAATAAACATTATACTCATTCTCCGAAGTCTGACTAACTTTATTTCTCTTATTTCATATATGCTAAAGGGTGACAAACGCACTCCAAGGCTAGTTTAAAAACAACCCCTAACGATTATATGTGTTTTAAACTTAACATAAAATTTTAAATTTTTACAAAACAACCCTAACGGCTAGTTTTTTTTGGTTAAAAAAATATATTGCCTCCGAAACGCCTACATCTTTAAATGAAAGCAGTCAAAGACCCATATAATTTGAACCCCGTGAAACCAAAAATCATAAATATATAAAGCTAAAAATCAAGCTGAATAAGATCGTTTTGGTCTTGGTTGGACGGTTGGACCGACTCAACTACTTTTGTCGGTTCGGTTGATTTTGTTGAGGCACTCGTGTCCGTTTTGTCTTGTTTTTAGTCTTTTTATGTGATTTCTCGAAATTCGTGTCTGCACATTCACAAACAAAGAAAACAAGCATATATGACACACTTTTTATGATATTCTACCAATTTTAAGTCCATTTTTTGGGTATGAAAAGATGCATGATTAGAGTCATCACAACCCTAACGGCTAGTTTTTTTAATTAAAAAAATATTTTGACTCCAAAAAGACATCTTTAAATGAAAGCAATCAAAGACCCATATAATTTGAACCGTGACTAATCGGTAGGACGTATGGTTTTTTATTTTGTAATTTTTTAATATTTTTCCGTATGCTTTTCTATTTCAATTTTTTTTACTCGAATGTTTTTTTATATTGTAATTTGTATTTGTTTAGGGGGTTTTATGAAAAATAAATGGGTGTGCGCAAAAGGTGGTATGATGGGTGTTATGCTGATGGTGTTGTTTTGATATTATGATAATATGACGCTGATATGACTGCACATTTTGGTGTTACTATCTTATCACCAATGTCTTGAAAACTACGTTTCTATCGATCCGATCGAGTCACTGGGTTAACAGTTTAACCAGTTCGACCAACGAATCAACTGGTCTTCCACAAATAAAAAGGTCCTAGCATGGTACCCGCATAATGCAACGACGGGTTCCGGTGACTATTTTTATGGCAATCAAATTAATGTTAAAATGTTAAAAAAATTGAATTAAAATAAATAAAATCGTTAAAAAAATTAAAAATATATAAAAATCGATGTTGGATTAAAGATTTTTTTTAAATATAATGAAATTAGGTTATGAAGAAAATAAATGAATTAAAAGATATTTCGGTTTAAAATAAACGTAATTTTTAATAAGATGTTACAAAAGTTTATTACAAAAGAAATGGATGGTTAAGATTATATATTGGTTTGAAGTTAGGTTTGTATCAAAAATAATCTAATGGTCAAGATTTGATATGTTAATCTTATTTTTTTGTTTTGAGTTTAGTTTGAAGTTTTGATGTGTATATACACATTTTATATAGCAGTATAGATATCTATTTGCAACTATTAGAAAAAGTATATACAAAAATCATGAAATATTATATATATGATATATAAACTATTTATTAATAAATATAACATGTAAAAATCAAATTACATGACAATATATACAAATAATGTGTTTTATTTGTAAAAAACACGAAAAGATTAAATTTTGATTAGGTTTATATAATCGGGTTAACCCGGGTCACTTCAAACCTGACAAATTTAAAAAAGTTTTGAAAATGTAAAACCTTGTTTAATTTGATATGTTTTTTACCAGAACGAATTCAGTCGATTGAAAACCGAATTTCAAAATATTGGTTATCCTTAGTGCTCATATAAATGTATTTTATCTTGGCCTCGTTTAGTTTGTTGTAACTCGACGTAATTAGATGTAACTGTAATTAAAATTACATTACATATGATGTTTGGTTCGTAGAATGGAGTGAATTCAAATTTGCATTACATTACGTAGGGTGTTTGGTTTGCGTTGTAATTGAGTCATTCCAATTACATCATAGGTAGGACTAATTGTTGGGATTTTGAAACTAGTTAAACTATCAACTACGAGTATTCTGCGGAATGGATCTAGTATAAGATACATGATTAAGCACATAATAAAAACAATTTAAAACCAACCTTTAATTAATTGAATAAATCAATTAATGCTTTTTATCTTGATCTTAAACTTTAATGGTTAAATTACCGTCTCTATTGTTTGCTCACACGACACGTCAAACGAACATACCACGATGCTAGCGGTAACTTCACTTCTCAAACAACTAGTGTATAATCTTGTAACTAGAAACCCTAGATCCAAAATCCTAAGTGGGATTACGTAAGGATCGGTTTATAAAACGTTACAAGATTGATTACCCAAAAATCACATAAACCCTAATTAGGGTTTGCGTTTGGATGAACCACAAGGGGAACCAAAAACCTAGATACGAGGATCTAAGATTTAGTTAAAAGCTTAAAACTTCACAAGTAAGTACCAAAAGGTAATTGATCTTGTAAAGGTTTAACCTTTATGTGATTCTAGGGTTAAGGGAAAAATTGTAAGGGTTTGGTGTTTGGTTTGTTGCGATCGGACGGAAACCAAGGAGAGGGAGAGACCAAAATTATGAGGTATGGAGATGTGTATATATACTAGTCTCCACCTACTCAGAACTTAAGGCCCAACCCAAGCAAACCTAATTAAGGTAAATACTTAACTTAATAAGCAAACCAAAACAATTCAAAAATACCCCTAGGGTATTATTCGGCTGACTATGGCCTAAGGGTTCCAAGAACCGACTTTTTAGTCCATTAGCTTTAGCTAACGCACTCACGATAAAATAATTAAAACCCGTTAATCAATTTAACTATCGTTAATTAAATAATAGTGGAGTTTTTATTAAACGCTTAATTAATAAATAAATAAACGTAAATAAAAGTGTGGTCTCTGTATTGAGTCTGTGCCCCCGATAGACTCAAGCATTAAATAAAAGTTGCATAATATTATTTATGCATTTAATAACTTTTGAAATTATTAAAAAATTAATATAAATACGAAGTCGCACAAAAATATCTATCAAGTTGCATAAAAATGACACTTACATAAAGTGTACTTACTTCTTACACAAAATGTATCATTCTTAATTATAAAGGTCGCATAAGTAGCATAAGGTAACATACGTCGTATAGGTCTGTATAAAGAAAGTGAAAATAGCATGGATCATTTCCGCAAATGCATTTCATCATATTGTCTATCTCAGTTACCCCTTATTTTTAAGATCATAACACTACAATATTCGACCCCTTCCCTGGCCAAATTCGCGATGTTTCCCTGGCGACTTGTCGCCAGGGAAGGTGAATCCCTGGCGACATGTCGCCAGGGAAACCTCGCCAAGAAAGGCTGGTGCGGGATTGTTTCCATGGCGACTAATTAGGGTTTCCCTGGCGACTAAGTGGGCCCCGCAACTCTTTGGTTCAAAAATTGGTGCCACGCTGGAGTTGGTGCGGGATAGTATCTCTGGCGACATATGTCGCCAGGGAAAAGCTGGCTGATTAAGGAACTTAAGTTAAACAGATTATTAAACCTCACTTTCCCTGGCGACATGTCGCCAGGGAAACTATACGTAACGTTGACAAGTCAACGCCTGGCGTTGACAAGTCAATGTTTTTCTAGAGTTTCCCTGGCGACGTGTCGCCAGGGAAACTTGGCTGACTTTTTAGAAAGTCAAGTGAGCCCAAGTTTCCCTGGCGACATGTCGCCAGGGAAACTTTGCTGACTTTTTAGAAAGTCAAGTGAGCCCAAGTTTCCCTGGCGACATGTCGTCAGGGAAACTTTGACATTTTTTTTTAGCTGCCTGCACAGCAGGCTGTTTCCAGATTTTTTCCGGAATTTTTCCGGAAAAAATCTACCAAAACCTGGGAATACAAATACAAAACCTGAAGATACAAATACTAAAAATCTACCACGAATCTAGTACCAAAACACAATAACATGTAATCTCTCGATCAATACAAATACATATGTCACAACTTGAGTACAAAGTTCCTAGTTACACTTATTAAACTAGCAATTCGGGGTTTACAATTATTAAACTTGCATGCTAAGGTAGGAAAAACAAGACAAGCATACTAACCATTATTGCCATTCTACCCGTCGACATTATCATTACCACTCCCACCGGCGCCACTACCGCTGCCTCCCGTGCCACTCCCGCTAGCACCACCCGATAGAAATGCTGAGAACGCATCGGCAAACCTATCGTCACTTCTCATAAAGTTAAACACTTGAGACGCTTGTTCCAACCGTGGGTCGACGGGAGGAGGAGGAGGAATATAGTGAGCAGTCCTTCTCGGCACTATCTGGCCGACACCGGGCATGTGGCCTCGCTGCTTTCCACCTCGGACGATACGGTTGATCTCGTCGTCCGTATATTTGCCTACAGCCTTCATCGCAAGCATCTCCTCCTAATGAAGTGACAAAAACAAACGACAGTTAGTATATTATTTATTAGTCGGGTTGGTACATTATTTATCGGCAGGGAATAGTAAAAAACCAAGGCATATCCAAAAAAAATTAATTAATTAATTAATTTAAAAAAAAATACTTACATACATAACGCAGTCCGCATCGCAAGGAAAATTCCCATCCTGGTCGGTGTGCGCAATGAAGAAGTGATCAATGACAGTCGGGGTGGCACATCAGCTTGAATTGCAGCTTGCGTCTGTACATACATAGACACGCATATATAGAATGAAGCAAATTCAAAACAAAAAATCACAACACACCAAAACATATAATCAAAGACATATATGTATGTAAATTAATTATAGAATTTCTCACCACTTCGTCTCGAAGGCGTGCCAACGATCAGGATCCCTGCCGACTCGGCGTCTTCTGCTTAGACCGGTTCTGGGAGTTCGTCAGGCATCTTTTCTCATAATCCGGATTACTCCAAAGTGCGATATGTTTTTCCCAATCCTCTGGAGTAATTTCCTCTGGACGCTGCTGCGGACTCTGTCGATATCTACCGTGCCGGTATCGATGTCTCGGACCCAATGCTTTGTCTTGAGCGTATTTTTTTGAGAATTGTAACTCTTTGTAAGCATTTGATTGATGCCACCACGTATACCCTTCCATCTATCATGATCACTCTTGTGTGGCGTCAAATTAAACTTATCCTGCATTCATATACAACAAATAAAACAAACACAGAGTTAGAGTTAGAGATATAATTTATACATTATTTTGTTTATTTATTTAATGGCTTATATATTTATTTAATTTTTTATAATAAAAGCAACTTATCCTGATAAGCATAAGCTTTTTGAAAACAGCTTGTTCTGATAAGCTTATCAGGACAAGCTGTTTGAAAACAGCTTATCCTGATAAGCTTATCAGGACAAGCTGTTTGAAAACAGCTTATCCTGATAAGCATATCAGAACAAGCTGTTTGAAAACAGCTTATCCTGATAAGCATATCAGAACAAGCTGTTTTCACACAGCTTGTTCTGATAAGCTTATCAAGATAAGTTGTATTCAAACAGCTTGTTCTGATAAGCTTATCAGGATAAGCTGTTTGAAAACAGCTTATCCGAAAAGCTTATTACATTATTCTCATCAAATATATATTTATTTAAATTTTTTTATATTTATTCGAATTTTTTATATATATTTAAAAAAAAATTATATGATATAAATAAATAAGATACAATTTGTATATTTATTTAAATTTGTTATTTATTTATATGATATAAATAAATAAACAAATTTATTTAAATATATACACCATTAAATAAATAAACACAATAATGTTATAAACATAAAAATGATAACTGACCTCTATGTTCGCCCAAACCAACGTATTGATCTCATCAGGGACATCATTCCAACTTGGGTAGTACAGTGGCACGAGCCTCCTGATACAATCCCCGATGTAATTAGATAAATGCTGAGCATGCGTGCCGCGAGGCCGGAAAGATTTGTATTCAAAATCTATCGGGACAGGGCCATGCTCACCAACTTCCTCCAACAAATCGATACATCGGCTAATGCCCCGAGTCTTTCTACCGGCCTCTCTGCCGCCCAAATTTTCTTTTCTTTTGCCTTTGCCTGCAAAAATCAAGTGAGTGACAAAGTCATAAACATTCAAGGCAAGCAACATATATATGCACCAAATTTTTGATTGTGTTACAATAATCCAAATATTCTTACCTTTATTTCTAAATAAGGCAAAACAACCGCTGCGGATGTTTGGCGTAGGAGGTTCATCCTCACCACCACCGTCACCACCGTGTGATCCTGCAACATCTGCTGACATCTGTACAAGTACAATTAGCATAACATAGACAAATTCATGAACAAAATAATATAAGCATGCACAAATCCAAATACAACACATCCAAATAAATATACACATTTAAAAAATCCACAACAATTAGATTCATTAATTCAAACAAATAAGTGTCTTTTGCAAGTTACAACTAAAGGTCAATCTTCTTCTTCACTGGAATAAACTCTGTCTTCACCATCATCATCATTCACACGTTCTTCATCACTTAAATCATGAGGGACGTCTTCATCATCAGTAATACCATCGTCTTCATCATCAACATCAATGATATTTGGCGGTGCATCAACCTCCGTTTCGTGGCCATCTATATTCAAGGTCACATCACCCAAGTCATTCAAATCAGTGGAAAGTGGTAGATCGGATGAGTTGTCGAAATGTATAATATCAGGAACGGCATCTGACACTATGACACCCCCGTTGGAAAACTTTTATGATTAACATGTTCAACGACCTTCCAGTTGGGTTTGTTCTTATCTTCAATGTAGAAGACTTGTTTGACTTGTGTTGCGAGAATTTATTGCTCATCTTTCCAAAACTCAGCTCTTGTGTCGGTGAGTTGAGTCATGTTGTTTCTATAGATAAGACGTTTTTTACGTAACATGGGGCGAGTGTCGAACCACTTAACTTTGAACAACACAACACTGAACGACAAATAACGAAACACGAGGATCTGTTGAAGCTGACCATAAGCCATTGTGTTCTCAGGGCCAGGTGCACAAATGCCGCTGTTTTGAGTTGTACGACGTTCATCGCGACTGTGCACGACATACCTCACACCGTCGACTATGCAAGAGTTTATTGAGATTGGATGCGGTGATGGTCCACAAGCCAAAGCGAATAACTCGCTGGTCTGGATAACCTCTGGGTCTTTGTCATTCTCTACGTGACGTTGACGGATCTATGAGGAATAAAGGATTAGGTACAGAAAACTATTTATAATAATATTATTTTTTTACAGGTAAGTACACAAGATAAGTCTAAGTTTACCATTTTCCCAAACCACGTGGAGAATTCTTTTTTCTTGTCTTTGTCAGGATATAATCTGAAAAACGTTCATGGTATTAGAATAAGTCGCTATTGTTAAGAAAAAGAAGTTTCAAAATAAAATAAAAAACGCGTACCTCTTGAACTCGGAAATATACTTGTCGATTTCAGGACTGTTGTTTAGTACATACCATTCCACTTTCTTGAACTCTTGATAAGGGAACGGAATATACGACTTTTTACCAAGCGGGTTACATACCGATCGGAACACCTGAAACTGACACGTTGGGGGAGGGGGTCCACATTACGGTCGAGATGATTAAATTTAGTGGTAACATCATCCCGAAAATACTTAGAACATAAAGTCAATGCTTCTTGTGCAACATAACCCTCCGCAATCGAACCTTCTGGCTTAGCTTTATTTCGTACATAACCTTTTAGCTCTTTCATGTATCTTTCAAATGGATACATCCACCGGGGGCGGATAGGCCCGCCTTCAATGGCCTCATCAGGTAAATGGATAACCAAGTGAACCATAATGTCAAAGAAATCAGGAGGATATATGAGCTCAAGATCGCACAAAATGTCAACCACCTTTTTTATAGCAGTCAACATGTCATCCACCATTAAAGTTGCAGAGCAGAGTTGCTTAAACAAGTTACATAGGTCGATCAGTGGTCTTGCAATCTCAGCAGGCAAGTATTCCTGAAGTGCGAAAGGAAGTAAACGTTGCATCATTATATGACAGTCATGAGACTTCATGCCCGTTATATTGGTATCGTTATCGGTCACTTTGTGCTTGAAGTTGGATCCGAACCCATCTGGTAGTTTAACACTCTTGATGTACTGACAAAACTTTTTCCTGTTCTCTGGTGTGAAGGAATACGAAGCCTGAGGCTTCTTGCACTTCTCGTTTTTACTTTGGGTGAGCCACAAGCTTTTCCGAATGCCCAACTTTTCCAAGTATTGTCTTGCCTTGACGGTGTCTTTAGATTTGTCATTCATTAACAAAGTGTTCAGGATGGCCTCCAACACATTTTTTTCGATATGCATGATGTCTAAATTGTGTCTTAGTGAAAGAAAAGGCCAATACTCAAGCTCGTAAAAAATAGACCGTTTAGACCAGTTTGGCTCAACACGAAAATTGTGTGTTATCTTCACACCCCCAAAATTCTTATGTTTACCGGGCAGTCGATTTGGCTGTGAAGCGTGTTGCTCGTTAATCCGGTCCATGGTAAATGTTCTAGGACGGGGCTGGTGTTCGGGTTTACCATTGAATAAACGTGAAGCCCTGGATTTATGGCGAGGCGGTAAGAATCTTCTGTGGCCAACATAAGCTATTTTGCTTGCCACATGAAGAGATGGAGTGTCGTCATTACATGTAGGGCAAGCCTTGTAACCTTTCCCACTATACCCAGCCAAACTACTTCGAGCCGGAAAATCATTGATGGTCCATAAAAGCATCGCTCTCATGGTGAATTCCTCGCCTGTAGCTTGGTCTATAGTACTCACACCATCCCATAAAAGTTTTAGATCATCAATTAAAGGTCTCAAGTAAACATCAATGTCCTTGCCCGGGGATTTAGGGCCAGGAATTAATAGCGTCAGCATTAAAGAACTCTCTTTCGTACACAACCACGGAGGCAGGTTGTATGTTGTCAATATCACCGGCCACATGCTGTAAGTCTGACTAAGGTTGCCGAATGGATTGAAACCATCAGCAGCCAACCCTAATCGAACATTTCTTGGTTTCGCTGCAAAATCACCATACTTGGCATCAAATTTCTTCCAAGCCGCACCATCACACGGGTGTTGCATCTTACCGGGCTCCGTACACTTTCCAGTAGCATGTCAAATCATATCCTTTGCACTTTTACTAGACTTGTACAAACGTTGTAGTCTAGGAATGATCGGAAAGTAACGCAGCACCTTCTTAGGAACTTTCTTCCCCGGCGTGTTAGTGTCTTTCCATCTACTTGTATTACACACCGGACAGAAATCCAAATCGACGTATCCTTCCCGAAATAAGCAACAATCGTGTTCACAAGCATGTATCGAATCATACCCTAACCCGATCATTTTAAATGTATTCTTTATTGCATAGTATGACGATGGGAGCTTGAATCCTCTGCTTGGGGGAAAGATAGTTTGGAACCACTCTAGAATATCATTGAATATGGTATCGGTGATTTTACCTTTGGCCTTATAATGTGTAAACTTTGCCATGAAGTCTAATCGAGTCGCTTCTACACAACCAAGGTACAGCGGCTCATTGGCACTGCGATATAACTCTTCAAACTCGTTAGCTTGAGTCCGTCTGTTACTTGAGTTGGGAGGAGGTGGAGGAGGAATATAGTCCGGAGTCATATAGGTAAGATCATCAAGTAACGATGTCATGTCAGTTATAAAAGGTTGTCTTGTGTTATCTATTATTGGCAGTGGTGGCGGTGGTGGTGGTGGTGGTGGTGGAGGAGGTGTAGGTGTAGGAGGAGCCGGTTCACCATGGTGTACCCATGTTGTATAACTGTTGTCAAACCCGGACTTCATAACGTGGTTCGAAAGAAGGTCAATATCTACCAGGATTCTTGTTCGACAACGCTTGCATGGACATGGTATCTCATTCAAACGATTCACAAACTTCCTAGAATGCTTGACAAAACTGGCAAGACCCAATATATATTCTGGCTGATGACGCTCTAACCGTGTCCAACTCTTATCAATGAGTACCATAACTGTGTTTTAACGATACATTTAGTTATTATATGCAACTTAATTAACACAAGGAATTTTAAAAAATAATTATTATATATTTCATAAATAATAATATGTATTATATCAAATTATAAAAAATAATTATAAAATATATAATTATTATTTATAAAGTATATAATTATATAATAATATTTATTAAAAGATATAATTATCAAGTATAGAAAATAGTATGTTCACCTAGTGCAACTATGGAAGGCAATCCTAACCCACCCTTTGAATGTTTCGTCTCATATATGAATGCGTATAACCGATTTACTATTTGAGAAAATTTCGGCAGCATTTCCCCTCAACTCCCCAAATATGTGTTTAAAGACATATTCGTAGGAGTAAAGGAGAAACACTGTCGAAATCATCTCAAATACTAAATCGGTTATACGCATTCATATCCTAAATGAGACAAAACATTCAAAAAGCAGTCCCAAACAGGGGACTTTCCGAAGTTAATTCCTAATAAATTAACTTCGGACGGGTTTTCTATAGGTTGATCAATTTCAGAGGGGAATTTTCCGAAATTAATCGCTAAAATCCTAAAACATTCCTAAGGCTTAGTCCAATAAAACATTTATATCATATAATAAAAACAGCTTATTTTGATAAGCTTATCAGAATAAGCTGTTTGAAAACAGCTTATCCCGATAAGCTTATCAGAATAAGCTGTTTTCAAACAGCTTATTCTGATAAGCTTATTAGAATAAGTTGTTTGATAACAGCTTATCCCGATAAGCTTATCAAAGTAAGCTGTTTGAAAACAGCTTATCCCGATAAGCTTATCAGAATAAACAGCTTATTCTGATAAGCTTATAAGGATAAGCTGTTTTTAAACAGCGTATTCTGATAAGCTTATCAGGATAAGCTGTTATCAAACAGCTTATCCTGATAAGCTTATTAGGATAAGCTGTTATCAAACAGCTTATTCTGATAAGCCAGGTTAACCTGTTTGAAATCAGCTTATCCAAAAAAGATTATTAGAATTTATTCTCATCAAATAGGTAACATAAGGAGTGTTTGGATTTACGTTTAAAAAAATTAACAACTTTAAACATCCCGGACGACATGTCGCCAGGGAATCTAAAAAAAACTAAAAAAACAATATGTATTATCAATTACAATTAAAAGTTAAAAAAACATACCGTTAAATAGTGGTCGGGTCTCGGCTGTGGTCGGGGCGCGGGTGTGGTCGGGGCTCGGCTGCGGTCGGGTCTCGGCTGTGGTCGGGCTCGGCTACGGTCGGGACTCGGCTGCGGTGACCGGATATGTAAAAACAAAACCAAATATACTATCAATTATAATATAAGTTATATAAAAAAAATCAATTAGAATATAAATTATAAAAAAAATTATATAAAAAAACCTAACAATTACAATATAAATTATATAAAAAACCGTAATATATATTGCGGTGGTGGTGGTGCCGGTGAATGTAGATGGCGTGGTGGTGGTGTTGGCGACTGGAGATGGTGGTGAGTGGTGGTGAGTGCACGTGTGCAGGTGTGGAGGAGAGTGATGGTGAGTGGTGGTGGTGGTGGTGATATAGCAGCGAAGGGTGTGGAGGAGAGTGGTGGTGGTGGTGATACAGCAGCAACAGCGAAGGAGATGAAGGTTTTTTTTTATAAGTGTTGTGAGAAAAGATAAGGATATCTGGTCAATAAAGGGCTTTTTTTTTCCCGGCGACAATCCCTGGCGACATGTCGCCAGGGATACTTTTGACTTTTGTCGTTTAGCCAAAAGCGCGCGTGATTGAAACATTTTGGAGGGGTGTGACGAAGTTTCCCTGGCGACATGTCGCCAGGGATACCTTTGACTTTTCAACGCATATACACGTACCTATAACTTTTGTCGTATCTCCCAAACCTACCCTGGCGACATGTCGCCAGGGAAACTTGGCTGACTTTTTAGAAAGTCAAGTGAGCCCAAGTTTCCCTGGCGACATGTCGCCAGGGAAACTTGGCTGACTTTTTAGAAAGTCAAGTGAGCCCAAGTTTCCCTGGCGACATGTCGCCAGGGAAACTATCCCTGGCGACATGTCGCCAGGGATAGTCAAACATGTCGCAAGGGATAATTTTTGTGAAAATAAAATTTCTTGTTACTTATGTATTATTATAATTAGTAATAAAATAATAATAATTATTATTATTATTTATGAAATAATAATTATTATTATTACAATTTATAAAATAATTATTATTATTTATAAAATAACTATATCATTCCGGTCAGTTTAATTTCTAAATTCATTCCGATTTATTCCGTTTAGTTTCTCGATTCATTCTGATTCGGTAACCATTTAACATCTAACGTTTAACAAATGCATACCGACTCATCCATTGAACATCTAACATGTAACCAAGACATGTCGAGTCATCCATTGAACATCTAACGTGTAACCAAGACATGCCGACTCATTTATTGAACATCTAACGTGTAACCAACACATACCGACTCATCCATTGAACATCTAACGTTTAACAAATGCATACCGACTCATCCATTTAACATCTAACGTGTAACTAAGACATGCCGACTCATTTATTGAACATCTAACGTGTAACCAACACATGTCGAGTCGTCCATTGAACATCCAACGTATAACCATAACAAACCGGATCATCCATTGAACATCAAACGTATAACCATAACAAACCGGGTCATCCATTGAACATCTAACGTGTAACCAAGACATGCCGACTCATCCATTGAACATCTAATGTTTAACAAATGCATACCGACTCATCCAATGAACATCTAACGTGTAACCAAGACATGCCGACTCATCCATTGAACATCTAATGTTTAACAAATACATACCGACTCATCCAATGAACATCTAACGTGCAACCAAAACATACCGACTCATCCATTGAACATCTAATGTTTAACAAATGCATACCGACTCATCCATTGAACATCTAACGTCTAACCAAGACATGCCGACTCATTTATTGAACATCTAACGTGTAACCAACACATGTCGAGTCGTCCATTGAACATCTAACGTCTAACCAAGCTTGGTTACATGTTCTTCATTCTCACACAACATCCCGTCCGCTATCACTTCACTAAACTGAGAAGCATATGTCATAACGTTCTGAGTGAAAGTTGAGACAACTGGCAACCAACCCGCATCCGCTGCTGATATCAGTTAATATTCTTCATCAATGAACGGACCATTGAACAAGAACGTATTTGATTTAGTTAACGGGGATGAAATAGTAGGAACAACAGCATTAGGTGGAGATAAATAAGGGATATCAGAAGCTTTCGCGTAAGTTTGAACAAAAGAAAGAAGCTTTTCATTTGATGTAACCTCACCAAAATAGCTTACACAACGAGTATAGTCATTTGCCAGCTCAACATAGCTATGTTGCCAGCTCATCTAACGTGTAACCAAAACATACCGACTCATCTATTGAACTTCTAATGTTTAACAAATGCATACCGACTCATCCATTGAACATCTAACGTCTAACCAAGACATGCCGACTCATTTATTGAACATCTAACGTGTAACCAACACATGTCGAGTCGTCCATTGAACATCCAACGTATAACCATAACAAACCGGATCATCCATTGAACATCCAACGTACAACCATAACAAACCGCGTCATCCATTGAACATCCAACGTTTAACTATTGGCGGGAAAACGTTGGCGGGAAAACATTGGCGGGAAAATGTTAACCATTTCCCTCACTTTTTGACCATAAAAGGATTCACACACACTTATCATCAGCAGATCACACACACACACACTTATCATCTCCTACCAAAATCACCACCACCACCACCTGATTTGGTAGCAGATGGATCCCCGTGAAGCTTATAAATGTACATGTAGAAAGGGATATATTGTGTTGAGACAGTCACATCAACCTCATAGCTTTGGTAAACTCTACTATGCATGTCCTTTTTCGAAGGTAAACAATCAAATGTTTTAGTTATGTAATACGTGTGATTATTAAAATGACATGTCATGTTATTTGTTTACTTTGTAACAGCCAAAAACAGATGATTATGGATGTAAATATTTTAAATGGAAGGATGATTTTGATCTCGAACTCCGTATAAGATCTTCCCCTGGATCTTCAACACCTCAAGGTTCACATCCAAGTTCTTCTACAGGTCCTTCTCAATCTGCACCCACTGAGTGCTCAAATTGCAAGATCAAAGATCTAAAGATAAAGATGTTAGAGGCAAGACTAGAAATGGAAAGGCATCCTGAAGACCACGCATGTCAATCGGCTGCAATACTTCATGAGCTTTTAAATGAAATGGAAAATCTTAGCGTTGAGTAGTAATCGGCTGCACTACTTCACGAACTTTAAGTTGATTAGTAATGTCTGTTTTTAAGTTTTCCATTTGATTCCACAAGGGCTATATATAATATTATGAATAAATAAATGTTTGTTTTATAAATGTCTCATTTTTATTATATAAACGTCGCAAAAATAAAATAACATCGGATCGATAGTTAAAATAATAATTATTTGGAATAAATAAATATTTGTTTTATAAATGTCTCATTTTTATTATATAAACGTCGCAAAAATTAAATAACATCGGATCGATAGTTAAAATAATAATTAACAAGCAAAAACTAAATAAATATATGACAGGGAGTTTCCCTAGCGACATGTCGCCAGGGAAACATTTGGGATTTGGCGGATAAAAGCCCGCCACACGTTTTGTGTTTAATTTTGAAACTAATCACAAATGGCAAAGGTTTCCCTGGCGACATGTCGCCAGGGATAATCTGGACACGTAATTAGCAAACTTATTTTTTGTTAAATACGATGGACGAGTTTTCCGTCGCCAGGGATACGTTGGGACAAAGTATCCCTGGCGACTTGTCGCCAGGGAAACTTTGGAGGGAAAATTTCGCGCTCTTTCACTTGGTATCTGATTTTGGACCGATTATCCCTGGCGACATGTCGCCAGGGAAACCCTAGTCAAACTTTTACCAAAAAGTAAATCTACTTTACCGCCACGTCAGCGTTGTGTCGCCAGGGAAACCCCCGTCATCTGTTCTCAACTTTCTTCTAGTGTAATAAAATAAAAACATAGTAAATAAATATGCAGTGAATACAACTGAAATTGAAGGCCCTATTTTGCAAGAAGCCCTAGTGTCAATGTACCGCTCACACCCATATAGAGTTGGTGCCCTGTGTTTGTTGCATGAATAAAATCGATACAGGTCTTTTAAAACCCGATTTGATACGGTCGGTTGAACCATACCGAACACCGATTTAAAAAAACCCGGTTTAGCTGTCAGTTAAACTGGTTGCACAGTAACACGATAATTCGACCGATCCAATTAAAAAAACACGTTTTTAGAACATCGGTAAACACAAAAAGAAACACATCCGTTGTACAAAAGAAACACAATAAACTCGAATCCGCGTGATGCACTAATTTCTCACATCCAACCAATAGAAACAAAGCACAAGGATCGCCAACGTACATTTTTTAACCTAAATGTCTACTATAAATACCCCATAATGCAGCGTATAATTTCACACTTCCAAAAACCCTAAATACAACAATAATTCCTTCGAACAAAAGGTACAAAATTTGAAGTTGTCTTTTTATATTTTAATTCTTTTATTATTAGGTTTAACAAAACATTATCGATCGTTTTATAGAATCTGAATTGCAATGGCTCGTACAAAGCAAACCGCTCGCAAGTCTAATTGTGGAAAATCTCCCAGGAAGCAATTTTCTCTTGGTTTCAAAGTATGTAATTTTGATTCAACTACTATTAGTATATTTTTCAGCTTTATAGTTTTCTGGTAATTCTATTATTGCTCATTGTTTGTGAAACTGTTTGTAGGCTGCTAAAAATTCTGCTCCGACAACCACCGGAGGAGTGAAGAAACCTCATCGTTATCGCCCAGGAACCGTTGCTCTCCGGTGTGTCTCTTTTCTGAACTTCAAATTCATATATAATCATTTATCGAAATTGATTACTTGAATGCTTGAATATTTGTTATCTAAGTTAATTGAATGCATAAATATAGTTTTAGTGAGGTTGGAAATTTATTTATAAACTTGACCATTATCATCTAACTTTGGGGATTACATAATTGGTTTATGACATTAGAATACCTTAGTACAGAATTAGGTTATAAATAAATTTAATGATTATACGAAAATTGTTTCTTAACTGAGTTTGTTGATAAATGTAGTGAAATTCGTAAGTATCAGAAGAGTACTGATCTGTTGATCCGCAAATTGCCATTCCAGAGGCTTGTTCGTGAAATCGCTCAGGATTTCAAGGTGATTATTACTTGTTTCATATATCATCTATTACCGAATGGTTTAGTGGTATCTAGTACTAATCGATGATTAACTGTGTCGATTCTGTTTGGTTGTAGACTGATTTGAGGTTCCAGAGCCATGCTGTGTTGGCACTTCAAGAGGCAGCTGAAGCTTACCTTGTTGGTTTGTTTGAGGATACTAACTTGTGTGCAATTCATGCCAAGAGGGTCACCATCATGTCTAAAGATATCCAGTTGGCTCGTCGTATCCGTGGAGAACGTGCTTAGAGTATTAGTTAAATGAAATCTGGTTAACTGTATGTTGCGTATATTTGTTTAATAATTCTCGTTTTAGTTTGATACCTGAATTGTTAAATTTTACTTATTGGTATAGAAAGGTTTTGTTTTTGTGTCTCTATCAGTTAGTTTGTAGCAGCCAATCTATCTACTGGAATTGATCAATGGAAAGAATGTTGTGAATTAAGCATACAGATTGCTGAAATGCACCACATATATATGTGACTGGCTGGAACTTTCATTTTTTTACTCTTTTGGACGGCTGGGGATTAAAAAAAAACCTACCATCGATCAGGAGTAATTATTGTTACTGACTATTATCATTTGTTTCTGGGATTGTAAATTTTGTTGCTGAAAGTATCTTAGATACATTATATGTTGGAAAATGTTTTGCAAAATATGGTTTTTGCAATACTTTGGACATAATTTTATATATGTATATGTTATATATATTCGTAGTACTTAGTAGCTTTGCGTTCTCCTCGAAGAGAGCTTCGCAACGAGCTAAAGTATGTCCAATATGGAGTTAATATGAATGAGATATCGTGTCTCAAAGTGAGTCTCGTGAAACAAAATATTTGGAAAATATTTTGTCCCACATCGCTTAAAACATGAAATGAAAACATGTTTATAAGGGAATCCTAGTTTCTACCCTACAATATTCATTTGTGGGTTTTTACTCCCACGCCTACGCGCGCGCAGGGGGGTGCAGAAAGTGGGATTTCTAGGCCAAAAACAGGTTCGAAGCTACTGAACTTGTGCACGAGAGCGCGACCTGCGGACACGAATACAGCTTCGAAAACTGGCTTGGGTGCGGGCAGATTTCGGTATCTTTTTTGCTGCGAATTCGATTTATTTTCCAGAGAATTCTGTACATCTATTTTAGGAATAGATACAGAAGTTATTTACAGAATATTTTGTGTGTTAAAAAGATACAGAAAATATTCACAGAATATTTTTGTGTGTTAAAAAGACAGGAAATCTGTTTTAGTTATAACATATTTTCCTGACTTTGGTATATATTTTTTCTTTGAGAACAAGTCAAGTTTTTAGTATAAATATAACCTCTTCTCATTCAGTTAAAGACATCAGAAAAACGCAGCTTTTCATACTCCATTACCAGACGATTTTTCCAGCAGTTCTCGATCAGAAACGAAGAAGGCTTCCGTGATCTTTCAGGCAAGTTTGTCTAGTCCGGCTGTACAACAGCTTTGGACGTTGTACCCTGGGAAACAGACGGCGAATCTGTTTTAAGGGAAGCGTGTTAAACACGTGCCTCGTCTTAGTTTTACTGCTTTCAATTTTATTTGTTATTTAATTCTGTTCTTTGTTTTCTGTTAATTTTATTATTGTTTTAATAAAAGTATACACCGTTTCCCACAATCTTAAAAACAGATTCTGTTTAACAGAATTAAAACTTTTATTAAATCGGACTAATAATTTTATCAGATTTATTATAAACTGTTTCTGCCGAAACCAGGATTGAGTTTCACTGGAATCAGTTTTAATTTTACAGATTTTAATTAACAGATCTCTAACGGTTTTCTTTAAGCAGTTGTTCTTATCAGTTTATATTGAAACCAAGATTGTGTTTATGTTAAACTGATATATTAGATAATTGCATCTGATTCATTGAAACCAAGATTGAGTTTCTTTGAAGCAGATCCACTATAAGTATATAGAGATCACGATTGAATTTCTTATATACATATTTAAAACAGTTGTCTAACTGTTTGTGTTTTGATCTTGTTTGATCTTTCAGGATGTCTACCAGCACTCCTGTAACTCCTGTAACTCCTGCAACTACTACTGTGAATGTAACTGGTGCGCCAGTTCCCCACACAGTTGCTAATCATGCTGAAAAACCAGAAAAATTCAATGGACAGAATTTTAAGAGGTGGCAGCAGAAGATGTTCTTCTATCTCACTACTTTGAACCTTGCGAAGTTCTTAAAGGAGACTGTACCTCAGGTGGAACCTCCTAGAGAAGGTGTACCCGAAAATCAACAAGCCGTGCAAGCTGTTGAAGCATGGAAACATTCAGACTTCTTGTGTCACAACTATATTCTGAATGGTTTGGTGGACTCTTTGTACAATGTGTACTACAAGACTAAGACTGCCAAAGAATTATGTGAGTCGTTGGAACGCAAGTACAAAACTGAGGATGCTGGTACAAAGAAGTTTGTGGTAGCTCGCTTTTTGGATTACAAGATGGTTGATTCAAAGAGTGTGATAACTCAGGTTCAAGATCTGCAGGTTTTGCTACACGACATTCATGCTGAGGGTATGACTTTGAGTGAAACTTTTCAAGTTGCTGCTATCATTGAAAAGTTACCTCCAAGCTGGGTAGAATTTAAAAACTACTTGAAGCATAAGCGAAAGGATATGACTGTTGAAGACTTGGTTGTTCGTCTTCGTATTGAAGAGGACAACAAGCTGGCTCAGAAAAACACTTATACACCTGATTCTGCCAAGGCAAATATGGTTGAGCATGGTTCGTCTTCTTCAAAGTCTAAAGGCAAGAGCTTTGGAAAAGGGAAGAATGACAAGAAGAGCAAATGGAAGTCTAAGTACCTTGCTCCTAAGGCTGGAATTGCGAAGCAGAAGTTCCAAGGAAATTGCTTCAACTGTGACAAGCCAGGTCATCATGCTGCTAATTGCAAAGCGCCAAAGCGGGTGACTCCACGCGAGGCTAATATGGTGAATGATAATGTGGACATGATTGCTATGGTGTCTGATGTCGTTACCATGATCTCTGAAGTTAACCTGGTAGGTTCTAATAATAATGATTGGTGGGTTGATACTGGGGCAACCCGTCATGTGTGTGCTGACAAGAGTATGTTTCACTCTTTCAGAGCGGTTGACAATGGAGAGAAGTTGTACATGGGCAACTCTGCAACTGCTGATATCAAGGGCGAAGGAGATGTTATTTTGAAGATGACATCCGAGAAAGAGCTCAAGTTGACTAAAGTCTTGTATGTTCCGGAGATTCGCAAGAATCTTGTGTCCGGATGGCTTTTGAATAAGTTTGGTTTTCGTCTTGTTTTTGAGTCTGATAAAGTTGTACTTTCTAAGAATCAAATGTATGTTGGTAAGGGGTATGCCCTGAATGGTATGTTTAAGCTCAATGTAATATTTGTTAAGAATGATATCAATAAAATGAATTCTTCTGCTTACTTGATTGAGTCTTCTAATGTGTGGCATGGCCGTCTTGGACATGTTAATTTTAATTCAATGCGTCGTTTGATTAAATTTAATGGCATACCAAATTTTCATATTGATTCAAATTATAAGTGTGAAACTTGTGTCGAAGCCAATATGATACACACAGACATATGTGATTTGAAATCACTACCCACAAAAGGTGGCAATAAGTACTTCATCACTTTATTGATGATTGCACAAAGTACTGCTACGTTTACTTGTTGAAAAGTAAAGATGAAGCTATAGACAAGTTTGTTCTATACAAAACCGAAGTTGAGAATCAACTTGGTAGGAAAATCAAGGTTGTACGAAGTGATAGAGGAGGTGAATATGTGTCTCCTTTTGCTGATCTATGTGCGAAACATGGAATTAGACATGAGTTTACTGCTCCTTATTCACCTCAGCAAAACGGTATTGCCGAAAGGAAGAACCGTACCTTGAAAGAGATGGTTAATGCCATGTTGTTAAGTTCTGGTTTGAGCCGGGACATGTGGGGGGAAGCCATTCTAACGGCTACTTATCTTTTAAACAAGATACCTCGTAAGGATAAAGAGGAAACCCCATATGAACTGTGGATGGGAAGAAAACCATCATACCAGTACTTACGAGTGTGGGGGTGTCTAGCCAAGGTAGCTGTGCCGACACCTAAGGCCCAAACGATTGGACCTAAATCTGTGGATTGTATATTCATTGGATATGCTAAGAATAGTAGTGCGTATCGTTTCATTGTACATGATTCGAAAAATCTAGATATACACAAGAACACAGTTATGGAATCAAGGAATGCATCCTTCTTTGAAAACATATTTCCTTGTTTAAAGAAGGAAAATGGAAGCACATCTAGAATAGATGATGCAGTTGTCCAAGATAAGAGACAACGAGATGATGATGATCTCCAAGATGAGAGACAAGATCAACCCGAGGAAGAAGAGGTTGAACCTAGAAGAAGCAAACAGGCAAGAACCGAGAAATCCTTTGGACCCGATTTTGTCTCTTTTATGGTAGAAAATGAACCTACTTCTTATCAAGAAGCTGTAAATTCCTCGGAAGGACCTCGATGGAAAGAAGCGATTAATAGTGAAATAGAGTCTATTTTACAAAATCATACTTGGGAGCTCGTGGATTTACCTCCTGGTTGTAAACCACTAGCCTATAAATGGATCTTCAAGAAGAAGATGAAAGCTGATGGCACCATTGATAAGTACAAAGCAAGATTGGTGATCAAAGGTTTTAGACAACGTGAAGGTCTAGATTACTTTGATACTTATTCGCCTGTTACGCGAATAACTTCTATTAGGATGATTCTTGCTATTGCCGCATTAAGAAATTTAGAAGTTCACCAAATGGATGTGAAAACGGCTTTTCTAAATGGAGATTTAGAAGAAGAAATATACATGAACCAACCTGAGGGTTTCATGGCTCCTGGACAAGAGAGCAAAGTTTGTAGGCTTGTTAAGTCATTGTATGGCTTAAAGCAAGCTCCAAAACAATGGCATCAAAAGTTTGATCACGCCATGCTAGAGGGTGGATTCAAAATTAATGAATGCGACAAGTGTGTTTATGTCAAAGACACGGATAGTGGATATGTAATCTTGTGTCTTTATGTTGATGATATGCTTATCGTTGGCAGTAACGACAAGATGATCAAGTCTACTAAAGACATGTTGAAATCAAAGTTTGACATGAAAGATATGGGTTTGGCTGATGTGATCCTTGGAATAAAGATCATACGAACTCACAGTGGAATTGCATTAAGTCAAGCACATTACGTGGATAAAATTCTCAATACTCATAATGCGGGGGATTCCGGCCTAGCTAGAACTCCAATTGACACCAGTTTGCATCTATCTAAAAATAGAGGCGCAGGTGTTGCCCAATTAGAGTATTCAAGAATTATTGGCATGTTGATTTATTTGATGACATGTACCCGACCTGACTTAGCATATGCTGTTAGCAGGCTAAGTAGATATACTAGTAATCCAAGTGATGCACATTGGAAAGCTATGACTAGGGTACTTCATTATTTGAGATACAGTCGTGATTATGGACTGAATTATGCTAGATATCCATCTGTTATTGAAGGATACAGTGATGCAAATTGGATATCTGACATAAAGGATTCTAGATCGACCAGTGGATATGTGTTTACACTGGGAGGGGCCGCTATATCTTGGAAGTCTTCCAAGCAAACTGTAATAGCTAAGTCCACGATGGAATCAGAATTTATCGCGTTAGATAAATGCGGAGAAGAGGCGGAATGGCTACGTCAATTCGTAGAGGACATACCCAGGTGGCCTAAACCGGTAACGGCCATTAGTATACATTGTGATAGTCAATCGGCAATTGGTAGAGCTCATAGCACAATGTATAATGGAAAGTCTAGACATATCCGTCGTTGACATAATTCGGTACGACAACTACTCTCAACAGGAGTTATCTCAATAGACTATGTGAAGTCAAAGGATAACATTGCGGATCCGCTTACGAAAGGCTTAAACAGAGAGTTAGTTAGTAAGTCGTCTAAAGGAATGGGACTAAAGCCCTTGAAGGAATGAGTTTCTATGAAGGAAAACCTAACCCAGTTGACTGGAGATCCCAAGATCTGGGTTCAATAGGACAACCTAATCATAGAAATGTGGGGGAAGTCACGTCAATGTGGGGGAGTTACTTAATAAAATAACTTTCCTAGTCCATTCCTAGAACAATGTGACTTGTTGAGAGGTTAAACATATGGCTTAATGATTCAGGATGAAATCATAAAGCATAATGATTCAAGATGAAATCATAAAACATATGTTTTTAATGATTCAAGATGAAATCACCTATGTGAGAGAGAAGTGGGGTCGCTTCGAATGAAATTGTGGGGGCGCAATTTCTAAGAGCTCTTGCAGAACCAGGCGAGTGTTCATGACCAAAACGAACACGACTATGAGGACTTGACAAGGTCAGGGAGACTCTTGTGTGAGTGTGTATTGTCGTCTACGTAAACAGAGGCTGAGTTCAAGGACATCGCGTCTACTCAGATCTAGGAGACTAAGTGCATCTCATAAGGGAAGGTTCAAAGGGTTACACCTACCTATCCTATGCAGGACTTAACCGCATAAATTTTGCCGAAACTTTCGTGTGTTTTCGACCGATTCCCATTCATGTGGGGGATTGTTGGAAAATGTTTTGCAAAATATGGTTTTTGCAATAGTTTGGACATAATTTTATATATGTATATGTTATATATATTCGTAGTACTTAGTAGCTTTACGTTCTCCTCGAAGAGAGCTTCGCAACGAGCTAAAGTATGTCCAATATGGAGTTAATATGAATGAGATATCATGTCTCAAAGTGAGTCACGTGAAACACAATATTTGGAAAATATTTTGTCCCACATCGCTTAAAACATGAAATGAAAACATGTTTATAAGGGAATCCTAGTTTCTACCCTACAATATTCATTTGTGGGTTTTTACTCCCACGCCTACGCGCGCGCAGGGGGGTGCAGAAAGTGGGATTTCTAGGCCAAAAACAGGTTCGAAGCTACTGAACTTGTGCACGAGCGCGCGACCTGCGGACACGAATGCAGCTCCAAAAACTGGCTTGGGTGCGGGCAGATTTCGGTATCTTTTTTGCTGCGAATTCGATTTATTTTCCAGAGAATTCTGTACATCTATTTTAGGAATAGATACAGAAGTTATTTACAAATATTTTGTGTGTTAAAAAGATACAGAAAATATTCACAGAATATTTTTGTGTGTTAAAAAGACAGGAAATCTGTTTTAGTTATAACAGATTTTCCTGACTTTGGTATATATTTTTTCTTTGAGAACAAGTCAAGTTTTCAGTATAAATATAACCTCTTCTCATTCAGTTAAAGACATCAGAAAAACGCAGCTTTTCATACTCCATTACCAGACGATTTTTCCAGCAGTTCTCGATCAGAAACGAAGAAGACTTCCGTGATCTTTCAGGCAAGTTTGTCTAGTCCGGCTGTACAACAGCTTTGGACGTTGTACCCTGGGAAACAGACGGCGAATCTGTTTTAAGGGAAGCGTGTTAAACACGTGCCTCGTCTTAGTTTTACTGCTTTCAATTTTATTTGTTATTTAATTCTGTTCTTTGTTTTTTGTTAATTTTATTATTGTTTTAATAAAAGTATACACCGTTTCCCACATTATAATATTATATACACCAGAATATTTTGCTCATGCTTTCAGAATATTTTCCTCATGCTTTAGCGTTGCTGTGTTGGAGGCATTATAGGTCAAATCGTCTTATGGATTTCATACCACATGGGCCAACACACTCCAAATTACAGCTCTCTTCATGGTACAATTGGCACTTTGTACCGATGAGGTTACAAGAACCATTAAGAATGTTTATGGAAAAATTGGGACATGGGTTGACATTACGGACGTTGTGTTCTCTATTGAGGTCAATGTTCTAACGAGCATGATATGATATAGCAAATTAAGTTTGTTAAAGAGAAGAAAGATAGAGAGCTTGTAGCTCAGTTCCAAAAGATAGCTTACGAGATTCTTGAGCTGATCACAAGCCAGCCAAATGTGTCTGATCTTTTCCCAAGTCTTGCATGGTTATACAAGGTATCGTGCAGAAAGCAAAGTTGCAACGCAAGAAATTTGATAAGAAATTCAGAGCATCATTGCGGTCGAAAGAAGACAAATTTCGATAAATCAAAGGTTGCAGTTAAGGGTGAACCTTTTCTGTCCAAATGTAAGACATGATCTTATATTTGGCGTTGTATCATGACACAATCCCAAAAGGTTGCACCATCGTTGTGAATGTTTGGGCTATTCATCGCAATGACACAATCCTGTATATTGGGACAACCCATCACTCCATCACTTCAGAGTTCAATCCCGAGTGATTCATGGCAAACAACTTGAACTTCTTCCTATTTGGGGGTATTTGAGAAGGTTATGTTCAGGAATTCCTTTAGCCAAAAAAAAATGATGATGTATGTCTTGGCTTCATCGTTGCACTCATTCGACTGGGCCTTGCCAAAGGATGACGAGCTTGATTTAACAGATAACTTTTTGGCCTTACTTCGAAGAAAAGAAAGCCGCTCATTCTTATTCCTTATCAAAGGTTGCCCAACGCAAGCCTTTATACATGTGACCAAATCGAAATTGTGGAATTCTTGTTGTTCGCCACAGTTTAAGTTAATACCAAAAAAAAAAAAAAAATTGGCTACAAGACAATCATAGTTATTTCTTTGGTTCATTACCAAAACAGCCTCTGCAAACACTTTCGTTATAAGCAAATTATTTGACTTTTAAAATCTTTTTTCTTTAACTTTAACTTCAAATAAATTTTTTAATGTTATATATATCTAAAAACTTAAATTTTCAACTTACAACTATAAAAACACATGGTACAAGAAAATTAAACTTATATAACAAAAATAGCAACTTAATTATAACAGAGGAATTAAATTCTATGATTAAAAAACCTCATCACCCATTTTTACAAAAAATAAAATACATTGTACAATTAATACATGCCAATGTAATGAATATGACCTTAAACACCTACTATTTGGTGTTACAAGTTTGACTCAAGTAAATGATACTCATAACTTATATTAAACACATACATTTGAGAATAGATATCTCATTCACATAAACTTACGCCAAGTAATTTTCCAACATATCATACATACATTCTTGTGCTATTTGGAAGTTAAGGTCAACAAGACGTCAAGTGTTTTGTATTTATAAGTCTACCATAGGTGAAATTAATACTATTAACTCCTATTTCTAATTTCAATTCCATTCCTGTTAAGGCTTTCAATCACTTCAAATTTTGGATTGAAAACAATTTACATCAAAGATATACAAGATGCTCATATCAACCCAGACTAACATACCAGGAAGAATAGCAAGGCCGGTTTTATGTCAAATTTACAACTACTATCTGTCACACCAAAATTTTGTGGTTATTATAGTTCGTCTACCTCTACATCACTTGTCTTTGGTTTTTAACTACACTACTGTCATGTTTATTCAAATACTAGCAGGGTACCCGCGCGGATGCGGTGGTGGTACCCTGTGATATTTAAAAAAAGGTAAAAATAAGTTTTTGTTTTACCCAACTCCGTTGACCCGAATTCACCGACCCAAGTAAACCCGACACGAATAAACACAAACCTTTGTAACCAAAGTTCAAATCGGGTCACGTTTGAGTAACTTATTTTCAGCCTTGACCCGAATTGGATCCGACCCGATTGACCTGAACCCGACCCCATTCCCATCCCTAGACACAAAATTTGTAAAATTATATGCTCATTTATATAGTTTTGAAAATCAGACTAAGCAGAAACAAGAGTGGCCACCGGTTCAGATGTCAAATACAATTCGTTTGAAAATGATCTGGAGAAATTCTTCCGAAAATTATAAAAAATAAGTGAATCGGACCTGATTGACATTATTTTCAAACTGATCAATCACAGGGTACCCGCCGCCGCATCGCGCGAATATCCTGCTAGTTACTTCATAAAAACTATATGAATGAATTAGTTTTTAAACATAAATTTATCAATATAATTCTCATCAATTATTATACAATACAAAAATATTTAGTTTATATTGAAAAAAAAACTCTCAAAATCAAACATCAACACTTATTTTAAGACAAGGTAGTATGTTGTTAACGATAACATAAAAAAAATTACAATGCACGTGGTTGCATGTTCCTCAAATGATTTTAAGACGATATTTTATAATGTTCCTCAAATGATTTTAAGACAATATTTTTGTTACACCTCTGGGACGTGGTCAGCGCAGCAAGAGGCCACCAAAGTGGCAGGATTCGTTTATTATGGGCTAGGATTCTAGTTGTCCCATCTATTTTATTTACTTGCTTATTATAGGCTTGTTTTGAGTCATGTTAGAAAAGTCAATAAACATTAAGACGTGTTTTGTGTTGACTTGTTTTCCAAGCTGTGTAATTCGGTGTATATATACCAAATGAAACAATCAATAAAAGTACGTTTGTCAAGAAAATATTTGTTCTTCTCTTATTTTTCTTACGGAGCCCGTACACGCTATAGTGTACACTACCTTGATACGAGTTAGATCATATCAATTGGTGCTTTCGTTGCACTCATGGATGAACAAACACTGAGAGGGTGGCTTAAGGATCAGCAGGATCGCGCCGAGACTTTGGCGCAGCAACAGGCAGCGGCTTTTCAACTTCAGTTTGATGAGTTGCGGGCTTCGTTGGGGCAGATGCAACTTCAAGGCCGCCAAGGAGGGGGTGGTGACACAGGGGGATTGTTGCCGCGGTCCATGCGTCTGGATGTCCCGAAGTTTTCAGGAACCGATCCAGAAAGTTGGATTTTCGCCATTAAGGAATACTTTTTGCTTCTTAATACCCCGGTTGATCAACGTCTTTGGATCGTTGATTTTAATTTGGAAGGGGCAGCAGTGGAATGGTTTCGTTGGATGACAAAGAATGGGTTGGTTACTGACTGGGAGCGGTTTTTGGAGAGTGTGCAAGATCGTTTTGGTCCATCAAAATTTGAAGACCCACAGGGTGCCTTGTCAAAATTGCTACAACTTGGCACAGTGGAAGAATACCAGAGGGAGTTTGAAAAATTGATGAATCGGGTTATCAATATACCGGAGTCTTTGCTAATCTCTTTCTATATATCGGGGCTCAAACTTCACTTACAGCGGGAACTATTGGTGGCACGACCAACTACGCTGGGCGACGCGTTTTTGTTGGCTCGGATTACCGAGGCTCGTCTGGAGGATCGTACGGTTTCGTCCACCGCAACAGGAACGAAAACCATAGCCACGGTGACATCTTCCAAGCAGGCCGCGCCGCGCGCGGAGGTACGAATGGAGCGGCTGGACCAACCAAACCACCTCTTTTGTCTACCCTACCGGTACAACCAAACCCCTTGCGATTAAATGGATTTCTCCAGCCGAACGACAAGACCGACTGAACAAAGGTTTGTGTTTCAATTGTGATAACAGGTGGTCTCGCGGGCACAAGTGCCTTGCTAAGTTTTTGTTGCTTATGACCGATGAAGCTGATGATGCTGATGACGGAGGCGTCACGTTCACGGACGAAGTGGATGAGGCGGTCGAGACGGGTGACATCTCAATACTTAATTCACTTATTGGCCACGGTAGCCCACGATCTCTACAATTGTGGGGAACGATTGGAACGGGTAAGGTCCATGTTCTTATTGATAATGGTAGCACGCATAATTTTAATTGCCCCGATGTGGTGGAAAAGATGTGTATATCTGTTCAACCAACGAAGGCTTTTAAGGTCTATATTGGCAGCAGAGAGTCTTTGTTATGTGAGCATGTGTGTTCCAATGTTACTTTACATGTGCAACAAGAAGTACTGGAGGTCGATTTATATTTATTGCCTATGAAAGGACCGGACGTGGTATTGGGCATTCAATGGCTGCAAAACCTTGACAAGGTCACGCATGACTATCCGCACCAAACAATGGAGTTTACTCTTTTGGGTAATACTTATACATTAAAGGGTGATGATTCCCTTCGCATGAGGAAGATCAGTTTGAACCAAATGCAGGCAATGTGGGAGAGTGACGATATATATGGAGTCTATGAGGTTCATCATTTTTCTACAATGGAGGACGCCGAAGCGAGATCGCGTGAAACATCTGCTCTATGTGAACCTGCTCTCGAACAACTTTTGGTGCAATTTGATTCTTTATTCCAGGTACCTACTACTTTACCTTCTAATCGTTCAATAGATCACCGTATTCATTTGCTACCGGAAACTAAACCGGTAAATGTTCGACCGTATCGTTATCCGCACTATCAAAAAGGAGAGATGGAGAAATTGTTAATGAAATGCTAAGTCAAGGTATAATTCGTTTTAGCCAAAGTCTGTTTTCCTCGCCAGTTTTGTTGGTTAAGAAGGAAGACGGGAGTTATCAGTTTTGTGTAGATTATCGAGCTTTGAATGCTGTGACAGTTAAAGACAAATTTCCTATTCCAACGGCCGATGAAATGTTTGACGAATTGGGTGGGGCCATTATTTTTACCAAGTTAGATTTGCGCGTCGGATATCACCAAATTCGAGTTTATGAGAGGGATATTTATAAGACGGTGTTTCGCACGCATGATGGCCATTATGAATTTTTGGTCATGCCTTTCGGCTTGACTAATGCGCCATCCACTTTTCAAGCAACTATGAACAGATTATTTGCACCCTATTTGCGTAAGTTTGTTATTGTTTTTTTATGACATTTTAGTTTATAGTGCTACCTTGGATGCGCATTTAGAACATTTGGGATGCGTCTTTACTTGTTTGCAAAAACATCAATTTTTTGTGAAGAAATCTAAGTGTGTGTTTAGGGCCGAAACACTCGAGTACTTGGGTCACATGATATCGGGTCGTGGGGTTGAGATGGATCCTAAGAAGGTGATGGCGGTGCGTGATTGGCCGGAGCCAAAGACTCAACGCCAGGTGCGAGGGTTCTTGGGCCTCGATGGATATTATAGGCGTTTTATTAAAGGGTATGCAACTTTGGCAGCTCCACTCACGGAATTATTGCGAAAGGATGGTTATAAGTGGGGTGATGAGGAGGCGACATCTTTTCAAGAGCTTAAGACACAATTATCTACTGCGCCTATTTTAAGCTTGCCAGATTTTACACAAGAATTCGTAGTAGAGGCCAACGCGTCTGACTTTGGGGTCGGGGCAGTCCTGTTGCAAAATAACCGACCTATTAGTTATTTTAGTCGGAAATTTGGGCCAAGAATGCGTGTTGCAGCCACTTATCAAAAGGAGTTATTTGCTATTGTCGAGGTTGTGTACAAATGGCGTCAGTATTTAGTTGGAAGGCGGTTTAGGATTCGAACTGATCATAAAAGTATTAAGGAACTCATGCAACAAGTTATTCAAACACCCATTCAACAAAAGTATGTACGCAAACTAATGGGTTTTGATTTTGTGGTTGAATATAAACCCGGGGGAACAAATCAGGTTGCAGATGCTTTGTCACGTATGTATGAGGAGGAGAATTCGGTAACGGCTGAATTCATGGCTATTAGTCATCCCGTTAGGGGGTTACTTGATGACTTGATAAGGGAGAATAAGGACTTGACAGAATTACAAGATTTTCATCAACAATTGGATGCGGGAAACGAACTAGATGGGTTTCGTCGGGCGCAAGGGCTATTGATTTTTCGAAACCGCTATTATGTGGGTACCAAATCTAAATTAAAAGATTTGTTGTTGCGGGAGTTCCATGACACACCAAGCGCGGGACATGGGGGAGTTAAAAAATGTTAGTGGGGCTTTCGGCGTTATTCTATTGGCAGGGAATGCGTCAATCCGTGGAAGATTACGTTAAGAAGTGTTCGATCTGTCAACAAACTAAATATTCTACTCAGACGATGGGCGGTTACCTTCAACCTTTACCGACTCCTGAAGGTGTGTGGGAGGATATTTCTATGGATTTTATTACAGGATTACCGATATCTAAAGGATTCACTACGGTGTTGGTAGTGGTAGACCATTTCTCTAAATATGCTCATTTTGGAGCGTTACCTACCAGTTTTAATGGTCATAAGGTCGCTGAATTGTTTTTGGATATGGTGGTAAAACATCATGGACTACCAAAAACTATTGTTTCTGACCGGGATCCGATTTTTGTTAGTAAGTTTTGGAAGGAGTTATTTCGACTTACTGGGACACAACTTAACCATAGCACCGCCTACCCTCCCCAATCCGATGGGCAGACTGAGGTTGTTAATCGAGGCTTGGAGCAGTATTTGAGAGCTAGGGTGTTGAAAAATCCTCATTAGTGGGTGCGTCTATTACCTTGGGCCGAGTATTGCTATAACAACGATTATCATAGTAGTATTAAAATGTCGCCATATCAAGCTTTGTATGGACGATTACCCTTGTCTTTAATCCATTACCCCCCCCCCCCCCCCCGGTACTTGTAAGGTAGCTGCGGTTGATGAGCTGTTGGTTGAGCGAAATGAAATTACGCGTCAACTCAAGAAGAATTTGTTGGCTGCCAAGATACGGATGGAGGAGAATGCCAGCCGCACGCTTATGGATGTTGAGTTTAACGTGGGTGACAAAGTGCTTGTCAAGTTGCAACCTTACAGGCAAATAACTCTTGCTAAGCGTCTATCTAATAAGCTCTCTAAACGATTCTATGGGCCTTACAAGGTTGTGGAAAGGATTGGAAAGGTTGCTTATCGACTCGCTTTACCGGTAACAAGAAAAATTCACCCGGTGTTTCACGTTTCAATTCTCAAGCCTTTTGTGGGGACTAATTTTGAGGTGGCATCAGAATTACCAGAAGAATTCAAAGAAGATCAACAGTTGGAGCAACCTGTGCGTATTTGTGACTCACGGTTGATATTAAGGAATGGAAAACTCGAACAACAAGTCTTGGTGTAATAGACAGGCAGATCTCCTGAGGAAGCAACATGGGAATGGTTGTTTGATTTTCACTCGGCGTATCCTAATTATGACCTTGAGGGCAAGGTCGTTTCTGAAGATGTGGGGAATGTTACACCTCTGGGACGTTGTCAGCGCAGCAAGAGGCCACCAAAGTGGCAGGATTCGTTTGTTATGGGCTGGGATTCTAGTTGTCCCATCGTTTTTATTTACTTGCTTATTATAGGCTTATTTTGAGTCATGTTAGGAAAGTCAATAAACATTAAGACGTGTTTTGTGTTGGCTTGTTTTCCAATCTGTGTAATTCGGTGTATATATACTGAATGAAACAATCAATAAAAGTACGTTTGTCAAGAAAATATATGTTCTTCTCTTCTTTTACTTACGGAGCCTGTACACGCTATAATGTACACTACCTTGATACGAGTTAGATCGTATCAATTTTATAATGTACCATTATTGTTCGATTATTAGTGTTTCCTTAACAGTTGTAAGCTGACCCAATAGTAAAAATATGCAAATAATTTGTAATACTTGTTAACGCAAATTTAGGAGCTGGCAATATTAGATTGCATTATTTCGATTTTTTTATGAAAGTATGCCTCAGATACACAAGCTCTAAATTCGGTTTTAGTATTTTAGTGCTTTAAATAAAAACATCACCAGTGTCATTCCTATATTTATATAACTAGTTATAATAATCATGGTTTTTTTCTAATTTTGTTTATTATATATTATTATTATTGTTTGATATTTACATGTTTAAAATTTTTTGATAATGGTTTTAGTCGTTTGTAGTATATATGAAAATCTTCATAATAATTTTTTAAGTTTACACATATTCATTAATAAGAAGATTGTATGCTTTAATACCAAAAGCACGTCAAATGTTTATTTCTATATTTATTAGGCACATTTGGCACTAACTTGTCGAACTGTCCAATATTAACTTTGAACATGGCATCAATGACTTCATACGATCAAGCATTGCCCAACGACCCTTGTGAATAAAGGAGTGTTTCGCATAATTGCATTCCTAAAGTATATGTGAGATACGGTTTAGGAGATGGCACTTTTTATGTGTTTCTACTGTTTAAAGTTCTAATAGTCAGTGTCTTTGGTAAATTCTGTTTATCTAAGAATTTACATGTAAAGCCCAAATAATAAGATAATCACGATAACTTCACTGTAACTTGATGGTTTATGAAGTTCATAACAATTATATAATTATAAGCAAAGATTAAAGCACGTAATAGCGGAAGCGATTTAACAAGATCATAATAACACAATCATAATTAATGGAATTATGCTACATACCTTTATCCTAGCAAAGATCCACAAGATCACCAATTGAATCAACAATTAGGGTTTATGAAGAACGGTGCCAAGATATAGTTTAACATAAAACTATACTACGCTCTTGTACACACGTAATTCGACGGGCTAACCGTGAGTCTAGCACGAATAAACGAAACTTCAACGCTTGTGGAATAATCTACCCAACAACCCTAGAGAGGGGCTAGGATTAGATTCAAGAAATCAAAACCAAGAGGTTGAAAGGAACCCTAAAAAAGGTGTTTGCCTTTTGGTTTGATCACCGGAAAGAAGAGAGAGGGATGAGCAAAAACTATGAGGGCTAAAGGGTTGTTTATATAGGCTAGAAAAACCAAACAATTTAGGAAAGAAAATCTTTTTTTTTCTTCTCCTTTGGCCCTTGTAGCCGTCGGCCTAAGCCCACCCAAAGGTGGCTTCTGGAATTTTCCGTCTCCTTCTTTTCTTCTATTTAATTCCATAACGATCTTTTAACTTAACTCTTAATTTATTTAACGATCGTTAGTTAAGCTTCGGTTCAATTTAATAAATATAATAAAATATTTAATAAATAAAATTAACCATTTACGTATTGTGTGCAATCCCGTAATCCCGAGTTCGATCGTATCACATGACTATTAATTGTATGTCCATAAACTTTCAGCTCCCACTTGGACAAAATTCGAATATCGTGATTACATTTACTAGCGTCTAGTTACACTAGCAATGTCACTAATACAACTCGAGTAAGGTATCCTGGAGAAACCTTTTAATGATTCATCATTATTATCATCTTTTCATTTCAAATACAACGTTAATAGGATATGGATCTCAGTCATTCCTTCATTAACCATTCTGTTTCTCGTTTACGGATATAGCAAGATTACCAAAAACAAATTTGATTGTGGCCACACAAACATCTTACTACTCCCCGAGGGGCCCAGCTGTATTATACTTCAAAATAATTTGAAGGAAACAAATTCCATTTTGACTACAAGCGAAACTTACGAACTTTGCAACACTTCTGAAAATAACCCTTATAGCTACCAGTTACGTTTAGCGTTAGGTTATCTCACAGAAGCACACTACATTCGTGACGGTTTCCTGGTATCTCAGATCTAAGGATAACTATTTATGATTTACTTAATGACAAAGATCCATAAAGTAAAATCATATAGTTGGGATAAGTCCAATATTTGATTCATCAAATATCATTCAAAATTGACCAATATACTTTCAAGTATACTATGTCACTATTTTGAATTGTCTTAGAGCACAGGGTGTGGTTTGGTGCCGTCGTGCTGAGCCGTGGGAAAACACCAACTTTTTCAAGGGGTGTGGTGTGTGGTGGGTAAATGATCCCACCACATCAGGAACACGAAAACACCACATTTGAGGCTCCCTGGTTGGCTTGAGCCGTGGTGTTTTTGTGGGACCCACTACTTATTAAAAAAAAATTAAAAACAAAATTATTAAACATTTCATTAAACTTAAAAAAAAATTACATAAATAAAAAAACCGAAAAAAACAACATAAATAAAAAAAATACGAAAAAAAAACATAAATTAAACTTAATTTTTTTTCCCGAAATATAATTCTCGGGTCTTCCTCTTCAACTCTTCGATGCGCTCCTCAAACGGTCACAATTTTGAAACCAACGGCTACTTTTTAAATTTTCAAAAAAAAAAAAAATATATATATATATATATATATATATATATATATATATATATATATATATATATATATATATATATATATATATATATATATATATATATGCACGAAAACGCGAGACACGAAAACGCGAGACCGGGTACGGTCTCGCGTTTTCGTGTCTCGCGTTTTCGTGCGAAAACGCGCGCCGTCCCCTCGGCGCGAGGCACGAAAACGCCACACGGGGTGTGGTTTCTCGCGCCGTCGTGTCGCGTTTTCGCACGGCGCGAGGGAAAAAAATGCCGTACCCTGTGCTCTTAGTTTAATAATATTCCCATATTATTAATCGACAACGGACATTTAGAACATAACAATTATTCATGATTAAAACATGTAAAATATGATATAAAATCAAATAATAGAAAATAAACGAAAACCAATCTTTATTTCATCAATTCAATAATATTTTAACATCCTTTATCCAAATACTAATCACAGATTCATTGCATGAGTTCGCTAGGTAGTTGCAGCCCAATAGCCTTGGCATGCTTAACTACCTTTGATCTAGGCAAAGCCTTAGTAAAAGGATCAGCTACGTTATCGTTTGTGTGAACTTTTATTAATTTTATTTCACGAGCTTCAACTTGTTCTCGAACGTAGTGATATCTACGTTTAAAGTGTCTAGCGCCTTTCATAACTCCAGAAACATTGACGAATATTATTGCAGCAGAATTGTCACAATATATATCAATAGGTTCTTTAATTGAAAGCATCATCCCAAGATCTCCAATAAGATTCCTAATCCAAACCACTTTAGTTATGTATATGGCTACCCTTTGAATACCAAAACATTTCTTTTCATATTTCTCAAATACTGTAGAAAATATTTAAACAGCAGTCCAATGGAGCTTCCCTAGATTATGTTGGTATCTACTGAGCAATGTTCTGAGCAAACGCCACATCAGGCCTTGTGCATTTTACAACATACATTATAGATCCTACAGCCGAAGCATAAGGCACCTTCTGCATGTAAGCCACCTCTTCGGGTGTTGATGCATCTAACTCATGACTTAATTCATGCTTAACCTCCGTAGGTTGAAAACATTTCTTAGAGTTATGCATGTTACACTTCTTTAATATCTTGACTAAGACCAATTAATCGTCTTTTCCTATCTCGATAGATTTTAATTCCAGAATATATGCAGCATCACCCAAATCCTTCATAGAAAAACATTTACCAAGATAATCCTTAACTTCCTTAAGTCTTGGAATGTTACTTCCCATGATTAATATGTCATCGACATATAAAATTAGAAACACTACATTACTCCCACTAGCTTTATGATATACACATGGCTCATCATGATTTTGAATAAATCCGAACTTTTTGATGTCTTCATCAAATCGTTTATTCCATTGACGTTATGCTTGCTTCAAACAATAAATAGATCATTGAAGTTTGTATACGCGTTTTGGATATTTAGGATCTACGTACCCTTCCGGTTGTTGCATATATATGTCTTCATCTAAGCGACCGTTCAAGAAGACAGTTTTAACATCCATTTGCCATATCTCATAGTCATAGTATGCTGCTATAGTTATGAGAATCCTAATAGCTCGTAAGTCTGCTACCGGAGAAAATGTCTCCTCGTAGTCTACACCAAAAGTTTGAGTAAAACCTTTAGCTACTAAGCGTGCTTTATAGGATTTTACTTCACCATCCATGTCGGTTTTCTTCTTAAAATCCACCTATTTTTCACTACTTTATCATTTTTAGGTGCATCAACAAGAATCCAAACATCATTGGTTTCCATGGATTTCATTTCCTCATTCATAGCAACTATCAATTTTGACTTTTCTAGATCAAGCATTGCGGATCGATAGTTAGCAGGTTCACCAAGATTCCCTACTTCCTCATCATCATCCTATATGTTAAGACATAGTTTGCTTGGCGTACGTATAGTCCTTCCGGACCTACGTGGAGGAATTAATTCCGGTGGAGCTCCTAGACTTTCTGGCTCTATTGGAATTTCTTGGCTAGTATTTTCAGAAGGCATTGTATCTTCTTGAATTTCTTGAAGATCATAATTTCGCCCACTGAATTCTTGATTTAGAAGATCATTTTCAAGGAAGTCTCCATACCTAGCAACAATAACTTTGTTCTCAGGCGGATAATAAAAATAGTAACCCATAGTTTCCTTAGGGTGACCTACAAAGATACATTTTACTGAGCGTTTTTGGAGTTTATCTCCAGAGTCATGTTTCACATACGCCTTACAACCCCAAATCTTTAAATAAGACAAATATGGCTTTTTGCCATGCCATAGTTCATATGGTGTCTTATCAACCTTCTTTGTAGGAACCATATTCAGAATACAAACAACAGATTCTAGAGCATAATCCCAAAAGGATAAAGGTAAAGTTGTAAGATTAAACATAGATCGTACCATATCCAATAATGTACGATTTCTCCTTTCGGATACACCATTTTGTTGTGGAGTATATGGAGAAGTAAGTTTCTGAACAATTCCGTTCTCACTTAAATAATCTTTAAACTCTTGACTTAAATATTCACCACCTCGATCAGAACGAAGAGCTTTAATCTTCTTTCCTAGTTGCAATTCTACTTCCGTTTTATACACTTTGAATGTTTCAAATACCTCATGTTTATGCTTAAGTAGATAAACATAACCATATCGGCTATAATCATTCGTAAATATTAAGAAGTAGCTAGCACCTTTCCTTGACACATGTCTAAGTGGTCCACACACATCAGTGTATTAAACCAAGTAGTTCAGTAGCCCTTTCAATATTGCTATTAAAAGGTTTCTTGGTCATCTTTCCATAAATACAAGACTCACATTTATCAAATGATTCATCATTGATATTTTCAAAAAGACCATCACATTGAAGCTTTTGTATGTGAGTCTTCCCAGTATGGGCAAGTCTACAATGTCAAAGATAAGAAGAGTTCTTGTCTAACTTTCTCTTCTTATTCATGCTAAAAATAGAATTATTTTTTCTCTTGGAATTATTATTATGCATGTTAATTTCAAAAAACACCATTCACAGAAATTGCATCAAAATAGAATAAACCATCTTTGAAAACATAAATTCTATTATTATCAATAGTGTGAACAAATCCAAGATCCAACATACTAAAAAAGGAAATAACACCCCTAACAATTGTAGGTGCATAATGAAAATCATTTAAACTCAGTACTAAACCCGAAGGTAAAACTAGATTAAATGTTCCTATGGCTTCAACCGCTGCTTGTGCGCCATTGCCCACTTGCAGAAATTGTTCCCCATAGGAAAGCTTCCTCTCCAACTCAAATCCCTGCAGTGTATTACAAATGTTAATACCGCATCCCGTATCATATACCCAGGAATTAGATTTGTATGTAAGATTAAATAACTCTGTCATAAATAAGTTACCTAAAGATGCTGCAGCACTAAGCTCAACCTTCTTCTTTATTTCTCGCAACTCATCGAGATAAAGAGGGCAGTTCCTCTTCCAAGGACCACTTGCTTTGCAATGGTGACAAGTCTCATCCTTTTGAGATTGATTCTTCTTGACAAAGTTTTGCTTAGGTTTAGAATAAGTCGCAACTTGTTTGCCTTTATCACCCTTGCCTTTACCTTTCTTCTTGTTCGCTTGCGGTTCTGGCTTATTCACTCTACCCTTTTGTACATAAACCACAGGAGGAGTAGAAGCAGATGCCTTTTCCTTTAACCCCTTTTCATAGTCAATGAGCATTGCATGCAAATTATTAATTGTCTTCCCCGTGCAATGCATATTATAGTTTCAAACAAAATCATTGAAGTCCTTCTTAAGGGACCTATTGATAAAGTTGATAGCCATATTATGATCATAGGGTTGTCCTAGTGCAATGAGTTGTTCCATATAACCCCTCATATCCATATAATGGGAACTTACAGACTTTCCAGGAGCTTGCTTGCAACTATGCAAAGCATCTACCAAGTCGTAGATCTCCACAGCTTGCGGCTTTTCGAACATAGCCTTGAGCTCATCAAGCATTCGCTTTGGTGAAAATAGCTCATACTTCTGTTGAAGTGGAGGAGCCATTTTTCCTAACATTAAGGCAGCCACCTGAGAGTGCTTCTTAACATTATCAGCGTGTTCAAGCCTTTGTGCATCAGATGCTCCTTCAGCAAGATCCTCCGGATAAGGAGTAGTCAAGATATCGATAGTACCGCTACTCTCAAGATAATTCTTAGTGAGCGATACCAATCATTGATGTTTGGGCCAGTCAGTTCAAGACGATCAAAGAAACCTTTGAACGCAGAACTTATAGTCATATTGTTTTCGGGTTGAGCCATTTCTACAGAAATAAGTTCTAATATTAGTATTTTCGATAATACCATTCAAGAAAATAAAATTACCCCGGTAATAAAAAACCATAGTATTTCCTTGAAACTAGAATCCATATTGACATAAACTTATCTCAGTTGATCTGCTAGTGACAAATGTATTCAACACGGTAACTTGTGGAACAATAACTGAAAAACAAATTTGCAATTTCTATATATTTTAGGGATTTACATTGACAAAAGTCATTTTGCATTGTAAACATGTTTTTATCCCTACTTTATGCCTTAAGTTTCCATATCTCACTGAGTAACTCAATTAAGTCGACTAATCTAACGAACGTAAAACATTCATGTGCAATCTTATTCAGTCATGAAGTTTTCTCTCCATTAGAACATCGTCCAAAATATCATATGACGACAATTGTAACTTCAAGTGTTCGTCAATTAGATGGCATAAGACTTAAATTTAAGGGTATTGATTTTGGTGTCAAAATCGTGTATGGAGAAGCATGCATACATCCCCATAGCATTAGTTTAATAAAACTTTTAGTAAACCTTTTGGTGAGTCAAAAATTTCGCCATAAATCACAAGTTGAGGTATTGGTTAAACCAATTAAAGACTTTACCCACAATAATTCACAACGTACTTTTTCTAGAACTTAGCTAAAGCACAAAGCAATAACCTTATTCATTGTGTTTCGGATGTGAATTTGCGACAAATCAACCATAAGATATAATGCAAAAGATAATCGTAGGTAATTTCAATTTGACGCACAGGCAAGCCGGGAATTCGGTCAGCGACTAATGGCATAGAACCTCCTTCCGTAACCGGGTACATGACCAGCGGTGCGTTAAACCCGCTTTATAGTTTGTCAAAAGGAGTAGGCCGTTAAATTATCATTTCAAATTATCAATCAACGTAATTCTATTTAATTTAGATCTCAAAACAATTCATTAGTTTTTATATGATTTAGTCCATATTAGTTTTCTGGGAAAAAATTACCCTTGTTTACAACATACAATTAGTATAAAACGTATGAAAACAAGTAAGTAAAAAAAACTAAATCAAATAGCCACATGCAGAACAATTTATTCAAAGAACATAAAATCAAGGGTTTTATAAACATAAAAGTTTTTCCTAATTTTAAAAACTTTGAATCAAATAAAGCAAATAGCATATAAAATCATATGATCCATAAAAAATATGCATGTTCATCACGGATCTCCCACATACTCTTAACAATTAAAATACTACGGATGGTAACCATACATGACATAACAATTAATCCATGCAAACATCTAAAGATTATACCATGTAATTTTAGGGTTTACAAAAAAAATTATAAAAATTCGGCTAGGCCGATCTTTAAAAACAAAAAAAACAAAATCCTAATTTTGTTAAAACCTAAAAAACAACATGTAATTTTAACTCAAATCACCATTAGTTAAAAAAACTTTAGATCTCGATAATTATAACATGTTAAAACGGCTCTCGATGCCACTGATGGTTTATGAAGTTCATAACAATTATATAATCATAAGAAAAGATCAAAGCACGTAGTAGCGGAATCGATTTAAAAAGATCATAATAACACAATTATAATTAATTGAATTAGGTTACATACCTTTATCCTAGCAAAGATCCACAAGATCACCAATTGAATCAACAATTAGGGTTTATGAAGAACGGTTCCAAGATATAGTTTAATGTAAAACTATACTACGCTCATGTACACATGTAATTCGACGGGCTAACCGTGAGTCTAGCACGTATAAACGAAGCTTCAACGCTTGTGGAATAATCTACCCAACAACCCTAGAGAGGGGCTAGGACTAGATTCAAGAAATCAAAACCAAGAGGTTAAAAGGAACCCTAAAAAAGGTGTTTGCCTTTTGGTTTGATCACAGGAAAGAAGAGAGAGGGATGAGCAAAAATTATGAGGGCTAAAGGGTTGTTTATATAGGCTAGAAAAACCAAACAATTTAGGAAAGAAAATCTTCTTTTTTCTTCTCCTTTGGCCCTTGTAGCCGCCGACCTAAGCCCACCCAAAGCTGGCTTCCAGAATTTTCCGTCTCCTTCTTTTCTTCTATTTAATTCCATAGCGATCGTTTAACTTAACTCTTAATTTATTTAAGATCGTTAGTTAAGCTTTGGTTCAATTTAATAAATATAATAAATATATTTAATAAATAAAATTAACCCTTTACGTATTGTGTGCAATCTCGTAATCCTGAGTTCGATCCTATCACACGACTATTAGTTTTATGTCCATAAACTTTCATAACTACTACTACTAAACTATTAGTATGGTTATATATATATATATATATATATATATATATATATATATATATATATATATATATATATATATATATATATATATATATATATATATATATATATATATATATATATATATATATATATATATATATATATATATATATATATATATATTTGGCCCGTGGGTAATCATAAACAGTTTCAAATTGTGTTTGAGACATTATTATGCTTGTGCTTATGGACAGAAGATGGCGTTTCAAATGGGCAAGAATCAAACATATCGTAGCTATAAAAATAATGAAAGATTAATACCTAGCATACAGTTTTAACGCAAATTTCTTTGCAACATTGTTGTATCCCAAAATCTTCCTTTTCCTACGGTCACCGCTATTTCTTTTAGAAGACAACGCATTATTATTTTCCAAGACGAAATCCACACATTTCCATTTCGATAAACCAACTGACAGAATCCTCCTTTAGCTTTTGATATTTTTCCAATTTCATAAAGCTGCATCAACAACACATTTAGAAAGATCTGAATTGATAACGGAAAAATATTGACAAAAGTAATAAAAAAACTTTATTAACTATAAGTTGTATCAGCAACACATTTACGGTTTGGGTAAGTGTTAAGGACTTGATCATTTCACATTATGTGTTCACCATTCTAAAATAGTAACCTTTGCATTATCTATTTGATCACATAAGTCAAGAGACCAAAGCATCTTATAAGCTTTAATTTGGAACATATTCAAAGAATATAAATAGCTTTGCGTAAAAAAAAGCAACAGTTTGAAACTTAGTTACACAACTTCAAGTGGACAAGCTTTTTATAAATTCAGTTGTTTAGAGGGTATCAGGCAGAAAGTTGCAAAAAGTGTAGTTATTATGCCATAAAACTACCTAAATCATTTTACTCTAAAAGTTAGATTGCTTGTGATATACTAATGAAAAGATATTTTCATATTTGATAACTATCTGCAAATAAACTAAACAAGCATAACTCAACAAACAATAATTCAGGTAAAGTGGTACAACATTGCTAACAGCGTTCCTAATCTACCCACCTGACTCACACATCAAGTCAAGATTTTGAGATGTTTTTATATTTTCTAGAACAATGCCACAATGTGCTTTTATATACTTACTGATGTATAGCCTTAGAATCCATTAGCTCACCATTTTAGATACTAAAAATAGGGCATATTGATTAACATGTCAAACAATTATCTTTACAAACTAAGTAATTTTGTATAGGTCGGGTTCGCCCGAAACAAATTTGTCCAAACAACGTATTCTTTTGAAAAAAATGACTTATGATGTTTTCTCCATTGAAGGCGAATTTCGATCTGTTTGACCCATTTCGTTTTACATGATTCTTTTGACTGCACACATTGGAATGGCTAGAAACAAAATAAATTTCTCAAAGTCAACAAAAAAAGTTCTTATACCTAATGGAATACCATGAATAATCACTTAGCTGAGGTATTAATTTGCTCTAGTACTCCCGATCTGTTCAATGCATTATTACCTGATATCCCTATGACGTTCGCTAAAATAACTCTAGTTGGATGAACTTGCCTTTTAATCAGTGAATTCATCTCCAACACTTGTAGGTACAAATGTTCGGATAGTATCCATAGCATTTATAAACTAATAATAAGTGCATCGGAACATCATTTGTTTCATTTCCAACGCGGTCATTGGAGTGAATCTTATGAAGGATCGTTTTAAGAGTAATGCATTGTGTTTGTTATGTTGTTGATTTTGGTTTAAGGTTTGATTGCTCGTTAACTAAAAACTAACGGTAAAATAAAGTTTTAGAAAAAAACATTAATTTTCGTATTTGTTTTTATGAAATTAAAAAACATAGTGAAAAATATACGTGTCAAAAACTCGAAATTTTTTTCAAGAAAAAACGGGTAGAATATTATAAATGTTTAAAGACTATAGTGAAGTAGTCTGCTAAAAGAAAATCCACGCATGTATCGTCTGGTTGTAATTTTTAAAACAGTAAGTCAGTAATGGCCTTACTCTATTTGGATTTGAACATTTTCATTGTGTCTATTATAAAAGTATCACCAGTAAATTATGTTTAAAGGCTACAGTGAAGTAGTCGCATTCCCATTTAAGTGAACTAATTTCATTGTGTCTACTATAAATGAATCACCAATAAATAATGTTTAAAGATTATAGTAACCTAGTCTGCTAAAAGAAAATCCATGCATTCCCATTTGGATCAACCAATTGCAGCAGAATCCTCCCTTTGCTATTCACGTTCTGCACATATATTTCTTGGTTTCATAGTCATGCATTTCAAGATTGGTTTTCGATGAAAGATTTCTACTACAGTTACACAATACCTCACTAAGGCTTGTTTTTTCTATGAAGTTTTAGAAGAAAAAAAATAGTCTCGACGTTATATTTGATAACTTATGGAGCAAATTCTGCAAAACAAAGGTTAAAACGACGTGTTTAATGTTCTGTTTTACTAATTTTTTTAAGTGTGTTATTATGCAAGTAATAATAGATAATAGGCACCTTGCTTACACATTTATTCTATACATATATTTTACAAAAAAACATATACATTTGTTTCACTTTTTTTTAGGGAAAATACCTTGAAAATTCATTAAACTTGTCCTTTTTATCATGTTGTGTAGCCATCTTTTTTTTCTTTCATTTTACTAAAAACTTTCAAAATTCGACTTTTGTGTGTATCCCATTACTGGCTTGACCATTACCCGGTTACCATTTATAAAATCTATTTTACACCTCAGCATTTGGTATTTATTGAATTTCCGTGTGGGTAAATATATTCCACCTAGACTAAACACTAACACATATAAAACAATTTTAATATGTACCCACCCCCTCACCAGATTTCTATAAACCTTATCCAACCATCATCTATATCGAATAAAAAACCAAAACTGAACCTCACATTGATTTTCAATTGTTTATCGTATTATGATTGCTTTGAAGCAAGTGTTTGTGCAAAAGGTAATATTATACATATTCGATCTGTCTTGTCATTTAATTGGTCCCAATTTCAGTATTTAATTATTTTCCTAATTAGGGTTTTATTTTGCAAAATTGGTTTTCTGCTTATTGTTGTTTTATATTCGTTGCAGTATGACGGCGTTGTTGTTTGATGTTCATTATGATGGTTGGTTTACTTACAACCCACTTAGGTATTATAATGGTGTCAGATATCACTTGAGGGTTACGAATCATAATAGGTTGGATTTAGAAACACTACGTACGACCTTGTTAGAACAAACCCAACTTACCTCTATGCATGCTATGTATTATCAGATACCAGAATGTGACATACAAAACGGCCTTAGGATTATTGAAAACGATTATGATGTTAGCTGTATGTATGACTTGAGTGAAAGTTATGGTATAATGAATATGTTCTTGTCACATATCCCTCAGGACTTATCAGATTTCTATTCTAAGAATTTAATTTTTATTGAGTCTGAGGATGAGCATAACGATAGGTTAAGGTCAGCTGAAAAAAAGACAAAGCACGCTAGTAATATGTCTTATGATGAGTTAGTACATTGGGCTGAGCAAGAGTCTGAATACATGTCATATGATAGTGTCACTGCTAAAGAAGTTTATAATTTTGAAATAAAGTGTACTATGGGTGATTATGTAAACCAAGAAAAAGGTGAATCAAGTAACCCTAGTGTCTCTAAGGTGATAGAACCAGATAGTGTTAAAAGCAAAGTTGTTAAGGGAAAAGGAATTATGATAGAAGAAACTCATGTGTTAGAATCAGATGTTGTTAAGACCAAACTTGATAAGGGAAAAGGTATTATGACTGAAGAAACTCATGTTTCGCCCAAGAGGAAAACTAGGAACAGGGGGAATGGTATAGTCATAGAGCAGAATGTTGAAGGTGTATCCATAAATGTATCAAGTAGTGATAGTGACAGTGATTGTGAAACATATGTCGACAGTGAGAGTGAGTATTCTGACAAGTCTGTTGAATACCTATCCGAAGGAGAAGAAGAGCTAATACAACTTCGGAAGAGGAGGGCTAAGGCAAAGAGTACTCCTAAGAATGATGAACCGAAAACTAACTCTAAGAAACCATGCCAAACAAGGCCTAGAAGACACCATCAATATGGTGAGTCTGATATAGTGTTAGAGCATGAAGAGTTCATAGATCAGTTAATGTTTCAAATAAGAGATGATGAAGATGGAACGAATGATCCTTTCCAAATATTTGAAACAAAACCTGATGATTATCCTACACATGATGAAGGGACTCATTGGAAAATGGGAAAACTAGGGATTGATTGAGGCAATGAAAGCAGTCATGCCTTTTGCTAAACACAGACAGTGTGCAAGGCACATATATGAAGGCTTTAGGAAGCATTACAGTGGCGTAGAATTTAGAAGTTTGTTTTGGGCAGCCTCAAAGGCAAGTTATCTCGAGCTTTTTAACAAGATCATGATGAGGATAAAAAAAGGCGAACATCGGTTCTTATCAGTATTTGATAGACAAGGATCCAAAAACTTGGTCAAGGGCGTACTTTAGAATTGGGAACAACTGTGAGGTTGTGGAAAATGGTTTTAGTGAGTGTTTCAATTCCGTCTTGTAACCATTGATCGCCATGCTTGAAGCAATGAGAGTTCTTGCAATGGAGAGACTAAATACCATGAGGAAGTTGCTTGACAGTTGGACTGAAGACATATGTCCTAACATACAAAAAATATTGGAATACTCAAAAGACCAACACAGGTATGTTAAATACTATATGATGTTATGTATATGTTTCTGGATCCTATTATTATTAGTAATAACAAATTATTTTGATTAGGTTTTGGCATGTAATACCAGCTGGCGGAAACAATTTTGAAGTCAGGAATGGTTCAGATGCTTTTAATGTTAATGAACAAGCAAGAACATGTAGTTGTAGGTTGTGGCAACTTTCAAGGTTGCCATGTCCTCATGCTATTACTGTTATATTCAGGCTATAGAAGCTAGTTGAAGATTATGTTTGATAGGTGTGTAAACACTCATCTTTTCTACCACTTAAGTACAATAATAACCGAGCCAAAACGTGTATTTTATGTCTTTTATGTCGGAATTATGCGTGGTTTGTGTTTTTGTTGTGATTTAGGACGAAAAGGTGAAAAGTGGAGAAAACACGGACATTCACGGGCATTTACGGACTTTTATTGAAGAAAAGGATGAAAGACGAAGTCAAGAAGTCAAAAGTGCAAAAAGAACGGAAGTCCACGACCAATTCTGAAGATTTATCGAGGAAAAAGTCAAAAGACGGAAGTTTGTCAAAAGCCGAAGAATTCAAGTCTATTCTATTGAAGAATTTAAAGACGAGTTCGAAGAAATCCCGAAGCCAAAAGTCCCTTAAGTCCAAGTTTAAAGAAGATTAGAAGAAAAGGACTAATGACGCAATTAATGAAGATTAATAAAAGGAGGGACTTAAGCTTGTAATTAAGAAGAAATGAAAGAGGGGAGGAAGCTTCCTTAATCCTCCCCTATAAATAGACTAGGATTGTTAACATTTCATTTTGTTGGCTAAGTGTGACAATTAGCTCTTCCACCATTTAAATACCTTGTCATTTACTTTTCTTGTCAAATTTAAATACCTTGTCTTGCACCTTAAATTCATTTAATTTCAAGTAAGTTTTCATTTAATTATTGTCAATCTTTACTTTAACTTGTCAATCTCTTATCTACCTTTCTTAATCTTTGATTTATGTGTTTATGTTTATGTTCATGCTTTTATTTTGATCCAAGTGGTTTGTGATTATTGTGGTAAAAGTTGTTTGATTTCTTGATTTAAATTGTTTGTTTATACTTACTGTTGATTCGTAGACATTTTTATTTAATCGTTTGTGTTATTTTGATTAATTTGTGGTTATATCTGCTGTTACTGTATCGTCTTGTTCTTCGGGAGTGTTTGTTTTGTTTCTGATCTTTCCAGGAAAAGTTCCGAACCAAGAAGGAGGGAAAGTGCTCATTCGGAACTTCCAAAGTTCCGAATCAAGGTTTCATCCGGAAGATTTTGGGGTCAGCAAAACTTCCGAGTCAAGCTGTTCATCCGGAACATTCAAAGTTCCGGACGAAGGAAAACTTCCGACTCAAGAATCATTCATTCGGAACTTCCAAAGTTCCGAACCAGAAAAGCTTCATTCGGAACTTAAAAGTTCCGGATCAAGCACTGTTCATTCGGAACTTAAAAGTTCCGGATCAGTGGGTATTCGGAAGTTTCCAAAGTTCCGAACCAAGAGTTGTTCATTCGGAACTTAAAAGTTCCGAATAAACTTCCGGATCAAGAGGCAACTTCCGACTCAAGAGGTGTTCATTCGGAAGTTCTAAACTTTCGAATCAAGGGGCTTCATTCGGAAACTTCCGAATCAAGGGTGACCAAATAGTTCCGAATCAAGGCGAAATTTAGAAGTTCCGAATCAGTAAAGTTCCGAACGAAGTATTGGTTTGGATAAGTGACATATTCAGATCAATTTGTTCCGGATCAAGGATTTTGGCAATATTCCAAGCGAAGAAGAATCATTTCAACCGAAGGTGACATTCCGGACGAGTGATTGTTCCAAACGAAGGTTTATTCCGAGTGAGCTGTATTCAGGTTCTTATTAGCTTTTGTCTTTGATTTTTATTTTCAAGCTTAATTTTTCCTGCCTTTTATTTAATTGCACTTTAAGATTATTTACCTTAGCTTTATTTTAGTTTTGCCTTAGTTTAAGTTTTAGTTGCATTTTAAGTTTGCCTTAGATAGATTTAAGTTTACGTCTTTGCTTTAGTGCCCTTTAATTTCAGTCTCGCTTTAAATACTTGCACCCTTATTTTAATTAGACTTAGATTTACTTTAACCGCCCTTTTACTTTTAAGTCTGTGCACATTTTATTTTAAACACTACAACGACACATCTTTGTTTCACCAAAAACAATAGATTCACACATTAAACACAAGTTTTTCAATTCGAAGAGACCACTAGAACGATAAACTTTCTTACTAGGTAAATCCTAGTTATCAATGTTCCTAACTGTTATAGGAAAGCTGCCTACCATTCCATATACCATCAGTACCTAACACCAATTGGAGGTATGACTTTTTAGCCTGATTGTAGTCATTTGTCAACAGTTTTACCACCAAAGCCCAAGGTTATGCCTGGTAGGCCAAAAAAACAAATAATTAGGGCTCCCCGTGAAAGAAAATTCCCAAATAGGTTATCTAGGGTAGGGGTAGAGATGACTTGTCATAATTGCTTATAAAAAGGTCATAACAAAGCATCATGCACAAATGCAACTGTTTTAATACCCCCCCATACCTCCAGCAAAAAAGGTAGACCTAGAAAAAATATGAATACTAGTTCAGTAGGAACCAGTCAAGGGGTTAATGTTGTTGATGTAAGTGGTGATGGCATGGTAGAAACTTCTGTGAGAGGTGGTACAATTAGAGGAAGGGGTAGCAGAGGTGGTGTTGTTAGAGGTAGAGGTGGTGTTGTTAGAGGTAGAGGTCAGGGTGAGGCTGTGAGAGGTAGGGGTGGCAGAAGTAGGGGTGAGGCTGTGAGAGGTAGGGGTGTTGTTGTGAGAGGTAGGGGAGTCAGAGGAAAAGGGAGAGGTGTACGATTAAGATTGTTAGGTGAGATTAATGAATATAATGCAAATGTTATGGAGGATGAAGATAAGGATTTTGGTGGTTTAGGTGTTAAAAGACAACTTTTTGGAGATACTTCTAGCACAATCAATAGTAATTCACAAGCAACCGATAACACTTTGGGAGGCATCAGAGTTAGAAGGGGTATTTGTCAAAAGTTAGGCCCCAAGTATGGTAGGTATGACAAGATAGGAAGATGGTTTGGGGTGGATGCACCAATTGCTGAAAAAGTTCTCAAAGCTTCAAATGCCCAAGTTGGTGGTTCTGCTAAACAGCCAACTCAAGAATCTGCAGCTGGTGGTTCTACAACACAATCAACCCAAGCTGGTGGTACTGCTAAACAGCCAAATCAAGAAGATTTTGCAGCTGGTGGTTCTAAAACATAAGCAACTCAAGATTCTGTAGCTGGTTCTGTAACAAAGGCAACTCAAGCAGCTAGTGGTTCTGCAACACAGGCAACTCATTTGCAACCTGAAGGAACTAAAGCACCTACCATGCAGAATCAAGCAGCCATAGGAGATAATCTGAATACACAGAGGCCAAAAAGTTTGAGAATCATACAAAAGAAGCTATCTGCTAGTCATCCTGGTGCTGGATCTTCAGTTAACAATTCATTGAATGTTGATTAATGGTCTAGTTACTTGCATAGTATCGTATTGTATTTTGTAAACTTTGTACAACTAACTACTATGGTACACTATGGTCCTATGATGTAAGTAACTTACATGTATTGGTAATTGGTTAGGTTTAACCAAATTACCATTGAAGTGCAGCTGGTTGTAGCCACTTCTACTGTCCTCTTTTGTATTGCTGGGGCATAAACATGTATGTTAATGGAAGATGATTTGTTCCTTCTTATAGTTGTTCAAAGTATTTAGCCTGTATTGATACCTTAAATTCTTGCAACTAGTAAATTGATACTGTCTTCAAAACATAACAAATTGACACACAATAAAATAAGTTCATAACATATTACTTAAAGCTGTAAAGACAATTACAAGAAACAAGTTACTTAAAAGCTGTAAACACAATTACAAGAAACAAAAGTACAACCATAACAATCACCCAAACAGAACCCTATCATACTTTTAACTTTTGACTTTATAAAAGTCAACTCTATCTTCAACTTTTTCAATTCTTGGTTCGATACATCAGCCATTGTGGGAGCAACTTGTTCAGGTTTGTTGAGCATTGACTTCAAACGGTTGTTTTGTTGATACAAATTAAATAGTAGATCCTTGTAGTATTTTGATGGCAGTTCAGGATCAAGGAACCCATAAACATCACATTTTTTGGATTTGTCCTACAAGATAAAAAGAATAAGAAACCATATAAAAGAAATCCATTAAAAAGAACATAACAACTTACTCTAATTGGGCAGCTCTTGAATCTTCTTCCTGGATTCTTCGAAGTCCATGAAATCTGTTCATAAATTGCGTGTGGAGGGTTACACTCGCACTGTTTGAGGTTTCCAATTTCGTTTGGTGAGAAATAACGATAAGATCTTGAACACAATGATGATGAGGAGCTTTCCATTGTCATATGATAGATAGAAACTGGAGAATAAGAAATTAGGGTTCATCTTTACAAAAAGGGGGGTTTTCGTTAATATAAGGAATGGTCGGGGTATGCTTTATCTATGCAAATGGGCTAGGTTAGGGTTGCAAATGGGCTCGGGTAAGGGTGCAAATGGGTGGGTTAAGACTTGAGGTTTGATAGAAAAAAAATTAAAAAATATGACATGTGAAAAACCGGGTCCACGTAGGATGCAAGGGTCAAGCCGGTAATAGGATACACACAAAAGTCGAATTTTGAAAGTTTTTTAGTAAAATGAAAAAAAAAGATGGCTACACAACATGATAAAAATGGACAAGTTTAATGAATTTTCAAGGTATTTTTCCTTTTTTTATCAGCAACTTGATTATGAATATAAGTTGTTTATATGTTCTGTTTAAAGACTATTTAAAATTGGTAAAGCCATAATCATTTTCTCTGATCTTCTAGAGACATTTTATGAACTTATGACCAACTATCTTTGTTTTAGTAGGACGTGAATGAAAGAATGTTCTCTTCGTGTTGTGAAATCATGGTATCTAATTTAAATCTCGCACTACGTATCTTCTTTACTCATGTAATGTTTATGGTATGCAGCACTGTCCTTGGAAATTCTATATCAGCAGTATAGCGGTTTAAGTTAGATTTACCATCCTTTAATATCTAAGGATTCATGTTATAAACAATATTGTTTTTGTTTGCTAATGCTCTAGTATAAGTATCATAATGAACGAAATTATCCATGAATCGAAGGAGTGGAGCCACAAAGCGATGCAGGAATGAACGTGTGAAATTTATCAGTTATGACCAATATTTTAAAAACCAGTTTTTTAATTGACCTGACCAAGCTACCTGATCACGATTCAACCGGGTTTTTGGCCAAAACCCACTTCCGGTCACCCGACAGATTCATGGCTAGTGACACCATATACTAAACCTACTTCCAAACACACATTACTAAAACCTCACATGATCAAATTATTTGCTATGACTATCACACTTCCTCACCAAACATCACATGGTTTTTATTCTACACAATCTCACCTGCTTAATCAACCAATCTTCACTAAGGACATGACTTTTAACCGTTTACCTATCTACATTCACATAGTTTTAACTAACGATAAAACCTAAGTGGAAAGATTAAACAATATAAAGTACTTGATGCAAAAATAATCGCTTTGGGGGAAATAGTTTTCGTGCCATACTCTGCTTTTCAAGATGTTGGCCATATACATGCATTCCCTCACACATTAAAGACAAGTACATCTGTATAAACTCGTGTAAACAACTACAAAATTAAAAATACTTTTCAAATCATTCTGGACCATTCACCAAAACCCCTCAATCAAAACTAAATTTTGATTAATCTTAATAAAGGTTTGTAATTAAGTAATTGTGTGTCAAACAAATATGTTTTGCTAGTTTGGATCTTCGCTTTGCACTTGAACTGACCTCTTTGTGGCGGTGATAGTGGCAATCATATGTTCTGCTTGTTTGGATGTTCCATGAACTTCAACTGAGATCCTTGACTTTGACTTATCTTTTCATAGTCGAGTGGGGATTTGATATTTAAAAAAAGCTAGTTTTAACCCTAAAAATTATAGCAATGATTGTTTCAACCCCCTCAAGTCTTATAACATTCACCCTGCTTTTGATAATAAAGTCTTTTTTCGTTTTTAACACCTATATTTTTTACCATGTTTTTTACTTTCATTCAAAAAAGGACGAAATTTATACTTTTGTTACTAAATTAAGTAACAATTCATCTTTTTAAAAGAATAATTAAAATAAATATTTCTTATTAAAGAAACATTCTCTTGAGAAAATCTTTACTTTGGATTTTGCTTTATAAAAAAATATATAAAAATAAAAATGAAAATGAAAACAAAAAGGATTAGGAGACTTAATTAATACTGTATGATTAATCATACTTTTAAATAAATGTGACAATAAAAATATTGGTTTGTAAAAAATGAGTCTTTTGTGTCCCAAACAAATGCTACCACATAAGTTTAGCCATATAATGATGCATACTATTTAAAAATGTCTCTTAGCGTGGTCAACTCTAGCCTCTAGGTGTTTTCGAGCAGCGAAGCTTATAGCCACCCATCGGCATTAGATTATTTAAAAATAATTTCTTATGCACGAACTATTGAACACGTCATCTTCGGATCAAGGCTAACGAGTCAAGTGAGCATTTCATCACTTTATATGAGTTGGGCTACTTAGCAAATAAAATTCATAAAAGCCCATTCCTAGCAACTTTCAAGGAAAGATTGTGCTTGTGAACTTATACAGCCCACGATATCCAACATAGGTGAGAACAGTATAACACATCTTCATGTTAAGACAGTTCAATGTAGGGGTGTCAATTGTTTGGGTTTGACTCACGAAAAATAAAACCAAATTAAATCAAACCTGAATTAGATACGAATCATAAATAAAATTTTGGTTGTGGGTCATAACCAAACCGAACCGAACCGAATTACAAATTTGGTTTTCAAGTTGGATATGGGTTTGACAATGGGACCCGAAAACCAAAGTTATACAAATATATATATATGTATATATATATATATATATATAATAATTATTAAAATTTAATCTTAATATAAAAAAACAATTTTTATACTTAAAATAATTTTTTTGCTGAATATTTAAATAATTATATATTTTTTTATAAAAATTTGGATAATTCGTGTTATTCGGGTCAACTTGAGAACCGAATCAAATTCAAATTCGGTTTTTGGTTCGGTTCGGTTTTTCAGATTGACCCAAAAAAAATTAACCGAATAATTCAAATCAAATAAACCGAACAACCCAAAAACCGAACCGAAGATAGTTCAACGCAAGTGTCTCATGTTATCGCTTTAATATTGCACTATATACTGGTTATCATAAATTTGGAGCACTCTTTCTGCCACAATAACATGTCGGTTGTGGAATCCTAAGATTCCTAGATCTTTAGGCTGCTAGGAACACATAACCATTCACTTGATTGAATCAAGGCGGAATAGAATGAAACATGTTAACAAGGTGTTCAATAAAGATTAATTATTCCCAAAGATTGTTTGCATTAATCATGAACACAAACAACTCTAAGTATGTATACATTGAATCCCACACCTAGAGATCAAAACAAATTGTAGTTTACAATGTGAAAGATGATATGAATGTAAAACCTACGGTGGTTTGTTTATATACTACAAAACCACAAAACCACAGCTGTTTACAAAAGATAATAATTAAAAACAAAATATCCTATATAAATCTCATGATATTCTTCATTCTTATCATTGATACTTTGTCCACCAGCTTGAAGAATTCGGTATAGGCATATTTAGTCCCTGTCTTTGTATTTTGACTTATCAACTATTTTTGGACCGAACATCGATTTCGGTCACAATATATTCTTTAGGATGTAAAACGCTACAAGTTTAAAGACATTGAGATTTGAACTGACAAGATGTTGAATTTATTTTAAAACTCAGAAATTCAAATCTTGCACTTAAAGCACACGGTGTGATAACGCAGAAACAGATTGAGCTGATATGGCTCGGCATTAGTCCCAACATCGTTGGGTAGGGTGATAATCCACCAACGCGCGTAAGGGTTAAAACAAAAAAACTGTTTTCCTATCCCCCTCTTCTCTGTCTCCCCAATTGCTAGGTTTTGGTTGCCCCTTCAAATTTATAAAGTTTTTAAAACACCTCTAACGATTTTCTTTTGGAATCGATAATGATATTAAAAAGTCACAAAGTCTAAAACAGGAAAGACACAACAAAAATCTCCGAGCTAAAGCAAAAAAAGAAACAAGAGAAAAAACATGAGCAAAACACCCAAAAAGAAACCTATACATGTTAAATATGTCTCGTATCTGTAGGAGAATATATGCCCACTGATTCCATATAACTCAGTACTTAAAAACCCTAATCGAAACCCACAATAATGTAGTTTTTGAAGCACGAGAAATAAATCTTCATTACAATAAACATTATACTCATTCTCCGAAGAGGGGATTGAAAAAGAACACACTTGCCTAGTCTTTTATAATTATAGGAGTGATAAGTTATATTTACATAGGTTATTAGTATAAGTAGTGTTAGCATTTTGCTAAAACGTTTGCACAAGGAGTCTTAGCTTAGTTGGGAGTAATAAAAAGAGGATGACGATATTTATTCCCTGGAGACACCCAGTTTGCGTGTTTCCCGTTCTATGATCCTTATACCTTGAATAAAAAGTCGAGCATGGCGGGTCACTATGAATTTTTATTTTTCTTTTATGTATAAAAAAAAAAAAAAAAAAACCAAAAATATTTTCTTTCGACTTTATTTTTCTTTTAGCTATATATTATATATTATATTACTTTATTATTATTTTATTATAAAAAAAAAGTTCTAAAAATATTCTTCTTTATCTTCTATTGTGTTTAATTCTTTTCTCTACCCCTCTTATTTTTAATTCTTCATGGATTCGTCTTGCGTACGGTGTGGGAGACCATGGCATGGTTTTCAAACATGTCAATGGTGTACTTGTGAGCGGTGTGGTTTTGATATCGATAATACACAATTTGGATTTTGTCCATTTTGCAATTCTACGAATTCGTACTTCTCCTCTTACAATACTTTCTCACCCCCTCCCGTCTATGACAATCCCTATCCGCAACATGCACCGGGTTTTTCTCAATACCCGTGTTGCAATCATTGTGGGGGCCCTCACGATACTTCTTATTGTCAACCAATGAATTATGAGCCACATCCGTGCTATAATTCCGGTTTTCATAATTATGAGCCCCCACATCCTACCATCAATCATCAATCCTCTCAGAGAATTCAACAACTCAATGCTTTGAAAGACGAAACACACGCCATTGTTTTGCAACTTCAAGAAGCCGTTGTTCTTCTAAAAGAAGCAAATGAGGAGGAAAAGCGACAACGACAACGACAAGAGCAAGTATCTAATCTTAGTGATTATACTGCTCCTCTTGTGCGTTCTTACTATTATGATGATGATGATGACGATGAGAATTCTATTTCTTGGAATGATCTTTGCGCTCAATGTCCTAGTGCAATTGTAATTCCTTCTCTCGACTTGCCGGCTCTCGAGCCTAAGGATTCTACCACTCCTATTCTCGATTCTTCCACTACGGAACCCGATGCCTCTTTCATCATGGGGGATGAGGGTCTTATCACTATTCCTTGTGACGAGACTCTTATTCCAATCCAAAGTGAGCCTACGGTTGCTTCCGATAGTGACGATGAGTGTGAATCTCTTTTTAGTGATGATTCTTTACCTCCCACCGACATCTTGGGAGAAGATTCTTTGGCTTTCTCTAATCCTCTTTTTGATCTCAATGATGATTTTACTTCTAGTGATGACGAGTCACTATCCGATGAAGACGTTCAGAAGGAAAATTTCAAGATTTATTCGAACCCTTTATTTGATTTTGATGATGCCTACATCTCTAGTGAGATGAATCCTCTCTTTGAAGAGGGGATTGAGGACATTGATAGCTCCGACTCTCTTGCTATTGATGAGCATTCGTTGTTAGCCACGCCACCTCCCATCGTAGAGGAGGTGGAGAGATTTGACCCTACCTTCCGTTTGATTCGGTCTGGTGAGGTGACGCGGGTGGTAGATATGTCCTCTGATATTTCTCATATTATGTTGCCACCCCGTCCTACCGCATGCACACCCAAGCAGGTGATGTATCGCTTTTACTCTCCTCATTTCATACCGGGAAATGAGGATGAATGTTTTGACCCGGGAGGTGACATTGACCATTCTATGATTGATACCTTTACGGCATTGCCGAATAGTGACCATCCTATGTCTTTGGGGGATGACAATTTGTCTCCTTTACCCATCCCACCTCCCGTGGATCAAGACTTCACTTACTTTTCTTATGTCGAGAGGACTTTTCTACCTTTCATGACTTATCCTCCTGCCTCTCATTTATTATGTTCCTCCGGGACCGAGGATAAGATTTTTGATCCCGGTATAACATTCGAGGCTTCCCCATGGACCATTTAATTTGGGGTCGAGTCAGGCTCGTGACTCGGTTAACAAAAACAAGCGCTTCTCGGGAGGCAACCCGATGATCTATCCTTTTTATCTTTTTCTAGCATAAGTGTAGGGGCGTGCTTCTCTCCATGTGTGCTTGTTGGTATTTGTTTTTGTGTGCAAGGTTCCCTTGGATCAAGAAGACTTTCAGAGGGTTGATGTTGCTGTTTCCCATCATCTTCTTCATTCAGTCTCCGATCGATCTTCATGTCTATATCAGGGGAGTACTCAGTTCTCATCTTTATCCATGCATATCTGATTGTGTTCTCCTTCTTACACTTGGAATTCTAGCATTAGCCTTTCGTGTTCTTAAGTGTAAGGGTAACACCTTATCACTTTTGAACATTGAGGCCAATGTTCGGTTCTAAGTGTAGGGGGGTTTATATCATATTGTTCATATTCATGCCTACTTGTTTGCCCTCTTGCATCCTATTTTGATCAAATGTCTGTTTGTTTTTATTTTATTTTATTAATCATAATAAAACGTTTTTGACCGTGCGTGATTGACTTGTCCCGTAGGCTAGAACAAAGGGGATCCCGACTCTGCCTGAGTGTTGATCTGGCTGCTCCCTTAACTTTTAGACTAAGCTTTTAGGAATTGTGCAAATAAAAATGCTAAACGTGGAGTAGTTGGTTCTCTTTAGAGCTTATATGAGTAACCTATGGCTTTTCCTCCTAGATTATAACTAGATTAAATAAGTGTTTTTTTTTCAAGCCTTTGAACGTTAAAAATTGTGTTGTTATGCAAAAAAAATAAATTCTTATGCAATTTTGATATAGAGTCCTAGTTCAACTTTTTATTTAAATTTGAGTGAAAGCATACTTTCTTAAATTTGAAATAATGTTGCGTGAATAAATATGTTGAAAAAAAAGAGAAAAAAAAAAGTGACAAAAAAAATGAAAAAAAAAGGAAAAGAAAAAAAAGAGAGAAGAAAAAAAAAGCAAGAAAAAAAAAAGAGAAAAAATTATTTGAAAAAAAAAGAAAAAATAAAAAAAATGAATAAGAGTTTTATGTTTTTGTTGCTTCAATATAATTGTGAGAAACTTGGTTTTTCTTAAATTTAAATCCGAAGTTGAACTAGAATTCGTCAATTTTGTATAAAAGTTTAGACGGTAATTGAGAATGTAGAAGTCAAAGGTCCCGTGAGCTCCGATACTATTCTCGAGGGTGTAAAAACCTAGCCTCCTAAGCTTTGCTAAGGACAAGCTGAGAAGAAAGTCGTTACATGGAGTGATCTCTCCTTTGAATCTTCATTCTCTAATTACCGTCGTTGTTTTTCATCTAAGTGTCTTTTATTAGCTTAGCGGTGAAGAATTAAAAATAAGACGAATCCATGAAGAATTAAAAATAAGAGGGGTAGAGAAAAGAATTAAACACAATAGAAGATAAAGAAGAATATTTTTAGAACTTTTTTTTTTTTTATAATAAAATAATAATAAAGTAATATAATATATAATATATAGCTAAAAGAAAAATAAAGTCGAAAGAAAATATTTTTGGTTTTTTTTTTTTTTATGATATCTATACTAATAAAGAAAATAAAATAAAATAAGAAAATATTTTTGGTTTTTATAAATTTTATATATATATATTTTTTTTAGTTAATAAAATTTTTTTTTTTTTTTTTTTTTAGACAATAAAAATAACGTTCAAAATCGAACGGATCCCAAAATCCAAATCGTCTCACGAAAAATCGTCAATCGTAACGAGCACGAACCGGCAGCGGCGCCATTTTAATATGTCATTTTTTATTAAGTCGTTTAGTCTCGATATCGTGTCGAATTGAAATCCGATTTTATCGTTAAGACTTAATTTGTTTTTGGTTAATGAAAGCGTATTTGGTATCTATTTCTACTTAGCATAAAGCACGTAAAAAAAAGTAAAAGATAATATCTAGATCCATATACGTTCTAATCTATAAAAACATTTAGCAAGTACTACAATTAAATGCACAAAATTAAAAAGGTAAAAAAAAATGCAAAAATACAAACTTACACTACAAAAGAAAAATACGAACTACACAATATAAAAACTTAAAGTAATGTCTAAAAAACTACAATTACAAATTTTATGAAAGAAAAATGCAGATCTAGTCTACATTAAGCAAATAACACTCCAGCCCGAAAGTTACAATCTAATTCAGATGGGCCCAAATGAAATTAACATGAATCTAATATCAGTTAACGTGTATGTCACCAAATTGATTTCTAGAAAACATTTTCTCACTAAGAAATAGCTAACAAGATGGGTCCTATGGAATATTTTTAACACCTCTTACCTTTTAGGAAAAATCTAACATTCAACTACTCATTTTTAAGCTAACTCTTAATGAACTAAAATTCTCTTTTTATCCTACTTGATTTTACTCCTTTGAAAATGGATTTAAAGTAAATCAGTGAATGCTAAAAGGTTTTTTTTGACAATATGTTATTAAGTAGGACTTCAAACTTTTGATTCAATCAACTGAGAATATTATCAATCACTAATAAACTCTCGTGCCACTTGACCAATTTGTATGACTACTTCTTAAGCTCAAGACATAAGCTAATCTAATACTCATGGACTGATATTATAAAAACAGAACAAGCTACCCAGTGAACAAGATTAGGCAAGATCAATTCTCTAAATCACTAAAGTGTAAATATTAAAGATTCTGCGATTCTACAATGGCAAGTACACTTAAGTAAAACACCTATAACTTGTTGACTTATTTCTCACAGCTCTAAGTTTTAACTTATGATTCAACTAGTTGGACTCTAGGCTGAGAGAAATATAACAAATCTGCACAACGGTTATCCACTATGGAACAGTACAAGTTTTACAGGTATGCAGAAATGAACAAGAAATTATGACAGCTAATAAACTCGAATCAACGAACTGAGCTACGGAAAATATAAAACATATAAGCAACATCTAGCAACAAAAGCAAAATACACGAGTCACATTAAAAAAATCAATAGCAGATCAAACAAAAAACGCAGAAACCTTAATTAGAAAACTTTAAGAACGAAAAAAAAGTAAAGAATTCTACGCTGCATCCCGGCCTCCGCTGATGGCGACGCTAAGCTTGCTGAACGAACTAATCGAAACTGTCATCCCGGCCTCTGTTGATGTCGAAAGCTGCTGAATGAAACGGAACCGATATTGATTAATAAACTGATCTGTTATACTAAATCCGGTAACTACTCCAACCCGTAGCTTCAACTAACTTTTATCAATAAGCTTTATCAGCTTAAATAATAAGCTGATCCAAACAGAAATCTCTACTACTACTTCAGTTGTTAAACAGTTGAAATCGAAACCAAAGGTTGAACTCACGATGACAACTTCAAAGCGTTAGATCAACAGAAACATTACATCAGTTTTTTTTTAGAAAGCTTATCATTAAGGCTACGAGACAGATGAAAAAGAAATGCAGAAAGCTTAAGAGTTCATTAATGGAGTAAAATGAGAGATTGTTAAAAAGCTGCGAAAAATTATAAAACCTAAAACTGGGATGATATTCGACTCAAAGGACAAGACATGAAGACAGAAGAAAAATAAAAAAAACTAATAATGAAAAATAAAGAGCTGCTGCGTTTGATAATGTTTCCTAAAAATAATAGATAGAGTAGTAATAATAAAAAAAACAAAATCCTATCCTCTATTCCAACCTAAAAACGCAGGGGAAAGAAAAAGTTCTAAATCAAAGGCATCATCAATCATCAACTGTTACCAAACAATAATCAACACCGAATCCATCTAATATATTCAAATTAATAAACCCACTTCGTCAATAATAATCTACGAAATTAATAAAGAAATAAAACGAGATCTATTCCTAAATAATAAAAATAAAGAAACGGGTAAAGAAATAAAGTGAGTCAAGCAGATTTGATGTTATCTGTGTGTATCCTAATCAAAAAAAAAAAAAAAAAAAAAAAAAAAAAAAAAAAAAAAAAAACAAATCATGCCAATAATAAAGCTGCGTTTTAAAAGAAAATAAATATGGAAAAAACAGGGAAAGATTAAATAGAATAATTAAGGAATGGTTGAAATCTGCTTAAACAATAATATTTAAAAGAAACTAGAACAGAAGATTAAAATTTTTCTAAATCTACATCTATCTAACACATAAAAACGTCTGCTGTCCAGAAAAAAAAGTAAGTGTTTTATATGGAATGTTTCTCCTTTTCTCCCCCTCTTCTGGGCCTGCTGCGTCCATTTCTTCTATGGGCTTTGCTGGAAGTGGGTTTGTGTTGTAATAATGGGTCGGTTCGACTCATTTAAATGGTGTCGGGCCGGTCCAATAAAATACGAATGCACCGTCAAACTCGATTTTCCGCGCTTTCTTCATTTCTCGTGCTCGTCTTAGCTCTTTTTCATCGTTTTTGCTCCTTTTCTTTATTATTCGTACCTACAATAATAAATAGCACAAATAAACGATAAATGCACTATAAATACACGTTTTGCTATTTATTATACCAAAAATGAAGGGATATTAGCACTAAAAACTTGAACAATTACGTGTCTAACATCTGACTAACTTTATTTCTCTAATTTCATATATGCTAAAGGGTGACAAACGCACTCCAAGGCTAGTTTAAAAACAACCACTAACGATTATATGTGTTTTAAACTTAACATAAAATTTTAAATTTTTACAAAACAACCCTAACGGCTAGTTTCTTTTGGTTAAAAAAAATATCTTGCCTCCGAAATGCCTACATCTATAAATGAAAGCAGTCAAAGACCCATATAATTTGAACCCCGTGAAACCAAAAATCATAAATATATAAAGCTAAAAATCAAGCTGAATAAGATCGTTTTGGTCTTGGTTGGACGGTTGGACCGACTCAACTAGTTTTGTCGGTTCGGTTGATTTTGTTGAGCCGCTCGTGTCCGTTTTGTCTTGTTTTTAGTCTTTTTATGTGATTTCTCGAAATTCGTGTCTGCACATTCACAAACAAAGAAAACAAGCATATATGACACACTTTTTATGATATTCTACCAATTTTAAGTCCATTTTTTGGGTACGAAAAGATGCATAATTAGAGTCTCATCACAACCCTAACGGCTAGTTTTTTTAATTAAAAAAATATTTTGACTCCAAAATGACATCTTTAAATGAAAGCAATCAAAGACCCATATAATTTGAACCGTGACTAATCGGTAGGACGTATGGTTTTTTATTTTGTAATTTTTTAATATTTTTCCGTATGCTTTTCTATTTCAATTTTTTTTACTCGAATGTTTTTTTATATTGTAATTTGTATTTTGTTTAGGGGGTTCTATGAAAAATAAATGGGTGTGCGCAAAAGGTGGTATGATGGATGTTATGCTGATGGTGTTGTTTTGATATTATGATAATGTGACGCTGACGTGACTGCACATTTTGGTGTTACTATCTTATCACCAATGTCTTGAAAACTACGTTTCTATCGACCCGATCGAGTCACTGGGTTAACAGTTTAACCAGTTCGACCAACGAATCAACTGGTCTTCCACAAATAAAAAGGTCCTAGCATGGTACCCGCATAATGCAACGACGGGTTCCGGTGACTATTTTTATGGCAATCAAATTAATGTTAAAATGTTAAAAAAATTAAATTAAAATAAATAAAATCGTTAAAAAAAATAAATATATAAAAATCGATGTTGGATTAAAGATTTTTTTTAAATATAATGAAATTAGATTATGAAGAAAATAAATGAATTAAAAGATATTTCGGTTTAAAATAAACGTAATTTTTAATAAGATGTTACAAAAGTTTATTACAAAAGAAATGGATGGTTAAGATTATATATTGGTTTGAAGTTAGGTTTGTATCAAAAATAATCTAATGGTCAAGATTTGATATGTTAATCTTATTTTTTTGTTTTGAGTTTAGTTGGAAGTTTTGATGTGTATATACACATTTTATATAGCAGTATAGATATCTATTTGCAACTATTAGAAAAAGTATATACAAAAATCATGAAATATTATATATATGATATATAAACTATTTATTAATAAATATAACATGTAAAAATCAAATTACATGACAATATATACAAATAACGTGTTTTATTTGTAAAAAAACACGAAAAGATTAAATTTTGATTAGGTTTCGATAATCGGGTTAACCCGGGTCACTTCAAACCCGACAAATTTAAAAAAGTTTTGAAAATGTAAAACCCTGTTTAATTTGATATGTTTTTTACCAGAACGAATTCAGTCGATTGAAAACCGAATTTCAAAATATTGGTTATCCTTAGTGCTCATATAAATGTATTTTATCTTGGCCTCGTTTAGTTTGTTGTAACTCGACGTAATTAGATGTAACTGTAATTAAAATTACATTACATATGATGTTTGGTTCGTAGAATGGAGTGAATTCAAATTTGCATTACATTACGTAGGGTGTTTGGTTTGCGTCGTAATTGAGTCATTCCAATTACATCATAGGAAGGACTAATTGTTGGGATTTTGAAACTAGTTAAACTATCAACTACGAGTATTCTGTGGAATGGATCTAGTATAAGATACATGATTAAGCACATAATAAAAATAATTTAAAACCAACCTTTAATTAATTGAATAAATCAATTAATGCTTTTTATCTTGATCTTAGACTTTAATGGTTAAATTACCGTCTCTATTGTTTGCTCACACGACACGTCAAACGAACATACCACGATGCTAGTGCTAACTTCACTTCTCAAACAACTAGTGTATAATCTTGTAACTAGAAACCCTAGATCCAAAATCCTAAGTGGGATTACGTAAGGATCGGTTTATAAAACGTTACAAGATTGATTACCCAAAAATCACATAAACCCTAATTAGGGTTTGCGTTTGGATGAACCACAAGGGGAACCAAAAACCTAGATACGAGGATCTAAGATTTAGTTAAAAGCTTAAAACTTCACAAGTAAGTACCAAAAGGTAATTGATCTTGTAAAGGTTTAACCTTTATGTGATTCTAGGGTTAATGGAAAAATTGTAAGGGTTTGGTGTTTGGTTTGTTGCGATCGGACGGAAACCAAGGAGAGGGAGAGACAAAAATTATGAGGTACGGAGATGTGTATATATACTAGTCTCCACCTACTCAGAACTTAAGGCCCAACCCAAGCAAACCTAATTAAGGTAAATACTTAACTTAATAAGCAAACCAAAACAATTCAAAAATACCCCTAGGGTATTATTCGGCTGACTATGGCCTAAGGGTTCCAAGAACCGACTTTTTAGTCCATTAGCTTTAGCTAACGCACTCACGATAAAATAATTAAAACCCGTTAATCAATTTAACTACCGTTAATTAAATAATAGTGGAGTTTTTATTAAACGCTTAATTAATAAATAAATAAACGTAAATAAAAGTGTGGTCTCTGTATTGAGTGTGTGCCCCCGATAGACTCACGCATTAAATAAAAGTTGCATAATATTATTTATGCATTTAATAACTTTCGAAATTATTAAAAAATTAATATAAATACGAAGTCGCACAAAAATATCTATCAAGTTGCATAAAAATGACACTTACATAAAGTGTACTTACTTCTTACACAAAATGTATCATTCTTAATTATAAAGGTCGCATAAGTAGCATAAGGTAACATACGTCGTATAGGTCTGTATAAAGAAAGTGAAAATAGCATGGATCATTTCCGCAAATGCATTTCATCATTGGTCTATCTGAGTTACCCCTTATTTTTAAGATCATAATAAAATAAAAACATAGTAAATAAATATGCAGTGAATACAACTGAAATTGAAGGCCCTATTTTGCAAGAAGCCCTAGTGTCAATGTACCGCTCACACCCATATAGAGTTGGTGCCCTGTGTCGTTTGTTGCATGAATAAAATCGATACAGGTCTTTTAAAACCCGATTTGATACGGTCGGTTGAACCATACCGAACACCGATTTTAAAAAACCCTGTTTAGCTGTCAGTTAAACTGGTTGCACAGTAACACGATAATTCGACCGATCCAATTAAAAAAACACGTTTTTAGAACATCGGTAAACACAAAAAGAAACACATCCGTTGTACAAAAGAAACACAATAAACTCGAATCCGCGTGATGCACTAATTTCTCACATCCAACCAATAGAAACAAAGCACAAGGATCGCCAACGTACATTTTTTAACCTAAATGTCTACTATAAATACCCCATAATGCATCGTATAATTTCACACTTCCAAAAACCCTAAATACAACAATAATTCCTTCGAACAAAAGGTACAAAATTTGAAGTTGTCTTTTTATATTTTAATTCTTTTATTATTAGGTTTAACAAAACATTGATCGTTTTATAGAATCTGAATTGCAATGGCTCGTACAAAGCAAACCGCTCGCAAGTCTAGTTGTGGAAAAGCTCCCAGGAAGCAATTTTCTCTTGGTTTCAAAGTATGTAATTTTGATTCAACTACTATTAGTATATTTTTCAGCTTTATAGTTTTCTGGTAATTCTATTATTGCTCATTGTTTGTGAAACTGTTTGTAGGCTGCTAAAAAATCTGCTCCGACAACCACCGGAGGAGTGAAGAAACCTCATCGTTATCGCCCAGGAACCGTTGCTCTCCGGTGTGTCTCTTTTCTGAACTTCAAATTCATATATAATCATTTATCGAAATTGATTACTTGAATGCTTGAATATTTGTTATCTAAAGTTAATTGAATGCATAAATATAGTTTTAGTGAGGTTGGAAATTTATTTATAAACTTGACCATTATCATCTAACTTTGGGGATACAGAATTGGTTTATGACATTAGAATACCTTAGTACAGAATTAGGTTATAAATAAATTTAATGATTATACGAAAATTGTTTCTTAACTGAGTTTGTTGATAAATGTAGTGAAATTCGTAAGTATCAGAAGAGTACTGATCTGTTGATCCGCAAATTGCCATTCCAGAGGCTTGTTCGTGAAATCGCTCAGGATTTCAAGGTGATTATTACTTGTTTCATATATCATCTATTACCGAATGGTTTAGTGGTATCTAGTACTGATCGATGATTAACTGTGTCGATTCTGTTTGGTTGTAGACTGATTTGAGGTTCCAGAGCCATGCTGTGTTGGCACTTCAAGAGGCAGCTGAAGCTTACCTTGTTGGTTTGTTTGAGGATACTAACTTGTGTGCAATTCATGCCAAGAGGGTCACCATCATGTCTAAAGATATCCAGTTGGCTCGTCGTATCCGTGGAGAACGTGCTTAGAGTATTAGTTAAATGAAATCTGGTTAACTGTATGTTGCGTATACATACTGAACCACGACGGCCAGTTCCTTGTTTTTCATGGTCATCTTGTTTAATAATTCTCGTTTTAGTTTGATACCTGAATTGTTGAATTTTACTTATTGGTATAGAAAGGTTTTTTTTTTTGTGTCTCTATCAATTAGTTAGTAGCAGCCAATCTATCTACTGGAATTGATCAATGGAAACAATGTTGTGAATTATACAGATTGCTGAAATTCACCACATATTTGGACGGCTGGGCATTAAAAAACCCTACCATCAGGAGTAATTATTGTTACTGACTATTATCATTTGGTTCTGGGATTGTAAATTTTGTTGCTGAAAGTATCTTAGATACATTATATACACCAGAATATTTTGCTCATGCTTTCAGAATATTTTGCTCATGCTTTAGTGTTGCTGTGTTGGAGGCATCAGATAGGTCAAATCGTCTTATGGATTTCATACCACATGGGCCAACACACTCCAAATTACAGCTCTCTTCATGGTACAATTGGCACTTTGTACCGATGAGGTTAGAAAACCATTAAGAATGTTTACAGTGGAATGACGTTGTGTTCTCTATTGAGGTCAATGTTCTAACGAGCATGATATAGCAAATTAAGTTTGTTAAAGAGAAGAAAGATAGCGAGCTTGTAGCTCAGTTCCAAAAGATAGCTTACGAGATTCTTGAGCTGATCACAAGCCAGCCGAATGTACTGTCTGATCTTTTCCCAAGTCTTGCATGTTATACAAGGTATCATGCAGAAAGCAAAGTTGCAAAGTAAGCAATTTGATCAGAAATTCACAAGCATCATTGCGGTCAAAAGATGACAAATTTCGAGAAATCAAAGGTTGCAGTTAAGGGTGAAGCGAAAAGCGATTTTTTACAGATCTTATTAGACCTCATGGAGGAAAGAAATGGAACATCTTTTAGAGCGCGTTACCAAAGTAAAATCAATTCTTGCGGTAAGCTTTATTTGTTTTTAAAAACTGAAATTCTATGTCCATCGAGTATGTGCCTTTTCTTTCCAAGATGTAAGACATGATCTTATATTTGGCGTTGTATCATGGCATGACGATTGCTGGAACAGAAAAAAAACCACAACACGATTGCTGGAACAGAAAAAAAACCACAACACTCGTAGATAGGGCAATGACATTGTGGAAGAATCACATCTTCCAAAATTACAATACCTAAATGCTTTTATAAAAGAGACCTTTCGTATGCACCCTGTGGCACCTTTCCTAATCCCACGATCGCCAAGCCAATCTTGCTTATCAGCCGGCTATACAATCCCAAAAGGTTGCACCATCGTTGTGAATGTTTGGGCTATTCATCGCAATGACACAATCCTGTATATTGGGACAACCCATCACTCCATCACTTCAGAGTTCAATCCCGAGTGATTCATGGCAAACAACTTGAACTTCTTCCTATTTGGGGGTATTTGAGAAGGTTATGTTCAGGAATTCCTTTAGCCAAAAAAATGATGATGTATGTCTTGGCTTCGTTGTTGCACTCATTCGACTGGGCCTTGCCAAAGGATGACGAGCTTGATTTAATAGATAACTTTGGCCTCACTTCGAAGAAAAGAGAGCCGCTCATTCTTATTCCTTATCAAAGGTTGCCCAACGCAAGCCTTTATACATGTGACCTAAATCGAAATTGTGGAATTCTTGTTGTTCGCCACAGTTTAAGTTAATACCAAAAAAAAAAAAAAAAAAAAATTGGCTACAAGACAATCATAGTTATTTCTTTGGTTCATTACCAAAACAGCCTCTGCAAACACTTTTGTTATAAGCAAATTATTTGACTTTTAAAATCTTTTTTCTTTAACTTTGACTTCAAATAAATTTTTTAATGTTATATATATCTAAAAACTTAAATTTTCAACTTACAACTATAAAAGCACATGGTAAAAGAAAATTAAACTTATATAACAAAAATAGCAACTTAATTATAACAGAGGAATTAAATTCTATGATTAAAAAACCTCATCACCCATTTTTACAAAAAATAAAATACATTGTACAATTAATACATGCCAATATAATGAATATGACCTTAAACACCTACTATTTGGTGTTACAAGTTTGACTCAAGTAAATGATACTCATAACTTATATTAAACACATACATTTGAGAATAGATATCTCATTCACATAAACTTACGCCAAGTAATTTTCCAACATATCATACATACATTCTTGTGCTATTTGGAAGTTAAGGTCAACAAGACGTCAAGTGTTTTGGATTTATAGGTCTACCATAGGTGAAATTAATACTATTAACTCCTATTTCTAATTTCAATTCCATTCCTATTAAGGCTTTCAATCACTTCAAATTTTGGATTGAAAACAATTTACATCAAAGATATAGAAGATGCTCATATCAACCCAGACTAACATACCAGACAGAATAGCAAGGCCGGTTTTATGTCAAATTTACAACTACTATCTGTCACACCAAAATTTTGTGGTTATTATAGTTCGTCTACCTCTACATCACTTGTCTTTGGTTTTTAACTACACTACTGTCATGTTTATTCAAATACTAGCAGGGTACCCGCGCGGATGCGGTGGTGGTACCCTGTGATATTTAAAAAAAGGTAAAAATAAGTTTTTGTTTTACCCAACTCCGTTGACCCGAATTCACCGACCCGAGTAAACCCGACACGAATAAACACAAACCTTTGTAACCAAAGTTCAAATCGGGTCAGGTTTGAGTAACTTATTTTCAGCCTTGACCCGAATTGGATCCGACCCGATTGACCTGAACCCGACCCCATTCCCATCCCTAGACACAAAATTTGTAAAATTATATGCTCATTTATATAGTTTTGAAAATCAGACTAAGCAGAAACAAGAGTGGCCACCGGTTCAGATGTCAAATACAATTCGTTTGAAAATGATCCGGAGAAATTCTTCCGAAAATTATAAAAAATAAGTGAATCGGATCTGATTGACATTATTTTCAAACTAATCAATCACAGGGTACCCGCCGCCGCATCGCACGAATATCCTGCTAGTTACTTCATAAAAACTATATGAATGAATTAGTTTTTAAACATAAATTTATCAATATAATTCTCATCAATTATTATACAATACAAAAATATTTAGTTTATATTGAAAAAAAGACTCTCAAAATCAAACATCAACACTTATTTTAAGACAAGGTAGTATGTTGTTAACGATAACATAAAAAAAATTACAATGCACGTGGTTGCATGTTCCTCAAATGATTTTAAGACGATATTTTATAATGTTCCTCAAATGATTTTAAGACAATATTTTTGTTACACCTCTGGGACGTGGTCAGCGCAGCAAGAGGCCACCAAAGTGGCAGGATTCGTTTATTATGGGCTAGGATTCTAGTTGTCCCATCTATTTTATCTACTTGCTTATTATAGGCTTGTTTTGAGTCATGTTAGAAAAGTCAATAAACATTAAGACGTGTTTTGTGTTGACTTGTTTTCCAAGCTGTGTAATTCGGTGTATATATACCGAATGAAACAATCAGTAAAAGTACGTTTGTCAAGAAAATATATGTTCTTCTCTTATTTTTCTTACGGAGCCCGTACACACTATAGTGTACACTACCTTGATACGAGTTAGATCATATCAATTGGTGCTTTCGTTGCACTCATGGATGAACAAACACTGAGAGGGTGGCTTAAGGATCAGCAGGATCGCGTCGAGACTTTGGCGCAGCAACAGGCAGCGGCTTTTCAACTTCAGTTTGATGAGTTGCAGGCTTCGTTGGGGCGGATGCAACTTCAAGGCCGCCAAGGAGGGGGTGGTGACACAGGGGGATTGTTGCCGCGGTCCATGCGTCTGGATGTCCCGAAGTTTTCGGGAACCGATCCAGAAAGTTGGATTTTTGCCATTAAGGAATACTTTTCGCTTCTTAATACCCCGGTTGATCAACGTCTTTGGATCGTTGATTTTAATTTGGAAGGGGCAGCAGTGGAATGGTTTCGTTGGATGACAAAGAATGGGTTGGTTACTGACTGGGAGCGGTTTTTGGAGAGTGTGCAAGATCGTTTTGGTCCATCAAATTTTGAAGACCCACAGGGTGCCTTGTCAAAATTGCTACAACTTGGCACAGTGGAAGAATACCAGAGGGAGTTTGAAAAATTGATGAATCGGGTTATCAATATACCGGAGTCTTTGCTAATCTCTTTCTATATATCGGGGCTCAAACTTCACTTACAGCGGGAACTATTGGTGGCACGACCAACTACGCTGGGTGACGCGTTTTCTTTGGCTCGGATTACCGAGGCTCGTCTGGAGGATCGTACGGTTTCGTCCACCGCAACAGGAACGAAAACCATAGCCACGGTGACATCTTCCAAGCAAGCCGCGCCGCGCGCGGAGGTACGAATGGAGCGGTTGGACCAACCAAACCACCTCTTTTGTCTACTCCTACCGGTACAACCAAACCCCTTACGATTAAATGGATTTCTCCAGCCGAACGACAAGACCGACTGAACAAAGGTTTGTGTTTCAATTGTGATAACAGGTGGTCTCGCGGGCACAAGTGCCTTGCTAAGTTTTTGTTGCTTATGACCGATGAAGCTGATGATGCTGATGACGGAGGCGTCACGCTCACGGACGAAGTGGATGAGGCGGTCGAGACGGGTGACATCTCGATACTTAATTCACTTATTGGCCACGGTAGCCCACGATCTCTACAATTGTGGGGAACGATTGGAACGGGTAAGGTCCATGTTCTTATTGATAATGGTTGCACGCATAATTTTATTTGCCCCGATGTGGTGGAAAAGATGTGTATATCTGTTCAACCAACGAAGGCTTTTAAGGTCTATATTGGCAGCAGAGAGTCTTTGTTATGTGAGCATGTGTGTTCCAATGTTACTTTACATGTGCAACAAGAAGTACTGGAGGTCGATTTATATTTATTGCCTATGAAAGGACCGGACGTGGTATTGGGCATTCAATGGCTGCAAAACCTTGACAAGGTCGCGCATGACTATCCGCACCAAACAATGGAGTTTACTCTTTTGGGTAATACTTATACATTAAAGGGTGATGATTCCCTTCGCATGAGGAAGATCAGTTTGAACCAAATGCAGGCAATGTGGGAGAGTGACGATATATATGGAGTCTATGAGGTTCATCATTTTTCTACAATGGAGGACGCCGAAGCGAGATCGCGTGAAACATCTGCTCTATGTGAACCTGCTCTCGAACAACTTTTGGTGCAATTTGATTCTTTATTCCAGGTACCTACTACTTTACCTCCTAATCGTTCAATAGATCACCGTATTCATTTGTTACCGGAAACTAAACCGGTAAATGTTCGACCGTATCGTTATCCGCACTATCAAAAAGGAGAGATGGAGAAATTGTTAATGAAATGCTAATTCAAGGTATAATTCGTTTTAGCCAAAGTCCGTTTTCCTCGCCAGTTTTGTTGGTTAAGAAGGAAGACGGGAGTTATCAGTTTTGTGTAGATTATCGAGCTTTGAATGCTGTGACAGTTAAAGACAAATTTCCTATTCCAACGGCCGATGAAATGTTTGACGAATTGGGTGGGGCCATTATTTTTACCAAGTTAGATTTGCGCGTCGGATATCACCAAATTCGAGTTTATGAGAGGGATATTTATAAGACGACGTTTCGCACGCATGACGGCCATTATGAATTTTTGGTCATGCCTTTCGGCTTGACTAATGCGCCATCCACTTTTCAAGAAACTATGAACAGATTATTTGCACCCTATTTGCGTAAGTTTGTTATTGTTTTTTTTATGACATTTTAGTTTATAGTGCTACCTTGGATGCGCATTTAGAACATTTGGGATGCGTCTTTACTTATTTGCAAAAACATCAATTTTTTGTGAAGAAATCCAAGTGTGTGTTTAGGGCCGAAACACTCGAGTACTTGGGTCACATGATATCGGGTCGTGGGGTTGAGATGGATCCTAAGAAGGTGATGGCGGTGCGTGATTTGCCGGAGCCAAAGACTCAACGCCAGGTGCGAGGGTTCTTGGGCCTCGCTGGATATTATAGGCGTTTTATTAAAGGGTATGCAACTTTGGCAGCTCCACTCACGGAATTATTGCGAAAGGATGGTTATAAGTGGGGTGATGAGGAGACGACATCTTTTCAAGAGCTTAAGACACAATTATCTACTGCGCCTATTTTAAGCTTGCCAGATTTTACACCAGAATTTGTAGTAGAGGCCGACGCGTCTGACTTTGGGGTCGGGGCAGTCCTGTTGCAAAATAACCGGCCTATTAGTTATTTTAGTCGGATATTTGGGCCAAGAATGCGTGTTGCAGCCACTTATCAAAAGGAGTTATTTGCTATTGTCGAGGCTGTGTACAAATGGCGTCAGTATTTAGTTGGAAGGCGGTTTAGGATTCGAACTGATCATAAAAGTATTAAGGAACTCATGCAACAAGTTATTCAAACACCCATTCAACAAAAGTATGTACGCAAACTAATGGGTTTTGATTTTGTGGTTGAATATAAACCCGGGGGAACAAATCAGGTTGCAGATGCTTTGTCACGTATGTATGAGGAGGAGAATTCGGTAACGGCTGAATTCATGGCTATTAGTCATCCCGTTAGTGGGTTACTTGATGACTTGAGAAGGGAGAATAAGGACTTGACAGAATTACAAGATTTTTATCAACAATTGGATGCGGGAAACGAACTAGATGGGTTTCGTCGGGCGCAAGGGCTATTGATTTTTCGAAACCGCTATTATGTGGGTACCAAATCTAAATTAAAAGATTTGTTGTTGCGAGAGTTCCATGACACACCAAGCGCGGGACATGGGGGAGTTAAAAAATGTTAGTGGGGCTTTCGGCGTTATTCTATTGGCAGGGAATGCGTCAATCCGTGGAAGATTACGTTAAGAAGTGTTCGATCTGTCAACAAACTAAATATTCTACTCAGTCGATGGGCGGTTACCTTCAACCTTTACCGACTCCTGAAGGTGTGTGGGAGGATATTTCTATGGATTTTATTACAGGATTACCGATATCTAAAGGATTCACTACGGTGTTGGTAGTGGTAGACCATTTCTCTAAATATGCTCATTTTGGAGCGTTACCTACCAGTTTTAATAGTCATAAGGTCGCTGAATTGTTTTTGGATATGGTGGTAAAACATCATGGACTACCAAAAACTATTGTTTCTGACCGGGATCCGATTTTTGTTAGTAAGTTTTGGAAGGAGTTATTTCGACTTACTGGGACACAACTTAACCATAGCACCGCCTACCCTCCCCAATCCGACGGGCAGACTGAGGTTGTTAATCGAGGCTTGGAGCAGTATTTGAGAGCTATGGTGTTGAAAAATCCTCATTAGTGGGTGCGTCTATTACCTTGGGCCGAGTATTGCTATAACAACGATTATCATAGTAGTATTAAAATGTCGCCATATCAAGCTTTGTATGGACGATTACCCTTGTCTTTAATCCATTACCCCCCCCCCCCCCCCCCCCCCCCCCGGTACTTGTAAGGTAGCTGCGGTTGATGAGCTGTTGGTTGAGAGAAATGAAATTACGCGTCAACTCAAGAAGAATTTGTTGGCTGCCAAGATACGGATGTAGGAGAATGCCAGCCACACGCTTATGGATGTTGAGTTTAACGTCGGTGACAAAGTGCTTGTCAAGTTGCAACCTTACAGGCAAATAACTCTTGCTAAGCGTCTATCTAATAAGCTCTCTAAACGATTCTATGGGCCTTACAAGGTTGTGGAAAGGATTGGAAAGGTTGCTTATCGACTCGCTTTACCGGCAACAAGAAAAATTCACCCGGTGTTTCACGTTTCAATTCTCAAGCCTTTTGTGGGGACTAATTTTGAAGTGGCATCAGAATTACCAGAAGAATTCAAAGAAGATCAACCGTTGGAGCACTATTTGTGACTCACGTTTGATATTAAGGAATGGAAAACTCGAACAATAAGTCTTGGTGTAATGGACAGGCAGATCTCCTGAGGAAGCAACATGGGAATGGTTGTTTGATTTTCACTCGGCGTATCCTAATTATGACCTTGAGGGCAAGGTCGTTTCTGAAGATGTGGGGAATGTTACACCTCTGGGACGTGGTCAGCGCAGCAAGAGGCCACCAAAGTGGCAGGATTCGTTTGTTATGGGTTGGGATTCTAGTTGTCCCATCGTTTTTATTTACTTGCTTATTATAGGCTTATTTTGAGTCATGTTAGGAAATTCAATAAACATTAAGACGTGTTTTGTGTTGGATTGTTTTCCAATCTGTGTAATTCGGTGTATATATACTGAATGAAATAATCAATAAAAGTACGTTTGTCAAGAAAATATATGTTCTTGTCTTCTTTTTCTTACGGAGCCTGTACACGCTATAATGTACACTACCTTGATACGAGTTAGATCGTATCAATTTTATAATGTACCATTATTGTTCGATTATTAGTGTTTCCTTAACAGTTGTAAGCTGACCCAATAGTAAAAATATGCAAATAATTTGTAATACTTGTTAACGCAAATTTAGGAGCTAGCAATATTAGATTCCATTATTTCGATTTTTTATATGAAAGTATGCCTCAGATACACAAGCTCTAAATTCGGTTTTAGTATTTTAGTGCTTTAAATAAAAAAATCACCAGTGTCATTCCTATATTTATATAACTAGTTATAATAATCATGGTTTTTTTCTAATTTTGTTTATTATATATTATTATTATTATGTGATATTTACATGTTTAAAATTTTTTGATAATGGTTTTATTCGTTTGTAGTATATATGAAAATCTTCATAATAATTTTTTAAGTTTACACATATTCATTAATAAGAAGATTGTATGCTTTAATACCAAAAGCACGTCAAATGTTTATTTCTATATTTATTAGGCACATTTGGCACTAACTTGTCGAACTGTCCAATATTAACTTTGAACATGGCATCAATGACTTCATACGATCAAGCATTGCCCAACGACCCTTGTGAATAAAGGAGTGTTTCGCATAATTGCATTCCTAAAGTATATGTGAGATACGGTTTAGGAGATGGCACTTTTTATGTGTTTCTACTGTTTAAAGTTCTAATAGTCAGTGTCTTTGGTAAATTCTGTTTATCTAAGAATTTACATGTAAAGCTCAAATAATAAGATAATCACGATAACTTCACTGTAACTTGATGGTTTATGAAGTTCATAACAATTATAAAATTATAAGCAAAGATTAAAGCACGTAATAGCGGAAGCGAATTAACAAGATCATAATAACACAATCATAATTAATCGAATTATGCTACATACCTTTATCCTAGCAAAGATCCACAAGATCACCAATTGAATCAACAATTAGGGTTTATGAAGAACGGTGCCAAGATATAGTTTAATGTAAAACTATACTACGCTCTTGTACACACGTAATGCGACGGGCTAACCGTGAGTCTAGCACGAATAAACGAAACTTCAACGCTTGTGGAATAATCTACCCAACAACCCTAGAGAGGGGCTAGGATTAGATTCAAGAAATCAAAACCAAGAGGTTGAAAGGAACCCTAAAAAAGTTGTTTGCCTTTTGGTTTGATCACAGGAAAGAAGAGAGAGGGATGAGCAAAAACTATGAGGGATAAAGGGTTGTTTATATAGGCTAGAAAAACCAAATAATTTAGGAAAGAAAATCTTTTTTTTCTTCTCCTTTGGCCCTTGTAGCCGTCGGCCTAAGCCCACCCAAAGGTGGCTTCCGGAATTTTCCGTCTCCTTCTTTTCTTCTATTTAATTCCATAACGATCTTTTAACTTAACTCTTAATTTATTTAACGATCGTTAGTTAAGCTTCGGTTCAATTTAATAAATATAATAAAATATTTAATAAATAAAATTAACCATTTACGTATTGTGTGCAATCCCGTAATCTCGAGTTCGATCGTATCACATGACTATTAATTGTATGTCCATAAACTTTCAGCTCCCACTTGGACAAAATTCGAATATCGTGATTACATTGACTAGCGTCTAGTTACACTAGCAATGTCACTAGTACAACTCGAGTAAGGTATCCTGGACAAAACCTTTTAATGATTCATCATTATTATCATCTTTTCATTTCAAATACAACGTTAATAGGATATGGATCTCAGTCATTCCTTCATTAACCATTCTGTTTCTCGTTTACGGATATAGCAAGATTACCAAAAACAAATTTGATTGTGGCCACACAAACATCTTACTACTCCCCGAGGGCCCCAGCTGTATTATACTTCAAAATAATTTGAAGGAAACAAATTCCATTTTGACTACAAGCGAAACTTACGAACTTTGCAACACTTCTGAAAATAACCCTTATAGCTACCAGTTACGTTTAGCGTTAGGTTATCTCACAGAAGCACACTACATTCGTGACGGTTTCCTGGTATCTCAGATCTAAGGATAAATATTTATGATTTACTTTATGACAAAGATCCATAAAGTAAAATCATATAGTTGGGATAAGTCCAATATTTGATTCATCAAATATCATTCAAAATTGACCAATATACTTTCAAGTATACTCTGTCACTATTTTGAATTGTCTTAGTTTAATAATATTCCCATATTATTAATCGACAACGGACATTTAGAACATAACAATTATTCATGGATTAAAACATGTAAAATATGATATAAAATCAAATAACAAAAAATAAACGAAAACCAATCTTTATTTCATCAATTCAATAATATTTTAACATCCTTTATCCAAATAATAATCACAGATTCATTGCATGAGTTCGCTAGGTAGTTGCAGCCCAATAGCCTTGGCATGCTTAACTACCTTTGATCTAGGCAAAGCCTTAGTAAAAGGATCAGCTACGTTATCGTTTGTGTGAACTTTTATTAATTTTATTTCACGAGCTTCAACTTGTTCTCGAACGTAGTGATATCTACGTTTAAAGTGTCTAGCGCCTTTCATAACTCCAGAAACATTGACGAATATTATTGCAGCAGAATTGTCACAATATATATCAATAGGTTCTTTAATTGAAAGCATCATCCCAAGATCTCCAATAAGATTCCTAATCCAAACCACTTTAGTTATGTATATGGCTACCCTTTGAATACAAAAACATTTCTTTTCGTATTTCTCAAATACTGTAGAAAATATTTAAACAGCAGTCCAATGGAGCTTCCCTTGATTATGTTGGTATCTACTGAGCAATGTTCTGAGCAAACGCCACATCAGGCCTTGTGCATTTTACAACATACATTATAGATCCTACAGCCGAAGCATAAGGCACCTTCTGCATGTAAGCCACCTCTTCGGGTGTTGATGCATCTAACTCATGACTTAATTCATGCTTAACCTCCATAGGTTGAAAACATTTCTTAGAGTTATGCATGTTACACTTCTTTAATATCTTGACTAAGACCAATTAACCGTCTTTTCCTATCTCGATAGATTTTAATTCCAGAATATATGCAGTATCACCCAAATCCTTCATAGAAAAACATTTACCAAGATAATCCTTAACTTCCTTAAGTCTTGGAATGTTACTTCCCATGATTAATATGTCATCGACATATAAAATTAGAAACACTACATTACTCCCACTAGCTTTGCGATATACACATGGCTCATCACGATTTTGAATAAATCCGAACTTTTTGATTTCTTCATCAAATCGTTTATTCCATTGACGTTATGCTTGCTTCAAACAATAAATAGATCATTGAAGTTTGTATACGCGTTTTGGATATTTAGGATCTACGTACCCTTCTGGTTGTTGCATATATATGTCTTCATCTAAGCGACCGTTCAAGAAGACAGTTTTAACATCCATTTGTCATATCTCATAGTCATAGTATGCTGCTATAGTTATGAGAATCCTAATAGCTCGTAAGTCTGCTACCGGAGAAAATGTCTCCTCGTATTCTACGCCAAAAGTTTGAGTAAAACCTTTAGCTAGTAAGCGTGCTTTATAGGATTTTACTTCACCATCCATGTCGGTTTTCTTCTTAAAAATCCACCTATTTTTCACTACTTTATCATTTTTAGGTGCATCAACAAGAATCCAAACATCATTGGTTTCCATGGATTTCATTTCCTCATTCATAGCAACTATCAATTTTGACTTTTCTAGATCAAGCATTGCGGATCGATAGTTAGCAGGTTCACCAAGATTCCCTACTTCCTCATCATCATCCTATATGTTAAGACATAGTTTGCTTGGCGCACGTATAGTCCTTCCAGACCAACGTGGAGGAATTAATTCCGGTGGAGCTCCTAGACTTTCTGGCTCTATTGGAATTTCTTGGCTAGTATTTTCAGAAGGCATTGTATCTTCTTGAATTTCTTGAAGATCATAATTTCGCCCACTGAATTCTTGATTTAGAAGATCATTTTCAAGGAAGTCTCCATACCTAGCAACAATAACTTTGTTCTCAGGCGGATAATAAAAATAGTAACCCATAGTTTCCTTAGGGTGACCTACAAAGATACATTTTACTGAGCGTTTGGAGTTTATCTCCAGAGTCACGTTTCACATACGCCTCACAACCCCAAATCTTTAAATAAGACAAATATGGCTTTTTGCCATGCCATAGTTCATATGGTGTCTTATCAACCTTCTTTGTAGGAACCATATTCAGAATACAAACAACAGATTCTAGAGCATAATCCCAAAAGGATAAAGGTAAAGTTGTAAGATTAAACATAGATCGTACCATATCTAATAATGTACGATTTCTCCTTTCGGATACACCATTTTGTTGTGGAGTATATGGAGAAGTAAGTTTCTGAACAATTCCGTTCTCACTTAAATAATCTTTAAACTCTTGACTTAAATATTCACCACCTCGATCAGAACGAAGAGCTTTAATCTTCTTTCCTAGTTGCAATTCTACTTCCGTTTTATACACTTTGAATGTTTCAAATACCTCATGTTTATGCTTAAGTAGATAAACATAACCATATCGGCTATAATCATTCGTAAATATTAAGAAGTAGCTAGCACCTTTCTTTGACACATGTCTAAATGGTCCACACACATCAGTGTGTATTAAACCAAGTAGTTCAGTAGCCCTTTCAATATTGCTATTAAAAGGTTTCTTGGTCATCTTTCCATAAATACAAGACTCACATTTATCAAATGATTCATCATTGATATTTTCAAAAAGACCATCACATTGAAGCTTTTGTATGCGAGTCTTCCCAGTATGGGCAAGTCTACAATGTCAAAGATAAGAAGAGTTCTTGTCTAACTTTCTCTTCTTATTCATGCTAAAAATAGAATTATTTTTTCTCTTGGAATTATTATTATGCATGTTAATTTCAAAAAACACCATTCACAGAAATTGCATCAAAATAGAATAAACCATCTTTGAAAACATAAATTCTATTATTATCAATAGTGTGAATAAATCCAAGATCCAACATACTAAAAAAGGAAATAACACCCCTAACAATTGTAGGTGCATAATGAAAATCATTTAAACTCAGTACTAAACCCGAAGGTAAAACTAGATTAAATGTTCCTATGGCTTCAACCGCTGCTTGTGCGCCATTGCCCACTTGCAGAAATTGTTCCCCATAGGAAAGCTTCCTCTCCAACTCAAATCCCTGCAGTGTAATACAAATGTTAATACCGCATCCCGTATCATATACCCAGGAATTAGATTTGTATGTAAGATTAAATAACTCTGTCATAAATAAGTTACCTAAAGATGCTGCATCACTAAGCTCAACCTTCTTCTTTATTTCTCGCAACTCATCGAGATAAAGAGGGCAGTTCCTCTTCCAAGGACCACTTGCTTTGCAATGGTGACAAGTCTCATCCTTCTGAGATTGATTCTTCTTGACAAAGTTTTGCTTAGGTTTATAATAAGTCGCAACTTGTTTGCCTTTATCACCCTTGCCTTTACCTTTCTTCTTGTTCGCTTGCGGTTCTGGCTTATTCACTCTACCCTTTTGTACATAAACCACAGGAGGAGTAGAAGCAGATGCCTTTTCCTTTAACCCCTTTTCATAGTCAATGAGCATTGCATGCAAATTATTAATTGTCTTCCCCGTGCAATGCATATTATAGTTTCAAACAAAATCATTGAAGTCCTTGTTAAGGGACCTATTGATAAAGTTGATAGCCATATTATGATCATAGGGTTGTCCTAGTGCAATAAGTTGTTCCATATAACCCCTCATATCCATATAATGGGAACTTACAGACTTTCTAGGAGCTTGCTTGCAACTATGCAAAGCATCTACCAAGTCGTAGATCTCCACATCTTGCGGCTTTTCGAACATAGCCTTGAGCTCATCAAGCATTCGCTTTGGTGAAAATAGCTCATACTTCTGTTGAAGTGGAGGAGCCATTTTTCCTAACATTAAGGCAGCCACCTCAGAGTGCTTCTTAACATTAGCAGCGTGTTCAAGCCTTTGCGCATCAGATGCTCCTTCAGCAAGATCCTCCGGATAAGGAGTAGTCAAGATATCGATAATACCGCTACTCTCAAGATAATTCTTAGTGAGCGATACCAATCATTGATGTTTGGGCCAGTCAGTTCACGACGATCAAAGAAACCTTTGAACGCAGAACTTATAGTCATATTGTTTTCGGGTTGAGCCATTTCTACAGAAATAAGTTCAAATATTAGTATTTTCGATAATACCATTCAAGAAAATAAAATTACCCCGGTAATAAAAAACCATAGTATTTCCTTGAAACTAGAATCCATATTGACATAAACTTATCTCAGTTGATCTGCTAGTGACAAATGTATTCAACACGGTAACTTGTGGAACAATAACTGAAAAACAAATTTGCAATTTCTATATATTTTAGGGATTTACATTGACAAAAGTCATTTTGCATTGTAAACATGTTTTTATCCCTACTTTATGCCTTAAGTTTCCATATCTCACTGAGTAACTCAATTAAGTCGACTAATCTAACGAACGTAAAACATTCATGTGCAATCTTATTCAGTCATGAAGTTTTCTCTCCATTACAACATCGTCCAAAATCTCATATGACGACAATTGTAACTTCAAGTGTTCGTCAATTAGATGGCATAAGACTTAAATTTAAGGGTATTGATTTTGGTGTCAAAATCGTGTATGGAGAAGCATGCATACATCTCCATAGCATTAGTTTAATAAAACTTTTAGTAAACCTTTTGGTGAGTCAAAAATTTCGCCATAAATCACAAGTTGAGGTATTGGTTAAACCAATTAAAGACTTTACCCACAATAATTCACAACGTACTTTTTCTAGAACTTAGCTAAAGCACAAAGCAATAACCTTATTCATTGTGTTTCGGATGTGAATTTGCGACAAATCAACCTTAAGATATAATGCAAAAGATAATCGTAGGTAATTTCAATTTGACGCACAGGCAAGCCGGGAATTCGGTCAGCGACTAATGGCATAGAACCTCCTTCCTTAACCGGGTACATGACCAGCGGTGCGTTAAACCCGCTTTATAGTTTGTCAAAAGGAGTAGGCCGTTAAATTATCATTTGAAATTATCAATCAACGTAATTCTATTTAATTTAGATCTCAAAACAATTCATTAATTTTTATATGATTTAGTCCATATTAGTTTTCTGGGAAAAAAATTACCCTTGTTTACAACATACAATTAGTATAAAACGTATGAAAACAAGTAAGTAAAAAAACTAAATCAAATAGCCACATGCAAAACAATTTATTCAAAGAACATAAAATCAAGGGTTTTATAAACATAAAAGTCTTTCCTAATTTTAAAAACTTTGAATCAAATAAAGCAAATAGCATATAAAATCATATGATCCATAAAAAATATGCATGTTCATCATGGATCTCCCACATACTCTTAACAATTAAAATACTACGGATGGTAACCATACATGACATAACAATTAATCCATGCAAACATCTAAAGATTATACCATGTAATTTTAGGGTTTACAAAAAAAATTATAAAAATTCGGCTAGGCCGATCTTTAAAAACAAAAAAAACAAAATCCTAATTTTGTTAAAACCTAAAAAACAACATGTAATTTTAACTCAAATCACCATTAGTTAAAAAAACTTTAGATCTCGATAATTATAACATGTTAAAACGGCTCTCGATGCCACTGATGGTTTATGAAGTTCATAACAATTATATAATCATAAGCAAAGATCAAAGCACGTAGTAGCGGAATCGATTTAAAAAGATCATAATAACGCAATTATAATTAATTGAATTAGGTTACATACCTTTATCCTAGCAAAGATCCACAAGATCACCAATTGAATCAACAATTAGGGTTTATAAAGAACGGTGCCAAGATATAGTTTAATGTAAAACTATACTACGCTCATGTACACATGCAATTCGACGGGCTAACCGTGAGTCTAGCACGTATAAACGAAGCTTCAACGCTTGTGGAATAATCTACCCAACAACCCTAGAGAGGGGCTAGGACTAGATTCAAGAAATCAAAACCAAGAGGTTAAAAGGAACCCTAAAAAAGGTGTTTGCCTTTTGGTTTGATCACAGGAAAGAAGAGAGAGGGATGAGCAAAAATTATGAGGGCTAAAGGGTTGTTTATATAGGCTAGAAAAACCAAACAATTTAGGAAAGAAAATCTTCTTTTTTCTTCTCCTTTAGCCCTTGTAGCCGCCGACCTAAGCCCACCCAAAGCTGGCTTCCAAAATTTTCCGTCTCCTTCTTTTCTTCTATTTAATTCCATAGCGATCGTTTAACTTAACTCTTAATTTATTTAACGATCGTTAGTTAAGCTTTGGTTCAATTTAATAAATATAATAAATATATTTAATAAATAAAATTAACCCTTTACGTATTGTGTGCAATCTCGTAATCCTGAGTTCGATCCTATCACACGACTATTAGTTTTATGTCCATAAACTTTCATAACTACTACTACTAAACTATTAGTATGGTTATATATATATATATATATATATATATATATATATATATATATATATATATATATATATATATATATATATATATATATATATATATATATATATATATATATATATATATATATATATATATATATATATATATATATATATATATATATATATATATATATATATATATATATATTTGGCCCGTGGGTAATCATAAACAGTTTCAAATTGTGTTTGAGACATTATTATGCTTGTGCTTATGGACAGAAGATGGCGTTTCAAATGGGCAAGAATCAAACATATCGTAGCTATAAAAATAATGAAAGATTAATACCTAGCATACAGTTTTAACGCAAATTTCTTTGCAACATTGTTGTATCCCAAAATCTTCCTTTTCCTACGGTCACCGCTATTTCTTTTAGAAGACAACGCATTATTATTTTCCAAGACGAAATCCACACATTTCCATTTCGATAAACCAATTGACAGAATCCTCCTTTAGCTTTTGATATTTTTCCAATTTCATAAAGTTGCATCAACAACACATTTAGAAAGATCTGAATTGATAACGGAAAAATATTGACAAAAGTAATAAAAAAACTTTATTAACTATAAGTTGTATCAGCAACACATTTACGGTTTGGGTAAGTGTTAAGGACTTGATCATTTCACATTATGTGTTCACCATTCTAAAATAGTAACCTTTGCATTATCTATTTGATCACATAAGTCAAGAGACCAAAGCATCTTATAAGCTTTAATTTGGAACATATTCAAAGAAAATAAATAGCTTTGTGTAAAAAAAAAAGCAACAGTTTGAAACTTAGTTACACAACTTCAAGTGGACAAGCTTTTTATAAATTCAGTTGTTTAGAGGGTATCAGGCAGAAAGTTGCAAAAAGTGTAGTTATTATGCATAAAACTACCTAAATCATTTTACTCTAAAAGTTAGATTGCTTGTGATATACTAATGAAAAGATATTTTCATATTCGATAACTATCTGCAAATAAACTAAACAGACATAACTCAGCAAACAATAATTCAGGTAAAGTGGTACAACATTGCTAACAGCGTTCCTAATCTACCCACCTGACTCACACATCAAGTCAAGATTTCGAGATGTTTTTATATTTTCTAGAACAATGCCACAATGTGCTTTTATATACTTACTGATGTATAGCCTTAGAATCCATTAGCTCACCATTTTAGATACTAAAAATAGGGCATATTGATTAACATGTCAAACAATTATCTTTACAAACTAAGTAATTTTGTATAGGTCGGGTTTGCCCGAAACAAATTTGTCCAAACAACGTATTCTTTTGAAAAAAATGACTTATGATGTTTTTTCCATTGAAGGCGAATTTCGATCTGTTTGACCCATTTCGTTTTACATGATTCTTTTGACTGCACACATTGGAATGGCTAGAAACAAAATAAATTGCTCAAAGTCAACAAAAAAAGTTCTTATACCTAATGGAATACCATGAATAATCACTTAGCTGAGGTATTAATTTGCTCTAGTACTCCCGATCTGTTCAATGCGTTATTACCTGATATCCCTATGACGTTCGCTAAAATAACTCTAGTTGGATGAACTTGCCTTTTAATCAGTGAATTCATCTCCAACACTTGTAGGTACAAATGTTCGGATAGTATCCATAGCATTTATAAACTAATAATAAGTGCATCGGAACATCATTTGTTTCATTTCCAACACGGTCATTGGAGTGAATCTTATGAAGGATCGTTTTAAGAGTAATGCATTGTGTTTGTTGTGTTGTTGATTTTGGTTTAAGGTTTGATTGCTCATTAACTAAAAACTAACGGTAAAATAAAGTTTTAGAAAAAAAATATTAATTTTCGTATTTGTTTTTATGAAATTAAAAAACATAGTGAAAAATATACGTGTCAAAAACTCGAAAATTTTTTCAAGAAAAAATGTTTAAAGACTATAGTGAAGTAGTCTGCTAAAAGAAAATCCACGCACGTATCGTCTGGTTGTAATTTTTAAAACAGTAAGTCAGTAATGGCCTTACTCTATTTGGATTTGAACATTTTCATTGTGTCTATTATAAAAGTATCACCAGTAAATTATGTTTAAAGGCTACAGTGAAGTAGTCGCATTCCCATTTAAGTGAACTAATTTCATTGTGTCTACTATAAATGCATCACCAATAAATAATGTTTAAAGATTATAGTAACCTAGTCTGCTAAAAGAAAATCCATGCATTCCCATTTGGATCTGTTGGAAACTCACTTTATGTGACGACATTTAAGAATTCCCATTAGTTATCAGTCACACACGTTTAGACTAGACTAGGTTCTTGTACTGTTAAGCGTATCGTGTGTGACTACATATACCCCTCCTTTGCTTCCAAGGAGGGGTGTTGGTTGTGTCACATTTTCACTTAATACATTTTCTATTATTTTCACACACATTCAACCTCTCTCTCTCTCTAAGCCAACAATGGCTTCCACCACCATCTACCACCACATTAGACCACCGGATCCGATTTAGCATTTCTACATTTGGTATTAGAGCCTCGGTTCCATCCTTGGATCGGGTTCTTGTTTTCGATTTGGTGGTCTATAAATTTTTTGTGTCTCCTTCTATCATTTTTTTTGGTACGTTTTGTTAACTGTGTCACGTGTGGTCATCATTTGTTTTTTGTCATAACCTTATAATCTGTATCTTTGTTATCTCTTGTCTCATATCAGCCTTTAGTCTATCAACAGTCATATCTGGTATTCATCATGTCAAAAGTGTCAAAGTGCCTCGTATCAAATTTATTGTTGGCTCAAATCTGGGTTGATGTGCCTCGTCATATATGTTTTTTAACCAATTTTTGTACCCTGTTTTTGTTTTTCTCCTCATACACATCAGTCTTGCATCATGGGGATAAGGACAAAAAGTTGGTCCAAGATCCATTTTTTTTTTCGGGGAACAAAAATTTTGGTCATAACCCTATTGAGATGGATATCACGATGCTTTCATTGCGACGGCTTCTACGGATGTATTCCGATGGGTTTCTTTTTCATTCCGATGGGTAGGGCCGTCCTCATTGCGATGGATGGTTTGATCCATCGCAATGGTAGTCATATCGTCATGCTGCCCAAATTCTCCCAACATTGCGATGGGTACCATTGCAATGGGTACCATCGCAATGGGTACCATCGTAATGGGTTCCATCGTAACGAGACATCAGACTTCGATAGACTCTGTTTCATTTAGACTGCGATGGACTCCTTGTTGACTTTGACTGCGATTGCATTACTTCTAGACTGCGATGGCTAAATTTTTTTTAATCTTGCGATGGGTTACAAAATTCATTGCGATGATTGAAAAACCTTGTGACAAGTTTAACATAAAACAGAATGACATGTTTAAAATACCGAGACCCGTGACCAAAACAGCCTACATCAATTAATCACAAACCCGACCCTATATATATTTCCCGTCGTCAACCTCATCAAACCAACTCGACTTATTTATTCCCTTCGTCTCAATATCACCTAAACTGAGTCAGATCAAATAAAACATAAGTAATCTCAGATTTGTTCAACAAATGATGGATCTTGTTTAGATCTTTAGAGTTTGAACAAAAATCATCACAGATTCGTTTAATGGTCTACACCTCCATTAATATACGAAATTTAAGAATGATGTATAACAAGCTTGTTATAATCAGTTCTTTATTTCGATTTATTTAACAATTAATCGACATGCAACATAGATCAAATATTTGGTGTTAACCATGTTTTAATTTTCGAAATAAAAGAAAGATTGATAGCAACCTTGCTATAATCAGTTCTTTTTTATCGATTCAAGCTCTCAACGAATCACATACAATCATCGACCTACCCGAGACCTTGTACAAAAAGACCTTGTGGCTGAGAAAATCTTTATCAGCAACGTTTAATCTTATGAGGGGTGTCGTTAGATTTTATATGCGTGTTTGATTGAGGTGTAATTGATCAGATGGGAGATGAAGTTAGATTTTAGGGGCGGATGTTTCTAGGATGAGAGAGGAGTTAGGAGTGTGGGGCGGAGACTTCTATGTGGAAGATTAGGTGTAGGATTAAATTATCTGTGAGGATAATTAGGGTTGGGTGGCTTTTATATCTACTGACCTACTACTATCCATTTTTCAAGGTGTTGATCGGGTATTGTAATTAAATGGGTCGAGATATATCCAAGTGGGCTATGTCAAGGTTTAAGTATGATGGGTTTCTTGGGCTGGACTGTTGCAACAATTGGGCCATGACATATGACTTGGGCCTTGGACTTGAAGTTTTTAAACATGAATGGGCCGTATATTTTTCACTCCTATACACGAATTTTTTTGTTTCAAAAAATTATTCATTTTTTGAATAAAAATTTTGTGTCTAATGATATACTTTGGACATTCTCGAGACAAAAAGTGACGTGACAAAATAACGTGACGAGACAAATGTGACGAGAATTTATTTGAGACGAGACCAAGAAAAAATGGGCGATTTTGTAGTGGCTACAGATTTTCTTTTGGATCGGATATTAATTATTTGAAGACGGAGACGAATTTTTCGAAGGCGTGTATTTATTTTATCTTTTAATAGATAACTTGTTCGTGCTTAATTTTAGAATGAAGACTTGGTTATCTGGTTTCCGGGTTCGGGGTGGATGGTTGATGACTCGGATAACTATCACTCAAAGGGGTTACTTTGTTGTACTCAGTGTCACGCGCATAGTCGACCCTGGATAATTTCAAGAGGGGTTGTGCTTATAGACATCTTTAGTGATGCATTGGGTACTTAAAATTTTATCCACCGTTCTTCATTCAACAATAGTGCAAGCTTAAGTCACAAGATCGAAGGATTCTTATTCAGTTTCATGTTTGATGTATCTAGTTCATTCCATCAGTGGTCACTTCAAATTGCCTTCAAGTGGGTTGGTAAAGATGGCCATGGAGAGTTTATGAGAAGAGATTTTCGATCAACAGCTGATTCTCACCGAATATAACTAAGCTTATTTATTATTCTCTCGAGATTTTCAGGATCATGTGCTTACGATTTATTAATGGTTCTGAGTTTCGAAACCATCAATGGGGAAGAAGAAGACACATTGAACGCACAACGAGTACACGTGATGAACTTTATACCTTCTTTTGATTTGAAGACATTCCGGGATGACATTTGTCATAGCCGTAGAGAAAATCAGTGTTTTAACTCGTGGCGTTATCAATCTCTAGACGGTACACTACTGATTTGATGATTAATTGTTTGGTTGTTGCAATTATTCATCATCATTATCCTATATGCACTCCCGGGACTTAATTGACTCTGGTGCATCTCCGGAAGAAGATATGTGCATTTCCGGGACTTAATTGACTCTGGTGTTACGATGTCAACTTCATGAATGGGATAAAGTGTCTACTTCAGTATTTGAGCTTCATAATGGGGATTGATTTACTTTCTTCAACCATGTGGGGGAAGAAATGTCTTGATTCTTTCTCGTATGCATAACTTGAACTCTCAGGGGGAAGAAAAATTCAGAAGAATTATTCAAGCGTGAGAAGAGAAGTTGTTGATCTACTTGGTGTACCCCTTACTTTCAATTCCTCTTAGCAACGTTATCATGTTATATGATAGGATTTGCTTGTTAGAATCCGCTGTGCGCTTAATCATTCTAAGCTTTATTGAAAGCTTTGAAGTTGCTTACGAGGATTGTCGATTTAGGGGGAAGCTACTTAAAAGCTTCTACATCAAGTTTATGTGGCATGAATTAGGGGGAAGCTAATTCAGAAGCTTCTCCTTAACCAGAAGTGTATGAGTTACTTAGCTCGTGCCGTTACGGTATTTCTACTACAAGTTAAAGATGAGTCGTTTTGAAGTCAAAGGCCTCAGAAGACATCATCAGCATTGGACGCTTCATGAAAGCTCTTGTTCTTATCATTATGTACTTGTTAGGAAAAAATATTGTAAGGAATTCTACACGTCGTCCCATGGGGGAAGATTGTTGGAAACTTACTTTATGTGACGACATTTAAGAATTCCCATTAGTTATCATAGTCACACACGTTTAGACTAGATTAGGTTCTTGTACTGTTAAGCGTATCGTGTGTGACTATATATACCCCTCCTTAGCTTCCAAGGAGGGGTGTTGGTTGTGTCACATTTTCACTTAATACATTTTCTATTATTTTCACACACATTCAACCTCTCTCTCTCTCTAAGCCAACAATGGCTTCCACCACCATCTACCACCACATTAGACCACCGGATCCGATTTAGCATTTCTACAGGATCAACCAATTGCAGCAGAATCCTTCCTTTGCTATTCACGTTCTGCACATATATTTCTTGGTTTCATAGTCATGCATTTCAAGATTGGTTTTCGATGAAAGATTTCTACTACAGTTACACAATACCTCACTAAGGCTTGTTTTTTCTATGAAGTTTTAGAAGAAAAAAAATAGTCTCGACGTTATATTTGATAACTTATGGAGCAAATTCTGCAAAACAAAGGTTAAAACGACGTGTTTAATGTTCTGTTTTACTAATTTTTTTAAGTGTGTTATTATGCAAGTAATAATAGATAATAGGCACCTTGCTTACCCACTTATTCTATACATATATTTTACAAAAAAACATATACATTTGTTTCACTTTTTTTTAGGGAAAATACCTTGAAAATTCATTAAACTTGTCCTTTTTATCATGTTGTGTAGCCATCTTTTTTTTCTTTCATTTTACTAAAAACTTTCAAAATTCGACTTTTGTGTGTATCCCATTACTGGCTTGACCATTACCCGGTTACCATTTATAAAATCTATTTTACACCTCAGTATTTGGTATTTATTGAATTTCCGTGTGGGTAAATATATTCCACCTAGACTAAACACTAACACATATAAAACAATTTTAATATGTACCCACCCCCTCACCAGATTTCTATAAACCTTATCCAACCATCATCTATATCGAATAAAAAACCAAAACTGAACCTCACATTGATTTTCAATTGTTTATCGTATTATTATTGCTTTGAAGCAAGTGTTTGTGCAAAAGGTAATATTATACATATTCGATCTGTCTTGTCATTTAATTGGTCCCAATTTCAGTATTTAATTATTTTCCTAATTAGGGTTTTATTTTGAAAAATTGGTTTTCTGCTTATCGTTGTTTTATATTCGTTGCAGTATGACGGCGTTGTTGTTTGATGTTCATTATGATGGTTGGTTTACTTACAACCCACTTAGGTATTATAATGGTGTCTGATATCACTTGAGGGTTACGAATCATAATAGGTTGGATTTAGAAACACTACGTACGACCTTGTTATAACAAACCCAACTTACCTCTATGCATGCTATGTATTATCAGATACCAGAATGTGACATACAAAACGGCCATAGGATTATTGAAAACGATTATGATGTTAGCTGTATGTATGACTTGAGTGAAAGTTATGGTATAATGAATATGTTCTTGTCACATATCCCTCAGGACTTATCAGATTTCTATTCTAAGAATTTAATTTTTATTGAGTCTGAGGATGAGCATAACGATATGTTAAGGTCAGCTGAAAAAAAAGACAAAGCACGCTGATAATATGTCTTATGATGAGTTAGTACATTGGGCTGAGCAAGAGTCTGAATACATGTCATATGATAGTGTCACTGCTAAAGAAGTTTATAATTTTGAAATAAAGTGTACTATGGGTGATTATGTAAACCAAGAAAAAGGTGAATCAAGTAACCCTAGTGTCTCTAAGGTGATAGAACCAGATAGTGTTAAAAGCAAAGTTGTTAAGGGAAAAGGAATTATGATAGAAGTAACTCATGTGTTAGAAGCAGATGTTGTTAAGACCAAACTTGATAAGGGAAAAGGTATTATGACTGAAGAAACTCATGTTTCGCCCAAGTGGAAAACTAGGAACAGGGGGAATGGTATAGTCATAGAGGAGAATGTTGAAGGTGTATCCATAAATGTATCAAGTAGTGATAGTGACAGTGATTGGGAAACATATGTCGACAGTGAGAGTGAGTATTCTGACAAGTCTGTTGAATACCTATCCGCAGGAGAAGAGGAGCTAATACAACTTCGGAAGAGGAGGGCTAAGGCAAAGAGTACTCCTAAGAATGATGAACCGAAAACTAACTCTGAAAAACCATGCCAAACAAGGCCTAGAAGACACCATCAATATGGTGAGTCTGATATAGTGTTAGAGCATGAGGAGTTCATGGATCAGTTAATGTTTCAAATAAGAGATGATGACGATGGAACGAATGATCCTTTCCAAATATTTGAAACAAAACCTGATGATTATCCTACACATGATGAAGGGACTCATTGGAAAATGGGAAAACTAGGGATTGATTGAGGCAATGAAAGCAGTCATGCCTTTTGCTGAACACAGACAGTGTGCAAGGCACATATATGAAGGCTTTAGGAAGCATTATAGTGGCGTAGAATTTAGAAGTTTGTTTTGGGCAGCCTCAAAGGCAAGTTATCTCGAGCTTTTTAACAAGATCATGATGAGGATAAAAAAGGCGAACATCGGTTCTTATCAGTATTTGATAGACAAGGATCCAAAAACTTGGTCAAGGGCGTACTTTAGAATTGGGAACAACTGTGAGGTTGTGGAAAATGGTTTTAGTGAGTGTTTCAATTCCGTCTTGTTGCTAGTTAGAAACAAACCATTGATCACCATGCTTGAAGCAATGAGAGTTCTTGCAATGGAGAGACTAAATACCATGAGGAAGTTGCTTGACAGTTGGACTGAAGACATATGTCCTAACATACAAAAAATATTGGAATACTCAAAGGACCAACACAGGTATGTTAAATACTATATGATTTTATGTATATGTTTCTGGATCCTAGTATTATTAGTAATAACAAATTATTTTGATTAGGTTTTGGCATGTAATACCAGCTGGCGGAAACAATTTTGAAGTCAGGAATGGTTCAGATGCTTTTAAAGTTAATGAACAAGCAAGAACATGTAGTTGTAGGTTGTGGCAACTTTCAAGGTTGCCATGTCCTCATGCTATTACTGTTATATTCAGGCTATAGAAGCTAGTTGAAGATTATGTTCCTAACTGTTATAGGAAAGCTGCCTACCCTTCCATATACCATCAGTACCTAACACCAATTGGAGGTATGACTTTTTAGCCTGATTGTAGTCATTTGTCAACAGTTTTACCACCAAAGCCCAAGGTTATGCCTGGTAGGCCAAAAAACAAATAATTAGGGCTCCCCGTGAAAGAAAATTCCCAAATAGGTTATCTAGGGTAGGGGTAGAGATGACTTGTCATAATTGCTTATAAAAAGGTCATAACAAAGCATCATGCACAAATGCAACTGTTTTAATACCCCCAAACCTCCAGCAAAAAAAGGTAGACCTAGAAAAAATATGAATACTAGTTCAGTAGGAACCAGTCAAGGGGTTAATGTTGTTGATGTAAGTGGTGATGGCATGGTAGAAACTTCTGTGAGAGGTGGTACAATTAAAGGAGGGGGTAGCAGAGGTGGTGTTGTTAGAGGTAGAGGTGGTGTTGTTAGAGGTAGAGGTCGGGGTAAGGCTGTGAGAGGTAGGGTGGCAGAAGTAGGGGTGAGGCTGTGAGAGGTAGGGGTGTTGTTGTGAGAGGTAGGGGAGTCAGAGGAAAAGGGAGAGGTGTACGATTAAGATTGTTAGGCGAGATTAATGAATATAATGCAAATGTTATGGAGGATGAAGATAAGGATTTTGGTGGTTTAGGTGTTAAAAGACAACTTTTTGGAGATACTTCTAGCACAATCAATAGTAATTCACAAGCAACCGATAACACTTTGGGAGGCATTAGAGTTAGAAGGGGTATTTGTCAAAAGTTAGGCCCCAAGTATGGCAGGTATGACAAGATAGGAAGATGGTTTGGGGTGGATGCACCAATTGCTGAAAAAGTTCTCAAAGCTTCAAATGCCCAAGTTGGTGGTTCTACTAAACAGTCAACTCAAGAATCTGCAGCTGGTGGTTCTACAACACAATCAACCCAAGCTGGTGGTACTGCTAAACAGCCAAATCAAGAAGATTTTGCAGCTGGTGGTTCTAAAACACAAGCAACTCAAGATTCTGTAGCTGGTTCTGTAAGAAAGGCAACTCAAGCAGCTAGTGGTTCTGCAACACAGGCAACTCATTTGCAACTTGAAGGAACTAAAGCACCTACCATGCAAAATCAAGCAGCCATAGCAGATAATCTGAATACACAGAGGCCAAAAAGTTTGAGAATCATACAAAAGAAGCTATCTGCTAGTCATCCTGGTGCTGGATCTTCAGTTAACAATTCATTGAATGTTGATTAATGGTCTAGTTACTTGCATAGTATCGTATTGTATTTTGTAAACTTTGTACAACTAACTACTATGGTACACTATGGTCCTATGATGTAAGTAACTTACATGTATTGGTAATTGGTTAGGTTTAACCAAATTACCATTGAAGTACAGCTGGTTGTAGCCACTTCTACTGTCCTCTTTTGTATTGCTGGGGCATAAACATGTATGTTAATGGAAGATGATTTGTTCCTGCTTATAGTTGTTCAAAGTATTTAGCCTGTATTGATACCTTAAATTCTTGCAACTAGTAAATTGATATTGTCTTAAAAACATAACAAATTGACACACAATAAAATAAGTTCATAACATATTACTTAAAGCTGTAAAGACAATTACAAGAAACAAGTTACTTAAAAGTTGTAAACACAATTACAAGAAACAAAAGTACAACCATAACAATCACCCAAACAGAACCCTATCATAACTTTTAACTTTTGACTTCATAAAAGTCAACTCTATCTTCAACTTTGTCAATTCTTGGTTCGATACATCAGCCATTGTGGGAGCAACTTGTTCAGGTTTGTTGAGCATTGACTTCAAACGGTTGTTTTGTTGATACAAATTAAATAGTAGATCCTTGTAGTATTTTGATGGCAGTTCAGGATCAACGAACCCATAAACATCACATTTTTTGGATTTGTCCTACAAGATAAAAAGAATAAGAAACCATATAAAAGAAATCCATTAAAAAGAACATAACAACTTACTCTAATTGGGCAGCTCTTGAATCTTCTTCCTAGATTCTTCGAAGTCCATGAAATCTGTTCATAAATTGCGTGAGGAGGGTTACACTCGCACTGTTTGAGGTTTCCAATTTCGTTTGGTGAGAAATAACGATAAGATCTTGAACACAATGATGATGAGGAGCTTTCCATTGTCATATGATAGATAGAAACTGGAGAATAAGAAATTAGGGTTCATCTTTACAAAAAGGGGGGTTTTCGTTAATATAAGGAATGGTCGGGGTATGCTTTGTCTATGCAAATGGGCTAGGTTAGGGTTGCAAATGGGCTCGGGTAAGGGTGCAAATGGGTGGGTTAAGACTTGAGGTTTGATAGAAAAATAATAAAAAAATATGACATGTGAAAAACCGGGTCCACGTAGGATGCAAGGGTCAAGCCGGTAATAGGATACACACAAAAGTCGAATTTTGAAAGTTTTTTAGTAAAATGAAAAAAAAGATGGCTACACAACATGATAAAAATGGACAAGTTTAATGAATTTTCAAGGTATTTTTCCTTTTTTTATCAGCAACTTGATTATGAATATAAGTTGTTTATATGTTCTGTTTAAAACTATTTAAAATTGGTAAAGCCATAATCATTTTCTCTGATCTTCTAGAGACATTTTATGAACTTATGACCAACAATCTTTGTTTTAGTAGGATGTGAATGAAAGAATGTTCTCTTCGTGTTGTGAAATCATGGTATCTAATTTAAATCTCGCACTACGTATCTTCTTTACTCATGTAATGTTTATGGTATGCAGCACTGTCCTTGGAAATTCTATATCAGCAGTATAGCGGTTTAAGTTAGATTTACCATCCTTTAATATCTAAGGATTCATGTTATAAACAACATTGTTTTTGTTTGCTAATGCTCTAGTATAAGTATCATAATGAACGAAATTATCCATGAATCGAAGGAGTGGAGCCACAAAGCGATGCAGGAATGAACGTGTGAAATTTACCAGTTATGACCAATACTTTAAAAACCAGTTTTTTAATTGACCCGACCAAGCTACCTGATCACGATTCAACCGGGTTTTTGGCCAAAACCCACTTCTGGTCACCCGGCAGATTCATGGCTAGTGACACCATATACTAAACCTACTTCCAAACACACATTACTAAAACCTCACATGATCAAATTATTTGCTATGACTATCACACTTCCTCACCAAACATCACATGGTTTTTATTCTACACAATCTCACCTGCTTAATCAACCAATCTTCACTAAGGACATGACTTTTAACCGTTTACCTATCTACATTCACATAGTTTTGACTAACGATAAAACCTAAGTGGAAAGATTAAACAATATAAAGTACTTGATGCAAAAATAATCGCTTTGGGGGAAATAGTTTTCGTGCCATACTCTGCTTTTCAAGATGTTGGCCATATACATGCATTCCCTCACACATTAAAGACAAGTACATCTGTATAAACTCGTGTAAACAACTACAAAATTAAAAATACTTTTCAAATCATACTGGACCATTCACCAAAACCCCTCAATCAAAACTAAATTTTGATTAATCTTAATAAAGGTTTGTAATTAAGTAATTGTGTGTCAAACAAATATGTTTTGCTAGTTTGGATCTTCGCTTTGCACTTGAACTAACCTCTTTGTGGCGGTGATAGTGGCAATCATATGTTTGCTTGTTTGGATGTTCCATGAACTTCAACTGAGATCCTTGACTTTGACTTATCTTTTCATAGTCGAGTGGGGATTTGATATTTAAAAAAAGCTAGTTTTAACCCTAAAAATTATAGCAATGATTGTTTCAACCCCCTAAAGTCTTATAACATTCACCCTGCTTTTTATAATAAAGTTTTTTTTCGTTTTTAACACCTATATTTTTATCATGTTTTTTACTTTCATTCAAAAAAGGACGAAATTTATACTTTTATTACTAAATTAAGTAACAATTCATCTTTTTAAAAGAATAATTAAAATAAATATTTTTTATTAAAGAAACATTCTCTTGAGAAAATCTTTACTTTGGATTTTGCTTTATAAAAAAATATATAAAAATGAAAATGAAAATGGAAACAAAAAGGATTAGGAGACTTAATTAATACTGTATGATTAATCATATTTTTAAATAAATGTGACAATAAAATTATTGGTTTGTAAAAAGTGAGTCTTTTGTGTCCCAAACAAATGCTACCACATAAGTTTAGCCATATAATGAAGCATACTATTTAAAAATGTCTCTTAGCGTGGTCAACTCTAGCCTCTAGGTGTTTTCGAGCAGCGAAGCTTATAGCCACCCATCGGCATTAGTTTATTTAAAAAAATTTCTTATGCACGAACTATTGAACACGTCATCTTCGGATCAAGGCTAAGGAGTCAAGTGAGCATTTCATCACTTTATATGAGTTGGGCTACTTAGCAAATAAAATTCATAAAAGCCCATTCCTATCAACTTTCAAGGAAAGACTATGCTTGTGAACTTATACAGCCCACGATATCCAACATAGGTGAGAACAGTATAACACATCTTCATGTTAAGACAGTTCAATGTAGGGGTGTCAATTGTTTGGGTTTGACTCACGAAAAATAAAACCAAATTAAATCAAACCTGAATTAGATACGAATCATAAATAAAATTTTGGTTGTGGGTCATAACCAAACCGAACCGAACCGAATTACAAATTTGGTTTTCAAGTTGGATATGGGTTTGACAATGGGACCCGAAAACCAAAGTTATACAAATATATATATGTATATATATATATATATATAATAATTATTAAAATTTAATCTTAATATAAAAAAACAATTTTTATACTTAAAATACTTTTTTTTGCTGAATATTTAAATAATTATATAATTTTTTATAAAAATTTGGATAATTCGTGTTATTCGGGTCAACTTGAGAACCGAATCGAATTCAAATTCGGTTTTTGGTTCGGTTCGGTTTTCAGATTGACCCAAAAAAAATTAACCAAATAATTCAAATCAAATAAACCGAACAACCCAAAAACCGAACCGAAGATAGTTCAACGCAAGTGTCTCATGTTATCGCTTTAATATTGCACTATATACTGGTTATCATAAATTTGGAGCACTCTTTTTGCCACAATAACATGTCGGTTGTGGAATCCTAAGATTCCTAGATCTTTAGGCTGCTAGGAACACATAACCATTCACTTGACTGAATCAAGGCGGAATAGAATGAAACATGTTAACAAGGTGTTCAATAAAGATTAATTATTCCCAAAGATTGTTTGCATTAATCATGAACACAAACAACTCTAAGTATGAATACATTGAATCCCACACCTAGAGATCAAAACAAATTGTAGTTTACAATGTGAAAGATGATATGAATGTAAAACCTACGGTGGTTTGTTTATATACTACAAAACCACAAAACCACAGCTGTTTACAAAAGATAATAATTAAAAACAAAGTATCCTATATAAATCTCATGATATTCTTCATTCTTATCTTTGATACTTTGTCCACCAGCTTGAAGAATTCGATATAGGCATATTCAGTCCCTGTCTTTGTATTTTGACTTATCAACTATTTTTGGACCCAACATCGATTTCGGTCACAATATATTCTTTAGGATGTAAAACGCTACAAGTTTAAAGACATTGAGATTTGAACTGACAAGATGTTGAATTTACTTTAAAACTCAGAAATTCAAATCTTGCACTTAAAGCACACGGTGTGATAATGCAGAAACAGATTGAGCTGATATGGCTCGGCATTAGTCCCAACATCGTTGGGTAGGGTGATAATCCACCAACGCGCGTAAGGGTTAAAACAAAAAAATTGTTTTCCCATCCCCCTCTTCTCTGTCTCCCCAATTGCTAGGTTTTGGTTGCCCCTTCAAATTTATAAAGTTTTCAAAACACCTCTAACGATTTTCTTTTGGAATCGATAATGATATTAAAAAGTCACAAAGTCTAAAAGGAAAGACACAACAAAAATCTCCGAGCTAAAGCAAAAAAAGAAACAAGAGAAAAAACATGAGCAAAACACCCAAAAAGAAACCTATACATGTTAAATATGTCTCATATCTGTAGGAGAATATATGCCCACTGATTCCATATAACTCAGTAGTTAAAAACCCTAATCGAAATCCACAATAATGTAGTTTTTGAAGCACGAGAAATAAATCTTCATTACAATAAACATTATACTCATTCTCCGAAGTCTGACTAACTTTATTTCTCTAATTTCATATATCCTAAAGGGTGACAAACACACTCCAAGGCTAGTTTAAAAACAACCCCTAACGATTATATGTGTTTTAAACTTAACATAAAATTTTAAATTTTTACAAAACAACCCTAACGGCTAGTTTTTTTTGGTTAAAAAAAATATCTTGCCTCCGAAACGCCTACATCTTTAAATGAAAGCAGTCAAAGACCCATATAATTTGAACCCCGTGAAACCAAAAATCAGAAATATATAAAGCTAAAAATTAAGCTGAATAAGATCGTTTTGGTCTTGGTTGGACGGTTGGACCGACTCAACTAGTTTTGTCGGTTCGGTTGATTTTGTTGAGCCGCTCGTGTCCGTTTTGTCTTGTTTTTAGTCTTTTTATGTGATTTCTCGAAATTCGTGTCTACACATTCACAAACAAAGAAAACAAGCATATATGACACACTTTTTATGATATTCTACCAATTTTAAGTCCATTTTTTGGGTACGAAAAGATGCATAATTAGAGTCTCATCACAACCCTAACGGCTAGTTATTTTAATTAAAAAAAAAATTTGACTCCAAAATGACATCTTTAAATGAAAGCAATCAAAGACCCATATAATTTGAACCGTGACTAATCGGTAGGATGTATGGTTTTTTATTTTGTAATTTTTAAATATTTTTCCGTATGCTTTTCTATTTCAATTTTTTTTTACTCGAATGTTTTTTTATATTGTAATTTGTATTTTGTTTAGGGGGTTTTATGAAAAATAAATGGGTGTGCGCAAAAGGTGGTATGATGGGTGTTATGCTGATGGTGTTGTTTTGATATTATGATAATGTGACGCTGACGTGACTACACATTTTGGTGTTACTATCTTATCACCAATGTCTTGAAAACTACGTTTCTATCGACCCGATCGAGTCACTGGGTTAACAGTTTAACCAGTTCGACCAACGAATCAACTGGTCTTCCCCAAATAAAAAGGTCCTAGCATGGTACCCGCATAATGCAACGACGGGTTCCGGTGACTATTTTTATGGCAATCAAATTAATGTTAAAATGTTAAAAAAATTGAATTAAAATAAATAAAATCGTTAAAAAAATTATAAATATATAAAAATCGATGTTGGATTAAAGATTTTTTTTAAATATAATGAAATTAGATTATGAAGAAAACAAATGAATTAAAAGATATTTCGGTTTAAAATAAACGTAATTTTTAATAAGATGTTACAAAAGTTTATTACAAAAGAAATGGATGGTTAAGATTATATATTGGTTTGAAGTTAGGTTTGTATCAAAAATAATCTAATGGTCAAGATTTGATATGTTAATCTTATTTTTTTGTTTTGAGTTTAGTTTGAAGTTTTGATGTGTATATACACATTTTATATAGCAGTATAGATATCTATTTGCAACTATTAGAAAAAGTATATACAAAAATCATGAAATATTATATATATGATATATAAACTATTTATTAATAAATATAACATGTAAAAATCAAATTACATGACAATATATACAAATAACGTGTTTTATTTGTAAAAAAACACGAAAAGATTAAATTTTGATTAGGTTTCGATAATCGGGTTAACCCGGGTCACTTCAAACCCGACAAATTTAAAAAAGTTTTGAAAATGTAAAACCCTGTTTAATTTGATATGTTTTTTACCAGAACGAATTCAGTCGATTGAAAACCGAATTTCAAAATATTGGTTATCCTTAGTGCTCATATAAATGTATTTTATCTTGGCCTCGTTTAGTTTGTTGTAACTCGACGTAATTAGATGTAACTGTAATTAAAATTACATTACATATGATGTTTGGTTCGTAGAATGGAGTGAATTCAAATTTGCATTACATTACGTAGGGTGTTTGGTTTGCGTCGTAATTGAGTCATTCCAATTACATCATAGGAAGGACTAATTGTTGGGATTTTGAAACTAGTTAAACTATCAACTACGAGTATTCTGTGGAATGGATCTAGTATAAGATACATGATTAAGCACATAATAAAAATAATTTAAAACCAACCTTTAATTAATTGAATAAATCAATTAATGCTTTTTATCTTGATCTTAGACTTTAATGGTTAAATTACCGTCTCTATTGTTTGCTCACACGACACGTCAAACGAACATACCACGATGCTAGTGGTAACTTCACTTCTCAAACAACTAGTGTATAATCTTGTAACTAGAAACTCTAGATCCAAAATCCCAAGTGGGATTACGTAAGGATCGGTTTATAAAACGTTACAAGATTGATTACCCAAAAATCACATAAACCCTAATTAGGGTTTGCGTTTGGATGAACCACAAGGGGAACCAAAAACCTAGATACGAGGATCTAAGATTTAGTTAAAAGCTTAAAACTTCACAAGTAAGTACCAAAAGGTAATTGATCTTGTAAAGGTTTAACCTTTATGTGATTCTAGGGTTAAGGGAAAAATTGTAAGGGTTTGGTGTTTGGTTTGTTGCGATCGGACGGAAACCAATGAGAGGGAGAGACAAAAATTATGAGGTATGGAGATGTGTATATATACTAGTCTCCACCTACTCAGAACTTAAGGCCCAACCCAAGCAAACCTAATTAAGGTAAATACTTAACTTAATAAGCAAACCAAAACAATTCAAAAATACCCCTAGGGTATTATTCGGCTGACTATGGCCTAAGGGTTCCAAGAACCGACTTTTTAGTCCATTAGCTTTAGCTAACGCACTTACGATAAAATAATTAAAACCCGTTAATCAATTTAACTACCGTTAATTAAATAATAATGGAGTTTTTATTAAACGCTTAATTAATAAATAAATAAACGTAAATAAAAGTGTGGTCTCTGTATTGAGTGTGTGACCCCGATAGACTCACGCATTAAATAAAAGTTGCATAATATTATTTATGCATTTAATAACTTTCGAAATTATTAAAAAATTAATATAAATACGAAGTCGCACAAAAATATCTATCAAGTTGCATAAAAATGACACTTACATAAAGTGTACTTACTTCTTACACAAAATGTATCATTCTTAATTATAAAGGTCGCATAAGTAGCATAAGGTAACATACGTCGTATAGGTCTGTATAAAGAAAGTGAAAATAGCATGGATCATTTTCGCAAATGCATTTCATCATTGGTCTATCTCAGTTACCCCTTATTTTTAAGATCATAATAAAATAAAAACATAGTAAATAAATATGCAGTGAATACAACTGAAATTGAAGGCCCTATTTTGCAAGAAGCCCTAGTGTCAATGTACCGCTCACACCCATATAGAGTTGGTGCCCTGTGTTTGTTGCATGAATAAAATCGATACAGGTCTTTTAAAACCCGATTTGATCCTGTCAGTTAAACCATACCGAACACCGATTTAAAAAACCTGGTTTAGCTGTCGGTTAAACTGGTTGCACCGTAACACACGATAATTGACCGATCCAATTAAAAAACAGGTTTTTAGAACATCGGTAAACACAAAAAGAAACACATCCGTTGTACAAAAGAAACACAATAAACACGAATCCGCGTGATGCACTAATTTCTCACATCCAACCAATAGAAACAAAGCACAAGGATCACCAACATACATTTTTTAACCTAAATGTCTACTATAAATACCCCATAATGTATCGTATAATTTCACACTTCCAAAAACCCTAAATACAACAATAATTCCTTCGAACAAAAGGTACAAAATTTGAAGTTGTCTTTTTATATTTTAATTCTTTTATTATTAGGTTTAACAAACATTATCGATCGTTTTATAGAATCTGAATTGCAATGGCTCGTACAAAGCAAACCGCTCGCAAGTCTAATTGTGGAAAAGCTCCCAGGAAGCAATTTTCTCTTGGTTTCAAAGTATGTAATTTTGATTCAACTACTATTAGTATATTTTTCAGCTTTATAGTTTTCTGGTAATAATTCTATTGCTCATTGTTTGTGAAACTGTTTGTAGGCTGCTAAAAAATCTGCTCCGACAACCGGAGGAGTGAAGAAACCTCATCGTTATCGCCCAGGAACCGTTGCTCTCCGGTGTGTCTCTTTTCTGAACTTCAAATTCATATATAATCATATATCGAAATTGATTACTTGAATGCTTGAATATTTGTTATCTAAGTTAATTGAATGCATAGATATAGTTTTAGCGAGGTTGGAAATTAATTTATAAACTTGACCATTATCATCTAACTTTGGTGATTACAGAATTGGTTTATGACATTAGAATACCTTAGTACAGAATTAGGTTATAAATAAATTTAATGATTATGCGAAAATTCTTACTTAACTGAGTTTGTTGATAATTGTAGTGAAATTCGTAAGTATCAGAAGAGTACTGATCTGTTGATCCGCAAATTGCCATTCCAGAGGCTTGTTCGTGAAATCGCTCAGAATTTCAAGGTGATTATTACTTGTTTCATATATCATCTATTACCGAATGGTTTAGTGGTATCTAGTACTGATAATTAACTGTGTCGATTCTGTTTGGTTGTAGACTGATTTGAGGTTCCAGAGCCATGCTGTGTTGGCACTTCAAGAGGCAGCTGAAGCTTACCTTGTTGGTTTGTTTGAGGATACTAACTTGTGTGCAATTCATGCCAAGAGGGTCACCATCATGTCTAAAGATATCCAGTTGGCTCGTCGTATCCGTGGAGAACGTGCTTAGATTATTAATTAAATGAAATCTGGTTAACTGTATGTTGCCTATACATACTGAACCACAGCCGGTTCCTTGTTTTTCATGGTCTATCTTGTTTAATAATATAATTCTCGTTTTAGTTTGATACCTGAATTGTTGAATTTTACTTATTGGTATAGAAAGGTTTTGCTTATATTTTTACTAATCAAAGGTTGCAGTTAAGGGTGAAGCAAAAAGCGATTTTTTACAGATCTTTATTAGACCTCATGGAGGAAAGAAATGGAACTGCTTTAGAGCGCGTTACCTTATATTTTTACTAATCAATTCTTGCGGTAAGCTTTATTTGTTCTTAAAAACTGAAATTCTATATCCATCGAGTTTGTGCCTTTTCTTTCCAAGATGTAAGACATGATCTTATATTTGGCGTTGTATCATGACATGATGATTTCTGGAACAGAAAAAAAACGACAACACTCGTAGATACGGCAATGACATTGTCGAAGAATCACATCTTCCAAAATTACAATACCTAGATGCTTTTATAAAGAGACCTTTCGTATGCACCCTGTGGCACCTTTCCTAATCCCACGATCGCCAAGCCAATCTTGCTTATCAGCCGGCTACACAATCCCAAAAGGTTGCACCATCGTTGTGAATGTTTGGGCTATTCATCGCAATGACACAATCCTGTATATTGGGACAACCCATCACTCCATCACTTCAGAGTTCAATCCCGAGTGACTCATGGCAAACAACTTGAACTTCTTCCTATTTGGGGGTATTTGAGAAGGTTATGTTCAGGAATTCCTTTAGCCAAAAAAAAATGATGATGTATGTCTTGGCTTCGTTGTTGCACTCATTCGACTGGGCCTTGCCGAAGGATGACGAGCTTGATTTAACAGATAACTTTTTGGCCTCACTTCGAAGAAAAGGAAGCCGCTCATTCTTATTCCTTATCAAAGGTTGCCCAACGCAAGCCTTTATACATGTGACCTAAATCGAAATTGTGGAATTCTTGTTCGCCACAGTTTAAGTTAATACCAAAAAAAAAAAAATGGAATCACAGTTATTTCTTTGGTTCATTACCAAAATAGCCTCTACAAACACGTTCTTTATAAGCAAATAGATAAATGTGTATGTAACATGAATTATAGTATGTTGTTAACGATAACATATAAAAAATTACAATGCACGTGGTTGCATGTTCTTCAAATGATTTTAAGACAATATTTTTATATACATGCACCATTAGTGTTCGATTATTAGTGTTTTTGTAAAAAACAATGAATCTAACTCTAAATCGATCAAGAACTGAATAACAGAGAACCCAGCTAACCTCCTTTTAGTTCTTTTTATCAATGAATTAATTATAATATCTAGATATAAGAAAGAATCAAAATAACAACTCTCAAACTCACAAGATTGATCAAGAAGATTGATCAATATCACACATAGTATACACACACATGAAACGACTATTGGTTAATTGAATAATGAAAAGTGAAGTAGTTGAGTTAGGTGGAGGAGTATAAATACTCCTATCTTGCATATCAGTCCTCATCTTTTCATACTTGCTACTTGTAGTCCTTCTAGTAATATACTTGACTTCCAAGAAGAAAAACTCCCCCTCGATCTTTAGCTTATGTCCAAATTGGTCCTTCAGGTTATGGCTTATATTCTTAATACTCCCCCTTAAGCCCTTAACCTGCAAAAGCATTATACAAACCAAGCATTCTACAAAATTTCTTATGGTCAGATATAAACAAACCTTTAGTGAATACATCTGCAGTATTATTTTCATATTTAACTTTCATGGGTTTTATATAACCTGCAAATATTTTTTCCCTTAAGAAATAAAGATCAATGTTAAAATGCTTGCTTCTTTCATGAAGCACATTATTCAAAGATATTTGGATAGCAGAATTATTATCACAATTCATTTCAACAGGTAGAATCACATCCACTTTCATCATTAAGCACTTTATGAATCCACATGACTTCACAACACACATTACACATAGCTCTATATTCAGCTTCTGTGGAAGATCTAGAAACAACACTTTGTTTCTTACTCTTCCAAGAAACTAAATTATCTCCTAGAAACACACAATAACCAGTTAAAGATCTCTTGGTTATCTTGCACTTTGCCCAGTCTGAGTCAACAATAACATTTAGCTTGCTACAATCACCTTTCTTAAAAGTTAAACCCAAACCAGGTTCACCTTTCAAATATCTAAGAACTCTGAAAGCAAGTCTTAAATGAGATGTCATAGGACTATGCATGACTTGACTAAGACAGTGCACAACATAAGCAATATCTGATCTAGTCATAGTCAAATATATCAATTTTCCCACAAGCTTTTGATATGAAGTAATCTCAGTAAGTTTTTTATCATCACCAAATTTCTTATTCAGTTTTTTACTATCTGGATTAACTTCAATAGGTGCACCACAAGGTTTGCATCCTAACATTCCAAACTCAGACAACAACTCTGTGTAATATTTTCTCTGAGTTAAACATATACCATTGTCAATGTCAATAACCTCAATGCCCAAAAAATATTTAAGTTTTCCAAGATCTTTGATAAGAAACTTAGTACTTAAAAATTGCTTGAACTTGTTAACTTCATCAAGATTATTTCTAGTGATAACTATATCATCCACATATACAAGCAAGACCAAGAAAACACCAATACTGTTCTGAATGAATAATGAAAAATCATTTGGACTTTGAACAAAACCATTTTCAATAAGAACATAAACAAGTTTCTCATTTCATTTTCTTGGGGCTTGCTTTAACCCATACAGAGACTTAACCAATTTTCACACTTTGTTACTATTATCATCTCCATAACCTTTAGGTATTTTCATATAAACTTCTTCATCAAGTTCACCATATAAGAAAGCATTATTGACATCTAATTGAAACAATTGCCAATTATTACTCACAGCTAAACTCAAAACACATCTAACGGTAACAATTTTAACCACAGGTGAAAAAGTTTCATCATAATCAATCCCTTCCCTTTGGTTAAAACCTTTGGCAAAAAGTCTAGCTTTAAACCTTTCTACATCACCACTAGACTTGTATTTAAGTTTCCAAATCCATTTACATGGAATAGCCTTTCTTCCTTCAGGAAGATCAATAATAATCCAAGTATTATTTATGTTTAAGGCTTCCATTTCTTGATTCATAGTCTCAATCCATCTACTATCTTTGATAGCTTCAGAATACATAGTAGGCTCATGAATTTTATTCAGATTAGTAGTAAACACAAAATTATCAATACTCAAATTAGCATAGCTAACAACTTTATTGATACTATATTTAACATCTTTGTTAAGCACAAAATCTTTATACTTGTTCTCCTAATAGTTTTCTCTGCTGTTGGTTCTGGTGACCAATTAAACACATTTCCAAATGACTCTATGCCTTCATCCTCAGAGGAATTATCATCATCACCATCAATGCCTGGTATACCCTTAGAAATATTTTTTGTTGCATACTCAACACTAGTATCCTTCCTACTAGATTCTGTTTCAGTATTAGATGATCTATCTATACTATCTCCATTTTCATCAAAGGATTCAATAGGCATATGACTGTTTATGTTAAAGAAATTTAAATCATCAACACCATTTTCACTAAAAACAAACTCTTTACTAACCACATCATTTTTAAATGGAAAAACAGTTTCATAAAATTTTACATCCCTTGAAAACAAATACCTTTTATTTTCCAAACTAAACAGTTTATATTCTTTCTTTTCAAAAGCATATCCAACAAAAACACATTTCTCGGACCTTCTCAAACTTATCAGAAACATTTAACACATAAGAAAAACACAAACAGCCAAATACTTTTAAACGGAGAATATTAGGTTTAGACTCATAAACCATTTTATAAGGACTTTTATCAGATAATACAGTAGTAGGTAACATGTTAATCAAATAAGTAGCAGTTAGCACACATTCAGGCAACATGTTTAATGGTATGCCTCCCTGAAACATGAGGGCTCTAGAAGTATTAAGTAAATGACTATCCTTTCTTTATACAATACCATTCTGTTGAGGTGTATAAACACAAGTGGTTTGATGAATTATACCATGGTTTTTAACAAACTCAGAAAATTGATGATTAACAAGTTATGTTCCATTACACTTCTGAAAACTGTAACTTTTTATTAAACTGAATGTCAAGAAGTTAAAAAAACTTTCAATACAATAAAAAAACTTCAATTTTACTCTTCAATAAAATAACCCAAACAGATCTGGTAGGATCATCCACCACAATAAGAAAGAATCTAAACCCCTCTCTACTAGTAACCTTATATGGTCCCCCAAACATCAAAATGAACAATATCACCAAGTTGTTTAGTCTTATGATCACTCAAAGAGAAATATTACCTAGTTTGTTTAGCTTTATGGCACACATCACAAGGTTATAACCCTTTAAGTTTTATATCAGAATTTTCTTTTCTTAGGACCTCCAAAACTTGATCAGCTGGATGTCCTAACCTATTATGCCAATTAGAACAAGATATTTGACAAAATCTAACACTTTTATTAAACATAGGCCTACCTTCATCAAGAAAATACAAGCCATCTTTTTCACTACCAGTCCCCATTAGGACATTGTGAAACAATTTTCATTAAAATTAACATTGACTTTATTATCCTTGGTTAATTTTTGAACAGACAAAAGACTAACTTTGTATCCAGGAACAACCAGCAAATCATTAATCACCAAGTTATTAATTTTGAAACACCCAATTTTTTTCACATATTCCAAAGTCCCATTAGGATGAGCAACACTTATGTTCAAATAAGACACATCAATAACATCAAATAATAATTTTCCAGAATATGTTATGTGCTGACTAGCTCCTGAATCTATAATCCATCCAACATAAGTACAATAAGTACTTATATTAGAATTATAGTTAAAAAAACTACAAGATAAGAAACTAACAACACAATTATTAACTTTGAAGGTACCTGCAATAGTTGCAGAACCCATAGAATTTTCTCCTGAAACACTCAGTAATCTCATAAGTGTTTGATATTGATAAGATGTAAGAGTATGAGGAGTACTCTTACTTTGATCACATTTACTGTCATTAACACTCACATTATTAACATTGTTTTGAGCTGAATTATTATTATTCCTTTTAAGATTAGGTGGATAACCTATTAACTCAAAACACCTGTCAATAGTATGAACATTCATATTACAATGCTTGCACACAAGATTACCATTTCTATATCCATTAGACCCAGTCTTGTTAACATTCCAATTATTGTTACTTCTGTTAGAATTTCCATTATTAGTGTTGTTAAACCCTTTATTCCAACTATTAGGATTTCCACCAGACTTGACAACAGATGGCCCAGCCTTATTATTTTTAGAACCATTTCTATGTGATTCATCTCTAGACAAGGTTGCAAAAGCAGTTCGCACATCTGGTATAGGATCAGAAGTAAGAATCTGACTTCTCACAACACTATAAAAATGATCAAGACCCATTAAAAACTGTATCAGCCTAAGAAGCTGATCATGTTCCTTAAGAGCCTCAGAACCATCACAAGTACATTCAGGTAAATCAACAAGAGCATCAAATTGTCTCCATAAAGAATTACACTCATGATAATATTCAGATAAAGACATGCCAGATTGAGTTAAAGTGTAAATCTTATGATAGAGATTATATATCACAGAACCATCTTGTTTATTATATGTTTCTTCTAATTCATCCCAAACATCTAGCATATTTAGAGAAAATTTGACCCTTATACAAATCTGGTGAAACACAACCAAGTAACCAAAAAAGCACAACAGCATTACATATATCCCATTGGTCTCTAGCAGGACCATCTAGTGTCTTGAACACATTTACCAGTTATAAACCCAAGTTTATTCCTAGTTTGTAAAGCAAGTTTTATGGCAGCAGACCAAACCTTATAGTTCTCGGTCCCTTCAAGTTTGAAGGTAATCAACTAAGACCCAATGCCTTGAGGGTGCATATAAAGAGGGTCATAACCATCAAATTTAACAATACCATCACCCTTGGGTGGAGCATCACCCTTGGGTGAACTAGGACCAGAACCAGTCATGAAGAAACAAACAAGAAACTAACAAAAATAACACGAAGAACACACAAGCAAGCCAAAAGATAGTTCTTAGGCTTCCTAACCACTCAAAGGGTGGCAGGTCAAGAGTTGAGACCTGAATGTGGTCTAAAAACACAAAGAACAAAGAAAAACAAATAAAAGATCACAACCTCCTTGTACCTCCTATACAAATAACAAGTAACTAACACAAACCTCGAATCAATCAACACCACAATCTATCTAAGCCCTTCGACACCTAAAACCCCACTAATCAACTAAAAAACCTATGAAAACAATAAACTGAAATAAAGGTGTGAAAGGTGTTACGTAGCACGCGCAACAAACCAAGAAAGAACTCTGGATCAAGACAATCCAGAGAAACCAATAAACACAACTAATAGATCAAGATGATCTATTCAACCAACTCAGCGGAATTAACAAACCTGCACGTTAAAACAACAAATAATAACAATAAACACAAACACCTTACCAAGATTGGAAAAAACCCTAATTTCTGGATTTAGGGTTTTCCAAACAAACAATAAAAAAGAACAATTAGACCCAAAAAGATGAACCCACAAGTCAACAATTAGACCAGAAACAATTTTAAAAGAAAACCCCAAAAACTTTTTAAACCCTAATTTCAAAAAGTCCAATTAAACTTGCAAGAAACCTAAATTGACCAAATTAAACAACGATTCACCCAAAACCAGACCAAGATCTACACAAATAGATCAAAACCCCCAAATTTTTCAAAACCCTAATTTTTGAAAAAAAGATTTAGTCACGATTCAGAGCAACCAGACTCTAATACCATGTAAAAAACAATGAATCTAACTCTAAATCGATCAAGAACTGAATAATAGAGAACCCAACCAACCTCCCCTTGGCTCTCTTTATCAATGAATCAATTACAATATATGGATACAAGAAAAAAATCAAAATAACAACTCTCAAACTCACAAGATAGATCAATATCACACACAGTATACACACACATGAAACGACTATTGGTTAACTGAATAATGAAAAGTGAAGTCGTTAAGTTAGGTGGAGGAGTATAAATACTCCTATCTTGCATATCAGTCCTCATCTTTCCATACTTGCTACTTGTAGTCCTTCCAGTAATATACTTGACTTCTAAGAAGAAAAACTCCCCCTCCATCTTTAGCTTATGTGCAAATTGGTCCTTCAGGTTATGGCTTATATTCTTAATAGTTTTCCTTAACAATTGTAAGCTGACCCAATAGTAAAAATATGCAAATTATCTGTAATACTTGTTAACACAATTTTAGGAGCTGGCAATATTAGACTGCATTATTTCGAAAAAAAATTTATGAAAGCATGCCTCAGATACACAAGCTCTAGATTAGATTTGAGTATTTTAGTGCTTCAAATTAAATAAAAACATCACCAATGTCATTCCTCTATTTATATTATATACGAAAATGAAAATAAAAATAATTAGGAGACTTAATAGTGTATGATTAATCATATATTTAAATAAATGTGACAATAAAATTATTGGTTTGTATAAAGTGAGCCTTTTGGTGTCCTAAACAAATGCTACCACATAAGTTTAGTCATATAATGATGCATACTATTTAAGCATGTCAAATAATGTCTCTCAGCGTGGTCAGCTCTAGGTGTTTTCGAGCGGTAAGCTTACGGCCACCCATCGACATTAGTTTATTCAAAGTTCCTTACCTTATGCACGAACTTTTTTTTTAATATCGAACACGTCATCTTACCCTTATGCACGAACTATTGAATACGAAGAAGTCATCTTCGTATCAAAGCTAAGAGCAAAATATATTATGGCGAAGGGGGTTCGCCACTCCTATGTGGCATCTCGTCACAGCCTGCCACCACACCGCTACCCCTCGTCAAGAGCTCGCCATAAGCCATTTCGCCACTCAGACGATGCAGAAAAAACAAACAAATCTGGACCACTATGTTTTTAGCCGTTGTAAATATAATTGTTGCAATTTTTATTATTATTATTTTTATATCAAATAAATAATATAAATACCCGTATACCCATTCACTTTTCATATACCATAAAAAATAACAAATTGATTGTATGCACTGGGAATGAAAAAATTATCCAAAATAATGGCACGGACAATTTTATAGAGGTGATAGAAATACCCAACTATAATGCTAGAAGTCGCCGCATCACAGGATTTATGGATTTGGAAAGCTTTTTTTGGGGTGTGCAAATAATGATTTAACGGTTTTGAATAACTCTCCCTTGTTTGACGATTTACTTGAAGGCAACGCTCCAATGGTGTCGTTTCAAGTAAACGGGGTTACATTCGAACAAGGGTATTACCTAGCTGACGGTATTTACCCCCAATGGTCATCCTTTGTGAAGTCTTTTTCTGTTGAAAATTCAGAAAAAAATGTTGTATTTAGACGTAGGCAATAAAGTGCTAGAAAAGATATCGAAAGAGCATTCGGGGTGCTCCAAGGCCGATTGCATATTATATCTCAACCGGCTCGTTCTTATGTCGTCAACAAGTTATGTCGTATCATGTACACGTGCATTATATTGCATAACATGATATTGAAATATAAAAAATTTGCAATATTGGAGGAGGCAGAAATATCAATTTGTCCACGTAATAATTTTCTACGGACTTGGGAAAGCGATGTGAAACACATCTGCGACTCGATAAAGAACTTCGTGATAAACGGACGCACACAAAACTTCAACGAAATATGATTGAGCATACATGGGAACAACATCTGCAACAAGCGACACAACATCCTTGAGCATTATGTAATTTTTTGTTTTAATGTTTTTTTAATTACGTGCACTTTATTATTGTGTTTATGTAATTTAAAATTTAATGAAATAAATTTATTTTTGTTAAAAATAAGGGAAAATAAAATAAATAGGTAGTGGTGGGACCCAAATGAGGAGGGGTGGTATGTCATGATAACATGAGTTTTTTGTAAGTGGGAGTGTCAAGTAACGTGACATACCGTGAGGCCCAAGTGAGGAGGTGATTTTGGTTCATGATACCTAGCTCTCTAAGGAGTCAAGTGAGCATTTCATCACTTTATATGAGTTGGGCTACTTAGCAAATAAAATTCATAAAAGCCCATTCCTAGCGACTTTCAAGGAAAGGATGTGCTTGTAAACTTGTATAGCGACGGTCCACGATATCCAACATAGGTGAAAACAGTATAACACATCTTCATGTTAAGACAGTTCAACGCAAGTGTCTCGTGTTACCGCTTTAATATTGCACTATATACTGGTTATTATATATTTGGAGAACTCTTTCCGCCACCATAACATGTCGGTTTCGGTCATAATATATTCTTTAGGATGCAAAAGGCTACGAGTTTAAGGACATCGAGATTTGAACTCACAAGATGTTGAATTTCTTTTAAAACTCAGAAATTCGAATCTTGCACTTAAAGCACACGGTGTGATAATGCAGGAACCGATTGAGCTAATGTGGCTCGGCATTGGTCCCAACGTCGTTAGGTAGGATGATAATCCACCAACGCGTGTCAGGGCTAAAACAAAAAACACCGTTTTCCCCTCCCCTTCTCTGTCTCCCCAATTGCTTGTTTTGGTTGCCCCTTCAAATTTATAAAGTTTTCAAAACATCCCTAACGATTTTCTTTTGGCATCGACAATGATATTAAAAAGCCACAAAGGCTAAAACAGGAAAGAGACAGCAAAAAGCTCTGAGCTAAAGAAAAAAAAGAAACAAGAGAAAAAACATGAGCAAAACATCCAAAAAGAAACATATACATGTTAAAGATGTCTTATTTCTGTAGGAGAATATATACCTACTGATTCCATAAAAACCAGTACTTAAAAACCCTAATCGAAACCCACAATATTATAGTTTTTGAAGCACAAGAAATAAATCTTCATTACAATAAACATTCTACTTATCATCCGAAGTCGCGTGACTAACTTTATTTCTCCAATTTCATATATGCTAAAGGGTGACAAACGCACTCCATGGCTAGTTTAAAACATCCCCTAACGATTATATGTGTTTTAAACTTACCATAAAATTTTAATTTTTTACCGAATGGTTTAGTGGTATCTAGTACTGATAATTAACTGTGTCGATTCTGTTTGGTTGTAGACTGATTTGAGGTTCCAGAGCCATGCTGTGTTGGCACTTCAAGAGGCAGCTGAAGCTTACCTTGTTGGTTTGTTTGAGGATACTAACTTGTGTGCAATTCATGCCAAGAGGGTCACCATCATGTCTAAAGATATCCAGTTGGCTCGTCGTATCCGTGGAGAACGTGCTTAGAGTATTAGTTAAATGAAATCTGGTTAACTGTATGTTGCGATACTGAACCACGACGGCCAGTTCCTTGTTTTTCATGGTCATCTTGTTTAATAATAATTCTCATTTTAGTTTGATACCTGAATTGTTGAATTTTACCTATTGGTTAGAAAGGTTGTGTTTTTGTATCTCTATCAATTTGTTAGTAGCAGCCAATCTTTCTACTCGAATTGATCAATGGAAACAATGTTGTGAATTAAGCATACAGATTGCTGAAATGCACCACATATTTGGACGGCTGGGGATTAATAAAAGCTACCATCAGGAGTAATTTTGTTGCTGAAAGTATCTTAGATACATTATATACACCAGAATATTTTGCTCATGCTTTAGTGTTGCTGTGTTGGAGGCATCAGATAGGTCAAATCGTGTTATGGATTTCATACCACATGGGCCAACACACTCCAAATTACAGCTCTCTTCATGGTACAATTGGTACTTTGTACCGATGAGGTTAAAAAACCATTAAGAATGTTTACAGTGGAATGACGTTGTGTTCTCTATTGAGGTCAATGTTCTAACGAGCATGATATAGCAAATTAAGTTTGTTAAAGAGAAGAAAGATAGCGAGCTTGTAGCTCAGTTCCAAAAGATAGCTTACGAGATTCTTGAGCTGATCACAAGCCAGCCGAATGTACTGTCTGATCTTTTCCCAAGTCTTGCATGTTATACAAGGTATCACGCAGAAAGCAAAGTTGCGAAGTAAGCAATTTGATCAGAAATTCACAAGCATCATTCACGGTCGAAAGAAGACAAATTTCGAGAAATCAAAGGTTGCAGTTAAGGGTGAAAGAAAAAGCGAATTTTAATGCAACATCGTATCTTTTAGCGTTACCAAAATAAAATCAATTTCTTTTTTTTTTTGTTTTTTTTGTTTTTTTTTTTTTTGTTTTTTTTTGTTTTTTTTTTTTAAAAAAAAAAAAAAAAAAAAAAAAAAAAAAAAAAAAAAAAAAAATAAAATCAATTTCTTGCGGTAAGCTTTATTTGTTCTTAAAAATTGAAAGTCTATATCCATCGTTATATGCCTTTTCTTTCCAAGATGTAAGATATGATGATATATTTACCATTGTATCGATCAGGACTACATGATGATTGCTGGAAAAGAAACAACACGACACTCATAGAATGGGTAATGACAGAGATCATGCATGATGATAAAGTTAGGAAAGGGTTCAGGAAGAACTAGTAGCAGTTGTAGGACTAAACAACATTGTAGAAGAATCACATCTTCCAAAATTACAATACCTAGATGCTTTTATAAACGAGACCTTTCGTATGCACCCTGTGGCACCTTTCCTAATCCCACGATCACCAAGCCAATCTTGCATAGTAGCTGGCTACACAATCCCAAAAGGTTGGACCATCGTTGTGAATGTTTGGGCTATTCATCGCAATGACACAATCCTGTATATTGGGACAACCCATCACTCCATCACTTCAGAGTTCAATCCCGAGTGATTCATGGCAAACAACTTGAACTTCTTCCTATTTGGGGGTATTTGAGAAGGTTATGTTCAGGAATTCCTTTAGCCAAAAAAATGATGATGTATGTCTTGGCTTCATTGTTGCACTCATTCGACTGGGCCTTGCCGAAGGATGACGAGCTTGATTTAACAGATAACTTTGGCCTCACTTCGAAGAAAAGAAAGCCGCTCTATATACATGTGACCTAAATCGAAATTGTGGAATTCTTGTTGTTCGCCACAGTTTAAGTTAATACCCAAAAAAAAATGGCCATAAGAGAATCACAGTTATTTCTTTGGTTCATTACCAAAATAGCCTCTACAAACACTTTCTTTATAAGCAAATAGATAAATGAGTACGTAACATGAATTATAGTATGTTGTTAACGATAACATATAAAAAATTACAATGCACGCGGTTGCATGTTCTTCAAATGATTTTAAGACAATATTTTATATACATGCACCCATTAGTGTTCGATTATTAGTGTTTTCCTTAACAATTGTAAGCTGACCCAATAGTAAAAATATGCAAATTATCTGTAATACTTGTTAACACAATTTTAGGAGCTGGCTGGCAATATTAAACTGCGTTATTTCGAAAAAAAAAATTGATGAAAGCATGCCTCAGATACACAAGCTCTAGATTAGATTTTAGTATTTTAGTGCTTCGAATTAAATAAAAACATCACCAGTGTCATTCCTCTATTTATATTATATATGAAAATGAAAATGAAAATAAAAATAATTAGGAGACTTAATAATATATGATTAATCATGTATTAAAATAAATGTGACAATAAAATTATTGGTTTGTAAAAAGTGAGGCTTTTGGTGTCCTAAACAAATGTTACCATATAAGTTTAGTCATATAATGATTCATACTATTTAAGCATGTCAAATAATGTCTCTCAACGTGGTCAGCGTGTTTTCGAGCGGCAAGCTTACGGCCACCCATCGACATTAGTTTATTCAAAGTTCCTTACCCTTATGCACAAATTTTTTTTAAAATATTGAACACGTCGTCTTACCCTTATGCACGAACTATTGAATACGAAGAAGTCATCTTCGTATCAAGGCTAAGAGCAAAAGATATCCTGGCGAAGGGGGTTCGCCACTCCTATGTGGCGAGATCATCTCGCCACAGCCTGCCAGCACACCGCTACCCTCGCCATGAGCTCGCCAAGCCATTTCGCCACTCAGACGACGCAAAAAAAAAAACAAATCTGGACCCACTATGTTTTTAGCCGTTGGAAATATAATCGTTGCAATTTTTTATTATCATTATTTTTATATCAAATAATTAATATAAATACCCGTATACCCATTCAATTTTCATATACCATAAAAAAATAACATATTGCAACCCATATCAAATAATTTCCATTCCGAAAACATGAGTGATTCTTCTTGTGAAGGTGAGATGTCCGATCTCGATGATTTTTGACGATTATCAAATGTTTATGCATATCCTCAATTCTGAACAAGAAGCCGAAAGTTCACGCTCTCGTAATTACATTGATCGGGATCGTGTTGAGGCTGAAAAACATTTGTATGCCGATTATTTTGATTATTTTGATGATCACCCAAGATACATGGAATACTATTTCAAACGCCGTTATCGAATGAGCAGCAGACTATTTCTTAAAATAGCCAGAGGTATCGAAAACAAAATTGCCACTACTTTTCCTCCTTTACCTACGCATTTTGATTTTTTTAGACAACGCCGTGATGCTACGGGTCAATGTAGTTTTAGTTTTCGTATGAAATGCACATCCTCCATACGCCAATTGGCATATGGCACATCACCTGACGCATTATATGAGTATTTACAAATAGGGGAGCATTGTGCTCGTGATTGTTTAGATTTTTTTACTATGTATGTTGTTGAATTGTTTATGCCCGAGTATTTAAGAAGTTCAACTCTTGCCGACATTCAAAGGCTATACGCAAAACATAACGCGTATCATGGGTTCCCGGGTATGCTTGAAAGCATTAATTGTATGCACTGGGAATGGAAAAATTATCCGAAAGAATGGCACGGCCAATTTCATAGAGGTGATAGAAATACCCAACTATAATGCTAGAAGTCGTCGCATCACAAGATTTATGGATTTGGCATGCTTTTTGGGGCAGCAGGTGCAAATAACGATTTAACGGTTTTGAATAACTCTCCCTTGTTTGATGATTTACTTGAAGGCAACGCCCCAATGGTGTCGTTTCAAGTAAACGGGGTTACATTCGAACAAGGGTATTACCTAGCCGACGGTATTTACCCCCAATGGTCATCCTTTGTGAAGTCTTTTTCTGTTGCAAATTCAAAAAAATGTCGTATTTAAACGTAGGCAAGAAAGTGCTAGAAAAGGTATCGAAAGAACATTTGGGGTGCTCCAAGGCCGATGGCATATTATAGCTCAAGCAGCTCGTGCTTATGCTGTCAACAAGTTACGTCTTATCATGTACACGTGCATTATATTGCATAACATGATATTGAAAGATCAAAATTTTGCAATATCGAAGGAGGTGGAAATATAAATTTGTCCACATAATAATTTTTTACGGACTTGAGAAGAGCGATGTGAAACACATCGGCGACTAGATAAAGAACTTCGTGATAAACGGACGCACATAAAACTTCAACGAAATATGATTGAGCATACATGGGAACAACATCTACTACAAGCGGCACAACATCCTTGAGCATTATGTAATTTTTTGTTTTAATGTTTTTTTAATTACTTTCGCTTTTTTTATTGTGTTTATGTAATTTAAAATTTAATGAAATAAATTTATTTTGGTTAAAAATAAGGGAAAATAAAATAAAATAGGTAGTGGTGGGACCCAAATGAGGAGGGGTGGTATGTCATGATAACATGGGTTTTTTGTAAGTGGGAGTGTCAAGTAACGTGACATCCCGTGAGGCCCAAGTGAGGAGGTGATTTTGATTCATGATACCTAGCTCTCTAAGGAGTCAAGTGAGCATTTCATCACTTTATATGAGTTGGGCTACTTAGAAAATAAAATTCATAAAAGCCCATTCCTAGCGACTTTCAAGGAAAGGTTGTGCTTGTGAACTTGTATAGCGACGCTCCATGATATCCAACATAGGTGAAAACAGTATAACACATCTTCATGTTAAGACAGTTCAACGCAAGTGTCTCATGTTATCGCTTTAATATTGCACTATATACTGGTTATCATATATTTGGAGGACTCTTTCCGCCACCATAACATGTCGGTTTCGATCACAATATATTCTTTAGGATGCATAAGGCTATGAGTTTAAAGACATCGAGATTTGAACTGACAAGATGTTGAATTTCTTTTAAAACTCATAAATTTGAATATTGCACTTAAAGCACACGGTGTGATACCGTAGGAACCGATTGAGCTGATGTGCCTCTCAGCGTTGGTCCCAATGTCGTTAGGTAGGATGATAATCCACCAATGTGTGTCAGGGCTAAAACAAAAAAAATCGTTTTCCCCTCCCCCTTCTCTGTCTCCCCAATTGCTAGTTTTGGTTGCCCCTTCAAATTTATAAAGTTTTCAAAACACCCCTAACGATTTTCTTTTGGCATCGACAATGATATTAAAAAGCCACAAAGGCTAAAACAGGAAAGACACAGCAAAAAGCTCCGAGCTAAAGCAAAAAAAGAAACAAGAGAAAAGACATGAGCAAAACACCCAAAAAGAAACCTATACATGTGTCTTATTTCTGCAGGAGAATATATACCCACTGATTCCATAAAACCCAGTACTTAAAAACCCTAATCGAAACCCACAATATTATAGTTTTTGAAGCACAAGAAATAAATCTTCATTACAATAAACATTCTACTTATCCTCCGAAGTCGTGTGATTAACTTTATTTCTCCAATTTCATATATGCTAAAGGGTGACAAACGCACTCCTTGGCTAGTTTAAAAACATCCCCTAACGATTATATGTGTTTTAAACTTACCATAAAATTTTAAATGAAAGCAGTCAAAGACCCATATACAAAAAAAACGCACTCCATGACAAACGCACTCCATGACTAGTATAGGTTATAAAAAAAACCTTGGTTTCTAGAAACAATCGTAACAGTGATTTGATTTCATCCCCAATCGTATTAATCGAGTACACGATCACTAAATTAACGGAAATGGTTGCACTGGCCTTTGGTTTTAGGCTAGAAGATAATGCACGGATCCAAGTTACTGTTGGGGCGGTTAGGTTTTTCTTACTGTGAATGGTTTTATAGTTTTTGTACATGTTTACACCATCAATATACAAAGTTCAATCTTGTTAACATTGTAATTATACATGTTAGTGTTTAATTGTGTGCTTTTACTGGTTGTTTGTTGTTTACTAGTATGTTTTAATTATTTCCACAGACACGTATAGGAACTTGTTTACCCTTAAAATCAGTCATAGTGGAGATTTTTGTCATCATCGCATGGAAGGACATATCGATTTCCAACAATAGCTTGGAATGATTTAGTAAATGCAGATCGATTTCATAAAACCCAGTACTTAAAAACCCTAATCGAAACCCACAATAATGTAGTTTTTTGAAGCACGAGAAATAAATCTTCATTACAATAAACATTCTACTTATCCTCCGAAGTCGTGTGACTAACTTTATTTCTCCAATTTCATATATGCCAAAGGGTGACAAACGCACTCTATGGCTAGTTTTAAAAACACCCACTAACGACTATATGTGTTTTAAACTTAACATAAATTTTTAAGTTTTTTACAAAACAACCTGATAGTTGTAAGAATAGGGTAGTATATATAAGTTAACGTTTAATGAAAAACACGAAAATATAAAAATCAAGAGTTCGCTGTGTATGAGGCAAAAGTTTGGTCAATAAATACGTTCTTGGAAGTCAAAGATTAAACAAAAGACAATTCTATCCTACGTCGATTAAAAATTAAAATGAATTACGCTTTCACGGCAATCGAGGAAAATAATATTAAAATAATCAAAAGCTAAAAAAATTTAAAAATTTCAAACTAGTTAATTTTAACCTAATAAAAACAAAAATGAAAATTAAATTTAATAAAAATGCTAATTCGGTCTCCAAATGGGCCAAAAGTAAAAACATAATGGGTTTATCGTGCTTTTTGGCCCAATAAGAAAAACTTTGCAAAAAAAGAAATCTAAAAGGCCTACTTAACTCAGAATTTAATTTTAAGCAACTTTTTATAAAGGCCCAAAAGTTGAATCAACACTTAAAGCCTTCAAATAAGCCATAAGCTAACTTATTGGGCCTAATAAGCCCAATAAGCTCAATACTTAAGCTTATAAGCTGATTTTAAGCAAAGATCCCTATTTTGTTTTAACTAAGCTATAACAAGAAAAAAGATTCCAAAAAAAAAATGAGCTTATTAGAAATAAGCTATAAGCACTATGTAATTAGCCCAAAAGCTTATTACTTGACCTTATGAGTTGATATTCAACAAGGATCATTTTTTTTACTATAAAAAGAAATCGTAAATTTTTTTTTAAAAAAAGAACAAGAAATAAGCTCAAACCAAATAAGTTTAATTTTTCACTCAACGACAAAAATAGTCGATTTAGTATAAAACTCAACTTCAAGGTTCCAAACTTGACACACTAGTTTGAAACAAGTTAACCAAGACACAGAAGCTTGAAAATTTTCAATAAGTTGAAAGGAAAAGGCTGGAATGACCAATAAGCATAATTGTAAAAATAAGCTAGGTACGAATTCTAGTAAAAGCTTAACCAAAGATGACAAAAAGCTCAAAACAAATAAAAAGAACAAAATAAAGAAATTTGGTTACAAAATAAAGGTTATAGCATGTTTGGAAAAGCTGGAATAAGCAAAAAGCTAATTACGCTTATTCTAGCCAATTTTTTACTATAGGTATAAAACAAAATACCCTTGAGCCTTTAACGAAAAAGACCTAAGGGAGGGATGGTAAAGGGGTGTGTGTGTGGTGTGAATGGTGTCGGTTCGAGTCCCACAACCAATTTTTTGGCACTTTTTATTTTTTTGGAAAACAATAAGCCCAATAAGCCAGTTAGCTTACTGGGTGTGAGCACAATTCACAAAATAAAAAAATAACACAAATAACAACACACAATCACAAAATTAACCACATATAATTAAAATGCAAAAATTAAAGCTATTGCTACCGTGTAGGGCTAAGACAAGCTTGTTTTTGCCAACTTTGGCTTATCAAAAAGCCACCAGATAAGCTCTTTCCTACAAATTAACTAAAAACAAATGTAAGTTATACTATTAACTATCTAAATCTTAGATTTGGTAGTCTAAAACCACAAATGGAAACCACAAGTCCTATTGGTGCATTTGACCTCTAAGCTTGGTTAAACGTGACCAAATGTGAATTCAGTTTGAAGCCAAAACTACTTCTACAAGCCTACACCTATCAGAGATCACTATATCACAGATCTATACCTACTGAAATAAGCAAGACAGAAAGCACAAGTCACTCACTTTTTGATTTTTAAATTAACAAGCCCAAACTAAAAGGTGATTTGCTACTACCTTACCCTAACTCAAATGACTACAAAAACTTAAACCTCAAAATGATGCCTATGTTAGATTGAAGCCTAATCCCAAACACCCCTTAATTGGTTAGAGTATAATATAAACAAAGAAAAAGGAACTTTAGACTACAACTAAGCAAGTAAAAAGCATAGGCAAGTAAATAAGCATAAAAGAAGTAAAAATAAGTAGATAAAGTTAACTAATAAGCCACTTAAGCATAAATTCAATATAAGCTATTTTGGGACAAAAAATAAAAACAAGGGTAGTTCAATGCTCACAATGGATTGATTTACTTCCAAACTAACCAAGCAGCTGATGCAAGCACCTTGAGCTTATCTTAGCCTTATTAGCTTATGATATGATTTTATGAGCTTATTTAGACTACAACACTCCAAATAAGATAATGAAATGAGAATGTCTTGATACTTTCTTAAACTTGAAACACATGAAAAAATACAAAGCAAGGAGAGAACAAGTGGCTTGTTGAGAGTATTTGTTAAATAAACTCAATAAGCCATCTTAATTCTTGGTTATGACAGAAAAATAAAAGAGTTTGATTAAAACTTTTGGAACTTACAACTTTTGCAAGGAATTTAAAAAGGACATGAAAGTAACATTAAACAATAAGCTGATTAAAAAACTTATGTGTCAAATAAGCCTATTAACAACTTATTGCACAATGGTTCTCACAAAGGCAAACAAATTTCATGAAAAACCTTTGTGATAAGCAGAAAAGTAAGTTTGCAAATAATTTAAGTGACAGAAAATTAAAAACACGTATTAAAAAGCTGGAATTAAAAATGGAACTCAAATTTCTATTTCATTAAACTTGTATGAACTACAAAGCAATCAAATAGAAAATTTGGAACAAGACTTAAAGCTATCTGCTACACTACTTATATACAACATGAGAAGAGCAAAAACATAAAACCCTAGCCGTCTTGTTCTTTCCAAATTACCCTTGGCATCTTCAAGAATATGCTTGAGTTGATTCCAAATTCTATAATAATCTCTAAGCTAGCCATGTGATACCAGTTGTATTAGCTTGATCTTGGTCACTTGATTTGTTGTGGACAACACGACAAACAATCTCAGCTGTTGATTGGTCTTCAAAAGTAGTCAAAAATATGAAACCCATGACTAATTCTTGGCTCATTGGAGACCATGAGTGAGGTGGCATGATTTCTAGGTGTGTGGGGTTGTTTGTTACTTGCTATTGTCCAAAACCCTTCAATTAATTTATAAAAACCCTTTGAATTAATGTGTAATTAAACTGGGTTCGTTTTATGGTTTATAGGATGATTATGTGGCTTTTGATCTGTTTTGGGTTAAAGTCAAGTATTTCTTATGAAAGCTTAGGCTCAACAACGAGAATTAATATTCTCGAGCATGGTTTACTTTATAACCATGTAAGGGATCGTGTTTACGTTATAACACAATCTAACATGGATATATTTACGCATCAGTGCATTTATTTGTTAAAACAAGAGAAATCTTGTTTTTATGAAGCTATCATCTCTACAACCATAGCAATCTACAATTGGTATCTACATACTCGACGATGCGACTACTCGAACGACGACTACAACTCTTTCAATAGAACATTGGTCAACAATTGAGAGGGAGCAATTGTCAAGCATTCAGAATATTCGATGCCAAAAGTGCCAAGTTCACTAATTGGTGTCAAGAAAACAATACCAATCATACATGTGGTGTCAAGAGATGACTTCAGACGTGACGAGGCGACCAAAATTTGCCGACAAGAACCATTTGATCTTATCATATGATGTTCTCATGAATCAGGTCCAACCTTGTCAAATTACTCTTATATGGTGAATATGTGATTGTTTACAAATCGGTATCATATCTCACACATTGGTATCATGAAGATAAAATGGGCTTGCATTTTTCTTACCAAAACTTTGTTAAAACCTTATTAAATCAATTGATATTAAAAACATCGATTGGGTTAATATTTTTAATATAGGGGAGAAAATGTGATTTAATATGGGACATGATTATTCAAAAATGGTTTGACTTAACGTGATGGCTCTTTCCGATATGTGCGAAATGTTTTTGAATATCGTGGCATATGTTAAGGGGGAGCAAAATGGATTTTCATGGTGACATATACTTACCCTAAACCCATTTATTTCACGACAATGAAGATTGTGGTGACATAAGGATGGTAGGATAGATTAAGTCCAACGATTCTTCCTAAACCGGATGAATCTTCTTAAGGACATTCCATAGCTAGAAATAGTAGTCCTTAGGAAAGATGGAGAAAGAGTGTGAATGTAGCTAAATGTCGACCAAGTACTTAAGTTAGCATTGGAACAATCACAACAAGGTGTTATTTATGACTTGTTGGGTCCACTAGATGTGGATCTTGCAGCCTGTTAAGGATGGTGAACGACTTCTGTAATCACAAGTCTATTCACACAGAGACTCTTAATGAAACACACAGTATAAGTGCGGAATACAAATACTATGAACAAGAAGAAACAGAATAACTAAATAACTTGATCCTTACTAAGGATTTCTACTATTAATATGAAATGAATAATGATGATGAAAGGTGTGTCTAACCCTTCTGCCAATGGGTTCCTTTTATACTACAAGGAAACCCTAATACTACATTAAACCAAAACGTGTAACTTCTGATATACATATCCTTTCCTAACATATCTCATGTATATCCTAACAAACTACTAAGAATAATAATGTTTGACTTCCTACTAGACTAGGAGCACGTATTGCTCCTACTACTACTAGGACCAGGAGGAACTACATGCCTCCTAGCTTATCTATTATAAATATCTATTCTAGAGGTCCTAACAATCCTCCCCTAAACTTGAATTTGACTGGTTGAGTTCAAGTTTCTTGGTAGATCTTGCAAAATAGCTTAAGGATTGAAACAACAGCACAAACAGCAACAATAGAACCATCAGCATTGAAAACACAAAGACTGCTGCAACGAGTAACACCGAGAAGCTTCTTGAAAGCTTAAAACAGATCTGCACCTTGTTGAATCCTTACAGCAACATGAATAGATTTGATGAGCCTTTACCAAGTAGTTGCTCGCTCTTGGGCTAGCTAGTCTTTGTGGTGGAATAAGCATCACCCTGGGAGACCAGAACCCAACCCAACTCTTAGAACGTAAATCAATGGTGAGTGGAGGTACCCTAATGATTTTGGGCAAATCATCATAGCCGTTAACGGATTTGATTTAGATCTTTACCAGAAGCCGTACCCTTCCGGACTAGCCAACTCTTAGCAATAAAGCATCGGTGAGCTGAAAACCCTATAGCTTTGAGCAAGCTATTACAGCTATCAACGGATTTGATATGAGTCTTTACCAAGAGACGTACCCCCTTGGACTAGCCACTTTTCAGTCTAGGACCAAGGCAAGTGAAAACCATCTAATTTTGGGTAAACTGGCAACCATCAACGAATTTGATAATCACACCAGAGCCGTACCCTCATGGTGAATCAACTCTTTCTTGTCTGCAAGACATGGTGAGTTGAGCACCATTTGTTGTGTGGACTAGGTCCAACACCAGAAGTACTTCTCATGACAGCCCAAGTGTGAAAATGCCAAGTGGAAAACAGATTCATGATGGAAAAGTATAAGCAGATATTATATGATTTACAAGTTTTGAAATTCTATCACATGTTAAAAGTATAAGCAGATATTATATAAAAGTATGTTTTTTTTAACAACTAATTCAAGTAAAATGTGAGTCACCAATCACTGTACATATTGTTGAAAAGAATGTATGTATATCAAAAAGATAGAAGAAACAAACCAATCACATACCATAAGCAGCAACCTTGTCTGCATGCAGTCGAGCCTGAATTCCCTCAACTAAGGTAATGGCCATGGCAGACTCGTTACCAGAAGGAGCATTAGATACCACCAGGTGGCACTCTAGCATAGCTTCCATGGTAGCAATGGTCAACGGATACTCCACATCAACAACATAAACACAACAGCACCAGACTCAAGTTCCAACACATGAACAACACACCCAGCATATATCTTCCACCTCCTTATCACCCAGCAAGGTTGTTCCTTCCATACGCCAGCATGAGGAGAATCAGGAGGGCAATCCAACATTAACTTCAAATCTCCCCAGATTGTCAACCCAGGCCAGTTAGGAAGCTCACTAGGAAACTTAGGAATCTCAACATCAACCAACCCATACAACAGCATTAAGATCACGACGCTCCACCCATGACAAAATGCTTTGCAATCCAGAGACATACCGAGTGTAGCCATCACTAGTCGTAGTCTTATGAGTATAGGTACCACGATAAATGGGGGATGGCCGAACCTCCCAAGCTACAATCAAACCTTTGCCAAGGGGTAACTCAGTCTCACTATCAGAAGCAGCATATATGAGATTAGCAGGATACCTCTTCTCAAATGGGACAGACTTACCACGACGAGCCTTCTTCTTCCGAATAGAACGGCGAGGGGTGGGGACACCAGAAGAGGATTCCTCCTTAACCTTGACATTGGCAGTAGCCGCAGCAGCAGAAATATAATCATCAACAACCATGGGTTCAGAAGTGTCTGCAGCTGCAGATTGAGTAGGAAGTAGTTCAGTAACCGATGTGGGTGTAGGATCAACAGTAGGAGTAACAGGTGTGGTAGTAACAGCAGGAGAGGTAGTAGCTTCATGAGTGGTGGTGGTATCAACAGTAGAAGGAGCAGGATCAATCTGTGAAGTGGTGGTGGTGGGAACAGCAGTAGTAGGTGCACTAGTAGATGAAACCCTAGAAGTACCTTCTTGAACAACCGGTGGTGAAGTAGGAGCAACAGCAGGCATAGAAGTGTGGACAACACGAGGAGTGGGCGATAGATAGCATATTCAGGCACAGATGTATTAATAACTGGGTTTTTAGCCTCGTATGAAAAGTTATTGTCCGATCTTTTTGAATTGATTATTGGTAGAAAGTGCGACTCAATTGTTCTTGGTGGAAATGAAAATGGTTTGGTTATCTATTACTAAGTAAAATGAAAATGTAAATTGCGATAAGTAAAAGGAATGCAAAAGGAATGCGAAAGGAATGTAAAAAGGAATGTAAAAGGAATGCTGAAAGGAATGTAAAAGGAATGCTGAAAGGAATGCTAAAAGGAATGCTAAAAGGAATGCTGAAAGGAATGTTAAAAGGAATGCTAAAAGGAATGCTAAAAGGAATGTAAAAGGAATGCTGAAAGGAATGCTAAAAGGAATGCTGAAAGGAATGCTAAAAGGAATGCTGAAAGGAATGCTAAAAGGAATGCTAAAATGAATGCTAAAAGGAATGTAAAAGGAATGCCGAAAGGAATGCTAAAAGGAATGCTAAAAGGAATGCTGAAAGGAATGTTAAAAGGAATGCTGAAAGGAATGCTAAAAGGAATGTAAAAGGAATGCTGAAAGGAATGCTAAAAGGAATGCTGAAAGGAATGCTAAAAGGAATGCTGAAAGGAATGCTAAAAGGAATGCTGAAAGGAATGCTAAAAGGAATGCTAAAAGGAATGCTGAAAGGAATGCTAAAAGGAATGCTAAAAGGAATGTAAAACCCTTTTCCAATCAAGATGATCGGAATGTAAAAGGAATGTAAAACCCTTTTCCAATCAAGATGACCGGGATGTAAAAGGAATGTATAAAATAAGCTAAATCTAATAAGCTATTAATCAAATAAGCACACGCCTAAAAACCTAATCAAAACACGTTTAAGAAAAGCTAATAAGCTAGAATTTAAAGACTTTTAAAAACACAAAATAAACAACTTTATAAAATAAACTTTAAAAAGATAAACTTTTAAGAAGAACTAGAAAAAACAAATAAGCTAAACACAAAATAAGCCAATAAGTATGTCAAGCTCAAAACTCATTTGTATTAAAACTTATAGATGAATAAAAAGATAAACTTTTTAATCAATCAAACATCAAAACTAAACAAGATCAAAGATTATATCGAATCAAAGGTAAATAAAATCAAGAAAGGTAGAATGAGAATGATTGTAAAAAGCTTAAAATAAGATTAAGATTAAAGATTCAAAAGTACAAGATTAAATATTAAGATTAAGAAAACTTGAAAGAAAAGCTTAAGAACATGAAAGAAATCTAGAGAGAGAAAGTAATCTACTCCTACTCCTAAAACTAATCTACTCCTAAATGACTAACACCCTTTCATGTGGTGAAATGAAGGGTATTTATAGGAAAGGAGGGGATGCTTGTGTTGCTCTTTTCTTTCTTTCTTTCTTCACGTCTTTTCGTCTTTTAAGTTCTTCGACTTTTTCGACTTTGTCTCGGGATTAATTTAAACTCGTCTTATAATTTCTTCATTTATTAGACTTGAGTTCTTCGGCTTAATTAACTTCCGTCTTTAGACTTGTTCTTCGATAAATCTTCAGAATAGGCCTTGGACTTCCGTTCTTTTTGCACTCTTGATCTTTTGACTTCGTCTTTTGACTTCGTCTTTTGTCTTTTTCTTCGATAAAAGCCCTTGAAAGCCCATGTTTTCCTCCCTTTTCACGTTTTGGTCCTAAATCACAACAAAAACACAAACCACGCATAATTCTGACATTTACGACATAAAATACACGTTTTGTCTTGGTTATTATTGTAATTAAGTGGTAAAAGGATGGGTGTTTTCACACCTATCAAATCCCCTACACTTGAACATTGCAATGTCCTCATGCAATGCATTAGTTACAAAGCAAGTTTTACATTTTCCATCATAATCAATCCACATTGGCCTTTATTAAAATGATACAAAATTTCAAAAACAAGAAAACAAGTAAAGAGATCAAAAACTTACCTTAGGATTTTGGAAATGTCATGAATGATTATCACCCTCAAGTTTCATGTTCCCCAAACCAAGCTTAAAAACGAGATCATTGTTATTATAAGTTAGCAAACTAACACGAACTAATGTGGGCCAATTATTTACTTAGACTCCCTTATTCCTAGGTGTATCTCTTATATTTTATTTTTGTCTTGAATGATCACGAGGATGCATTGTTGACTTATTTCGATAGTTATTTAGGCTGAAAATAAAGTGGGACGATTTAATCAATAGTTAGCTAAAGGACAAATCTTTTAAAACTGCTTCTCGGGACCTCTTAAAGTTCATATCTTGGCATAACTCGCTTCACGATTTGAGACCTTTCTCGGACCGATATTTGGCAGCGACTTCATACTTCAAATCTTGAGAGACGTTCTTGAACTTATGGTCTTCTCTTCATAATAGGAATTTCTTCACTTGAAGTTTTTGAGAGATTCTTCATACTTGGACCACGACTTCTTCATTTTTCTCCAATCTTTATTTTGGACTTTGATATACAACGATCCGCCTCCTTTTAGGACTTGGATCTATTTATCCTCATACCTTGTTAGGGCCTTTTTGGATAGACTTCTCCATGATCTTTTGGGGAGTTTTTACTTTTCGTCGTGTGTCTCGATCCATCATATTAATTTTTGATAAATGATTCTTCACATCACTTTGGATCTTTAGCAACAAAATGTAGCCCTCATGCCTTGTTAGGGCCTTTTCGGACTCGCCAATCTTCGCATCCCGCTTCTATAAGTTATGCCTTGGCTATGAACTCTAACTAATACCGAGCAACTTTTAAACGATCTTGGGCTAGAAGCTAAGTAACTTTTCAAATCATACAACCTTATTTATTGCAATTAAATTTATTAACAAGCGATGGGAGAAAAAGCTCATAATCAACTCACATAAATTCATGAAAGAGTACGAAACTTATAATTGACTCTATCATCTCTCGTTCTCCACAGTTTAAAATCTTAAAGAATGAGACTCGTGGATGCTTAGCCAATTAAATCCAAGTTTTGGATTTTCGAGTCATCTATAGGATCTTGCAAACTCTTAGACTTTTTCAAGTTTAGAATTCGCATTTTAAAGTTCCCTTGATAAACAACTCTTTAGGATCAATTATAGGAACTTGCGAAAAGTTCTTGTTCTTAACCCGTGAGAGTTAAGACTTTCTCGTTTTAAAGCTCCCTATATAAAAGCCTAGCAAAACTTGACTTAAACACGTTAAGGATACTAGCTAGAGTAAACTTAGATAAGTAAACTCGGTTGAGTCAAAATATTCATGACTTTGAAAAATTTAAAACCACTTTATTGAAAATTTATTCTAGCAAAGAAAGTAAATAACACTAACAAAGGAAAAACTACTAGGCCAAAATAGATCAAAAATTTTGAAAAATGTCGAAAAATCAATTTTCCGGTTAAAATGAGGACAAATGCAAGGAAAAGACCACTTAACTTCGATAGAAGTCACCCTACACTTAATATAAACATTGTCCTCAATGTTTAAGCATGTGGAAGTAAAGTCCCCTACACTTAGGACATTGTGCACGTTTGTTTAAATCTTGCTAAGGAAGAGACAACTAAAGTGATTCCTATTTTAATATTGAAGAATATAAAATAGTGAATCAGAAGAGTTTAGGATAGAACCGGGAAGACGGGTACACGGAATCACGGGTCATCAAAAGTCATCAAGAATGGATATTTGAAAGCTAGAATCCCTGCACATAAGAAACAAGACAGCAAACACATATGGGGCTCCCCCTACACTTATTATGAAAACGGTAAAGGATAGATAATCGGGTTGCCTCCCGAGAAGCGCTTGTTTTTGTTAAACGAGTCACGAGCCTGACTCGTCCCCGAATTAAATGGTCCATAGGGAAGCCTCGAATGTAATACCGGGATCAAAGACCTTGTCCTCGTTCCCGGAGGACATTAATAAAGGAGAGGCAGGAGGATAAGTCTTGAATGGGAGAAAAATCCACTCAACATACGAGAAGTATGTGAGGTCATGATCCACGGGAGGTGGGGTGGGTAAAGTAAGCAAACTGTCATCCCCCAAAGACAATTGATGCTCAGAAAGAGGCAAAGCCGTAAAGGTGTCAATCATGGAATGGTCAATGTTACCTCCCGGGTCAAAGCACTCATTCTCCGTAATGGTGTTAAAAGGAGTGGATGAAAGGTGCTCGGGAGGGGGACTTCGGACAATACCTTCCTGCAGCAAATTATCAAAAATAATTTCCCCCTCCGTGTCATCATCATCAATACCCGGAGGTATTGAGTGAATGTCGATTTCCTCCGTAGCTGTATCATTATTCTCAACCGAAGTAATAGACGGAGGTGAAGATTCTTTAATAGGAGAAGAATTCAACGCTTCAATCTTAGCAATAAGAAGATGAACTTTCAGTAATTTGTCGCGAAGAATAACGTCTTCCACCTCATCTAAAAGACCAAGTTCAGGGGCAAACTTCTCATAAGTCGGAGAGAATAAATCAACATCGCCTTCATCGCCCGGAGGAGAAGGAGAAATTTCAAAAGTGAAATTCTCATAGCATGGAGAAAAATCATCATCATTAAGAGCAACCTCTTCCGTAAGCTCCTCAAAGTTCGATGCATCACAAACCTTATCAAATAATTTATCAAGACCAAAATCACTAATCTCACTCAATGTATCACAATCCTTAGGCGCATTAGGGATATCAAGAGTAGGAGTAGTAATCTCAGAAGATGGGTTGAGATTACAGATATCATCCTCGTCATCATCATCATAATAGACTGGACCATTCCAGTTAGGAGTGATATAGTCCACTAACTTCTCCTTGATAACCTCCACATCTTTAAGAAGCTCATGAAGCAATTTATGTTGATCATCTCCCTGAGTATGTTCAATTAAACCCATTCTATCCCACGCTGTAAGTAAACATTTTGGCGTAGAAAAGAAGGGAAAACGACCAAATTGGCTTAAAAAGGTGTAGGTGGATTTTAAGATTTGGTCACCATCAAGCAAAGGTTGCCTTTCTTGATGCAAGTCAGCTCGGAGTTGAGCTAAACTTTCAAGAATGTCATTCAAAGTAGTGAGTTGTTGGTCAAGACTAATTCCCTGAGAGGATTGATGATTGAGGATGTGATGTGGGGGCTCAAAGTTATACAAACCGGAATCATATCACGGAATTGGCTCAAAGATATTCATCGGTTGACAAGAAGAAGCATCGTGAGGTCCCCCACAAATATTGCACCACGGGTATGGAGAAAAACCCGGTGCATTGTTAGGATAAGGATTGTCATATACGGGAGAGGGTGAGAAAGTATTGTAAGAGAAGAAGTATGAATTTGTTGAATTACAAAATGGACAAAATCCAAATTGTGTATCGTCAATATCAGAGCCACACCGCTCACAAGTACACCATTGACATGTTTGATAACCATGCCATGGTCTCCCACACCGTACGCAAGACGAATCCATGAAGAATTAAAATTAGAGGGGTTGAGAAAAAGAATTAAACACAATAGAGGGTTAAGAGGAATATTTTTGGTTGCAAAACTTAGAAAAGAAATGCATTTTATGGTTTTTTAAAATGTTTTTGGGATTTTTGAAATTTTATATTATAATTTTTTTTATTTTTTTTTTTTGAAATGAAAAATAACGTTCAAAAGTGAACGGATCCCAAAATCCCACGCGTCTCTCACAATAAACCGTTAATCTTCACGAAAAGAGCCGGCAGCGACGCCATTTAATAACTGGGTTTTTAGCCTCGTATGAAAAGTTATCGTCCGATCTTTTCGAATTGATTATTGGTAGAAAGTGCGACTCAATTGTTCTTGGTGGAAATGAAAATGGTTTGGTTATCTATTACTAAGTAAAATGAAAATGTAAATTGCGATAAGTAAAAGGAATGCAAAAGGAATGCGAAAGGAATGTAAAAAGGAATGTAAAAGGAATGCTGAAAGGAATGTAAAAGGAATGCTGAAAGGAATGTAAAAGGAATGCTGAAAGGAATGCTAAAAGGAATGCTAAAAGGAATGCTGAAAGGAATGTTAAAAGGAATGCTAAAAGGAATGCTAAAAGGAATGTAAAAGGAATGCTGAAAGGAATGCTAAAAGGAATGCTAAAAGGAATGCTAAAAGGAATGCTGAAAGGAATGCTAAAAGGAATGCTGAAAGGAATGCTAAAAGGAATGCTAAAAGGAATGTAAAAGGAATGCTGAAAGGAATGCTAAAAGGAATGCTAAAAGGAATGCTGAAAGGAATGTTAAAAGTAATGCTGAAAGGAATGCTAAAAGGAATATAAAATGAATGCTAAAAGGAATGCTAAAAGGAATGCTGAAAGGAATGCTAAAAGGAATGCTGAAAGGAATGCTAAAAGGAATGCTGAAAGGAATGCTAAAAGGAATGCTAAAAGGAATGCTGAAAGGAATGCTAAAAGGCATGCTGAAAGGAATGTAAGACCCTTTTCCAATCAAGATGATCGGAATGTAAAAGGAATGTATAAAAGGAATGTAAAACCCTTTTCCAATCAAGATGACCGGGATGTAAAAGGAATGTATAAAATAAGCTAAATCTAATAAGCTATTAATCAAATAAGCACACGCCTAAAAACCTAATCAAAACACGTTTAAGAAAAGCTAATAAGCTAGAATTTAAAGAATTTTAAACACACAAAATAAACAACTTTATAAAATAAACTTTAAAAATATAAACTTTTAAGAAGAACTAGAAAAAACAAATAAGCTAAACACAAAATAAGCTAATAAGCATGTCAAGCTCAAAACTCATTTGTATTAAAACTTGTAGATGAATAAAAAGATAAACTTTTTAATCAATCAAACATCAAAACTAAACAAGATCAAAGATTATATCGAATCAAAGGTAAATAAAATCAAGAAAGGTAGAATGAGAACGATTGTAAAAAGCTTGAAATAAGATTAAGATTAAAGATTCAAAAGTACAAGATTAAAGATTAAGATTAAGAAAACTTGAAAGAAAAGCTTAAGAACATGAAAGAAATCTAGAGAGAGAAAGTAATCTACTCCTACTCCTAAAACTAATCTACTCCTAAATGACTAACACCCTTTCATGTGGTGAAATGAAGGGTATTTATCGGAAAAGAGGGGATGCTTGTGTTGCTCTTTTCTTTCTTTCTTTCTTCACGTCTTTTCGTCTTTTAAGTTCTTCGACTTTTTCGACTTTGTCTCGGGATTAATTTAAACTCGTCTTATAATTTCTTCATTTATTAGACTTGAGTTCTTCGGCTTAATTAACTTCCGTCTTTAGACTTGTTCTTCGATAAATCTTCAGAATAGGCCTTGGACTTCCGTTCTTTTTGCACTCTTGATCTTTTGACTTCGTCTTTTGTCTTTTTCTTCGATAAAAGCCCGTGAAAGCCCGTGTTTTCCTCCCTTTTCACGTTTTGGTCCTAAATCACAACAAAAACACAAACCACGCATAATTCTGACATTTATGACATAAAATACACGTTTTTTCTTGGTTATTATTGTAATTAAGTGGTAAAAGGATGGGTGTTTTTACACCTATCATGTATCCATCCGCATGATCATCTTGGTGTAAAGTTCCTTAAGCTCATCAAAAGATAGCCTCCTCACCTGCTTCCATGTCCACCCAGTCTGATAATAAGCACCCGATTGATTCTTCACATACTGCTGCATCAATCGTCTCTCCTCAGCACGCGACAGAGGTCTATCGCGGTGTTGTACATGAAGCTGGGCATCTAGAGCTTCCTGTTGTTTTCGCATCAATGTCATTGCCCGTTGGACACAGTTGCCTTGATTCACATCCGCACCCAACAAATCAGAAGAATTGAGAGTAGTCAGAAGTGAGGATTGTAACCACATTCATCCAATCATGATTATCCCAATGCATGGCTAATAAGTGTGAGAACACTTATTCTTTTACCACTTATTTCCAATAATAACAAGACCAAAACGTGTATTTTATGTCGTAAAAGTCGGAATTATGCGTGGTTTGTGTTTTTATTGTGTTTCAGGATAAAAATATGAAAAAGGAAGAAAACACGGGCTATCACGGGCTTTTATCAAAGAAAACGAGAAAAGACGAAGTCAAAAGATCAAGAGTGCAAAAAGAACGGAAGTCCAAGGCCTATTCTGAAGATTTATCGAAGAAAAAGTCTAAAGACAGAAGTTTAATGAAGTCGAAGAACTCAAGTCTAATAGAAGAAGAAAATTATAAGACAAGTTCAATTTATGTCGATAAATCCCGAGACGACACCGAGAAAGACAAATAATTTAAATCGAGTCGAGAAGAAAGAAAGAAAGAAGGAAGCACATTCACCTCCCCATCTCCTATAACTACCCTCCTAATGGCACATTAGGAGGGTGTTAGCTAGTTTATTTTCCTTTCTTTAGTTTTTAGAGAGAGAAAGTTTTAACTTTCTCTCACTAAGTTTTCATCTTTTCTTTCAAGTTTAAGCTTGATTTCATCCTTGTATTTGGAATCCATTAATCAAAAGTTCAAGTTAAGCTTTTTATCTTTAATCTTCTTCTACCTTTCTTGATTTTATTTATTTTTGATTCGTTATCATCTTTGATTTAGTTTCATCTTGATGTTTATGTGATAAAAAAGTTTATCTCTTTATCTTTAAGTTTTTATACGGATTAAGCTTTGAGCTTATCATGCTTATTGGCTTAGTTTGTGTTTAGCTTATTTACTTATTAGTTTTCTTAAAAATTCTGATCTTTTTATGTTTTGATTTAAAAAGTTTTGCTTATTTTAAGTTTAAAAGTTCTTATTGGTGCTTATTAGTTCTTTTCGTTGTAAATTTGGTTGAGTTTTAGTTTGAGCTTATAAAAATAGCTTATAAACTTGGCTTATTGCAAAGTACATTCCATCGGAAAAGGGTACACCCCTTTCCGATTGTGTATTCCGACCAGAGCTCTTTATTCCGATCTGGTTCATTTGTATTCCGATCATAAGGATCGGAATAGGGCTTAGTATATTCCAACAAGCAACCCTTTTATTCCGATCAAAGGATGGGAAAGGGGTTTTGTTATTCCGATTGGGATTTCGACCATCATTCCGATGGTGTGCTTGTTTCCTTTATTCCGATAGTTTTATTTTATGTACATTCCGATAAGATTCCTTTTGGACATTCCGACCATATTCCGATGTTGGTATTCCGATAGGATTCTTCCTTTGACATTCCGATCACATTCCGATCTGATTCGGATGGCAACATTCCCACGGGTTTAATTTCTTGTTTTTACAAGGTTTTCAAGTTTTAAATTCATTACGTTTTAATTTCCAAAAATTGCACGCTTCCCGAAATCTTTATTTTTACCAAGTGTTTTTCTAGTAATTTTTTAGTTTAACTTTTAAAACTTTTATTTTACTCAACGACATTTTCATATTTGCTTTTAGTTTAAAAATAGATAACCAAACCATTTTATTTTCCACCAAGAACGACTGAGTCGCACTCTTAACTAGTAATCAATTTGAAAAGATCGGAACAACGAACTTTCATACGCGGCAAACCCTTGTATCAATGGTATTGTGCCTTAGTTGCTCACGTCTCTGTTGTTGTAGGGCTTCATCCTCAGCCGCAGCCGTTGAGGCAGCCGCAGCTTGTTGGTCAGACTCTTCTTTCAATCTCTGAGCAGCCTCTTCCCCCAATCTGTCTTCCTCTAATTGTCTGCGAGTTCACTTTTTGGGAGGAGAGGGTGCATCAGCCATAGGGGCTTTACCCTTTGGATCATGAGATGGACTAGGAGTAGGAGATGAAGGACCAGCAACATCATCATCCATTGGCATGGGGCCAGCAGCAGCAGTAGGAATGCATGAAGGACTAGGAGGAGCAGGCAGGTCATCACTTGGCTTAGCAGCAAACGCATCCCTTTCCAAAATAGTCAACCCATCCTCCTCTTCATCTTCATCAGAATCAGTTAACACCACTTTCTTCCTGTGGCGCTTGAGCTGCGTCTCCAAGGATTTGACCTTGTTCGCCAATGGAAGCACGAAATCCCTTGTAAGCTTGCGGTGTTGGTTGAGCTCATCCTCTAGTGAAACAATCTTGGCATAGTACCTGTTCATAAGAGCAAGCAGAGAAGTCAAAGTAACAGGTTCCTCAGCTTCCCCACCAAGAGGACTTGGTTTAGGGGATGCGTCATTGGGACCAGAAGCAACTGATGGGTCATCCATATGGGCATGAGAACTAGAAGGCTTCTCAACAGAATGTGGAGCTGGGCTAGAGGGGGAGAATCAGCAAATGGGGACTCATGTGGGCGAGAAGAAGGGGCAGCCTTTGAGGTAGATAGCATTTCTACCACCACCTCTCTAACTGGATCCTCAACCTCCACATAGGGCACACCAGTAGCAGGATTCTCCTCCTCCATAGGATCATCCAACAATGGAGGTTCCTCCTCGGCTTGGCCAGCCGGAGGAACCACATTGGGACCCCCTTGGGCAAGGCCCAGCATAGCATCAGTGAGGGGCCTCAAAGGACCATGATAACCAAGTGCCATATTCGCATAAACTTTTTGAGTAAGCTTAGGGGGCACATATTCCTTCCTATTCCTAGGTAAGCACATAAGAACCTGCTACAAAAACCTATGGTACATCAAGAACTTCTTCCTAGAACCAATGTCACTAAGATTACTAATCATGCCATCAAACAGGTAACGAGAAAAGTTAAAAGTGCGACCCTGAGCAATACATATCAAACCAGTAGCAATGGGGATGGGAAATGCATCCCAACTCCCAGATTTAGGACTCAAACAATGAATCAAAAAGTGAACCAGCAGCTTCCATTGAGGGGCAAATCTATTTTTCTGGAAGTTAAACTTCCCCTCATGATTATAACCTATGGCAGCCATACCATCCAACACCTCCGCATTGGGAAGATAGATAATGTCATCTTCATCTTGGAGATGAAGGGCAGACCTAATGGATGCCTCAGTCACCACATGGGAGCAACCATCTATAGTAGCATGGAGCTCTAATGGGCGACCCAAAACAGCATTGGTGTTAGCAGTTGCCCAAAACTGACAGATGACAGTATCATACACAGTGGGGCAAACAGTAAGAGCATACCTTAGATATGAAGCTTCAATGTATTCCAGGATGTCTGTGAACTCGTCTCTTTTAGGACCTTCTCCAAGATAGGCCACCTTGTTATGATCGGGCTTGTACAGGAGTGATGCCATTGATGATGATTGAAACAGTGGAAAATGATTGATTGAAGAGGGTGAAGGGTAGGAGCGTATGTGCGTGTGATTAAGTTTGATAATTGAGTCAAATGAGCCTTTTGACTATTAATAATGGTCTCAAAAACTGTTCATTGACCCCTAATTATGGGGGTTTCCCTTTCTAAATTAAGTCATTAATGTTGGAGTAACCACTTGCCTTTTAACTCATAATTAGCAAATCCCAGTTACCAAAGAGAAACAAAATATGTGCACCAGAAGTAACTCGCGTTGACTGAAAGTCAAAACGCGTAAAGATCAACACTAGGAGCAGCGAGTGGTCAACAAAAGTCAATGTAATGAACAGTGACCCAAAATTGATACTAGAAGCCAACCACAAGTGAATAATAAGCGATTGAACCCACTAGGAGCAGAAGACTGCCACTAGGAGTAACCGAAATCTTCCACTAGAAGTTGCACACACCGCGGATACCCATGAAAACTGTTGTTAGAAGCTACCATATGTAAGACTGTACAAGTAAATATGTACAATAAGCCTCCCCTTATGCTTAGCCTCCCCTCAATCCTAGGCCTCAAGGATTAACCATACCAATGTGAACCACCAAGTTGTTGCACCTTGGACCATCAAATGCTTTAGTCAACAAATCAGCAACATTATCATCTGTTTGTACTTTAAGAACCTGTATTAGCTTCTTCTCATTGGTATCCCGTATAAAATGGTGCCGAATCTTAATATGCTTGGTTCGTTGATGAAACACAGGATTCTTCACAATGCAGATAGTGCTTTGATTGTCGATGAAAATTTTGGTGTTCATAAAGTTGAACCCATAATCCAGCATTTGATTATGTATCTACAAGACTTGTCCACAACAACTAGCAGCAGCTACATATTCAGCTTCTGTTGAGGAGGTAGCTACGATTGTCTGTTTTTTACATTGCCATGAGATAAGTCTTCGACCCAAAAACTGACAACCACCAGTAGTAGTGTAAAACCCGCATGCTTTTACCATGCATAGTACCCTTAGGATCGTACGTACTAGATTAAAACTTTCCTAATATAGCATGATTACGATTACGTGTTAGGAGTTTACGTATTACGTACGTGTTAGAACACGATAAGTATTTACTATGCACGATCACGTAATATTTATTTGACGATAATTAATCACGAACATGCGATCATGAAATCATGAACGTAATTAAAACACGAACTATTATTAATTACGTATATATATTTATTACGAGCGTAATTAAATATATTAGATCACGGTATTTACGTAACGAGAACATTTAAAACACGAACACAAATAATCACAAACGTTTAACTTAATAACGAGACACAGAAAAAGGTACGGGTACCCCAAGTGGGGTCCCTACCCGCGACAACAAGAGGCAAATGGGCCAAGCCCATTTGTCAAATTTACTAAAGGGGGTTATTATTTTTACACTACTCATTTTCTCATTCACAGAAGATTTTAGAAAAACCCTAAAACCCTCCTTCCTTGTCTTTTTGTGCCGCCACACTACAACCACCATAGGAGGTGATTTGTGATCTTGGATCTTGAAGTTCTAGTGATTGATCGTGTTGGTTCTTCGTCCTTTTGATCCACGAATTCGGTAAAACCTTTTTAAACCTTTTCTTTTAATTTAATCTTTTTATAAATCAAGAACATGTGTTGTTTTTATAAAAACATAATAATTAAACATGGATCTAACATGATTTGGTGTTAAATAAAATCAAAATGGTGTTTTTAAGGGGTGTTTGTTTTGGCCGCAGGCTTCACCGAACCCAAAAGGGGTCTCGGTTTGCCAAGCCGACCACCACCAAGACCATATGGTCTTGGTTGGTGCGTGTGGGTCCCACGGCAGCAGTAAAACACGGGGTACCCCGAGTTGGTTCGGGGTACGGTGTCGATTTCATGTCCGGTTCATTGTTTTTAGCTTCGATCCGGTTCATGATGTATGTTTAGTTTTTTATGTTTATGATCTTATGTTAAAATTAAATAAATAAAATGATATGATTAATTTAATAACATGACTTAGGTTAATTAATTATTAATGATCATGAAATTATTTTAACCTAAGTATTTGTATATTTAAGACTTATAATTAATTAATTATTTTAAAACCATAGATATAATTAATTAATTAACATGACTTAGGTTATATTATTAAAATATAATAATACATATTTTAACCTAAGTATTTGACTTATTTAATTAAAAACATGTTATACTTTAATTAAATATTTTAACCTATAGTTTAATTAAATTACATGAAATAATTATTAAACTATATATTATATCATATGACTTAGAAAATAATCATGAAAACACTTAGGATTATATACTTAGCTTATTTAACCAGCTTATTTCTAATTATGGAAACTTTCAATTTTTAGAAACTTATTTATTTCAGGCAGCTAATCTATTTATGGAAACTTATTTAATTAAGGCAGCTGATCTATTTATGGAAACTTTCTATTTTTAGAAACTTATCTATTTTAAGCAGTAATTCTATTTTTGGAAACTTTCTATTTTTAGAAACTTTCTATTTAGGAAACTTTCTATTTTTGGTAACTTTCTATTTTTGAAAACTTTCTATTTTTGGAAACTTTCTATTTAAGGAAACATGCTATTTTTGGAAAGTTACTTATTATTACACAGTAAGTATAATAACACATGAAATACCAGAAATACTGAATCAAATTAAACATAATATAAGATAAACACAGTTTAAGGCTTTAAAACAGTAAAACATGGTAAGAACACATAAAATAAGCTAAGACATGACATAAAACCAGCTATGTATTTAGTAAGCAGATACTTATTCATGTACGTATTTATGTAGCACCAGTGATTCGGAAGTAGGATTCCTCGCAGTTCATCTTTTTCGTTCACTGGACATAAGGTACGGATTCTCGTCCTTTCAGTATGGACATTCTTTCCTTATTAGGATTCCCCGTTTGCAGCCAACTGTTTTCCGGTAGTATAAGTTATGTGTTTGATTGCTTATGTTTATTTAAGATTACCTATAGCCATATACATGCATGACCAGTTTCACCTAGTGATGGAGGTACCATAACCATAACATTAGAGGCACTGATGTTATGACTTCACCACGGCGGAGTGATTGCTCGTGGCGTCCCTTCAGCTTTTGGTCATTTATATTATATTTATCATGTGGGACGTATGGGTGCATCCTAGTTACATGTTTTTATTCAGGATTACATGGTGAATGTGGTGTGTGCCTTGCATCCTTCACAAGGAGCTGATCCCTCCTACCCAAAAACCAGTATATTAAATTAGAGGCAGCCCCTCTAATTTTCATGATGAGGTCACCCCTCCAAGTATTCATGCACGGTGGATTTTCATGACCTATATTGGCTAATGGTAAAATATGACAAACAGTTTTTATAAGATAAACATAAGACTTTCAAACTATAAAACCAGTTTTTATCAAGACTTAACCAGGTTACTCGGGACTTAGTTTTCTTCCGCTGTTATTATGTTATATGCTTATCCTATTCATGCTTTATTGTACATCCGTGCACTGAGCGTATTTGCTCAGCCGTTTTCCTTTTCTATGTTCCCAAAACGGTAGGTACTCAGGGACGCTCGTAGACACTAAGAGTACGTGCATATGGACTGGAAGCTGTCTAGCCTTCTTTACATTATGCATTTCCTTTCTTATGATACTTATGCTTTGGACATTGTTTAGTCCTTTCCTTTATTATACTATGTTTGTGTGTGATGAGCTTTACTTTTGGACTACCGATGTTTGATTCCGGTATTTTCCTTTTTATGGTCAAGTAATGTTTAGACATTTTTCCTTGTATGCTTTGATGACACGCCATAATTGCTGTGATATTTCCATTTCCAAAATGGGGTGTTACAATTAAGGTATCAGAGCCAAGGCTTCGACCTCTAGGCTCTCAAATATGACCTGTGATTAGTGGGTAGTCACTACGGTCTTCCTAGAACTGACAGTTGTTTTCATGCATTCATCATTTTTAAGCATACATATACATGTCATTGTCGCAGGGTTTTTGACTAAGTAATGGTTGGTACAGGACTGGCCCTATTTAGTCGCATGTGTTTTATCGAAACTTTTAGATTTGGGACCGACCCATAGGCGTCCCCTCGCTATGTCTTTTGTTTTGGGTGAACTGACCAGAGGCGTTCACTCTCGATCATACAAAAGTTTTCATAAAACTGCATCATGCATTCATACACAAAGTTTTCTTGCATAAAATTTTTCTCGTGAAATTTTAGTATAAAATTTTTTTTTCATGTATATATAGATTTTATGTTTTGATATGTTTAATCATATGTTTTATGTTATACTGTCAGATGGTTCTCACACGCGAACATGAGCAGCTCAATGCTGCAATTCAGGCTGCCATGCAAGCATTGCTTCCTCAACTGAGGAACGACATCAGGGCTGAAGTTCAAGCTGCCAACAATCAGTAGCATAATCAGCCACCTCCTCCTCCTCCTCCAGTGACATTAGCAGTATGGCTGGAGAGATTCAACAAGCTCCGCCCTCGAGCTTTTGAGAAGACAGATAGCCCCAGCGATGCTGAAAGCTGGTTGGCTCACATCGAGAGGATTTTCAACGCCATGGGATGTGACCCCGCATACAAGGCGAGGCTGGCATGCTATCGGTTCGAAGGCGATGTACTCAACTGGTGGTTAGCATTGATGCAATCTGAAGGTGGTGATGAGTGGGTTGCTGGTTTGACTTGGGCTCAGTTCAAGAACAGGGTGATGGAGCAGTTCTTTCCCAAGGCTGAGCAGGACAAGCTCAAGAGAGAGTACCATGGGAACGACAGAGAGCTGGGGAGAATAGCAACGAGTTTATGCAGCGCTTTCTTCGCTTAGCTAGTTTCCTTGGTGCGGCAGCAGGTACTCCTGAAGAGCAGGCACATCACTTTAGATGGGCTCTTCGCACATCGGTCGCAAACAATCTGGTGTGTGCTACGTTCAACACTGTAGCACAAGTGGCGGATGCAGCACGAAAGCTGGAGATGCTGCAAGAGAGAGATGAGTTCGGGGAAGCTGAAAGACCCGACAAGAGGTAAACATTCGTATTCAAGCGGTGACCAATCCGTATATTTTCCATATGTCAATTATTCATCTCTTAAATGTATCTTCCAGGCAGAAAACTAGGGACCGGTCTCAGCCGGCTACTCAGCAACAGCCTCATCAGCCCAAGGGAAACGGTCAGACTAATGACCGTTCTGCTACGGATAGGCGTGGCGGTAATGACAATTGCCGTAACAACGCTGGGCACTCCAACAGCAGCAGGTCCTAATACTTACGCACTTCCTTATGTTTATGTTATAACTCATATTCTGACACTTTAGCAAAACTTCTACCAGGAACCATGGAAACGGTAGGGACCAGAACCAGAGAGGTTCGCAGCCTAGCCGTCCAGCTATCACTGGTATTCAATCTTACGATTATCCGTTTTGTCCTTTGTACCCAACTATCATGTTTTATGTAAAATGTTTTATCAGGTCCTCAGCCAGCCAGAGCACCTGTTGGAGGATACACTCATCCTCTTTGCTCTACGTGCCACCGTAGGCACCCAGGACCATGTCGCCATAATACTGATTGATACAGTCGTTTTCATACACCCGAAGGTTATCGTAGTTCCTGGCTAAGTGTGAATGGAAATCCGCGTTTATGTATCAAGTTTGATGCTCAAATAAAAGTGTTTTGATATCTATATCTAAACTACCAATTTTAAAGACTAAATATTAAATGATAAAAATGAAAGAGACAATTATACTACGAATGCAAAGCGAAAGATATATAAAACAATACTAGTAAATAAATATGCAAACTAAAATGCTTATCAAGTGGGCTAATTAGATCAACAAGCGTGGATTTTTAATTTATATTGACGAATTAATAATTCTATAAAAGTATACTCTCTCATAATGGTCGTTTATTTTGAAAAGACATTTTTATACAAATATTAATTTCTAAATGGATTCTAAATCATTTCTCCGACTTTTGCTCTATGAAATAAACAAGATTTAATCAATCTAACGTAAACCACTAGTCAATGATATTTTAAATTCCACGCTTATATCACAAATCACCACCACTTAACAAGCGTATAAGTAATTTACTCTCGAATCATCTCGCAAGTCACGCAAAAAGCAAGAAATAAAATAAAAATAATAAAAATGAATTAAATGTGACAGTAGCAACTAACATACTAAATTAATTGCAATAAGAAAATGAAAATAAAGGATAGAAGGATGAGAATACCAAACATGAAGAGATGAGACCCATTTCCATAGGCTTCAAAACCATCACTAAACTCCAAGATTGAACCATAAATAACACTTAACCTTATATAAATCTCCACCGAATACTTATAATCAATATTAATTCTAACTTAAAGAAACTATGATATAAAAAATGGACAAATATAAATGAACTTTAAATTCTATTAAAGGACAAATGACGTAGCTAAAAAAAAGTAAGAATGCAAAAGGTTTGTTAAATCATTTAAAACAATTTATGATACAATAAAGCTAGTAATAAATTGATGAAACTCATTAACTAATTTAACCTTCGTATAGCAAAAGGACATGACCATTATGATGAATTCATTTATAGAACAAAGACAAAGCATTAAACAATAATTGATGATAGTTGAATTTTAACAAAAAGTTTACAACCAGAAACATTAAATATTGAACAAAGAAGAAAGAAAACTAATATTAACAAAAACTGTATTTAAGATAAAACATAGATCTACTAAAGTGAATCCTACGCTATGTAAAAGAAGAAAGAAAAATTGAAAAGCAGTGTTGCGTATGAGAAGTATTGAAATAAAGAAAACAGAAAACAAAAGATTCTATCATATCCTAAGCTATGAATAAAAAAACCGCAGGTAACTCAAGTGAGGATATCAAAATATATGATGCCTTTGTACGCAGCATTGAAGCAAAATAAAGATGTGGTCCCCCCCACCAGCTTTTTATCTACGCCACTCCTTCTATGATATTATTATTCCACTTTGGGCCATTGGGCAGCGTCTTTGTTTTTAAGCTGCTGGGCTTGTGGCCTTTTTTTGGATGTTGGGCTGAGTCTTGATAGATGTATAACAATGGGTCGGTTCGACCCATTTAAGTGGTGTCGGGCCGGCCCACTAAAATATGAAGGCACCGTCGAACTCGATTCTTCGCGCCCTTTTCATTTCTCGTGCTCGTTTTAGTTCGTTTTCTTCGTTTTTGCCCATTTTCTTTGACATCCGTACCTACAATAATAAACAACACATATAAACGATAAATGCACTAAAACATACATGTTTTGCTATATATTATACCAAAAATGAAGGGATATAGCACTAAAATCATGAATAATTCCGTGTTTAACACACCCCTACACTTAAAACGTTGCTTGCCCCCAAGCAACTATTATCACAAACGTTAAATCCAAAACAATTTAAAACTACTTTATTCGAATTTTTTTATTTTTTTTAATAAAATAAAAATAAAAATTCATAGTGACCCGCCATGCTCGACTTTTTATTCAAGGTATAAGGATCATAGAACGGGAAACACACAAACTGGGTGTCTCCAGGGAATAAATATCGTCATCCTCTTTTTATTACTCCCAACTAAGCTAATAATTCCTTGTGCAAGTGTTTAGGCAAAATGCTAACACTACTTATACTAATAACCTATGTAAACATAACTTTTTACTCCTATAATTATAAAAGACTAGGCAAGTGTGTTCATTTTAAAAGTTTTGATCGTTTAAATCGACATTTGTTATGGTTGCTAATCATCTAAGTGGAATATTAGACTCACCGAAAATGACGAGATTTGAGATTCAAAAATGGCCTTTCCCATGTAGCGGCTTTCTTCTCGGGACGTCCCAACCTCATCGGTTAAGTGCCCGGGCTTTTGACACCCCACAGAGAATAGTACCGGGATTGGCGGGATTTTGAAATCAAAGATCTTGAAATCACCGCTAAGCTAATAAAGACACTTAGATGAAAAACAACGACGGTAATTAGAGAATGAAGATTCAAATGAGAGATCACTCCATGTAGCGACTTTCTTCTCAGCTTGTCCTTTAGCAAAGCTTAGGAGGCTAGGTTTTTACACCCTTGAGAATAGTATCGGAGCTCACGGGACCTTTGACTTCTACATTCTCAATTACCGTCAAAACTCTTATAAAAAATTGACGAATTCTAGTTCAACTTCGGATTTAAATTTGAGAAAAAGGAAGTTTCTCACAATGATAATTAAAGCAACAAAAACATAAAACTCTTATTCATATATTTTTTTTTTCTTATTCTTTTTTTTTCAAATATATTTTTTTTCTTCTTTTTTTTCTTTTCTTTTTTTTTCTTTCTTCTCTTTTTTTTTCAACATATTTATTCACGCAACATTATTTCAAATTTAAGAAAGTATGCTTTCACTCAAATTTAAATAAAAAGTTGAACTAGGACTCTATATCAAAATTGCATAAGAATTTATTTTTTTTGCATAACAACACAATTTTTACCGTTCAAAGGCTTGAAAAAAACACACTTATTTAATCTAGTTATAATCTAGGAGGAAAAGCCACAGGTTACTCATATAAGCTCTAAAGAGAACCAACTACTCCACGTTTAGCATTTTTATTTGCACAATTCCTAAAAGCTTAGTCTAAAAGTAAAGGGAGCAGCCAGATCAACACTCAGGCAGAGTCAGGATCCCCTTTGTTCTAGCCTACGGGACAAGTCAATCACGCACGGTCAAAAACGTTTTATTATTATTTAATAAAATAAAATAAAACAAACACACATTTGCTCAAAATAGGATGCTAGAGGGCAAACAAGTAGGCATGAATATGATCCATATGATATAAACCCCCCTACACTTAGAACCGAACATTGGCCTCAATGTTCAAAAGTGATAAGGTGATACCCCTACACTTAAGAACACAAAAGGCTAATGCTAGAACTCCAAGTGTAAGAAGGAGAACACAATCAGATATGCATGGATAAAGATGAGAACTGAGTACTCCCCTGATATAGACATGAAGATCGATCCGAGACTGAATGAAGAAGATGATGGAAAACAGCAACATCAACCCTCTGAAATTCTTCTCGATCCAAGGGAACCTGCACATAAAAACAAAAACCAACAAGCACACATGGAGAGAAGCACACGCCCCTACACTTATGTTAGAAAATAAATAAAAAGGATAGATCATCGGGTTGCCTCCCGAGAAGCGCTTGTTTTTGTTAACCGAGTCACGAGCCTGACTCGACCCCGAATTAAATGGTCTATGGGGGAGCAAGAGAATCACCACTGGCTCAAAACAGATATGCCAGGGTCAAAGATCTTATCCTCATTACCAGATGAGAATAAAGAAGAAGAATCCACAGTATAAGTGAAGAAAAGCATAAGGATTCTTATAACATACGAGAAATAGGTATAAAGGCGATCCTTAAGAATACTCGTCTTCGCCAAGGGCGGGAGGGTGGGAGAAAAAGATATCAAAGTGTCACCCGAGGACACTTGATAGAAACTCAAAGCAAGAGTCGATGGGGTAACCGGTAAAACATCACAAGTAATAGCAACATCAATGTCTCCTCCAGGATCAAAACACTCATCCTCATTTCCCGGTATGAAATGAGGCGAGTAAAAGCGATACATCACCTGCTTGGGTGTGCACGCAGTAGGACGGGGTGGCAACATAATATGAGAAATATCAGAAGAAATATAGACCACCCGCGTCACCACTCCAGACCGAATCAAACGGAAGGTAGGGTCAAATCTCTCCACCTCCTCTACGATGGGAGGTGGCATGGCTAACAACGAATGCTCATCAATAGTAGGAGAGTCGGAGCTATCAATGTCCTCAATCCCCTCTTCAAAGAGAGGATTCACCTCACTAGAGATGTAGGCGTCATCAAAATCAAATAAAGGGTTCGAATAAATCTTGAAAGTTTCCTTTTGAACTTCTTCATCGGATAGTGACTCGTCATCACTAGAAGTAAAATCATCATCGAGATCAAAAAGGGGATTAGAGAAAGCCAAAGAATCGTCTCCCAAGATGTCGATGGGAGGTAATGAATCATCACTAGAAAGAGATTCACACTCATCGTCACTATCGGAAGCAACCGTAGGCTCACTTTGGATTGGAATAAGAATCTCATCACAAGGAATAGTGATAAGACCCTCATCCCCCATGATGAGAGAGGCATCGGTCTCCGTAGTGGAAGAATCGAGAATAGGAGTGGTTGAATCCTTAGGCTCGAGAGCCGGCAAGTCGAGAGAAGGAATTACAATTGCACTAGGACATTGAGCACAAAGATCATTCCAAGAAATAGAATTCTCATCGTCATCGTCATCATAATAGTAAGAACGCACAAGAGGAGGAGTAGAAGCACTAAGATTAGATACTTGCTCTTGTCGTTGTCGCTCCTTCAATGCATCTCTTAGTTGAATTAAGCCGTCATGAAGTTGCAAAAGAAGGGCTTGTCTTTCGTCATTCAGATTCAAAGAAGGTTGATGATCGAGGGTGTTTTGTGGGGGCTCAAAATTTTGAAAACCGGAATTATAGCACGGATGTGGCTCATAGTAATTCATCGGTTGAAAAAAATTAGAACACGGATTTGGTTCATAATAATCCATCGGTGAAGAAAAATGAGGACACGGATTTGGCTCATAATAATTCATTGGCTGACAATAAGAAGTATCGTGAGGGCCCCCACAATGATTGCAACACGGGTATTGAGAAAAACCCGGTGCATGTTGCGGATACGGATCGTCATATGTGGGAGAGTGTGAGATAGTGTCATTAGAGGTGAAGTGTGAATTGGTCCAATTGCAAAATGAACAATGTCCAAATTCGTGATTAGGTATAGCCATACCGCACCGCTCGCATGAACACCAATAACATGATTGACTATCAGACGACCCACACCCTATACAATATGAATCCATGAAGAATTAAAAATAAGAGGGGTTGAGAAAAAGAATTAAACACAATAGAAGATAAAGAAGAATATTTTTTTAAAACTTTTTTTTCTTTTTTTTTTCTTTTTTTATATATATATATATGATATATATAGTAATAAAGAAAATAAAATAAAATAAGAAAATATTTTTGATTTTTATAAATTTTATATATTTTTTTTTATTTTTTTTTATTATTATTATTATTATTTTTTTGGATTTTTTTAAAATTTTTATTATATATATATATACAAATACGAAAATAAACTTTCAAAACGAAAGGATCTTCAAGTCACTAACTAAAAACACAACGCAAACATCGCTACACACAAAGCCGGCAGCGGCGCCATTTGATACAGTCGTTTTCATACACCCGAAGGTTATCGTAGTTCCTGGCTAAGTGTGAATAGAAATCCGCGTTTATGTCTCAAGTTTGATGCTCAAATAAAAGTGTTTTGATATCTATATCTAAACTACCAATTTTAAAGACTAAATATTAAATGATAAAAATGAAAGAGACAATTATACTACGAATGCAAAGCGAAAGATATATAAAACAATACTAGTAAATAAAGATGCAAACTAAAATGCTTATCAAGTGGGCTAATTAGATCAACAAGCGTGGATTTTTAATTTATATTGACGAATTAATAATTCTATAAAAGTATACTCTCTCATAATGGTCGTTTATTTTGAAAAGACATTTTGATACAAATATTAATTTCTAAATCGATTCAAAATCATTTCTCCGACTTTTGCTCTATGAAATAAACAAGATTTAATCAATCTAACGGAAACCACTAGTCAATGATATTTTAAATTCCACGCTTATATCACAAATCACCACCACTTAACAAGCGTATAAGTAATTTACTCTCGAATCATCTCGCAAGTCACGCAAAAAGCAAGAAATAAAATAAAAATAGTAAAAATGAATTAAATGTGACAGTAGCAACTAACATACTAAATTAATTGCAATAAGAAAATGAAAATAAAGGATAGAAGGATGAGAATACCAAACATGAAGAGATGAGACCCATTTCCATAGGCTTCAAAACCATCACTAAACTCCAAGATTGAACCATAAATAACACTTAACCTTCTATAAATCTCCACCGAATACTTATAATCAATATTAATTATAACTTAAAGAAACTATGATATAAAAATTGACAAATATAAATGAACTTTAAATTCTATTAAAGGACAAATGACGTAGCTAAAAAAAGTAAGAATGCAAAAGGTTTGTTAAATCATTTAAAACAATTTATGATACAATAAAGCTAGTAATAAATTGATGAAACTCATTAACTAATTTAACCTTCGTATAGCAAAAGGACATGACCATTATGATGAATTTATTTATAGAACAAAGACAAAGCATTAAACAATAACTGATGATAGTTGAATTTTAACAAAAAGTTTACAACCAGAAACATTAAATATTGAACAAAGAAGAAAGAAAACTAATATTAAAAAAAACTGTATTTAAGATAAAACATAGATCTACTAAAGTGAATCCTACGCTATGTAAAAGAAGAAAGAAAAATTGAAAAGAAGTGTTGCGTATGAGAAGTATTGAAATAAAGAAAACAGAAAACAAAAGATTCTATCATATCCTAAGCTAGGAATAAAAAAACGCAGGCAACTCAAGTGAGGATATCAAAATATATGATGCCTTTGTACGCAGCATTGAAGCAAAATAAAGATGTGGTCCCCCCACCAGCTTTTTATCTACGCCACTCCTTCTATGATATTATTATTCCACTTTGGGCCATTGGGCTGCGTCTTTGTTTTTAAGCTGCTGGGCTTGTGGCCTTTTTTTGGATGTTGGGCTGAGTCTTGATAGATGTATAACAATGGGTCGGTTCGACCAATTTAAGTGGTGTCGGGCCGGCCCACTAAAATATGAAGGCACCGTCGAACTCGATTCTTCGCGCCCTTTTCATTTCTCGTGCTCGTTTTAGTTCGTTTTCTTCGTTTTTGCCCATTTTCTTTGACATCCGTACCTACAATAATAAACAACACATATAAACGATAAATGCACTAAAACATACACGTTTTGCTATATATTATACCAAAAATGAAGGGATATAGCACTAAAATCATGACTAATTCCGTGTTTAACACACCCCTACACTTAAAACGTTGCTTGCCCCCAAGCAACTATTATCACAAACGTTAAATCCAAAACAATTTAAAACTACTTTATTCGAATTTTTTTTTTAATAAAATAAAAATAAAAATTCATAGTGACCCGCCATGCTCGACTTTTTATTCAAGGTATAAGGATCATAGAACGTGAAACACACAAACTGGGTGTCTCCAGGGAATAAATATCGTCATCCTCTTTTTATTACTCCCAACTAAGCTAATAATTCCTTGTGCAAGTGTTTAGGCAAAATGCTAACACTACTTATACTAATAACCTATGTAAACATAACTTTTTACTCCTATAATTATAAAAGACTAGGCAAGTGTGTTCATTTTAAAAGTTTTGATCGTTTAAATCGACATTTGTTATGGTTGCTAATCATCTAAGTGGAATATTAGACTCACCGAAAATGACGAGATTTGAGATTCAAAAATGGCCTTTCCCATGTAGCGGCTTTCTTCTCGGGACGTCCCAACCTCATCGGTTAAGTGCCCGGGCTTTTGACACCCCACAGAGAATAGTACCGGGATTGGCGGGATTTTTAAATCAAAGATCTTGAAATCACCGCTAAGCTAATAAAGACACTTAGATGAAAAACAACGACGGTAATTAGAGAATGAAGATTCAAAGGAGAGATCACTCCATGTAGCGACTTTCTTCTCAGCTTGTCCTTTAGCAAAGCTTAGGAGGCTAGGTTTTTACACCCTTGAGAATAGTATCGGAGCTCACGGGACCTTTGACTTCTACATTCTCAATTACCGTCAAAACTCTTATAAAAAATTGACGAATTCTAGTTTAACTTCGAATTTAAATTTGAGAAAATGCAAGTTTCTCACAATGATAATTAAAGCAACAAAAACATAAAACTCTTATTCATATATTTTTTTTCCTTATTCTTTTTTTTTTCAAATATATTTTTTTTTTCTTTTTTTTTCCTTCTTTTTTTTTCTTTCTTCTCTTTTTTTTTCAACATATTTATTCACGCAACATTATTTCAAATCTAAGAAAGTATGCTTTCACTCAAATTTAAATAAAAAGTTGAACTAGGACTCTATCAAAATTGCATAAGAATTTATTTTTTTTGTATAACAACACAATTTTTAACGTTCAAAGGCTTGAAAAAAACACACTTATTTAATCTAGTTATAATCTAGGAGGAAAAGCCACAGGTTACTCATATAAGCTCTAAAGAGAACCAACTACTCCACGTTTAGCATTTTTATTTGCACAATTCCTAAAAGCTTAGTCTAAAAGTAAAGGGAGCAGCCAGATCAACACTCAGGCAGAGTCAGGATCCCCTTTGTTCTAGCCTACGGGACAAGTCAATCACGCACGGTCAAAAATGTTTTATTATTATTTAATAAAATAAAATAAAACAAACACACATTTGTTCTAGCCTACGGGACAAGTCAATCACGACCTGTCGACGCACTTCCGCTGGACATGAATGACTTCGACATGATTTTGGGCATGGATTGGCTATCCAAATATCATGCTACCATAGACTGCCATTCATATCGAGTTATCTTCGGTGATGTTAATGCACCAGAGTACATTCATAATGGGTTCATACCCGGACGGTCTGTACAAGTCATATCCACCCTGCAAGCGCGTGCACTACTGTCACATGGCTGCGAGGGTTATCTAGCTAAGATTCACGACATGGATGCTGAATCTCCATCGATTCAGGATCAACCTATAGTGTCGGAATTCCAAGATGTGTTTCCAGCAGAACTTCCGGGCATACCACCTGCACGAGAAGTGGAATTCAGTATCGAGTTGGTTCCAGGAGCTGAACCAATCTCCAAGGCTCCTTATCGCATGGCTCCCATAGAGCTGAAGGAGCTGAAGGATCAACTGCAAGAACTTCTCGAACGAGGTTTCATTCGACCGAGCGCATCTCCATGGGGCGCACCGGTCTTGTTTGTTAAGAAGAAGGACGGCAGTATGCGTCTTTGCATAGACTATCGCAAGCTCAACAAGATTACCATTCGGAATAGATATCCACTGCCACGCATTGACGATCTGTTTGACCAACTCCAAGGGGCCAAACACTTCTCCAAGATCGATCTTAGGTCAGGCTATCATCAGCTACGGGTCAAGGAGCAGGACATCGCTAAGACTGCTTTTCGTACCCATTATGGCCACTACGAGTTTGTGGTTATGCCATTTGGCCTGACAAATGCTCCAGCAGTGTTCATGGATTTGATGAACAGAATCTTCCATGAATTTCTGGACAAGTTCGTCATTGTTTTCATCGATGACATCCTGATTTTCTCAAAGTCCAAGGAGGAACACGAAGACCATCTTCGTACAGTGCTACAGATTCTTCGCCAGAAGCAGTTGTATGCTAAATTCTCCAAGTGTGAGTTCTGGTTAGACAATGTGGCATTCTTAGGTCACATTGTATCAGCAGAAGGAATCACTATGGATCCAGCGAAGGTTGAGGCCATTACTAAGTGGCCAAGGCCGACATCAGCGACGGAAGTCCGCAGTTTCTTAGGCTTAGCTGGCTATTACCGTAGGTTCGTGGAGAACTTTTCCCGCCTAGCACTACCATTGACCAAACTGATGCGGAAAGGGGAGAAATTCGTCTGGACTGAAGATCGAGAGAAGAGCTTTGAAGACCTGAAGCAGAAGCTAGTATCTGCACCTATTCTTACTCTACCATCTGGTACGGGTGGATTTCAAATCTACAGCGATGCACCGGGGAAGGGACTTGGCTGTGTTCTCATGCAACATGGGAAAGTGATCGTGTACGCTTCACGGCAGCTTAAGCCTTATGAAGAAAATTACCCCACGCACGACCTGGAACTTGCTGCAGTCGTGTTTGCATTGAAGATATGGAGGCACTACTTATATGGAGAATCATGTGACATTTTCACGGACCACAAGAGTTTGAAGTATATCTTCACTCAACGTGAATTGAACATGAGGCAGAGGAGATGGTTAGAGCTGTTGAAGGATTATGACATTAATCTACAATATCATCACGGAAAGGCAGATGTAGTAGCAGATGCTCTTAGCAGGAAGTCCGTAATGATCAACGTCATTCAAATCGAAGAGGAAATCATCAGAGACTTGGAGCGACTAGACATCGAGATCATGGTACGTGTACAGCACGGATATTGGGCTAATCTTAGAGTAGAACCCGAGTTACTATCTAAGATCAAGGAAGCTCAAAAGGATGACGGAGAAATCTGGGCAATAGTACAGAATTTGGAGAAGCAGACAGAATTCAGAGTAGATGTAGATGGTATCGTATGGCAGGGAACGAGACTTTGTGTTCCTGATGACCAAGAACTCCGGGAAGCTTTGTTAGCTGAAGCTCATAGCTCCCCATTCTCTATACATCCTGGTTCGACTAAGATGTACCATGACATCAATCAGTACTTTTGGTGGAGTGGTATGAAACAGGATGTGGCCACTTACGTCTCCAAATGTCTTACCTGCCAGCAGGTTAAGATCGAGCATCAGCGATCTGGCGGTCTCCTTCAACCGTTAGATATCCCAGAGTGGAAGTGGGACAAAATCACCATGGATTTTGTTACCGGTCTTCCGCCTACCAAAAGGAAGCACGATGCAATTTGGGTTATCGTTGACCGACTTACCAAATCAGCTCATTTCTTACCGATGCGCAAGGAAAATTTGGTAAGTAAACTCGCAGATACATACAGACGAGAGATCATGAGACTCCACGGTGCACCATCCAGCATCGTCTCAGACAGAGATCCTCGATTCACTTCGCGCTTTTGGAAAAGTCTGCAGAAAGCTTGGGGTACACAACTTAAGCTTAGCACGGCTTTTCATCCTCAGACGGACGGACAGTCGGAGCGAACCATCCAGACATTGGAAGATATGTTGAGGTCATGTGCGTTGGAATGGACAGGTCATTGGGACGAATACATTTGTTTGGTGGAGTTTGCATACAACAACAGTTGGCACGCAAGTATCAAGTGTGCTCCATTTGAGATGTTGTATGGCAGAAAGTGTCGCGCCCCAATCTGCTGGGATCAGGTTGGCGAGCGAACTCTTGAAGGACCGGAAATCATAGAGATGACCAATGAGAAGATCGCAATAGCTAAGCAGAAAATTCAGGAGGCACGGTCACGTCAGAAGAGTTACGCTGATAAGCATCATAGGGATATACACTTTAATGTAGGAGATCACGTCTTCCTTAAGGTTTCGCCGGCACGTGGTGTTAAACGCTTCGGGATTAAAGGGAAGCTCAGTCCTCGTTTCATCGGACCGTTTAATCATTGAACGAGTCGGTGAAGTATCTTACCGAGTGGCGTTACCTCCGCAGCTTTCGTATGTGCACAATGTGTTTCATGTGTCCTTACTTAGAGGGTACCAGTATCATCCCCTTCACATGGTTCAGTATCCACTAGAACAGATACGTGAAGATCTCACTTTTACAAAAGAACCCGAACGAGTTCTTGACAGACAAGAATGGGTCATGAGAAAGAAGACGATTCCATTCGTCAAAATTCTATGGAGGGATCATACCGAGCGGGAAGCCACTTGGGAAACAGAGGAGTCTATCCAGGCTTCTTACCCTCATTTCATATTTTGAATTCGGGTATGTTCTTCATTTCAAATTTACTTTATCTATAATTCGGGGACGAATTATTCTTTTTAGGAGGGGAGAGTTGTAAAACCCGCATGCTTTTACCATGCATAGTACCCTTAGGATCGTACGTACTAGATTAAAACTTTCCTAATATAGCATGATTACGATTACGTGTTAGAAGTTTACGTATTACGTACGTGTTAGAACACGATAAGTATTTACTATGCACGATCACGTAATATTTATTTGACGATAATTAATCACGAACATGCGATCATGAAATCATGAACGTAACTAAAACACGAACTATTATTAATTACGTATATATATTTATTACGAGCGTAATTAAATATATTAGATCACGGTATTTACGTAACGAGAACATTTAAAACACGAACACAAATAATCACAAACGTTTAACTTAATAACGAGACACGGAAAAAGGTACGGGTACCCCAAGTGGGGTCCCTACCCGCGGCAACAAGAGGCAAATGGGCCAAGCCCATTTGTCAAATTTACTAAAGGGGGTTATTATTTTTACACTACTCATTTTCTCATTCACAAAATATTTTAGAAAAACCCTAAAACCCTCCTTCCTTGTCTTTTTGTGCCGCCACCCTACAACCACCATAGGAGGTGATTTGTGATCTTGGATCTTGAAGTTCTAGTGATTGATCGTGTTGGTTCTTCGTCCTTTTGATCCACGAATTCGATAAAACCTTTTTAAACCTTTTCTTTTGATTTAATCTTTTTATAAATCAAGAACATGTGTTGTTTTTATAAAAACATAATAATAAACATGGATCTAACATGATTTGGTGTTAAATAAAATCAAAAGGGTGTTTTTAAGGGGTGTTTGTTTTGGCCGCAGGCTTCACCGAACCCAAAAGGGGTCTCGGTTTGCCAAGCCGACCACCACCAAGACCATATGGTCTTGGTTGGTGCGTGTGGGTCCCACGGCAGCAGTAAAACACGGGGTACCCCGAGTTGGTTCGGGGTACGGTGTCGATTTCATGTTCGGTTCATTGTTTTTAGCTTCGATCCGGTTCATGATGTATGTTTAGTTTTTTTTATGTTTATGATCTTATGTTAAAATTAAATAAATAAAATGATATGATTAATTTAATAACATGACTTAGGTTAATTAATTATTAATGATCATGAAATTATTTTAACCTAAGTATTTGTATATTTAAGACTTATAATTAATTAATTATTTTAAAACCATGGATATAATTAATTAATTAACATGACTTAGGTTATATTATTAAAATATAATAATACATATTTTAACCTAAGTATTTGACTTATTTAATTAAAAACATGTTATACTTTAATTAAATATTTTAACCTATAGTTTAATTAAATTACATGAAATAATTATTAAACTATACATTATATCATATGACTTAGAAAATAATCATGAAAACACTTAGGCTTATATACTTAGCTTATTTAACCAGCTTATTTCTAATTATGGAAACTTTCTATTTTTAGAAACTTATTTATTTCAGGCAGCTAATCTATTTATGGAAACTTATTTAATTAAGGCAGCTGGTCTATTTATGGAAACTTTCTATTTTTAGAAACATATCTATTTTAAGCAGTAATTCTATTTTTGGAAACTTTCTATTTTTAGAAACTTTCTATTTTTGGAAACTTTCTATTTTTGGAAACTTTCTATTTTTGAAAACTTTCTATTTTTGGTAACTTTCTATTTTTGGAAACTTTCTATTTTTGGAAACTTTCTATTTAAGGAAACCTGCTATTTTTGAGAAGTTACTTATTATTACACAGTAAGTATAATAACATATGAAATACCAGAAATACTGAATCAGATTAAACAGAATATAAGATAAACACAGTTTAAGGCTTTAAAACAGTAAAACATGGTAAGAACACATAAAATAAGCTAAGACATGACATAAAACCAGCTATGTATTTAGTAAGCAGATACTTATTCATGTACGTATTTATGTAGCACTAGTGATTCGGAAGTAGGATTCCTCGCAGTTCATCTTTTTCGTTCACTGGACATAAGGTACGGATTCCCGTCCTTTCAGTATGGACATTCTTTCCTTATTAGGATTCCCCGTTTGCAGCCAACTGTTTTCCCGTAGTATAAGTTATGTGTTTGTTTGCTTATGTTTAATTAAGATTACCTATAGCCATATACATGCATGAACAGTTTTACCTAGTTATGGAGGTACCATAACCATAACATTAGAGGCACTGATGTTATGACTTCACCATGGCGGAGTGATTGCTTGTGGCGTCCCTTCAGCTTTTGGCCATTTATATTATATTTATCATGTGGGGCGTATGGGTGCATCCTAGTTACATGTTTTTATTCAGGATTACATGGTGAATGTGGTGTGTGCCTTGCATCCTTCACAAGGAGCTGATCCCTCCTACCCAAAAACCAGTATATTAAATTAGAGGCAGCCCCTCTAATTTGCATGATGAGGTCACCCCTCCAAGTATTCATGCACGGTGGATTTTTATGACCTATATTGGCTAATGGTAAAATATGACAAACTGTTTTTATAAGATAAACATAAGACTTTCAAAATATAAACCCAGTTTTTATCAAGACTTAACCAGGTTACTCAGGACTTAGTTTTCTTCCGCTGTTATTATGTTATATGCTTATCCTATTCATGCTTTATTGTACATCCGTGCACTGAGCGTATTTGCTCAGTCGTTTTCCTATTCTATGTTCCCAAAACGGCAGGTACTCAAGGACGCTCGTAGACACTAAGAGTACGTGCATATGGACTGGAAGCTGTCTAGCCTTCTTTACATTATGCATTTCCTTTCTTATGATACTTATGCTTTGGACATTGTTTAGTCCTTTCCTTTATTATACTATGTTTGTGTGTGATGAGCTTTACTTTTGGACTACGGATGTTTGATTCCGGTATTTTCCTTTTTATGGTCAAGTAATGTTTAGACATTTTTCCTTGTATGCTTTGATGACACGCCATAATTGTTGTGATATTTCCATTTCCAAAATGGGGTGTTACAAGTAGACTTCCTATCATTATTAGCACCTGCATTGTCACTATCACTATAGGCATCAAGAACAAAAGGTGATTCCCTTGGATACGACAAGCCAAGCTTGGGTTGTGCCTTGATATGCTTGAAGATTTTCTTGACTGCATTTAAGTTAGACACGGTTGGAGCCACTTGATGTCTAGAACAAGCACTTACTACAAACATAATATCCAGGCGTGATGCATTCAAATACATGAGTGAGCCAATCATGGACCTGTACATGTGAACATTTACTGGAGGATCTGCCTCATTCTTGAGTTTGACTTTATTGACTTCATAAGGTGTTGCTACTGGTCTCAGAGGTTCCACATCAAACTTCTGAATGATCTCATGAACATACTTGTCTTGACTAATAAAGATACCATCCGACTGCTGCTTGACTTGAAGACCAAGGAAAAATGTCAGTTCTCCCATGGCACTCATCTGAAATTCGCCTTTCATTAGTTGTTCAAACTCATCACACCATTCCTTCCTAGTAGAACCGAAGATAATATCATCCACATACACTTGAACCAAGATGATGTCTTTGGCATTCCTTTTAAGGAACAATGTTTTGTCAATAGTGCCTCTTTTATAGTCGTGTTTCAACAAGAAAGTGGACAGACGATCATACCAAGCTCTAGGAGCCTGATGAAGTCCATAAAGAGCTTTGACCACCTTGTAGACTTTCTTGGGATGAAGTGGATCCACAAAGCCCTTAGGTTGAGTGACATAAACTTCCTCGTCAATCTTGCCATAGAGAAACGCACTCTTGACATCCATCTGAAAAACCGTAAAGCCAACATAAGAAGCAAAAGCCAAAAACAGACGAATGGCCTCAATCCTAGCAACAGGAGCAAAGACTTCAGTATAGTCAATTCCTTCTAGTTATGTGTGACCTTGTGCAACCATCCTAGCCTTATTTCTCACCACAATACCCCTTGCATCTTTCTTGTTTTTGAGAATCCTTTTGGTACCAATTGCTGTCTTTCCATCTGGTAAGTCAACTAGGATCCAAACATTCTGAAACAAGAACTGCTGCATCTCCTCCTACATAGCCTCAACCAAACTTTGATCCTCAAGAGCATGTGAGACTGACCTAGGTTCTACCTGTGAAAGAAAACACGCAAACAAACAGTGAAGAAAATCTGAGTGATTTTTACACTTTTAGTCTTCAATGTAGCTCACAAGAGCATGATGACCAGACGTTGCTTTCTTATGCATGCGGCGAGTCTTGACAGTAGAACCAGGATCCCCTATGATTTGAGTAGTAGGATGGTCTTTATTGATCTGCTGAACAAGAGTAGGAGCTACATCCACTTCTGATTCCAAGTTATTAAGATCCCCAACAATGTCATCATCATATGAAGCAGAGTCGAAAATGTCATCTATTGGTTGCTTATGAATATCATCCAGCTTAGTATAAGTCTTCTTTTGATAGTTTCCCAAGTCAGAAGAACCAGAGAACCTAGTTGTGGAAGCAGGATCACTAACCAGACTACCAATAGGTGTTAAACTTACACTAGGAGTAACTGGTACAATAGGAGTACTTAAGGGAAACTCAAAACCTCCTTGAGTAGCTGCTGTAGTAGCATCTTGTTGTTGCTTGGAGTAGTGTGTCAAGAGCTCCTTGTGAATCCACAATGTCTGATGAAGAAGCATCAATAGGAGTATCATTGGTGTTGGGAGAGACTATGGTGGAATAGGATGGTACAACAAAAATGTCATCATCCTCATCTGAGTCCGAAAAAGCTGGAAGTAGCACCTGCACTAGAAGTTGCAAACACTTGTGGACCTGCATCTTGGTTAGTTTTGAAATGAAAATATCCCAATGAGTCACTAAGATAATCAAGATCAAAATACCATTCAGGACCTTTGCCTTGGATGTTTGTCTTCTCCTTAAAGTACCTGAGATTTATAGTTTCAATGACACGCTTGGCATGGAGATTATAAACTCGATAAGCTCTTGAGTAAGCTGAATATCTCACAATGTAGCCTCCATCTGCCTTGCCATCAAATTTCCCCAAATAGTCACTAGTATTTAGAATGGTGACAGGACAACCAAATGGCCTTAAATGAGTAATGCTTGGGACTTTGGCTTTGAGTAGCTTATAGGGAGTCTTCTTATTGGGATTGGTAATGGAGACCCTATTCAACACATAACTTGCAGTGTTGACAGCTTCTGTCCAAAACATAATTAGAAGCTTGGAATCTGCAAGCATGGTTCTTGCAGCTTCTATAAGAGTCATGTTCTTCCTTTCTGCAACACCATTCTGTTGAGGAGTCCTGGCAGCACTATAATCTCTTTTGATACCTTTGGAATTGCAAAGTGCTATGAGGTCTGCATTTTTGAATTCGGTTCCACTGCCACATCGGATACCTTTCACCTTCTTGGACAGCTGATTCTCAATGAGTGTAATGAAGTCTTTAAGAATGGAGTAGGTCTCACTTTTGGCAGCCAGAAAGAAAACCCACGTGAACCTGCTATACCCATCAGTTACCACAAGACGGTAGTGTTTATGGTCAATGCTCCTAATGGAGGTAGGACCAAACAAATCCATGTGTAGTAGCTGCAATGGTTCAGTTATGAGGCTGAGAGCAGTAATGGCCTTGAAGGATGCTTTGTTGTTGTTTGCCTTTGCTACAGCATGGCAATTGATGTCATTTCTGAAAGTTTTGGGAGGTAAATCAGAGACCAAGTTCATATTTGCCAGTTTGTGAATGGTCTTGAAGTTTACATGTCCCATCCTTCTATGCCATTTGGTGGCTTCATCTTCTGATGCTTTGGCAACCAAACAAGCTAGTTGACCAGTAGGATTAACTTCATTCAGCTTGATGCTATAGAGGTTATGTCTTCTAGGGCTTTTGGGTAGAACTTGGGAGTCATCTGGTAGCTTAAAGTCTTTGGACAACACAAGTGCTTCAGTATCCGTAAAGAGGACAAACTGCTTTTTGTCACAAATCTGAGAGACAGAGATCAAGTTGAAGTGTTGAAGTGCTTCCACATAGTAAAACTGCTCAAAATTAAGGTTAGGTGTCTGAATAGTTCCTTTGCAAGAGATCCTTCCTTCACCACCTCCAAAGTACACCTTTCCGCCTTGAAATGGTACAAAGTTAGTTAAAAGTCCTTTATTTCCTGTCATGCTCCTAGAGCATCCACTATCTACTATTCCAAGAGTTGGATCTTGGCATGGAGTAATCTACAACAACAGAAAAGTCAAATGCAAAAGTTAGTGTCTTAAGGGGACCCAGACCTTTTCAGGCTTGAGTCTGCCTTGTGGATCTTTAGTAGATAGCCAAGAAGATTGATGAGATCCACTGTTGTTCTTAGGTTGCCTGTTCATCATATGGGTGTTATTTTGTGACCAAGAACAACCTGCTGAGGGCTTAACAACAAAACCCAAATATCCTAACCCAAAATGCATTTGGTCAGATTTAAAAGCATAATTCTGATTAAAGTTCTAAAAATAGTTGTTGGTTGGTCTATTGTAGGCATACGCATTGCTTCTCCAAAGATTAGAAGCTGAAGGAGAGGTCCTTCTACTAGAAGGATAAGATTGGGCACAAGGATTTAATATTCTAGAAGGAAAAGGAACAACTCCTGGTGAACCAGGAGCAGGATAAGCTTGATAACCAGAAGGCGTTTGATCATAAAAATCACAATCCTTAATCAAATGAAATTTACTACCACAAACAAAGCATGTTTTAAAAGACCTTTTATTCAAATGACATTGTTTCACACTGCGATTCTTATTACAAAAAGTTCTAGGAGAATCAACATTCCTAGAACTCAACAAACTAGAACTAGAAACAGTGGAAGTAGAAGCAGAAGCAACTCTCTCATCACTCATCCTAGCACTAGTAGAAGCAGGGTCATTTGTCTTGGGACTTGAAGGTCTTGACTCTTCACTTGAACCACAGGATGCATAGTCACTGGCCTTGTCACTGAAAGTACAAGAGACAAAGTCATTAGTATTAGTAGAGCTTTTTGGAGACTCATGCATCTGTGATTCATCTAAGTCAGTATGCCTGGGTATGGGCATAAAAGTTCCTGTAAGAGGTGGAGGAACAGCATGCATAGCTGGAGCTGGTTTAAACCTATTGTAACTAGGTTTTCCCTCCTCCTTCTTGTCATGATCAAAGACACTTGAAAAAGATAAATCAAATACATCTTCTGAATCAATATATTTATCAATGCCTAATCCTCTCTTAGTCCTACCACACATACTACTATCTATTAACTTTGAAAGATTCTTGGGTACTTTTTGCCACTTTTCAAATCGTAAAAGTGTTGCATCCAATTTTTCTTGCATGTCTTGCTTAGCCTTAATACTTTCATTGTTAAGTTTTTCAGTATATGTAAGCATGTTAGTGGTGTTTTCTAAATCAATGCTTAGAACTCTAATCTTATTCTCATATTCACGTTGAGTATCTTGAAGCCACTTCTTTTTTTGCTCCAAAGTTTTTAGAGAACTCTTATAAGCTTGAACTTCTAAAAAATATTTATCATTTTGTTCATTTAGTTCATTGTATTGAGTCAAGACCTCTGAATATTTATCATGACAACCAAGAGGGCAATTTTGTACCTGAGGCGAGATTCCCATAAGAGCAAATTCTTCTGCTTCCTCTGCATCAGATAGGTGCCCAACAATCATAACAAATACATCAGTAGAAGCTTCAGTTGATTCCAAGGTAGCAGTCTGTTGGAAATACGTTTTACGTATTAGAAAGGATCGGTCACTCCAACAATAGTCCATGTAATAGCTCGTAGTTTAGTTATTTACTTTTATTAAACAAAGCCCAAAACCGAGCCCATGAAATGTATGGGTCGGCGGCCTAATGTAAACCCAAGCCCATCTCATAGGCTTGGGTATATAAACCCTCTTCTTTGATGGAGAGGGTGGTGATTTCATTTCAAATAACACATAGTTCTTAAACTTTCTCTCTCTAGAAGTGTGAAATCATCTATCTTTCTCTCTCTAAAACATAAGCAAGATTTACATATCCTGCAAATGGTATCAAGAGCCATGGGATGATTGTATTGTTTATGTGTTTGTGTTCTTGATTCATACGCCTATTTTGATCCATTTTACACGAACCAATTTTTTTATGTTTTTTAAGGTTTTTTCTTGATACAAATCTTCTACATAGTTGTGGTAGAGATTTGGTATATTTACTTTGGCTAAAAACACAAATTTTTGGGTGTTTTGATCATTTTTTGGCTTAAAATCTCGAACTGGTTGAGTTTTGTCTGAGAAAAGTGGGATATATTCTGACAGCTGCTTCCATCGGAAAAGGAGTTCTCATTTCGACCACTATTCCGACGAAGGGATTCCGATAGTATTCCGATTTGGGACATTTCGATTTGGGACATTCCGATTTGGGACATTCCGCTTAGGGACATTCCGGTTAGGGACATTCCGATTAGGGACATTCCGATTAGGGACATTCCGATTAGGGACATTCCGATTAAGGACACTCCGATCAAGGGCATTCCGATAGACTTATTCCGACAGTTTTCCGATCCTTTATTCCGATCAACATTCCGACAACCCAAAAATTATTCCTTAAAAAATTTCGAACAATCGTGTGCAATTTTGACTTATAATTTTTGGTTTATCGAGAACATAATTTAGGGGATTTCAACATTATTTCTCGGCTTTAACACACTACAACAAACACATTTACTTTCTCTCATTGTTCGATCAATATTTGTAAATCTTGACTTATCGAAATGGAGTACACATCTCTTACGGATAAGTCCATCCTCTCGGGTACGGATAATCGTCCACCAATGTTGGAAAAATCTATGTACGAGGATTGGACTTCCCGAATGGAGCTTTACATGTTGAACAAAGAGAATGGACATTTCATTTGGGCATCGGTGCTCAATGGACCATTAGATTATGGTACAATGACGGAAGGTACAACCACTCGTCCTCGCACAACGGGTGAATTGACTGGAGATATGAAGATTCAAGACAAATGTGATAAGTATGCTACAAACATCATTCTTCAAGCCCTTCCTCCAGATGTCTACAAACTCTTCAGCAAACATAAAGTTGCCAAAGATTTATGGGATAGAATTTGTGTTCTAATGCAAGGCACCTCGTTAACTAAACAAGAACGAGAGTGTAAGATTTATGATACTTTTGATAAGTTTGCCTATGTGCCAGGGGAGACTCTCAATGACTACTATCTGAGATTTACCCTATTGTTGAATGAGCTAAATATCTATGGCATGGCAATTCCTACGTTTCAATTGAACACCAAGTATTTGAACACTCTTCCTTCAAAATGGAAAAAGTACGTGACGGATGTTAAATTGGCTAAGGACTTGCATAACACCAATGTGGATCAACTTCACGCTTTTCTTCAACAACACGAATGCCATGTGGTCGAGGCTCGGTTGTCTACACCTCAAGTTCATGATCCACTTGCCATGTATGCTTCTCAACAAAACATAGATTATACTTATCAACAACCATCATACTTGCAGCAGCCACCACCACACACCTATCAGCAACCACGGCAACCATCTTATCAACCATCAATGATGCCACAACAAGCATTTCAACAAAGTGTTCATCAACAATATTTTCCACAGCAGCCACCATATCGGACATCACCATCACAAGCTAACACTTCTCCAATGGGCTATACTCAGCAAGGATACTTTCCAATTGAAGCACAACCAGCACAAGCCTTCTACTCTAATGAACTCCACCAATCCAAGCACCGGTCTTTACTCCAAATGATACGCCAGCTGATGTTCTAAACCATCTCACTGCCTACTTGTCAAAACTTGTTGCAACTAGAGGATTTCCACCAACAAACAATCAGCTCCGCACCTCTTCAAATCCTCGACAACAACCTACTGTTCAAGATGGTCAAGTAACAGTACAACCTATTCAGGGAAGGCAAAATTCATATGGACCTCCTACAAGGACTGTGAATGCTCAAGCTATGAATTCTCAAGCTAATGAAAATGGAAGCCCCATTGGTCCTCAAAAGGTTGTGACTTGCTACAATTGCCGAGGATAAGGTCATATGGCTAGGCAATGCACTCAGCCGAAAAGGAGAAGGGATGAAGCGTGGTTTCTTGAGAAAATGTATTTGGTTGATGCTCATTCTAAGGGAAAGATTTTGGATTCAGAGGAGTTAGCATTTCTTGCAGACCCAGGGGAAGCAGATATTGAAGGCATTGCAGTCGTTTCCACTTCTAATGCAGCTTATCAAGAAGATGATCTTGACGCATATGATTCAGATTGTGATGACATTCACTCTGCCCAAACTCTGCCCAAGCTGGTCTCGTTGCTAATCTCTCTCACTACGGTTCTGATGTCGTCAGTAAGGTACCCACCACAACCAATTTTGGTAATGATGATAACCCACATCAAGTTGGGCATGAAAATGACAACCTCGAACAGCATTCGGGAACTAGTAACTCAAATGATGTGGTACCCAATCCTACACATTTGAGAGAACCTCAACCAAATGCTACGACGGGTATGAAATCTTATGCTCAACATGATTTGGTCATGGTGCCTAAACATATTATTGATCAAATGCATATGGCTCTCAGACAATCCGTAGATACGAATTCCACCCTAACTGATGAGCTTGCGTTGCATAAAGAAAAGGTCAAAACTTTTGAAATGGTCCCTCAAGCATAGAAAATAACATGTTCTGAATTTGACCAATTTCGTTTTGAAAAGATTGAACACTTGAAAGAAATAGAATCATTAAAAGCTAATCTTTCCAATGAATTAAAAGCTAAAGAGTCGGTTGTCAATGATTTTCAGAAACTTAAAATGGATTTTGAAACTCTCGAGTCTAAAAAGTTTGAATCGGAAATTAATGCTACCAAACTTCTTAAATTCAAAGAACAACAGCTTTTAAAACAATACGCTTCCACAGAAAAGGTTCATCTTTTAACTAAATCGTTTAAAGAACTCGAACTTAAGCGTCTTCAAGATTTACCACCTAATCCCGGTTTTGCAAAACAAGCTCAGGAATATATTCCGTGTCTTTATGATATGACCATAATTGGCAAATCGAAAGAAGCACCTTATGTTCGTAGTTCTAAGGAGACACAATCACTTATGGAAGAAACTCATTCTAAAATGTTTTCAGAATTCCATACGATTGATTATGATAAGCATAATAAAGATCAACTTTCTAAAAAGACACGTATTCGCTTACAAAAGGAATTAGCTGAACTAACAGTTCTTGTGCCCCAAAGTTTGTCAAATGAAAACCCTCCTAGTACGTCTCCTACAGTGTCAAAACGGATTTAACGAAGTTACTTCCACCGGTAAGTAAGGCGTCCGTTAACTTAAAAGCGGTACACCAACACTTAGCCGATTTTGACAAGGTCATTTTGGAATGTATGACGGCCACGACCATAACGAAAGGTGAATGGAACTTTGAGCACACTAGAGCTGCGTTCTGAGACGAAATTGTTCCGTTTGTAAAGAATGTTAAAGCTTGTCTTAGTAATCTTGATCAAGATTTGCGTTTGGAAATAGAAGAAGTTAAACGTGTTTTCAATGAAATGGATGATGCTTATGAAAACATTTTACTTGAAATAGAACGGGTTTTACGCCAAAATGATCAGCTTCTGAAGCAAGTGATGTTTCATGATATAGTTTCCGTCTGTGTGAATAAAAGTGTTGATAATGATTCTATTGTGCATAATGTTGAATCTGTGGATAATGTGGTAGATAGTACTTGTCACGAATCTGACGCTGAATTTTTAAAGCTTCAAGATTCATATTCTTTGCTTTCAAAACGTTTTGATGAGATTCAAACACATTGTATTTCGCTTGAATGCAAGCAACAATTTATTCAAGAAATCTTTGAAATGTCATTCGAAGGTGTTAATATCGATGATGCAAACTTTGAAAAGAATTTTCGATTGAATTTACAATCAAAACAGCGTCAGCCAAGTGACAATGTTGCTAAATCTTTGCCGATAGACATAGAGAAATCTAAGGAGCTTAACTATGTGAACGTACTTGAGGCCGCTGAGAATTTTAAACTTGATCTAGATAATCGAGTTTCCAAGATTTTATCCAAAGTTAATAACTTAAAACAGAAAGATACACGACTCTTCGATTCAGTAAAGCCCGCATGTGTTGATACCACTGCAAAGAATCAATCATTGATTGAACAATTGAATCGAAATTCGGTGGAAATATCTGATTTGAGGGAACAAATTTGTGATAAAAATTTGGCCTTGGCTGAGTTAAAGGAAACACTTCGTACTCTAATAGGTAAGAATGTTGTGGATAACGCAGCCACTGTCTCAGCATCGTCCTCTAGTGCAATCAAAAGGAACCTTATAGCCGTCACACCATTTAATAAGGGCCCTAGGACTAAACCATCTCAAACTTTGGTCACTAAAGATAAGGCAAAATCAAAACCAGCTTCTAATATTCCCGTGTTGCCTTCTACAGGAGTAAGCACCACTACTAAGGCTCAAAGATCTAAGCTTAAAAGAAACAAGAAGAATGATAGGATCTTGCCTCCATCTAGTAGTCCAATGAAGAAGAAAGTAGAAGCTCATCCTAGGAATGTTATTTCTGTTTTGAATAAAAAGAATCATGTTGCTAAACCTAAAGGCTTTGCGGTTGTGCAGCGTTCTAAGCCTACTGTGAATTCTAATTTGAAATGTTGGAATTGCAATGAATGTATGTTTTCTAGTCGTCATGATTCTTGCCTTATTATCCATGTGAATGAGATGAATGCTCGGAAAAATGGATTAGAATGGAAACCGACTGGGAAAGTGTTAACCCAAGTTGGTTGGTTGTGGCGACCCACTGGTAGAACTTTCACTATAGTAGGAAATATGTGCCCTTTAACTAGGATCACTCCCACTAAAGCGAAGAAAGCGTGCCCTTTAACTAGGAGTACCACGGCTACCATAACACAAACGTGTCCTTTAACTAGGAACACTGACACTACTGAAGGAACCAAGTGCCCTTTAAATAGGTCTACTCCTACTGTAGTGCCCGCGAATAATCCAAAACATAAGAAAGTTGGAATAGTAAAACCTGTTAGTGCTAAAACTCACATTAGAAAATGCAGGAAATCTAAGGGTCACAAACATGTTAGCAATTCTGATAATATTTTATCTGTATCTGCTAACACTCCGGAACCAATAGTTTCCAATGCATTGTCTACTGTTGTTGTTGAAAACAGGTGGTCCAAATTGTTCTCTGGTATTTGGACTCTGGTTTCTCCAAGCATATGACCGGAGATCGCTCTCAGCTCAGAAATTTCGTCAGCAAGTTTTGGTACGGTTCGATTTGGAAATGATCATATTGCAAAGATAATGGGCTTTGGTGAATATCATATTGGGAATGTTATAATTTCAAGAGTGTATTATGTGGAAGGTCTCGGTCACAACTTATTTTCTGTGGGACAATTTTGTGATGCAAACCTAGAAGTTGCTTTTCGAGAGCATGCCTGCTTCATTCGTAATATGGAAGGGGTTGATTTATTGAAAGGTACTCGAGGGAATAATTTGTATACTTTGTCTCTACAAGACATGATGGCCGCTTCTCCCGTATGTCTTCTCTCCAAAACATCGAAGACTAAGTCATGGTTATGGCATCGACGGTTATCTCATCTTAACTTTGACGCTATTAATCATTTGGCGAAAAACGAACTTGTTCGTGGTCTTCCTAAACTTTCATTTCACAAGGATAATTTGTGTTCCGCGTGTACAATGGGGAAAAGCACTAAGAAATCATACAAATCCAAGACGGAAGACACCAACCAAGAGAAACTTTATTTGTTGCATATGGATCTTTGTGGGCCAATGCGTGTTGAAAATCTTGGTGGCAAAAAGTACATCCTCGTAATTGTCGATGATTACTCTCGGTTTACATGGGTGAAATTTCTTACAACAAAAAATGAGGCACCTAAATTCATCATCGGATTTCTCAAGATGATTCAAGTGCGTCTCAACACTACTGTCTGACGCATTCGTACAGATAATGGAACCGAATTTGTGAATCAAATCTTGCGTGATTATTATGAAGAAGTTGGCATATCTCATGAAACATCCGTTGCACGCACTCTACAACAAAACGGTGTTGTTGAAAGGCAAAATCGCACACTTATGGAAGCTGCTCGAACGATGTTAATTTACGCAAAGGCTCCATTGTTTTTATGGGCAGAAGCAGTATCTACAGCAGTGTACACCCAAAACCGGTCACTAATTCGTAAACGTCATGGTAAAACACCTTATGAGCTTCTCCATGGTAAAGTACCAGATTTATCATATCTTCATGTATTTGGTTCTCTTTGCTATCCAAATAATGATGGTGACAATTTGGGAAAACTTCAACCAAAGGTTGATATTGGTATTTTCATTGGTTACGCACCCGCAAAGAATGCATACCGAATCTACAATAGTAAGTCTCGTAAGATCCTCGAAACTGTGAATGTTGATTTTGATGAGCTGACATCGATGGCTTCTGAGCAAAGCAGCTCTGAACCCGCACTTCATGAAATGGGACCCAGTAACATTAGCTCTGGTCTTGTCCCAAACAACCACACTTCATCATCATTTATACCACCCACTAGGAATGAATGGGATATATTGTTTCAACCGTTCTTTGATGAATTCTTTACTCCTCCAAGTATTGTTGCTCCAGAACCTGAGGTAATAGCTCCGGTAACCGAAGTTGTCGCTCCAGAAAGCGAAGCGCAATTAGATACGTCTGCACCTACAATTGGTCAAGATATACCCTCAACAAATAATTCTCAACCAACACATGTTTCAACTACCCATGCCATGCCTATTGATGATGAAGAGGATGATGATGATCACGATTTGGAATTCGCTCAAATGCATGAACTTCCATTCTTTGGTGTACCAATTCCCGTTCATAATCAAGCCGGGTCGTCCACCTCAGAGGAAGCTCTTACTACAGTTTACTCCAATCCACGGATTCGTGAACATGACAGCAAGTGGACAAAGGATCATCCTATAGATTCTATTATTGGTGACCCTAATCGTCCGGTATCCACACGAAGTCAGTTACAAGAAAATGCAATGTTTTGTCATTTTGATGCTTTTCTCACTGAAGTTGAACCTAAGACATGGAAAGAAGCTTTTACTCAATCTTGTTGGATAGAAGCTATGCAAGAAAAGTTTAATGAATTTATACGTCTTGAAGTATGGGAACTTGTCCCATGCCCGGATCAAGTGTAGTTACTCACTTTGAAATGGGTTTACAAGGTGAAACTCGATGAGTTAGGCGGAATATTGAAGAACAAAGCTCGACTAGTAGCTCGTGGATACAAGTAATTATTGGGCATCCACTTTATGGAATCCTTTGCACCCGTTGCCCGTTTGGAAGCTATTAGACTATTCCTCGCTTATGCAGCCCACATGAATATGATCGTCTATCAGATGGATGTGAAGACGACATTTCTTAATGGTAAAATCAAGGAAGAGGTATATGTTCAACAGCCAGATGGTTTTGTGAATCCTAATTATCCTAATCATGTATACAAGCTTAAGAAGGCTCTCTATGGGTTGAAGCAAGCTCCTTGCGCATGGTATGATCTATTGTCACAATTCCTCATTACGCAAGGCTTCGCTAAAGGCAAGGTGGATCCCACGCTGTTCATTAAGAAACGAGGTAAAGAAATGATTATGGTACAAATATATGTTGATGATATTATATTTGCAGCCTCGGCCCAAACCTTATCCGACGAATTTGGGAAACTCATGTCTTCCAAGTTTAAGATGTCAATGATGGGCAAGGTATCATTCTTCTTAGGTCTTCAAATATCTCAGAGTCCCAGAGGCATCTTTATCAATCAATCCAAGTATGCCCTTGAATCTCTTAAGAAATATAAGATGGAATCTTGCGACCCCATGGATACTCCAATGGTGGAATGAACAAAGCTTGATGCAGATCCACATGGAGTTGTCGTTGATCCGACACTGTATCGTGGAATGATTGGTACTCTTCTGTATATCACAGCTAGTCGACCTGATCTTCAGTTTGCTATATACATGTGTGCTCGGTATCAAACTAGGCCTACTGAGTTACACTTAGCTACTGTTAAACGGATCTTTCGATATCTTAAAGGAACCATTAATCGGGGACTTTGGTATTCGAAGGACTCTTCTATTGCACTAATGGCATATGCAAATGCGGATCATGCAGGTTGTCAAGATACATGGCGTAGCACGAGTTGAACTTTGCAACTGGTAGGAGATCGACTAATCAGTTGGGCATCGAAAAGGCAGAAAAGTGCTGCAATTTCAAGTACGGAAGCGAAATACATAGCTATGTCCGGTTGCTGTGCTCAAATTCTTTGGATGAGATCGCAATTAACCGAATATGGTCTAGGTTTTAACAAAACTCCGATGTACTGCGACAACAAAATTGCAATTGCCTTATGCTGCAACAATGTTCAATTCTCCCGGTCGAAGCATATTGACATTCGCTACCACTTCATCAAGGAGGAAGTGGAAAATGGAGTGATCGAGCTTTACTTTGTCCGATCTGAGTATCCATTGGCGGATATTTTCACGAAGGCTTTAGATCGCGCTCGAATGGAATTTTTGGCCGACAAGCTAGGAATGATAACTTTTTCGCCTGAGACTCTAAAGGAACTGGCAGATGAAGCGAAAGAATAGTGGTGGTAAACTATTCTCTCTATCCTTGGTGATCATTTGTATATATTGTTTATATCTTTATCCACAAAAGCAAAATATAAAAATATAAAACCATATAAAAACCATAAAAATTGAAAATTTCATAAAAATCCAAAAATATTTTTCCTTTATTTTTCAAAGGCATGTCTTTTGGTACGATAATATTTACGGCCTTAGAAATGTCGATTAATATTGACACGACGCCATAAATAAAGTTCGTACAAAAGTTGTAAATTTTTCATAAAACATGCCTATATGGCTTGTAGTTATTTCAGACTGCAACCTGGTTTTCACATTAAAGTCAAGTATTTCTTATGAAAGCTTTGGCTCACAACGGGAATTAATTTTCTCGGGCAAGGTTTACTTTAAAACCTTGTAAGGGATCAAGTTTACTCTATAACTTGGTCTAACACAAATATATGTACTCTTCAGTGCATTTATTTGTTAAAACAAGAGAAGGTTTTCATGAAGCTATCATCTCTACAACCATAGCAATCTACAATTGGTATCTACATACTCGACGATGCGACTACTCAACCAACGACTACAACTATTTCAATAGAACACGGGTCAACAATTGAGGGGGAGCAATTGTCAAGCATTCAGAATCTTCGATGCCGAAAGTGCCAAGTTCACAAACTGGTGTCAAGACAAGAATACCAATCGTACATGTGGTGTCAAGAGATGACTTCAAACGTGACGAGGCGACCAACATTCGTGAACAAGAACCATTTGATATTATCATATGATGTTCTCATCAATCAGGTCCAACCTTATCAATTTTTTCTAATATGGTGAATATGTGATCATGTTACAAATCAGTATCATATCTCATACATTTAGTATCATGAAGATAAAACGGACTTGCATTTTTCTTCCCAAAGCCGTTGTTAAAACTTCATTAAATCAATTGATATTTAAAACATCGATTGGGTTAATATTTTTTATATGGGGGAGAAAATGTGATTTAATATGGGAAATTATCACAAATGGTTTGACTTAAAGTGCTGGCTCATCCCGACATATGCGAAATATTTTCGAATATCGTGGCATATATTAAGGGGGAGCAAAACGGATTTGCATATCAAAATGGATTTTCATGGTGACATATACTTACTCAAAACCCATTTATTTCACGACGATGAAGATTGTGGTGACATAAGGATGGTAGGATAGGTTAAGTCCTATGATTCTTCCAAAACCGGAGGAATCTTCCCAAGGACATTCCATAGCTAGAAATAGTAGTCCTTAGGAAAGTTGGAGAAAAGATTGTGAATGTAGTTGAATGCCGACCAAGTACTTAAGTTAGCACTGGAATAATCATAACAAGGTGCTTGTTATGACGTATTGGTAAGCATTGAAGGGGTTGAATAATGAAAAAGAATTGTAAAGATAAAGGGTGTAAAGAAAGAAGCCCTCCTTACAACTTTAGGCAGAAACCGGGTCAACACATATGCTATTGAGATCATTTTAATGATGCTCGATATTGAAGATAGACATCATGGACCCAGTGATGCAATGCACAAACCATTCCAGCTAACTCAGATATCTCTCAAAAGGTATTTGTTTTAATCACACGGATACAACGCATTATCTATTGATTTATTCACTCCGAATATATTGATATTGAAAAGGTGGCACTCCTCTCCAGCCTCCGATCACTAAAAATCCAAAATGCACGATCGAGTCTAGAGCCATTTGAGATCATCAAATATCTCATTAGGACACACTTCCATATTTCCTTGCTTCTTCACACACTGTGAAAAGTAAGAAAGATCTTAAGAGTCCTACGCAAAATCTTCATGATCTTGCCTGAACATCCGAGTAATATGAAAGTATTTACAATGAAGATGGAAATCCTTCTTGAGCGAATATCAAAAAGCTCATGGTAGGTGACTTGTGCGATTCTTTATGAATCAAACTTGTGATAACTGGAAAGCAACAGTGGTTTAATTCTTAGTTGAACTTAAACACGTTCCAGGCCTCTACGCAATATCTTAGTGATCTTGCCAGAACACTCAGAGTGATACCTTAGTGTTCACAGTAATGAGTGGAAATCCTTCTAGTGTTAACCTCAAACAACACTTGGTAGGTAACTTGCAAGATTCAATATGAATCAAGCTCGTGACAACTGGAAAGCAACGATGGTGCGATTCTTTAATGAATCAAACTTGTTCCACGAATCAGAATTGACGGCTTCAATCATGCGGATAATTTTATCCAAATGATTCACTCTTTACGTTCGCAGTCAGCTTTGGACGGTAGAGTAAAGAGAATGGGTTTACCCGCGAAATCTTGTCAAGGAGATTTTTAATTAAATCTACCTGCCACAAGTACGATATTTTATATCATCCAACGGTCTTCACTGACCGGAGTTAAAATGCTACCGAATTAGAATGAAATGTTCAAAGCCATTTCGTTCGTGTCTACTTAAGTCATGGCATTTGAAGACGGTGGCGTTGCGAAATCCAAGAAGAAGTCGTCCCCGCATGCTTATACTTTATGCACTTAATATTTCATCTAATTCTAGAAAGCCTAAAAGTTAAGTATTCCGCTGTATTGAACTCTGAAGCTTTCAAGAATTACGAAGGTATAAGTATGTGGGATATGGTGTCACGAAGAGGCAAAGATCACAAGTGAAGGATGCACGAGATCTAGGCAAGAGATTAATGTTCAAGTTTGATATCTAATATCACATCATCATGTTCACCAGAAAAGAAAAAGAAAAGAAAGACGAAGATTACGAGCTCAAGACAAGCATAGTATGCTAGGTTTATTTTATTATTGTAACTTGGGTAACGCCCTTGTTTGGAGTTACCTCCCTTAGGGGGAGACTGTTGGAAATACGTTTTACGTATTAGAAAGGATCGGTCACTCCAACAATAGTCCATGTAATAGCTCGTAGTTTAGTTATTTACTTTTATTAAACAAAGCCCAAAACCGAGCCAATGAAATGTATGGGCCGGCGGCCTAATGTAAACCCAAGCCCATCTCATGGGCTTGGGTATATAAACCCTCTCCTATGATGGAGAGGGTGGTGATTTCATTTCAAATAACACATAGTTCTTAAACTTTATCTCTCTAGAAGTGTGAAATCATCTATCTTTCTCTCTCTAAAATATAAGCAAGATTTACATATCCTGCACAATCTGATGATCATTCTAGTTAACCATGGAGTTAACTTACACCAAAGCTTTCTTTTCATCCTTGAGCTCTTGAACCTTGAAGGTTGAATACATGTTCTTCTCCTGGTCATTTTTATTAGGGCATTCCCTAGCAAAATGTCCTTGCTGCTGACAGTTATAGCATCTGACCTTGCTTCTATCAAACCTGGCTGGCTCTCTTGGGGTGTAGTTGAATTTTCGACCAGCTTTCTTTTCAAACTTATGAACCCAGAGAGTGAGCATAGCTATCTGCCATTTTAGATCCATTTCATCCAAGTCAAGTTTATCAACCTGTTTGAAATCATCAAAAGTAAGTTGTTGTTGTGGATCAACATCAACAACAAAAGAGTGAAGAACAGCTTCTACCATACTACCAGTCTTGGCTTTTGATTCAGGAGTAGAAGTATGTTGAGATGACAAAGTATAGCTTGGGCTACTGGCATAAGACATTGGACTAGATCCCATGGAACTCACAAAAGTAGAGTTAGCAGGAGTAGGAAAGGAATCACTTGAGTATCCTCTCACGTGAGACTTAAAGGTTTTGAGTTTATAAAACAAGTCATCAAAAGAAAGATAGTCAAGGCCTCATTTTGCCTTTAGAGAGATGACTACCTGATTCCATGGATGAGGCAGGGCTCTAAGAAACTTGGAATTAATGTCTTCATTTTCAGGTTTAGACCTGAGTTGATTCAATTGGCTAAGAATCTTTTGAAACATATCATACCCTTGATGAAGTCCTTCTGTTTCAGAAATCTTGAATTCTGTGAATTCTCTCAGCATTGATCTGCGCATCTTATTGGGTTCCTCATTCCCTCCAAATCTTGCCTTTATTCCATTCCAAATCTCCCTAGCATCATCTAAGTGATAAAAATCACCCATATGATCATCAGGAAAGGACTGAAGCAAAATAGTTTTTGCTTTGATTTCCTTCTGAACAGCAGTGATTTCTTCATGAGTTTTAGGATCGAGAATGGTGATATTAACATTCTTGTCCCCTACCAGCAGTTTTCTTGTCGTTTCCATTCTGGACAATCTTCCATAGGTCTATATCAGTATTGGTGATCCAGCATTCCATCTTCATGGCCCAGATATCATACTCATCCTTCTTCAAGAGTGGGAATTTTCCATTAGTATTAGACACAGTAGCAACGATTTGCTGTGTTTGTTGTGTTTTAGAGGTGCTTGCTTCTCCTGTTTCAGTAGAACTAGAAGCAGACATGATTAACCAATGATGTTAGTAAAAAAATTTGATTCTTCTTGAGCAGAGACTCTCCCAGGCTCTGATACCACTTGTTGGGTCCACTAGATGTGGATCTTGCAGCCTGTTAAGGATGGTGAACGACTTCTGTAATCACAAGTCTATTCACAGAGAGACTCTTAATGAAACACACAGTATAAGGGCGGAATACAAATACTATGAACAAGAAGAAACAAAATAACTAAATAACTTGATCCTTACTAAGGATTTCTACTATTAATATGAAATGAATAATGATGATGAAGGTGTGTCTAACCCTTCTGCCAATGGGTTCCTTTTATACTACAAGGAAACCCTAATACTACATTAAACTAAAACGTGTAACTTCTAATATGCATATCCTTTCCTAACATATCTCATGCATATCCTAGCAAACTACTAAGAATAATAATGTTTGACTTTCTACTAGACTAGGAGCACGTATTGCTCCTACTACTACTAGGATCAGGAGGAACTACATACCTCCTAGCTTATCTATTACAAATATCTATTCCAAAGGTCCTAACATGACGTATTGGTAAGCATTGAAGGGGTTGAAGAATGAAAAAGAATTGTAAAGATAAAGGGTCTAAAGAAAGAAGCCCTCCTTACAACCTTAGGCAGAAACCAGGTCAACACATATGCTATTGAGATCATTTTAATGATGCTCGATATTGAAGATAGACATCATGGACCTAGTGATGCAATGCACAACCCATCCCAGCTAACTCAGATATTTCTCAAAAGGTATTTGTTTTATTCACGCGGAGACAACGCATTATCTATCGATTTATTCACTCCGAATATATTGATATTGAAAAGGTGGCACTCCTCTCCAGCCTCCGATCACTAAAAATACAAAATGCACGATCGAGTCTAGAGCCATTTGAGATCATCAAATATCTCATTAGGACACACTCCCATATTTCCTTGCTTCTTCACACTCTGTGAAAAGTAAGAAAGATATTAAGAGTCCTACACAAAATCTTCATGATCTTGCCTGAACATCCGAGTAATACGCAAGTACTTACAATGAAGATGGAAATCCTTCTTGAGCAAATATCAGAAAGCTCATGGTAGTTGACTTGTGCGATTCTTTACGAATCAAACTTGTGATAACTTGAAAATAACAGTGGTTTAATTCTTAACTGAATTTAAACACGTTCCAGGCCTCTACGCAATATCATAGTGATCTTTCCAGAACACTCAGAGTGATACCTTAAGTGTTCACAGTGTTGAGTGGAAATCCTTCTAGTGGTAACCTCAAACAGCACTTGGTAGGTAACTTGCAAGATTCTATATGAATCAAGCACGTGACAACTGGAAAGCAACGATGGTGCGATTCTTTAATGAATCAAACTTGTTCCAGGAATCAGAATTGACGGCTTCAATCATGCGGATAATTTTATCCAAATGATTCACTCTTTACGTTCGCAGTCAACTTTGGACGGTCGAGTAAAGAGAACGGGTTTACCCGTGAAATCTTGTCAAGGAGATTTTTAATTAAATCTACCAGCCACAAGTACGATATTTTATATCGTCCAACGGTCTTCACCGACCGGAGGTAAAATTCTACCGAATTAGAATGAAATGTTCAAAGCCATTTCGTTCGTGTCTACTTATGTTGCGGCATTTGAAGACGGTGGCGTTGCGGAATCCGAGAAGAAGTCGTCCCCGCATGCTTATACTATATGCACTTAATACTTCATCTAATTCTAGAAAGCCTAAAAGACAAGTCTTCCGTTGTATCAAACTCTAAAGCTTTCAAGAATTACAAAGGTATAAGAATGTGGGACATGAAGTCACGAAGAGGCAAAGATCACAAGTGATGGATGCACAAGATCAAGGCAAGAGATTAATGCTCAAGATTGATATCTAAGATCACGTCAACATGTTCACCAGAAAAGAAAGACGAAGACTACGAGCTCAAGACAAGCATAGTATGCTAAGTTTATTTTATTATTGTAACTAGGGTAACACCCTTGTTTGGAGTGACCTCCCTTAGGGGGAGATTGTTGGAAATACGTTTTACATATTAGAAAGGATCGGTCATGCGGGCTTCTACCGTCGATTCATCAAAGATTTTTCTAAAATCGCTCGCCCGATGACCCACCTCTTGGAAAAAGATACTCCTTTTATCTTTTCCAACGAGTGTATTGAAGCCTTCAACTTGCTTAAGGATAAGCTAACTAAGGCACCCGTCTTGGTTACCCCTAATTGGGAGTTGCCTTTCGAGTTGATGTGCGATGCTAGCGACTTTGCTATTGGTGCGGTTCTGGGCCAAAGAGTGAATAAACACTTCCAACCAATCCACTATGCTAGCAAGACAATGACGGGGGCTCAATTGCATTATACGACAACCGAAAAAGAGCTTTTAGCTGTTGTCTATGCTTTTGAAAAGTTCTGCCCCTATCTTGTCCTTTCCACCACAATCGTTTACACCGATCATTCCGCGTTGAAGTACTGGTTGACTAAGCAAGATTCCAAACCAAGACTTCTTCGCTGGGTTTTGCTACTCCAAGAATTTAAAATCGAAATTCGCGATAAAAAAGGAGTTGAAAACCTAGCCGCGGATCATCTCAGTAGACTTGAGGATCCTTATCAAGGGGATCATCCGAACAAAGAAATCAATGATTCTTTTCCCTTGGAGACCTTAATGTCTATCAACTTGACTGCTGATGAAACCACGTGGTTTGCGGACATTGCAAACTACTTGGCGGGTGGAATTCTCGTTGACGGGTTAACATCCCAGAAAAAGAAGAAGTTCTTTAGCGACATTAAGACTTACTTTTGGGATGACCCGTATCTATTCAAGCAATGTGCTGACTTGATTATTCGTCGATGTGTTGATGGACCGGCAGCTTTAGAAATCCTTGACGCTTGCCACAAAGGACCCACCGGTGGTCACTTTGGTCCCAACTACACCGCCAAAAAAGTGTTTGAATCGGGATTTTATTGGCCCACCATCTATCGTGACGCTCACGAGATGGTTAAACATTATGATGCTTTCCAAAAACAAGGCAAGATCACACATAAAGACGAGATGCCTCAGAATTTCATTCAAGAATGTGAAATCTTTGATGTTTGGGGTATCGACTTTATGGGGCCATTCCCTTCTTCTAAAGGAAACAAATACATCCTTGTCGTCGTTGACTACGTCTCCTAATGGGTTGAAGCCAAAGCTTTACCCACTAATGACGCAAGGGTGGTTTGTAACTTTTTGAAATCGCTATTCGCTAGATTCGGTGTGCCTCGTGCCATTATTAGTGATCGCGGGACTCATTTTTGCAACGACCAATTTGCTAGAGTCATGGCTAAGTATGGTGTAAATCATCGTCTTTCCACCGCTTACCACCCACAAACTAACGGCCAGGCTGAAATATCCAACCGAGGATTAAAGCGAATTCTCGAAAGAACCGTGGGAGAGCATCGTGCCTCATGGGCTGATAAACTTGATGATGCTTTGTGGGCTTTTCGTACCGCAAACAAGACTCCGATTGGTTGTACACCATATGGTCTCGTGTACGGGAAAGCATGCCACCTCCCCATTGAGTTGGAGCACAAGGCTTACTGGGCCTTGAAGTGGGCTAATTTTGATATCAACAAAGTCGGTGACCTACGCAAGGTCCAACTCAATGAGCTGAATGAACTCCGTAATGAGGCTTATGAAAATTCTTTGATCTATAAGGAGAAGACTAAGCTCATTCACGACTCTAAGATTAAAAGCCGAGAGTTCCAAGTTGGAGACAAAGTTTTACTTTTTAACTCTCGGTTGAAAATCTTTTCGGGCAAGCTGAAATCTCGTTGGTCCGGCCCATTCACCATTGCCCAAATTTTTCCATATGGTACTCTCGAGCTCGCTCAACCTAATGGACCTAATTTTAAGGTGAATGGCCAACGAGTGAAGTTGTACTTTGGTGAGGACATCTCTCGGGAGATGATTTCATCCCTCACCACGTTCCCCATGAACTAATTTTGGGTCGAGTCAGGCTCGTGACTCGGTTATCAAAAACAAGCGCTCCTCGGGAGGCAACCCGAGTTTCTATCCTTTTCTGTTTTAACCTCCTATGTGTAGGGGGACCTATTTAGGTGTTTGTGTTTGTGTGTGATGTGATTACAGGGATAACTGCACTTTTGGAACCTTTGAAGAATCGTGCTCCCGTGTTATCCGAAATCCGGTTCTATCTCTTAGCTATCGTGATTCAATTTTCTTCATATTCACATTTGAAATTGATCACTTTAGTCGTCTCTTCCTTAACTTGAGTTAACCAACGTGCACAATGTCATAAGTGTAGGGGAGACTTTTCCACATGCTTAAACATTGAGGACAATGTTTATCTTAAGTGTAGGGGGGACTTCTATCGAAGTTTTAAGTGGACTTTTCCATGAAAATGCCTTCATTTAACCGGAAAATCATCCTTTTTCAACATTTTTCAAATTTTTAATTAACTTTGGCCATGTAGTCTTAATTTTTAAATTTTTATCGTTGCTTTCATATGTATATACCCCGCAATAAAGTCAAAAATATTAATAAAGTGGTGTAGCTAGTTTAGAAGTCTTTGACATATTAGGCCCGTTGTGATTATTTTGACTCAACCCGAATAGACTTATTCAAGTTTATTCTAGCTAGTATCCTTAACCATGTAGACCTTAATTGGTTTATTAGGCTAAGCATCCACGAATCTCATTACTTGAGATTTTAAATTGTGGAGAACGAGAAATGATAGAGTCGATTATAATTCGGTATTCTTGCACAGGCTCACTTGGTGTAATTATCTACCTATTCTCCCATCACTTGCTAATAATTTATCTGCAATAAGTAAAGTCGTACGATTTGAAAAGTTACTTAGCTTCTATCCCAAGATCGTTTAAAAGTTGCTCGGTAATGATAAGAGTTCATAGCCAAAGCATAACTTATGAAGCGGGGCGCGAAGATTGGCGAGTCCGAAAAGGCCCTAACAAGGCATGAGGATTCAATTTTATTGTTGAAGATCCAAAGTGATGTGAAAAGCATTATTCCCAAAATCAATATGAAGGATCAAGACTCACAACGAAAAGCAATCAACTCCCATAAAGATCATGGAGAAGTCTATCCGAAAAGACCCTAACAAGGTATGAGGATAAATAGATCCAAGTCCGAAAAGGAGGCGGATCGTTGTATCTCAAAATCCCAATTAGAGATTGAAGAAATAATCATGAAGTCGTGGTCAACAAAGTTGGAGTACCCCTCAAAAGTCTCCAAGTGAAGAAACTCTATAACAAAGAGAAGACCATTATCTCAAGAACGTCTCTCAAGATATGAAGTATGAAGTACATCCCAAATATCGGCCCGAGAAAGGTCTCAAATCGTGAACCGAGTTATGCCAAGATATGAAACTTTTGATATCCCGAGAAGCAGTTATAAGAGATTTTGTCCTTTAGCTAACTATTGATCAAATCGTCCTACTTTGCTTTCAGCCTAAATAACTATCTAAATAAGTCCAAAAATGCATCTTCATGATCATTCTAAGACAAAAATAAAATATAAGAGATACACATAGGAATAAGGGAGTTTAAGCATAAAATTAAGCCATGTGAGTAAGTGTTTGATTTGCTAACTTATAATAACAATGATCTCGTTTTTAAGCTTAGTTTGGGGAACGTGAAACTTGAGGGTGATGAATCGTCACAGCACCGAAGCCCTAATGTAAGTCTTAGATCCCTTTGCAAGTTATTTCCACATAGCTATTTTCTATCCTTTTGTTTACTTTAAAGTTTTAATTTCTCTTAGTACTTTAATTTTTGTTTAGTAGTATTTTAATAAGGCCAGGGTTGATTGATTATGAGAAAAGTGTAAAATTGCTTTATCGCTAAGCATTGCATGAGGGCATGGCAATGGTTAAGTGTAGGGGATTTGATAGGTGTGAAAACACCCATCCTTTTACCACTTATTTCTGGCTAAAACAAGACCAAAACATGTATTTAATATTATTTGTTTGGAATTATGCGTGGTTTTTGTGTTTATTGCATTTTCAGAGTCAACCGGATGAATATTGAAGAAAACATGAGATTGCACGGGTTTTATCGAGGAAAAAGACTCAAGACGAAGTCTATTGTCCAAGAGATGCAAAAGATTTGAAGTCATTGTGCCTATTTGAAGATTTATCGAAGAATAGAGCCAAAGATGGAAGATTCATATATGTCGAAGAACTCGAGTCTATTAAACAAAAGATTATAAGACGAGTTGGAATTATTCACCGACACTTCTCAAATCCGGGTCGGAAACGTTTATTTAGAAGAAACGTAAAGACTAAAGAAGAAAGAAGAAAAGAAGCCCAAAACCAAGCCCATTCACAAAGCCCACAAGACATGCCTATAAATAGGACTTTACTTCACAAATTTGGAGCAGTTAGTTAGTCTTAGTTAGTTTTTAGTTTTTCATTTCTCTAGTTTTAGAGAGAGAAAGTTCCAAACTTTCTCTCACTAGATTTTTCTTTGTTTTCATCTTTCAAATTTTAAGCTTTTCATTAATCTTTGTACTTTGAGTTCTTTTAATTAAAAGTTTAAGTTTAAGTTTGTGTTCGTCAATCTTCTTCTTCATTTCTTGGTTTCACTTTGCTTTTGATCCGAAAACCATAATCCATACGGGTTGATTTCGTTTGGTGTTTAAAGGTTGAAAGGGTAGTCTTTTTACTCCTTGTTAAGCTCTTACGTGTATAGGCTATAAGCTCTTAATGCTTAGTAGCTTATTTCAAGTTTAGCTTATTACTTTTCGGATTTCACAAGGGTTTTAATCATTATTAAGTTCGTTTCTGATGAGACTGCTTTTATACATGGTCTCATCGTCCAAATCGGGCTTAAAATCAATTAAATATCATCAAATATGCCAAATATATGCTCGTGTTTGTTACTTGTGTATTTTTAGGTACGGATATTGAGGAAATGGCAAAAGATCACAAGAATCAATCAAAAACGAACACGGGAAACGAAGCCGCACAATGAACCGGGCCCAAGTTTGGAATTTTGCAAAATGACCCTTGAAGAATTGAAGATTGACAACTTTGGTCCCTCATCTTTGAAGAACTTGTCACAATTAACCCTCCAAATGTTAATTGTACAAGTATGGTCCTTATTGTTTGAAGATTGTACAAGATCAGTCCTTGGAGAATCAAGAATATACATTTAAAACCCTTGGAAAAGTTTTTTGAAGTATTTGTGCCAAAATTGACAAGTGCCCAAAAGTTGTTAAATGGAAGTTAGGCGTTGACAGCTTTTAAAACAAAGTGGAAGAAGTATGAAACTTTGGGGGGTCAAACTGCCAAACAAACAAACTCATCCCATCCAATCATCCATCCACATCACTCCTCTCATCCAACCATCTTCCACCACCTCACCACTTTGTCCACATATGATTTCCACCCACGTTTTTTTAATCAGATTTATTTAAAAACGATTTTGGTGGTAAACAACAAGTTTAAAAAAAACTTAATCCCCTTTCAGATTAAAAGTCCCATAAACACCCCATAAACCCTATTTTTCCCAGATCATAATTAACTTAAATCAAAGGGGTTTTGCTTCATGTTTTCCAGAATGGTGATTAAGCCTATACTAAACAAAACCCACTTCACAAATACCTTTCCCACTCACCCATGTGACCCCCCATTGGTCCCCTGCAACGTCTCTTTCCACAAAACCCTAGGAGGGGACAAAATCAACGCTTGTGATCAACTACTTGTCCTCCAAGCTCAAACAAACGCCCAAGATGAAGTTACAAGAGCTGGCATCCAATAGAATCACATGGGTTCCATTTTTGACCAAAATTCAGTCAAATCGTCCAAGGGCATTTCAGGAATTCAAGCAACTAGGGTTTCAGTAGTCTAGATAGTTCTATTGTTGTCTATTTAAGGAGCTTACAACTTGTGTAAAGCCCTTGTTCCAGTTTTAGCATTTGCATCTTGTAATTCCTTTTTTAAATTAATGAAGTTTGGTGTTTGTTAAATACAAGTGTAATTCCTTTTATTAAGTTTAAAAAGTTTGTGTGTTGTGTTAAATGCTAAGGCTGAGTTCCAATTTAAAATTGTGTGTTTGAAGTTCCAAGTTTCAAAGGGTTTCAAAAAGGTTTTGAAAAGAATTTTATAAATTTCAGAAACTATAGATTGTTATGAAGTGAAAGTGGAATAACATCCTAAGATTTCTGATTTATAAGTTGTTTTTAAAACGTGTTAAAAGTTTCAAAGGTTTGGAGGTTTCAAGGTTTTTGGAAGAAGTTTTAAGAAAATCAGAAAGTGTATTTTCTTGTGTTTGTTCTTGTTTTGATTTGTAGGTTTGATTGATTGATTGTTGTTGATTAAGTTCAGCTCAGGCCCCAGCCTGAAAGGAGGTGACAAAGCTGTCACAAAGGGACTTGGATGTGAGTCCCTTTGGTAAAAATCCCTTATCCCTTTTCATTTTTCATTTTTTTTGGTGATTTATGTGGATTGCATGAAAGTTGCTAAGTGCTGGTGTTATTAGTTTGATTTGAGTCATTTGGATGTTAAATGCATGTTAGAAGCTGTTAGAATCAGTTAGGAGTGGTTTAGCATAGGTTTTGTTTGAAAAATTTTTGAAATCAGTTTTTGAAGGGGTGTTTGGATAAGGGTTTAAGCAGGGGTTAAAATCATCAATTGTGCTTAAAACTTGTTTAGATACACTTTATAGGATAGTATTAGGTTGTGTATTAGTTGTTTATCAGTTTGGTAAAAGTTTGAAACCAATTGCATGCTTAAAGTGGAAAAAGGATAGTCTAAAACTGCCATGTCACTTTTCTGCTTGTCTAAGTGAATTTGTGTTTGATTTTTGGACAAGTTGTTAGATTATAGGTTAGCAAGGGTTGTGAATTGCTTTCTTGCTTACTGGTTGACTTGTGTGTGAGTTTTGTGCCTTTCAAATTCAATATTTTGCATGTAAAAAGAAGCTAAAACCTAGCAGACCTCATAAACACATCAGTAACTTGCATTTGCTACTTGTGTGCTATTTTTGTAACTTTTGTGTTGGATTCTGCTTTTTACTTGTTTATTTTAGCTTGTGCTTGACTCCTTGTACTCCAAAGAGTACAAGGGTGCCCTTGTATCCAACAAAATCAACACCAAAAAGCAAAGCCAAGCCCTTTTTGGCTCCAAATTGCACAAGTGTAAACTTCACTTGTTCATCAGAAAGAACAAGAGAACTGGTCACGTTTTGCTTCCCATTTGATTCAATCCTTGTTTAAATTAGATTGTTTTTGTGTTTTTGTGTTCATTAAAAGGTTACTGATTAAGTTTTAAAAAGTAAAAAAAAAAAAAAAAAAAATCAAAAAGTCCACCCCGCCTGGACTCGAACACGCGACCCCTCGCTGGGGGAGTAAACGTGTTAACCAGTGATCTAGATGGACTTTTTACGTTCATGTTTCATTTCAACTTGTATTTAAGAAGGTTTTGTTTTGGCTTATCTTTAATAAGCCGTAGCTTATTTCCATTTTTCCAGCTTATTTAATAAGCTTATTTAGCTTAGCTTATTTTTCTTAGGTTTATATTAGTATTTCAGACTTTTCTGTTTAAAAACATTATTTTTCCCATTATTTAATTATTTATTAGGATTATTTTTAGGTTTAAATTTAGAAAGTAAATTAAAAATAGTAAACAGTAATTAAAAAATCCAAAAAAATAGTTTTTAAGTTTTAATTTATATTTTTGAGGTTTACATTCAAAAAAGTTTTCAAAAACTTTAATTTTTAGTTTTATTTAATTTTAGGTTTTTTATTAAACTTTAAAAATTAATATAAAATTAATTAAAAGGTTTGAGGAGCTTTAATTTGCATTTTCTTCTTAGTTAGATTATTTAGAATTTTTGAGAATTTTTTGGAATTTATTTAAGAACTTTTTATTTTTTGGAATATTTTAATATTATTTTATTAAGAAAAAATTCAAAGTTTTATTTTTAACTTTTTTTCATTTTTCGTAGATTCTAGACATTAAATTAGGAACTTTTTCACTTTCCAAATATTTTTTAGGCTTTTCAATTAATTTTTAGAATTAATTTAAGATTTAATAGATTTTAATAGTTTTTAGGAGTTTAAAAATAGTTTAATTTGGTTTTAAAATTTTTAAAAATAGTTTTTAGTTTAATTAGGTCATTTTTGAGGTTTACAAACTATTAAATCTTGTTTAGGGCTTTTTAATATTTAAAAGTGATTTTTAGGGCTTTAATTAGCATTAAAAAGTCATTATTAAATTAATTAAAAGGTTTTAGCAAGTTTGGATTTTTTGAAAACTCTTAGAATTTTATTGTGGATTTTTAGTAATTTTTAGGAATTTTTAGGTTAAAATTTTAATTTTTGTCGTTTTTACGTTTCTACGTCTTAACTTTCTAGTAGTGTTTTTGCCTATTTTTCTATTTTTTTCGTCTTCGTCATTTTCTCTTCTCTTTTCTTCTTATTAATAATCAAAAACATTAATCAATCATTCATTACACAACACACGTGCCTCCTCGAGAACGAACTCACTTTTCTTAAGGGTCATTAGTGCTCGGTTTTCCTAAACCAACGCTTAACGCTTACCACTACTTTGTTGCATCCTTTTCTTAAAGGTGTATACAAAAAGCTACATCAATTTTTGGCGCCGCTGCCGGGGAGGCGTGTTGTGTTTTGATTGAACAATTGTTGTTTTCTATATTAGCCATAATAGTATTTGTATTAATAGCACTCTATTAATACGTATTATCGTTTTTCGGTTTTTGTGTGAATATTATTACTATATAGTATACGTAGAACAATAAATACACAAGTACTCCAAATACGTGAGCAATCACAACCTTGATTCGGGATTTCATCACTCGATCATTGTATTCGAATCTCAAACCAAAGAAAAAAGGCAAAAATAGATAAATACTTTCGTGAAGCTTAATTTTGATAATACAAACTATAAGGTGGGTATAAGGCGGTTGTATTTCACAACCTAAAGGAAAAAGGCTCTTAAGTGCTTCGCGCCGCCTCGTTTCCTCCGCTTGCTTGTGCGTATTTGATTTTGAGAGTGAATCGAGGGTTTTGCCGCCCAAAGTATTATTACGTATCATATATATTTTCTTGGTTTCTATTGATTAAACCCTCTTGAACGATTTGGTGTTCCACCATCGTTCTAAAGTCATCGAAGGCGTTCACTCCACGTGATCGTTTTCATTCTTTGAGGCCTTTTTAATCAAGAGATTTGATTAAGGAGGAGATTTGTGGACTTTTTGTCTACTTAATATATTCACCAATTTCCAAAAAGTTAATACAATCAAAAACCACAAAAAAAATTGAAAAAACACAAAATACCAAAAAGAATCTTCTTTGCTCGTCTCCACGTTGTACGTGACGTTTATGCTCACTCGTAATCAAGCAAAACGTGCACGTAAACGAAAGAACAAAACTCCCACTCCAACTCATTCTAGTGAGGAGTCTCCTATTGACGAACCTATTGTACGAGAAGAACCAACCATGGCGAATAGAACTATGATGGAGTTACTTCAAGCACCCACCGAGGGTTATGGAGAAGCTATTGTGATTCCCGCAATCCTTGCGGAGAATTTTGAGGTGAAAACGGGTTTGTTGTCGATGATCCAAAACAACAAATTCCGTGGTGATGAGAAGGACAATCCACACAACCATATCCGCCAATTTAATCGTCTTACCGCCACGTGCAAATTCAAGGATGTCTCGAATGACTCGATTAAGATGATGCTTTTTCCGTATTCCTTAGCGGGGCCCGCTAAAATTTGGTTAGAGAAAGAGCCACCCAATTCTATATTGACGTGGAAGGATCTCGTTTCGAAATTCGTGAACCAATTTTTTCCGCCCTCTAAGACTACGCATTTGAAAAATGAGATTTCTAAATTTTCACAAGAATCAAATGAAAGTTTTTCTACGGCTTGGAATAGGTTTAAGGAGATGTTACATGAATGTCCTCATCACGGTTTTTCCGATTTGCACCAAATCGACACGTTTTACAATGGACTTAACGATCATGAAAGAGATTATTTGAATGCCGCCGCGGGTGGTAATTTTTTGTGTAAAACGATTGAGGAAGCTTTGGTCATAATTGAGAATAGGTCTAAAGTTTATAGCCCTCGTCACACACCGATTGTTGCCAAAAGGAGCTCATCATCGTCTCAAAGTATCAATGCATTACATGATGAAGCAAATGAAGAAAACCGGTTTTTCGATAGATTTGCTAACCTTATGTCCCATTGGAAGGCTCAAGAAGCTTCCAACACCGCTTCGGTCAAAGCGGTTTCTAAAAGTTGTTTGTCGTGTGGGGGAGCTCATGATCTTTCCGAGTGCATTACCGCGGATGGTAACACTTCGAATGCTTTTGTAGCCACGGGAACTTACAACCAAATCGGTCAAGGTTCTCGTTCAAATCAAGCTCCACCAAATCAAAATGCTAATAATTATCGCAACAACAACCAAGGTGGAAATTACCAAGGAAATCAAAGAAATTATAACAAAGGTAATTACCAAAGTGGAAATGGGCAAGTTTCTAACCAAAACCAAAACCGTGATTTTCAAAACAATGCCCAAGGTTTTCAAAACGATCACACCAAAAATCTTCAAGGAGAATTTTTGAATTATGCAAAGGCTAATGATGCTAAGTTTGATAACATGCAACGTGAAATGGTTAGCTTAAGGTCCGAGTTGAAAAACGAGCTTAAAAACGAACTTGCTAATGAACTTAAAACTCATGCTAACAAAATGGAAGGAAATGTCACACGACTCCAACAAAATCAACAAAAAATGGAGCAAGGACAACATGAGATTAAGCAAGAGTTGTTAAAAGCGGATGCTAGGCAATCTAAGTTTGAAGACCGTATGGCTAAAATGTTTGAAGCTATTATGTGTAAGCCCTCTTCTTCGGGTGGTCTTCCTAGTGATACCATCGTGAACCCGAAAGGAGAATTGAAGGTTATTACTACTCGTAGTGGTAAAACTTTCAAAGAACCCATTTCTCGTCCAAGTACTTCTATGGAGAAGGAAAAAGAGAAAGAACCCGAGGTTGTGGTTGAAAAGGAGCAAATTACAAGCCCACGAAGTACCGCTCAAACCACACCTACGGTTGAACCTTCACCAATCATGGAACCCGAGATTCCAAGGCCATTGCCTATGCCTACTTTGCCCCAACCCACACCACCTTTACCCTACCCTTCAAGACGAGACAAGGAAAAGGAACAAGAACGAAATAATTATCAATTTGAACTCTTTATGAAAATGTTTCGCGACTTGCATTTCAATATAAGTTTTGCCGACGCCTTAGTCATGATGCCTCGATTTGCCGCGAACTTCAAAAGTATGTTGAATAACAAAGAGAAATTGCAAAAATCGTCTAGTTGTTCATCGGTTTTTCTAAGCCGCATACCTCAAAAAGTCGGTGATCCTGGAAAGTTTTTAATCCCATGTGCTATCCAAGACATGGAAGAATGCTACGCCTTGGCCGATCTTGGTGCTAGTATTAATTTGATGCCTCTTGAGATTTTTAAATCGCTCAATCTTCCAAATCTCACTCCTTCAAGAATGTCAATCGAAATGGCCGATCATTCTACGATTCTAGCTTGTGGAGTTGCCGAGGACGTCTTTGTGAAAGTTGGAAAGTTCTACTATCCTGTAGACTTTATTGTTGTTGATATTCCCATCGATCCTAAAGTTCCGTTAATTTTAGGTCGATCTTTTTTGGATACCTCGAGAGCACTTATCGATGTGCATGCAAGAAAAATCACTCTTCGTTTCAATGAGGAAGAACTCGTCATTAATGCAACCCAAAACTCCACTCTTTCTCATGTGTATTCTATCACATCTTTGTACAATGTCAATCCAATCAAAAACATTTGCAAAAAGATTTCAAATAGAGTTTTAGGAGTTGTTGATAAAAATGAAGTTCCATCCCCTCCGCCGATGGAGGTTAAGAGTGTTAAGCCTACGATTCCAATCTCGAGTGAATCTTCGGATGATGAATACGTTGATCCCGATGGGGAGGTTTTCTTTGTTGACAAAAGATTTGAAAACTTGCCACCACCTAAACCAAAAAGATTTCAAAATGTGAGAATTTTTAGTGTGACTAACATTGTTTTAGATACACCAAATATTTTTGACATAATTAAATCGGGTTTTCACAAAGAGAGTTTAAAAGATGAAAAAGGAAAAGATTTTGAATTTAATTTAAAAGATTTTTCTACAATTCTAACTCCGTCATCACCACGTGTATTGAGTACTACAAGCTCGTCTTCTCCTTTTGACGATGCTTTGTGTGGACTTAGTGTGGGGGAAGCCCCTTATGTTCCCTCCCCTTTCTCCACCGAGGACGAGATATTTGATCCTGGAATTGCTTATATAGGGAAATCTCGGTCTTCCACCGATGCAATAAATGGAAAATCTTTTCATTTGATTGGTGCGAGTCTACCTCGAGTATCTCAATGTTTTGACTTACCCATTGTCCCACCCTTCTATTTCTTCTCTCCTATTTTCTTCTACCCCATTGGGGTTTGTGTTGGAGTAGTGTTGTTTCGTCTTTCATCCGAAAACGAGGACGCTATCTTTGACCCCGGTATACGTTTATCGGATTTTTAAAGTACTCCACGTGCTTTTGGGCCTTTTTTATCATGTAAGCCCCACCAAAAATTGACCATACCATGATTATCCCTAAATGATCACATTTATGGGGATTCGAGTCGAGCTTTTGACTCGGTTATCAAAAACAAGGTGCCTCGTGGGGGAGACCCATGCTTATCCATGTACATATTCTTGCTTTCTAATTAGTTTAATGTGAGGGGATTTGTGCCCTTCCAACCTTTGTTCCGTGGTTGTTTGTGCATTGTGGTTTTTAGATCATCATCTTCACGATTGGAGCCTCTCGTGTTCGTTTTATGGGAGCACTCGATCGTTTGCTTTGGAGGCCTTTCCCAATATCCATATGATATATCCTTTTATGTTCTAACCTTAGGTTTTTAGCACACTTCATAAACGGCTATTACTTATTGGTTACACCCTTTCCATGCTAGATTACGCATTCGACTACGTCTCTAGTATGGGGGTGTTTGCACCCCTAGACTCGAAACATTGAGGACAATGTTTAACTTTAGTATGGGGGGGTGAATAGATACTTGCCTTGCCAAACCTTCACGCTTTCCAAAGTTTATCGTTTTGTTATCGTTTTTGTTGCAAAATAAGGCTAAAAATGGCCAAATTTTAAATTTTTCTCATGTTTTATAAGTGTTTAAGACACGAATGTAGATTTTCCGATGGCGAGAATAAGAGTAATTTTTGACTTGACCGTGCGTGTTGAGCACTTAGCTTTGATTCCTTAACTACACATTAGGCTAAGTCTCTTAAATGAGGACGAGAAATGATAGAGTTAATTATAAGTTACTATGCTAAACGTAGAGTACTCGTATTCTTTCAAAAACTCATGTGTTCTCGTTGTTTGCTTATTCTCCCTTCGCTTGTAAATATTTTTTGCTTAATAAATATTGACTTAGCGGTTTAGTTAGGATTGTTGGGTTTCTAGTCTTTTCTAGTAGCTTCCGTGTAATTAAATTGGGAAGACATTAAGGTATCACCAGCGTCACGGTTTTGAAGTATTGGCACCCTAATAATCGAAAGCTTCACCTAATAATAAGATTTCAAGTGCTCACCTAAATCTAGCAAACAATTTGAAGCCCCACAAGGCCTAAAATCTATGCAAAAATTGAAAGTGAATCAAGCCTTAATCTTCGAAGCTTTAAAGATCCAAAATTCGCTTTAGCGTGAGGATATACGTCTTTGGCTAATAAAACCACCGATGAGGCGGATAATAAAAGGCAAGGCAAGACCGAAGTTATAATAAAAGCTTCATGGCGAAGTTGAATAAAAGATGGAGGTAAACCAAAGATAATAAGGCCCTTCCGTTAGGGGGCGTATAAAAGTCTTGGTAATAAGTCTCATGTTCAAAACCGTTATAAAACCGTGTTTATCGATTCTTCTTGTCAACTTAATTTTTTGACATCGTTGTCTATTAGGAGGGGTTATTGATTTGATGGTCTTAGTTACACCGTTAGGACTCTATTTTTAGACCTAAATCTCTATTATCGCATAAGTCAATGATGTATCCTCGTGATCATTAAAGACATAATAAAATATAAGAGATACAACTTAGGAATAATGGGAGAATAAGTACGTGATTAGGGCATATGAGTAGTGTTAGCATTACTAACTTATAATGACAATGATCTCGTTGCACGCTTAGCATGGAATTAAGGTGAAAATCGAGGACGATGAAATTATTTCTAACAAAGCATTCACGTGTTCTTGTTCTATGAACCTAAACGTCCCATTTTGCGATGAAAATCATACATTATGTCTAAAACGCAAGTAGTAGTAATAGTAGTAGTGTAGTTAGTTTATCATTTCAATAAAGTGAATAAAAATTAAATTTTGGAGATGCTTTGATACTTTATTCTAGCATTGCGTGAGGGCACGGCAATGGTTTAGTATGGGGGAGTGATGAGACTGCTTTTATACATGGTCTCATCATCCAAATCGGGCTTAAAATCAATTAAATATCATCAAATATGCCAAATATATGCTCGTGTTTGTTACTTGTGTATTTTTAGGTACGGATATTGAGGAAATGGTAAAAGATCACAAGAATCAATCAAAAACGAACACGGGAAACGAAGCCGCACAATGAACCGGGCCCAAGTTTGGAATTTTGCAAAATGACCCTTGAAGAATTGAAGATTGACAACTTTGGTCCCTCATCTTTGAAGAACTTGTCACAATTGACCCTCCAAATGTTAATTGTACAAGTATGGTCCTTATTGTTTGAAGATTGTACAAGATCAGTCCTTGGAGAATCAAGAATATACATTTAAAACCCTTGGATTTGAAGTATTTGTGCCAAAATTGACAAGTGCCCAAAAGTTGTTAAATGGAAGTTAGGCGTTGACAGCTTTTAAAACAAAGTGGAAGAAGTATGAAACTTTGGGGGGTCAAACTGCCAAACAAACAAACTCATCCCATCCAATCATCCATCCACATCACTCCTCTCATCCAACCATCTTCCACCACCTCACCACTTTGTCCACATATGATTTCCACCCACGTTTTTTTAATCAGATTTATTTAAAAACGATTTTGGTGGTAAACAACAAGTTTAAAAAAAACTTAATCCCCTTTCAGATTAAAAGTCCCATAAACACCCCATTAACCCTATTTTTCCCAGATCATAATTAACTTAAATCAAAGGGGTTTTGCTTCATGTTTTCCAGAATGGTGATTAAGCCTATACTAAACAAAACCCACTTTACAAATACCTTTCCCACTCACCCATGTGACCCCCCCCCCCCCCATTGGTCCCCTGCAACGTCTCTTTCCACAAAACCCTAGGAGGGGACAAAATCAACGCTTGTGATCAACTACTTGTCCTCCAAGCTCAAACAAACGCCCAAGATGAAGTTACAAGAGCTGGCATCCAACAGAATCACATGGGTTCCATTTTTGACCAAAATTCAGTCAAATCGTCCAAGGGCATTTCAGGAATTCAAGCAACTAGGGTTTCAGTAGTCTAGATAGTTCTATTGTTGTCTATTTAAGGAGCTTACAACTTGTGTAAAGCCCTTGTTCCAGTTTTAGCATTTGCATCTTGTAATTCCTTTTTTAAATTAATGAAGTTTGGTGTTTGTTAAATACAAGTGTAATTCCTTTTATTAAGTTTAAAACGTTTGTGTGTTGTGTTAAATGCTAAGGCTGAGTTCTAATTTAAAATTGTGTGTTTGAAGTTCCAAGTTTCAAAGGGTTTCAAAAAGGTTTTGAAAAGAATTTTATAAATTTCAGAATCTATAGATTGTTATGAAGTGAAAGTGGAATAACATCCTAAGATTTCTGATTTATAAGTTGTTTTTAAAACGTGTTAAAAGTTTCAAAGGTTTGGAGGTTTCAAGGTTTTTGGAAGAAGTTTTAAGAAAATCAGAAAGTGTATTTTCTTGTGTTTGTTCTTGTTTTGATTTGCAGGTTTGATTGATTGATTGTTGTTGATTAAGTTCAGCTCAGGCCCCAGCCTGAAAGGAGGTGACAAAGCTGTCACAAAGGGACTTGGATGTGAGTCCCTTTGGTAAAAATCCCTTATCCCTTTTCATTTTTCATTTTTTTTTTGGTGATTTATGTGGATTGCATGAAAGTTGCTAAGTGCTGGTGTTATTAGTTTGATTTGAGTCATTTGGATGTTAAATGCATGTTAGAAGCTGTTAGAATCAGTTAGGAGTGGTTTAGCATAGGTTTTGTTTGAAAAATTTTTGAAATCAGTTTTTGAAGGGGTGTTTGGATAAGGGTTTAAGCATGGGTTAAAATCATCAATTGTGCTTAAAACTTGTTTAGATACACTTTATAGGATAGTATTAGGTTGTGTATTAGTTGTTTATCAGTTTGGTAAAAGTTTGAAACCAATTGCATGCTTAAAGTGGAAAAAGGATAGTCTAAAACTGCCATGTCACTTTTCTGCTTGTCTAAGTGAATTAGTGTTTGATTTTTGGACAAGTTGTTAGATTATAGGTTAGCAAGGGTTGTGAATTGCTTTCTTGCTTACTGGTTGACTTGTGTGTGAGTTTTGTGCCTTTCAAATTCAATATTTTGCATGTAAAAAGAAGCTAAAACCTAGCAGACCTCATAAGCACATCAGTAACTTGCATTTGCTACTTGTGTGCTATTTTTGTAACTTTTGTGTTGGATTCTGCTTTTTACTTGTTTATTTTAGCTTGTGCTTGACTCCTTGTACTCCAAAGAGTACAAGGGTGCCCTTGTATCCAACAAAATCAACACCAAAAAGCAAAGCCAAGCCCCTCTTGGCTCCAAATTGCACAAGTGTAAACTTCACTTGTTCATCAGAAAGAACAAGAGAACTGGTCACGTTTTGCTTCCCATTTGATTCAATCCTTGTTTAAATTAGATTGTTTTTGTGTTTTTGTGTTCATTAAAAGGTTACTAATTAAGTTTTAAAAAGTAAAAAAAAAAAGAAAATAAAAATCAAAAAGTCCACCGCGCCTGGACTCGAACACGCGACCCCTCGCTGGGGGAGTAAACGTGTTAACCAGTGATCTAGATGGACTTTTTACGTTCATGTTTCATTTCAACTTGTATTTAAGAAGGTTTTGTTTTGGCTTATCTTTAATAAGCCGTAGCTTATTTCCATTTTTACAGCTTATTTAATAAGCTTATTTAGCTTAGCTTATTTTTCTTAGGTTTATATTAGTATTTCAGACTTTTCTGTTTAAAAACATTATTTTTCCCATTATTTAATTATTTATTAGGATTATTTTTAGGTTTAAATTTAGAAAGTAAATTAAAAATAGTAAACAGTAATTAAAAAATCCAAAAAAATAGTTTTTATGTTTTAATTTATATTTTTGAGGTTTACATTCAAAAACGTTTTCAAAAACTTTAATTTTTAATTTTATTTGATTTTAGGTTTTTTATTAAACTTTAAAAATTAATATAAAATTAATTAAAAGGTTTTAGGAGCTTTAATTTGCATTTTCTTCTTAGTTAGATTATTTAGAATTTTTGAGAATTTTTTGGAATTTATTTAAGAACTTTTTATTTTTTGGAATATTTTAATATTATTTTATTAAGAAAAAATTCAAAGTTTTATTTTTAACTTTTTTTCATTTTTCCTAGATTCTAGACATTAAATTAGGAACTTTTTCACTTTCCAAATATTTTTTAGGCTTTTCAATTAATTTTTAGAATTAATTTAAGATTTAATAGATTTTAATAGTTTTTAGGAGTTTAAAAATAGTTTAATTTGGTTTTAAAATTTTTAAAAATAGTTTTTAGTTTAATTAGGTCATTTTTGAGGTTTACAAACTATTAAATCTTGTTTAGGGATTTTTAATATTTAAAAGTGATTTTTAGGGCTTTAATTAGCATTAAAAAGTCATTATTAAATTAATTAAAAGGTTTTAGCAAGTTTGGATTTTTTGAAAACTCTTAGAATTTTATTGTGGATTTTTAGTAATTTTTAGGAATTTTTAGGTTAAAATTTTAATTTTTGTCGTTTTTACGTTTCTACGTCTTAACTTTCTAGTAGTGTTTTTGCCTATTTTTCTATTTTTTTCGTCTTCGTCATTTTCTCTTCTCTTTTCTTCTTATTAATAATCAAAAACATTAATCAATCATTCATTACACAACACACGTGCCTCCTCGAGAACGAACTCACTTTTCTTAAGGGTCATTAGTGCTCGGTTTTCCTAAACCAACGCTTAACGCTTACCACTACTTTGTTGCATCCTTTTCCTAAAGGTGTATACAAAAAGCTACATCAGTTTCATACGGTTTATAATTGTTTACGTTTTACAAGTTGTCGAATTTAAGCTTTTTAAGTTATTTAAGTTTCGGATTACTTAGCTTATTGATTTTGCTTATTGAGTTTTTTTTAGTTGCCACCAATTTCGGAATTACATTCCTTCCATCGCAATATCAGGGTTTACACACATTCCGACGGGTACTTATTTTGATCGCAATAACCCTCAAGGGTTCTACTTTGCGATCGGGTGATTTCTTCCCTTATTCCGGCCTGGGATTGCGATCGCTTATTGCGATAGCACATTCCGACGGGATTAAGGTCCTTTTTAAGTCGAAACTCTGGCCAATTTTTATTTACCTTATTCCGATCTGACATTGCGACAAAGGGTTCTTAGATATTCCGATCTGACTTTCCGATTTAGACATCATTCCGACAGCTTGATCTTAATTATTCCGATGGTAACAAACATGAACATTCCGATGGACTCCACTTTGACATTCCGATGGTTGTTGTAGTTATATTCCGATGCTTATTTCTTTGATGCATTCCGATATGAATTATTTTCAATATTCCGATAGAACAAGTTTTTTAAGTATTAGTTCAATTAAGTTTTCAAAGTATTTGTCTAATCTTTTATTTACGTTTTCAAGCATTTACTTTTAACGTGTCAATCTAGTTTAATCTTTCAAACTTTAATTTTACTCTTCGAAATTTACTTATTTGTCATTAGTTTAAAATAGATAAACAAACCAACACCTTTTTTTAATTAACCAAGAACAAATCATTCCACTTAGAACCGTGATCAATTCGAGGAGATACCGAGAAGAATCTAGAACCTAATGCAAAACTTAGTATCAATTATAATTCACATTACATTACGTAGGGTCTTTCGTTTGCGTTGTAATTGTAATTGAGTCATTCAATTACATCATAGGAGATAATTCGAATTACATAAGAAGTTGAATGGAATCTTTTAAATTATGTTGTAATTGTAATTGAGTCATTACAATTAATTAAAATAATAATAATAAGGAGGAAGTATTCTCCTATTTGTGCAGAGTACGGTTATTCGTCCATCCCTTTTGCCTTCTCTACTTTTGGGGAGCTTGACGAGGAAGCCTTGGTTACTCTTTCACGTCTCAAGCGTTTATCTGTTTGTCATTCTAATGATGCTAGGAGTGGCTCTTTTCTATTTTCTAGACTTGGTTTCTGTATTCAAAAGCGGGTGGGAGCGCAGCTTGTTTCGCGACTCCCTTCTAATTTTGTGTGATTAATAAATAAAAGATTTTCATTAAAAAATAAAAAAAATAAATAATAATAATAATAATAATAATAATAATTATACTAATATTACTTTATTAGAATAATCGGATTTACAAAAAGTTAGTGGGAAGTCGCGATACTATCTGAGCTCCTTTATCTATGGCAAAATCAATCCTATTAAAAATATGTATAACAGCACGCGCCCCAACATTTTGAGTCATAGAGAATTTTCGGATCCGCTTAAGCAAGGTAGTCGCATCCTCTTCTAATTTCCCCAAAGAAGAGAATAATAATAAATTTTATTATTATTATATTATTAATAATAATAATAATAATAATTTTTATTTCTTATTTTTTAATTTTTTTGATTTTTTTTTTATTTTTTTATATTTTATAATATTTTTATTATTTATTATTTTTATTTTATAATATTTTGAATATTTAAAATTAAATTTTTTTATTTTATATTTATAAAATTTTTATTTTTAAATTTTTTATTATTATTATTATATTATTAATTAATTAAAATTTATTATTATTATTATTATTATTATTTATTAATATTTTTATTTATATTATTATTTTATTATTAATATTTTTAAAATATTAAAATAAGAAAAAAAAAAATTAAGATTCGTCCTTGTGGTTTGCCCAAAACATCAAGATTCGTCCCTATCTCAAGTTAAATACAAGGATCGTCCTTATTTTTAAAACTATCATCGAATTTAGTCCTTATTTTGGATGGGGGTTAGTATTGGTTGTTAAATTTTAGGAGTAGAGGGGTATTTATGTCATTTACTCTTTTGGCTGCATTTAATGCACACACGCTCACTTTCTTTTTCTTTTAATTTTTTCTTTTTCATTCTTATCTCTCTCTATCTCACCTATTTTGGATGCTGCTTCATCTACATTCTATGGTATCTTCCAAGAATTGACTTCCATGATCAACTTTTTTAGTTCAGATTATGATACGCAATTATCTTTATCAATATCTATCCTCTTAAACAAACTGAAATTGATAAAAAGGAATCAGGTCATAGTCGAATCTTAATGGTCACCAAACATTCTTCACATAACGACCAAACACCTCGTAACCTCCATTTCATAATCCTCCCAGATCTACACCGATCTACCTTAACCACTCCAAAAAAGATTAAACCTCAAGAATCAAATCATCTTCATCTCTCATTATAAATCAGATCCGATTATCTCATCGTTACTAAACAACATCTGATAGAATAGAACATCTATTCATCAGATTCGAATTATCATCATACCATTTCTCAATTAGAACAAAGTCTAAGTGCAGTGAACAACTCAATAGTTCCTTATCACTCCAAGTAACCCGAATCCAAACCAACCTTTTGACAAAAAAATGTGTCTTCTTTGCATGTTATACAATCGAAGATACACAAGCATCAGCTTCAAGATCTATAAGATGTCTCGGGTAGGTTATGATTTAGTTCGATTGTTGTTGAATGTCTTAAATTGAAACAAAGATAAGACTATAACATAATTGTTATAGATCTTGTCTTTAATTTCGAACATAGAAGAATAAAAAAATGTCTTATGGTGAGTTTGTGACAAGCAGTGGGCCCAAGGGTTTGACTCTTGAAGATATGATGATGTTACCGACTGGATCCAGGCAAAGATCTGTTAAGGAGGTGGAGAGGACCAGGCCAGGTAATGGTTTCAGATCTTATGGGGATAAGAATGACTTCAATTCATCCTGGCGATGTGACAGTGTGGATCGAGGTTTTGCCTACCTGATTACATATAATCAAGTCAACACCCCAACCCATGGATCTATTTCATCAGGTAACTGGTCAGACGATCTATTTCATCAGATCTTTCAAAAATGAGATGGAATGAGTTTTGATTTTGTAAAAAAAATACAGTTGCTGTAGGTTTTGGAAGATGAGATGAAACACGGTTGTTGATTTGTTTTGTGTTAAATATTCGGGTTTAAAGGCTTATGATATGTGATTAAAAGATGGATTGAGATGGTTTATGTTTGTCGTGGGTTTGAATCAAACACGTTTTTGTGATGATTATTTGAATGAAATTGGTGATTGATGAAAGAAGAGATGATAATCTTTTTTGGTTACAGTATGCACTTACAGATGGGAATGAGAAAGAAGAGAGGGGTGTGTGATCCTGTGTGACAAATGGGTAGGTGTTTGTATTTAATGCATGGGAAAGAAGTAAAAGTCTAAAATACACTTCCCCTCATTGAACTTAACAGCGAAAACTAACCCTATCCAAAATAGAGACCAAATTCGATGATAGTTTAAAAAATATGGACGATCCTATTTAATTTGAGATAAGAACGAATCTTGAAATTTTTTTCTTAAATAATAATAACAATTTTTATTTTTGTTATTATTAAATTCTTATAATTATTATAAAATTTTATTTTATTATTTATTATTATTTATTATTATTTATTCTTATATTATTTCAACTATTAGTTTTTTATTATATATTATTATTTATGAGTTTATCATACTGTCCTGATCATGAAGTTCAAGCACACTATAGCTTCTGGAAGTCCACCCAAAACTGAATTCAATCTCATGTTACGCGTTTTCTTTGAATACTTTAACAAGATATGGCTTTACATACATGTTTTTTTTTCATTAAACAAAAGAAAAACAATACTGTAGTACTATAATATACTCTGTTTTTCTTTCTTTCTCTATCTAACTTTACTTTACACTGCTGTCTCAATACATACATCCACGCGGAACATAAACATAAATCACATTCAACAATCTTTCTTTAAATCTTTGCAAATCTAACACTTCAAAAACCAATCTTGATCCTCAAAAAACACTACCCATTTCCTTAATTCTCATAAAAAAAACCATTCTTGATCCTTAAAAAACATTACCCATTTCCTTAATTTTCATAAAAAACCAATCTTTATCCTTAAAAACACTACAAATTTTCTTGATTTTAATAAAAAACCAATCTTTCTCAAAAAAACACTACCCATTTCCTCAATTTTCACAAAGAATCAATAAAAAACAGTAGTACCCACATCCTTAAATCCCATAAAGATTCAATCTTTAACCTCAAAACACTTACAAAACACAAAAACATCAATACCCACATCCTTAATTCCCATAAAGTTCCAATCTTTAACCTTAATTTTACATAAAGATTATACCCATATTATAAATTTTTATAAAGTTTAAAGCTTGACCATTAATGGTGGTGAAAATGATGAAATGGAGACCATGGCCACCGATTTATTCTAAAAAATATGAAGTGAGATTAATGGCGAAGAAGATGGAAAAAGAAATTGTGAGGTGTGATCCAGTGCATGCGGGTGCAGAGAAAGGTTATGGTGGGGATGTTGTTGTGGAGATTAAGTGGAAGGGGCCAAAGGCTACTTTGGGTTCATTGAGGAGATCAGTTAAAAGAGATGTTACAAGATTAGGGAAATTCGATGATGGTGATCAAGTGTTTAGTAATGTTTGTACGTTTTCCGGGTATAAGGAAAATGAGTTTGTTCCTTGGGAGATTGGGTTTACCATCATCAATGTGAGTTTTCTACTTTCTAAATTTGTTTATGTTTATATCAACTACAGTAGTTATTTTACGATCAAGCCCGAAAGTTAGAAAGGAGCCTCACATTACTTGCGTCTTTTAGTTTAATTAAAGCGTTTCTCTAGGAATTCCCTTTGCCGTAGACTTTAACGAGATAATTCAGTTTGTCAATTAGATTGGCAAAAATGACTCATGTTTTTGCCCTTTTAAATCAATTTTCTAGGATGTTAACTTTGCCATAGACTTCAATGAGATTATGCAATTGGTCAATCAGATCGCTCAATTTTGGTCACGTTGCTATAATAATCAATGGTTCCCCATTCAGATCCTTTTTTTCTCAATTGCCACCTAAAACGAGCTTTCTTTTATTATACAAAAGTTTTTCTAAATTCTTTTTATATTAGTCTAAGTTATTATTGGTTTGGATATTCTTTCATGTGTTTGGATTGAATTTGAATTTGATTAAGTTGAACTTGTTATGTGTCCTACCAAATTTAGGTAATTTTCTAACTTTTTTGGTAAGTGTCTTGTGGTTTATGTCATCTTGCCCAATAGATGCATAGATTAATTTAGTTTGAATGATTTGGAATTGGTTTGTGTACTGTTTTCCTACCTAAAGTTAGGAACTTGTGGAATCTTGCTTTTGGGGTGTAAAAGTATCGATGTGGGAGAACTTGCTCAAAATTGATTCTATCAAGAATTATATTCTATGTTATCATACGGTAGATGGAATTTAGGTAGTGGCACTTTGACTGTACAGGTCAAATTTTGAGTACTTGTCAAGTTTGGCGAGTAGTATCCAGTTATCCACAATCACACTTTCATTAGCTTCCATCATATAAATGGGATTAACCAATTGCGATTGTTTTAGTTTACTTAAATTAGGTATATTTTGATGTTAAAAGTTTATTTTTGTATAACAGTTATAGTATGTCTTTTACTGAGAAATTGGATCAATTTTTCTTTGATTTAGGGATCAGATGCAGGCCCTAAGAATAAGGTTCCTGTTTTTGGGAAGGCCACTTTGAATCTTTCTGAATTTGTTTCTTCTGGCGAAGAAAAAGAAATAATTGATCTCGACGTTCCTTTCATTGTCTCATCCGGAGCAACTGAGCCTCACGCCTCCCTTCATGTATGTACCTTAAGGTCCTTTTGTGTTGCGTCATTTCTATGTCTAAAGCTCATTTTTCCCATGAAAATTGTAATGCTGACCCGTTGAATTTGCAAAAAAAATAAAGAAAAAAAGGCAATACTCCCTTGGTTCCTTAAACATTGCAATGTGTTTCCGTTCAAGACTAGTTTACCTATCTACCTGTCAACGTTATAACAACTTTACGTATTTACTCTTCATCATCACTACCAAGATTACAAGTTTTATTTGAGGTGTATGGTGCAGATATCACTTGGCTTTAAGGAGATAAAAGCTGCTCAACCAGCCGAATCCACACAAAGTCAAAGTCAAACATCTGAAAGTTCTTCAGAAGAGAAAGACGAGCAATCAACATTTAAATCTAAATTAAGAAAAGTTAAAAACTTGAAGGAATACGTCTCAATCAAACGAGGTAAAAAAGTCTCTCGTGTGGATGATCATGATCATGAAATCAGTGAAAGTAGGAGTGACGAAGGTGACTATCCCAATTTTGTTGACTTTGACTCGCATGATGAATCAAATGAAAATGCTGCTATTAGGAAATCAATTAGTTATGGCTCGTTAGCTTATGCAAATTGGGCTGGAGGGTCTCTTTTTGAGGATAATCTGTATTATAGTAACCAAAAATCTGATGACGGTTGTTCACCAGATAATGATTCGACTGCTCCTGTTTCTGAAACTAGTGTAGTTCAGAATTCTAAACGTAGCATTTTACCATGGAAAAAGAGGAAGTTGGATTTTAAATCACCAAAACCAAAAGGTGAGCCATTGTTAAAGAAAGATTATGGTGAAGAAGGTGGAGATGATATTGATTTTGACCGTCGCCAACTCAGTTCCGATGAATCCCTTGTTGAGGTATAACTTCTCACTCATTTTTTAAATTTAGATCTAATCTCTGTACAAGTAGTTGACTTTTTAAGCCATCATACTCTCACTTCTACAAAAAAAAATATATTAACAAAAAAATATTATAAAAAAACACTACGCATTTCTAAAAATGACCGGTTTTGAATAAGAAATGCCTATGGCAAGGAGTGTTTGGATTTGCATTTTCAAAATGATGATCTGATTCTACTTCTGATCGTAATATTAGTTTTTTATGTTCGGATTATGTATCTGCTCTCTTATGTCTTTCGGATAATAAGTTTCATACTAGCTACAACAAAACGTTTGGTTAATTAGTTGCATATTACCAATGGGCCTTTGGCCTAGCGGTATCCGATGTAGATGCTCCTCACACAAGTGGTTGTGGGATCAAGTCCCATTTGAATCTTGATTCTGATTACTGAAGTGCAGTCACTTCCAAAACACACTGTTAAAGACCCCATCGTTATTTTTTCAGCTTTAAGTTTATTTCAGACAGAATGTAGAATATCGTCAAATACTAATACAAGACATTTACTAATTGCAGTATCATAAATTCAATGCCCGACATTTAGTATCTGAGTTTGGGGACGACGGTTTTGCAGTCGGAAACTGGGAACAAAGAGACATAATAGACCGTGATGGAAGCATGAAGCTTCAAACACAAGTCTTCTTTGCTTCCATTGATCAAAGGAGTGAACAAGCAGCAGGAGAGAGTGCCTGCACTGCTCTTGTGGCGGTAATTGCTGATTGGTTCCAAAACAACCGTCATCTTATGCCAATAAAGTCGCAACTTGATTCTTTAATCCGAGAAGGTTCAGCAGAGTGGAGAAGACTTTGTGATAACGAAACTTACATGACTCGATTTCCTGACAAACACTTTGACCTTGAAACGGTACTAGAAGCCAATTTACGACCTTTATCTGTAATCCCAGGGAAATCTTTTGTTAGTTTTTTTCGTCCGGATGAAGTCAACGAGGGTAGTTTTGACTTTTTGAATGGAGCAATGTCATTTGACAGCATGTGGGATGAGATAAGCCGTGAATCCGAGGCTTGCAGTGATAATGAACCACGAGTTTATATAGTGAGCTGGAATGATCATTTCTTCGTGTTGAAAGTTGACTCGGATGCTTATTATATAATCGACACTTTAGGAGAACGACTCTTTGAAGGATGTGACCAAGCTTATATCTTGAAATTTGATCGAGCTTCCCTAATTTCCAAAACACCCTCCCCCGAGGGTTCTACAGAAAAGTCAACCGAAATGGAGAAGTCAACTGAAAAGTCAATGGAAGAAAACGAGATTATTTGTAATGGGAAAGAATCTTGCAAGGAATATATAAAGAATTTCTTAGCTGCTATTCCTATAAGAGAACTGCAAGCAGATATCAAGAAAGGTTTGGTTTCTTCTTCGACTCCGCTTCTTCAGAGACTACAGATTGAATTTCACTACACACGGTCAGCACCGTCTGTTGCGGATGATGTTGCCACATCAGCATTGTTGGAACTCTCTAATCCTAATGTAGTTGTTATCGACTCTGTGAAGTTGGAAGATCACTGAAATGGTGGTTCTTAATTTTCTGGTATGTTTATAGAGGTAAATGTAAATGGGATGATAAAGTCTTTGACTTTAGGTGTTGACTTTTCCCTTGTTTTTGTGTTAGGGAATGTAAAAGGTTAACTGTGTATAAGTCTAACTTCTGATGTTAAATATGACTCTTTTTCTCCTATCCTGTGTATGGAATGTGTGTTGATGCCTTAACGGCTTGCGCTAGATTATGTGTCCACCTGAAATAGAGAATACGTTTTAACTTTTGAGGTCCGAATCCTTTCTAAAGCTGTATGTTGGTTTTTAGCTCAAAAAAGTTACTAGTCTTTTCTAAGTTCAACTTTTGAGATCATTGCGTATGACCATATCTTAACAATTTTGATTCCAGTTCACATGTTGAGGCAAAATGGTATCTAAGTTCTTGGTTTGTGATGATTGTTTTAGGGAACATGATGATTTTGATGCGTTTGAAAATAAGTTAGCTGTAAAGTAGTGAAGTTTCTGCATTTGGAAAGATTCTGCACTTTTGTATATGAAAAATCCCAAACAACCTCCTGTTTGATTCCTTTATGTCGTTTCTATAGCGCTACATGTTAAACGTTTGTAAGTTCATTAGCAGTGCTAGTCTCTAGGGATTTCCATTTAGGCAGTGAATCGAACTAATTCACGATTTATTGATTTGGCAGAATATAGTCAAAAAGGCTACAAATGAATCGATTCCCTTTATAGTTTTTTTGACCAAACAAAACCAAATTGTTTGTACTACAAATCAGAATACCTTCCAAATTATATACAAAGATATTTATACCAGCAATTCAGCAAAGGTGAACCTAACTTTTAGTAAAGTCTTGTTCCTCTCCAGAAATCTGTTCAGTTAAAAGACAGAATCAGATTGGGACGTAAAAGCACAATGCATTTGTCGCACTCCAATTATTCGATAAACTTATCACACCATTTTTCCATCTATTCGAAATTGAGTTCAGCCTTAAATTAGTACCTGATTTCTTTTAAGCTTAAAAAAACCATTTTATACTCGCAAAATATGCATGATCTAATAATCTTCAGTCTTTATTGAATAATTACACTCAAGACAACTTTACGGATTGAACAACGTGAACCGGCATAGTGAGTCATCAATTATCGTAACAACAATACACATGATGATCGACATATGACCAACTTATGTATCAACTAGACCCACCCGAGAGCCAAAGAAGCCAATGCTGAAATCAAACTTGATGCACGTGAGCTCGTTTTTGTTACCATCTTGTATCTTTAATGTAAGTGTGTATGAACCCTGTATCGATCAAACCACAGATCAGTTCAGTAAGAAAACAGGAACACATACATGTAGAACACTTCCACAAGTCATCTTAAGGATCAAAATTGACCCTTTAATCATTAAAGCAACAAAATAGATATTTTTTAACTAAAAACAAAAAGGGTTGAGTGAGTCCAAATCATATTTAAATTGGATACAAACTGCTAATTTTCCTTATAGGATTAATTAAAAGCAAACATGTGTTTGCGGGTCAATCTGACCCGTTTTGACTCATCACACACCACGTCAGACCCACCTATTTTTCACGGCTAAGGCGTTTGACATAGTCGATTGTCAAATACCTTCACCAAACTACATGTTAATCATATGATCTAATTATCATTTCATGGAAAGTGTGTAAAGAAAAAAGAATAATGTTGAAGCAGAACAAATGGGCGATATGTGAAACACGGAACAAACTACTTACAGGGGGAGCTATTGTAGGTAAGAACTGAGAGTAGGAGATCGTGAAGTCACCCGCAGGAACAGGGCAGGATAAACTAGTGCAGAGGTCGCCGGTCTCGCTATAGACACTCCATCCAAAGTAAGCAACACCGATCACAACTTTCCCTTCAGATAATGGTTTGTCTGCATGCCAAACATATAATGAATGTTACTGTGTTTGAAGCATAGCGGTTTTCTATATTCCCTCCGTTCCAAAACCATTCTCCACCTTGCTATTTTATTATGTCTCATATAACTGCCCACTTTTGGGAAAAGAATATGTAGAATAGGGAAAATTGCACGAAAATGTAATACACCTTCACATTATTGTCATTATATGTGATGAACCGATTATTTAGCATGATAAGACTAAATAATGGAGAGACTATATATCTTAACACCAATTGATTATTATCAGCTCTAGTTATGTACGCTCGACGTCTGATTAAATCTTAAATTTGAACTCAGAAACGATACAGCTATCAAAACATGCAAAATTGTGTGCAGTGCAGCATAAATATTAAAGCAAACCTCTATTTGCCAACTGCAACAAAACAAACTTACCAGTGAATGCGGAAATAGTGAAGGATGTCTCTTGGCCTTTCTTTGTCGGCTCAGGACTGATCACAACCTCACTGACCTGGACAGTATACTCTTTCTTCTTATCTGCATATGTATCAATGTTAAAGAGCTGTTGGTTTACTACTGAATAAAACTAAAGACATGCATCGACTTCTAGAAGACAGTTTCAGGGATCTTAATTAGTTCTTATTTTTTGGGGAAACAATAAACAAGGTAATTGACATCACTTTTAAACAAGGTGGTCTGAGTCTTTGTGAGGGTGCGTCAGGAATAACAACAACAACAAAGATCGAACACATGTTGTCTATTGCCTTTTGAAACAAGTTGTTTTATATATGCGCTTACAAGTTGCTCATTTGAAACAGCTTATTTCACTCGCTAATAATCAGATGAAATTTGGAGCAATCCCACTAACCCTCAGAATTGCTTGTTTCTTGTATCAACACGCAATAAGCTGATGAACATATATTAGGTGTCTGAGATTTGCGTATCTAGTGTTTGTGAAAGCTGGTTTAAAAGACCTTATTTGAGTGTTTGGATAAAAGAACTTGTTTTACTCTTCAATTAGCACTTTTAACTTAGCAGCTTCTTCTAAAGCACATAAGCAAACTAAATAAGTGATCTTAATTCCTAAACACCCCTTTAAAACTTCTTTTGCCAATTTAAAGTCAACATAATCATTTTCCATGAGCAATCCCAAACACTCTTAAAATCAACTTTTCCATCTGGTAACACTCTTGGACCACAAGAGAAGACCCATTATTCTAAACACAACCGAACAAAACATGTTAATTCTAACTACCACTAAGGTGGCCTAGTCATTAGTCGGTTAGACACACTAATGTCCTCGCAAGAGGTTTCAGGTTAAAACCACAGCACAAACTTGGTGGTTAGACACACTTAACATTACTAGATTCACTTTTTTGGATGGTCACGGAAAGGGTCGAAAACAGTCACGGCAACCCAATTAGGCCGCGTACATTTGATTAAATAGTCGTCCTCCCCGAGTCCACGGTCATGGGTGTTTGTTAAGCTTAATTGTGGGCGTATGTGATTTTGGCTAATTTTCCATAAGCTCAATTTTCCGACTTATTTTGAGATTTTATGGGATTATATAAGCCCATAGGTCTCCGAATAAGCCTAAAATTGTGAGCTTGTGAAAAATAAGGCGAAATCACATAAGCTCGTAAACCTACAAGGCTACAAATAAGCTTAAACAAACACAGTGGAGTGTTTGTTTCAGCTTATATGTTTTTAGGCTTATATATCCTAAGCCCAGTTTTCCAACTTATTTTGAGACTTGTGGACTTATATAAGTTTATTACGATATGATAAACTTATATAAGCCCATAAGTCTCAAAATAAGCCGGAAAATTGAGGTTTAGGAAATATAAGGCGAAACCAAATAAGGTAATAAGCCCACATAAAAGCTTAAATAAACAATGCAGAATATAATAGTAGCAAACTAGCAATTATTATAGTAACATAAATACTTTAAAAAAAGGTTAAAATAAAGAGTTAAAAGAAGCTCTGACTGCAGTATATGAAATCTGTAGCATGGATTAAAGGTAATAAGATAATGAAAAGAAACACAATCAACAGCTTTTTGGTTCCAGTTCCTTCCATTGTGAGATGAGATGATTGTACAACAACAATAATGTGTTACAGTATTGATGATGATGTTTATTGTACTACACTTGATAATTTGTTACTTATGTTTTTTTTCTTTTCTTTTCAAAACCGAATTAAAATTGAACCGAGCCAAACACAAATCAAACGGAACCGAACCAAATTCCGTTTTTAAGAGGATCTTTTCCGGTTTTGAATCGAACCGAGCCAAATCGAAACGAAACAATAAATATATAAAACTGAAAATCAAGCTGAATAAGGTCGTTTCGGTCTTGGTTAGACCGGCTCAGCTAGGTTTGTTGGTTCGGTTGGATTTGCTCGGCCGTACACACCAGATTACAAATATCAAACTAAAAGCACGAGTTAGTTTGTACACGTACTAACAAGTAACAACTGATGCAAAATTTACTCTATGTCCTAAAAAAGTATACATCTTACCATTTATGTTTGTCATCATAACTAATAAAAATAATATCCAATTTATCTCATATGAATTAAGCTATGAGTTTATTGTCTTCCACTCTACATAAAAATTGTAGAGTTACAACTAAGATATATATATAGACCATTATTCGATGACCGTGATTAAGTTGGGACAAAGGAAAGTCACTCTACATAAAAAATTGTTATATAATTTACATCTTATATGAAGCTCTTTAGCTAATTTTAGCATAGCCAAACTCTCGTCTAAAAGCTCCCCAAGCTTATCCGCCACTTCACAAGCTTCAATCGCCTCCTGTTCCAAGTTTTCTGCCTTGAAAATTTTTCGTGCAGCAACCATTGCGGCATTTTCCAATGTTTCTCTATCAGCTAGATTTGTAATACATTCCCAGATAGCCACCACTTGCTGGGATGTTTCAACACCAAAAGATGCATCCTTGTACTTGTAACGGTTGTCCACCTGCATTTTAGTAGTATTATATCTATGTACTCCGTATAACAATGTCTAATAATTGTTAACGAGTTCAAAAATGACCCACATGGGACAGAGCGCCATCTTTTCATGACTGAATGTGCAAATAACCAAACATGGGCAGCTTAACCGAAACAATAATACAATATAAACTGATGAAGGAGTGAGTAGCTCACCTTCTCGAGGACCAAGAATCAAAACAAAAACATTATTATTTACAGTTGCCTATCATATAAGCTGCAGCTGAAAACCAAACCACTTACTGGCAAGACAGCTGTATTGATATATGATCGTATCAATGCACAATCGTATCTATGCACAAATTTGTACCGAATAGAAAATGGGAGTGTTAAAAAGTACCTCCCTTGAATAAAAACATTGATGTCTCTGTTTTTTCCATTTCCACGAGATTAAATCTGACATGCTGCTTACAGTAATGAATACACTGACGCCTGAAGACATTTAAAACTAATAGCCTAGACAACCCGAGTCTAAGAAGAACAAATCATAACCAAATGAATACAATCCAGTAGTTATATGCAACCAGTTTCAGTTATTCTTTGCGTTATATATTGTCATGTTATAGTCTGTACTTTTTCTGCATGAATGAATCTGGTTCTAATGATTTCATTTATTGCTGATAGTCTACTTATGCACCAAGGTCCCCTGATAATATGAATCGTAAAGTTGATGCACATAATGGATGTTAACACAGCTTATACCTGTAGCTTAAATGATCAATATCTTCAACATAAACCGGAATATATATAGGACGCGTGCCTAGATAGAAAGCATGTGATGTTCTCACCTTTTTAATCCAATGCGACCATGACCAAACAATTAAAACTTCAGGCGATAAAATATCTAGGGCATGGGATGCAGGAAGCCTTTTCATATTTAAAGGCATACACCCCCCATCCCCTGGTGTCCCTGAGCACCATACAGACACAACTCACAAAATTGATTAAGCTGACTTCACGTGATATAATGTTTACAAATTACTTTGACATCAGGTTGGCCAGTTAGCTGTTCCATATATTCCTTATAGAATATATTTTGCTATGTCCTAATTGAGGAGTTACAGTTCTGCATAAGTTGGCTTTTTCACTTCTCTCGGTTCTTAGCTTCACTTATAAAACTTTGCAAGCTACTTAAGAACTCCACATCTCTTTAAACCTCCTATCTTGAAGGGGAAACTTCCCTTGCATCTTCTGAAAACGAAGAAGAATGCAATTACTAATTATATACACTCCTTTTATCTCAAAGAGCCACTAATTTTATAAGTTAACTAATAAAGTATTTGAAAACGAATCCCTGATGCTTGGCAGAAATGGTACATTTGAATTCCGAGAAGAAAGTACTATATAAGATAGAAGCAATAGATCTGAGGCTACTTTAAGGAGAGGGACCAAAAACAGGTGAGAAGAGTGAAAGCTAATAGTATTAGCAGTGTCATATTAAATTAACAGTCGCAAGTTTATTGTTTAACTAATTCGAATAAGATATAAGAATACTTCACGAATTTCCTAACTTCTCAATACAGAAATCTGAGTAGCAATTGCAGACAACTAATGTTAACGCTTCGTGTTTGTCATTTTTAATATATTTTTCATCAAAAGGAGAGTATCCTTAAATTATACATTTACTAATCATTTACATGACATATAAAAGAGGCCCGTATAAGACCACTAATTACACTACTTAGAAATGGACAACCATTGAAAAGATTAACTAATTTCTGGTATTTGGTGTTGGAGTTCAGCAGCCATATTTTACCGGACAATAGATAAGCATGCTTTATATTTTTGCATATGCACTGAACAGGTACCAGTTCATGGATATAGCTAGATGTAGATAAGTACTATATTAAAAGTGAAACAAACAATAAGCATGTTCAGTGGCGGACGTAGGAACTTGAAAAGTGGGGGGCAATTTTTTTTTTACGATAGTAAAGCCAAAAACTAAAATTCGAAAAAAAAATCGAGTATTTTAACATCAAAATGGAGCATTTTTAGGTTTTAGAGTGTTAAATGTTAGACTTTAGTATGTGAGTGGGGGGCAATTTCAATTTCGAGTGGGGGGGCATTTTAAAAAAAAACACTCGCAATTAAAGAAAAACTACATTATAATCTCGTCGTTTTGGTTTAGCCATGGGGGGCGCTGCCCCCCCCGAAGCTAAGCTGTATGTCTGCCACTGAGCATGTTGTTTGACAAACCTGTAGATAGGCCTGCAAACGTGCGTTCTGATCCACACCGAGACAAAAGAAAGAGAACCATGATAATTTAGACACAAAGCTTTGAGCTCTGATTGCCAACTCAACTACCCTTGCAGCAGCATGCAGTGACTGGACAAGAGAGATGTTATAATCTTCATGCCTTAACGGTTGGCCTTGTTTGACCCGCCAAGTCCTCAATATCACCACTAGTACTTGCTTGAGGATTGGCGTTTGCTCAAACACTACAGCAGTCAAGAGGGATTGGTTCAGAGTTCAAGTTTCCAGAGACAAGCAGTGCTGCTGCTACTGGTGACTCGGACCCTTTTGTTGCTCCTGCAGGCGCCACTGATGACGATAATCAAGGAGCAGTGCTATCACTAGTTTTCTATCTACTACTCTTTATATGTCATTAAATTTTTTTTTTAGCTTATGTAATTTATGTGGCTTTATGGTATCGCCATACTCAAGGAGCAGAACAGCAGATGAAGGTTCGGGATAATTCACGGATGGGTTAGCAGCAATCCCTTCTAACATCGGAATTTTAACTCTAGGTTTGCTACTTAATCCAGAACTACCGGGACCGCACGAAATTTTACTTCAGATAGTTAATGTTTGTGAAGAAAATCAGATTTTCCACCCGGTCCAAAAGAATTTGTGTTGTAAGGCACGGGTTCCCCACCACTTAACATTCCCGCCCAATCCATTCCTTTATATAGTCGTTACCAGTCCATTTGTAAGGTAGCTTGTTATTGATAATTCTCTCTTCTTCTCTATTTCCTCTTTTCTCATTTGTAACAGTTTGTAACCAAACTTGTATTCTTTATGGTGATTTCTTAAACAATTTATCCAGTATTCAAATGTTCCAGGTTCGGTTTGTGACTCAACTGGTTTTAAACCAGTATGAATTTGACACAACCGCTGCTACAAGATGGGGTTATTGATTCCAAAATTTCCTAAATTTCAGCTCATGTTTGTCTATAAATCTTATATTAAAACAATAACGTAAAAACAAATGCCAGAAAGATGTTTTGATTACAACCCTTTCACAATCATTTGGCAAATAATGGCACATTTCGAAACTGAACAATAATTAATGGTCTTAAAACAAAAAAATTCTCATCATACAAGACATACCAATCTAAAATACATATAAAATACTGTCTCTAAAAGAACACAAACCTCATGGTACATAAGGTTTCTTATCCCAGGCCTCTCTGGTTTCAGCTAAATCCGGTAAGTAACGTTCAGCCAATACATCAACCTGTTCAGAAAAAGGCTTACTCCCATAATCACCAATGTGTTTCACCATCTGGTTCCACCTTTTCCGACAAATATCACCGGGCCTATGTTCAAGAAGATTATCCCAATCCACATCATCAACACATGCAGCATCAAGTTCATACAGCTTACCAATCATCCGATAATCATCAGCATCAGACCATAATTTTTCAGCCACCAAAGACGAAGTTAACTTATACCACTTTGTGCAACAACCTGCATCGCTTCTAGTTGATAACTTTTCACTAATTGCACCCCACGGAATATTATCTTTCAACATCCCGTGTTTTGATTTCTTTTCACAATGTACTCTCATTTTTAAATCCGTGTTCACAAGATCGTATACAGTCTGGATCTCTTCTTGAGCCCATTTTCCAGCCTTTGGGTTCACAGGCTTTATTCTTCGCCAGGTGTCCTTAACATGCAACCTACTTTTCCCCATCAGTTCCCCTATTTTCTTCCAGTTGTTACCGTACTTTTGTACGTACTTTCTTAAACTTTCCTCCTCTTCTGGTGTAAAACCCTTGGCTTCGGATCTTTCGAACAAAACGTGGGCCCGAGAATAGACAGCAGTATGGGGACGATATGGTATGCATTTCCCGATTTCTTGCCAACATTTTGTAATATGGTTAGCTTGGCAGTTCAATACCATCATCAAACCATCGTCTCCCAAATTATTATCTGTTATATAATTATTAACTGCATCTTTTATTATCTCGTCTTCTTCGGGTGTAAATCTTTTACCTCGAATTAGACCGTCTCCTTTTGTTGTTTGGTTCTTGGGTCCTGTGTCTGATGATGGGAAGCCCTCAACATGGCCGGAAGGGCTAACTTTTTTGGATTTGTTTTTTCCTTTAGCTGTAGCTTTTCCCGTATTGTTTTCAACAGGTTCGATTGTCTTGTTTTGGGCTTTACTAGCTTTGGCTTTGGTCTTCTTTTTTTCTTTAGTACCTTTGCTGTCTTTGGTATCACCCTGTGTTTCAGGAGTTGATGCCTCAGCCATAATCTCCTCCATTTCAGTATCTGGATTTTGAGCATCTAATTTTCTCTTTTTGGCATCACTTTTCTCGGACAAGCTATCCTCAATAGATAGTTGAGGGCCATCATTTTGGTCATCTTCATTTTCTTCTATTCGTGTCTCCTCGGAAGAATCTCTTTTCCTCTTCTTTTTCTTACCATTCTTGCTAACATCACCATCATTTAGCAACTCACTTTTATGACGTTGATCTTCAACTCCATCTTCATTTGATCCTGATTCTGTCTGCTTTTTCTCCCCGAGATCAGCATCATCTACCAAATTACCTTTATCAGGACGATCTTCAACTCCATCTTCATTTGATTCTGATTCTCTCTTCTCCTTTGGTAGAGCCTCATCTATTTCTACTAGACCGTTACCGTTACCGTCAATATCAGGCAAATCACTGATCTTGTTCTTTCCCATTGTTACAGGGCTGGCATCCGCATCGTCCCCTGTCTTGCCCATTCGTTATGCTTCAACCTGGATTTTGAACTTCTGTTTCCTGCATAAAACAAAAATCTAATTAAGGCAAATGACGAAAACGCATAAACATTATTTCATCATTTGAGGATCAAACCATCCAGTCCATTAAAGAGTTGTAGAAAACACATGTAACAATTTAATACACAGGCAGCACATAATGAATGAAGTTAACCAACTAAGCTAGCTCAGTTGGCCACCGGGAGGTATTCTTGGAGAGCTCTCAAGTTCGAGTCTCACTAAAGACCTTCAGGCCCGAAATAATATAAATGGAAGCAGCAGCGAGGTTTATTCCCTTTAGTTTGTCCCCTAAAAGAAAAGGTTCGAAGCTTGCATACTGCTCAAATGAATGTCATTGTAGGCTCGAATCACTAACTACTAACTCGCCGTTCAAAAAATAAATAACGTTAAGAACCTCGTATAATATGTTGCTAATGCTAATCTAATACTAATAATATTTCTGTAATAGTAGAAAAGAATAGCACCTAAAAATATAGAAGAATTAAAAGTAGAGAAAAAACCTTAAAACTTATGTAAATGTAAACACATTCAAAGATAGAGAGTGAATCTGCAGAGATGACGACTCAGTCGTGGAGAAGGGGGAGTACGGCGGGGGAATCGGAGTGGAGTTATGTGGCTGCCATTGATGGTCGAGTCACCTAACCACTAGCTCAACCAGCTTGAGGCCTTGATCACTCCGGTCGAATTATCGAGTTACGAAATCGATCACCAAATCAACTCGGTCGAGTCATCCTTACGCGGTTGCTTGATCACAGGTTCGATCACCGGGTTAGCCCGGTTAAATCATCATATTATGAGTTAGATCATCGGGTCAATCCTGTCGAATCATCGGATCACGAGATTAACAACCGGGTTAACCCGGTTGAGTCACTCAGTCACGAGATTGATCAACTGGTCAACCTGATCGAGTCACCGGTACACTAATTTGACCATCGAATTAACTCGATCAAGTCATATAGTTATCGGTTCGACCATCAGATCAATAAACATATCTTTAACTATTTGTCGATAATCAATTTTCGTAATTATATTCATGTACACATACAGTAAAATTACGTCTAATAAAATTAAATAATAAAAATATAAATAAATTAAAAGATACTAGCATGGACCCGCGCAATGCTGCGGCGAGTACTTATAATCATTTTTTACACTAACAAATATTAATCTCTTATCCATTAAGTTTGTATCGTTAAAGTTGTAAAAAAATCGAAAAAAGCCTTTAAATTTTTTTATAAAAAATAATAAAAATATAGCAAAATAGATATTAAATTAAAGAGTATAAAATTTTAGAAAATATAATGAAATTAGATTATAAAAATAATAAAGAAATAAAAAGATTTTTTTAATGTAAAAGAAAAATGTTATTTAAGTAGGTTATTACAAAAGTTTGTTACAAAAGGTTGTTCGAAAGGATTATAGTATATAATGTTGATGAAGATATCAACAACTTGCTTTACATAGTAGGAAAAAAAGTCTGTTTTAGCCTTACTATTTTAAAAAATTCTCAAATGCTTTATAAAATAGTATAGACTGAATTTAAAATTTTAATAGGTCAATAAGAGATGAAGGGTCATGATTTTTTAGTTTGATTTTTGAAACGATGTAGTAATAGTTTTACATCTGCTTTGTTGATATTAATTTTTGGTTTGAGGTTAAGAAATCCATTTTTGTTTTGAGGTTAGGAAATAACATAATGATTTGGACACTATAAAATGTGTATAATTGTATATTTGATTGTCCTAATCAAAAATTGAAGTGTGTCAATCAATAACTGTTGGAAATACGTTTTTACGTATTTAGAAAGGATCGGTCACTCCAATGATATTGGGCTCGTGATCCTATATAGCCCATATAGCCCACATGTAGGGTGAGCTACATAAACCCCCCTCCTAGCATGTTAGGAAGGGTTGTTGATCACTTCCATTTTACATAATCACATTTCATCTTTTCTTCTTCATCCTCTTCTTTCTCTCTCTAAGTTCTTCCATTTATCATCCATATCAATAGATTAATCCATACATGTCTAATTCTTAGAAAAATACGATCCTACAATCGGTATCAAGAGCATGGTTGATTCTTCGGATTAACATGTTTCATCTATTGATTTGGTGGTAAAGTTTCTTTCTTTCACAAATTTTTTTTTCTTTCTTTCGTCTATTTTTTTTCTTTAAGATTACGGCAAAAATCTTTCAAGTAAATCTTTTACTCTTAATAAAAATTGGTTACCTTTCTACTATTTCAATTAAATCTTTCAATTAAATTTTATCCATTTTCAAATTTTAATCCATTTTTTTTATATATTTTTCAGTTTTGTCTTTCTGTTTATCCAACTTCATTTTTAAATTTGAAGATATTTTATCACTTTAATTATCCTATTTTAATCCTTTTTTAGTAGTTGTTTACGGTTTTCTGTTTTTGTCCTCTTTTTTCTGTTTTGTTTTTTTTCTCAAAGTTTAAGTATCAGAAAAGGGTTTATATATTCAGATGGCTATTCCGATACATTTCTTTTTCGTCCTATTCTAATTGACTGTTGCACTATTCCGATAACTGTCCATATCGATCGCAATAACCCTCGGGTTCTACTTTGCGATCAAGTTATTCAGATTCCCTTATTCCGACGTGGGTTGTGATTGCACTTTGCGATCGTGATTGCGACGGGTTTAAGGAAAAGTGAGTCGAAACTCTGCCAAAATTTTCTTAGAGACATTCCGATGGTGAGTTTTTGAACATTCCGATGGAAATTGTTGATATTGCGATGGACTTAGTTTTTTTTTGAATATTGCGATGAATATTTGAGTAAGTATTGCGATGGAATGGTTGAAGATTGCGATGACTGTTTTTTTTTTTTTTTAAATATTGCGATAGAATTATCTTTTTCAAAATCATCACACTAACACACTCGACTCGAAACTAGAAATCGACACAACCCTCGTTTAATACTTACTCACCAAAAGACTCAACTCCAAATCCACACACTCTCACCCTCTCTCGAATCCTAACTAGACTCACCCTCGACACCTAGACTGACACCAAACTTCATTCTCTGACCAATATCTCAACCAACAAAACCCCAAACCTCGTACCCTCGACTCACCCACAGTCTACACCATATCCGGAACCCACACTCCTCAACCACTCGACCTCTCAACTTCAGTCACTCGACTCGACCCTCGACACAACACTTGACTCACCCACACCCAAACACTCACATCAAGACCCTCGACTCCCTCACCCAAAACCCACCAGACTCCTGCAACTCATCTCGACCAACAGACACAAACACACCCACAAAAAACCCACCCTCGACTCCTACAACCACCCACCCCCGTTTCCAAAATTGTCTCGACTCTCGATAAGACCCACAACCTAGACTCCAACATCACGACACCAAAACATCAAGACTCCACACCACAGACCCACGACAACCCCACCACAGACCCACGTCAAACCCACACAACACAACACTCGTCAAACCCACACCACAGACCCACCACACCACACCACAGACCCACACAACACTCGTCCCTATACAAACCAAACACCCTCGACTCAAACAAAACGACTCTTACCAAAAAAACAACAAAAAATTAATCAAAAGGCACCTACCCGAGATCTAATTGTAGATCTTGTAGAACGTTTTTCTTCATGTCTGGTGCTCGGATCAAAAGAAATCAAAAGAGTTTGATTAATATTTATTTAAGATTATCCTTGGTGAGTCGTGATTAATATACTTGGCAGATTGAGTTTGAGTTTTTCTTTGTATTTTTTTGGCTGTGGTGGGAGATAACAGGAAACTAGGGGCGGAGATATCTAAGTGTTAGTGTGAGTTTGGGAAAGTCAAAGAAGAGAGATTTAGGAGTCAGGTTATATATCCCAAAAGCTTGTTTCCAAATTTGGCCACGTTTTAGGGGTATTGGCCACGTGGGGGATATTTTTTTTCAATTTGACAAATCAAAACTTTCAGTTTTTTAAAACGAATCTCAGATTTTTTTTACTTTTATTTCTATTTTTAGTTTCTTTATTTTTATTAAGCTAATTTTTTTAAATTTAAAAATTTTTTAAGTTAAACTTTTTATATTTTATATTTTATAGTTAGTTGTTGTTTAGTTAAGTTAATTTTGGATTTTGTACATCGGTTGAGACGGGTATTTCGAAAGAATCTAGTGATAATACTTAACGGGTTAAAAGTTTTTTGTGGCCGGATTTGAAGACAAATTTTGAGACAAAGTGACAAAACTCTTTTGACGAGACCGAGAAAATTGGCAACATTTGAATTTTTTAGTGGCTACGAATTTAATCGGGTTTAATTTTTCATCGTTTGAGCCGACAACAACTTTTGAGCCGTGTAAAGAGATATATATTATTAAACGAGGATTTTTAAGACTTTTTACCGGATTGTTTGTTGGTTTTTTGTCATACCCCGTGAATTTCATTTCTAAGTTTCTTCTCGAATTGTGATATCCCGAAATCAACCACGACCACAAAATTATTGTGTCCCAACAAGGATCCAAGAAATCTTTCATCAAATTTACAATGGATTCGTTGAATTCGAAATTTCAAGAGGGCGAATTGCATATATTGCAAGACGCTACAAGAGGCAGTCACAAGAGAATAGAATCAGGAGGAAAACAGGAACCAAGTAGCATGTCAGGTACAGATAATATTCTTCATATGTTGTCTGAAATGAATGCCCTAATTAACAATCCTGCTAATCGTTGTACGATTGCTTCTTTAACCAATTCTGTGTCTAGGACTGAAGAGCTTGAAACCATTTTAGCTCAGCAATCCAAAGAGTTTGAGGATGCGAAAATTGAATTTTTAAAGAAAACGGAGAAATTTGAAACATATTTTGAAAAACTTGAAAAGTCAAACGTTGTTCTTGAACGAAAATTGGATCATACTGTTCTAGATTCTAAAGCTGAAAAGGATAATTTTTTGAAACAAATTAAGTTGCTTGAATCTAAATTGGCATCCCAAGATAGAGTGCTTAAAGAGAATGAGACATTAATGGCTCAAGTACAGGAAAAGGTCTTTGCTATAGCCGGGTTGAAAAACGAGTTAAGGAAAAGTTGAGGACCTAGTGTGGACACTAAGCTTGAAAAACCATCGATCTTGGGGAAACCGCCTACAAATCAGTTCGTCAGACAACCTACTGCATTTAGATCCGAGCGACCACAATCCTCGAGACCGCGGTTTGCCTCCCAAGTTGATTTGGTTCATTTTCCTAGACCAGTCACTCCAGCAACTAGGCCCAATGTGATCAAAACAGCTTTGGCAAGACCTAATCACATGATCGCCTCTAGTTTCCCTAAAAATACCAAGACCACGTCTAGAATTAGTTCAAATGACGTTTGCCATAAATCTGATCTTAGGGAAGCTAAGCAAAAGACACATGTAAGAGATATCAATGTCAAACCTAGTCAGATGCCTTCTAGATTACCCAACACTGCTCACCGTAGCATGTCATCTCCTAGGAGCATCGATCAATCATCTAGGAATTACTCGGACATTAAATATGCTACTTGTAAAACATGTAGAAAATGTGTCTTTAGAGCCAATCCTGATTCATGTATCAAAAAATTTCTTAATGAGGTGAACTCCCGTGCTAGACTTAAATCCCAGTGGGTTGCTAAAATCAAACCCATTGGTAAAATGTGGCGCCCCACTGGTAGAACTTTCACTTTTGTAGGAAACGAGTGCCCTTTAACTAGGATAATCTCCGACTCTACTAAGACTGCTAGGGAGGAAATTGAAAAAGATGATACATCACTTAAGCCTGAACTTAAAGTTTTCTATAAAAGGAAACGTTTTCCAACTAAGATAAGTGAATCATCTACTCAGGTCACCTCTGACACAAGTAAAGCCAACTGTGAACCCCCACGTGCTTCTATAATTGATATCGCTAACCCATGTCAAAGCATGCAAATTCCTAATGAGAATGCAGGTCCCAAAGTTGATGTTCCAAAAGAACGAAGCGGTCCAATCGTTGTATACCGTTCAACTAAGGACACTCTTAGAGTTTGGTTGCTGAAGAAGCAGATATCGGAGAAACTAGTATCTCAGGGGATTCATGGTTAAAGCTTACACAGGACTTATAGTCACATTACAAACTATAACTCGATCTTCAAAGAAAGGAAAGTTTATCGCCGATGATAAACTTATCCTTATAACGAGAAATTAATTTTTCTCGGGCATGAGCTTATATCAAAAACATTCCAAGTTTTTAAGCTCATGCACTATGGCTCCTCGTTAAATGAAAGTCGACGACCCGGACTTCAGAGACAGGGAAGTTTATCTACGCAACGATAACTTACCCTCCTAACAAGAAATTAAGTTTTCTTGGACACGAGCTTATCCTAAAACCATTCAAAGGTTTTAAGCTCGTGTATAAGGCTCATCATTAAATATCCGATGATGACCCGATCTTCAAATAAAGGAATGTTTATAGCCGATGATAAACTTATCCTTACAACGAGAAATTAATTTTTCTCGGTCATTAGCTAATATTAAAAACATTCGAAGTTTTTAAGCTCATGCACAATGACTTACAGTTAAATGTCAGACTGTAACTCGAACTTAAAATAAAGGAAAGATTATCTTTTATGATAATTTATCCTCTTAACGAGAAATTCACCTTTCTCGGTCATGAGCTTGTATTAAAACATTCGAAGTTTTAAGCTCAGAAAGGAAAGTGTATCTTTTAAATAAGAGAACTTTTCCTCATAACGAGAAATTAACCTTTCTCGGTCATGAGCTTTCCGTTAAAACAATCAAAGTTTTCAAGCTCATGAAAACGATTTATAAGTAAATGTCAGCTTAGGACTCGTTCTTCAGTTAAAAGGAAAGTTTATCGCCGATGATAAACTTATCCTTAACAACGGGAAGTTTACAACTTCTCGGACTTGAGCTCGTTTTGTAAGATATTCAACATCTTAAGCTCAAGTAATTGGTTTTCAAAACATTGAACACAATTTTTCGAGAATTTCTCAAAAAGGTTTTCTAAGTCTTTCAAAATTGTGTGTTCAAAAAATGTTTTGATAAAAAGAGCATGTCTTCTGGAATCGATAATATTTACGATACTAGAAATGTCATTCAATAATGACACGGGGTTTTAAATAAAGTTCGAGCAGAAGTTCAAATGTTTTAAAACATGCTCAAAATGGTTTGCTATTATTTCAGATAGTAACCCGCTTTTCATACTCAAGTCAAGCATTTCACCGGAAAGCTTTGACTCAACAACGGGAATTAATTTTCTCGGGCATTGTTTACTTTATAACCATGTAAGGGATTGTGTTTACGTTATAACACAATCTAACACGAATATATGTACGATTCAGTGCATTTATTTGTTAAAACAAGAGAAATCTTGTTTTTATGAAGTTATCATCTCCACCAACCGTAGCAATTTACAATTGATATCTACATACTCGACGAGGCGACTACTCAAACGGTGACTACAGCTCTTTCAATAGAACAGGGTCAACAATTGAGGGGGAGCAATTGTCCAGCATTCAGAATCTTTGACGCCGAAAGTGCCAAGTTCACATGTTGGTGTCAAGACAAAGATATCAATCACATGGAGTCAAGAGATAACTTCAGACGTGACGAGGTGACCAACATTCGTGAACAAGAACCATGTGAATCTTTCATATGCTGTTCTCCATCATTCAGGTCCTACCTCGTAAATTGCTAATCTTGTGAATTCATTATCATATATGATCTTTGCACGTGATAAATACCTTACACTTGTGATAAATACCTTACACTTGTGCTTAAAAGGTATTTAATTTACGTTTCAACACACCCTCATTAATTTGAGGGGGAGCTTGTGTATTTCATGAAGATAATTGGCTTTGCATTTTTCTTCCCAAATTTTCTTAAAATGCTATTAAATCAATTGATATTAAAAATATCGATTGGGTTAATATTTTTAATATGGGGGGATAAAATGTGATTTAATATGGGAAATGATTAATCACAAATGGTTTGACTTAACGTGCTATCTCATCCCGACATGTGCGAATGTTTTCGGATATCATGGCATATGTTAAGGGGGAGCAAAATGGATTTGCACTTCAAAATGGATTTCATGGTGATTTATACTTACCCGCAACCCATTTATTTCACGACGATGAAGATTGTGGTGACATAAGGATGGTAGGATAGGTTAAAGTCCAATGATTCCTCTAGAACCGGACGAATCTTCCCAAGGACATTCCATAGCTAGAAATTGTAGTCCTTAGGAAAGATGGAGAAAGATTGTGAACGTAGCTGAATGCCGACCAAGTACTTAAGTTAGCACTGGAACAATCACAACAAGGTGCTAGTGATGACGTATTGGTAAGCATTGAAGGGGTTGAAGAATGAAAAAGATTTGTAAAGATAAAGGGTGTAAAGAAAGAAGCTCTCCTTACAACTTAGGCAGAAACCGGGTCAATACATATGCTATTAAGATCATTGTTTAATGATTCTTGATATTGAAGACAGACATCATGGACCCAGTGATGCAAGGCACAACCCATCCCAGCTAACTCAGATATCTCTTAAAAGATATTTGTTTTAATCACACGGAGACAACGCATTATCTATTGATTTATTCACTCCGAATAAATTGGTATTGAAATGGTGGCACTCCTCTCCAGCCTCCGATCACTAAAATCCAATATGCACGATTGAGTCTAGAGCCATTTGAGATCATCAAATATCTCATTAGGACACACTTTCATAGTTCCTTGCTTCTTCACACACTATGAAAAGTAAGAAAGATCTTAAGAGTCCTACGCAAAATCTTCATGATCTTGCCTGAACATCCGAGTAATACGAAAGTATTTACAATGAAGATGCAAATCCTTCTTGAGCGAATATCAAAAAGCTCATGGTAGGTGACTTGTGCGATTCTTTATGAATCAAACTTGTGATAACTAGAAAGCAACAGTGGTTTAATTCTTAAGTGAATTTAAACACGTTCCAGGCCTCTACGCAATATCTTAGTGATCTTGCCAGAACATTCAGAGTAATACTATTAAGTATTTACAGTGACGAATGGAAATCCTTCTAGTGTTAACATCAAACATCACTTGGTAGGTAACTTGCAAGATTCTATATGAATCAAGCTAGTGACAACTGGAAAGCAACGATGGTGCGGTTCTTAATTGAACTTCACTTGTTCCAGGAACATGAATTGAAGGCTTCAAATCATGCGGATAATATTATCCAAATGATTCACTCTTTACGTTCGCAGTCAGCTTTGGACGGTCTAGTAAAGAGAACGGGTTTACCCGCGAAATCTTGTCAAGGAGGTTCTTTATTGAAACTACCTGCCACAAGTACGATATTTAATATCGTCCAACGGTCTTCACCGACCGGAGGTAAAATGCTACCGAATTAGAATGAAATGTTCAAGGCCATTTCATCCGTGTATATTGTTTGTTGCTAACTGTCTTATGCAGCGTAACAAGAAGGTGGCATTGCGGTGTACAATCCAGAATAAGTCGTCACCACATGCTTATACTACATACAATTAGTACTTCAACAAATTCAAGAAAGTCTGAAGGTCAAGTCTTCCCCTGTATCAAACTCTGAAGCTTTCAAGAATTTAAAGGTATAAGTATGTGGAACATGAAGTCACGAAGAGGCGAATGTCACAAGTGACGAATGCACAAGGTCAAGGCAAGAAAACATGCTCAAGACCAAAGTCAAAGATCTCATCAGCATATTCACAAGAACAAGATCGAAGACTCAAGCATAGTATGCTAGGTTTAAGATTTTGTAAAATGGTGTGACCTCCCTTTGGGGGAGATTGTTGGAAATACGTTTTTTCAAGGAAAGTCTCGGTTACATCATTATTAGCATAGATCACGAGCTATAGACTATTTAGGACATTGTAACTTGGAGTGACCTCCCTTTGGGGGAGATTGTTGGAAATACGTTTTTACGTATTTAGAAAGGATCAGTCACTCCAATGATATTGGGCTCGTGATCCTATATAGCCCATATAGCCCACATGTAGGGTAGGTTATATAAACCCCCCTCCTAGCATGTTAGGAGGGGTTGTTGATCACTTCCATTTTACATAATCACATTTCATCTTTTCTTCTTCATCCTCTCCTTTCTCTCTCTTCTTTCTCTCTAAGTTCTTCCATTTATCATCCATATCAATAGATTAATCCATACATGCCTAATTCTTAGAAAAATACGATCCTACAATAACAATAGCAATTTATGGATGTTAGCAGTGGCGGACGCAAAAAATTAGAAAGTGGGGAAAAAAATTGACAATAGCAAAGAAAAAAAAAAGCTAGAATCCGCAAATAAAAAACGAATATTTTAACTTAAAAATAGAGGATTTTTAAGTTTTAGAATGTCAAAAGTTGGATTTCAATGTGTGAGTGGGGGGCAATTTTCTTTTCCGATGGGAGGCATTTAAAAAAAAATGTCAAAATCGAAAGAAAAAATACACTGTAATCGCGTCTTTTTATCAAGCTATGGGGGGCTCTGTCACCTCGGACCTAACAAATAAATCCGCCCCTGGATGTTAGAGCATAAGGTATCGTGTCGTATGTAGTAGCGAAGCTAGAAATTTTATTGTGAAAGGACCAGAACCAAATATTGTATAAATTAAAAAGGGCTGGTCGTATGTTCATGTTATGAAAGAAAGACGCGTATATTTTTATCTATAACATCAAAATCCATTAAACCTTCCTCATTAGTTAACATCACAAATTCTCGTGTAATATTGATCAACTTAAAAAAAAAAAATTAAATACGTAACGCGGGGTGGGTATGATGTCTCGCGTCGTGGCTCTCGTGTTATGCTCATCATTCCAGTTGGTAAATACGATGCGAAAGGCTGAAATACGAGCCTCGGTACGGTATGCTATGCGACGTCGTGATTTTGGCATTTTGGCCATGGCTTGAGTCATGCCTAATGGTACCCTGGGATTGTGAATGGGGATATTCAAGACAAAGTGACAAACTTATACAACGTTTACATACAAATGATCCTTGATCATGCTTAAATTACATAAGGTAAACTACATTGCTAAGTAACAAGCTTAACTAGGACATACTACTAATCACAGACTAATCTCACTTTTTTTTTAAATGTTGCTTCCACATGCACTTATTTGAGAACTTAGGATACTGATTGCCTTCTTTTCAATCTAAGCATAGAGCTCATTCTTTTTTCCTTCTCTTTCACCTCTCTATTTTCATTCGAATCCATTTTTACATTAAACAACGTCGATTTCTTTAACTTGTTCCATCCGAGAATCCAACTCGATAGAGCATTCTGCTTTCTTCCCATATTTTCACAATCTCGTTGTAGATTTTTGTAGTCGCTTTGCAAGTCTTGGATCAAACCCGTCATTTTTTCCACTTCTAGCTTCAGATTTTTGATTTCATCTTTTGGAGATGAACCATTGTCTTCCTGAACTGAGTTATCGGTGTTCACTGTTTGCTGATTTATCTGCATTGTTGCCCTTAGCTTCACTTGTTCCGCAAATAATACCTGTTCATATTTCGTTGAGAGTTTCCATTTAAACCATATATCTGCAATTAAAATAACAATAACCGATGAATGTTACCTGCATAACTGTTCTTAAAGGCAATCTATCGTTTTGTGCAGCGTGTGAGCAGGCATCAACTGAGAGCTTTCGACAGTCCATGACTCTGCATAATCTTCTTCGGTCATGTTCTGATAGATCAGGGTGTGCCTGGCGTAATTTCAATAGAAATTAAAGTTATAGAAGTCTTTTAATTTATAAGTGTGGAGTGTGTCCCTAAACATAATAGAATAGCATATTACCTTGAGATATATATCAATTGCACGATAGAGTCCATCATCGCATGGACGAGCAGTATCTGGTAATGATTCAGAAATCACTTGAAACTTGGTGGCAGAAAGATTTGGGTCTCCAGCTATTTCAGCAAGGTAATTATCCAAAAGTTTACTGATGTTTGCTTTCCCATGATTTTGTGATCGTTGCGGTTCATTCATCAAATAATATTCTAAAATCCTTTGCACCGAATCCACGTTGTACATAGTCTGCTCTCCCTTTGATCTGCACCACATTATATAAGATCAACGATAACTAAGAAACATATGCGTGGAGGTAATATGGGCTATGCGCAACTACTATATTAGTAACGTACGTAATCTAGGAAAAATAATGCAAAGAAAGAAAAATAATTTTTGAAGTTAAAGCTTACTTTACTTGCTTTCCTTGTTCTCCATTTGTATAACCAGGTATTAGAAGATCATACACACTTGCATCTTCCATAACCATACCGATTCTTTTCTCAAGCTCTGAGACTAGAGCTGGTGACACTGAGTAAAGCATAGCCATTTTCAACATCCACAACAAAAACTTGCACGGGATAGCGTCTTTTTGATGCGGCAGTATGCTCACCAACCTCTCTAAGATTATTCGCTGCTCTTGATTTTGCCCAAATTCTTTTTCTTGATTCCGTCCCTGCTGAATAGTCCATTGCACCTCGTCTTTTTCATTCATATATCGTTCTTTCAACCCTTCTATCTCTACATCATTTCCTAGCAACCATTTTTCTGCATATATCATAATGCATGCACCTAAAAGTTCCGGTTTTAACCCTTTCAGTGTCATCGACGTTATAATCCTCATAAAATGATCAATACTAATAGTAGCAACACCATTTAACCACCGGTTTTGCTCACTAGCAGTTTCTTGAGAAGCCCACGAGATTGAATCACAACATCTTCGTACAATTTGAAGGTTTTCAGCCCATGGTGAGAGTTTTTCACATGATTTTAGGACACTAATCGAGTCCTTCCATGAAGAAAAGACTACAAAAGTTAGGAAATTTTCAGTTTTGGATATAAGGTTTCCGTCTTCTAGTTCTTCTGTCATGTCCAAGAATTCTGCTGCACATCTCAAAGGTGCAGCATTTCTCAGGTTTAATGATACCTGAAAACCGTAACAAAACTTCACCACAATTTCAAATGTTTCCGCTCCACCGGGGAAGTTCTGTAGGTTTACCTCGTAGCCATTATTCACCACTGAAGGCTGTAGATCAGCATGTCCAAGATAACCACATCTTGACATAAGTGGATACTGAACATACAATCACACAATGGTTTCAGCATTAACAAATGTATATGATTGTTAACAACAAATTTTAGTCGTTAATGATGAGAATGTATTAAAGAGTGCATTATAATCACTAGAAAACACGACACTGCAAGCTCTTTATACCTTATGAACGTAAAAGGTGATGTCGTCAACCGTAACAGATAAATCTGATGGAAGTTGAGATATGGCAAACCTGTGAGATCAAGTATTAAGACATTATACTTTAGATTTTCCATCATATAAAAGAAAAACTAATAGAATTGTAAGTGACAACATCGAATATTGGTACCAAGAATGGTCTCTTTTCTCGAAAGCTTCGGCTGTAGAAATTAGTGTTGAAGGGACAACCAAGACTTGTTGATGCATTTGAGTGGTGTCGTCGTAGTCGATCTCAGGACTATGTTGCTGATCCATTGAGACAAGAACTTGTGCATGGTGACTGTACAATGTATATGCGTTGGTTTATATAGCACTTTCACAAGCACACTTGTACATTAGTCTAAATTATTCCAAGATTATACGGTTTGCCCTTGTGATTTAGGCCAGGTCCCTACCCTCGTACCTTATCTTCTTTTTTTGCGACCTTAATCCTTAAAATCAAACTATGTATCACTGACTGTCATTATATATATTTCCCGTTAGGTTCAACTAAGCTTATAACGAAAGTTAGAATAGGGAAATATAACAAAGGTTAGCAATAGGGACAAACGGTGTTACATAGTTTGATTTTAAGGCTCGTCGGTGCAATAAGAAATCAGGACGAATGTCAGAATTTGGCCTAAACGACATGGACGAACCATGTAACTTGCTCTTATGTCAACAATGTACAGCTTTCTAACAAGCATGTATGTGATAGCACAATGCAAGTCTTGTGGGACTCAGGTGATTTAATGTAAGACAAGAAAGTTAGTGGTCTTGAGGGAGTTGGTTGGATGGTGTTGATAGAACGAAAAAATTGAATGCAACAAGAAGAATGTTTGGGCATTAGACTACCACAATTCAGGATTCAAACAAACGTGTATGCAAACTCTGCCACTATTATCACTTTGTGGCATTCATGGTGTTTAGAGCTTACTGCAAAATGTAGTTCAGGTAAAAATATTGAAGGATAGGTCACTTTTCGAAAATATTTGGCTCAATATAGAGGTCAAGTAAGAACCCACAAACATTAGAAATGGCCAGTTGACAAACACATTCCAGATAATAAGAGTGCGAACGGAAACAACCAAATGCATTTTGTCAAATATAAGGAGTATAAATAATATGTTTTGATATGATTTATTTGATGAAAATCTTTTTACTATCTTGCAAATACATATGCCTGTTTTTATCAATTCACTTTTATGAGTCAAACCAAAAAGCAGTCTCACATTTAAATAATACTTTTATTAAATACATATTTTATAAAAATATACTCCACAAAACAACTCACCCACACTTAGAGCACACGGGATGGTTGAATCGTCGTAGACAAAAAGTGATGCAACGTCACTTGTTTCTCCCATGACATCAAAACTCCCCATAACCCTACAATCCCCCTACCTGATTAACACCAACATTCTCGTGTCATCATGACCACACCAATTTTTTTTTTCTTTTTACTCAACAATTAATTAACTTAAACTTAAATTTTTCATTAATAAAAAAAATACAATCACTAATTTATAAAAAAAAACAAGAAATTAAAAAAAACACAAATAAAAAAAATACCGAATTAAAAAAAGAACACAAATATGGAAAAAAAAACTTAAAAAAATACAACTTAAAAATTAAAATATTTTGCGCGCCACGTCTTTGAGCTTTTCGATTCGCGCCACGTCTTCTGCACCATTCGGTTGTGTCGAACCGAAGGATTTGTAATTCTTCGTTCCTTTTTTGAAACTCAACAACTTCTAGTCTTGCTGCCACCTCTCGGTCCAATCGGTCATTTTTAGCTTCACGATCCGATAACATTTGTTGTTGTAGCAATTCGACCAATTGTTCTTTTTGAGACCCCGATGTGACGGATGAGCTTGTCGAGCGTTGAACCTTTGTAAAACCCGCTTTAAAAACCCTAAGATAATTAAATGCACATATTTACGGTTAAAATTAAACTTTATAATTAATTAATATACGACAAGAATCATGAACATTTAATACGAACATAATGTATATTAATTAATTATCGTAAGTATTACGTATGTAAACATGAATATAAATGCATGATAAGTATTCACGTAAAATACTTAATATATACAAGATATAAAAACACGAACATTTAATGAACACACACGCTAATAATTTTTGTCACGAAAAATAAAGTATGTGTAAGTGTATGTGTGTAGTCGGCGTCCAACAAGAAAGAAAGAGGGGCCCAAGGCCCAATTCAACAATAATATTTTTTTTTACATAAAATAAGGAATCATAAACATAATAACACAGAGAATTACAAAACCCTAAAACACTTTTCCTCTTCCCTTTTTCTTTCTTGGCCGCGACAACAAGGAACACAAGGACAATTTTTGTTTTGATCTTTTTTGTAACAACGATATTGGTTCCTGTTCATTCCTTTTATTTACACGCGTTTGGTATCACTCGAATCCTTGTTTTTGTTTTTATTTAATTATCTTATGGTTATGATCCTTAAAAACAAATCAAGAAACATGTAATTATGTTAGATCAATCAAGAATAAAAACAAAAACATGGGTTGGGGGGTTTGGGTTGTCGCGATCGCAGCCAACCAAGACCACGTAGGGTCTCGGTGGTGTCGTTTGTCCAGCAGTCGCAACCCCCATGGGCTCGGCGTTGGTTTGAAAACCACCAGCCGCAACTTTAGGTTGGCTGTGGTGGTGTTTGGTTGACAACCGTAAGGACCAAGAACCCACATCTAGGGAACTTAGCCCAGCAGTAGGAACCGAGGCCCACTAGGGGGCTCGGTGGCAAGGTTGTCACAGCAGTGGGTGTTTGTGGGCGTAACAGCAAGCCGAGAGCCCTTGGCTCTCGGTGTGGTGTTGTTTGGCTCGGACGAGTCATGGCAGCAAGAGGCCGTAGCCTTCGGGCTGTGGTGCTCGGTTGTCGGGTCTCGGGTTTTGGGGCTCGGGAACTTGACACTTTTTCAAGAAAACGTAATTAAACAGTCATGTAAAAATACTTATGTTATGTTTTAATTAATAAATTTTATTAATTAATCAGGTTTTATTAAAATAAGACATAGGTTATATTTATTTAAATAAAATCATGATATATTTGTATGTACATTTATTTAAATAAACTTATGTTATAATAACTAATAATTTAATTATTCATGTGCATTGATTTAATTATTTAAATTTAGGTTAATTAATTAATATCTTTTAAGGTAAAGTTTAATAACATGAAATATTGTATCTTTAATAATATAGGAGAATCACGTTCCCCTAGGAACAGTGATCCCCTCTCACAAACCCAATATTATATACCTTCTCCTCACACAGTAACACACAACTAGAAACACCCCTCTTAATCTCTCTCACTGTAGATCGATAAAAAAATTGCCTTTCACTCACGTTGGCCAGTTTCATCCCTTGAAAGATGGCCATAGCCGTTGATTTGGCAAATTAACGGGTTAAGGAGTTAAAAATGGGCCTCAGCCGTTGATTATCGTTACACTGTTTTCCGTTGTGGCTTTGTGGTACACAAAAGGATCTTGTGGTTGAGTGGAGGAAAAACTTTCTCACACTCTCTGTATTATCATCACACACACACACCATTCTCTCTTTTTCTCTCTCTATGTTTTGGATATCTTCTCTATTTGGTATGATCTTTGATCTTTGGGATGATCGATCTTTGGATCATCTGCTCTCTTTGGGACGATCTTTCATATGGTATTTTGATCATAATAACTAATCTCAGTTGGTACCTTTAATTTACTTTAACAATTTCTTTGATTAGGGTTTCAATTAATTTAGGGGTTTTGTTTGATATGTTGGTCCGTGGTTAATTGAGTGTGAATAATTTAATTATGTGTAGTGTTTGATTAGAGTTTCTATTTAACTTGTGGTTAATTGGGGATCCTATTGTTTGATTAGGATTTCTATTATTCAGGATATTTGTTTCATACGTTATTCTGTGGTTAGTTGGGGGTGTGTGAGACTAGGATATAGAAAAATAACGGATTTCAGTGTGTTGCTGCTCATAGGGATCCGAGATGTTGCTTGTTTCGTAAGTTTGTAGTGTTATTGACGTCGAGTCAGCCGTACCTTGGCGGGGCATCATAGGTTTGTGGTTGCAGCCATGACGGTATGATGGCTATTTAACCCTCACGTGGATTTATTCATACGATTGTGTTACTGTTCATGGAAGGGTGTGGTTTACTTTGGTGCCTGCCTTTGCATTGTTGACGTGTCTTGGTCGGTCGGCCACTGTTTGAGTGTGGTTGCATATCATGAAGATGAAATATGATAATTTGCAATGAAAATGTTGTTTCAATTAAAAGGCGGTGTGGCTAGGCACGACATCAGGGGAGCCTGTTTGCAGCCGCCGCTGTCAATCGGCCCGTGTCTTGGCGGGGCAGCACGAGAATGTGTTTGCAGCCACGGCGGGTCGATGTCCCTTTTATACCTACACCTTATGCTTCTTCGATGTCTCTTTTATACCTACGCCTTATGCCACATGTATTTGGAATTTTTTTTTGTACAGGCGATGATGAAATGTTCTGAGATTGTGTTTTGTGAGCCATCGTTTACGGACACCTGTATCTTGGTTACGCATCCGCACCTCGATTGTGGTTGCATCCATGATGGGTGTTCTGGGTGGTTGTAAAACCCGCATGCTTTTACCATGCATAGTACCTTAAGTTCGTACGTACTAGTTAAAAACTTTCCTAATATAGCATGATTACGATTACGTGTTAGGAATTTATGTATTACGTACGTGTTAGAACACGATAAATATTTTATTTGTGCGATCACGTAATAATTATTTAGCAATAATTAATCACGAGCAAACAATCACGAAATCACGAGCGTAATTAAAACACGAGCTATTATTAATTACGTATATATATTTAATACGAGCGTAACTAAATATATAAGAGTATGGTATTTACGTAACGAGAACTTTTAAAACACGAACATAATTAAACATAAATGTGTACGAAATTACAAGACACGAAACGAGGTACGGGACCCCCACAAGGGAGTCCCTACCCGCGGCCAAAAGAGGGTAATGGGCCAAGCCCATTACCAATTTTTACTAAAAGAAGGGTTAAGTAATTTTTACTACTTAAATCACTTTACAGAAGAATTTTAAGAAAAACCTAAAACCCTTCCTCTTCCTCCTTCTTTGTGCCGCCACCTACAATCACCAACAAGGTGATTCCATTGATCCTGGATCTTGTTAAATTAGTGTTTGTTCGTGTTTGTTCTTCACCCTCTTGATCCACGAATACGGTAAAACCTTTTTAAACCCTTTTCTTTTAATTAATCTTTTATTTAATTAAGAACATGTGATGTTTTTCACAAAAACACATTAATTAATCATAGATCTAACATGTTTTGATCATTAATTAATCAAAGGGTCGATCTAAGGGGTGTTTGTTTTTGGGCCGCAAGGTACAACCGACCCCAAGGGGGCTCGGTTTGTTTTAGCCGACCACCACCAAGACCTTTTTGGTCTTGGTTGGTGCGTGTGGGTCCCACGGCAGCAAGGGGGTACCCCGATTTGGTTCGGGGTACGGTGTTGTTTCATATCCGGTGCATGTTTTTAGGCTTAGATCCGGATCATGATTATGTTAGTTGTTTATGTTATAAACTTATGTTAAGAATTAAATTAATAAGATGTAATTAATTTAATAACATGACTTAGGTTAACTAATTATTAATAAACATGAATTATTTTTAACCTAAGTATTTATTATTATTAAGACTTATAATTAATTAATTATTTAAAAACCATGGATATAATTAATTAATTAAACATGACTTAGGTTATATTATTAATATTTAATAATACATATTTGACCTAAGTATTTAATATATTTAATTAAAAACATGTCATACTTTAATTAAATATTATAACCTATAGTTTAATTAAATTACATGAAATAATTATTAAACTATATAATATATCATATGACTTAGGATATAATCATGAAAACACTTAGGCTTATTTACTTAGCTTATTTAACCAGCTTATTTCTAATTATAGAAACTTTCTATTTTTAGAAACTTAATTAAATAAGGCAGCTATTTTATTTATGGAAACCAGCTATTTTTTTAGAAACTTATCTATTTTAAGCAGTAAATCTATTTTTGGAAACTTTCTATTTTTGGAAACTTTTTATTTTTGGAAACTTTCTATTTTTGGAAACTTTCTATTTTTGGAAACTTTCTATTTTTTGAAACTTTCTATTTTTGGCAACTTTCTATTTTTGGAAACTTTCTATTTTTGGAAACTTTCTATTTTAGGAAACCTGCTATTTTTGGAAAGTTACTTATTATTACACAGTAAGTATAATAACACATGAAATACCAGAAATACTTTATCAGATTAAACAGAATATAAGATTTAACACAGTTTAAGGCTTTAAACAGTGTAAATAGTAAGAACACATAAAATAAGCTAAGACATGATATAAAACCAGCTATGCATGTAGTAAGCGGATACTTATTTCATGTACGTATTTATGTAGCACTAGTGTTTCGGAAGTAGGATTCTCGCAGTTCGTCGTTCTCGTTCACTGGACATAAGGTACGGATTCCCGTCCTTTCAGTATGGACATTCTTTCCTTATTTAGGATTCCCCGTATGCAGCCAACTGTTTTCCCGTAGTATAAGTATGAGTTTGATTGCTTATGTTTAATATGATTACCTATAGCCATATACATGCATGACCAGTTTCACCTAGTTATGGAGGTACCATAACCATAACATTAGAGGCACTGATGTTATGACTTCACCACGGCAGAGTGATTGCTCGTGGCGTCCCTTCAGCTTTTTGCCATTTATTTATATTTATCATGTGGGGCGTATGGGTGCATCTTAGTTACACGTTTTTATTCAGGATTACATGGTGAATGTGGTGTGTGCCTTGCATCCTTCACAAGGAGCTGATCCCTCCTACCCATAAAACTAGTATATTAAATTAGAGGCAGCCCCTCTAATTTGCATGATGAGGTCACCCCTCCAATTATTCATGCACGGTGGATATTCATGACCTATATTGGCTAATGGTAAAATATGACAAACAGTTTTTATAAGATAAACATAAGACTTTCAAACTATAAAACCAGTTTTATTAAGACTTAACCAGGTTACTCGGGACTTAGTTTCTTCCGCTGTTATTATGTTATATGCTTATCCTATTCATGCTTTATTGTACATCTGTGCACTGAGCGTATTGCTCAACCATTTTCCTTTTCTATGTTCCCAAAACGGCAGGTACTCAGGGACGCTCGTAGACACTAAGAGTACGTGCATATGGACTGGAAGCTGTCTAGCCTTCTTTACATTATGCATTTCTTTTCTTTATGATACTTATGCTTTGGACATTGTTTCGTCCTTATTCCTTACTATACTATGTTTGTATGTGATGAGCTTTACTGTTGGACTACCGATGTTTGATTCTGGTATTTTCCTTTATATGGTCAAGTAATGTTTAGACATTTTACCTTGTATGCTTTGATGACACGCCATAATTTCTGTGATATTTCCATTTCCAAAATGGGGTGTTACAATTATGGTATCAGAGCCAAGGCTTCGACCTGTAGGCTCTCAAATATGACCTGTGATTAGTGGGTAGTCACTACGGTCTTCCTAGAACTGACAGTTGTTTTCATGCATTCATCATTTTTAAGCATACATATATATATATGTCATTGTTATAGGGTTTTTGACTAAGTAATGGTTGGTACATGACTGACCCTATTTAGTCGCATGTGTTTTATCGAAACTTTTAGATTTGGGACTGACCCATAGGCGTCCCCTCGATATGTCTTTTGTTTTGAGTGAACTGACCAGAGGCGTTCACTCTCGAGCATCCAAAGTTTTCATAAAACTGCATCATGCATTCATACAAAAATTTTCTTGCATAAAATTTTTCTCGTGAAATTTTTAATATAAATTTTTTTTCATGTATATATTTTATATTTTATGTTTTGAACTGTTTAACCATATATTTTATTGTTATACTGTCAGATGGTTCTCACACGCGAACAGGAGCAGCTCAATGCTGCAATTCAGGCTGCCATGCAAGCCTTGCTACCTCAACTGAGGAATGACATCCGTGCTGAAGTCCAAGCTGCCAACAATCAGCAGCAGAATCAGGCACCTCCTCCTCCTCCTCTAGTGACATTAGCAGTATGGCTGGAGAGATTCAACAAGCTCCGCCCTCGAGCTTTTGAGAAGACAGATAGCCCCAGCGATGCTGAAAGCTGGTTGGCTCACATTGAGAAGATCTTCAACGCTATGGGTTGTGACCCCGCATACAAGGCGAGGTTGGCATGCTATCGGTTCGAAGGCGATGTACTTAACTGGTGGTTAGCTTTGATGCAATCTGAAGGTGGTGATGAGTGGGTTGCTGGTTTGACTTGGGCTCAGTTCAAGGACAGGGTGATGGAGCAGTTCTTTCCCAAGGCTGAGCAGGACAAACTTAAGAGAGAGTACCATGGGATCCGTCAGAGAGCTGGGGAGAATAGCAACGAGTTTATGCAGCGCTTTCTTCGCTTGGCTGGTTTCCTTGGTGCGGCAGCAGGTACTCCTGAAGAGCAGGCACATCATTTCAGATGGGCTCTTCGCACATCGGTCGCAAACAATCTGGTGTGTGCTACGTTCAATACTGTAGCACAAGTGGCCGATGCAGCACGGAAACTGGAGATGCTGCAGGAGGGGGATGAGTTCGGGGAAGCTGAAAGACCCGACAAGAGGTAAAACCTTCATATTCAAGCGGTGATCAATCCGTATATCTTCCATATGTCAATTATTCATCTCTTTAAATGTATCTTCCAGGCAGAAAACTAGGGACCGGTCTCAACCGGCTACCCAGCAGCAGCCTCATCAGCCCAAGGGAAATGGTCAGATTAATGACCGATCTGCTACGGATAGGCGTGGCGGTAATGACAATTACCGTAACAACGCCGGGCAATCCAGCAACAGCAGGTCCTAATACTTACGAAATTCCTTATGTTTTATGTTATAACTCATATACTGACACTCTAGCACAATTAACCAGGAACCATGGAAACGGTAGGGACCAGAACCAGAGAGGTTCGCAGCCTAGCCGTCCAGCTATCACTGGTACTCAATCTTACGATTATCCGCTTTGTCCTTTGTACCCAACTATTATGTCTCATGTAAAATGTTTTATCAGGTCCTCAGCCAGCCAGAGCACCTGCTGGAGGATACACTCATCCTCTTTGCTCTACTTGCCACCGTAGGCACCCAGGACCATGTCGCCGTAATACTGATGCGTGCTTCAAATGTGGTCTTCCTGGCCATATTATGAAGGATTGCCGTAAGAGCGAGATGGAGGGTACATCGGGACATGTTGATACCAAGCCGCCTCATACTGTCGGGCGTGTCTACACGACATCTCGAGACCAGGCCAACAAGTCTACAGGTACCATCACTGGAATCTTGTATATGTATGTTCTTTTCGATACGGGTGCTACTCACTCGGTTATTTCTACTGCTTATGCTAAGAACATTAGGATGCCTCCCTTGCCACTAGAAAATAGGCTTACTATTTCCACGCCTTTGAGGGACTCTGTATTAATCACCCATGTATACAAGAGTCTTCCCCTAGAATTTGATGATAAGGTTCGACCTGTCGACGCACTTCCGCTGGACATGAATGACTTCGACATGATTTTGGGCATGGATTGGCTATCCAAATATCATGCTAATATAGACTGCCATTCATATCGAGTTATCTTCGGTGATGTCAATGCACCAGAGTACATTCATAATGGGTTCATACCCGGACGGTCTGTACAAATCATATCTACCCTGCAAGCGCGTGCACTACTGTCACATGGCTGCGAGGGTTATCTAGCTACGGTTCACGACATGGATGCTGAATCTCCATCGATTCAGGATCAACCAATAGTGTCGGAATTCCAAGACGTGTTTCCAGCAGAACTTCCGGGCATACCACCTGCACGAGAAGTGGAATTCAGTATCGAGCTGGTTCCAGGAGCTGAACCAATCTCCAAGGCTCCTTATCGCATGGCTCCCATAGAGCTGAAGGAGCTGAATGATCAACTGCAAGAACTTCTCGAACGAGGTTTCATTCGACCGAGCGCATCTCCATGGGGCGCACCGGTTTTGTTTGTTAAAAAGAAGGACGGCAGTATGCGTCTTTGCATAGACTATCGCGAGCTCAACAAGATTACCATTCGGAATAGATATCCACTGCCACGCATTGACGATCTGTTTGACCAACTCAAAGGGGCCAAACACTTCTCCAAGATCGATCTTAGGTCAGGCTATCATCAGTTACGAGTCAAGGAGCAGGATATTGCTAAGACTGCCTTTCGTACTCGTTATGGCCACTACGAGTTTGTAGTTATACCATTTGGCCTGACAAATGCTCCAGCAGTGTTCATGGATCTGATGAACAGAATCTTCCATGAATTTCTGGACAAATTCGTCATTGTTTTCATCGATGACATCCTGATTTTCTCTAAGTCCAAGGAGGAACACGAAGACCATCTTCGTACAGTACTACAGATTCTTCGCCAGAAGCAGCTGTATGCTAAATTCTCCAACTGTGAGTTCTGGTTAGACAAGGTGGCATTCTTAGGTCACATTGTATCAGCAGAAGGAATCACTATGGATCCAGCGAAGGTTGAGGCCATCACTAAGTGGCCGAGGCCGACATCAGCGACGGAAGTCCGTAGTTTCTTAGGCTTAACTGGCTATTACCGTAGGTTCGTGGAGAACTTTTCCCGCTTAGCACTACCGTCTGGACTGAAGATCGAGAGAAGAGCTTTGAAGACCTGAAGCAGAAGCTAGTATCTGCACCTATTAATCATGAGCATACAATCACGAAATCACGAGCGTAATTAAAACACGAGCTATTATTAATTACGTATATATATTTAATACGAGCGTAACTAAATATATAAGAGTATGGTATTTACGTAACGAGAACTTTTAAAACACGAACATAATTAAACATAAATGTGTACGAAATTACAAGACACGAAACAAGGTACGGGACCCCCACAAGGGAGTCCCTACCCGCGGCCAAAAGAGGGTAATGGGCCAAGCCCATTACCAATTTTTACTAAAAGAAGGGTTAAGTAATTTTTACTACTCAAATCACTTTACAGAAGAATTTTAAGAAAAACCTAAAACCTTCCTCCTCCTCCTTCTTTGTGCCGCCACCTACAATCACCAACAAGGTGATTCCATTGATCCTGGATCTTGTTAAATTAGTGTTTGTTCGTGTTTGTTCTTCACCCTCTTGATCCACGAATACGGTAAAACCTTTTTAAACCCTTTTCTTTTAATTAATCTTTTATTTAATTAAGAACACGTGATGTTTTTCATAAAAACACATTAATTAATCATAGATCTAACATGTTTTGATCATTAATTAATCAAAGGGTCGATCTAAGGGGTGTTTGTTTTTGGGCCGCAAGGTACAACCGACCCCAAGGGGGCTCGGTTTGTTTTAGCCGACCACCACCAAGACCTTTTTGGTCTTGGTTGGTGCGTGTAGGTCCCACGGCAGCAAGGGGGTACCCCGATTTGGTTCGGGGTACGGTGTTGTTTCATATCCGGTGCATGTTTTTAGGCTTAGATCCGGATCATGATTATGTTAGTTGTTTATGTTATAAACTTATGTTAAGAATTAAATTAATAAGATGTAATTAATTTAATAACATGACTTAGGTTAACTAATTATTAATAAATATGAATTATTATTAACCTAAGTATTTATTATTATTAAGACTTATAATTAATTAATTATTTAAAAACCATGGATATAATTAATTAATTAAACATGACTTAGGTTATATTATTAATATTTAATAATACATATTTAACCTAAGTATTTAATATATTTAATTAAAAACATGTCATACTTTAATTAAATATTATAACCTATAGTTTAATTAAATTACATGAAATAATTATTAAACTATATAATATATCATATGACTTAGGATATAATCATGAAAACACTTAGGCTTATTTACTTAGCTTATTTAATCAGCTTATTTCTAATTATGGAAACTTTCTATTTTTAGAAACTTAATTAAATAAGGCAGCTATTTTATTTATGGAAACCAGTTATTTTTTTAGAAACTTATCTATTTTAAGCAGTAAATCTATTTTTGGAAACTTTCTCTTTTGGAAACTTTCTACTTTTGGAAACTTTCTATTTTTGGAAACTTTCTATTTTTGGAAACTTTCTATTTTTGGAAACTTTCTATTTTTGGTAACTTTCTATTTTTGGAAACTTTCTATTTTTGGAAACTTTCTATTTTAGGAAACCTGCTATTTTTGGAAAGTTACTTATTATTACACAGTAAGTATAATAACACATGAAATACCAGAAATACTTTATCAGATTAAACAGAATATAAGATTTAACACAGTTTAAGGCTTTAAACAGTGTAAATAGTAAGAACACATAAAATAAGCTAAGACATGATATAAAACCAGCTATGTATGTAGTAAGCGGATACTTATTTCATGTACGTATTTATGTAGCACTAGTGTTTCGGAAGTAGGATTCTCGCAGTTCGTCGTTCTCGTTCACTGGACATAAGGTACGGATTCCCGTCCTTTCAGTATGGACATTCTTTCCTTATTTAGGATTCCCCGTATGCAGCCAACTGTTTTCCCGTAGTATAAGTATGAGTTTGATTGCTTATGTTTAATATGATTACCTATAGCCATATACATGCATGACCAGTTTCACCTAGTTATGGAGGTACCATAACCATAACATTAGAGGCACTGATGTTATGACTTCACCACGGCGGAGTGATTGCTCGTGGCGTCCCTTCAGCTTTTGGCCATTTATTTATATTTATCATGTGGGGCGTATGGGTGCATCCTAGTTACACGTTTTTATTCATGATTATATGGTGAATGTGGTGTGTGCCTTGCATCCTTCACAAGGAGCTGATCCCTCCTACCCATAAAACCAGTATATTAAATTAGAGGCAGCCCCTCTAATTTGCATGATGAGGTCACCCCCTCCAATTATTCATGCACGGTGGATATTCATGACCTATATTGGCTAATGGTAAAATATGACAAACAGTTTTTATAAGATAAACATAAGACTTTCAAACTATAAAACCAGTTTTATTAAGACTTAACCAGGTTACTCGGGACTTAGTTTCTTTCGCTGTTATTATGTTATATGCTTATCCTATTCATGCTTTATTGTACATCCGTGCACTGAGCGTATTGCTCAGCCGTTTTCCTTTTCTATGTTCCCAAAACGGCAGGTACTCAGGGACGCTCGTAGACACTAAGAGTATGTGCATATGGACTGGAAGCTGTCTAGCCTTCTTTACATTATGCATTTCTTTTCTTTATGATACTTATGCTTTGGACATTGTTTCGTCCTTATTCCTTACTATACTATGTTTGTGTGTGATGAGCTTTACTGTTGGACTACCGATGTTTGATTCCGGTATTTTCCTTTCTATGGTCAAGTAATGTTTAGACATTTTACCTTGTATGCTTTGATGACACGCCATAATTTATGTGATATTTCCATTTCCAAAATGGGGTGTTACAGTGGTTCCCACAATTGAAGATTTAAGCCTTACAATATATAAATCCTCTCTTCTTTTTATCGTTTTGGATCGCTTTATACGAAGTGAATTTCAGTTCCCAATTTTTTTTCAAATTCAAATTAATTTTGGTTCCCACACAGGTATTTGTTTTGTAAATTAAAATTAATTTTGGTTTTCTTAGAGTTTAGTGAATTTCAGTTCCCAATTTTTTTTCAAATTCAAATGCTGGTAGAATGAAATCCCAATAAAAGCTGTAGGCGCACGTTAATCAGATGAATTTACGAAGGAAGTGTTTATGCGAACTTATGAATGAAGATTCACGCCGTATCTTGGCCATAGATCTTCTCAAATGTTTCCTGATGAAGGAAAGGTTAGTTTTTGTCTCTTCAATGTATTCCACTTTCTCTTATCTACAGAATGAAACAATAGCAATGGCCCTAAAAGATTGGTTACTCATTGCAGCTGCTTTATTTTGGATTGTGCAGGTAATTTTGGTTGGTCATTACATCGATGTCGCTTGCATATAATATGAAATGAAGTGGTTTGTGAACAAAGTACTTTTCTATAGGGACACAAGTACAAATCAGCCTCGACTTGAACACATCCACTTGCTGAAGCAGATAAGAGAGTGACAACTACTCCTGCTACACTACAACAAATACACTTGGTAAGAAATAGCGAGCAGCTTTTTATGAGATCCGAAACAAAGAATCACGTTTTTAGAGAATAATTTCTCTGAACATTAGTATTTTATTTACAGAATATGACATAAGATACGATTACCAAATGACTCTTTTGGTTATGTATGTAGCCTGAGAAATTGTGCAATCGAGGTTCATATTTCAAGAAGACTGTCAAGTACGTTGAAATAAAGGTTATGCTAATTTGATGAGTAGTAAAGATCATAGTGTATTGCATCATTCAGCTAAGAAAGCATAGAAGTTGGAAGCAAGTGATCAATTTGAGGTATAGGAGACAAGTGCAGAACCCGTCACCACCTTTTGATCATATATGTTGTAATTGTGTTGCCCATGATGATCTGAGCAAACTTTGTTAACCGTTTGCGGATGTCGTTGAGGTAAATTCTTCCTTTAAGTGTAATGGATTTAATTTGGCCATGCCCCTTTTCCCTTTAGGTTGCCTCTAAATAACTTTAAGATTGCATATAGCCAGTTTTTTTTCATTAGACAGAATGTTGGTAACTCTTATGAATTATAACAACGAGTCAGTGGTAGAAAGAAGTTTAAATTGGGTAGGTTTATGAGAAATGTCTATGTGATTCGAAAAACGAGGAAGAGCAAATGGTGAGTTTTCATAGCTAAACTGCGTGCTTAGACATATATAGTTTCTGTTTGTGCGAATATTATTTGTCTATGAACTTTTATAGAAATCGTTGCTGAAACAAATTAGCTTTCAGATGGGAAGCAAATGTATGCAGTTGTTGAGATCAAGCCCTTTTTCGGTGTGTTTTCTTAATAATAAGAAAACGAAAGTGACTTTCCGCCACAAAAGTATTTTAGGATAAAGAAATTGTTATTCATAATACGCATCTGAATTGGTTAATTGGACAGGATGGATGTAGGTCTGTGGTCCGTAACTAGCAGAAGAAGCTACAATCTTAAAGACGAAACCAACACATTAGAAAGATGCTGAATAAGCAACGTTGCAGCTTTATTGTGAAAATGAGCAACTATAAAGGTAACAAACCCTTACAACGACTGTCCATAATGCTACGATAATTAGCTTAATGTTTCAAACTTTCAATCGTTTCAAGGTAGTATGTTCGAATCCATCACTTCAAGCACTATCTTATGAGCTTTTAATATGGTTCAGAAAAGTGGAGTGTTGAGTCTACTAGATGTAGATCTTGCAGCCTGTCAGGAATGGTGAATGACTTCTGTAATCACAAGTCAATCCACAGAGAGACTCTATACATAATATGGATGCAGAATACAAATATAATAAAGAAGAACAGAATAACTATAAAGACTTGATCCTTTCTAAGGATTTCTAATATTGATAATGACTAGAACTATGTTTGATGAAGGTGTCTATAACCCTTCTGCCTAAGGTTCCTTTTATACTACAAGGAAACCCTAATACAGCATTAAACAAAATGTGTAAAACTGATATGCATATCCTTTCCTAACATATCTCATGCATATCCTAACAGAATAATAAATAAATACTAAAGTTTGACTTTGACCAGGACCAGGAGCACGACTTGCTCCTACTACTACTAGGACCATGAGGAACTACATACCTCCTAGTCTACCAATTACATTTAACTATTACAATGGTCCTAACAATCCTCCCCTAAACTTGAATTTGACCTGTTGAGTTCAAGTTTCCTGGAAAACGTGCAATAAAGCTCGAGGATTGAATCAGCAAAAGAAATAGCAGCATCAGCAAGATAAGAAACAGAAAAACCGCCACAGCATGAAACACTAGAAGCTTCTACAAAGCTTGAAACAAATCAGCATCGTGTTGAATCTTTACAGCAACATGAGCAGATTTGATGAGCCTTTACCAAGTAGCTGATCGCTCTTGGGCTAGCCAGTCTTTCTGGTGGAATAAGCATCACCCTGGGAGACTAGAACCCAGCCCAACTCTTAGAACGTGAATCAATGGTGAGTGGGGGTACCCTGATGATTTTAAGCAAACCATCACAGCCGTCAACGGATTTGATATGTCTTTACCAGAAGCCGTACCCCTCTGGACTCGCCAACTCTCAGCAATGAAGCATCGGTGAGTTGAAAACCCTATAGCTTTAAGCAAGCTATTACAGCTATCAACGGATTTGATAAAATCTTTACCAAGAGCCATACCCCCTTGGATTAGCCACTTTTCAGTCTAGGACCATGGCAAGTGAAAACCATCCAGTTTTGGGTAACCTGGCAACCATCAACGGATTTGAGAATCGCACCAGGAGCTGTACCCTCAAGGTGAATCAACTCTTTCTTGTCGATCAGACATGGTGAGTTGAGGACCATTTGTTGTGAGGACCAAGTCCAACACCAGAAGAAACCAATAACCAGCACAAGGACTATTCAGCAACCAGAACCCATAGTGTGAAACAACAAATGGTATTATATTCACAAGTGTAAAAT